>OZ025283.1:1392500-2777500 GCA_964019165.1 Mastigias papua | reverse complement strand
CAAGCATGTAAAGTTTATCAAAATTAAAAAGTTTTAGGCGTTTAAAGATGCGTGTGTGTGCAGTGTAGTTTGCTGAGTCAATAATCCTAACTGCTTTACGTACGTTACGTTTTAAAGGTTCCAGGATTGTTTTGCTAGCACAACCCCAGTTCAATATACCATAGAGTACATGGGATTGAGTGAATGATGAGTATAAACTTTTAAGAGATTGTTTTGGTACCAGGTGTCTTAACTTATAAACCCAACCAATTCCTTTGGATAATTTGAAATTTATTTGCTTTATATGTACTTTCCAATTCAGTTTGTTATCACTTATTACTCCAAGATATTTAGTATAATTTTCTTGTTTTAGTTCTCTGCTCTATTAATATTTACTTTGATGTTTCTATCAGTCTTACGAGAACTTATAAGCAAAAAATTAGATTTGGATACATTTAGGGATAACCTATTGGCCAAAAGCCATTCAGATACCTTTTCTAATTCAGACTTAACATCAAGGTTTTTGTTAGCTAGTAAAATGCTTGTCATCTGCAAATAGTCTAAACAGAAGAATCTGTGAAGAATTGTAAATGTCATTTATATACCTTAAGAACAGTAGTGGCCCAAGTACACTACCTTGTGGGACACCACAGGTGATAGCAAGCTCACTTGCATTCACACTGTTACTTGTAATGACTTGAGTTCTATTAGATACATATGATTGAAACCAGGCATATACGATTCCTCTGAAACCATAGTATTCTAGTTTATTTAACAAAATACTATGGTTAACAGTATCAAAAGCTTTTGAGAAGTCAAGGAATATGCTGCATGAAAATAACTTGTTTTCAATGTTGTTGATGAGTTGTGATTGAAGATCTACATTGCTTGGGACGTAGATTTGTTTTCTTGAAATCCATATTGATGTTCAACAATTACTTTATTTTGATTCAAAAACTGTACCATGCGAACATTCATTAGCTTTTCAAGTATTTTACTGAAAATTGGTAAAAGTTAGATGGGCCGATAATGTCCTAGCTCTAACTTGGATTTCCCTTTATGAAGTGGCATACTTTTCGCAAATTTTAATTTTTCTGGGAAGACACCAAGAGAAAAGGATGACTTTGCAATGAGTGCAAAGGGCTTAGAAATAGTCATGTGGGCACTGTTTATAAGTTTGGGTGCGATATCATAAGAATCATTTGCTTTGCTTTCGTCAAGATTTGCTATAATGTCATTTACTTCCTCTGGGGTAACAGGATCGAGAAAGAATCTATTTGGATTATAGTTTGTTACATAATGTCTATAGTCTTAAGTTGCCGGTCCCAGTTTATCTATTACCGTTTGTGCTACAGTTGTAAAATATGTGTTGAAGGAGTCTGCAACAGTTTTATTATCTGTTGTCAGCTTACCATTTATATTAAGGCTTATTATGTCATTTCTATTTTTTGCATGTGTATTTATAATTTCTTTCACACCACACCATAGTTTCTTAGAGTTTCTTTGAAATTGTTCAAAGTATGAGATGTAATAACTTCTTTTGCTTTTTCTTATAAGGTGGTGTATCAAATCTCTATAGTATTTATATTTTTGATACCAAGTTGAGTTTTTTGTTTTTAAGAACTTTTTGTAAAGGTTGTTTTTAATCGAGATTGATTTCAAAATTCCTTTAGTTATCCAAGGCTTTAGTCTTTGTTTGTACATTTTATGTGAAACCAGCTTTAAAGGAGCATACTTTTGCATATTATTAATTAGTATTTCATGAAACTTGTTATATTGTGCGTCTGCTCCTTCAATCAGGTTTAGTTGTTCATCTAGATTTAATTTTCTCAAGTCATCAATTTATGAATCTGGATCAACATTGTTGTAGTCACGATAAAAGCCTCTGTTATTGGATTTTGATTTCAAATTCATATTTCTACAAAATTTGAAATTTGGTAGATGATCAGAGATTTTTGAAATTACATTACCACTTACTGTTTCGTGGTCTATTGAGTTTAAAAATATATTATCGATTAATGAAGGTTTATTATTATTACTTATTCTACTTGGCTGTAATATATGTGGTTGGAAAAAGTTAGAAAGCATACTATTTATAAAGTTTTCAGTATATTCATCTGAATCTCTGTTTACCAGATTGAAATTGACATCCCCCGTAATCAAAATCGTCTTTTTTTCTTTCTTAAGTTTACTACAGATAATATTAGTTAAATATTCTAGAAACTCAGTGTCTTTTCTTTTTCTTGGATGGCGGTATATAACAGCAATCAAGAAATTTTTATTATTCTGGGATTGAATTTCTATCCAGTTTGCATCAAACTCACTGTTATTATTTGAGTAGCAGATATTCAAGTCCTCTCATGGAATAAAAGATAGTTCATTCGATACAAAGAAGCCACAGCCCCCTTTCATGCTTTTACCAGAGGTTCCTACATAATTTTGATATCCATTTAGGGCTATACTTTTAGAATTTAAGTCATTATTATTTGTTATCCATGTTTCAGAACGAGCAATAATATCACATTTATGTTGTAATGATGTTGTAAATATCTCTAAATTATTGAAGTTTTTGTTTAAAGAACAAATGTTCATGTGCATTAGACCAAAGAAAGGTAAATGGTTAGAATTAAAATTCCTACTCAGTTTATGAGATTCATAAGTTGTATAGTATTTGAAATCAATATTAAAATTTAAGTTTTGATCAATGTCATTATCTGCATTAGGGTGAAAATGATTAAGATCGAGCTTATCTAGTTTCAAGTCAGTGATAGTTTATAAACAATTATAATCCGTTAAGTCGTTTGATGCATCATTACAAAGCTCATTGGAATTAAAGCTATTGGAGAGGAAATCATGAGAATTAGTAGAATTAAAAGGAAAAATGTTATTAGCGCAGTTAACACAAAACCATTGCTGTCTAATAATACCAAGGTTCGAAATTTCTTTATCACTTAGACAAGAGCATTTCCTATGAATGCCGCTTTTTCAATATTGTTTACGCGTTTATAACAAATACGGCAGGATCTAAAGAAATCAGTGATTGCATTGTCTTTATTTTCCTTTGGGGAAATCTTACTTAGGAATTGCCTTTGGCTTAGTTTTCCAAAAGGCAACGCATCAGCCAAGCAGTTTTTACAAAACCACAATGAGGAAGTGTCATTTCCTACTTCTTTAAACCTTTGTATGGATAATCCACTACACCTTACGTGAATCCAGCTATTGCATGACTCACAGTAAATGGAAGTGTGATTTTCACGTACTGGTAGTTCGCATTGTGGGCAAGAATATAAAGTACTCATGGAGGCTAATATAGGGATTTATTAGACTTAGCAAATTTGATAAACGCGTTAAATGTCTTATAATGCAAAAGACTATATTGATTAAAAGTAGCAGAGCTTTAGAGAACAATGTCCTATAGCACATACCTGGTTTTAAACTATCTTTAACGTTATGTCCATCTCGTTTCCTTTGGCAACGGAATCTGAGTCCTTGTTTTTCTTACCATAGATGATGCCATTTCTTGTCCACACAAAAGTCCAACCCATTTCATTTTTCCTGTCTCATGCTAGTTTAAACATGTGCTTGTTTTTTCTTGTTAGGGATTCGTTGATAAAAATCTTTACATTAGTGGCTTGTAAATCCAAGTCTTTCCCGGATACATGCTTTGCTTCTTTTTTATTTTTAATAAAGTGATCTCTTACCTTGCAATTAGTGAACTTGCATATAATGCCAGCGTTGAACTTCGGACAAATGCAGTGGCAGGCCTGAAGGTCATTTGCATCACACTTTACTCCAATCTTTTTCCCAAGTTTAATGATCAAGGATTCTGGGCATTCATTCTCATCTTTAGGTATGCCATTACTTTCCAGGCAATCCCTGCATCCATACTGTTCAAGATCATTGACTTCACTTGCGACTGTATTCAATTTTCCCTCCATTTGTTCAAGTCTATTTCTCACTTCTTTGTTTTCTGTTTCAAGTTTGGTGTTCCTTTTCATCAAGCTATCGGTGATCTTCTTGTACTTCTCAAATTGTGACTTTATAAAATCCATCGACTTTTCGAATCCCAGGAATCTTTTTTCAATCTTTTTGTAATCTTCCTTTTGTTGATCTTGAACATCCTTTAAGGTTTTGAGAATCACCTCTAGCTTCTCATTTACAGCAGATTCCATATTGACTATTCTTTGTAAACTTGCTGTATAATGTATGTTACAGCATGACAGTAAATAAAAGTCAAATCATCCCACTTTTCTTCTCACATCACTCAGAGTGGTCGATTTCATTAGAAAACATTGTTAAAATTGAAAGGAAACACGATTATTGCATTTTTCCACACTTCACCGCTATACGGTATACACCACTTGTATAGGATATAAACAATGTATGGCCTATGTGTCCCTCTATGCATGGAATGCTTCTTTAGGCAGAATAAATCGAACATCATGTCATTTTTTAGCAGAAATTACCAAAGGTGACCGACTTGATAAGAAAAAGTGGATACAATGTAAAGGAGACACCTAAGGTTAGTCTTCTACACTTGGTATATGGGGCCATAAGTAGGGCCCTAGTGCGGTACATGATCAGTGTATCAGAGGTGTCTCGAATTTAAAAGTATTCGAATCCGTCTACTTAAGTGAGGTGCAGTAATCGATGTGTACTATATGACCTGTGCCTTCTACAAGATAAAGTGCGATGAAATAAAAGTGAATCTGAGCTGTCCGTGTATCAGATATATGGTGTGAGTGACTACAGCATACGATTAGTTTGCTTTACTTTCGTGAGCTTGCTCATGTCTTACCCCTGTTATGTAGCTAGGTGTTAAGAGCATATATTCAGATGATGAAGTATCAATTCGCTATTTCCTATGAAGTAGCTTCCCGCTGTGCCCCTATTTGCATGGCAGCCCCTACTTGCATGCCTCTTTCTCGAGCCCCTATCTGCATGGTCTCAAGGTGAACATGATAGGCTTGGTCCACTCCATTAGTCTATCTGTAAATGACAAGCTTTCAGGTCCTGAACTACCCATGAATACCTGACAAAGTCCTCTAATGGATAGCACAATGACGCGATATGTTTACAACTGGCTCTAGGGCCCATTGCAGCTAAACAGCCACAATTTGCAAATTGAATATCTGCAGAGGCAGATTTCTGGCAAGCACATTGCAACAATTATTACTGTATTATGGCCAGTTTTCAAACGAATATCTTGAACATGGCCAGCTTTAAACATGCTAAATGAGGACTCTCATAGTGCCTTAAAGTCTTGCTTTGATTTACTATCAGGAAAAATAGCTTCAATAAAATAGTTAATGATCTGCGACATCAAAAATTTACCTAAAGTTACATACATTGATGGCAAGGGTAAATCTGTTTCAGTCTTAAAAAGCCTGTATCGTTTTCAGCCATTTTAAAGCCATATGTTTTGCCCACCAAAACGTGCTCAATAATCAGAATCGAGGTGATGAAATGGTTATGTCACGTGTTTTAGGGTCTTGTTGAGAAAATGCCTTCTTATTGATATTAATTACATACTACTCCATGGTCATCTTGTTATCAAATACTATTTCTGTTGGTAGTGGGTCTAGAGAACACTATTTGTTTGATGAATTCATGATAATACCCTTAACCTCTTCTTCTGACAGTTCTTTACACTGATCAAATGCAGGAACAGATGGAGATAAGATTCAGTCTACCACATTTTTGATACTTTCTGTCTCAACTAGTGCATCAATTTGGAAAATTGAAGCTCAGCAAAGATTAGGGAAAGCAAAAAATATGCAACATGCATGTACATAGAGAAAAAAGGACAGGGACTGGAAATTATTGAAAGATTCAAAATGCTTCCTTTCATTCACATTAAACCCTTTCATAACGTTGTACAATCATCAGTTTTGTTCGCATAATTCATCAAACTATTTGATGCATCTGATATGCTGGCTTTTGCTGATGCCTTTACTTGCATCTCATTTAGCTGGTAGCTTTGCATATGCATATACTGTGTTGGCTGTGCTGACAAGTGAATGGCGTGGCTGTGTTGCCCCATTGTTGACAACAAAATTGTTTGCAACATCTGCATTTCCATCTCAGCCATCTCAATTTCATGTTTTTTGCTAAGCTCATTGTGCTTTTGAAACAAGTCAATCATTCATTTATGGGACTAGAGGGAACAAAGGCAGGGTCATTCCATATAATAGTGGGTCACAACAACTCAGGCCCGGGTCTAATCCAGTAATGTCTGGGCTTATGCCACTTGCTTGATGCTCTTCCCTCTCTCTTTTTACATGCCTTCTCTAGTTTGGCGTATCTTTCCCTGACCCCTCATTGATCTACAGAAACCCTCACTTGCTGCACAGTATTTAAGGTGTTTGCAATTTTATCCCAAGCTTTGACCCCTTTCTCTAGAGCCAAACGTAAAAGCAAATGGCCTAAATACCAGAATTTTTCCTATTAGAATGACATCATGGTCTTTTGTCCTCACCAGTTTTGGTCTACAGGGTCTCCAAGCTCTACATACGATATAGCCTGTGGCCATCTCTTTACTACACACATTCTCATTCAAACAGGGCACTGCCTACCTCCCTCATGATATGGCCTTCAGCTTCATTCATTCCCAAACACCAGATGACCTTGTAACTAGTACCAAATTGCTTCTACTTAAATGGCTCATCATCTTGCCGAATAGTGGCATTCTTGTCTTCTCTCAGACAGTCCATTATCATTTCCAGCAGCTTTTGATCCTGTGGTAGCCATGCCTACTGAGGTCTGTATGGCGCACTCTTCTCATATTTTGTCTCCATGTCTTAATCAACAGCACTCTGACATGACAGTTCAAGACCACTCGTTTCCACTCACCCAGGATTATTCCATTGCCAGTTCATAACCTGAGTTTATACCATTACTTTTTGAGTCTGTAGGACTGGACACACCAGCGTATACTTATGTTCCTGACATTTTGAGTGATGACTTACATCCCTCAGAGGACCTTGTAGTTGACCTGCCTCAACCTCTTCTTCCACAGCTGTCCCTTTCTGATGCTCTGCCTGAATTGTCTTCCCTCACTGAAGAATTTGAGAAATACCTGAAATCTCTCCTGTCCAAATCTGTCATCTCCTGTCAAGTCTGCAAATATATCTATGACAGATTTCCAGAAGCACAACATTACCTGGCTACACATGGTAAACTTTGAGGACTAGTCAATGCCTTTCCATACCTCCAGCTTGATGGTGGTGTACATGGTGGCACCTATATTCTCTCTGTCGATTCTGACCATTTTGAAAAATTGATATAGTTATTTTTTGTAAGCACAAATGCATAAAATGTATACATTCATCACCATCTTTTTTGGTAGGTAGGGTAGACTGTGGTCGGATAAATCACATGACCCATCAATAATTTGTTCTTATATAAATTGTGATTATTGCAAAGAGAGAGTGAGTTTTTGATTACCAGATTTCGATAAGAAGTCTACTTTCTGAAACTATTCTTGCCCAGAACTTGATTTGGTTATTATTTGAAACCTATTACAAGGGGTTTGGGGGATCAAGTTCCCAACAGTCTCAAAATGTGGCTTTGTACACCCAAGAAAATTGTATATTGTCTTTTGCATCTCTGTCTAGTTCATTTCACTTATTTGTTGAGACTGTCTATGTTGTTCTGAAATACATAATTGTGACAGCCTGGAAAGTGAGGAAGATGAAGTTGAAGAAAAATATGATAATCAGAAACCAATATCACGAAAGCAACCAGACAGAAAAGCACAGTGGTCTGAAAGCCTTTTAAATGACTTTATAGTAGATATTGTTTACAGGCAGTGACTACTTTAAGAGAAAACTGTTGTTTACTAACATAAAAATCAAAGGAGGTTTGAAGTGTACCAGAAGGTGGTGATTGAGTTGAAATTTTGTGCAGCTGTCCATAAGTAAGTGTGCAAATGTACTGCACTTCAGCTGCACACAAAATTCAAAAAGTCGGTAGCAGAATGCAAGATGGCTGCCATGATGATGAAGACATCAAATGGGATTAAGAGGTTCTAGGATGAGCGTGGGTATGGAGTGTGGTTCAGTCAACTCTTTTCCTTGAATGAAACACGAGACTCATGCCAGCCAGAGCAAGCCACAGAGCCTTCTGTATGTGTTACTGTGGATTGTCCATCTCACTCAAGTACTTCATCAGGGCAACAAGGATTTTTGTCCTCATGCAGGGTAAAAGAAAAAATCCAAAAAGAGTCAGTTTGGTGGATTAATCAATATGAAGAAGTCAATTGGTAATCAAACTCCGGTGATAAAATTCATAAATTATGCAAGGGAGGAAGCTGAATGATCTAGGAAGCATGAATTGAGACTTAGGGCTGATTTATACGTCGCACTTAACTCAACTCGAATCAATTACCTGATTGAATCGAGTCAAGTGCGAGTTAAATATATGAATGACTTTAAACGTCGCTCTTCACTCGACTCGAATCTATTGTAATGCTAACGCATGCGTGAGACTCGTAATAATAATCGATGGTAAAATGGCGCCTTTCACACAACAACACAAACTTGCAATGTTCCAAAATGTAAATGCGGCCAGGAGAAGGAGAGAGAGAATTCAGCAAGCCATCATATCTTCGGTCCTTAGAAGACGCCATCAACGACTGCAAGTGTGTATGCTATTGCTGCTGATTCTGACAGCCCTCCAGAGCACTGTTGCGAGTATGCCGGAGAGAAGAGCTAGGTCATGTCGACGTTTACCCCGTAACAAGGGATGGTGGGATCTCGTATGGACCACTTACTCAGCTAAAAGGTTCGAGAAAACCTTCAGAGTCTCAAGGGAAACATTCTTACTAATAGTGGATGCAATAAGAGGTGACATCGAAAAAGAAAACGTGTCTGAGGCACCTGTACCGCCTGATATGAGACTGGGTATATGTTTATATCGGCTAGGTAGAGGTGACTATTACCATACCATTGCTGAACTTGCTGGTCTCGGGGAGGCCACTGTCTGCAATATTGTTCGCGATGTGTCAAAAGCAATTGTGGAGCGTCTTTGGGACAGATATGTTGGAGATAACTTTCCAAAAGATGAGGAACAGTTGACAGTAAAGATGGAAGAGATGGAACAGGAGTGGCAATTTCCGTATGCCTATTCTGCCATAGATGGATGCCACATACCCATAAAATGTCCAGCTGGTGGGCTTGAATCAAGCAAAGAATGTCATAACTGTAAGAACTTTTATTCACTTGTTTTGATGGCCATGATTGATGCAAAATACACATTTGTGTGGGCAAGTGCAGGGTGGCCTGGAAACTCACATGATGCAAGTATTTTTCAAGCTACTGACCTTTACAAACAGCTATCTGAAGACAGAGTTTTACCATATATTGTCTATGAAGAGAAGGGTACAAAGCTTCACCCAATGATTTTAGGTGATTCAGCATTTTCCTTCAAATCATGGCTAATGAAACCATACACAAATGCAGTATTAACTGCTCAGCAAAGATATTTTAACTACCGTCTCAGTCGTGCCAGAATGGTTTCTGAAGGAGCATATGGTAAAGTGAAAGGAAGATGGAGAGTATTGCTGAGGAAGGCTGAAAATGTGAAGGAAACTGTACGTGTAGTTACACTGGCATGTGTTGTGTTGCACAATATCTGCATTGAATGTGGTGATGTGGCAGCAAGAAACTGGGACCTTACTGTTGACCCAGCAACCAATCAGAGAAGAACACAAGAGGAAGTGAGGGAAACTTTAGTGTTTACACACTGTGCACCTAGAAGGGACACAAATAGAGAAGCAGCACTGATAAGAGATTGCTTAAAAGACAAAGTTTACTCTGAAAAGCAGCAAACACTTGAAGCTCATACTTAGTCTGGCTTTAGAAAGTATGAGCAAGATGATCCAAAAATGAATTTCATATTTGTTCTTTTCAGCCTGTATTGAAATAATGTCTGAGAGAATGCTTAGCAGTGGAGAAACACAACACCCTCCCCAATTACCATTTTCAATATCAATTTCACAAATCTTCTGCTATTTCTTTCAATGCTAGGTAAATAAGTCTAGACAATTTTCCCATCACAACTCCACACATGTCAACTTCCAGTTACAGTTCTGCTATGTTCTTTTAAACACAAAGTACAATACAGGTTTGCTTTACTTTCATGTGTTTTGTTATCGAAAGCTTAAAGTTGATTGAATATTTTTGATGTAGACTTTTCAGTTATTTTATTGCAATGATGACAGAAACCCAAGCAGTCATGTTTTATAGGATAATATCGTTAATTGTTGTCACATTATAAATTTTGATAGACATTGTCATCCTCTCTGCTACTTTGAGAGTCCTGGTTTTGTTGGGGAACTGAAACAATTTGAGATACAAATGTTCTATTAATGGTAGGATGATGATGGTTGTTGAACATCTGGTTTTGTATAAAATTTTGATGTGGAAATGGGCCCTCCTGCATGTTTTGGTTACAATGCTGTGTGGCTGCATTATGCCATTGTGGCTCTCTGTGGTGTGGTTGTTGCACAATATTTTGTTGGCTTTGGTTTCCAAACATACTTGAGAAAAGTTGTAGCTCATGAGCCCTTGCATTTTCGTTCTCCTTCTGGAAGAATGTCAACAGATCTGCAACTGGGTCTTTCTTCAGCTGTTCAGCAAGGTCAACTAGAGCTTTTGAGGCATTTTGCAGCACATCTTCCATCTTCCTTTTTTTTGACTAAACCTTTATGGGCACATATGGACGTTTTGCCCTATTATTTGAAGATGATGCACCTGAATAGGCATTGCTTGATGAAGAGTCATTATGCTCATCAGTTTCTTCACTGCCATGGCAGGACTGAGGGTGTCTGTCCAGATTTTCATTTTCAAAGACTATCTCTGGAACACTAGGCTCAACTGCCTGCTTGGGTTGGCATGATTCCCTTGATTTTATCAGGGGTAGAAGTTGGCTAAACCAGTTTCCATAGTTTTTGTCCTCTTGGAATCATCTACTTCCTGAAGCAGTTTTGCATGTAAGTGCAGCTTTCTTGCACTCGCTGATGCATCGTTTGAACTTCGTTCTTGTTTGCGCACTTGCAAAATTGACTTCTTGCCCTCTTGCACGACATCTATCCCTCACAAGTCTAATTGCTTTGGAATATAACTCTCCGTTTTTGGTTGTCTTCATATTGGTAAAAATAAGTTTCCTTTTCAAGTGTTCATCACTTGTTATAACATCCACAAGATCATCTGTAATGTCATTGGGCCATGCAGATTTTTTCCCAGGCTTCTTTCTCTTACGTTTCATCACTTCAAGAACAGCACCATCCTCGCCCGCTGACTCTGACAATTCGCTCTCTCCCTCGCCTATTATGTCTTCAGGGCCTTCTGTATCATTAATCTCACTACTTTCCTCAGAAGCATGTGAAAAGCTTTGACTAATATCAATTGTTGCCATTCTGGTTTACGGAGAGAGAAAACTGATCAAGGCCTCTTTCCTGTGGGCAAACAAACTTTGGCGGGTACATTAACTATTCTGAACTGCGCATGTGCGAGGCATCTACTCTCCGGACTGGAATGATTTGTATTTGATTCGACCCTACTTAAGTTCGACATATAAAGCCAACCCGCTCTTCTGTCACATAATGCGAGTGGGCGTCATGAATTCGACTCGCACTAAATATTAAAGTCGACTCAATTAAAATAGTGGATTTATACGTCGCATTTTTCATGAATCAAATTGACACTTAGTCTCTATTTGCGCTATGTAATTGATTCGAGTCGACTTAAGTGCGACGTATAAATCAGCCCTTATTCCACTTCCAATGGGTGCTCAAGCCCCAATAACAACAACTCCTACACCACAGCAATGTGTAGATTGTTTATCTAATCATGGTAATTTCCCACAACAGCCAAGAACACCCCTCGATAATGAACCAGACATTGAAAATTATAAATCATACTAGCAGTTTTAACTTCCAAAGTTTGATCACCAATAACAACGCAAAATAGATATGCTCAGTTTGATTGATATGTTCTGTATTTGCTGTTACTTATTGTTCATGAAAATGCTTTAGTTCTTTGTACAGTTTTGTTGTGATGACTGGACTACTTTTTGCTGCCTCATTTTCTTGAGGGCCAGTAGGTTTGCAGCGCTTTGTCAATAACAGACCATCACATACTGTGGCCCTGTTTCTCTTTTGCATTGTTGAAGGGTCACTTGCTAAATCCAGCTGTGGCAACATGACATCGTTAGTTTGGAGACAAATGTTGTGGAGCACCATGCATGAAAGGACAACAAGGTTTGTCTGTTAGAGGTTGCCTTCTGATTTCTTCAAAAGGAGACACCTGCCCATAAGCTCCTTCAACAACCATTCATGCATGGTGCAACCTGTAATAGAATTCATTAGTGTGACATCACGGCTCCTTAGCAATGGTGGTTCTGGTTCTAAAAACACTTCAGGGCACTTAGTTACCAACTAGTCCAGTGACAGAAACAAGATTCAAATTGTCTTTGTACACCTAGATTTCACCGATTTGCATTAGTTTTATTCGCTAAAGAGTGTCAAAAGAAGAGTATTGCTGAAAACTGAGTAGAGATAGATACATTGAGTAGTTAGACAGATGGCTAGATTCATACTGTAGATAGATTAGGCCTAGGTAGATCGAGTTTACATGTTGGTACAGTTTTTTGTTCCCAACTGCAATCACCAATCTGAGAGTCACCACTGCAGCTTTAATCGATTCCAAGAGAAGAGCGAAGGTTAAAGCAGTGGAAAACACTTATTAGGTAAGTAAGCCTGACATGACTTGCCCATGACAATAGTAGATGTAATGCACTGCAAAATATTGCATGCAAATAGGAAAATTTAATAGACTATGGTCCACTTTCTGTTTTTTATTGCACTATGTGAAAAGGCCAGAGTTTTTGCTTAAGTTGAGTAATGACTGGTTTAATTTACTCAAAGTTAGAGATTTTTAATGGAGACTGATAAATTTGTTCACTAAGAATAAAATAACTTGGAGGGATGAAATCTACAAGATGAGACTTCAAGGGAGTTTTGGGATGGGCTTGAGGAAAAATTGCTTATGAAAATACTTTGGTTTATTCAACTTTAAAACTGACATCCATTTCATTTCTTACAAGTACAGGAGGGCAGACAGAGAGCCAAACACACATTCTGCATCTGTCATTGTCTTGATGGTGACAAGAAACATGACCCTCAGAAGTTTGAATGGAACTCAGGAAAGCTGTTCTCTTCTGACACAGAGGCTAAGAGGAGAAAAATACAAAGAAAAGTGCACCATCTGATTCTGTGGAAGAGCCAATAATGGAACAAGATGTAGCACCATCAACTAGCCATTCTGTTGCAGAGATTATTTTGCAAAGTGAGCTCAGAACTGTTTCTGACGAGCTAAAAATGTTGAAAAAAGAGCATGAGTGTGCAAAAAAAGATGTATTCTATACATGATTCGAAAGAAAATTTGGTTTGTATGGAAACAGGAATTCATACAAAAAATGGTTACTGGATTATAGTGCATTATGCAAAAAGATTTGAAAATGATATTAACTACCATCCTGGCTGGAAGAAGAATTTTCATCACATTGATGAAGCTGCGGGACACTTATACAAACTTGCATTTAGGTCAGTTGTTCTCTTGTAATGAGACAACTATTTCCAACATTTTCAAAGATTTCTCCATATTTTGCATAGCCTCTTGTTCAAAGACATCATGTAAAGGCGTCCTTCCAAAGAAAAAAACAAGGCAACATCACTAGCATCATTTCTGTCCTTTCCAAACTGCAGAGTTGTAGTAGATTGCACTGATGTTGACATTGCAGTGCCAATAGAAATGGAACTCCAACGGTGACCTATTCCTCTTACAGAGGATTGAGTTCATTTAAAGTTTTACTTGGTGTTTCTCCTAATGCTGTGATAACCTGTCAGTACCTTGTATCTAGGCTCCACATCGGAGAGAGTCATTTTTCAAAACAGTGGCATTCTGCACACTTGTATGGCTGGTGACTTAATCCTTGCTGATAAAGGATTCCTTATGGACATTCTCCCACCCGGAGTGACTATTACTATTCCACCAGTTTTTGAACTTGCAAAAGGTACAAAAAGTGACATCATTGCAACAAAAAACTTGTTACTTGCAGAATTCACATTTAGCGGGCTGGGCTAATGCAAGGATAATGGACGTCAAGATCCTATCATGCATTCCAGCAAATCTCAGAAGCCATGCAGACAGATTGTACAGCTAGTTGCAGCATTAGTCAAGTTTCAGTTTCCTCCTATCAAAGAGTACAATGAAGGGGCACAATTTTATGCCAATGTTGTTGGCTGGTAATCTTAAGAAACCAGAGCTTTATATAGCATTTAATCATTATATTTTATGGATTGTGGCAAGTAAAGGACATTCTTTTATCATGATTTTTGTCCTGTGTACTCAGTTTTTGTGTGGCAATGCATTATTTTATAAACTAAATAATCTTATCACTGATGTAGGAAAGTTGAGAACAAATGAATAGTCAAAACTAAGGAATTAAAATGAGAAGATTTTGAAAAAAGGAATGAAATGAGACTATTTTATTGTATATCTGATTCCTATCTGATTCTATAAGGCATCAATCATTGCTGGGAAAATATGTTCACAGTAGAAGTGTATCAAAGCATCTAGGTTTTTACACCATGATTCATCTTTAGAAATTTGCGAAATCTGCATGTCCTTTTTGATCCAAATAACAAAATAGCACATTTTTATATTTGCTAACTGTAGCTGTCTCTGAACCTGGTACCAATAGGTACGATCTTTTGGCAAAAAACAGATCCTCTTTCCATGCCATTAGGAAAAAATTTTTCTGCTTTAGCCCTTCACACAGTTTCATTTTGCAGGGAATAAGGATATTTAACCTTTGGAGTGCATTTTCCCCTGTCAGTCCATCTGGTGAAGCCCCTAAAATACCTGCATCATCAAGCCATATGCCAGTTTTATTCACCACCAGCCCCGTGGTTTTTGAAAAGCTGCTTACAGCATCTTTCTCAATCCGAGTACCCCACATGATTGACATCACCCCACTCAGATCATATCCCCCTAAAGCCGCTTCATTGATGATTCAGTGACCATTTTTGCTTGCAAAAACAACACTACAATTGCTGGCTGTCAACCTCCCTTTCCTTACTTGATGCCAAATCTCATTTGCCTGTTGGCCATGAGATATTTGTCCACCACTTGTAAGTGCTTCCTTGAAAATTTTCATTTTTTCTTGAAAATATAGAAAATATACAATCCTCTCAGTTGCTTGTATTTTGACAAAGTCATGGCTAGACAAAATATAATGCACTATAGGCACAGGAATATGTTGTGGCTCCACCTGTGGCTCTGGGCTCAGTAGCCAACACATAACAGTACATTTGCCATATCCACTCAGTTCGTTGTAAAGCAACACCCTATCTTCATTATTTGGTTTGCTAGAGAGGGGTTTGTATGCTTTTGATACTGGAAACAGTTCACTGGACGGTTTTGGCTTCACTTCAGCAGGTTTCGTTTTTCTCCATTGGCATTCAACATCGGTTCTGCTGACATTATGAATGCAGTGGATGAAAAGAGCAGCAGAATGGCTACATTTCAATGCTCCTCTTGGACACTGAAGTTGAGTTGATTGAATGCCAAAGGTATCATTGAGATAGATCTGTTGACGAAGAAGTGAAAAAATTTTCAAAGCCTTAAGTGTCTAATGTTTTGCCATAGAGATATTAAACTTCCAGAGTTTTCGCAAGCAAAGTATGAAAACCATAAAAATTCTTTACTATCAGAATCCTCATAAATACTTAGAAATTAACCGATACTTACCTGTAAGGTGAAGGTTGATTATGATTCTATGAGTTACCAGCTAGGAGAGGAGTTGCATGAGAGAGAGTGCCACGCATGCGCCAACAGACTTTAAAGTAGTGTTGCAATGCCATACAGGAGAGAAGAGATGTGGGCCGGGCTTCCATTATGGGCGGGCATGCAACTCCGTCTCTCCTAGCTGGTAACTCATAGAATCACAATCAACCTTCAACTTACAGGTAAGTATCGGTTACTTTCTAAATCTATTTCATTACCAGCCAATGTCGTTATGTAGTTGCATGAGATTTTAGAGTTGGCATTGCAAAATCACTGTTTAAACAAATAGCTACTGCAGATAATGCAACAGGAGAAAAACTATCATGCATAACAAAAAACCTCTTTGCACCTCAAGCACACAACGGCAGTATGAAAATCAACACAAGAAACAAAACAAGATATTTTTATGTCTCATGTCCTTTATCTACAGTTCTAAGGATCTGGTCTCCAAAATTGAAGTCCTCTTTTATGGGCTTATTATAAAAGTGTTGGAACACTGCCTCGTTTGACTGACCAACAGATGACACAATATCCTCAGTACTAGCAAGGCTATGACTAGCAAGTAATGAAACAGAAGCAGCTCTTGTACTATGTGCTGTATATTGTGAAGTGTCGATTCCTGCTAAAACCAAAACAGTTTTAACCCATTTGGAAATGGTGTCTCTAGAGATTGGCAAATGAGGCTTAAAATAACTAAGTGTTAAGAATCACTGTGCATAGTGGCAGAAAGTAATCCCATAAAAGAAACGACCACTTGCATGAGAAATCAATATAATCACAGTAAATCAATGAACGTGAAGTACAAAGTTAAATCACTATAGTTCTTAAAGATAATTCTGGGATTTTTATATTATGCATGCTCATTTGTGTCTTATAATGTGTCCTTCAACACTAAGTAGCAACTGCCTCTCCACATTACGTAAAGAGGCTGTCCTAGAGATTTTTTCATCTAGATGAAGTACAATGCAAAGTTTCTCCTCTTTAGGATAGCATACAAGTGTAAAGGTTCCAGGTGCTTTCCTATACGAGACTGTTTTAACTTGCAAACTATGCGAAAACATACTTGTCTGCAGACTTATGCATTTGATCAATAGACAAATAGTGGATAGTCTGGCATCTCTGGCCACTTAATAGAAGTAATAGAATAGTAACTTTAAGTGTAAGATCTTTCAAAGTAAGGGCAGCTGCACAATCTTGGTGATGAAAGTAATACAAAAGAATCTTTACATCCCATATTTCCTTATGCTTGGGGAATGTAGGCCTTAACTCATAAACCCCTTTCATAAATCTTCTAACAATAGGTAGCTCACCAAAGGGCATCTCCTTACCAAACAATAAAAAGGAAGATAGGGCTGACCTAACTGTGTTTATGGTGCTATAAGACGCTTTATTCTGAAACAAGCTGGCTAGACAATCAAGTGCTTCAACGAAAGTAGGGGTAAATATGTCAACATCATGCTCCGTACAGAATGCAATCCATTTAGTATACCAGATTGGTGTTGGGGTCTGGTGCCCTGCCCCCAAGATGATGTTATAATGTCAATAGCAGCAGAAGAAAATCCTTGAGAAGCTAATTTTTCCCTGACAGCAAACAAACCAGTATTTTCAACTTCTTGTGCAGAGGATGCATCTGGCCCAGGAAAATAGGTAGGGCAAAAGACTTGGAGAGGGGGGCAACTGTAAAGAGCAGGGACACCACACGTGGTGCGTGATGTAGTGATCTAAATAAAGAGCATGGACTCCACAGTTGGTGCATGATGCAACATTACATCACCGGTGATAACGTGTCACCTTGTGACTATGAGGGACCTTACTATTGGTAGAATTTTTAAAGCCATTTCGCAAATTACCCTTTTTAGCTTAGCTTACTTAGCATTTTCTTTATATAGTAATTTTAGTCATTTAGAACTTTGCCCTTTAACTTTTATATAAATAGAGCTGCATTGTATTCAAACTGATACGTTTTTTTATGCTGATAATGAATACAGATAGACTGAGCTGAGCATTTGCTGTTGATGAGCATCTTGTTTGGTTAAAAGAAGAGACCTGTTCTCACCGTTTACCTGCTGTTGTTGAGGTCGTATGTTTTATGACATTGTCAGTAGTTTGTTGCCGTTCCCTATTTTATACTCTTTACCGTTTAGTTAGACCACACGAGACAATGGTTTAACACAAGCGCACTGGTGGCCTGAGAAGCACTGATGTCATTATTGGGTACCAACACTGTGGTGGCCAATCTGGCACTACCATAAGTCCAATTGATCTTTCCAGTCAGATGTTTTGTAGAGCTTTCAGGATACAGCTGAAGGGGGTAAAGCAATAAAACATTATAGCATGACCATGAATGGAAAAAGCATCTAGGTACAAAGCCCCTGGATCAGGCCAGTATGAACAGTATTGTGAAAACTGGTGATTAAGCTGAGAAGCAAATAAATCACTGTTGGGCTGGAGACCAAGTATATCTATTGCAACTGTCAGTGAACTGGGGTTAAGCATCCATTCAGTATCTTGTTTTACAAACTGTCTAGACTCACTGTCTGCAACTGTATTGGTTGAACCTGGCAAATGGGTGGCAGTAAGCCAACTATCCTTCTGAATACAAAACTGCCAAGGTCTATTGTTAGATCATGACAGTCTTCACTATGGCAAGTACCCGTATTATTAAGTAGTACAACAGGTTCAGTATTATCAATCATTATCCTTACATGCTGATGTAAAAGGGATGTTGCATATGCTGTAATAGCAGAACATGCTGCCAGAAGCTCTACATAAGTTATATGATGAGCAGCTTCCTCTAGGGACCAATATCCACCTGTTGAGGGACCATAAAATACAGCCCCCCAGCCTTCTAATGAAGCATCAGAATACACTGTTGCTGTTATGGACTGGTGACCAATGACATTATACGATTTTTCACTATTCTTTAACCACCAGCTGAGCTCATATTTAGCTTTACTTGTCAGAGACACATAGTTTCCAACCCCCACGCATTGCGTGTGGGACTCACGCATTTTCGATCTCTGTCACGCTTGCCTAATGCCTGCATGAAAGTTCTTATTCTCACACAAATCTCATGCTGTCAAGAAGCTCTGACCATTTTGAAAAATTCATTGCAGCTTCTCGATCGGACAACTCGCAAAAACGTAAACAAAGACTAACTACCTATTCAAGTAAACAGTCAAATGCATTCCATGGTTTTACTTCTGCAAATCCCGAAACTAAATAGTTCGCGTTTTCAATACTGTCGATCCCTGTCCTGTGAAGAAAACAGCAAATGAGATCGAGGTTAGGGGAATTAACGTTTTGTAACGGTTTTTGCAACATGGCGCCTACATCGTCTTCGTCTTCAGATGACAGGTCTCCGCCACTACAAAAGAAAAATAAAGCAACAAGAAGAATAACAAAACCAAAACAGGTCTACAAATCGAGTTTTAAAGCTGAATGGATGAATGACTACCCTATTACTCGCGCAAACGGTAATAAACATGCATTTTACTGTGTGCCTTGCAAGAAAACGATTTCTTGTTGTCATCAAGGACTTGCCGACGTACAAAGACACGTACAATCTGGATCACATATCAGTTTGGCCCGTGCTTTAAATGATAACAGAAAAGTTTCAAATATGTTTGCTCCTGCAAATGCAGAAAGTAAATTAAAGGAAGCCACAACAAAGGCCGAGGTGTTACACACTAACGTCATCGTTCAACACAACGTGCCTTTTTTTGTCATCTGATCACATGACAAGACTCTGCCCGAAAATGTTCCCTGACTCGCACATTGCAAAAAGTTTTGCATGCGGTAGAACAAAAACATATTGTGTCCTTAATGATGCAATGATGCCTTCTTTAAACGATTACTTGACTTCATATATGAAAGAAAACCTTTTTCCACTGGCGAACGATGGGTCCAGTGACACTGGTATTCAAAAGATGAATGCTGTTTGTGCACATATATTTGATGTCAATCAGTCAAATAAAATGGAGATCAAGTTCTAAGACATGTGTACTACATCTGGAGAAGACTGTTCCACAGCAGAGACACTGTTTACTGCAGTTGATAGTGCTTTTGTAAAAGATGACTTATCTTGGAAACATTGTGTAAGTGTGGGATTGGACAACACAACTGTTACCATGGGAAACAGACATTCAGTTAAATCTAGAGTGCTTCAGAAAAATCCAAGTTGTTTTATTACTGGGTGTAACTGCCATTTAACACGTATTGCAGCAAAGAAAGGTGGGTCTGCTTATTCAAAAACCTCAAACTGTGACATCAAAGATCATATGCTAGATTTGTATTACTATTTCAAAGGCAGCACTCGAAGAAAAGGTATTTTGACTGAGTTTTTAGATTTCAATGGTATGGAATGGGAAAGTCTTGGAAAATATGTAACGACACGATGGTCATCATTAGAGCAATGTGTAGACAAGGAGTTAAAGAAATTCCCAGCCTTAAAATCAATGTTTATGAGCAGAGATGCCAGGACCGGTCAGCAAGATAATGGAAGAAATGGAGATGAGGATGAAGAACCAATAATGAGAGGGAAAAGAGTAGAAAAAGCATTTTCTGATCCAATGACTGAAGTACATATAGCTTTTTATGTATCAGCTTTGTCCCTCTTTACTCATTATAACCTATTTCTGCAAAGATCAGATCCTCTTGCCCATAAATTCAAACCCATGACAGATGCATTACCTCGCAAGATTGGAATGAGATTTATAACACCTGATGTATTAGATCAGATTACTATTAAAACTATAGAGGATGAGGAAACCTATTTACCACTTTCAAATGTTTTTGTTGGTATGTGTACATGCAATACATTAAGAAAACTTCTTAATGAAAGGATCATTGCTGATGCTAAATATAACTTGATGCTAAAAGCAGCACAGGAATTTTACAAGGAAAGTTTAAAGTATGTTTTAAAAAAGATGGATACTTCTGAAGGTTTTTGGAAACATGCTGTTTGGATTGACTTCTCCCATAGAAATAAAGCTAATTGGGAAGATGTCCATTATTTCACTGACATTTATAAGGATGTGCTTTCTTTTTCTGAGAGGGAATATGAGCAATTGTTTGAAGAGTTTATTGATTTTCAAACAATCAGTGAAGCTGAAATTTGCCTTGATGAAGCAATCATAGAAGAGCATGAAGATGGAACAAAAGAGTACCGCATAGATGTCATCTGGTATGAGTTGCAAAACCTCAAGTCTCCTATTGGACGCAATTATAGATTTAGAAAGCTATTCACAGTTGCTAAAATCATTATAATTACACCTCACTCAAATGCTGGAATCGAGCGGGTATATTCTCTAGTAAAAACAAATAAACCAGAAAATTCTGATTGTAACCGCCTGGATGTCAACAGGTCATTATCATGAATCCTTGCTGTAAAGTTAGATCGCCCTGAGTCTGTCTGCAAGTGCTTTGATTTCCAGCCAGATCAAAAGCTGTTGAAAAATGCCAAGCAGGCTACAAGGAAATATAACCAACTACATTCAACAAACACATGATGGTACTTTTGTGCATACTGTTTAATTTGTTTTTATCCAGTTAATCTCAGCATCTAGTTGTTTTAAAGACCTTTTTGTCAATGACCCTTATAGTTTTGCACTTTCTTATCCTTCTGTAAGAGTTGCCAGTTTTGAATTTTCTATCAGGTAATTTTCTGTTTTATTGTTTTATCAACAACTTTGTTCTAAATGGTACCTATTTGTTTGAAAAAAATTAAGTCTGAAGAGTGCTGTTTGTTTACCCCCAATCGAGGCTGTTTGGAAATTCAAAATGTCCTTTCTTGCCCAACCATGGCGGGCAATACACATGTTTTTATACAAGACTAAACGATTGGTTCAGTACTGAAAGTTTCTTAAATTGTTTGGGTTTGAGTGCTGAAAGTTTTTTAGAAGTTTCTTGTTTTTGAAAAGGTTAATAATGTGAATGATAATAGGGTGAACAGAAAATGTCAAAACTCATTCAAGTTTCCAGTATATATCTGCACGTTACAGGGGGCCACTCTTTTGTTTTAGCAGAGGGAACAATAGTCTATTGTTTCAAATGAAAGGGTTTGACTGGGGCTTGGGGACCAGTATGTTAAGGCAAAGAAAAGGAAATCCAAAGATACTGCAGAAATTTGGAAATATGTCTAGGCAAAAGCAAAAATCTCACACTTAGATTTTCTGAAAAGTTGGAAACTATGGAGACATCGATGCAGCATAATCTCCTTTATTCAGCTTTAGAGCAATAGATTTCTCCTTTTCAAGCCTCCGATTAAACAGAGGTTCAAACTGGACTGCTGAGAAACTAGAAACTATGTATCTAATAGTTTTGGCAACATATCTTATCACTACCTGTTGTGACCCATGCAAAAGATCATTGATATGGAGCAACAGCTTTTGTTTTCCCTTATCAGGTAAATACACCCTCATTGTCACAGAATCAGTTATAAATCAAAGGTATTGAAGCTGTTGGGTGGGTAAAAAGTGAGACTTAGCAGGGTGGATAACAAACACAAGAGAATCAAATAAAATTGTTGTGCCAACAAGTGTACTAATACACCCAACATAAGAATCACTCTGTAAATATAAATCATCGATATAAGCAGAGACAATATGGCCCATGCATTGCAGCTTAGAAAGTGGAGGTTTTAATATCTTTGTGAACTGCCTTGGACAGGAGGATAGACCATTTGCATAAGTAGTTTATTTAAACAGCTGACCCTTGTACTGACATTTCAAGTATTTTTGATACTTAGGATGTATCTTTACACTATAATATGCATCCGTCAAATCAAGGGAAGCCATCCAACAGCTAGGCGTGACAAGGTTAAGAATAGAGCAGATTGTTTCCAGTGTAAAATGTGAATACGTGATATAAGCATTAAGACCTGTTAAAGTCAAAATGAAATGAACACTGGTTTCATCAAGTGGCACAGTAAAAAGTGGAGAAATGAACTCATCTGGGTCATGTTCAGATGCCGTCTGTTGTTGGGGGGGGGGGAAGGATACGGCAGCCTCCCCAGATTACCTAAAAAAGAAGGGCCTGCAGTACTGGAGGAGCATTGATATTGTCAGGAGTTGGATCTCCCATTATAACCCCTGTGGGGTACTACAAAACTCTGGTTTGCTACACTTGTAGGAGCATTAATGAGGGGACTAGTGGCCTTCAGCTATTTTAAGGCCTCTGGCAAGTCATCTCCAAAAAAATAGTTGCCAGGTTTTATTTTGTGAGTGTCCCCATGTTGTATCAAAGAACTAAAATATTTGCAGAGTATGGCAGTGTTCCAATATAGTTTGAGCATACATTTATTCAAAAACTCCATTATGCAAGTACACGCCGTTACGCAAGTACTCTCGGGTGCTAAGTAACTTTTCAAATTTTTCCCATCCCCCACTTTTTAATTTTACAAAGGTGACGTGTCAAAGTCCCACACAAATTATATGTCAAGGCATCTGTTTTTCCGTTTTGTATTTTCAAAAAGACACTATGCCATTGCATTCATGTTCTGAGTGTTCCTTTTAGCTATAAGTAAGTTACTTGACCATGGAATATGATGTTCTATTACCTAACACATGACAGGCTTCCTATCTGCAAACCCCCTCCCCCCCAGTTAATAACACAGCCCATTTATTAGTTTTAGATAAAAGGTTCCACCCACATCTATTAAGATCCCCTTTGTATTAAGCATCCGAGAATATGACTGAACTGACTTAGATCTGTAAGATGAAGCATGTACCTCATTTACAAATTCTTTTCCATTGTCAGTAATTGCAATCTCCAGTGCTCAATGTCAATAGAAAATCCTAAAGAAACACTGGGCAACGTTGGTTGCATCTTTCGTTTTCAAGGGAAAGGCTTCTCCCCATTTTGTGAAGTAGTTTGTATAGGTAAAAATATACATAAACCCTGTAGCTGTATTTGGTAGTTTTCCTGTCAAATCGATTCCAAGAATCTCCCATGGATGTGAAACCTGCAACAAGAACAGAAACTATTACAATAACCTTTCAACTTTTACTCAACCCTTTCTGTCATATTCTTTTTATTTACATAGTCAAAAAAGTATCCAATACTTTTACTTCTACCCTAGGTGTAAAAGGATGACTTCCACATGCTGCTTATGGAGGCAGAATGATAGCAGCTAGCCTGTATTGGCTGAAGTTCAAAATCAACATTCTTAAATGGCAGCCCTTCTATTACACACTTCACCCACATCTTGCACTATTGAGGGAAAAGACTTTGTGTTTAAGACACTTTAGCACTCACTAGCTTCCTCTCATAGCACTTTTAAGGAATTCTTGCCAATTTTGGTAAACATAAAATCAGTGATGGCATGGCTATTTCTGGCAGGGGTATCCAGCAACTTGTTACTGCCCCCTTCAGGAACCAACGTGCTGGTTTGTAATACGTCTGTAGTTACTATAGCTACTACAGCTGCTAAGACAACCTTGGCCATTAACTGACATTGATTTAAATGACATTGCTTCCAACTGTACATTACAGAAGCTATCTTCTGTTGCTCACTGCTTTTAGAGGGACGGAAAACAGGGGCATCAAAATGTAAGTATTGGAACATATGTAAAGACCTGAATAGTTTTAGTATACAGGATATTTCAGAAGCACAGTAAAGTAATGTGATTTTGAATTCATTTAACAGCAAAACCTTTCATTATGAGCTTTCACAATACTTCAATGTGTATTTGTCAGAAAGCTATTGCCAGGAGTGACATGGCTGTATAGAATGAAATGACATTGCTCGCTGATAGTGAAACTGATACATTTGTGAGCTCTGTGTCATCTTGATCTGCAGTAAACTCAGTATAAGAACTATTGTTTCGCTACTTACCCAATATGCTCTATGCCTGGTCATGTTTTTCCATTTAAAGCATCTTGATCAATTTTCAATCATTCTGCACTTTCCCGTATGACCACCAATTGCGCTTTTGGGAAATTCATGAAAGATTTCTGGTGCGTTTTGAAAGGTCATTACAGCAATTCGATCAATAACATGCTTTACTGATTATTGCTGGATGCTGATGGAATCAGCCATTGTCTTTTTGCCAGCCGCAAAAACAGCATAGATTTGATCGCCTTAAAATAGTGGTGGAAATCATAAGTCTCTAAAATTTACAGCAGTTTTCATTGGCTACATGTTTTTTGATATGAAAAACACTCCGCCCCAGCACTGAATGTTTCTTAACTTTGTCATGATTCCAGTATTACAACTGTCTTAAAGACTTCCTTTCCAAGAAGTCTTTTTGCACATGCACATTAATGGATAGCGAAAAAGCCTAATGTAAATAATAGAAATAATCGTTGTAAATAATAGAAGTAAAAACTGTTGGCAACTAGCCAACATAACATACATGTTATGTTATACAAAGAGTATGTTAAACATATTATATTTTACTTTGAATTTTTAATACATATAGGCTTACAAACCTGTAGCGGTGTTAGAAATCCAGTACATGGTTTTCTTAACTTTTAGAGTAGTCCTGCACTACTATCTTATAAAATAATTTCTTGTACAAAACATGTCTGCAAAAATTAAAACTATTGATTACTGTATTGGGACAATACTCCACTTGCAACTCTACAAACAATTGACTGAAACTCCTTGCACTCTGTACATATACTTGCTACTGATAAAGATCAAATTTCATATACACCAACAACTTACACAACTTGGATGCTACTGAAGCATAATATGTACACACAATGCACAACATTTCCTGAGAACTTACCATCTTTCTCCGGGCTCCATCACATGTTATGCCTTTGCACATAACACAAAATACACACAGAGCGTAGGAACTCCTCTGTCCTAAGCACCAACAGTATGAACAACTGGGTGCAAAGCTGTTTCCATGATCCCATGAATATGAGTGCTTGCTGGAGCCACTTGACATCTTGCCTAAAGACTGTACACATATTTGAAGGCTTTGGTAGATGAGGGGCACTACAAATGCACCACTATTTTGGACTTAGACCTGAACTTCTTAAGGACTAGTGCATCCTAATATCCTCTGGGAAGTGAAATCAAGGTTTCTACATTTATTACGCTTGCAACAGTAAAATGCAACACATTTTGAGTGCATATATGTGAGTGCTCTGATAGAACATGGGCACACTCAAAAACATGCAACGCTATTCCTGTCTGCAAATAGTTGACTGCTGTGATAAAACATGGGAGCACTGACAAAATTTGACACTGTTTCACTGTGCAAATATCTCAGTGCTTTGATAAATGGTCTACTTGCCTGTTTTTGTTCATTCATTACTACAAAATGCCATATTTTTACAAAAGGTTGAGTAATGATATAGCAACTATACATTGAAACTTTGGACATCTACTTGCACCACCAATGTGCAACTGCCATAATCTGCTTTGCTTCTCTATTATCTGTTTCATTGCAGCAGCATGACTCGTGCCAATGGGCATGTAGTACCATTTTGTGACAAGGTCATTCACTTTTTCCAAGCTTTGCTGTGTATATATATATATATATATATATATATATATATATATATATATATATATATATATATATATATATATATATATATATATATATATATATATATATGCAGCAGGATTTCAAGGAGTAGTTACTTGCAGTGATGGTTATTGCAGTTATGCTGGATGGCACACAGTTTTCCCATACATCCAACATCCCCCTTGTTCTCAACCCCACATGAGAAATTTTCTGACCTTCTGCCTATTTGGTACATAAGAGTTTTGTTGCATGATTAAGTGTTGACTGATGGACTTATGGTACCATGTTATCCAGAAGTACCATATGTTTGTAGGCAGCATGTGGAAGAAGAAAACTTTCATTCTCTTTTTTTAAATGCAACTGAGAGGTGATGATAAGACCCTGATTAGTAATGATTGAGCTGGGGTGTGTGCTGAGGAATGCTAAAATTCCATAGTTATACTGTAAGATGTGGTAGCTCTGTACTGCATTTGGAAGTAAGTTTAACTTTTTACTTTGTATGTGGGTAAATCATATGAAGTTTGATTTTTAAAGTTGTGCACAGTTTTAGTCTAAGTACTTTTGAGGAAAATTCATTGAAGCATTCTTCAAAAGTGGATTATTTGAATATTTTCTTAGCAGTTAAAGTTACCCATAAATGGGGTACCTTTGGCCATGCAACTGTCTTTCCTATTTTATGGGCCCAAAACCTAAGGGAGGGATGATAAACAAAAAATGAAGCATTGACTTTAGTGCAGATGTTGTCAATGGAAAAGAAGACAAATATAGTTTAGGATGATACTTTTCTACAAATGTTATATAGTTATGTTATTTAATAGTCAAGGGAGAAGGCTTTCAACAGGTATCAGTTGCAAGAGCAACATTGCATGGAGCAAATCCCATATATTGTAGTAGTTCTAATTAAAGAATTCATAAAGGATTACAGATAATCTCTTCTTGCACTTTCTTGGCAATATAAATAGTAAATTTGGCTCCCAGTAAATATACTTATATAGGCTCAAAATGACAGCAGAGATGTACCGTCCTTAAAAACTAGCTGTGTAAAATTTATCTAATCACGTCTCATCTAACCCATTTCAAATGTTACAGGTGTAGCTGTTGTATGACGGTTAATAAAAACATCCTTAGGGAATTAGCATCATAAAACCAAAATGAATTATAAGCAAAATACTTTGGAAAGGACGACAGAAAACTAGCCATAAATGTAATATATAACCAAATATACAGTTCTAGTATAACTCTCTGGTTCACCATGGTGTAGATATTTCACCTACACCTCAGCTAATAGTGAAAATGTTATAAGGGATTATCTTTACAGTATTCAACCAATGCTCTGTGTATTGCTTGAGAATCTTGTGGGGGTGCTTGCAAGTCATCTGTTACTTGTAGTGCATCCTCTTGAAATCTTTCAAGGGGCAACAACTGGACATCAAATGTTTCATCATTCCTCTCACAAATGGTGTGCAGTACACAATATGCTGCAATAACATCTGCCATTCTGTCAATGTCTCCTTCATTCTGCTTCAATAAGCAACGCCGATGTCCTTTGAGCCTACCAAAAGCATTCTCAACTATCATCCTAGCATGGCTAAGACGGTAGGTGTAATGGAATCTCTCTGCAGAGAGAGTGCCATTATCTGTGAAGGGCTTCATTACCCATGGTACTAGTGGATAAGCAGCATCAGCCAAAACAAGTAGAGGTATATCAATTCCATTGATTTTCCTAGACATTGATGCTGGGTAAAGGTGGCCAGTTTGACCTTTGCGATACAATGAAGAGTTTGCAAATACCCTGGCATCATGAACCCTTCCTGGCCATCCAACATTAATATCTATAAACTGACCACTGCTATCCACCAATCCTTGTAAAATAATTGTGTACCATCCTTTCCTATTGTGGTAATCTGCATGAAACTTTACTGGGGCTTTGATTGGAATATGGGAGCCATCCACAGCACCCATCGTCTGGGGAAATCCCCATTTTGTTTCGAACTCTGTGACACTTTTTGTTACCTCGTTTCCAGTTGGGATTTTTATATACTTTGGGGCAAGATGGTTGGTCATGGCTGAACAGAATTCTTCAACGATGACTGAGACACTTGCCTTAGAAATTCCAAAAAGGTGGCCGATTGTCCTGTAATCTGCATTGGTTGCCAGTCTCCAAAGAGCAACTGCAACTCTCTTATGGGTAGGAATGGCCTTTCGAAGCTTTGTGTCTTGTTTGGAAACATAGAAGTGTAATTCATCGCAAAGATACAAAAATGTCCTCTCGCTCAGTCTACAATTCTTCCCCCAATCTTCTTTCTTGAAAGTTCTACCAACAATGACGCTCCACCAATGGTCACTCCTGCTTTTACACCACAGAGACCTTTCAACAGGCTGAGGTTTTGAAAATCCTATGGCCAAATGTACCATTAAACTTCTCATTTTCCTTGATCTCAAGCGTGAATACTGTAAAACCCGGTATCTAGCATCTCAAATCCTTTTGGTATTACAAGCTCTTCTTGTATACTCCATTCTTTCCAACATATGGTAGCTCTTTCATGAAAAACACTTTCCTGCTGAGACCCCACCTTGCCAGGTTAAAATGCACTACTCCATCCGCCATTTTGCCCATGAAATATGTCGCCAAAACAGCTTCCACTGCGCATGTGCAGCTAAGTTAACCCGGGTCGAACCCTGATTTGTGTCCACATTACATTTTGATCAATGTTGACGTAAATAAAAGTAACCCGGGTCGAACCCGGGTTACATTTTGTAGTGTAAACAGGGCTTATGATATACCCTGGCATACTTTTTAGCCATTTTGTTGCTTATGACCTCCATTTCATCTAACTTGGTTTTAGAATAAGAAGGGAGCAATGTACTGAGGTTGATTGTGGAGAAAATCTTGTACTTTTCATGGCCAGCAAAGTCTCTCTGTCTTATGAGCTATGTGTTTTCGTCCTCATAAAAGCTCCAACTTATTCCTTGTTCCTTAATACATTGGTCAGATCCTTCAATGTGTTTATGCTTGATGTTGTGTATTGTTGTATATCTAGTCAAGTTAGTATCATTATCTCCAAGCATGAAATCGTTAATAGGTTGGTTGATCAACTGATTGCACATATGGAGGAATGGATATAGGGTATCAGGGACAACTCTGGTTAGAGGAATTGATGGACAAATTGCAAATGTATTCTTCACTCTTTGGCCTTGTTTGCTGCATTCTTCAATTTCCTTTACTGTTCTTGCCTTTCCCTTCTTAATATCAACCGTAGACCAAGTTTTTGTTGTGTCATACCTCTGATCTGATGGACATTTACACCATATGCAGGAGTATTTAGATGCATGAAAGTCAATGCCACAAACACCATGTAGAAACTGTAAATCTCCACCTATGTAATAGTCTATCTGGTATAATTTTCCATGCAATGAAGCTGAAGTAAAGTAATGTGTTTTGTCTATAATATCTTTCAATGCATTCTGTAGATCAAGATAATTTTCAGATCCTTTGAAAATTGCTGAGTACATTTCCATCTGCAGATTTTGCACATGGCAAGTTAGGTAGAGTGAAAGTGAGGTTTATTACGTGTAATCTGCTTCTAATCCATGTTCCATCTCCAGAAAGCTTTGATGGTAGCTCGGAAAGACTTAATGTCAATACCCCTCTAACAGGCTGTTGGTATCCTTCAACTCCCCTCTCTATTGCCTCTATATCATAAAAGCTGTTCAACTCTTTCGCCTTTGACTTTATGACATGAGAGCAGGGCAAATCTTGATTTAGCATGGAAATGTCATTGTAGGCTTCATTACTTACATTACATTTGTCTTTGGCATAAAAGTACTTGTTGATTGTAGCTTCATTTATTGTCTTCTTTCTAGATATATACTCTGAGTCAGCTTCAAGTTCAATTAAACTAATAACTTCAAAATCCCTAGTTTTGTTCCTACCTCTTAAGTAGACTGGGGTGTATTCCTGTGTTTACAAGTAAGCCACAGCACCTTTACAGTTGTTCTCTCTCTGTTTTTTAAGGCATTGAATGTGAGATTGAGTAATTTGTTGTGCTTTTGGATCCTGGTATAGAAATGTGACTCCTAGTTATTAGTTGTCTTGACATTATTTGCATGCATTTGTCCATTGTTCCTGTCTTATTTCTTGATTCACTCTTTACTTTTTCAAGCTCATTCTCTGTCTTTATCTGTTTTGCTTTTGCCAATTAAAACTCTTCTTAAATTCTTCTCTTTCTAGAAGTATATTTTAGCTCAAGGTTGTAGTCATCCTTTGTGACTTTGTCACTTTGCTTTTTGATAGCGCTGGATCCTGACCATTTGCAGATAGACTGTAGCAACCTATACAGCATAAGCTGCAGCTAGGTGACAGTAGTATCTGTCAGATCACTAGAATTAGCCCTTAGCTCAAATTTTCCTTTAACTCAAAATACTGTCAAGATGACTCTTGTTGTAAGGATCCAATTACCCGTTTCCATTTGGGCCTGTCAACAACAAGTACAGTAGAAAGCTTGATAGAAATACACAAAATATCCCTCTAATATGTTGTTGGTATATTAGCTTCAACTAGACATAACATCTACATAACAGCAGAAGAAAATTTTTGGATATTTAGACATGGCCAAAATGACTGCATAGGTGCAAGTATCAGATAAAATTTGGCGCTAGTGCTGTCTCCAACCTCTCAGGGACTATAGGGTATATGGGCATGAGTTATATACCACACGATAGCTCTCCACTAGCTCTTTCGTATGAGACCACCCGTGAATGGATCGGACCATATCTTCCACACAACTGACGTGAAATGTTGTCCATGTTATAGCAATCATCTGACTGCCATGAAAAATATGACAGCCAGAACTGACAAATACCTGCTAAGTCTTACTGTAAGTTAGGCCTACCTGTAAACAGCTTCAAGCAACAACCTCTTATTTAATGAAGACACTTACCATGTGTGAATATGACACTTACCATATTCCTAACAAAATGGAGCTTGTTGTGCATCCTTGGCGCCAAAGTTGTTGTAGTTATTGTGAGCTGGCTCTGCCATAGATCACAGGCGACATTATGGCACCAAACAACCTTTATCGTACTGACAATAATGACCCTTTATTGATACAGCCTCTATCTGGCTATGGGAAGCCTTGGAAGCAGGGTGGGCTAAGTGCTGGAGGTGCTACATACATAGCAACTACTGACATGGTGAGCAGTGTTATTGTATATCAAACAAGTGTACCTTCAGTTCATTTCATTTGCATATAATGACATATATGGTATGTAAGAAAAATAGGAGATGGAAAGTAAGGAAATTCTGAGAAACATTTATGAAAGAGACAGAGTGCATTGCAAAAGTGTACTGCTCAACACCGTTTGTGCATCGATATTGATTATTGAATTGGGTATATTTACGGCAGGGAGTTATAAACATCTCATAATATATAATCAATGGCACAATGTAAAAAACACTATAGTAAAGCTATGATTAAATATGTCAGTAGGTGATAAATGAGTGCTAAGCTATTCTCCATTACTTGTTCTTGTTCATTAGTTGATTTCATTTTCATATAATGTCTTGCATGGCATATAAGGTAAAAAGAGCTGAAAAGTAAGGAAATTTTGAGAAACATTTACAAGACAGAGACAGAGTGCATTGCAAAAGTGTACCCCTAGAAAGCAGTGTTGCATCAGTATTGATTATTGAACTGGGTAAATTTATGGCAGGGAGTTGTAAACATCCCATAATACGCAACTGTACTAAATGCTCCCGGTGAACTTGATCATCATGGTACACCCCTGGGGAAAAGTATTGTGTGCTATGTAAAGCACAGCCATGTCAATAATGTATGGCAATGATGACGAAGATATATTTTTATACTGTCAGAAATTATGGAGATGATAAAAGAAGATAATATGTTGGACAATTACAATTACATACAACCAGAACAATGGTGGTAGCTAAGACTTTTCCTCATTATTTGTCAATGATACCCCTCTACATAACCAATGGTACAATGTAAACAAACACTACATTACAGTTTATGATTAAATATGTCGGTGGGTGATAAATGAGTGCTAAGCTATTCTCCATTACTTGTTCTTGTGCCTATCCATATAACTATAAATACCAAAATGAAGCCTCAAGGAGGCTACTAATGGACTTATCGCTATATTGCACAGTTATGTAGCACCTACAATGAAAGTACTGTCCATATGGACAGAGTTAAGGGGCTTGTGTTGTCATATGGAGGAGGAAAAAAACTTGGATTGCAAGAGGGGAGGGGTATGTTGCACAGTGACAGCTGTTATTGGGCAATGTAGTAGAGGGACAATCCACTACTGGCAGGAATATAATGGGATTTGTAACAAGAGATCTTAGGGGAATATTCAGGTACCATTTACAATGCAAAGGCAATCTAGCAAACTGCAACATGCAAACACTACATGTGAATCAGAAACACCACCATGGTCCACAAACAGGGATATCAGGGGTAGGAGACAATGTTTTACAGATATAGGAGGATTTTGTTAACTATGGGTTGGGGATTGGACATAAGCAGGACAGGAAAAGTGATATATAATGCACTATAATACTACTAACTACAGTTACAAACCTCTGATGCCACATGACTTCTACGCAATGATCTCATGACTCATGTCTCTGGTCATTGGACCGTGCTGTGCTTTATGCTTGCTTTTTGCTCTTTGCCATATGGCCCCCACACAGTTGTTTGTGACACCTGTTGCTGGGTCCACACAATGAAGAGGGTGGTTCACTGTACCATGTTGGTAGCCAATTTCTGCCAGCTGGTTGTATGCCTGCCACATGTCGGAATGCACCATAGTGCCAGGCAAAGCCTACTTTTGTATACTTGGCAGCAGTGTTGCGGCATCCCGTCGCACCACAGGAACCATGAACCATTTTATGTCGACTGGGTCATATCCTCCAAAAATCCATTGTTCAGAAACAACTCTGCCACAATTATATTACGTCTTGCAAATAGAGTCTCATCAATCTCAACCACCCGGTCTACACCGCCAAGTTGTTGAGAGTGGTTAAGACAAAATGAGACACAAACATCACAGCAGAAGTGTTTCCAGTTGACACCCTCCTTCTTGCTGCTGATCTCCAGCTCTTTCATGATTTGCAACTGTGACAAGTCTCTGCTTCTTCCAAAAGTGATACTCGAAAAATAGGTCAAGCAGAGGATCTTCCACAGTTGCAAATGAGTTCCCTCAAAAAAGCTACCCCTCCGCATGTTGAATTTTGTGTGGCAACCTCTGTCTGTGCAGTGCCATACCTGGTCGTCACTTTGCTGTCTGCTAACTGTGTCAACACAAATAGCCCCACATGTCCCACAATAATATTGGGAGGATAACAGATCATTTGCCCTGCACCAGACAGGTGTTGTGTTAGTATTCCCTTCAAAATACGGGAACAAGGTCTGCAGCATGATTGCTGAGAATTCAGCTTTGTTTGGTAACCTTGCCATTATCTCTCATTTTCTATTGCTGCTGTACTTAGGTTTGAACTTGGAACATGTACCTATATATATTTATATATACCTAGATAGGAGGATATTGCACAAGCATCGCACATGTACTATTACATCCATGCTCAGCAGAAATCTCAACTAACTTTGAAGAATTACACCCCGGTCATAATGTCATACGGTACGGGATTGTATCCTCATGACGGTTCCGCCATCCTGCCTCACTCTGAGGCCACAGCACTCGCACCGGCAAGACAACCAATGTCCTGGTTGGGGATCCAGTTGTAGAACTGGTAGGTCGGATAGGCGTACTGCAGGTAGTCAGAGGTCAGATACGTGTTCTTCGTCCGGGTCATCATCTCCACCACCGCCTTCGTCAGGGTCATGAACTGCACCGTGTCCCGGTACTGCTTGCCAAAATCCGCCAGCTCGCTCACCTCCTTGTCCAGACCTCTGGTCCCTGGACAGTACATCACGTTGTACGAGTCCACCCAGTAGATCCTCCTCTCGGCCAACTCAAAGGTGTGCGGGAACCCGACTTTCGATCTCTCTATGACAGCCCTGTCGGAGCTGTGGGTCAGCATCTCCTCACAGTTTCCCTCGCAGATCTGATCCTCCAAGTGGAGCATGGTGTGCCCCTACTCCCGCTCGTACACCACAGGTATCTCTCTGGCTCTCTGCGCAGAGGCGGAGGGCACCTGGGACGACCTGTAGCCAAATATACACTGCTTGTACATGTTGAGGTACCTGCAGTGGCACTCCATAGTCTGTTCAATGTAGGCTGGCACGAGCACGTCCTCCACGACGCACCTCAGGTTCAGCCTCCAATCCAGACACTCCAGACTCTCCCAGTTCACATGACCCCTGCGCACTCCCAGACGGTCTCTGCTGAAGAACCTAATGTCCTCGTCGTCCATCTTGTCAGTCATGCAGGAGGCTGGTGACGTCAGGGGCAGCACAGCTGCTGCTGCGACCTTGCTGCTGGTGCTGTCGTCGTCCTCCTCCATCTGATCCTGATACAGTTCCTCCTCTGTAGTCGTGCTGATCAACATCGTGTCGGCGTTGGTGGACCGTGATGACATGCTCTCATCTCATCTGACCCTGGTGGCCTGGTGGTATCAGCCACTCACGACCGGCCATCCTGCTGTCTGTCGTCTCCCTCCACCGTCGCCTCTCCTTTTCCTCCTTGTGCATGGTCTTGTGAAATCGCACCGTGGCCAGGACGTTGGCAAACAGGTCTTCCGTGTACTCGTTCCACAAGTCCCACTTGTAGTTGGAGCTGAAGTCCTTGCTGGCGGTCAGCTGCGCCAGGTACCTCTGATGGACATCTCGGCAAATCTCTATGTTGCTCTTGGGAGACCACGGCAACCCCAGGGCAGTGTTGTGCAGTCTCGTGCTGTCGTCATGCACCCCGTCCAGTCCGCTCCCCCTCAGCGCTATGATGTGTCTCATCGAGGGTAGATTGACGTCTCTGAGTCTGCTGATGTGCAGGGCCATGTGGCCCCCTCCCAATCTGCTCGTCTGTGCCGCACCTCCCGATCAGAAGGGACTCAGGAACTGGGATATGTTACCCTGGGCGCCCATGTCGAACATGGCGTGACGTCTGGTCTTGTTGGCAGAGGACGGCGGCAACTCGTTGGCCTCGACGTACTTGCTGTGAACCAGGTTGGAACAGGTCCCTTGTATCAGATCTGCCGGGACCGCCGCCAGGGTGTCGTAGTATGAGAAGTGTCGAAAGACCGACTCCAGCACGGCGTGTATGTCGTTCACATCCGTCTTGAAATCGCTCATCAGTCGGCTCAGAGCCGACTGCCTCTTGTCGTACAGGTTGGACATGAGCATGGATCCAAATGCCCGGCATGTCATTCCCCTTGGGCCCCGGGCACCACCTCGTCACCTCCCACCTTGTCATCGCGATGCCATCTCCTGTCTCCTCACCGCCCATCCTACTGTAAACACACCAATCTGTTTAGCCGGCACACCACTCCCATTGTCAGACCATCCTCGTCGGTGCTGGTGGCGACACTGCTGCCATCGTCGCTGCTGTCGTAGCCGCCATCACTGGCACACCTGCTTCTCTCCTTCAAGTACATGCCTCGTCCCTCCTCCCTCTCCGGCGGCTGCGGTACCTCCTCCATAACACCAGTAGAGAGTTTACGATTCTCGACCGTGCCCAGGACGGCGACCCTTGGAGGCCTGTGAACGAGCGCGGTCAGGGTCATCTCCTTTGCAATAGCACTGTCCTGCCAAATTCCACGCCGCTGCTTGAAGAGTTTTGACGTCTTGATCACAACGTTGGTAAGTACCATTGAATGTGTCATCATTTTGGCTTATTTTATATCGTGGTACATTCGTTGTGATAAAGGAATGCTTGATTGCTATTTTGCTGCTACTATTTAACGTCAATTCGCGTAAAATTGTTCTTTTTAGCTTTTCTACTACTCATCACTGGCGTACGAAAGATGGCTTCATCATTGTCTGAATCACTTGCCAGTGTTACCAAGCAGAACCAAATGTTTGTAAATCAAGAAATGAACTTCTAAACTTATTAGATTTCTTTACTGAGAACTATTCAGTTTAAATGTCATATTCTAGTGAGCAAACAACTATTGCGAAATGTCTATGTAGCTACAGCATATGCATACACTTAAATTCCAATGTAAAGTAAAGTATAGCAGAAGATAGAAACAAGTTCTTTGTTGGTACCATTTTCATACAATCATGTGGCATATAAATACATAGGTATGTGTCTTGTATGTAATTGAGTATCTCATTCATAGTGAAGATCAATAAAAATAGTTGATAAGGTATTATTTTGTGTGCTTTGAAGGCAGGTCAATATCAGTCCTCAGGCCAGGGGCGGATCCAAGGGGGGCCATGGCCCCACCAAAATGGCAATGCTTGCTATAGGAACAATAGTATTAAGAACCTTTTCACATGACAAAGTCAATTATGGCCCCCCAAAGCCAAGCTCTAGATCCGCCCCTGCCTCAGGCTGACTAAAGTCAGGCATATCCCAACTTATATTTTATGTATGTATGTAAGTATGCAGGGTTTCTGCCAAATCAGGGATGTCATTTTCCTGATGTTTCCTAGAGTTTTCTCTGATGCAGTCCTGAGCAAGCACCACATGATATGCTTGTCATAATGCTATTTTATTTATGCAAACCTTCATTTATTGGAGCAAAGTGTGCTCTACCTCCATGAAAAATTAAAACCAACAATTTGAGTATGGACACAATTTATTTTGTCACCAGTTTTTTGTGCTTATTAGGTAAATTGATTGATTGAAGAAACAAAGATAAACCTTCTCACTGATATTTCTCTGGTTGTCTCTAGCACTAGCCCAATTCCCAAATTTCCCTCTGACATTTTTTATGCTCAACCTGCTTCCCTGATATGGCAGATGAGCTGGTATGTAATTATGTTTAAGTGCATGCATAAAGATACTATTACTCTATAAAGTTGGCAGCTATGAACAATATCTTTCTTTCCTTATCTCAGCTATGAAATTATATCTTTTCTGTAGACCTAAGATGGCTTGGACGTATGAGCATGATATTATGCTGTGCAGAGAAATTTTAGTTGAAGAGCCATTTAGGTATAAAGCTGGCACAAGAGAAAAAGGCCAGGTGTGGGACAAGATTGCCAACAACCTAAATAAAAATTGTACAGGGCTCAGATTCTCAGTAAATCAGAGGGGAGTTAGGGACAGATTTGCAGTTATTGAGAGAGCCTATAAAAGAAAAATGGCTGCAGAAGAGAGAGAAAGTGGGACAAACCCAGAGCCAACTGAATTAGATCAGGCAGTAGAGAGTATTATAGAGAGGAGTGAAGGGGCTCAGATAGAAATAGAAAAAGTTGATGAAGGCAAGAAAAGACAGGCAGAGAAAGAGAAAGAAACAGCAGAAAGTATAAGAAAGAGGTCAATGGAAAGATTGGCTGAGACCAGAGACAGAGAGTTGGGTGAAGGTTTAAGGAAGAAAAGGAGAATTGGAATAGAGACAGGGCATATGGAGCTTTTTAAGGAGAAGAGTGAAAGGGAGTTCAGCTACAGAGGAGATAAATTAAAATTGAAAAGAGAGGAACTGGAGCTGAGAGAAAGAGAGCTGATGCTAAAAGAAAGAGAACAGGGAGAAAGGGAGAAAAGAGATGAAAGGCTATTGGCAATGATAATGGAGCAGCAGAACTTTCAAAAAGCTTTGCTTTTGCAGCTACAGCAGCAGAATCAGGCAATTCTATCATTGTTTGAGCAACTTAAAAAATGAAGTTATATTTGTAATTGAAAATTTAATATCCACTTGTCACAAGTAGCCTTTTTTTGGGTATATCCTAATTCACATAACTAGCAATAGAGTCAATAATTGCCATTGCTCTTAATGAATTTTTGCATGCCATTAGTCTTCTATTCTCAAGACAAGCTGTTCTTAATAAGGGCATGCTAGGACATAGCACATTGTGAAGTTTGATTTTGAAGATCATCTTGTAGTCTATAGTATAACAGGAAATTCCAATGATTTATTTTGACTTTATCAAATTTACCTACATAGAAAATCACAAAAAGTACTCATTTAGGGCTGGTGGAGGTAGGTTAAAGTATTCTGCTGTATTTGAACCATGAAGACATGTCAAGGCATTTTGCAGCAAAGCACAGACAGAATACATTTTCCCAACAGAGCTGAGACCAATTTTTAGATTTTTTTTAAAGTCTGTGAACTTAAAATAGTTAATAATGTCTCCAAATACCCACTCAACAGAGACTCTGACCTGGCTCATTGACAGGTTAAAGGCTTGCTGTTCAGCACTTAAGGGAGCTCTTCTCTCATAAGTACGCTGAAGGTGAACTCTGTGAGGGTATGCAGGGTCACCGTATATGCATAGAGCCTCTCCGTCTGGTCCAAAAGAATGCTGCTCTAGTTGGGGAAGGAGTCCTGACATTGCCAAAAGTGCACTGTCATGTCGTCTTCCCTCAACAGGTCCATACAAATTTGCTATAAGGCCATTTGGCGCTACCACGGACTGAAATTTCAGAGCATGTACTCTCTTATGCCCGTTGTACACCACTCGTTGATTTCTACTTGGTCTACAGATTGGCCTCACAGTCCCATCCACAAATCCCCAGCAGTTTTCTAGGGCTGCTCCTCTATTGTGAATGGCATCTGCAAACAGTTTCAGGCATTGTGGGGATAGCCAAGGTTGGTCAAGATTTTCTAGCAGGTGTTGAAACCTGTTGAAAATTCTATCAGTTACCATATTGGCAATCATGCTCAAATGGGGAACTGGCCTAGAAAATCTCGGAATCAAGTCCACATATCTGCAAGGGTAGGCAAAACGTTTGAGACAGACACACAAGGCCTCTACAGAATTCAATACAGTGCCATTGTAGCATCTTATCTGCTCTGGTAACTCAAATGTTTCAACTAGCTGGTATATTTCCCTTTTAGTGAATCGAAATTCAACTTTACACTCATGATCCTCCATTCGTTCAAGGTCAAATGCCGGATACCGCCAGTATGGTTGTTCCAAATGGAGATTTCTTCTATGCCTTTGACCATCTAACAGCAATACTACATCATTGTCATCAAGAATATCGTCATAATACAACTCCAGAATCAAATCGTTGAGTTCAGCGTTGGCTTCCATGATGCTCTGAGGCAGGTTTATATTTACGCGCCAAATTTACAGCGTTGACGTCCTGGTGCTGTTTTCGTAACCAATAGTCTCGAGACGGTGCGACCATACTCCTTCACAGGCCTCCAAGGGTCGCCGTCTTGGGCAAGGTCGTGAATCGTAAACTCTCTATTATCTGGAAACAGACTGCACAGGAGCTGCTGAATGTCATCGTCCACCACGGACACGTCGGCAGCCGCGGCAGTGGTAACAGTGACATGACGTGCGTCGTCAGACAGTAATAGACCCCCCTCGAAGCCCGCCTGCCCGGTTTTCTCCTCTAGATATCTGATGTACGCCCTGGTTAGAGTGGCCTTGCGCCTACTGGGGTCCCGGGACAGCGCGGCCTCTGCGGCTAGCGCATCACAGGACAGATCTACTACATCCCCCAAGGGTCGAGGAGAGGACGATGACGGGACGCTCACACCCCCCTCCCATCTCAGTCTCATGTCACTCTCCAACAGGTTGTACTTGGTACTCAGAAAATTAAGGGGTTGCACCACATACTTAGTGTGGAATTTGGACAGAGCCGAAACGTACGAGCTACAGGTGTGCTTACCAAAATCCATCATACTCTGCCTGTTCAGTCTGCTCAGGTTGGTACCCTCTTTGATCTCCTCTATCTTGAAGGAGTGACAATCGCCAAACGTGGACTGTTGACCACCGAGGGCACCAGGGTTATGGACGCCTCGCGCTCGTTCTCCCCGTAACTGGTAAAAATATCGTACAGAAAAACAAAGAGTTCGGTCTGATAGACCGAGGGACACATGAACTTTAAGAGTTTAGTCTCGACTGACGGGACAACTGACCCCCCCAACCCCGTCTATCCTACCTCCCGTGGCACACTTTCTCCTACTGTTACCGCCGCCGCCATGCTGCTGTTGCTGGGCTGCTATCTCCTGCTGCTGTCACATCAACATCTCAATCCACCTCACCAGCCACTCCTGGATCGTCTTGTGTCTACTGAGACCAGTACCACAGAATAGATAATAGGCAGAAGGGACACTCGCGTCGGCGCCTTTGTTGTTTTCGAGGCGCGGATTGTAAAACTTGTACACCTCTAAACTCGTTGTCAGTTCGAGGCTTATAGCATAACTAGCCGTACGAAGGCCTAGACAGCTTGCTGCGATGAAATTGGTTTCGACTAAAAGTACAAAATCATGGCATTGATTCTGATTTAACATTAAGAAATGGATAACAGCACATTGGGAATTTAGTGTATAAGTGCAAACTGTACACTGGTCGCTGTCATGTGCTTCCTGATGTATTGTTGCATCGCTCATTCAGAAGAGTGCATCGCTCATCCACCCAGTCTGTTTTCTTGTTAAAGTATGCCGCCGTACAACAACAAATTACACTCCGAAAGTTTTTTGGGGATCAAATCAGCACTACATGAAGATTTAACAGGCGTCAAGGACTCTTGGCCCGAATACATACTGTATAGCATGCACTCTGGCACAAGATTCAAGGAATCACAGCAGAATCCAAAACCCCGGTTCAATATGATTTGAGGAACTCAATAACCTACTTTATTTTGCTTCAGCTCGGTAGCTTCATTTGATTTATTACCAATATATTAGGCAGCACTTACTTGCAGCTGTTCAGCAGTGCATTGATGCAAAGCTTAAAGGACAAACAATAATCTTGGTATCAGTATAATACTCCATTCCTAGATGCTTATCACAAGACATGTCATAGAGTAGATGATTATGTAAGAGGCATTTCATCCATCACTGGAAAAAAAATTCTAGTAAGAAGAAACTGTACCTCTCCTTCAGAACAATAAACTTGTAACTGAAGCAAACTTCAACACCATATTGATTAATATTTGCTATTTTGAGAAACTGAATAATGTTTCCAGAAGTCTCTAGGAATTCTTACTGATGTGGCACATAATATTGACAATTTTTGATGAAAGTTAAGATACACTTTTTGTTTTGTTTTAAAAAGTCCAAGCATTCTTTTTGTGGGGTACATTCATGTCAAGAAACTTGAAGTCTTTGGTACTATCAATGTATTATTTGGCAAATGTCACCCATTAGTGGCTGGAAAAACACAAGATTTTCATGTACAATGCAGCCTCATTAAAAGACAGTCAATTTTCCACTTACAGAAATACAAAGTATTGTTTCAGTGAGTGGAAAGACAGTGATAATATCCCTTTTGAAATTATTTAATACACATAGGTAATTTGTACTGAATAAGATATCCAACATTATTGTAAACAAGCAACCATGGAAATGATGAATTGGCCTAGCAAAAATTCCTCCCTGTATCATAAGACTATTAATTTGTTTCAATTCTTTGAATAGTTTGATGATTATGCATTAAAGGAAATTAAGTATTAAAAAGTACTACATCTCAAAATATACTGAGCATCAGTGAGCAGGTGTGTTCAATAAATTGGTGACTTGTTATACAGATTTGTCTATCTATCTATGCAACAGTGAACAAGAACCAACTTTGGTTGTTACATACATGCTTGATTATTAAGGCTAAATTATATTTTTGTTTTAAAAATAAATAAAGCTTTTAACAATGCTGACATGTTTTCCATGTTATATATGAAAAGAAAATAAAAAGAAAACTTTGCCATAAATAAGCTATTCTGCATCAAAATAAGTTGTCACTGATCTATGGAGCTCTTGAAAGCTACTTGAGTATTTCTGTTTCCAATGTAGAGGTATGCAGTGTTCCATAACATTGTAGCACTTGGGAAGTATGAGGATTTGTAGGTCTTGTGCCAGAACATTATATTCAGATAATTCTTTGGCTTCTTGTGCAGTGTATATTTGACATAGTGAGCCTTTATGCGGAATATCAGTGAGATGGTTATGAATCATGTGTTGTTATCAAGCCTACTTGTTACTTTTGTCCTGGCTTTCCTGTCAGCAAAAAGACCTCACTCAAGCTTTCTAGTTACGGCAATAGAAGTGGTAGATTTGTCATAATTGCTGCAAACAAGTCTTGCGTCTTGTTTCTGAATCATTTCTAGCTTTTCAATATTTGAGGCGTGGGAAGATCGCAAACTGCATTATAGCGTATTCTGATCTTCTGATCTTGCCTCCCTCAGTATATGCCCATTCTCTGCCCCTAACAACATAAAGAGAACCCTCTAATATGCATACATCCAAATAACTATAATCAAATGTACCAGAGTTTAACGATAAGAGGATTGCATGGAGAATAAATACGTGAACTACTTTTGGCCTACTCACCATATAGCTCCAAATGAGACTCAGTAAAACTGATTGCCAGGCCATGATTTCCAGTTGTTGCTACAACTAACTGCAGCGCAATAAGCCCCGATCCGATTACGATTCCATTCGTTGTCCATCTACACCTGAGACCTCGAAATTTTTGCAAAAACTGCCTTTTTAGTTGAAACCCCTATACAGCTTTCCTTCGAATGTTACACCTCTAAACTCGTTTCCATGTGGAAAAGTTGGCGCATGCGTGAGAAAATCCGTGCCCTCTAAAATGTCGAGAGTGTCCCTTCTGCCTATTATCTATTCTGTGCCAGTACTATGCTCGTCCAGAAAGGCCTGTGCGGCGGACTCAGAGAGTCCCAGATTGATCAGCCAGTCCCTGTCACTCAAACATTGCCAACCATTATCAAACATCTCATTAAAGTGGTCAAGCGTCACAACATCAGAATAGAACTTATCTATCATCACGCACATCCACCTCAAACACGAGAGCCCCCACATGACCAAGGGACGCCTTTTGTACTCCTTGAGATACCAGTCTACCAGGTGTCGGTGAAAACCGACGACAAATACCAACGTATTGGCGCTCTCCAGAGTCCTATTACTCTCGTAGTCGTCCATCGTCATGCACACCTCTCACTCACTGAGCCCTACAAATATAAGCAAAAGCAGATAATACTACTACCAGCTACAAGCATGCACACTCGCTCTCTCATACCACAGTCTCTGTGACCACGAGCACCGGCCTCCCCCTCCTCATCCGGGATCTCCTGGCCGGCAGTCAATAACAACAGGCACCCCCGAGCTCCAACACTGGTCGTTGCTTGTAGTCGCAAAAGGAGACGATGAGCATCGTTGCCCCCCACACCACAACACCCAATACCAATATGGTCAGCAACCCCGCACCCCTCATGTAGCCCGCGTGATACATCAGAGCAAGCACGCACACCATCGCGACATACGTCCCTCCCAGGATAAAGATCCTCCCGCGAACTGCGAAATCCAGATTGGCGACGTTGTCGGGCCACACCAGTGCATCTGGAACCACAGGACCGCGACGACCGAGCCCTGAAACGTCACAACGTATGCGATGACCCAGAGAAACTGCCAATCCGGTATCCCCGCCCCCGCACTACCCTCCAGATGCAAACCAGACATTGTTACGACACTGTAGTAGAAGACAAACAAGAAAAAAGAGCCAGGTTACTTGTACTTGTCAAAGTCTCCCAGAGCCACCATAGTCGTGGTGAGAGTAAACGCGCTACTAACACAAAAGATAACGAGTCCCGCGGAGATCGCGATCCTTGCTCTCTGGGGCAGACCCCAGTGAGGTAGACGATATGATACCCCACGGAGGCCACTATGTACAGTATACTGATGAGACACAGCGTCCAGGACACGAATCGCTTCTCGTTCCTGATGGTCCGCCCGAACTGCGTCAGCGTCATCCACCACCCTTACCTACGGAACAAACAACGACAGTCGGTCTGCTGATCAGTCTCGTGACCAGGACAAACATGACGACTGTAAATTTCATGTCTTGTCATAGATCACGCAGGAGAAAAAACAACGAGTATGCTTAGGCCATGCGGCTTTCTCACGCCAACAAAAATTGTATATAAAAACGATTACGTAATAATTCCCATAGAGAGTCTGGGTTTTAGTTCATGCAATGTCACTTTATTACATCACTCCCTTTTCTTTTAGCGTCCTTAACTTGGCAATATGTTGGAAGGTATTGCATGTCCGAATCTATCAGGTGGATTTCTTTGTCTTGTTGATCTCCACACTGTCGCTGGTGAAGAATGTCCTTGGTCTCTTTGTTCAGGATTATAACTTGGCAAATCATCATCATCATCAGAATCTGTATCCCAGTTTTCTGGTTTTGGTATTCTTTTGAAATGTGATATGTTGCGCTTGACTTTACGTTGATCTTTATTTATTGCAATTACCTGTTTTCCTTTCCTTTCAACGACAATATACAGGTTTGTATCAAATCGTGTGGTCAGCTTGTTTTTCTTTTGCTGTTTTACCAATACACAATCTCCGACTGCTATATCGCTATCTTTGACCCGTCTTTTGACATCACTGTACTCTTTGTTGTAGTGCTGTTTCTTTTGGTCATTATTGCAGGCTTCTCTATGTCTATCAACGATCGATTTCCTTGGTAACGTTGGCAATTTACCACGAATAGTACAATTGAAAAGAAGTTCTGATGGTGGAACTTTGGTGGTGCAGTGTGGCATTAATCTGTATTGCAAGAGAAAACGAGACACCTCTTGTTGCCACACCCTCCCTTCTGCTCGTGCTGTTTGAATAGCTCTGCCAAGGGGCTGCATAAAGCGCTCAACTTCGGCATTGCCTTGAGGCCATTGAGGAGTTGCAGGGATGTAATCAATGTCCAACAGTGACAGATATTTCTTACATTTGTCACTGCTAAATGGGGGCCCATTATCTGTTGTTATTTGATTGGGTAAACCATGAACTGCAAAAGTTTTATCTAACTGTGGAATTATGGTTTTTGCTTCGGTTGATTTCACTATTTCTACAATTGGAAAACGAGAATATCGATCAACAATTACTAACAGATATTCACCTGTTGGCATAGGTCCGTAGAAATGAATGTGAATCTTTTGCCAGGGTCCAGTGGGCATTTCCGACATTTTCAGAGGTTGTGGGGGAGCTGGTTGTCCTACAGCTTGGCAAGGAATGCAACGATCAAGTGTATCTTTTGTAAGCTTGTCAATATCTGGAAACCAGACTTTCTCTCGCATCAAGGCTTTAGTCTTTGACAGTCCTTGGTGAGACTCATGGGCAATGTCGATAGCTCTTTGTCTAAGTGGAGCTGGTAGAACAATTCGTGTTCCACGTAATATAATGTTGTTTGGACCGATAGTTAGTTCATCTTTGACACTTTTAAATGGCTTGACAGTGTCCATGTCCCAGCGATTTAGCTTTATTGCTGCTCTGAGACCTTTCATTTCTCTATCATCAATACATGCTTTGAGGATTTCCTCCATGGACATAGCTTTAGGGACGGCATTCATTGCAAGACATTGAACATAGTCTTCTGTGATCTTTTCTTGCGCTGAAACGCTTGCTTTTGTGGGATGCCTGGACATGTAATCAGCTGGGTTTGATGCACCTGATTTATAAACAACCGAGAAATCATATGGTTGTAGGCGAAGAATCCAACATTCAATTCTGGCAGATGTCTTGGCTTTATTGTGTCCATATATTGTCTCTAGAGGCTTATGGTCTGTTATGAAAGTGAATGAATGACCAAACAAATATAGGTGAAAGTGTTCAAAAGCCCAGACAATACTGAGAGCCTCTTTCTCAGTTTGAGAATATCGTTTTTCTACTGAGGTTAAAGCTCTACTGGCATAGGCCAAAACACAATAATCTCCTGAATCTTTCGATTGTTGTGCCCAGATTCCAGAAACTCCAACTGGGCTTGCATCGACAGTGAGTATGGTATCTTTTGACTTGTCAAAATACGACATCACTGGAGCAGTTGTGAGGGCTGCTTTCAAGTTGTTGAAGGCTTTCTGATGAATTATTCCCCATTGACAATATGCATTTTTCTTTGTCAGCTCTCGCAGAGGGCTAGTTATAGTTGCAAAATTTGGTATATACTTGGCGCTATAGTTGGCCATGCCAAGTAAACTACGCACCTCTTGAATGTTGGTTGGCACTGCAGCATTGCTGAGATCTTCCACTCGCTTAGGGTCTGGTCGTGTGCCCTTTTCTGAAAATATTTGTCCAAAAAATGAGAGTTCTGTTTGAAGAAAACTGCATTTGGAACTGTTCAGGACAAGACCCTTTTCTGACAATCTCTCTAGGCATGCTTCAAGTGCTCTGTCATGATCTTCACGTGTGCTACCAAACACAAGAATATCATCAGCTATATTCTTAACTCCTTTGATACCCTGCAAGTGTTGTTGTAAGGTATGTTGGAACAACTCTGAAGCTGCATTCGTGCCATAATTCAAATGAGTATACCGGAAAAGGCCTAAATGAGTGCTGAAGGTTGTTATATGTCGACTTTGCTCATCAAGCTCAAGCTGATGGTATGCTTGAGAAAGGTCAAGTTTGGAGAAGAGTTTGGCTCCATTTAGCTCATAGCTGATACCTTCGACAGTTGGAATCAAATGTCTTACACGTTTGATGGCCATGTTAGCCTTTCGCATATCCACACAAATACGAACTGACCCGTCCTTTTTTGGAACTGCTACGATTGGAGAAATCCAAGGGGTTGGCTGGGTGTCAGGAACTGGTTCTATAATTCCGTCATTTTCGAGATCTTTTACCGCTTTTTCTACTTTGTCACGTATGTGATATGGACTTCTCCTTTGAGGCTGCGCTTGGGGAATCACCTCAGGATCTATGTTTAATGTCAGGGAATGACCTTTGAGCTTTCCAATACCGGTGAAAACTTCTGGATACTTGTTGACAATCTTTTGCATTGCTTTGTCGCTTGTCGTAGCTGAAAGTTTCTTCTGGATTTCATTCAAATGAAAACTAACAAGTCCTAAATCTTGAGCTGTTTGCGAAGATAATAGGCATCCACTGTTGTGATTATTTACGACATAGAACGTGCATGTCGTGTATCGTCTGGGTGTTTCCACGAGGGCATCGAATTGTCCGAGACATCTTACTGGCTTGGTCGCATTGTATGTTTAGGCTTTCACGTTTGTTTTGTGCAATGAAATCCCTTTCAATTTTGAAAACGTCTCCTGATCCATGACATTTATACTTGCACCCGTGTCAACAGTAATTGCAAACGTATGACCAGCAACTGTAACCTTTGCTTTGGGTGTTTCCTTTCTGCGACTGTGTGAACGGTTTTCAAGCGAATATAGATAATCGTCAGATTCACTGGAATCACTTTCATTGTCAGCTTCAAGTGGTTTGATTTCTGCTGTTGTTCTGTTTTGTCGTTTGCGGGGTTTTCCCCCTCGGCACACACTAGCATAGTGATTTAACTTTCCACATTTGTGACACTCCTTTCCCTTAACGGGGCATGGGCCTTTATGAGGAAACGAACCACCACAATTACCACAGCTCTGTTTTTTAACTTTGTCCGCTGGAGGTTGAGTTTTGACTTGATGCGCTGTCGCGGTCGGGGCATCTTGTGATTCGATTTCACGAGCTTGATATTGGCTAGTTTCAGAACGATGACCATCGAGAAGCATGTCCTTTAACGTGTATTTAGGATCCTTAAGAGCGTTTTTACGTATCCGTGAAGACGTACCTGCGATGATTATTTGTTCCTCGATCTCAAAGTCAGGATTAGCGAATTCACATGTTTCTGCAAGTGACCGAAGATGAGTGTGAAACTTGTCTAAGGATTCCCCTTGTTCTTGCTTGGCCTGTCGGAAACGAAACACTTCGTATTGACGGTTCTTCTGGGGCTCAAAATACTCTGTGAGCTTTGCTTTAGCTGTATCAAAATCGTCTGCATCGCCAGTGTCAGGTATTTGTTTGAAAATCTCCCTGATACGTGGGCCAGCTTGATACAAAAGAAGTGCACGCTGTTGCTTTGTATCGGATATACCGCTTGCTACTAAGAAAGTATCAAAATCATCGAGCCACGTTTTCCAGCGTGTTGCTAAACTTGCACCTACAGCCGTATCTGGATCAAATGAAGGCAGAGGTTGTAGAGGTAGCTGTGCCATTGTGTATCCTCGTCGCCAATCTAAATTTGATGTCTTGTTATAGATCACGCAGGAGAAAAAACAACGAGTATGCTTAGGCCATGCGGCATTCTCACGCCACCAAAAATTGTATATAAAAACGATTACGTAATAATTCCCATAGAGAGTCTGGGTTTTAGTTCATGCAATGTCACTTTATTACAACGACCAGCAGTGCCAGGTCCAGCAGACACAGCAGCCAGACGAAGGCCCTCAGGGCGCGCCTCGCCAGCGCTCGATCCCTCCTCTCCCTATCCCGCATTACAGCATCTCAAGTTATCGCGTCGATATCACCGTTACCACTGCTACTATTACTGTCGGTACTACCACCACTGTCACTGTCCATCATCCCTACGAGAGACAGACAGAACGCACACATAACGAAGAAACAAATAGCGATGAAGAACAAATAAATAGCACTGGCACCTATTCAAGACACAAGAGAACAAGACACACCAAGCAAAAGCACACCAAGCAAAAGTCAATCTCAACAGAAAGTCAGAGACAACCCCACAGTAAATCTCTGCAAAGTGCCTAGTAAATCCCATAGTGCCTAGTAAATCTCATATCGTCTGTCACCAGATCCCCGGGCCAGCCAAATAGTTCCCCGCACCTGTCCCACGCGGTAACATGAGACCTGATGGCACCAGACTTGTAGAAATACCTGGTGCGCCTGCAGCACGTAAGCATATGACGCATGATGGTGGACTTTTTCTGGTGATCGAACAGTCTACCACAGGACGGACAGGTATACTTTGATGACGAGAACAACTTTAGATTCCTAAGAGTGTAATAGTGCTTATCGTACAGGAGGAGCTCCAGGGGGATACGCATCCTTATTGACGGACGTGAGACCAGACGTCATGTACAGTATGTCCAGCACAGGCTTGTCGGTACCCTCCATGACGTCCACGATCTCATAGACGTTTATCCTCTGCCTAAATAGGGTCTCCATAAACTTAATCATACCCACGTGCACCCCCTAGAACTGACTATCGTCCTCGATATTATACACCCTCTTGTACTCGCCGTAATAATCGTTCTCGATACTATTATGCACCTCTCTCATACATTCAAAGACGTTCTTCTTGTCGTGCACCCTCTGCCACACACACACCTGACCGAAAAAACACAACTTACGATACAGAGACCTATTATTCCTGGGCAGTATAGACGACAGGGTCCACAGCTGGGGATTAGCCCCCCAACACGTTTTACTTACATAGTTCCTAACCCTACTCTCTCTGACGACCCTGGCATCCTCCATAGACCTAGTGCTATCCTCCCCTCCCGGTCATCGACGTCCGCCTCATAATGTAAAAAGGGGTTACGGGCCCTCTCCCTCATACCATCATCCCTGTCCATGGCCCAAGACAACTCGTCGCTCTCGACGAGATCGTCAATGTCGTCGTCATCACACTCACCCAGCAGCTCTTCGCAACACTCCTCCTCGTCCTCCCGCCGCCTGCGTTCTACCCTGTTATGCCGCCTATTATACACCTGATCTATCGCGTCGTTGGGGCCCTTGCACCTAAACAGCGTGGCCTCCATATTCGTCACGCGCATGACGATGTACTTGTAGTAGTGATCGAAGCGCTCGGCCATGTTATCAACAAAATTAGTCACAGACACCTCGTGTATCACCTGATCCTTGTCGCCCCCGCCATCGATGCGCCACACGTTGGGGATCTGATTAATCTGATAAGTACCATCCAACTTCGCATGCTTAGTTATAAAAATATGCTAAACTCGTTAGTCTCCTCCTTGTATAGCAGCAGACCGAATCGCAACACTACCTTATAGGGGCGCTGGTCCCTATTGGCGTGACAGATGTCGTGGAGCGCGTCCACCAACTGGGGAAAGGGCCTATTCTCCAGAAAATTTACCCTCACAGACACGATCTTGCCGGTCGTGTCCACGCGCCTATGATTTATAAAGTGCCTCAGCTTGCTAACGTACACGGCGCGAATCCTATCCATCACCTCCCTATGTATCTCCAGCTCCGCACGAACCCTAGTATCGTGGGCGTGCTCAGCGCGAGTTACAGCCCCATGCAACTCCCTCTCCCGAGCCCTAACAGCCTGCTGGATGGGTCCGCTACCCCACACACGCACAGCGTCACTCTCCCAGGGATGATAACTATCAGTCTCTAACCTATTCCTAGTCAGGTTATAAGCCAACTGGCTGGGCCCGTCAATGGAACACAAAGACACACCACCCCCCACCATCCTATGGGTAGTCATATGGGCGTTACACAGAGTAAGAGTGGGAAACTCCTGATCGCACGTCATGCACGTGAAACCCCTAGTGCAGTGCCTGTCCTGGTGGAGAGCCAGAGCAGACTCGTCAAGAAAACACCGACCACAAAAAGCACACACATGTTCAGTATGTTCTAACTCAATATGCTGTCACAGAGCCATGTTGCTATGAAAAGAGATACCATGATCACCACAAATATCACAACAATGTCTGACCACCATCGCCACATGTCGCCTCTGATTCGCCTCCGAGCAGAAGATCTGCTGACACTGTCTGCACGGATGAACGGAATGACCGGGATGCACAGACTGCACGTGTCCACATATGGCCTGATGCCCAAAACAGATATGATGCGAGTCGCATAACATGCACACGTATCGGGGGTGAGCCGCCTGCTCGTGGGACCTCGTAGTAGCAAATGTCAAAAACCTGAAATTGCAGTGACCACACTGATAGGGATGATGCACAACCCTGTGACTGTTGACATGTTCCAACACATACTCGTGAGAGCAACTGTTGCACTTGACATGCGGCAGGGCCACATGCCCCCTACGCCACTCCTCTCTCATCTGATGATCGTCGCCAGTCGGCGATCTGCGATAATGCATAGCACATCTCGGGCAATACCTATCGTCATCCCTCCCACCACCGGCGGGTGGAAAATTGGCGGCCATCACTACCAACCCGTGTGCATGTTACGTGCACCACAATAAACATAAGTCAATCTGCTCTCTTCTATCTCGCTCTCTTTATCGGTACACTTCACAGCAGAACGACTCGACTGCAAGAAAAACACAGATATCAGCAAGAAGCAATTTTGTTTTACATCACAGTATTACTACTACAACTCTATAGATACACCATCGCTATAATCGTTAGACCCGATACTCCCACTATCGCTACTATCATCATCGCCCCCCTCACTACCACTACTATCAACCTGGTTATAGTACTATGACACCCATTATGCCTCCCATCCCGTCCAACGACATGCCTGCGGGGCACCTCCAAACTATAAAACCTCTCGATACCACACCACAGAACCCCCATCTCTCGTGCATCAACAACTGCCGATTATACCACGCAATAAAGTACACAAATCCACTCGCACGAGATACCACGTCAACGGCCGTCTCAACGACAGATACTCATCAGTCCTACGAGCCCTATCAGTAACATTAAAGAAACCAAACAGACACACAGTATTCTTATACACGTTAACCATATCCACATGCTCGGCACTCGTCATCCCTTCTCCAGCCTCGGTAGTCTCATCGGCATACCGATCCCCCGTCCTCCACAACCTATCGACATCAAAACCAAGATCTCCGACTCCGTTCATCATATTACTATAACTAGAGGTAGACCTAAATACAGCCCTCTCGTACCACACCATCCACTTTGGACACGACATATGGGGCGTGTCAACACCACCACCTGGGCACCATATACGCTCATAATCACCCCCTATCTCCCTATCCCTAACATACTGTTGATACTCAGCGATATAGTTATCGGCCATAACAGGCTTAACATCTACACCTAAAACGAGACACGACCGTGTCTTGTCAACTGTTATACAATGTTCGTAGACATTGGTAACACCGCCATCGGCAGCGACGCCTCCACAGGTACACCCAACCTGATCGTCTTCGAATTCCTCCAGACATCAGTAGCACGTACGAAGGTGATTGCCATGCGGGTCCCGAGAACCCCTCGTCGCACCAGATCTAAATATACATATCCACTCTCCACCACCAGAATCTCCCACCCTCGATACACCTACAGACAGAATACAATAAATAATAACTACAAGTCTCTCCCTCATAATAATTTTCTTATCGTCTTACAGCACTAAAGAACAACTACAATCCTCTCCCTCATCATATTTTATTCCTATCGTTTCACAGCATGCAATAGCACATTCAACGTACCCTGCATATAATTCATCAACTTACACGACAGATAAGTCAAAATCCAAAAATCAACATCTCTAGCCACAGTAGGCACGTACTTATTTAACTCAATAATCTCCCATACTCGTCCCACATCAAACCCAAATATCTCCATACGATCTATCATCCTAAACCCGTCTAGACAGACTATACTCGCGACCGCACTCGCAGACTCCTCTGATCGACTTCGTCTCCTAACAATCATAATCATAATCATAATCATAAAGCTTATTTACAGTTGGTTTATTTATAGTTAGTAATAACTAAGTAACACCAACTATTTACAATATAATATGCAACGAAATACATAAAAACCCTAAATTAAGTGCAAATGTAGCACTTGCAGTTGTTGCCATCCCAGCAACGTATTCCTTTTTTGAATTTTACGAGAGAAGTGGTCACTTTTAGATCATCACTAAGAGTATTCCACAATAGACTGCCTCTAAAGGATAGGGAATTTATTTCGTAGCGCTGAGAACTCACCGAGGGGAGTTTGCATAGTTCCTTAGTCCGTAGGGTGTAGGGGACATCTTTCTTGACAAAGAAATCCCACATGTACTCCGGATTGAGATGGTTCAATGATTTGTAGATTTCAATCATAAGATTTTGTAGATTCTTTTTATGTGTTGTCGTTGTATCACCCCTATCTAAATTTCCTCAAATGTGGATTCATAGTCTCTATATAAAGTTCTCAGTGCACGTTTGTGGGTCCTATTAATTTCATTATTTGCAACATTGCTGCAAAATAGCCAGATCAGAGGGCAATAGGAAAAATTTGACATTATCACGGAGTTTAAAAGTAGCTTTGACTTTTGTTCTCCTAGATATGGTCTTAACCTTCCAAATGCATACACTTTTTGGTTGACCTTCTTACATAGTTCTTTCACAAGCGTTTCAAACTTTAGTGAGTTGTCATTGTTTACACCCAGAAGTTTTACATGTTCGCTTGATGGAATCAATTGGCCCTTTATGTTAAGGCATAGTTTATTTGCCCCCTTTAGCCCCAAAAACATTATTTGGAATTTTGAAGGATTGGCACTCATGCTGTTGTTTGTAAACCATTGCATTAATCCCTGTAGGTCACCCTCTAATCTAATCATGACAGCCTCCACATATGTATCGCACGCGTAGATTGTCGTATCGTCAGCAGAGGTACATATCTTCAATTCCAGGTCCATATAAAACAGGTCGTTTATAAAAATGTTGAAAAGTAAGGGTCCAAGAACAGACCCCTGTGGTACACCAATTGAGATATGCTGTGGTGAGCTATATGTGGAACCTATTTTTACCCTTTGGGTTTGGTTTGTCAGGTAACTGTAAATCACTTTGAGGGCATTTTTCTTGAACCCATATGCCTCTAACTTTGCAATTAGTAGATCGTGAGGTATGCAATCGTATGCTTTTGACAAATCCAGTAAGATTGTTCCTACTATACCCGACATATCTAGACACTTTCCAAGTCTCCACTACTCAAAACAGAGCATGTTGTGTGCTATAACCTTGTCGAAAGCCAGAAAGTAATGAAGATAATATACCTACAAAGTACTTATTTATTTGCTCGCTCATGATCCGTTCAAAACTTTTGGACATGGCTGATAGGACACTAATAGGTCTGTACTTGACTTTTTGGCATGTGTCATCCTTTTTATAGATTGCACTGATGTCTGCTTCTTTTAGCTTGTCAGGGAAGCAACAGTTGTCTATAGTTGCATTTATACAGGCAGATAAGTATGGGCAAATCACCTCTTTTGACTCCTGAATAATTTTTGTTGGAATAATACCACTACTTCACTTTCTAGTGTCTAAGGATTCTATTTTAGTCATAATGTTTAAAAAGTTGACATTAATAAATTCAAATCTTTGCTCAATCGGAACTTTACTTTTTATAGCAACAATACTTGGGTGGTTTTTATATTTTTCTGTAGCTATGTCTACCTTATCGTCCAGACTTACATTAATCCTGTCATCCTTAAATGAGAGATCTAGTCCAAGGGAGTCGGTGATGTTCAAAAAATGCGAATTTAAGCATTCAGCAATCACTTTATCATCTGATATAATCTTGCCTTCTTCGATAAGGACGATTTTCTCCCCCATTGGGTTTCCGCTGGAAAACAGTGGTTTGACTGTTTTCCAAAATTTTTTGTCATTATCAATAGCGTTAATGTCTACAGAATGGTAAAAGTCACGCTTTGCTTTCCTGTTCATACTGACAGTAAACTTTCCTAAACCACAGATCAAACCACATATCCCTAGAACGCATTTTAACAGACGAATTCCACTCCCAACACTTGTTCCCATCAGTTACACAATATTTAAACTCACGTATAAGTCTCTCTACGCTACTCGTAGATAACCCAACATCTTCGTGCAACAATTCGCACAGCCGCCAACATGGCATATGAATTCTAGTCACGTCGTGAAAATTTACAACATATATTTTACTCAACTTGTCCTCGAGCAAGGGAGTATAAGGAACTACAGGTCTATATTCATCAATCAACTCACAGTTTATCGTTGATCTCTCTGCAGCACTGTCCTCTGTCTCTTTCTCGCAATCTGACAACGTCTCAGCAAAAGTCTGATTGAACAACGGAAAGCCTTCCCGATCGTCGTCTGGAAGCCAACTACTCTGCCTCTAACACTCTCACTTCTATGTTCGGCGATAACAATGCGGCCACTAGAACGCAAGAAAAATCATAGATGTTAAAACAGCCAGAAAACATGGCAGCACATCCGAAAAACCACCACGACATTGCGATACATTTACAACAACACTACAGCATAGACTTTACATATGATTAACGTCATACAGACCAACTAACAGTAAGAGTACATACCGACTAGCAATCCAAAATACCCGCAACACAAATCGTCTCTTTTCGCCCTCAATCTAGCTCAAACGTCGTTTGTAAACGACACCAAAACACAATGTCAGCCTTATTTATACGGCAAAAACATCCCATTACTCGAACAATCACGTCCATCAACCAGTACGCCAAGTTTAGATGCTCGTAACCCTCACAACAATAGTCAATTCAACATGCTCTTAACCCCCGAGACAATATCCCTATTCATTCGCCCTAATCCTCTTATCCACCAACCATTGTGCAGTGACAACAATACGTGCGTCACAGGCCTGCATACCTTTGCCACATACTCATACTCTTAACCCTCGAGTACAATACAGTTCTATTCATGCTCTTAACCCTTGAGTACAATAGGCATTCATCCAACACTCGCAGACACAATACGTACTCACACAGCAAAGGCACGCATACCTTTGCCGCATATATTCTATTCGCTATACAACAAAGAGATTCACATCCTCAATACAAATTATCCGCATAACTGCACTGCACCATTTGCTATGGTGCAAACTCGAGGTTTTTTCCTGTCTTGTTTTCTGATAAAACTAGTCACTCTCTCGTCGCTCTTTTTAAGGATAAATATGCCTTCTACTCGCACAATTTCACTCTCAAACATCTCGACCAGTCATGGAACTCATAAATCTACAGGGGTCGGATACAGCTACAGCGAAATCTGCATACAGCAAACGAAAAAGGACCAGACAACAAAGCAAATCTCAGAGTACATTCTAACAGCCGAATTTACCAAGGTCAGAAGCACAACAGATCAGACAGAAATGATGCCATGAATGACACTCAATACGAATGTTCACACACACTCTTCGCAGAGAAACAACTTTGATGAGGAGACGATAACCACAAGAAACTCTGTTCAACTCACAAACAACGTATTGCCGAAACTATTTCACTCATTACTAGACGCCTCTCTACTCTTCAAACAGAAATGCTACCAAGCAGCAAAGACATACAGTCTAGTACAGCAGAGAAATTCACCACACCACCAGACCACGGACTCACAACAGACATTCAAATCTGGGGGAACATTTTTAAAATGGCGTATGGTTGCCATGGCAATGGTCAAACAATAGAACATTTGTTGGATTGCTTAGTGACACTTTCTCTGAAAGTCCTTACAAGATAGGTATATAAATGTAGCATCACTTTGAAGCTATATTGATAAGGAGTACAGGTATCTAGTTAAAATTTCAATGAATTAATTATTTTTCTCAAAAATTTACTTTTTTGCAACTTTGTCAGAAATCGGATTCTAGCAAACTGATCTAGGGGCTTGTTTTCCTTATATGGACATCTTAACCAAATATCATATAGATACTTGTACTCTCCATGAAACAAGCTTCACAATGGTGTAAAGGATTGCAATAATTGCTTTTTCCCCACACTATGAAAGTGGTACTAAGGTTGGGTACTGTGCAAAAAGTGAGATGTGAGAAAAATGGCTCTAAAGGTTTTAGACATAGATTTTCAAAGGTAGTGTCTTGTCTAAGCACCAATCTACCTATCATACAAAATTAACCATAACTAGGATACTTTAAACCTCCTCAGGATTTATTTTCCATCTAAAAAGTCTAATAAACTGAGGCTTTTTTATTCATTCAAAATCACCAGCTTTGTATGTTGGTCCTTCATTTGATATTGTTGTTTTAATCTTAGTTAACTTTTTGAACTTAATCATCTTCCTTCTCTTTTTTCCCTCCTCACTTGATTTTTCTTCAGCCTTTTTAAGTCTCTCATTGGATTTCTGCAATGACCCTTGGACTAGAAGATACCCTGGATCTAATCCAACAAACCTACACAACAGTTCTTGAAAGGTAGCTCCATGAGAAAATTGACAAATAGCCATGCATGTTGCACCTTCCACAGAGTTTCTCCCAGCATACCTAATTTTTGGGCAATACTGCCAAATTAAATTATGCAAGGATTCATTTGGGTTTTGAGTCCTATTTCTCCTGCATCTTTGAAGCAAGTGATCCTCAGTAAGGCGTTGAAAAATTGGTACCATTTTCTTGCCAATTTCATTTGGTACAGTCTCATGGTCCTTGTGAGGCCCAGGTGTTTCCTTTTTTATTTCAGCTTTTTTCCAAACACACCATGACTTTTCACCAGGAGGACAGTGCATGTGTCTAGGGGTGCTATCTGAGGAACTGAGATGAAAAAGTATTGCAAATATTTGTTGCTTCATTACTTTCATGTCCCCATAGTTATCTTTTATTGCACATCCATAATAGTTCTGCATCTTAGTAATAAGATAGCTTAGTACTGATAGCCCGCTAGAACGCGGGCTTCCGTAGCCCCAGTTGAAATGTTGCATATTAGCCTTGGAAAGACTAACGCTGTGCCCCCATGACAGTTGCATGGTCTGGTCGCATAGGATCACGAGAAGGTGACGTTATGGGCCTCTACGATGGAGCACGTGACTTGCGGCCTTGCATTGTGCAAATCGAAGACACTTGCGAGACAAACTTGTGCAAAAAGTGGTCGGATACCTGCGCTAGGCTACAGGGCAGTACAGGGACAGGAAGACAGTCAAGACGCCCCGTAGCCTAGCGCAGGTATCCGACCACTTTTTGCACAAGTTTTTCTCGCAATGTTCTTTGATTTGCACAATGCAAGGCCGAAAGTCACGTGCTCCATCGCAGAGGCCCATAACGTCACCTTCTCGTGATCCTATGCGACCAGACCATGCAACTGTCATGGGGGCACAGCGTTAGTCTTTCCAAGGCTAATATGCAACATTTCAACTGGGGCTAGGGAAGCCCGCGTTCTAGCGGGCTATCAGTACTAAGCTAGTCTATATTATATGAATTATGCACAGAATTGTTTAAAATGCTCTCTACGATGCGGCGCTAATGAAACTACATTACATATTGTCTCCTGCTTCACTCAATTCTAACTTAAGGAGTTTTGTAAAATCTAGTGATATAATGTTAGGATTTCATAACAGATACAATATAGCACATGAATTGGCAGGTATGAGTGGTTCTGTTATCGTGTAGGTGACCACTAATCTTGTCTACAGAGGTAAAGGATCACGTCTGACCCATAAATGTAGGTGTTATACAACTGGAATCTGTGATAGGACTGTGTAGTTCAAGGTGATAAAACAAAAGAATATTGCTTAGTATTCCTATATCACAGCTTTATATATATAACAGAGTGTAAAGCCCATGATTGAGCAGCATGAATCATCATATTAGATTTCAACCAAAGTTCTTGGGGGGAGTTCATAGGTTATGGCTATACAAAACAAATAAAGCAGCTATCCAGTACTAACGTATCTGTTACAACCATGTGAAATTCAGATTTCAAACAATAATGGTAGTTGGATAGAAGAAAGTGGCTCCATAAATCAAAATGTTGCTATCTAGTACTAATTCATTCCTAAACAAACTATACTATCATATGCAGAGTGATCCATGGAAGTCAGTAATTCTTTGAATTGAGTCATAATATATATCCTGCATTACCAACTAAGATGTCAAATGAAGGTATTACTTGAGTGGGGGCAAGATACTTTCCTCCCTTAAGAGTGTATCATCATGTGCAGAATGGTCTATGGAATTCAGTAATGGAATTTATATCAAATGATCTGAGAAAGAAGGGCAACTGCGTGCCAACAAAAGAATATTTAGTTTAATAGAACACCTTTAATATGACTTCACCAAAATAACTCTACCATCTATAGTGGAAATAACAATGAGGCCTACTGTAAATAGAGTGAAAACAAAATGAAAAGAGAGCTACTGAGCTGAGAATACAGTTGGTGACATCCTAGTGTTTGACTGTAAAATATGTATGATAACATCAAGGAGTAAAGTCGAGTTGAAGGGCAATATCTCAAACGTAAACAAAGTGGCCTACCTCTTGAGACATCCTAACATCCATGTCATGTGCATATACTAAGAATTAAGAGCAAGTTAAAAGCTCCTAGTACATAAGCAAATAGTGCATTAAATGTCTCCTGAATATCATAATGATACTTCTGCAGTAACAAAACGGTACTTTAGAACAGAACATCAAGCAAAAACTTAGGGGAACTACCATGATCTTAATGCCCCTGAAGCAAAGTTATGGAATCACCCTCAAAAGACCGCAATTAAATTCCAAAACAAAGGACAACAGGTATTTGAGATCGTGAGATGAACTTGGGAATCCCCTTGCATTTCACCATACAAACTACGATGAAAGTAAAGGGTGAAAGTAAAAACTGCAAAATTATAGTAACCAAATTCAGCAATAGCCCTATACATACTTCAGTGAAAGCATTCCACATACCAATATTTTATCGCCAAATATAACCATATCCTATGCCATTCGTACATGTGGTAAAAGCAATGGATAGATTCCAAGCTAGCAAGGAATACAACAGTAAACATACAGTAATCATTTCATGACAATTTAGTAAGAAAAGTAGGATAACGTAGCAAATGACATCAGGCGAAAAAAGCACTAAACTGAAAGCTGAACGATGAAATTCTCCTCCAAGTCACACGGCAATATTACGGTAGTGCAAATCAAAACATTCCCAAATGAAAACAGCACGCACGCCATTCCTTGTCATCAAAATATGCATGAAGAGCAAACAAACTGCCATAGTCTAGCACAGAATAGAGATTCAAACATATGTTGAATATGTTTCACAATTTAGCAGTAAAAGCATGGTGATTTAGCACATAGAATCAAACAACTTGAAGAAGAACTGTCATGGCGTCAATACCCTCGAGGGAAGGTGGTTGAATCTGGTTGAAAGAGATAGAAATAAATGGCTGGCAACAGCAGAATACAGATGAAATGGACAAAGGACATACATGGAATCTTAAATAAATCTATCTACAGAAAACAGAGTCGGTTTACCTGGAAAGACAGTGACAAAAGTCTCCTCGCGATCACACACAGCAACATCATCCTACATGAACTTTCGCCAACGTGAAAGCAACAGTCCTGCGCAGAGGTGTCAAGTGAGCATGGTGGAGGGTATAGGAAAGCAATGGCCATACGTTGAAAGTGGAATATCTCGGCGAAAAGAACAGATATGGATAAATCCCTCCTTTATGAGTAAGTAGACCCCAAGGTGAACCCCTAAACCGAGTTTGGTCATAATCCCCCAACAGGTCTAGGAGGAGAAGTGTCATTAAAATCGGGCTAAAAAGTGGTCACGTGGTACAATTTCAAGCAATCTGATTGGTTTGGCATAAAGTATCATATAGGGATCTTAGTATATAGAGATCATTGGTAAGGTTTCCTTTCCCACCTATTTGTTCCCCTCTAGCAGTGCACTGGTCTTTCAGATTTTTTAATGCAGTGCCCATCCTTTTTGATACATGGTTTATGCATTCTTCTTTGCTTATTGACTTTTCATTGCCATAAACCTTTTCTTTAACAATATAATTATATGATTTACTGTCACCATCAGACAGCATACAAGTATATCTAAGACAATGCTTCGCAACAGACCTCTGCAAAAGTAAAAGTGCACAGTGCTGCTCCATTGAGTTTGCTGAGCCATCATAGTTTTTACTACACTTTGCAGCTTGGAAATCAAGTGGTAGACCTGTTAATAGATCACTTACAACCCCTAAGCCAGTGTGGGATGAATGTCCACGACGATGCCAACTCCCTTCATAAGATACAGCAATATCTAACACATCATCCTTATCAGGGACAATGCCAAGCTCTCCATATCTTTCACGGATCTTTTCAACAGACCTTCTTGAAATCTCCTCAAAAGACTCCCTGCTACCAGATATAATGTTGCTCTTTGCACTCTGAAAAGCCAACTTACTCAAATAGCTGGGTGTATTCATCACTGTTGACCAATCTCTGATGGCACTATAACCACAACCAATACCCATGAAAGCAAATGTGGATCTTAGATTTACTTCGAATGGGACTTTACTTGATCATGAACCACTAACTCTCTCACTCAAATAAGATTCAGCAAAGGACTGCTCGCAACTGGTACAAACTAGTTTACCTTTTACAGCAAACCCCATCTCTTTACCATCCATGAGCGAAAATGTTATCCCACTTTGTTTACACAAGGGACAACAAGCAAAAGAAAGAAGTCGGTTTAATGAGGACATCTGAACGATCATAAATGAATCTGTTGGCTTTGGGATGTTATTGGCTTTAATGTCCATCATATCTGGAGAAATCCCTAAACCAAGAAGTTCCATTTTCTTACCAGTTGCAGATGTGATCGATGTAACTGGCCTGTCAGTGGCTTCTACCGGCGTGTAAGAGGCTAAAGTTTCATCAACAACTTCGATTGGTAGCTTTCTGTACTGTCGTTATTGTCTTCCACGAAATGAATAGCGAATCTTAAACTTAGTTCTCCCCATTACAAATCTCGGACAAGTATTCTCTATAATTGTAAAGGTAGCAGAATCGAAACTTTGTTGACAACTGTCTGATACGATGTAACTCTACTGAATCATTTCCGGTTGCAGCTGAAAACGACAAACCAATCACAACGCAGTCTTTTTTGAATTGACCAATCACAGCTCTCTTTGGCAATAATGGTGGATCTATCCTTTGTTCTTAGAAGTATGAATAACAGGACTTTCAGCGGGATTTTTGTATGGATGGGAGACAATGGCGGGAGATTCAAATTCTTGAGATTCAGAGCTTTCTAACAACATATGGTTTATAGGGTTTCTTATAACCACAATATAGCTGTCACTGACTAACTATTGCATAAAAGTAGAAGATGTAACAGAGCAACATTGTACCTAGTCTAAGTAAAAGTATTTTTGTTAGTATTTAAAAGCAGTGAATACCACAGCAAGCATTAGAATCCACATCTCAGATATCCAATAGACCAAGAAATGCAAACAGCTCAAAATTGAATATTTTTCCACAATATAAGAGTTTCGACTAGTCCCCCACCTTACTAGAAGGGGGTGTTTATTGAAAAATAAACTTAAAATAGGGGGCGTTTATTCGAGGGGGGTGTTAAAAAGAAGGGGGCATTAACAAGAAGGGGGGTGTTTGATCGAAGCAGTACGGTATTGTAAGTTCTGGGTAAGCAGAGTAAGCACATGAGGCTGTGGTACACTAATTTTCTTATAAGAAAGTAAAGTCTGGTGCTGGTAGACAGTTCCTTAAATTTTCTGGTTATGTTGCTATCAAAAGTGTCTTACATGTTTCTTAAATTTCTTAGGTAATGAACTTTTTACACTTGCTTTCAAGGTGAAGTAAATAGCCTGTAGAAATTATTCAGCAAACCAACACTGACTATCTGCAGGTTCAGGGCAGCGGTGTTAAAAGTGCCAAGAGAACCAGAGAGATGACAAGTTTCATAACTTGTTACTCTTCATTCAAAACAATTCAAATCAAACTTCAATACTTTTAAATCTACCCTATTCTCCCTCTCTTTCTACTTCCATCTCTTTCTTGAACTCTGTCCAGCTATTCAACTACCTTGCTGTTTCACTCTCCAAGTCTCTTTTTTGTATACAAATTAAAAGAATCTATAAATTTCTACCAATCAAAAGTAACAATAACAGGATACAAGATTTACGTAAACATGGTTAATAAACAAGTTGCAAAAACAACTCTGTGTATGTACTTATGACTAATGTTAGGGTTATACTTAGGCTGTGCATATAGTGAAGAACGATATTATTGCATATCGCAACAACTACTCATACATAATCTATGTCAGCTGCGTGTGAAAGTAAATGAATGATTAAAGAAGAAAGAGCTCTGTTAAGGTGTCAAAGCGTATGGAAAATCTCAAACAGCTCCACGGAACCTAACAATGGTTTTCACAAATTTTCACTACTCCACTCACAGAAAACTACCTCAAATGGGTAAATAGAGTTCTCTCACAGAGGTGAAAAAGTATGGAACGGCCTCTCAGCTGAGACAAAGGTAGTGAGTCTCCTCTCTAACAAACTCAAGACTCATTTAACGCAATTTCCCCTTCATCAACCTAACAGTATTGTGTGCACAATATGTGTATTATATGCATTTCATGTTGTGTGTAGCTTCATCAATGTCACATTGAAGTCAAAACAGATCGTTATATGGAAACTTCATAAGTGTACAATTTACTAAGAATGAATGCAAACTGCATGTCATGTATAGCGTTGCAATGTACAGTGATGTTCGATGTCAAAACTGTTTCGATTATCATTTCGTAACAGTAAACATGCAAATTATAAGTTTCTTGGCCTTTTTTAAGGTGGCAGGGTTGTTTCTTAACTTTCGAAAACAGGAGCCTACCGTATGTTACAACCGGTTTGTTATAAAAAATGCATGTAGTCCTACAGCACTTACAGCTTAGATATTTTCTTTTGCATTGCATCGACTCATTCATTGTGTGTTTTGCCTATAACTGATTGCCATCATTTCCTTTACGTTAACACTAAACTAACATGCCAGTAACATTATGCTACGTCATAACACTGTGCCCCGTTGGGGAAATTTTTACTTATTTCCCGCGCGCTGGAATATGTTATGACCCTCTGAGCGGACCACAACTCCAGAGAATTCCCTGTTCTTTATATTAAAGGAAAATGGCATAAGACAAGAAAACCTTAGATTACTTTTTGACATTTTTTAACTCCACAAACAACAATCAACATATTTCCATATATAAATAAAGGCGATAAATTCGATAAGATGACGTTCTTGACTACTGTAAATGAGAGTCTCACGTAAACACATCCACTATTCCGCGAATTCGACTGCGAGATTAGAGACAATAAATTGTTCTCGAAATGTCTCGATAAATTCCGTATACTTGCTAACACGATAATAGTTCTGTTAAGCGAATTCTTGTTTGAGTGAACGAGTGCGAGTTAAAACCAATTTCCGTCCTTTCGTGATCGATTCAAAGGCTAAGTGTTGGCTCTATGTGAAGCTCCGATATTATTAGCTATCGTTAAAACGGATGCGCAGTCTGGCTATATGATGTAATGCTTCATCCTCCCCCCTTGATTGATTAAGAAATCAATCTAAAAACGATAGGGTCAGCAATGAAATTGTATGATAAATATACGAATTTATTCAAACTCCGGTGATCATATGAGGAATGTCTTCGTCCCTGACTGCGGTGATTGTTACAATTTTCTCATGCGAGGAAGTTCCATTATCACTGTCCGACGACGATATCAACCTTTCTTCGACTTCAATAGGATATAAATGTTGAATAGGTCGTTTCATATTTATTGTCTTGCCAGAATGATCAACTGTACGGACTTCTACGGCACGTACAATACCATCTTTACCTGGTAAAAGACGTTCAACTTTTCCTAGTTTCCATCTTTGACGTTGTGTTTTGTCGTTATAAATCGTTACAATATCTCCGATTTTCGGTACTTTTCGTAAACATTCGTTTTTTGACATATACCTTTCGCGAAGCAACGTCAAATATTCACGTTTCCACTGAGTAAACATTCTTGCGAGAAGAGTTTCAAGATATTGAGATCGTTTCGTTAAGGTAACTTTATTTGAAATCACGTTTTCTGACGATATACTCGTTTTATCTAATAACCGTCGACCAGTTACGAGACATGATGGTGTTAGCGGTGGTTCAGAAACATCATCGTATAAGAATGTAAGAGGACGCGAATTTAATATACCCTTGGTTTCTATTAGTATTGTTTCTAGTTCTTCATATTGTAAACATGCATTTTTAAGTGTCTTTCTCAAACATCGCTTTGTTAGTTTGACCATTATTTCGAACATGCCACCCCACCAGCTAGCCTTAGGAATGTTAAATTTCCATTCAATACCCTTACTATTAACAAACTTTTGAACCATGAAGTCTATAAACGTTTTCCCATTGTCTGATAGTACTCTGGCCGGTATTCCACGTCGACCCATAAATCGTTTCAAGGCGCGTAAAAAGGTACTACCTTGGAGATCAGGAACGAGTTCTAAGTGTATGGCGCGTGTGCTTGCACACGAAAACAAGGCGATATAGCATTTGTTAGATTGCTTTTCTTTGCTATAAATATCTCTGACGTAAAGAAGGCCAGCAAAATCAACTCCTATATGCGAAAACGCAGCGTCATCAGACACACGAAATGGTAGTAGTGGAGGCACACTCGGTGTATCATAAGGCTTTCCTACAATTTGTTTGCATGTGGCGCACTTCAATAAAATCGATTTCACTAATTGTCTACCTCTAAGTATCCAATATTCAGAACGTACTTGTGTAAGGGTTTCTTGTACTCCATTATGTTTCACGATTTCATGGCTTCTCAAAACAAGTAACAACGAAATATGATGCCTTCTTGGTAATAGAACCGGGAATTTTGTTTCATAAGGCAAGGGGGCGTTGTCACTTCTCCCTTTTGTGCGTAAAATACCCTTTGAATCGGTAAAAACATTCAAGTTCAATTTTGTTTTGTCGAAATTTTTGTCCTCCTCAAACGATTTTTGCGCTTCTTTATACCAAAGTGTTTTTGCAACATTGGATAATTCTGCAGGAAATATGTCAACATTCTTTTCTTTCGAGATTTCGCGACGTAGCAACTTTACGAATTTTAGTACTAAAACTGTCACACGAATGAGTTTATCAAAAGAATTGTAATTTTCGCACGGTATTATTGCGTTCAAGTTGGAGACATTGGAGTTATTACATATCAACAAAACTGCGGATTTTTCTGAGTCTGATATTTTTCCTTCCTTAGTTGCCCCTTCAAATGTTGGCCAATACATCTTGTCTGTCTTAAGAAATTCGGGTCCTTCCCACCATAAACTACTTTCTACTGGCTTCGAAACAGACATACCTCGAGAAACAATATCTGCTGGGTTATGTTGAGTTGGACAATAGCTCCAACTTTGTTTGCTAACCATATCCCTTATTTTTCTTAAACGATTCTCGAGGAACCTGGTTTGTTTTTTAGAATCATTATAGATCCAATATAGTACAACATTGGAATCCAACCAACAAAATACATTCACTATATCGTAACACTGTTGAATTGCGTTTTTTACGGAAATGAGTAAGTGTGCTAGCACTAGGGCAGCCTTTAACTCTAATCGTGGAGTTGTTTCTCCTTTCAATGGCGCTAATGTAGACTTGGCTGCGATCAATCGAACAACATTGACTTGTTGCGTCACGACTCTTACATAAACGACACCGCCATATGCAACATTACTAGCGTCTGCAAAACCGTGTAGTTCAATCGCTTTAATGTCACCAAATGATATTTCCGACAATATGCAGCGATCAATTGTTATCGATGTTTTTCGTTTAATGTCCGACATCATGACGCACCACCTATCACAAATATCCTTCGGTAAGTCAACGTCCCACTTTGTTTTTATTTTACACACTTCCTGAAAGATCTGCTTTAGCGGTACGATAACAGGCGACAACAAACCGAGCGGATCGTAGAACTGCGCGATCGTACTCAAAATCAAGCGCTTCGTTATGTGTTCGGGCGTAGCATTATTGGTAATTACGGATAAATCAAAAGACAATTTATCGGACTTTTGGTCCCATGAAACTCCTAAAACTTTCGTTTCATTACTTTCGTTCGATTTTGCAGATTTACTTGCGATCTGTAAGCTGTTTTGATGCGAATTTTCTACTAAGTCAATTTCTTCCAGAAGTGTAGGGCTATTGGACCCCCATTTGTGCATATTAAAGCCGCCATTTTTGAAAGTTTCTTTTAGTTTTCGATACATCTCAAATGCTTCAGCTTTAGAATTAAATGAGGAAGCGTAATCGTCAACGTATAACGAGTTAATAAGATTTGTTACAAATTCTGAATCAGACGCTTGATACTCTTCCAGATGATGTCGAATCGTTGCATTCAAAATATATGGTGAACAAGGTAGGCCAAAAGCTAATCTAGTGAATCTAAGTTTGACAATTTTTGCTTTTTCCGGATCCGAATCATCTACTCATAAAAAGCGTAGTAAATCGCGTTGATCTGGATTAATAGAAATCTACAGAAAGGCCTTTTCTAGATCTCCGATGAGTGCTATTTTGTTCATACGGAATCGTAACAGTACGTCGAAAATCAATGGCAATAAGTTTGGGCCTGGATGTAAACATTCATTCAAGCTGATTTCACCTGCAACTTTTGAACTGGCATCGTACACTACCCTTAATTTGGTGGTTTGTCTATCTTCCTTGAAAACACCTGAATGCGGGATATAGTGAGTCGTTCCTGTTGATTTTTGACTGTCATTTGCGTACTCAACTACCCCCGAAGCGATTTGTTCTCTAATAACGTCTTTATACTGTTCGAATACTTCTGGTTTCAGTTTCAATCGACTTAAAAGAGATTTTAAGCGTTTTTCTGCTAAAACATAGTTGTCTGGAATTACAGACCTTAGATCTTTAACGGGTAGAGACACTTCATAGCGTTCTCCATCAAACATAATTTTATCTCGCATGAAGTGATTCACTTCGAATGGCGTTTTATCGTCTTTAGCTCCTAAATTTTCTAATTCCCAAAACGTTTTCAATTGTTCGTTTACATGGCTACTTGAGTCCTGTATTTCAGCACCAATGTTCAGCACATGAGCGACGGTTACGTTTGACGAACACTTGTTTTGGGCGGGAATTTGAACGGGACCACTCAAAACGAATCCGAATCGTGTTAGAATTGCCACAGGGCTTAGGGGTTGCTCCCCCCGTACAACATGATCAAGTAAAAACTTGTGTACATAGTCAGCGCCTATCATGACATCTACTTCTAATTCTACAGTTCCATCCCCACAATCGGCTAAGGGTAAATGTCTTAGGTGAGGGTACATATATTGCGCAACGTTAATAGCTTGGTTTGACAACAGGCTACATATCAGAGGTACCACAAAAGCGTTGATATAAACAGTTAATTTATCTGCACCTTTGGTTGCTAATTGTACAGAATCACAAGCTCTTAGAGTTCCTTTATCGGTTCCAAATTCTTTTATCAAAACCTTACTCGATGCAACAGTAGGTAGATTTAATCGTTCTCTCAACCGTGTTGTTATATAACTCTTCTGAGAGCACGAATCTAAAATAACCCTTACATTGCACTTCTCAAAAGGATTATCAACTTTGTGGACTTCTGCTTTCGCAGTTTGTAACAGAGTAGCGTGATTATTCACGTCTTGTGAAATATAAAGATTGGTACTTACTTGAGCGTTCGGCACTGCGTTTTGCGGAACGGTCTGTGATGAGCGTATACCTGACGTTACCTGCGGTCTGGGTAACTGGTTCCCTGCGAATGTCTGATTTTCTGCACGCGATCCACAAATCGATGAATGGTGCCTTCCTTGGCAATGAAAGCACTTCGACCTCGAATTACAGTCTCGGTTAATGTGACCTGCTCTCATCTCCTCAATTCTCTAAGACTGCCCTCACATGAGAAAACTCAAACCGACCTGACACTCAGATCGGTTTGAAACTCATTTCGGTCTGCGGTCAAAGCCCCTGGTTCAAAGGTAGAGTGCTCACATGACGAAGGCGAAATGAAACTCAGGTCGACCTGAAATTCGTTTCGCTTTCTCAGGTCGGTTTGAGTTTCCAGGTCGGTCTGAAATTTTCATGTGAGCAGAAACTTTTTTCGTTTCGGGGCGAAATGAATTTTCAAAACACGAGAGAATGGCCTTCTGGGATGGACATCGGTAATTTAGCAATTATGGCGGCCAATTCTGGAGAAATGAGCGCGAATAAAAGGTATGTTAGTTTTATGCATCAAAACATATCAGTGTGTCTCCTATATTCAGTTATATTAAACCACTTTGCATTAGTGCATCTCCCGCATGCTGTTGCATTAGGCCAGACCACTCATTGTATTGTATCTCTTAAAGTCAGTTAGGCCACTCGTTTGTTGCATTTTTCATTTTCCACATTGGTTATTTCATGGCCACTATCACTGAGTATGGGAACCTTTTATGTAATCTCTCTGTTATTTTGGTGGCCTCCTTGAAAATCAAGTCGATTTTTTTCGAAAATATGCACCCAGGGCATCAAAACTTCCCAGAATTTTGCAGACAAGATTTCCTTTGGTTTTACAATAGGCTGACTCCAGTATCTCTAATATTAGAAGGGGGTGGAAATAGAAGGGGGGGTCCTCATGTCAGCCAATTATCAATAGAAGGGGGTTTTCATGTTGGCCAGTTCTCAATAAAAAGGGGTTGCTAACAGAAGGGGGTATGCATGTTGGCAAATTTTCAGTTTAGTAGAAGGGGGTGTTAATATGCAACAGGCAGGGGGCAAATTTTATTGAGATTAATAGACAGGGGTCCCGTATATTATAGACAATAGATTAGTATTTTTACAACTGTTTACAAAGCTTGACATTTATTCTCCAGATTGTCCTCAAGCAAAGTTGTAGCAAAATTTTCTCAATCCTATGCTGCTAACAACTTCCCAGACAGTGCCAATGAAATATTAAATGAAGAGCAAGAGACACTCTCAGATGCCTCACATATGTCAAACAGTTCTTCTGAGCCAAAGTCAAGGCGATGGACATGGAATGATGAAAAAATTACAAGCTTGATTGGTTGTCTTTATGAATACAAGGTGAAAAAAGACTTTGAAGGCAAGGACATTGAAGCTGACTTGATAAAATTTTATGAAGATATTCGGCAACTAATGGCAAGATTGTATCCATCAGAAGACTTTGGAATGGAAGAGATTGATGAATTACCCACTGATGCTGATGACCAAGAAAAATTACGGTTACAGAAAATTATTGCAGAGCAAAAGAAGCAAATTAAAACTGGTTATGGAAGGATTAAAAGCAGAATTAAGATTATCAGACAAAACTTTAAAAGGGCTGTGGTTGCAGGAACACGGTCTGGCAGTGGAAAGATAATTATTCAAAATTGGGATGAACTTCTCATGATTTGGGGTAGTTGCCCCTCTGTAAAAAGAATTGATGGCCCTGTCATGACTAAAACCATGAATGAGGTAGAGTCAGATGATTCAACTTCAAATGATATTCCACAGGATAATGATGAAGAAATTCTAGAAGAGCCATCTGCATATCCAAAAAGGAAAGCTAGACCACTGGATAGTTCGGATGAGGAAGAATCATCAAAGCCATTGCAATTAAAAGATAAGAAGCGCTCAAAGATGGAAAAACCACTATCTTCACGGCAACGAGATGAAGTTATGTTAAGGGTTGCTAGAGAGGAGCTTGAGTTGAAGAAAAAAATTGCTGAAATCTTACAAAATTCAGCAAAGGGCATGGAAGCAATGGTTGGTCAGATGTCAAAATCATTGACTGCTCTTGGACAGCAACTTGGAAATGGCCTTGCTATCCTAGCCCAAGCAATATCAACCAATCCAAACCAACAGTTTTTGCATCAGCAGTCACAACAGCATTTCATGTCACCTGTTTTTTCATATTGCCATCCAGAAACACAAAATAAATTTCAAAAGAATAGTACTACATTTACATCCATGCTTGGTGGCTCTGCCACGCAATTGGAGGAAGAAGAACAGAGATATGCAACAAGTGATCAACAAAGAGTGGAATACTCACAACAGAAAACATATCAAAATTTGAACTGAACAAACTAAGATGCTAACTTGAAAAGTAAACAAGAATTGAACATTAAATATGACTGATCTACTATTGTCTACAAAATTTTTCATTTAAAATTTATTTGGAAAGTTATCACGACTTGTATTTGAAAGTAAGATTCTGCATATCAGGCTGGGAATTAATATTTTCTTTCGGAGACAGAAAAAAATCTAAAATTCCCTAGAAAAAGCTCATTGGGATTCAAGCAGGTTTTAAAAAGTTGCATAGGATTTATTGTTTATTTTGAACTTTTGAATATTCATATTCTGGCATCTTGTAATACAAACTTAAATTTTGTGTGAAATTATTCCCACTCCAATACAGCAATATTGTACTAATGATCAACTGCTAAAATTTTACACTTGAAATATTTAATGCAACATTGTATTGCATTTGTCTAAATTTTGTTATTTTGGGTTTTCTTTACAATGACAATCATTTTGGAATTGTGCCAGCAATCCTCTTGAACTTTTCAAATAAACTGGTTACTTTTGAAATGCAAATATATTTAGATTCACACATACAAATGCTTCAATTATACAATCTCTCAAAGTACTTCTTGAAAATATCTCGAATAGTGTTTCCCTGGTTTGTGTTATATGTGTACAACTTATCCTTCTCAGAGTGATGATTGCAGCCTTGTTTGTCTCTGTCATTGTCCATCTCATGAATCACAGTATCTTGACATACGTATGATTTTGCATATTCACAATAATTATGCAAAACGAAGCAACTATACACTATTGTAGGAACATACTCTATACCAAGGTCAATAGGTCTGTTAAGAATTCTCCACCGTGCCTTCAACCTCCCAAAGGCACATTCGATTTGATTCCTTACACATCTCAACTTCCTGTTAAAGATAACTTCTCCATTGGAACTGCATGTTGCAAATTCTTTCATAAGTCCAGGCAATAAAGGGTATGCAGGATCTCCCAGCAATACTGGGCCAATGCATAGACTGTCATCTTCATTTAATCTTCTTTCAATGTTTGGAATTCTAGCCTCTTGAAAGAGCTTGTGCCACTGAACTATTGGAGAAGACTTTGGCATCATGCACACTGCCTGGCCAGGAACAGTCAACATTAAGGAAGCAACCCTCATGGTCACAAACTGTCTGTACATTCAGACTAAATTTCATTTTATAACAGAAATAGTCATGTGCATTTTCACTAGGTTGTTTTACAGGAATATGAGTCCCATCAACACAGCCTGCAACCATGGGAAAATCAAACTTCTTCTCAAATTCTGACGTAAGATGTCGCAGATCATCTTTTGTAGTTGGAAACTTTATACGTTGTGGGCCGAGGACAGTTGTAATTGCATGGCAAACTTTACGAACTGTAGCTGAAAGTGTAGTTGGAGCTATACCAAACAAATTACTTGTCATTCTCAGTGAGCCTTGGTCTTTTAAATAATACAAGGTCATTGCTAGTTTCTTAACGGAGCTTATAGTATCTCCAAGAAATGAATCCTTGTTTGGTCTTATGTATGGCCTTAACTTCTCTTCCAATCTCATAAAGTCGTTTCTTGACATCCTAAAATTAACGATCCATTCTTCTGGCAGCATGGATCCATCTAACATGTTTTGCCACCATTTCTCAGTGCGGCCAGGATTCTTCCAGTATCGCTTTTTCTTCCTCCGCATGAATCTGCTTCGTATCTGCCTGTATTTGTGCAGGGCACGGTTCTTTTCCTCAATAGCGCCAAGAAGCTCCTGATTGAGGCTATGCTGATGCATCAAGACTTGCATCAGCAAAACAAAGTGAAGCTGCAAAGCAGAACTTAACATGCATGAAATCGATTTCAGTGTCAGGATCAACAACATGCGAGAATCGATTGGCGCCATGTTTGTTTATATTCTGATAATTTTGTGTAATGCGCATGTGCATAGCTAGTGAGGTGAATTCAAACCGGTCTGAAAATTGTCATGTGAGGGGGACGACAATTAGCAAACATGGCCAAATCTCAAACCGATCTGAATCTCAGGTCGGTTTGAGTTTTCTCATGTGAGGGTAGTCTAAGAATTTTCTTCCTCGCGTTTGGGTCAGTGACTTTCGTGCAGCTTGCGGAAAAATGTTTACTATTACAAAACAAACAGCTGGGAACTTGAGTAGTTCTGTTCTCTACTACAAGAGTTGAGGCAGTTGGAATTTGTTTTCGATTCGATAGAGTTTGAGTTAGTCTACTTCCGTGGTATTCTTTCTCCGTGTGACGAATGGTTTTTCCAATCGAAGAGAGCATGCACTTGTCTCTTAACGAGATTTCTTCACCGAATTTTTTCAGTAAGCCCACAAGGTCCCATTCGTCTTCCACATTTCTACTAAGAAATAAACGCAGTTCCGATGGTACTTTCGACATTATAACAGGTGACAGCACAGCACTATAGCTATCGCTTTTAACTCCAATTGATTTTAGACTTCTCGTAGCAGTTTCAATTTTGTCGTATAGCAAACGCAGTGCACGTAAATCATCCTTTGAACTTACCCTAGGTAATTGCATAAGGTCCTCAATATGGCGAGAAATAAGTATTTGTTTGTTACCAAACCGTTTTTCCAATAATTCGATAGCCTCATCGTAATTTTCATTAGTAATTTGAAGTCCAGAAATCGTTTGTGCTGCTTCTCCACTCAAGGATGTTTGTAAGTATTTTAATTTATCTATGCTAGATAGGTCTGTATTGTTATGAATTGTGGATTCAAAGCTTTCCCAGAAAGTCGTCCATTGCGTCGGATTTCCATTAAAATGTGGCAGCGACAATTTTGGAAGTTTAACTTTCACACTGTTGCTGCTAGACTTCGAATCGATTCCATTAAAATTTTGATTTTTGTTTCGAATTAGTACTGCGTTAATTTTGCAAAACACCTCTTCTAAATCCTCTTCAAATGCACTTCTCTCCACGATTTCCTTCTCGATTTCTTTTTCGCCTAGTAGCTCTTCGATTTTGCTATCTATTTGTCCTATCGTTGCTCGCTTCGCATCGAGAGTGTTTCATAATGCTTCTATTTTGACGGTTTCTGCGGGCGTTGCAGTGCAATTTTCTTCTATAGGTGGTAACAATTCGTTCACCTTCGTAATAGTTTTCTTGACAACAAGACGATGGCCATTTCGTTTTTGAAGTCTTTTTCGTAAAGCTTCTTGCTCAGCCATTTTCCCGGGTCACGGCACCAGAAATATGTTGGGGAAATTTTTACTTATTTCCCGCGCGCTGGAATATGTTATGACCCTCTGAGCGGACCACAACTCCAGAGAATTCCCTGTTCTTTATATTAAAGGAAAATGGCATAAGACAAGAAAACCTTAGATTACTTTTTGACATTTTTTAACTCCACAAACAACAATCAACATATTTCCATATATAAATAAAGGCAATAAATTCGATAAGATGACGTTCTTGACTACTGTAAATGAGAGTCTCACGTAAACACATCCAATATTCCGCGAATTCGACTGCGAGATTAGAGACAATAAATTGTTCTCGAAATGTCTTGATAAATTCCGTATACTTGCTAACACGATAATAGTTCTGAAAAGCGAATTCTTGTTTGAGCGAACGAGTGCGAGTTAAAACCAATATCCGTCCTTTCGTGATCGATTCAAAGGCTAAGTGTTGGCTCTATGTGAAGCTCCGATATTATTAGCTATCGTTAAAACGGATGCGCAGTTTGGCTATATGACGTAATGCTTCATGCCCTTTGTTTATGACTATTTTCACACCAGATTTCTCTCAACACTTTGCCATACTTAACCTAGCCCTTCCTGTCCAATACAGATATTTTCTTTCATCTTTTTTTGTAATTCCAGGGGAAAATGTATATATAGCAAACTGAAATTGTAAAATCCTTAGTTGGCATTTACACTGGCGACGAAGACACATGATACAAACGAATCTACAAAGGTGTCTTGTTTCAAGCTCTAAGAACAATAGTAAGACAAACAACATTTGGTGAGATAGAACTTTTACTTTTAGATATATATTTATATATATACATCTAGAAGTACTTCTACAAAGTCGATATCGTCAGTTCTATGGTACTTGGTGTGAAAGGTCCACAATAGTTTTCTTTGAAGGTAGGCCAGGATGTGGCAGGTAGGCAGGCATGACGGCAACACTGAAAAGAAGATCCAGGTTTATTGAGCTCGATAAGTACCCATACCTTCTAATGAAGCATGGAAGTGCTACTAAGTACTGGCTGTTCCGTGGCGACAATAAACAAGAGTCAGGCGTCTGCAATGCAGCAAAACAGTGGTCACTGGTGCATCTGGGAAGCAGAATAGATTCATAGCAAGAAAGGGATCTTCCAAAAGGTTCATCTAAAGATAGGAAACACCTTTGACCAGAAGTGATAATTGCCAGTGAGTTTTGTTATATGACAGCTGCTCAACTACAAACAATTAAACTGCAAGCCTGTCCTTTAGTGATATTACGTTAAGACTCATCTTCTTTGTGCGAGTATTGGTATGTATGGTGGAATGCTAGAGTACTTTTACATAATTTGATGAGGGGCCATTCAAATAACACAATGGTCACAGAAGCTATCTTCCAATACTGGAGTTTAGAAGAGATCTTTCCTTCCGGTACTGCAGCTTTCATTGCTTCTTCATGATAACAGTACAGACACTTGAGACTTCCTTATGAGCAATAAGGATGCACTACACAAACGTAACATCCCAATACATATAAAAAGGTATCGTTTTAGTGGAAATGCTCCAGATATTCTAGGTATTTTGTCAAAAATTTCCATTCGATCTAAAGTTATCATAAAAAGTTGACCATTTATATGTAGTACTGTTGCTACGTATAAATGGTCAACTTTTTATGTAAACTTTAGATGGAATGGAAAGGATATTGATCAAACAGCAACAAATATTTAAGACTGTATATGTCATGTGCTAGTCTAGTCAATAGCCAGTGTCAAAATTTAATAGTTTTACCACTTTCACTGCAATAAGTGTGGTCAATATTCTCTGTAGCGATTAGAGGAGCCTTCCTTATGGCTTATGCTGCTCAAAACATATCATTGATTCACTGAACTGTTCCCATAGGTTGCCGTCTTCAGTGATTCTCAGCTGAGACCAGTTGTGGAGAGGGAAGTTACAGTACCCCACAACTGGTATGTCAATTGTACCCCCGGGGGTACGTTTCTCGATGTAAACGTCGAGATGGAGGAGGCGGCAAAAGTCATCAGCTTTGCACCTACCTGTGTCATGCTAGCAGTGGGCACAAACGATGCTTCACAACACATGGTAATGGAGCACGCTGAGAAGCACTTCCGATTACTCACAGCAAATGCCGTTTCGCTATTTCCAACTGCAAAGGTAAGACATCTTCTATGACACTGTATTCTGAAAAGTATAAAAATAGTGTACTTAAATGGCTTGCATAAGGTCTTAGGTGACTAACTGCTGTAGAGTGGGAATAAGAGGGTGTTTGACTTTTCTAAAAAATTCAATTAGCAAGGGGTGTCATTTAAGAATCACGTTACACAATTAATATGGAAGTAATTCTAAGCTAGCGTGATTTCTCGTTAAGCAGCAAAATGTTTTAGATACTTGCTTCAATCTTTCAACAGCCAGTTAAGAACACTCAAAATAAACTTTTTTTGCCAACAGAAATTGTTCTTCAATCACCTACCTAAAGCTCTAAGTCTTCAAAAAGTTATTATTTATTAAAATTAATTGCCAGTGGGTGTCCTAATATGAAGGGGGCTGGACAAAATTTGTAAAAACATAGGTACTGGAGAGGATGGCAATTAGACATCATGGGATAATGCATAGTTTCATAAATAGGCAGTGCAGTGGAATTGTTAATTCATGAAAAAGACAAGTTATGAAATAAACAATTTGTACCTATGCACCAGAGAAGGATAAGTCAATATTAAAGTACAATAGTTACTCTACCTTTACTTCATCTTCCATTCTGCTCCCCTCATTATGATTAAATTCAACTGTGCAGTGCGTATCTTTGTAGGTACTTGTGTCATCTATACCCCCAAGACTAGATGAATTCAATCATAGGCTTGGGGTATTTAACAAAATGATTCACAAAGTATCCGGTGAGCTAGGCATCAGCCTAGTAAACCATGACAACATTTGATTGAGCCACCACTGGCTTTGGTCTTCAAGAGACGGTGTGGACTTTAGCACCAACTATGGTTTGCCACTTCTTTTGAGGGCCATAGCCAGTCCCATTCCTACCACTATGGTTGAAGGTGGGGCAAAGGATGCGTCCAACTGCCCATCACACAGTGATTATGAAATGTAAGTCTGGAAGATAATGGTTCAATTGTGATTCTCAAACTGCAATGACGATATATTTATTGGTACCCATCAATTTTTGTGTTTCCCTAATTACTTAATTGCATTCAGTGAATCATTCAGTTTCACAGAAAGTTACAGCCTTCACACTTACAATGTTATAGATTTTGTGAACAAGTGCTGTAACACGAGATGCTAGCAACACATCTTACTTATTTCAGACCATCCAAGAGGCATATTACGCATTGCAGAATGCAAGAAATGCAGTGCATACTCTCCACTGGCCGCAAGGTCGGGAACACCATTGTAAAGCATAAGTGCTTTACTTACATAGACATGGTAAGTCGTAAGTGTACCGTTTTCTTGCTTCAATGTACACTACTTCCTGTGTGAGTCAATATGTAACTCTCGACTGACTGCAGCCTTGGAACCTTCACATTAAACTGCACATCCTCCATGCTATGAGCAGTACACTTAGGATTCAACATACAGTTCCAATCTGTAACTCTAACATGATGACAATGCAGACAACTACAGTGTGCCTGTACTTGTCAAAATGAAGCACAAGAATGATAAAAAGCCCAAAGGAATGGGAAAGGTTGTAGTGGTGACAAGTATCACCCTCTTCTATAAAAACATGAGTATTCACTGCACTTTTGATGTCCATTCCACAACCACATTCGAAACACATTTTTGCATACCAGAACTATGCACTTCTAATGCACTGTACTGATGAGTACCATCACGGGGACTATGGATGTTCAGCCCTTTCAAACAAACTTATTCTAATTGTCTTCCAACTTCTTCAATTCCTTTACTCCTAATACATTTCTTCTTTAACAAATTATGCGCTCAATTATTACTGAGATGAATTTCTATCTTTTAGTCAAAGCAACCCGAAACCAAAGCAAGTAAGAAGAGCACCGCTATATGCAATGATCAATCAAAGGTACCTGGCCTCCATCATTGATGTATCTTTGGCAGCACTTAAAAATCCACTTTGCACATCTGTCACTTGAAAATACAATCACATGAGAAGTGTAGAATAGACAATCACCTGAACTCATTTAACACCAGGACACATTATTGTCTTTTAGTCCAAGAAACAAAGCAAGTAGGAAGAGCACTGCTATATACAATGATCAATCACAGGTACGTGACCTCCATTATAGATGTATCTTTGGCGGCAATTAAAAATCCACTATGCACATCTGTCAAGTGACAATTCTCCATTCCAACATGCTCGCGTGCACCTATTATTGTTGCTAAGCTACCAAGCTGCAGTGAAAATAACTCTTCCGTCCACCTTTGTTGTACTGTTATCTCAACTGAGTTATTGTATCAAATACCTCTTAGCTGTGCTGCATATGGCTGTAGTAATCACACTTTGATGGAAGAGAAACATAGGTTCGTCAGATTCCCGAATAATGACCCAGCTCGTCGAGCAAAGAGGTTGAATGCGTGTAAGCACAAGAACAAAGATGGAACACCATGGGAACCGAAAGGGAAGAACGTTTACTTATGTGGACAGCATTTCATTACAGGTAAGATGCCTTATAGATTGATTTCAAATGCCTAGTTATCTTCTTTTCTGACTAATGTTTGATATTTATATTTCCGCAGGAGCTCCCGTTCACGAGTGATAGTTATATTTCCCCAGGAGCTCCTGTTAAAGATTCAAGTCATCCTGACTACATGCCATCATTATTTGTATTCACAAAATCAGATGAAAGCAAGGATGACAAGAAGCTATCGAGATATGTCTCTGCCAGAAAGCGGCAAGTTGCCCAAGATAACCTTTTTGCGGAAGCAACTAAAGAAATGAAATGTTCCAAGCAGTCCCAGGACTCATTGAGCACCATCTCAGGAATGCCAGAACCATGTTCCTAATCGTCTTCCACAAATGAAGAGGAGCTACATGTTCCACATGAAAACAAAACAACTGAAGTTGATGCATTAAAGGAAGAGATTATTAAACTTAGAGAAGAAATTGCCAATAAAAATCAGATGTCAAAACATTTACAAGCATCATACCCTTCATATGAATACTTGAAATTGCACCCCAAAAAAAGTATGTACTACACTGGTATTACAACAGAGACATTTGAAGTGATATTCAGCTTTTTAAGCAAGTACATATCAAAGAGTGCAAAACAGACGTTATCACTGAAAGATCAGTTATTGCTAGCTCTTATTAAGCTTAGATTGAACCTACAATTTGAAACACTTTCTGATATGTTCCAAGTTTCAAAATCAACTGCAGCTAATGTTTCTTGGACCTGGATCAATTCAATGTACAACACTTTATCATTTTTGATAGGATGGCCAGATCACGAAGCAAGTCTGAAGACTCTCCCCAATGTTTTTAAGCAATACTTTCCCCGCCTCACTGGGATAAGTGACTGCACAGAAATATTCATTGACAGACCTAAGAATGTGAAAGCACGAGCAAAGGTATATTCAAAGTATAAGACACAGTCCACAATAAAGTTTCTCATAGCTTGTACACCACATGGATCAATTTCTTTTCTATCAAAAGCTTGGGGTGGATGAGTTTCTGATGCTGGGCTTGTTAAAAGATCTGATTATATAACCTACAATCTGCATCACCATGGAGACCAAATTTTAGCAGATCGTGGCTTTAACTTGCCAAATGAGTTTGCATCTGGGTGTTGGGTTGAGCTCATAGTACCAACTGTCACTAGAGGAAAGAAGCAATTAACAGCAAAAGAGGCAGAAACTACAAGACAGATAGCATCAATAAGAATTCACATTGAGCGAGTGATTGGCCTTTTAAAAAATCGATACAAAATATTACAGAGACCATTGCCAATCAAGATGATTACATCAATTATAGATGAGGCTAGGAATGAATCAGTTTCAGCTATTGATAAAATTGCGACTGTCTGTGCAGTTCTAGTAAACCTAGGAGATAGCATTATGCACAATGATGATAAGAAATTGAACAACAATAAACCATAGCATAAAATGAGGAGAAAATATAACATGAAGTAGCACAAGGTACTATTTTTAGTTCAAGAGTGCCCTATTTAGATTTTATTTCTCTCTGCTGTTCTTCCTTACATGTGGGAGAGTATCAATGACCTTTACCCCTGGGTACACACTTTGACTTCAGGCATTCCACATGGAACCACTCATATCTACATGAGACTGAATCACGGCCAACCCATGTCCTTGAGATATCTTCTGGCTTTTGGCAGTAACAATAGAGCTTGGGCTTCTGTTTGTAATCAACTGAGCTTGCTGGGTCATTTTCACTATTTCTTGTTACCAGCTCTTTCAATATATGGTTAGTGTAAAACTTCTCCAGTATTGGTAAAGCTGATGAAATGAACCCATCATCTTTAGACACTAGTGTCTGAAAAATCCATTTAAGGGTCCAGACAACAAAAATACACTCATTGTACTCATAAGCATAAAGTTGAATCTGTACTTGTGTATAGTACCTATGCTTCTTTTTTACTTGCTTTGAGGCATCAATGCAAAATTGCTTATACTCAATTGCATCCTCAATTTTCACAGAGTCTCTCATTGAGTATGGGCATTTGATTTCTATCAATGCATTCATTTTGTGGCATTTGCAACTAAATTCCCCATCAGAGCTGGCACCAATAAATGAATTCAAACACAATTTGATACCACACACTTTGATCTCAACGTTAGAATGTTAAAGCCCCAAATTTTGCTGAAGCTCATTTAATGCCATTTTCTCATGTGTTTTCCCCATTTTACTGACGCAACGTGAAGCTCCTTTCCATACACAGCAGGACCACATATTTTCTTGATTAAGCTGTTTGATGGATTACAATAGTACTCACCTATAGTATGCATTGATGACATACACTATATTGTATCATGATGAGGGATACCGGAAACATTGTGTTGCGTAGGAGGGGCTACAGACTTTGTTTGAAGTGCACTGTACATATTAATACTGAAAGGCACATACTGTCTGTAATACTGTAAAAGGGCAATGGAGACTGTGTTTCATGCATGCAAAACATCATGTGCAACTGATGCAGTACTTCTACCAACTCTTGTTTCGTACCAAAGGATAGACCCTGATTGTTTTAGAGTTCTCTTGTACACGTAATCTACATCCCTTTCATCTAATTTCATATTAGTAAATTCCTTCTCTACTATCATGGAAAGTTCTTGAGGGGACAATTTGCAATAAGCTTCAGAATAAAGGCTCCGCAGTGAAGCTGGTGCCTTAACCCTCTCCTTTGGCTTAAACTTTGGAACAACAGATTCAGCAAATGGTGCAAATGAATGCAGAACAATAGGCATCTTCTTTAACTTGGAGAGATTTGTCAGTAAATCCATCCTCTCCTCAAGACTAGGGCCAGCTGAATTTGCTTGGGGATCAGCATTGAGATACTTTTTCCTTCTTATCTCAAGACTTTGTTCTGAAAAGAATTGTATTTCTGCAACTGTGGATGGCTCAATCTTTGCATGAAATTGTTATTCCATTTATATGCTGTATCTGTGCAAGCTCTTTTTGTGAATCCAGCTCTAACTGCAGCTTCAATTTTAAATAAAAGAGCACCAATGTGGGAGCATGATTCTCCTAAGCTGTTGAAAGCAATCAATGACAGAAATTGAAGATTGTGATATGTTAAAGTAAAAGAGGTACTTTGCTAACAAGAATCATAAAATATCTGAATGTTCTATTTGTAAGGAATAGAAGTGTGAAATCTTCTGATGTACCTAAAAGAGTGTGGTACTCTAAACTGACAGAAAACTTGAGTTTTTTCCATCTCTGTTGCTGCCATACATAAAATTGCAAGCCCTAAAGAGAATCTTTCAACTTGTTCCCAAACATCATTAAAAAGAAAATAATAATGAGCTTACCCTGCCATGCCTGTACAATGGGCAGCTACAACAGATTCATCCTTTTTATTTACAGCTACCCAGGCAGTATGTTTTTTTTCATTTAGTCTCTGAGAAGGAGTAACGTCAGCCTTTAAAATGGAGTTACAAGACTCCTTCTCCTGGTAAAACAACACTGTTTGCACCCACCCACTTGTAAATTGCTTATGCACCTCAAGACTTTTGCGATTTTCATTGCTTCTCTAGTATAAACCCCCAGAGTATTTATCAGATAATCATGCACTTCAGGCCACTCTAGTTGTGGCCACTGTACTGTATTACCCACTAGTCAGCCGGGATGTGGTATGGGCAAGCAGATAAACCACAGGCTTTCAACATTTCAACATATCGAGTTTTAGCCTCCACACATAGCAATTCATAGTTGTAGCTCGCCATTATGGAGACTAAAATCAATGTGTTTTCACTACAGTTTCATAACTTGGCAACACGAACAGTTGCACACACGCATGTTGGAATATAGAATACAGTCAAATGAAAAGTGTAGATTAGAAAATAGCCTGAACTCATTTAATACCAGGACACATTATTGTCTTCTAGTCAAAGGAACTGCAGGAAATTCAGGCTGAGAGCACCACTTTGTGCAAAGATCAATTGCAGGTATGTGGGTTGCATAATATACCTTTAAATGACTTTGGCAGCACTTAAGTCCATGTTGCATATCTGTCCATTGAAAATACAGTCAAATGAAAAGTGTAGAATACTAACCTACTATCACCTGCTGATCAGGCTACCAGTTAAGAAACAAACATACCTGCTCAATTTCAAGATTTGAATTGTCTTGCAGCTTGTAGTGAATAGTTTGTCTTTAGCCATTCGTGTGAGACATATAGGGTGTTTGTGTTTTGTAGATGAACAAGATGGTAGGAGGAGGTAGTGATGATGAATCCGAAGATCACATTGTATCTGAAGGGAGGGAAGACAGTAACCCTTGTGGATTAATATGGTCTTCAAGCTACCCACAGGTAGTTACATTTAGTGAAGTATATTGCCTTAAAGTAGATGTCGCCATAGATGATGCTCACAGCTTAGATTTCTTGCCGCCAGTTGAACAGCTTAAGGTAATGATATGTCAACGTGAAAAGTTGAAGAAAGACAATGGGCATGAATATGTTGTTACATTAAACAACAAATATTTGGATGTAGGAGAACTTAGAAAGTTGGTCGTGCTGCATGATATGAAAGTTATTAAGTACTAGGTTGAGCAAGAGAATGAATGGTTCTGTAAACTTAGTGATAATATTCATCAGCCTAAAGGCACCCCAGGCCTAGATTCAAGAATACCATCAACTTTTAATAGCATGCTGCATGAAACAAGCGAGGGCCATTATTGGTCAGCTTTGCAGTTAAAAACATGCGAAATCCAACGTTTAGCTGTTAATCGCTGGCTATCTGATTTGATAGTATATTGCATAGCAGAGCTGTTAAATGAATCTAATCCAGACATCTATGTCTTCTACTACAACTTTAACAGTGACATAAAGGATGTTATTAAAAGAATCCGCGTAAAGGATCCAAATGTGCAGCCAAACAAGATCATATTTGCGATAAACGTAGGTAATTGGAATGGACAGACTTACCTGGGAAACACCATAGTAGGCAGAAAAAGTATATCTGGCTGCCATTGTGCTATGAGTGTTTACTATACGCAGCAATACGAAGTATTCTATGGTGATTCCAAAGGCTGACCAATGCCCCAAAGTGTAATTCGAGAATTTAAACAGTTGATCTCTGAGATGTTTGGCATGTGAGCATCACAAGCAAGAGTATACTCCACGTGTCATGTTGCAAAACAGATTGACCTCTTCCATACATGAGTCAGCGAATGTTGGAAGAACTATCCTCTTCAGGTTTGCTCACATATTTGCGGTATTTCTGCAATAATGTCAATGTGCATGGCTGCATGCTCGGATGCTGCCTTTGTCTCCCTAACAGGAGCGCCTGACAATGGTATCAAGGGTTTTGAGTATTTGAGACATGTATCGAGCTATAATGATTTCCTACGTTTGGTAGTTTTCCAATGGCTCTTAAACCAAACAATTGACATCTCTATGTTAAGATGTGCAGAGGCTATCCGTAAATCTGACAACCTGGTACAGGGAGACGCAAGTGCACTAATAGCAATGCCTACCCAGGCAAGCGAGAGGGACAATGCAAGCGATACTTCGTCAAATGAAACTGACAAGGAACTTCCAGAAGAAAATGCAGATAGGTGCACACCTTGTCATCCCTATGCACACAATATCTCACACATTCCCCTAGGGTCTATAACTAGCAGTTTCTGTAGATTTATTGACTCATGTGAACCCAATGGTGGTAGGACTTGCAACTTAAGCTAAGAGCATTTTCACTGTAAGCTATGCCCCCCTTGGAAGCATTTTCAGTACTTGTACCGTATCAATCAGCACATTCAGCAAACTCATGTGAACCCTACCAGAACCTTCGACTATGACGGCTATCATATACTACCTTGTAAACAAGAACATACTGCTTCTCGCTACATCGGATCTAGGTACCACTACCATTGTCCTTTATGCAATAAGACTGTGTTGCGTAAGAGCTTTTCATAAAGCACATGATAACTCATAAATGTAGGGTAAAAGCAGCAAAATGGTTACCAGAAGCAGCTATTTATCCCAAACTAGCTAACAACGACGAATTACCTACTGTGGAGCCAACATCTCACACTGTGAACAATCGAGTAGTAAAGGAACCAGAGTCCGAAGGCAAAACTAACAAATTTATTAATGAGCTTAATGATTTCACAAAAGCGAATGATTACATACCCCTTGACTCTGAACCCAAAATAAAGAGAACTGCAAGTTCCCTTGTTTCTTGTCATCTATGTGGGAACTTAATGCTAAAAAAGAATTTAGAGCGTCAATCTGTCACTGCACATAACAGTATTAGCACAACAGCAGTTTGCTGTGATCAAGAGAGGGGGCTTTACATGGTGCGCAAAAATCAAAAGGGTGGCATTGGATACCTAGTTCATGTGCAAAAAGGTATACACTGCAGTAAATCCACATCTGTAGATTGTGGAGATCTCAAGTGCAAAGTAGAAATGAAACTTGCTAGCAGAGCAAAAATGACGGGCCGTGAATGCAGACATTTACTTCAGGTAGATAATGCAAGCTTTCTGGATCGACCAATTCGGATTGATGCTAGAATTAGTGAAGTAGGGCAAGAGAACTGCTACAAACTTTTGAAAAGTGAAACTATTATGAAGTGCATAGAAGTAAATAAGCAAGCTATGCAGATAAACGCATCGGCTGTTGTGCAGTGGCAAGAAGGCAAGTATGTTCACATGTTGGTAATAGATGATAATAAAAACAGTAGGCCTGTGCAAATGCGAAGCATAGTTTCATTCAATAGGCAAAACGGCCGAATTGATCGTCAGTGCAATACAAAGCGCTATATTTGTATACATAGAGCCATGGGGTTGTGGTTCCTTTACCAAACAAACCAGCTCCTTTCGTCACTTAAGGAAGAGGCCAATGATGACACAGAACTAGGTGATCTTTCTTCAGATGACGAGTGCAATGCACCCGAACCTCAGACGAGAATGATTTTCGGTGACCTTGTCTATCCTCCTCAAGATAGTAGCACATTTTATAAAATGTGCAACTACCTTATAACAAAGAAGCAAATACCTGTTGATATTCCATCTAACTTAACTAGCATATCTATAGATAGTATCCCAAAGGCATTTATTCCCATTGACAAGTGATGCCATGAGTGCGATCAAACACTGAAAGATCCCCTTCTTTTGTCCAAAAATGCAAAGGTGTTAACAATGAATGGAGTACTGTATGGTCGCGCAACTTTTATTATGATATGCCCTGCTTGCCGGGTGTGCTACAGATACCAAGAATTTACTCATGGGGTGCATAATTTTGAAGATACATTCCTCATTTCACTAGATATGTGCATATTCATAAGAGAAAATGTTAAGAATCATGTTGCTGTGGGAACTGTATGAGATATACTACAAGAATATTTACACATAAAGCTCAAGCAACAAACAGTCCTCAATGCATATATGCATTTCCTCACCCTAACTGAACACACTTACGATTTTAATTGCGCTATTTGTGGCTTCCATCCCCCTGTGCTAAGTGCTGACTTAAATAGAAAAGTTGTATTCAAGTGCCACACGATTGATGAGAATATACCAGATAGTGGCGACAATATAGCTGACTATGTGGACTGTGATACGTTTTGGAATAAAGTCGAAATCAATATGATTATGAGGGGATTTACTGCTACTATACCTTTGGAATTAGAGGTTAAGCCATCCATCTGCAACTGGTCGCCCTATATAGGTAAATTTACGAGATCTAGTACTTTACTTGTATATACTGAACATAGGAACATTCACAAGGCAACAGGAGAGTTAGAAGTGGATTGTAAAGAGTTATTGGAGGAATGGTTATTAGAATTTATGCATAAAGGAAAGTGTGATATTACAAGTCTGTTAAGACTATTGTGTTTGCTGTGAAAACCTATTGTTTCATGGACGAGTGACTTACAAAAGACAATACAAACCGATTTACATTAATTGCGTTGTTTACGGATTAGTCGTTGAGTGTAGAGTAAAGCCTAATCAAGTAGGTACTGTTTTCTTCGAATCAACTTTATGACAATTTACTCTACACTCAACTCTTGAACGGAAATGGACAAAGTTTTGAAACCAGAACGTTTCGATGCTTCTCCAAACTCTGCAGAAGCAGCGAAGCAATGGCGGCACTGGCTTATCACTTTCGAGAACTTTCTCGCAGCTTTGCCACAACAAGGACTGAACAAGTTGCGGGTTTTGGTAAACTATATTTCACCTGATGTATATGACTTGATTGGTGAAGCAGAAACATATGAAGAAGCAATTGATACGCTAAAAGCTTTGTACGTAAAAACACTGAACGAAATCCTTGCAAGACATTCATTAGCAACTCGAAAACAACAAATGGGGGAATCTTTGGATGAGTATTTACAGGCTCTAAAAACGCTCAGCAAAGACTGCAACTTTCGCCAAGGTACAGCCGTTCAATATCGTGATGAAGCAGTACGTGATGCATTTATTAGTGGTTTAATATCAAGTAATATTCGGCAGCACTTGCTTGAAAACCAAACATTGGATCTTCAGACAGCTTTCGACCAAGCAAGAGCACTGGATATAGCGCAGAAAAGCTCAGAATCTTACAAACTACCGTTTATGCCTACTGCTGCTTCTAGAAGAAAACCTAGCGAAGATAATTTTCAGACAGGTGACAATAGTGATGGTACAACTGTAGCATCCACTCAAAGTTCAAAATGCTTCTTTTGCGGTATTGATGTGCATCCTCGCTCGAAATGCCCCGCTCGAGATTCAACATGTAGTAACTGCCAAAAGAAAGGTCATTACAAAAGAGTTTGTAGATCAAAACGTCAGGGGGAGCCAGCTACAGCTGCTTTGAATTGTCCAGCTTTAGCTACAGTGCAATCAGTAGCAGCGAAAACTCTTAGTAAAGCTTGTGTCGATATTACGATCAATGATAAACAGATAAAGGCTTAGTAGATTCTGGAAGTAGTGATTGTTTTATTCACCCTAATATAGTACAGAGCCTTAGATTGAAGAAACACGATACCAACGAAAATGTTTCCATGGCAACTTCATCACTTACTGCTAAAATGCCAGGATACTGCATAGCTGACATCAAGCTTAATGACACCATATATGAAAACGTGAAATTGTTCATTTTACAAGATCTATGTGCAGATATAATTCTAGGCCAAGACTGGCAGGAACAGCATGAAAGCGTAACTATAACGTATGGAGGGCCCATATCACCATTAAAGGTGTGCAACTTAACCACTTTGAATGTACCACCACCAACTCTGTTTCAGTATCTCACTGCAGATGTAAAGCCAATTGCTACCAAGTCAAGAAAATATAGTGAAGAAGATCAACAATTCATCACAGCTGAGACAAAAAGGCTGCTAGAAGAGGGCATCATAGAACCCAGTGACTCACCGTGGAGAGCCCAAGTTGTCGTAACTAAAACCGAGGGTCGAAAGAGGCGGATGGTCATTGATTATTCACAAACAATCAATAAATTTACGCAACTAGACGCATATCCCCTACCAAGAATAGACAAAACGGTAAACAAAATTGCACAGTATAGAGTTTTCAGTACTATAGGTTTAAAAATTGCATACCATCAAGTTCCAATAAAACAAAGTGAGAGACAGTATACCGCGTTTGAATCAAACATGAGCCTCTACCAATTTTGCAGAGTTCCATTCGGAGTTACTAATGGAGTAGCAGCTTTTCAAAGAACAATGGATGCCTTCATTTCAGACGAGTCCCTTGAAGATACATTTGCTTATCTCGATGATATAACTATATGCGGAAGGGATCAAGCTCATCACGACAGAAATTTGGAACGTTTTCTTACTGCAGCTAAACGAAAGAACTTGACATACAACGAGGAGAAGTGCGTTTTCTCTATAAGAATTCTCAGCATATTGGGCTGTGTAGTATCTGAAGGAGAAATAAAGCCAGACCCAGAACGATTAAAACCACGTCACCAGTTACCACCTCCAAGCGATATCAAGAATAAAAAACGAGTGATTGGTCTTTTCTCCCATTACTCAAAATGGATAAGAGATTTTTCGAAGAAAGTAAAACCTCTGAATCAAAACAGAAAAGTCCCAATAGAAGGAGGAGCTCTGGAGGCTTTCCTTAATTTAAAACAAGACGTTGAAAGGTCAGTCGTCTGTGCCATTGATGAATCTCAACCTTTTGAGTTGGAAACCGATGCTTCGGAATTCGCACTAGCTGCTACACTTAACCAAAATAATCGCCCTGTGGCTTTCTTTTCCAGAACTTTACATGGATCTGAATTGAAACACCCCGTGATTGAGAAAGAAGCAGCTGCTATAATTGAGGCTGTTAGGCATTGGAAGCACAATCGTACTGGGAAGCACTTTAAGCTTATAACGGATCAGAAGTCAGTTGCTTTTATGTTAGACACAAAACATAAAGGGAAAATCAAAAACGACAAGATCTTGCGATGGAGATTAGAGCTGTCCACATTCAGTTTTGATATTGTGTACAGAATTGGAGCTGAGAATATTCCAGCAGATACATTATCAAGAGTTTCAATGAGTATTTGTACAGTCCATCTTGATAAGCTTCATGAGCTACACACGTCACTCTGCCATCCTGGCGTAACCCGTATGGCTCACTTTATTAAAGTCCGGAATCTACCATACTCAATGGAGGAAATAAGAGAAGTGACGCGCGCGTACAAGGTGTGCGCAGAAAGCAAGCCACAGTTCTTTCGCCCTGATCCCAGGCATTTGATTAAAGCTACACAACCTTTCAAACGTCTTAATATAGATTTTAAAGGACCTCTGCCGAGCAACAACCAAAATAAATACATTGTCACAGTCATTGACAAATTCTCGAGATTTCCTTTCGGTTTCCCTTGCAAAGATGTTAGCAGCAAAACTGTCATACATTGTCTTTGTTCTTTGTTTTCTATATTCGGAATGCCTGCATATATACATTCTGATCGTGGAAGTGGTTTTATGAATGTAGAGCTCAAAACCTTCCTTCCTGAGAAGGGTATTGCCACCAGCCATACAACAAGTTACAATCCAGCAGGGAATGGACAAGTTGAGTGTTGTAATGGGACAGTATGGAGAGCCATAAATCTAGCGCTGAAGACACATCAACTGCCGGTAAAGTATTGGCAAGAGGTGATATCTGATGCTCTACATTCTGTACGGTCCCTGCTGTGCACAGCCACTAATGCCACACCTCATGAACGATTGTTTTCTTTTCAATGAAAATCAACTAGCGGACAATCAATGCCAACCTGGCTCACTACACCAGGACCAATTTTTTTACAAAGACATGTTAGGAACTCAAACTTTGAGCCACTGGTAGACGAGGTGGAACTGATCGAGGCATATCCTAATTGTGCACATGTTCGATTTCCAGATGGCAGGGAAGACACGGTATCGCTAAAGCACCTAGCACCACAAGGGAATACAAGTCCTCAATCCCAAAATGAGATAGAAACAAAAGAATTAAACTCATCGAATGACTTAGCACCAATCGAGCCAGACTTACCACAAATGCTGCATCAGTCAGAAAAAAAGGGGGTGCGTCGATCAGAAAGAATACGTAAGGCACCAGATCGTCTGGGCTACTGAGAAATTTCGAGGAAGGGAGACTGTGATATTAAAAGTCTGTTAAGACTATTGTGTTTGCTGTGAAAACCTATTGTTTCATGGACGAGTGACTTACAAAAGACAAAACAAACTGATTTACATTAATTGCGTTGTTTACGGATTAGTCGTTGAGTGTAGAGTAAAGCCTAATCAAGTAGGTACTGTTTTCTTCGACTCAACTTTATGACAGAAAGTTAATTGAAATAAATAAAGTAGCTAGGAAAGTGGGTGTCAGGGATAGAGGCTCAAAACTGGACATAATAAATAGAGTTAAAGGGTCATTTAATAAGAATAACGTACAATTCAGTACAGTATTTAAGAAGCTTTGGGGCTGCTCTGGTGGTTGGCTTACAATGACATGTACTCATGGAAGTATATATGGTGTTAAGTTTTTACTAAGATTCGAGAGTCCTAGAGACTACATCAACATGGTATGGAGCATGAAGCATAGACTAAACATCCTAATATGTGACATGGCACACATGGTTGCTGCCCAAGGGAACAGGTTTCAAGCCGATTTTGTCCATCCATTTGAAGGCCCTGTTGCCTAGAGTACAGTTGAAAATATTGAAATGGCTAAGTCTGGACAGCTAAGTGTGTCTTTTCCATTCCTTGAAGATAATGCACCAGTAGACTTACAATATGCAAACTCAAACTGCCATCCTGTAACAGGGAGTAATGTAAGACTTTCACTCTTTGATATTTTCCATCAAGGCAACAGAAAAAATGATACCGTGGCATTACGTCGAATAGGTTGCGTTAAGGAACTAAGAGCCATTATAAATAGCCAAGCAGCAGAGCAGCTACATCGCTTCTTCAAGAAAGATAAGCATTTTCCGAATCAGATGACCCCTGTTACTCACATCATTATGTTCTGTTCTGTTATCGAGCTGCGTACCAAAGCAAAAAATTTGAAGACTATTGACAAAATGAGGGCACAAACGACTTCAGGATTCTTTTCGGATCCATTTGGTAGAAGCTATTTATGTACATTTGATCAAAAGCCAAATGACTCTCAGAATCCATTGCACATCACCAATAATGTATATCATGATTGCAATTCAATGGATGTAGAGTCTACATTGAGCCCATCACATTTTAGCAATGAGGAGGATAACTGTGATGATGATGCCAAATCCGAGGTCAACTCCATTTCATCGCCTGTATGTAGTCCTACTAAAAAATAGCGACACGCCACTGTCAGTCCAAGTGACCTTAACAATGACTGTGATACTGCGGATACTTTTGATGATGCTAAATCTGAGGTGGATTCCACTTCATTACCTGGAAGTAGCATTACCAAAAAACCAGCAACAAGCCACTGCTAGTTTAAGGCTACGTTTACACTGCACCGGTACAGTCAAAAGTGTTACTGATAGGCCTCCCGTCTACACTAGTCCTGCAGAACCGGTACGATTCTGATCCTGCCAACAGGTACAGTTTTGATCCTGCTACGAAAGCGGACTATTCTTGATCCTGTACGGATCCATAGCGTAACGGCGCAGTGTAGACGCTTGGAACCGCAACAAAACCAGTACTGATTCACATAATAATAATAATAATAATAATAATAATATACGAATAGTTTAACAGGATAACCTATCAGTAATTACATACTGTTATCAACAGGTTCCTGCTTCCTTAATAACTTTTACTTAACAATGTTCATATATAACTTAAAAGATTAAAGTATCTAAAAATTAAGTAGCTAAAACTTATTTAAAAAACTATTGAGAAACTGTCTGAAAAGAAGTCGAGAGTCAGTTCTTCTCGCCTGAAGAGGCAAGGTGTTATATTCTTTTGCAGCTGAGAAATAAACTCCTTTTCGTCCAAACTCCAATCTTGTTTGAGGCAACTGTACTGCTGTTTTGTTGTTTCTAGTTTTCTTTCCGTGCAAAAAGAAATCGAGTACCCTGTAATTCGATATGAGGAATGTATTCCAGTTTGCGCCTTTTTCTCGGACAAATATTAGACATGCTCTTAGCAAGAAATCAAATGGATCCGGTACAGTGTAGACACACTTGATCCGTAACAAAAATGTAGTGGAAGAAAACTGTACCGGTGCAGTGTAAACGTAGCCTAAGTGACCTTAACAATGACAACTCCTTGCCTGTAAGTAGCCCTACAAAACTAAGTGACCTTAACAATGACTGTGATACTGCGGATACTTGTTTCTGGATTGAGGACCTAGGTTTAACGTATGCATACAAACAAATGATCAAAGGTGGTTATACTTTAAATGCAGCTGTGATAAATGCATCTTCCAAACTTATCAAACAAGAAAATGATACACTAGCAGGTTTACTTACAATAGCACCATCAGGTAGTTATAGAGGAAATGGGGAATTATTTGTTCAAATACTATGAGTTAACGATGACCATTAGGTAACAATGTCTAATGTTTTTACAGACTATGCTAATGTTTCCATATATGACAGTGCCACGAGGCTGCATTATATGTATAATAGTAAGGAGATCAGGTACAATGTGTCTATTGAAGTGGATGCATGTAATCTGAGAGCTCTTCCTGAGAACAAAATGACACTGTATGTTCAGGACTCCCTACAAGTTAAGAAGGATTCTGACAGTGGTATTGCCGCTATCATGTTTGCTATAGCCATAGCAAGAAATCTAGATCCACAAACAATAAACTTTAATTATAAACATCTACACAAACGGTTACTTGAGTGCTTTGACAATTTGACCATGTCGAAAGCTAAAAACGAAATTTGAATTTACTGTTCCTCTTTTCTGCCATTGCAATAAACCAGACATGGGTGAACGTATGATACAGTGTGGCACTTGTGCAAATTGGTTTCACATGAGTTGTGAAGGTGTTGAGGTTGAAAGCAAGTACTGGAAATGCACCTTCTGTTCTGATACGGGCACAGTGGACATGCTGCATGATGTAAAACAAGTGGTCATCAATGATACTTCTGATGATGTACGTGTTTCCTCTGATGACGGCGACTCTCTAGGTCTATCATGGAAACAAGTGGTCAAAAATGTCTCACAGGAATATAGTGACTCATGCCAACCAGTAGACTTACATAGCTTTGAAAACTTTGTGAAATCCTCTGTAAGAAAAGCATGGGTTCTTAGTCTGTATGATGAATGTGTCCCTGATTTTCCTTCAACCCCTTCAGTAGCTGCCATGGATGGTGCAAACATGCAAGTAATATGCAAATACAATCCAGCTGCCTATGAAGATGCTTTTGACATCATACATAGATTAATTATTAAGAAAAATCAGAGTAAGGTCCCTCTAGGACAGAGAGGTGGTTATAAAGCTTTGCTAGTTGGTGCAAAGGTTCTTCAAAGGTATTTCAAAGACCATGAAGCATCTGCTCCATAGCTATTCTGAAATCTTCGAGAATAATACAAAAACAATTTGAATAGACCAAAACATTTACAGTTATGCATGTCCACTGATGCTGTGAAAGAGAGGCTATAGGGGCTCAGTCCCCCTTTCACAAGTATCTGAACTTCCATGGAAGGCAGAGCCCCCAACGGTACGAGTAGATAGTTTTATACATTGTAACTGATTAAAAGTACGAGAAGACATTGGATTTTTATCAAATTGTGATTGACTAATTAGTATAAAAACTAGTATATATGATATGATAGTATTTGTTGTATATGTACTTACGTTGTTATAGCACTACATGTAATCAGTTGCAACTACACGTTTGGTTTATTGCCCACTCTTGGTTATCCCCAATTGTACGTGACCCTCAATAAGATATTCAAAACTCAAACATGTGGTTGCTACCCTTGTCCATTCACGGCATCCCTATAAACTGTTTGCCATAATATCTCATCCCCCTGTAGCGTATACTTTGCCTATTAGCCAAGGACCGTCACTTTAATCCTCAACCAGATACATACCTGTGCGATTCTGCAGGCTACTTGCTGCCTTTAGGCATGCATGCATATACCACTTGAGTGTGGAAACCACAAATGCCTTCATTACAACAGAGAATGAATGGCGCCATCTCCCTTAACCATACTTATAGAGTATTTTGTTCAACCTCATACCATCAGTATGCTGTGGATGTTATAAAATATGCACCTAGTACGGTGTTTTCACTGGCATATAGCTTAGATGCAATGTCATTTATCACTAGTCTTAACATGCGTTGCTTAATGCACAACGCATTTACCATCGATTACATGCTTACCTTAATCAAGTGTAACAATTCATATACGGAAGACAATACTTCATAGATACAACCATGTGGCAAAGCTCTTTTAGTGTTCACCTTTATGGCTTTATTGCATAAACAGGATCTTTGATCTTACAACCTATTGATAGTATAAGTTCCACTACACTGCTAGGAAACTATAATGCTTACAGCCCATGCATAGCTAATAACTACATCCCATAGATCAACAACCTACCATAATTCAAGCTCAGCTCTTTCCAAATCTGTGCATTGCAGTGCCAGATGCGTTAAACCTACTGTAACGCTCCATGTTCTCCAAGATCAAAACTGTAACAGACAGTATGACATGCCTTCTTATTCACAACACATAGGTGTATCCTATTTAACATACAATAGAAATGTCACTCTGCCTTGAACCACATGCCCTCACTTAACAGACAAGACCTTCCTTCGACCAATACCAGGACACTCACAACAAACCTAGCTGCAGGGGGTGGGTGTGTATCTGTCATCTCTCTGACAGCCCTTTACATGCAGCCATGCCAAGAGACCACAGGGGTTAGTAGGGTTAAATTTCTCTTCCTACTCAACAACCACACTGTCTCACTTCATATACCCTCCTTGTGTTGATAACTCCATATACAGCACTCGGCCTAGATTCCCCTATATGGATGCTAGTGTCTCTTTACAACAAGTATGAGAGGTAGTTGAAAACTTTTTGCGCACAAGGGTAGAGAGTCATCGATTACATATTAGTTTTGAGTCAAATCGAAATGGAGACATTTTTCATATTCTCAACTCACATACCCTCCTTGTGTTTACAGCTCCACATATGGCACTCGGGCTACATTCCCCTATATGGACCAGTGTCACTAACATCTATACCCTGTAAACTCCTTGAGCACATAATAAAATCCTCAACTCCAAAGGCCAAACTGACATTATTTTCCTCGATTTCTCAAAAGCCTTTGATAAAGTTTCACATAACAAACTTTTACAGAAACTAAAACATTATGGTGTTAGAGGTGAGATTCACTCTTGGATAAGAAGCTTTTTGTCAAGTAGAACTCAGACGGTTGTTATGGACGGTGAAAAATCCACTCCTTGTGAAGTGCTTTCTGGAGTTCCTCAGGGTACAGTTCTTGGACCTATACTATGTTTGATTTACATAAATGACATTGTAGATGGTTTACAGTCCAACATTAATCTATTTGCAGATGACTGTGCGTTATATCGAAGGATAGATTCTCAAGAAGAATGTAGAATATTGCAAGAGGACTTAAGTTTGCTGCACAAATGGGGTAGATGTTGGAATATGGATTTCAATGTCTCTAAATGTTTCTCGGCGCGAGTCATGTTAAAGAAAAATTATATTTATCATTGGTTCGTCCCCACCTTGAATACTCCTGCGAGGTTTGGTCACCAAGAACCAAGGAATTAAAACATCGGATAGAAATGGTTCAATGGCACGCAGCCCGTTTTGTAACAAATGATTACCGTCAAACGTCTAGTGTCAGTGCTATGCTTAAGAATCTGAACTGGGAAACGCTAGAAAAAAGGAGGACACTCTGTCAATTGAAATATGTCCACAAAATGTTTTCCAATCAAGTGGGTTTGAAACCTGTTGATTATTTCGAAAGCAATACCTACATGATGATGATGATGCTAGTGTCTCTTTACGAAAACTATGAGAGGTATTTGAATATATTATATATTAGAAAACTATGAGAGGTATTTGAATATATATAATATACCTTTTTGTAGACAAGGGTAGAGAGTCATCGATTACATATTATTCTTGAGTCAAATCGAAAGGGAGAAAGTGTTCATATTCTCAACTCACATACCCTCCTTGTGTTTATAGCTCCACATATGGCACTCGGTCTACATTCCCCTGTATGGATGCTAGTGTCTCTGTATGACAACTATGAGAGGTATTTGAAAACTTTTTGCACACAAGGGTAGAGAGTCATCTAGGAGAAATTTTTCATATTCTCAACTCACATACCCTCCTTGTGGTTATAGCTCCAAATATGGCACTCGGCCTACATTCCCCTATATGGATGCTAGTGTCTCTTTATGAAAAGTATGAGAGGTATTTGAAAACTTTTTGCGCACAAGGATAGAGAGTTATCGATTACATATTAGTCTTGAGTCAAATCGAATGGGAGAAATATAATCTCTAGTGTTTTATTGTTAGTATCAAAAGGTGTGTAAACCCCCTGTATGAGTGTATATGTGATGTGTTGTGATTCAGAAGGATTGTCCTTTGATGTTTATGTGGTCACTGGTATGCCCTCCCGCAGAGCCCCTATTTGGATGCGTGCACCTATATGCGAGGCTCTTTCTCACTCCCCTATATGGTTGTGCTCGAGGCGAATATGATTGATTTTATCATCATTAGAGAGGACACAATAATTCTTTGCATATAGGTATTGTGTGCTGAATCCTTTTTCAGTTTTATATATACATTATATATACATACATACTGGTCCTGGGTATGACCTTAAACTGCATCCTGGGGTTCCCTTGAGCAAGTATAGTACCCTACTAGCTCCCCTTACCCGGGTTACGGTGACACTGCTGGCAGCAGGGCAGTGGATTCTGCAATGGGCATTTTCAGTGCAACTGATTTTGTGGCTATTTTAGAGTATACCTGGCGTTTATGAGTTCTACTGATTAATACGGCAGGGATAACAGTCCTAGTGTAGGAACTGCGGGCAAAGAAAGAACCTTGGGGCCTCTACTTTGCTTACTTAAGTGCTCCAGACTGCATCTAACATGAATTCACCACATAAGTCATCTACATACTGCCTCGTCCGTCGTGCAGGTAAACAAGGGACGCGTTGGTCAGTAGCTCACCAGGCTAACAATGGTAAGTATGCTACTGGTGATGAAACATTAAAGCAACTTGATTTAAGATCAAATCTGAAAATTGGAACATGGAATGTCAGGACATTAAAAGAAGGTGGCAAACTACAGACAATATGCAGGGAAATGGACCGAAATAACATAGAGATTCTTGGGATGTCAGAAACAAATTGGAATGGTAGTGGAAGGTTCAAAACGTGTACTGGTCACACCGTACTATTTGGAGGGAAAGAAGATGGTTACAGCCATGGAGTAGCAATGGTGCTATATAAAAATTCTATTCAATCATTATTAGGTTATGCACCAGTCTCTGACAGAATTTTGAAAATAAGGTTACAGGCAAAACCTCTAAATGTCAGTATAATACAGTTTTATGCTGCAACAAATGCAGCAAGCGAAGAAGAGATAGAAGGACGAAATTGACAATATTCCAAGTCGTGACATGAAAATAGTAATGGGCGATGCTACTTCTAAAGTAGGAAAATCCAATATAACAACTGAGATATATGGAAGGTATGGCCTGGATGAATGTAATGAATGAGGTGAAAGTGTAATAGAGTTTTGCAAAACAAACAATCTTTCAATTCTGAATACCCTCTTTTCTCACCATCCAAGACGTTTATATACATGGACATCGCCAGATGGAAAAGCAAAAAATCAGATTGATTTCATCATGCTTAGCCAGAAGTGGAAGAGTAGTGTTAAGAACACCAAAACCGTACCAGGAGCCGACTGTAATAGTGATCATCAGCTACATTAAGAGTAGACTTAAGAAAGTACAAAAGAACTATGATCCAATGAGACTAGACTTCTCAACCATTGACAATGAATACAGAGTACAACGTGATAATAGATTTATGTCACTGCTAGCATGCGAGGAGGATAAGCTACCAAGTGTATTGTGGGAAGAAGGGAAACGTATTATACTTGAAACAGCTAAAGCAACAGTCATGAAAAGGACAAATTCTCGGAAAAGTTGTATATCAGCTGAGACCTTAGTTGAAATTGAAAAAAGAAGACAAATAAAATCCACAGTTAATAAAATCATAGACGGAACTAATGTTTACAAACAGCAGAACTCATTAGTTCAAAGGTTGCTCAGGACAGATAAAGAAAGGCATAGAAATGACATCTGTCGGCGTATTGAATCAAGTGCAATAACAAACCAAACTAAAGATCTCTGTCAAGGGGTAAAAAAAGTGACAAGACAGTTTAGACCAGGGTTGTCCAACGAGTGGCCTGCGTTGAGATTACAGTTGCTAAAAACGTACAAGGTGGTAAAATTTTGGTGCAATTGTAAAAGTACATCGTATTTAGTACAGTTGCAAACAAGGGACACGTTCACATTGCTCATTGGTTGGAACAACCAAAGCGTTCGAGCGCAAGCGAATTTAATATGTACTGATGCAGTAAACCCATGCCCAAACCGTCATCAAATGCCCCACAGGTCAGCAGCTCAAGATGGCTACATTCCACATTCCTAATAAGCGGAGAAGAGAAACGGATGGTGGACTCGGAGGACGCAATTTCAAAATGTCATGGACAACTGATTTTTTCGTAATCCAACATAATGATGCTGTTTTGTGTCTAATATGTGTGGAAAAAAGTGCAGTGCGGAAGGAGTACAATATTGCCAGGCACTACAACAAGAAGCAGTCTTCCTATCGTAAGCTGGAAGGCCAGTTATGACAATTTAGAATCCCTAAAACAAACAGTTTCCGGTCAGCAATCACTGATGAAACCAAGATGTTATAGCTCAGATAGTGCCACAAAGGTAAGCTTTTTAAAAATATCAAAAGCAAGTGCTAAGAATGGAAAGCCATTTTCCGATGGAGAAATTACAAATATACTTTCTTGTTGTGATGTTAAGATGCTCATTTTTCCATCTTCTCTAGACATTGTCATCTTCATAATATGTATTAAATAAGTGGCCCTCTGTCTATGGCCTAACTCAGAAAGTGGCCCTCCGAGAAAAAAGGTTGGACAACCCTGGTTTAGACCAAGGATAGATGTAATTAAAAATGAAAACAAAGAAGTGTTTAGTGAAGGCAGTAAAGTAATGGATAGATGGATAAGATATTGTGAAAAACTGTACACTAAGAATAGAACTATTGAAACAAGCCATATAACAAGCCATTTTGAATTTGAACAAGAGCCACTACCAACACTTTCAGAAGTTGAAAAAGCTATTAAGGAGATAAAAATGGGAAAAGTCCGGGCTATGACGAGATTTCAGCAGAATTGATTAAGAATGGAGGAAACAACATCACAAAATATTTTCATAAACTGTGTGTCACGATATGGAATGAGACGTTGTGGCCAGATGATTGGGCAAAGTCGGTTTTCATACCAATCCCAAAGAAAGGTGACATTCTCCAATGCTGTAATAACAGAACAATAGCTCTTATTAATCACTGTAGTAAAGTACTTCTCAAGATAATAGTTGGCTGAATGAAAAATCATCTTAAAATCGAGATTGCTGAAGAACAACATGGATTTCGAGCTGGAAAAGGTACAAGAGATCAAATCTTAAATTTGAAGATGATTATTGAGAAAAATAGGGAACAGACAAAGAATGTGCTCTCTTCTATCTCGCTCTCTTTATTGGTACGCTTCACAGCAGAATGACTGCAAGAAAAACACAGATATCAGCAAGAAACAATTTTTTTTTACATCAAAGTCTTACTACTACAACTCTATAGATACACCATCGCTAAAATCGTTAGACCCGATACTCCCACTATCGCTACTATCATCATCGCTCCCCTCACTACCACTACTATCAACCTGGTTATACATATGATGACACCCATGCCTCCCTTCCCGTCCAACGACACGCCCGCGGGGCACCTCCAAACCGTAAAACCTCTCGATACCACGCCACAGAACCCCCCATCTCTCGTGCATCAACAACTGCCGATTATACCACACAAAAAAGTACACAAATCCACTCACACGAGATACCACGTCAACGGCCATCTCAACGACAGATACTCGTCAAACCTACGAGCCCTATCAGTAACGTTAAAGAAACCAAACAGACACGCAGTATTCTTATACACGTTAACCATATCCACATGCTCGGCACTCGTCATCCCTTCTCCAGCCTCGGTAGTCTCATCGGCATACCGATCCCCCGTCCTCCACAACCTATCGACATCAAAACCAAGATCTCCGACTCCATTCATCATATTACTATAACTAGAGGTAGACCTAAATACAGCCCTCTCGTACCACACCATCCACTTTGGACACGACATATGGGGCGTGTCAACACCACCACCGGGGCACCAAATATGCTCATAATCGCCCCCTATCTCCCTATCCCTAACATACTGTTGATACTCCTTGATATACTTATCGGCCATAACAGGCTTAACATCTACACCTAAAACAAGACACGAACGTGTCTCGTCAACAGTTATAAAACGTTCGTAGACATCAGTACCACCGCCATCGGCAGCGACGCCTCCACAGGTACACCCGACCTGATCGTCTTCGAATTCCTCCAGACATCGGTAGCACGTGCGAAGGTGATTGCCACGCGGGTCCCGAGAACCCCTCGTCGCACCAGATCTAAATATACATATCCACTCTCCACCACCACCATCTCCCACCCTTGATACACCTACAGACAGAATACAATAAATAATAACTACAAGTCTCTCCCTCATAATAATTTCTTATCGTCATACAGCACTAAAACACAACTAAAATCCTCTCCCTCATCATATTTTTTCCTATTGTTTCACAGCATGCAATAACACATTCAACGTACCCTGCGTATAATTCATCAACTTACACGACAGATAATTCAAAATCCAAAAATCAACATCTCTAGCCACAGTAGGCACGTACTTATTCAACTCGATAATCTCCCATAGTCATCCCACATCAAACCCAAATATCTCCATATGATCTATCATCCTAAACCCATCTAGACAGACTATACTCACGACCGCACTCGCAGACTCCTCTGATCGAATTCGTCTCCTAACAAACGGCCAGTAAACTGTCCTAAACCACAGATCAAACCACATATCCCTAAAACGCAATGTAACAGAGGAAGTCCACTCCCAACATTTGTTCCCATCAGTTACACAATATTTACAATCACATATAATTCTCTCTACACTACTCTTAGATAACCCAACATCTTCGTGCAACAATTCGCACAGCCGCCAACATGGCATATGAATTCCAGTCACATCGTGAACATTTACAACATATATTTTACTCAACTTGTCCTCGAGCAAGTGACTATAAGGAACTACAGGTCTATATTCATCAATCAACTCACAGTTTATCGTCAATCTCTCTGCAGCACTGTTCTCTGTCTTTTTCTCACAATCTGACAATGTCTCAGCAAAAGTCTGATTGAACAACGCAAAGCCTTCCCGATCGTCATCTGGGAGCCAACTCATCTGCCTCTAACATGCTCACTTCTATGTTCGGCGATAACAATGCGACCACTAGAACGCAAGAAAATTCATAGATGTTAAAACAGCCAGAAAACACGGCAACAAATCCGAAAAACCACCACAACATTGCGATACATTCATAACAACACTACAGCATAGACTTTACATATGATTAACTTCATACAGACCAACTAACAGTAACAGTACGTACCGACTAGCAATCCAAAATACCCGCAACACAAATCTTCTCTTTTCGCCCTCAATCTAGCTCAAATTCATTTGTAAAAGACACTAGAAAACAATGTCAGCCTTATTTATACGGCAAAACCATCCCATAACTCGAACAATCACGTCCATCAACCATTACGCCACTTTTAGATGCTCTTAACCCTCACAACAATAGTCAATTCAACATGCTCTTAACCCCCGAGACAATATCCCTATTCATTCACCCTAATCCTCTTATCTACCAACCATTGTGCAGCGACATCAATACGTGCATCAAAGGCACGCATACCTTTGCCGCATACTCATACTCTTAACCCTCGAGTACAATACATTTCTATTCATGCTCTTAACCCTTGAGTAAAATAGGCATTCATTCGACACTCGCAGGCACAATACATACTCACACAGCAAAGGCACGCATACCTTTGCCGCATATATTCTATTCGCTATACAACAAAGAGATTTAAATCCTCAATACAAAGTATCCGCATAACTGCACTGCACCATTTGCTATCGTGCAGACTCGAGGTTTTTTCCTGTCTTGTTTTCTGATAAAACTAGTCACTCTCTCGTCGCTCTTTTTACGGATAAATATGCCTTCTACTCGCACAATTTCACTCTCAAACATCTCGACCAGTCATGGAACTCATAAATCTACAGGGGTCGGATAAAATCTGCATACAGCAAACAAAAAAGGACCAGACAACAAAGCAAATCTCAGAGTACATTCTAACAGCCGAATTTACCAAGTTCAGAAGGAAAACAGATCAGACAGAAATGATGCCACAAATGACACTCAAGACGAACATTCACACACACTCTTTGCAGAGAAACAACTTAGATGAGGAGACGATAACCACAAGAAACTCTGTTCAACTCACAAACAACGTATTGCCAAAACTATTTCATGCGTTACTAGACACCTCTCTACTCTTCAAACAGAAATGCCACCAAGCAGCAAAGACATACAGTCTAGCACAGCAGAGAAATACACCGCACCACCAGACCACAGACTCACAACAGACAGAATTCAGCGCAAAAGCACGACTGAAAATACTGCAGGAAAACCACAGGTTCAAGAACAAACATGCCATCAGAACACTAGACAACCAGCTTCCAGACGAACCAGGATACATCGTACTATCAAGCTTTGTGCACCCCCAGACAAGCAAACGCCAGTACGATCTGCTACTACCAACAATCATCAACTGCCCCCCACACAAGCGAGGAATGTACATATGGACCGACGACAATTTCTACGACAGAGTAGGGGGAATAGGAGCAATCATTGCACGAACAAATGGGGCCGGATACAGCTATGACAGCATCGGAGCAATAGCCCTAAGCCCAGCCGATGCATCGGTATTCCTAAAATACCATCTAGCCAGCAACACCACCCTGCAGGGATATATGCCGGGAGTCCAGCCATCCTGCGAAAGCCACCAGTACCAGTTGGCCCTCAAATATCAACTACACTCTGACGAGATATACGTGGACCCAAACATTCAAGAACTGAGCACGACAGACAAGATCTTTCGCAAATCAGCCTACGGAGCCCCGATGTGCGGCAAGTTTGCAAACCCGGTCTTCACACGACTGACGCTATCATGACCACAGTCATCGGGATCCACCATCCGACAGATCACGTTTCCTGATGAACTACAGCCACACACACCGGTAACAATGCCGCCACAACAGTCTACGACATCATTTGCCGTTATAGACCAGCAAACAATTCCATACGACAGCAAAACAGAAGAGACAGATATACCGAAGGCCAAGACAACACAAAAGAGATGAGAGAAGACATGTCCCCTCCAAAAACGACAGCAGCAGAAGAGTCCGACACCACCGCTAACATCAGACGACTCGCTAGTGTCATACGACGACGACAGAGCCGACGGAGAGGAGGCAACATATACGCCAACCTGCAGACAACTCTGACGGATTCGAAACAGCAGATCATCTCAGATGATGATGAGGAGCCGCCAACCAAGACCCCAAGAAAGAAATAAGAACAGACATTCTCTATTTTGTTTTGACTCATTATGCTCTTTTTATACTATCATCCCTTACTATATTTTTATACGCAACTTGTTGAATGATTTGATATAGCTATTGCTGTCAATTTTTTCGCTCACAAACTTTTTTTTTGTTTTTCAGAGTCACTCTCACAACGACACGAAAAAACACCCATCATTACCACTACACCAGTCACACTCGAGGGGTGAATATATCACCGCCCCACCCTCTATATAAAAAAATCACCGCATATCCATGACACTATCACTCTGGATTTCACTCACCTCACACAGGCAGGATATTCTCTCCGTACGCAGAAATATGATCAGATTACTAACACTAAACTGTCTTTGCTGCGTGGCACTGACAGCGTTTCTATTCGTCATATCCACAGCAGAAAACAAAGACAAAGTACAGGAAATATTCTGCAAGAGCTCGTCAGAAAACTGCAGACTGTACAACCAATGTCTAGCAGACAACACGCCAGCAGACAAGACAGATGGGCCAGACACCGACGACAATGCGTCACTCCCGCAGGACATCAACACATTCATAATCTACATACCAGACACCAGACAACACGAGATGATATTCGAACTACTGAGTTATGGGTTGAAACAGGACCTACTAGAGATCAACACCATAGCCTCCCGCTTCTGTCTAGGCAGAGAGATAGGTCTACGAGTAAGGACAGATGACAACCACGTCTTCGGAAATGTCTCCAACCCCAGTGTCGCCTGGACGCAAGTGGCCCTACGCAAAGAGCACTCACTGCGGCACGCCGTAGACAAAATAGAGCTGCTAGTATACAGAAAATAACTACTCACAACGAGTGGGGACAGCACAGACGGCAAACCACCGCTGTCCTTGCCACTCATACACGGTGGAGGAAACACGAACGAGCGACAAGTAGTGGCTGCTAAATGTCACAAGCCTGCAGCCCGACGACAACAGTACCATGACTCACGCCAACAACGAGAGCGATGGCGGAGCCCAAAAAGTAACCAGAGCCATATACAAATTCTGCAGTAAGGCCTGCAACTTTGTGGACATTCCCATATGATCGGTGTGCAGGATAGGCTGTCACCTCATAAACCCGTAATATCACATCAAAGAAAGGACACAAACACAAATAAAATCGACCAAGGCAGAATCACACGAATAAATTAGCCTACATATATGGTATTGTAACAACAAATATGTGTAGAAAAAATTTTGTTTCATCATATTTAAGCATTACATATATCTAGTCAGCATCACGTCTGTTTATTTGTGTCCTTCCCTCATCTCCTGTTCCTGATCTCTTTCTCGTCACCCTCCTCGTTAGACAAATAGCCAACGAGCTCCGCTATGTCACCAACACACAACGACGGCTGTCCAAACAAATGTGTCCCTGCAGCAGCACGATATCTAACAGACTTGACCATATTCTCTCTCGCTGAGAACGCCACCTCTCCATAGAGCCGAGATCGCCTCTTGTCCTCGTAGTACATCCTGTACGACTGTGTACCAGGACAGTACGGCATCTCCTTCGCAGTAGACATAAAGGCCACCCTAGACAGCACCCGTTTCATCATGTTACCACCAGATTTAGAATACTCTTTAAAGTCCCTCTCAGCATTTGCAAACGACACACTAGGCTCTATAAGTCTCATGTTATCATGCTGGTAGTCCTTGCACCGCCTGCTGTACTGCAACCACGAGAACATATCGGTATCGCTTGTCCCTCCGCGCTTTACATAATCATATTTTGTCACTCGATACAACTCCAACTCCACCCTCATAACCTCCACATGACGGGGTTTCCCCGCAAAGAGAATCTTAATCTCCCTGTACTTGGTCACATACTCAGCCTCATCGAACAGGGCCATAGCCAGCACCAGATCCTGACGCAACACCTCATACAACACAACAGTCTTTCCCCCCTCCTCATTATCCACACTCCTACTGTGCGCACCACACGCATCATATGGGCACTCCATCGCATACCCCATCTCATCACTGGGCCAGTTCCCTCCCAACTCCACATACCTACACCGCTCTGTCTTATCCTTACCATCATCAATAGCCTCCCACCACTCATCATACCTCCCATCCCATCGGCACACATATTCTGGATACACCCAACACACTGATAATCTGCGCTGGGAACATACTCGACATGCCACGGCCCCTTGACCAACTTTCCCCCAACATCCGACCAATCACCGATCATAGGCAACATCCTCAACACAGACGCCAAGACGACATCCTCAGACCACATAGGACACATGGCAACAGGTCCAACAACCTCCACTCACAGACACATTCAACCTGATATACTCATCAATCAACGTCTCACTAGTACATTTCATACAATCATACTTTACAAACGCACCCCCACCAGGTCCGTCATTCTCACCACCAGTGATATGACCACCACCCCAGTCAGAGTTGACAAGCAACCTCTCCAACACACTCCTATCAACCCTACCCTCCTCAGGCTCATACCAGGGACAACAATAATCGTGCTCCCTCTCACCCATAAATCTCAGCCCAATCTCCTGATGTACACACTCAGCAGAATACAATGGATAACGCACGGGCAACCCGTGCGCTAACCGACACTCATTACAAACAGGCTTCTTACACTCCCCATCACTCAGCGGCAGCTTCAGACACACCTTACGAACAACATCATAACAGGCAAAACACCAGCACTCGGTCACCTTTCCGTCCACGACCACCCCGGCAGTCCTACTCTCATACAATCGAAACATATCAAACTTAAAGACATCAGCATACCCCCTGACATTACAATCCACAGAGAACGCCGTCCTTGGTCCTCTGAGATTAATCCCCTCGAAATATGGAGGAATAGCCTCCTCATTCGTCGCAAGGGGCAGACACCGCAATGAGATCATGGGACAGAGATAAATCCAACAGTCATCATCCTCCCCCACAGTACACACCCAGTCTCCCACCATCTCGTTCCAGTCAAACGTCTCCACACAGAACCTAGTAATCATAGACGTGTATATCGTCATACCTGACACCATATCCAGACCAAAAATATACAGCACAAACCTGCGAATATACTCCCTACACTCTCTGGAAGTGTCCAACACCACCCTGCACTTTCGCCCACATGACACCTCGATCTCGGGAATCCACTCATTCTCTGTACCACACCTCCTCGTCCTCGACACAATCACGTACACGGCACACCTGGGAACAACAAACACACGACATCCCACCTTGGCAGACATACGATTGAGAAAGCGCAGATAGAACCAGCGAACCCTGTCCATCAGTCCCATCCTCTCCTCATCATCCAACGCCATGTAATGCGAGAACAGCTCCAGCACCACCTTACGGCAGCAGACATCCCCCATCCATAAGAACCCCAGTAACGGGAAACATCTCACCCTCCATATCCCGTCTCTGCTCCACCCGCAAACTAGCATCCATCTCATCGCACTCGATACATCCCTCTCCGACCCGATACAACATCGTATCACTCATATCACATATCGTTGCATCAATAAGATCGTAGCAACAGGCAGTCTCACCATCCTTTGCTCCCATCATTGACTACACCATCTTGCCTGTCAGGGAATCCACATCCCCATCCTCCACCACCACACTCTCGCCACTGCTCTCCCCATCTGACATCTGCTGAATCTCGTCTTCTCGCTTGTCCACCATCATCATGGCCCTTCAATCTTCTCCAGCTACGTAAAAAACACAGACAAATATATCACCACAAAACAGACAATAGACATTAGAGGGATAAGAGCACAATCACTCGAGGGTTAAGAGCACGCAAATATGTATACGACAATAAACTTCTGCATGTACAAGGCTCCACCCACCCGTCAGCAAGTCTCAGCATGTTTCGCATTCCTGAACCATACGCACATTCCTCACCTCCTCCCACATATGCAAATCAAACCACAAAAGGAGCCACACATGTTGATCGACCCGCATAGGAAACTCTGGTCGACACACGCACTTTGACAGATCAAACATCAGGTAGTTTACGGTGCACTCATGTGTACCACGCAGCATATGTGTGTATGACACCTCAGACCCTACATTATCCTTCCACAACCCAGTGATTCATGTAGCCATTCTAGACACAATGTTTCCTCTCTTATCCATCCACCTAGCAACTCTAAGCATGTAAGATTGGTATTACCCTACAAGCGTGCGAGAGATTAACTACGGATACAAGCGGATAAATGCGGATAAATGCGATTGTATACGGTTACATATGGTTACACATAACTACTGATACATGCAACCGGTCCGACTAGCAGCACGGTTACATCTCACTATCCCATCCCACTTCATACTTATACACACCCCTCACTCCACCTCCTCACATGTGGGAGATATCATGCGCAAACAAAAAATCCAGGTGGCACATGAGCAGTGTAACTATCTGCAACCCAATCCACGGACATGCAGTCAAACATCACGTACATGTCTCGAACACACGTATCTCGCAGATTCGCACATAGACGCCTACCCTACCCATGCACCAACATCCCGTCCCACACCCCACACATTTATATCCACCTCACATCCCTCTACCTCCACTTATGGGACACAAAAAACAACATGCCTGTGCACCGGCTAAACATACCACACCCCGTGCCGCTCTGAAGGCGCCTGTTTGGCACTTGATTGCATATGACATGGAGCTAATATCGACCTGATGCCACGAAACCCATCACTCCCACACGCCCTTTATACCTAACCATTCACCCACCCGCTCACATTCTGGGATCCAACCCACACGACAACCTGCACCCCGACACGCACACACCCGCACACCCTGCACACACACGCCCCACATGCACCAATAACCCACAACACTACACACAGTTTCTTATATACCAGTTTCTTATAAACTCCTGCTGCACAGCAGTCGAGCACGAAGCGCGAGCTGTGGAGGAGCTCAAAATCCCATTTTTGCACCATTGTATTTACACATATATGGTGGCCTATCACTGCCATTCAGTTTTATCTATCAAATATAACACATTGCTACTTAAATTGAACAAAAAAATACGTTTTAAAGCAAATTGAGTTTAATTTTGAGAGAAAATGTTGTTTAAAGTAAAAATAACATGAAATAAAATGCTATTATGGAATGAAAACAAATCAATGACAAAACGGTCAAACCAAAATTCAACTCATTTTATAATGAAACTCAAATCAAATGTCTTCTGCCCTTTCACTGCCACAGTATACCATAATGCCTTGCACGTGGTTTCCGCAATTTCCCACTTTTTTATAAACATTTGTCTCAAAATGGCACAGAGAATATTTTAGAAAGGATGAATGGAAAAATGACAATGATCTCAGAAAAAGCATTGAGACATACGTTAAACAAGGAATGACAGGGAAAGAAATGTTATGCTTTTTATGTTGTGATTACTCTCAGTATTCATGGAGTATAAGATCAAGTGACTGACTAATGCGATATTTTGATATTTACTATAATGCCGGACCAGACAATAGCTCTGTCAAAAAAGTGAAAGATGCTGTGAGAAAGGAACTTGAAGGGGCTGGGCAACGTCTCAGCTATATGGCAATGCATGAAAAAGTTCAACGGAAGCACGGGCTCATGGCTGCGTTCAGACTGAGTGCTAGTAAACGATTGTTGGAGGCTATCTGCGAGTACGCACTGGATCTGCAGATCTACTGTTCAGACTGGGCGCTTGTGCTTGCTAGTTCCGTGGTGGAAATCCAAACGGAAATCACAGGAATACATGTGATATCTGATGTCTAGAATTGAAAATTGTATCACATAGGCCTATATGAATCGTCACAGACAATTGCATTATAGCCAGCGTAGAAAAGTCGTAATATACCTCATAAATCGGGATAGGTATCAGCTCAAGAGAGTATAATCTTTTCATTGAAATAGACCATTATGAGTAGACGTTCATATCAATATACAAGAATGAAAAAGTTATAAGCTATCTTTAGACGTTAGTTTAGAAGCTCCATCTCCACATTTACAGAAGCAAGCCACTAAAGTTATAAAACCAGTATCCCCTGAGGAAAACTTTGTTACAGCGTCTCGCCATTCTAGAAGTGCATGACTTCACAGATTTTTATAATGTGCACTAGGTGCTTTATGTTCAAAATGGCAGTTTTTGGTACTGAACTGGAAACTAGTGTAGAGAATTCTGACAAAATGTTAAATGGCTTGCTTACTGTATACCATTGGTGAAGGGGGATAGTATTCACTTGAAAGATTTAAATGAAATATGCCTCTGACGGACATCGAGGCGGTAGTTTATGATTCCAGAAGGAGAAGTACCTAAGGAAATAAAAGTCATAGAAAGTGTCAGTGTTGCTATTTTCTTATTCCATGCAGTCTTCACTGTTAAAGATGTATCAAGACAAAACTATTTCATTATATTGTACCACAGTTTCTCTAGAGCAACATACTTCATTACCAACATTGTGAGCTTCTTCGGGAAATCTCACTTAAAGTCTCCGAAAATGCCACTAGTCACTGGTGCAGTGAATTAGATTGCCAGAATCCCAAATAGCAGGTATTCATTCAACTTCCTTAGCGGAAAACTCAAAATCCGCGGTTTTGTCTCTTGCTGGTTCTTGCTTGTAACAAATCTGTCAATGAACCCACAAGTTTTCTAGCATGAACTCACTAATATCTGCTGGTGCAATTTTCCTAATCTGAACACCTGTGGTGTGACCTATTGTGGTTTGTTACAAGTGCGCATACACCCTAGTTCAGGATTGTTCAGTCTGCATGCAGCCTTAGTCCCAAGGGATGTTGATTACACTGCAATCTATGATTTAGATCCAGAGTGTTTAGAAAGTCCTGTACCAGGCAGAAAGAAATTAAATCCAAAGGGAAAACTTAAATCAAAAAGGCCAAACTGGGTCCACTCACTGGATGGACATGATAAAATGATGGGATATCAGAATTTAACATGTCCTCTTGCCATTTATGGTTGCCTAGACACAGTCAGTCTAAAGTTGTTATGGCTGCGTGTCTGGGTTACTAACTCAGATCCTCAAAGTACTGTGAAATACTACTTGGACTATTTGTTTCAAGCAAAAGTCATGGCATCATTTATTAGATTTGATCAAGGTACTAAGACTGGAATGATGGCAACAGTGCACACTTTTCTTCATGATAACTTGGGGAGTAACATTGATCCAATCAAGTCTGTTATTTATGGCCCTTCTACATCTAGCCAGGTAAATATATGTAAATAACATAAATTACTGCATTGAAGATTTCTAAGGGCAATTATGATTGTCAAATGAGTTTGTCTCAATCAGTATATAAGGATTTGCACTGGTGTAGTAATACTATTGATGCTTCTTTTAATGATATTTATATTTTTAACCCTGAAGTAATGATAGCTACTGATGCTTCATCTTGTGGCTGGGGTAGGGGGTCTGTATCAGCAGCATAGCATCAGGGTATTCAAGGTATTCAGTGAATACCATACAATCTGCAGAAAAAAATAATCTGCATTATGTTGCCATAACATTACTATTTCTGAACTGCTCATTCAAATTACAATTTAACTCCATTTAACATGTTTACTTGCCTTAATGTTCAAGCTGTGTAAGTGTGTAGCATGCAGATTTGTGGAGATAATGCAAAGGATTGAACAGCAACTTCATGTTAAACAGGACTTTGTCACAAATATGCAGTCAATAACCTGTAGGGTGTTTCCACCAATCAAAATATTCCATTTCATGACTAGATTGTTCTTTATTGACAAACAATGGTGAGAAATGTCCAGCATCCAGCCTCATACTTCTTAAATCTCACATTGAGGCTAATCAACAATGAAATTCAGTACTTTGAGTGGAAGAGGTGTTGTTATAAAATATGAAGTAAATGTGATACTTGAACATCTAATAGGAGATTTGAACACACTTGGCCACTAAAACAGGCTTGGGACAAAGTTGTGCAAAAATGTCTTGACTTACAAAAGATTTCATGGAGCCTGTATTTACAAGTGCATGAACATCGAACCTTCCAAGCTTACAAAAAAACCAGGCTGGTTAGGAACAATAGAAGAAGTCATGGGTGGACCAACTGAAAGGATAAGGGAGTGACCTTCAACCCAGCCCTTCATTGAGGCACCCCTTTGACGTTTACAGAATTTGGACAAGACTTACTCATGCTAGGTACAGATAGTTCTCTTGAGGTCTTGAGGTGATTGAAAAAGTGGTCTTTTGAGGTTGTAATCTGACACGAAAGGTGTTGGCATATTGAGTTGCAGTATATCCCGAGCCATATGCTGAAGTGGGCCTACCCATTTTCTCATAAAAGCCCCAGGCAATAAACTGGGGATGCCCAGGGAAAATGGGGCACTTGGACAGTCATGTGTAATTCTAGATAATTCGTTGTAAATATGGACCATTTGGATAGTCAAAGCACTCTTCATACGTGCGTGAAGGACATATCAGAGCACAGCAAGTCTCAGTGGCACATAATGGAACGATGACATTTTGAACGATAGGTGGGAATACGTAACTGGTAGCCTTTTGTTATAGTAATTCGTAGTACACTGTAACTTACATGGAGCAATAGGCGATCCCCCTTAGATAGGTTATTTAAGCAGCTAGCACACCTATTGTTCACTTATAAATTTCATTGAAGTCATAACATGCTCTAGTGCGTGTGGGAGTGTGAGATGTGCTCTAGTTTGTAGAGTGACCGTCACTCTTTGGTACAGTCTGTGTATCTGAGGAAAGGGCAAGCCGGTGCAGCAAAGGCAAGAATAGAGAACAGGACCGTGCTGAGAAAGCTATTGTGTAATTGTGAGTTCCTTATCTATGTGCATAAGTTGCCCAAGTTAGCCCAGTATAGCTGAGATCCAGTTGGGATCATCATAATCATCATAACGAACTCTACTACAGTTCCCAAGGAAGCTGTTCAGTGGACACAATAAGAAGCACTTTTATGAAGCCTTATTAAATAAACTTCTTTATATTGTATTGGTAGTTTAGATTAGAGATATATATTACATACCCCGATCATGTCCACTGTGATTGGTGTACACATAGGCAGTTACTGTACACAAGCTATCCACAGTAGTGATAGCATTTTTAGTGTTTTGCTAGTAAAAAGTTAGCGGATTTGCATCTACCTTTAGCTATCCATCCTTAATAGTAGTACATCCCAAATTAAGTAAGGATGTAGGAATCCATTCTTATCGTTGTTTAATGTAGTTTTCATCCATCTTTGTATACATATTCGTTGTTGAGACAATACTTTGAACCTTAAGTTCTGTAATCTAGCGTCATCTCTCGTGGTTTACCTACATTGTTGGTGTACAGATAGGTACAAATCCGGCACCTAGGATAAAGTTTTTAGTATACAGTCCTCTAGTCAGCCTATCGGTTCACTGTGGTAGGGAAGAGTCCCAACACTTTGAGTGGTCCATACCAAGCTGGATTGGCCTGTAGTTAATACTTTATGATGTGTTTTACTAATTGTAGGTATTTTAGCTGTTTATTATATTGTAGTCAGTCCTTGTTGTTAAGTAAGCAAGCAAGAGGTAGATAATATTCGAAGACAAGCAGAATGTCTCAACAGCGGTCTAGGATAGGCTTTGTGCCTAGGGACAGCGAGTTGGATGCAGCAATGCAGTTACTAGAATTGGGACATGGAGGTATGCACACCTACACGCATCATGAAGGGAGCAGATACTACTCCATGGATGTCCAATTAGTCCCGTCAGTTGGTGATGTCAGATCACATTCAGTTGGTGCACAATCAGTCAGATCAGTTGGATCAATTGGTGATTTCAGATCACACTCAGTTGATGCACAATCAGTTGGATCACTTGGTGATGTCAGATCACATTCAGTTGGTGTCCAATCAGTTGGTGATTACAGATCACAATCAGTTGGTGTCTAATCAGTTGGTGATTTCAGATCACAATCAGTTGGTATCCAATCAGTCCTGTCAGTTGGTGATTTCAGATCACAATCAGTTGGTGCACAATCAGTCAGATCAGTTGGTGATGTCACATCACATTCAGATGGTGCATAATCAGTCGGATCAGTTGAATCAGTTAGTGATCACAGATCACAATCAGTTGGTGTCCAATCAGTGGGTGATTTTAGATTGGAACCAGTGCAATCAGCAGTTACCATCACAACCCATTCACCTCAGATGCATCATCCTGGGAACGCAGAGCAAAATGTATATACCTCTCCGACAAGCTAAGCCCTAACACAGAATAGCCAGCAAAGACAAGCTCAAGTACATTTTTCCCTCACCCCCCAGCAACCACCCCTTCCCTATCAGATGTCTCAAACAGCCCTCCAGCAGAGCAAAGAACGTCCCTCCACGTATCAAGTCCATTGAGCCATAGCAGCAATCAGTTGTCACAGGCCATTGTTAAGTTGAAGCAAGCCAAAGAAGATTGATTCATTACTTGGTGTTTGATTGAACAAATGCTGGCCTCCATTACACTTAAAGATTGTGACATGGAAGAGCTCAGAGATCAACAAGAAAATCTGGTTAGAGCAAATAAGTGACTAGAAGAAAACACCACAAAGGTAGAGTTGCGACAAAAAAAGCTGGTGTGCCTATGGAAGAGAGGTTAGATACAGTTGAGAGGCAAGAGATGTAAACCGTGAAAGTGAGCTCAGTGTTGAGAAAGATTGAGAAGAAACTTAGAAGTGATATGTCTACACCCAATACTGATGCTAATATCAAACATACAGGAGTTCAACCCCCAAAAATGGAACTTAAAACATTTCATGGAAATGTAAGAAGATGGCATGAATTTTCGGAGAGATTTTAGCATGGTGTACACAATAGTGCATCATTGCCTGACCATCAAAAGCTGCAATACTTGAAAAACTGTCTCAGAGGTGCAGCATTGGTAACCATCTTGGACTTGGACATGAAAGGAGATCACTATGATGCTGTGGTCAGATTCCTGAAGGAGAGATACGGTCACAAGAATGTGCTTCGAAAGTCGCACCTTGATGGCCTTTAATCCCTGCCTGCAGTAAGCAATAGCTATGATTTGCAGAATGATAGCTTTTGCAGCTATTGGAGTATAGCCAGTAAAGTATGCAACTACAATGGTGCCAAAGATCATTAAGCTCACAGAGGGACAGAAAGAAAACGAGGACCTATCTGTAAATGAACTGGTGGAAGGTCTAAGAAAGGCAATAAAAGTAATGGAGAAATGTGGAGTACAAATGAAAGCCCCCTCGGAGCATGGAAAGCAATTCGAAAGGAAGCAACATGAAACTTCAATATCACCTCCTTCAAGACCATTGGTGGCATCAGGTGCTATACTAATGTCACCTTAAAGAAGGCATAAATGTGAATTCTGTCTAGGAGAACATCAAGCAGTAGCATGCACCAAACATGGAGCAGTTAGCAACAGGGAGATGGTATTAAGAAAATACAATACATGCTATGGATGTTTGAAGAAAGGGCACCTGCTGAAACAATGCAACAGTGCAAACATGTGCAAAAAATATAGCAAAGATAAGCATCATGAAACGATATGTAAAGGTACCAATGAACCCACTGGAGGGATGAATCTAGCACTGTCAAGGAGTCCTACAGCAGCAGTTGCATACCAGACAGTAAAAGCAAAATTGCAGCCTGTCAATGGTGAAAAGTCAGTAGCTTGCAGGGTGTTACTGGATAGTGGAAGTGCAGAAGCTTCATATCAGAAAAGCTGGCAGTAAGACTTAGTAGCAAGCCAGTAAGAGGAAAGCAACATCAAAGGTTTGAGGGGCTCAATCAATCAGTGCAAGAGTTGGAAACTGAAAGTCATGTGGTGCGACTTACAAGTCTTGATAGCGGCTATGGTAACGATATAGAGGTCAAGACATTGCCAGTAATAACCACCATCAGAAATCCAGCTCCATTGAAGCTAAAGCAGTTGTACCCACACCTGAAGGACTTGTTCTTCACAGATGTATGACAAAAGCAACTCTTGGAAGTGGATATGTTATTAGGAAGTGGGCATTTGGCAGAACTTCAAACTGGATGTATCAGGAAAGGAGAATGTGGTGAACCTGTAGCAGTACTGACAAAGTTGGGTTGGACGTTAATGGGCTTAACCTTGATAACTCTAGTAATACATGAGAAAGTGGCAGACCCTTCAATTCTGATAGTTGATCAGATGCAAATGAAAGCTGTTGTCTCCAATGAAGACAATTGTACAGTACCCCTACCAAGTAGAAAGGACAAGCACAGAGTCCTAGCAAACAGACAATTGACTGAGGGGAGATTCAAAGACTCTCCAGAAATCCTGTAAGGACGGATTACAGAAGAAAGCCTGAGCACTCTTGGCACAAGGGGAGGACCAGCGGGAAATCTGCAAAAGAAGAAAAAACGTTGGAAGGCCAAAGGTCTTGTAAAGGAAAGCAAGAAGACTGGCACCACCGACCAGAACACTTGAAGCCCTACAAAGAGGGGGCAGAAGTTCAAAACAGGCTCCAACATTGATTTTCAAAGTCAAGGGGAGCACACAAACAAGGATACAATCAAACCAGACGGACAGAAGAAGCACCTACAAGGAGAAGCACAAGAAGAATTGCAAATGTGAAGGCCATAGTCAGGATAATTTCAGACAATTCAATCAAGAGGATCATGATTGAAAAGGGGAGTGTGTGCTGAAGTGGGCGTACCCATTTTCTCATAAAAGCCTCAAGGCAATGAACTGGGGATGACCAGGGAAAATGGGGCACTTGGACAGTCATGTGTAATTCTAGATAATTCGTTGTAAATATGGACCATTTGGATAGTCAGAGAACTCTCCATATGTGCATGAAGGACATATCAGAGCACAGCAAGTCTCAGTGGCACATAATGGAATGATGACATTTTGAACGATAGGTGTGAATACATACCTGGTAGTCTTTTGTTATAGTAATTCGTAGTACACTTAACCTTACATGGAGCAATAGGCGAACCCCCTTTAGATAGGTTATTTAAGCAGCTAGCATGCCTATTGTTCACTTCTAAAATTCATTGAAGTCATAACATGCTCTAGTGTGTGTGGGAGTGTGAGATGTGCTCTAGTTTGTAGAGTGACCATCACTCTTTGGTACAGTTTGTGTATCCAAGGAGATGGCAAGCTGGTGCAGCAAAGGCAAGAATAGAGAACAGGACTGTGCTGAGAAAGCTATTGTGTAATTGTGAGTTCCCTTTCTATTTCCGTAAAGCCCTGGTCAAACGATCCAACATTTCACCCAACATTCACTGAACATGCATGTTCAGTGAAATGTTGGATCCTTTGACCACTACGTTCAGTGACCCAAGATTTTGTTCAGTGATGTTGGGTGAAATTTGCTCGAGATCAAAAACAAGCCAACATTTCACCCAATATGTCTATGTTCAGTGAAATGTTGGATCATTTGACCACCTCATCCAACATTGTCCAGTAGGCGCACACGCAGTTGCGTCAATTTTTGCGCCAGACATTTGTTTGTTTTGTAGGCCTGTCTTTCACTCTCGTCCTCTTAACAAAATATGGCAAGTTCAACAGTACAAGTTGCAGCTTCTGCATTCAGCGAGGATTCGTATAGTTCAGAAGATGAGTATTTACAACCCAAGCAAGATAAATTGCTATCATCAAAACAGAAGCAGCCATTGAAGCCAATTGTCTGCAACAAAAATGTTGATAAGGTCAGCGAAGAAAGTGAGATGGAGGAGAGAAACTCATCATCTGAATCTGAAGCTTTTTGGGTGATGAAAAAGATTCTACTTCGAGCTAATAGCTCGTCTAAAAGAAAAAGAGCATCAGAAGACGCAAATTTAAAGAATAATAAATCGAGAAAGCCCACCAAGGCATATATGCATTCATAGTCAGGTCCAGCAAGTGCCATCAGAATAATGGAGTGTGTATGCTTGTAATTGTAATAGTTTGATCCTGAATTGGGAGGGGGCTGCATGACAATGTGCTTCCCATCAATAGCCCCAATACAATGTGGATACTGCCATCTCTGCTCAAAATGTGATGCAATGTCTAACCGTTCATTAGCTGTTGAAGGTATCCTCATATACAACGACTGCATATTTTTTGTAACTGTGTTACACACTTCTTCAACACTACATGACATAGCAGCTTTTGAAATTCAGAATTGGAAAGCAAGCGATCTGTATGTTTCTCCAGTTGCTAAAAACCGTACAGTGTGAGTCTTTCCTTGGGTTTGATGACTGGATTTCCGCCACTAATCTGTGAAGGTGTAATATCTCTTTCAGTGAATTTCAGTGGTTGAAGAAATTCTGCATGAGACATTCTCATCATTTCCTTGTAGCTGGTGGTGTCCTCAATGGCCAATTCTCACACGATATTGCTGAAGCAACCTCTCTCTGCTCTCCTCTTTATCTATTTCCTCGTTTTCCCCCTCTTCCAGTGCCTGTTTTCATTTCCTACAAGTTCTAAAATAGTTATAGCTGCAATTGCTTTTCGTTTGTGTTGACTTCTCGAACAATCCACCATTTTGAGCTATGAAACTATTTCAATCGCGCGCGCCAACACTAAACCATGCCCAGGGTCCATGGATGTCTGCACTAAACTGTTGGGTGAAATGTTGGATGAAATGTTGGATCGTTTGACCAGGGCTTAAGGGGCCGAAGTTAGTCGAGTATAGCTGAGATCCAGTTGGGATCATCATAATCATCATAACAAACTCTACTACAGTTCCCAAGGAAGCTGTTCAGTGGACACAATAAGAAGCGCTTTCATGACGCCTTATTGAATAAACTTCTTTATATTGTATTGGTAGTTTAGATTAGAGATATATATTAGATACCCTGATTGTGTCCACTGTCATTGGTGTACACATAGGCAGTTAGTGTACACACCCTATCCACAGTAGTGATAGTATTTTTAATGTTTTGCTAGTAAAAGGTAGCTGATTTGCATCTACCTTTAGCTATCCATCCTTAATAGTAGTACGTCCCAAATTAAGTAAGGATGTAGGAATCCATTCTTATTGTTGTTTAATGTAATTTTCATCCATCTTTGTATGCATATTCGTTGTTGAGACAATAATTTGAACCTTAAGTTCTGCAATCTAGAGTCATCTCTTGTGTTTTACCTACATTGTTGGTGTAAGAATAGGTACGAATCCGGCACCTAGGATAAGGTTTTTAGTATACAGTTCTCTAGTCAGCCTATCGGTTCACTGTGTTAGGGAAGATTCCCAACAGTCATGGAAAGCTGAGAAATGAATTTCCCAACGGCAGTCACAAGCGTAGTGTCCAATTTGATTGCAGTTGAAGCAACACAGCTGTTGTGAACGGCCCAGTAGAGGCTTTCATTTAAGCCATCTTGATAGGGAAGGCATGAAGGAAGTTTCTGTTGGTGTTGCTCCCTCACAGTTGCTTTCAGTAGAGCTTGGTTGGTTGTAAAGACCACAACAGCAGCTGTTAGGTGATTCACAGAATGCCGCAGAGAGACATGGTGAGACATTTGGTTCTGACCAAAAGAGCACCCCATTACAGCAGGTGGTGCAAAACTGATAAAAGAATTCTGTCATCTTGGTCACAGTTGGTAAGGGATCACTCCCCAGCAAGTAGAGACAACAGTGGATGCAACCCTGCCATAAATTGTGTACTAAGCAGAGCAGTTTTGGTATCCTCTGTTACATTTAGGGTGGCTCATTCCAACAGCTGACAAAGGTCCCAAAGGAAGAGAGAAGGATCTTCCCTGGGCCTAAGGGCACATTGCTCGAACTCATGATGGGGCTGTTCATGGGCACCTTTGGGCAAAAACATTTGCATTATGCCTATGTTAAGTGTGCACAGGTATCCTTTTTGTCTCTGTTCAATGCACGAAAATACGATGATGGCTTGTACATGAAGGAAGGCACATAGCACTGTCAACGTCTTTTCAGCACTCCATCTATTTGAACTCACACTGCATTCAAAATGTCAAAGCCGATGAAGAAAATCTCTACACTCAAACTTCTTGGCCACAAAGGTGATAGAGGTTGCCATAATGTAAACTGGACATTGCCTACCTCTAACCTCTGTCACACAGTTTTAAAACCAGAGCCTAGGGTTCTTAGGTAGAGAGATGAAAAAGCACCCTATCTGTCTTTTGCTAGATCTTGACTAAATTCATACAATGCATACATCCAGTAGTAAGTGAGCAGCAACAACACATTTACACAACTGCACATTTGACAGGTATAACAGTACACATCTCTTTTATTATTTTTTACTATTGCAGTCCTTGTTCCCATATCTGGCATAAATCCAAAGTGGTCTTCTAGTATTTCACTTTTTGTCTTGCCTCTCATTTGCTGTAGTAGGATTCTCAGAATAACCTATGTCATGTGGATCATTCAGCTTATTGTGCAAATGAGCTCACAGTTTGTTGTACCAGCTTTCTGTGGCAAAGTAACAAAGACAGATGGGAACATATCTGTCGGACAATGTTGTTCATAGAACCTCTCCTTGGATATCTTAGTTATCCAATCTGCACCTAAGTCATCAAGGGCTTCACTTAACTCAATATAAACCTCATCTGAACCTGCTGCTTTCCTTTTTGACATGCTTTTGAAAGCTTTCACTATTTCTTCTTTTAATACAGGCAACTTTTTCCCTTTTCTCTTCACAACTAACCATTCTGGTGGAGTATTATTTGTATATAGCTCATAAGTATACTCTTTGCATCTCTCAAGTAAGTTTTGTTTGTCCATAATAGATACTGGCATAATTTGCTTCAATACAATTGGCCAAGGAGCACGTGTTGTATTTTCTAGTGGCTTGTTCTATTTCACTATGCATTAGTTGGGGGGTATTCTTTTCTACTTCCGCCATTTTCTGATATTGATTGTTGATTAAAATCTCTTTTGATCTTTGGCAAGCATTTCAAACCTCCCTATCTAATGTCCTAGAATCAATAATGAATCCTAGGTATTCGATCATTTGGGTAGGTGTGAACACCCATTTTTCTGGATGAATAGTAAATCCAAGTGAGTCAAGTAAGGATGCAGCACTATTTGTCAAGTTAGAACTTTCTTCAAATATTTTGTTACTTAGCAGAAGATCACCGGTATATTCCCCTACAGTAATAATCGATATATGCCCCCACTAAAGAAAAGCCACAAATTTTAACATTATATGAAACACTTACAACACCTACTATGAACAAAGAAGAAGACATAACAGATTACATGATCAGAGTACAACGATTGGCAACTGGACTTCAAGTGGCTAGGGAGCAAATAACACATGATTATGCTGTATTATGCTTGCTTGTCTTCTAGAAGCATTACATAATTATCATCTATGATATTTATCATATTAATTATCATAAGTAGCAATGTTTTGTCAGCACCTCTTCCCAAGGGGATATTTAATGCATGTTCTGCAATGATTTACCTGTGTATTAGATCAAATGCGTTTTTGTAGGTAGTTGACCTATATTTGACTATCAATTTGATACTTGCTTGTTCCATCCCACTCAAGGGTGGGTAGTATGGAGATCTATATCTATAGTTTCAAGTAAGTTATGAAGACATGCCTCCTTCAATGAACATTTAATAAACCTGGTCAATCTATTTGAGTCTACTGCAGGGCCAGCATCATTGGGTCCTCGTTCTATGTTATTTATCAATTCTTTCCATGACAATTCTGTATAGTTTTGTTCATGGAGAGACAGAGTTGAACAACTTTTTGTGTCATGAACTTCTTCCTCTTTTTCTGACTTAGAACAGAGCATACACTTCTAAGTAAATGCTTATCTGCAATCGTCAAGCTCAATTCTTCAATCCATACATTGCTACAAGCCACATCATGATCATTATCAATGATACTTTGATTAATTTGTCACTTTCTTTTCGCTGGCCTTGGCCCACACAAAGAATTAGAATCTATGCAGCATGTTTCTATGTCATTAAACTTGAATTAAATTACTTGAATTACGATTACTCCTAGTTAAAAGATGCATCATTGGTAACATCCCATCATTCAATCTGAAATCCTCCTTACATATGCAAAACCTTCAGTGGCTTGTTCAGGTGCTCCCATCAATGAAAGAAAGGAATCATCTGGACAAGTAGCCAGGCACATGGAAATTATGATAGAGATACCACATATCTGGGAACAAGTCTGAAGTGGGTAATGTTTCCAACAGTCCTTGCTGCATGAGTGAAAGATTTCATTTTTTGGGGGTATAACACTTGGATAAAGTGTACTATGAGACGTTTCACTACCATAAACTACAGAAATTACTTGTTGTAAATACCCAACCATATTTTTTGGGTAATAGCCAGCCTTGGGAATCCCCATAAAACCATTCATTTTGCTCCATGTAATATACCCCAATAGCAAAATGGTAATGAGATACTAGTTTGCATGCAATCATGGTATTTCCCAAATATGTCTTACCATTCAACGTACCTAAGTTAATTGCAAAATGTAGTTTTTGGGCTTCGCACTTGGATGCTTCACACTTGGATGCTTCACATATATTCTTTCACCAGTAGAGCTTATGTCATTGACAGAATTGTAATAAAATACGAAAACGCCCAGGTCAGAATTACTCAAAAGCTCCCCTATAAGATATAATCCCAAATTTGACAACCAACGATTTACAGCCAGTTGCTTACTCTTGCATGTTTTCAGTTGTATATTTGGCCAGAAATGCCCTTCACTTGTATTTTGCGGTATGCTACAAAATGTTGCTGTTAGGGTTGAGTCTACAACTGGGGTACCAGTTGGCTGCTTAATACCTTCACTACTTTTATGAAACCATTAAATTTCCTGTCAGACTTGGTACTTAATATCTTTGTTCTCATGCAGCTAACGCAAATTTTTCAGCTCCACTATATCTAAATAAGAAGCATTAATTGCAACAATAAACTAACGGCCAGGGACTGTTTTGCATTGTTCCAACAGGGAGATCATGTGATTCTCCTGTTCCACAGGCCGGATGAAGTCCATGCTTATGGCATTATGGTGATTCTCAACATAGTTCTCTGTAAACAGCAAAACAGAAAAGCAGCTCATGTCAGCAAATACATGCCTTCATTCTTCCACTATGATAGGTCTTTTCTTCCCTTGAGGATGGAATTCACTGCCTTTTCCACCTCCTGCCTGTCCTGCCTTGGAAATAAAATATGACAGTTAGCTTTCTATGAGAGAAGTCATAACGACATAAGTAACTAGAAAAGTAAATATGCTGCTGTAAGTCACAATAAAGTTCAGGAGTTAACTGCAAAACTTTACAAAAAGGGTCCAGATCTACGTTTGAGATGGTAGGTAACAAGTTTGATGATTTAGACTTACATTGAGGCAATTCTTCATTGAAGCATTATACCTGCAATACACTGGGAGCATATGATCTTCTGGCAGAGCTGTTAGTACATCCAAGAAATCAATATTCTCCTAAATAAGAGACAAAGAATGAACATTTAAGCAACAATTGCACAGTAAGAGAGCACGGCAAGATGATGTAACAACCCTAGCATAGCAAAGACATTAGCGTGCCAACAGGAAACTTGATCTTGTGTACTTCTTCATCACAAGATAGAATAAAAACAGTTACCTTCGCCTTTTCAGCTTTTGCCTTTACACATCTATTCTGTTTACCTGCACCTGTCAATAGACACATGAGCAAATGTACTATGCAAAGATATAACTGTGGAACTAATGCAAATGTTGCAATACTGCTGAGGAGGCTGGTTGTTACATGCAAGGATGAAAGAAGTGTCGTAAGGTGCAATATAGTTTTAAGGAAAATGCCACTAATTACTCGTTATTAACAGTGTGGTCCATAAGTCATCAACACCTTCCTTGGTGCCGGCTTGTAATAGAGGGTGGGCTGTATAGAAATTTGTACCTGTAGGGTAGAAGACCACTTCAAGGATATGCCCTAAAAATGTATTGCAAATAAGAGGACAATACAACAAAACATAAAAAGAGTGAAGGAGGACAAGAGCTGCAGAAAGAGAAGGAGGCAAAAGAAGTCAAGACCATACAACTTTACTGTGTAGTATCCGTTGTTTTTGGGTTTATAGGCATATTATTATTACAGCAAAACCTAATTAAATTACCAATTAGATAAAGTACACGCATTCAGTCTGAATAACTAGATTTTCATTTATAATCTAACATACCCTTCTTTCTCTTCCATACCATTACTTGTTCAGAGACTTCTCCCGAGCATTTACTTACAGTCAGTTAGAGGGGAAGAATAACTAATAGTGACTTAACAATACATAACAGAACTTGAAAGATATGCATAACAGAACTTGAAGCAAACTTACTTTTGAGCAGGAAACATTCAACATGAATATGAACATATTGTCTGTATACATTACCCCATCTGAATAAGTGAAGCATTTGTGCTTAATCACACAATTGTCACTTTGGCAACCACCAGTTATTGGATTACCTTTCTTCCCACTGCTTTTTGAGCGCCTCTCATATACCCTGCAAGAAGATAGAGCACTTTCTAAGTAACATGGAAAGTGGCAGGGTTGCTCAGTATACTGCTATGAAGGAGCAAAGAAAGTCTATTTCCCGTTTTCAACACCCTGTCATTTGTGCACTGTCTAGTTTATGCATGAACAATGCCACCATGCTGTTTTTATCTTTATCTAGTCCTACTCTAAGTAGTTGAGAACTATACAGCTGGTTTTGCTGTATACTTTATGTTGCAGAATATACCTGGTATTAAAGGACCCTAACAGGCATCGAGATAGGAGGGTACTCAATAGGTTTGGAGCTGCATGGGAATTCGCCACTGCCATTGATGCAACACTTCTTCTGTTCTGGAACCTCCGTGCTGCTTGGGGCTCGTTATTTTACATATAGCACATAAGGAAGTGAGCAACAAAAGGAACGAATAGCAAAGTAAGGAACAAATAGAGTGTGAAGCTTACATATCAAAACCATCCTCAAATGGTATGTTTCGGCTTCTGTTTTATTTTCTCTGTTGTATGATTTGCATTTGGATGAGCGATGCATTTGGCAATGGCCTCCAGAAGTCATGGAACACCATAGTCTGTACTGAGGTGGACACTATCTTTGGAGGACCAAAGCCATTAATTTTTTGAGGCAAAGTTGTCCTGATTGTCTACCAACTCCCCCAACCCCTTCCACAACTTTGAGCATCATGGACTTGTAGAGATCCAGCCCATGGTCAAACTCATCAAATCATGGCGGAACGGATGATACTATGATCTAAAATGAGTTGATGCAGTCAGTAGTATGAAGTTAAGATGTAGCTAGAGAATGTTGTTTCTAGTGGGTCATCTTGGATACAGTTTTAAGTGTGAAGGGAGGTAGGACATGTATCTACTTTATTTCAGATTAGGAAGATTAGGACATTCTCCAATGGAATTCGAAGAAAAATACCCAGCATTGCTGCCAAGGGATCACCTATTGACCAGGCTGATCATTCTATGCGCACATTCAGTTGTAAAACATGGTGGAGTGGCAGACACATTAACTCAGGTAAGAGAGAAATTTTGGATTATAAAGGGATGTCAGCTTATCAAAAAGATCATTAGACACTGTAGGATTTGCAAACGATTTGAGGGTAATCATTATAAGCTGCCCCCTATATCGGACTTGCCTGAATTTAGAACTGAACAAGTGCCTGCATTCTGCAATGTCGGGGTAGATTTTGCTGGCCCTTTATTTGTTAAACAAGAAGGAGATAATCTTACTACAAAGGCCCATATCGCTTTGTTTTCACGCTGTGTTACGTGCGCCATTCACCTCGAAGTTGTAATGGACTTGACTGCAGATTCTTTTATTCTTTGTTTACGAAGATTTATATCCAGAAGGGGAAGTCCACTTTTACTTCTATCGGATAACGCTAAAACGTTTAAAAAAGCGAACCTTATTTGTACGAAATTCTACGAACTATGTCGAAATGCAATGGTTCATGAGTTCTTGTCAGAACGTTTGATTACTTGGAGATTCATACTAGCTAGAGCCCCATGGTGGGGAGGGATGTACGAGCGTATGGTGAGAGAAGTTAAAAGACCTGTAAGGAAAATCTTGAGAAACACTTGTTTCACTATGGATGAATTAACTACTATCGTTATTGACATTGAAACAACTCTTACTTCGCGACCATTAACTTATATTTCTGAAGATGATTCAGGGGAGCAACTTACACCTTCTCATTTAGTCTTGGGTCGCAGAGTATCATGTTTACCAGACATTCCAGATCGCAGTTTAGCGGACACTTCAAGTTCGCATTCACTGTTTTCGAGAAGAATGAAGCACATTGCTAAACTCCTACAACATTATTGGAAACGCTGGAGACACGAATATTTACGAGGTTTGCGAGAATATCATCGAAATTCATTCAGCCGAAAGGTAGGAGAGAATTTCATTTCTGTTGGAGATGCTGTAATTATTCATGAAGAAAACCTTCCACGATCTTGTTGGAAGATGGGAAAGTTCTGTCATTAATTGCTGGAAAAGATGGTTTTGTATGAGGGGCAAAATTGAAAGTGATATCTAATAAAGGCATTTCAAATGTTATCGACCGCCCACTTCAGAAAACTATTTCCGTTGGAAGTTTCAGAACCTAAAGATCAAGCAGGAAATGAGCAACAGGTCAAGACCGCGGAAAGGTCAAAGGACAACGGACAGGTCAGACCGTGCAGTTATGTCCAACCAAATCACATAGCAGACTTTAGGCTTTTCAGGTACAGTACAAGTAACTGATTCGACTCGAGAAATGACATGTAAACTAGTCATGAGAGTCCCTCATTGCCAACAACAAAATGCAAACAGGGTCCTACTGATGCAACCAGCTCTCAAGTCATCCTGCCTAAATGCAGAAACAATCGCTCTCAGCTATGGTCCTAACCTAAATACACACCAGAAGCCCCACATATCAAAATTAACAAAGTGCAATATGTATACACGTATTCCACCTCATACATTTGTTTAAAGCTAGGTATGGTGCTACGCATGGCTCACTGCTCTTGTAGTCTGAGTACATAAGTCCTGTTACCTATATCCACTTACCTTTTAAGCTGTCTGCACCATGCGTTTGCCTGCCTTCACACTTAAATCCAACAGTATCTAATGATCATTTTGAAATAGGAACATGGCACTGATGTCAGTAAACAACACGTACTTGATGAACTTGCATGAAAGCTCCTGTATGTCCTTCTGGTTCCAGATGCCTGTTAGCAACTTTTTATCATCATGTGCATTTTGCTGGCAGGAATGCACCCAAAGACGTGTCGGATATCCAATAAACTCATGATTTAAAGACAAAAGATCTTCCGAGCCCCCTTGATCTATAGAATACTCAATGTGAACAGGGCTTAAAGCGTCCATGAGACATTTACTGGCAGCACGTGACTAATGAACTCGTTTAGTATCCAATCATCTGTTAGTATCTTGAGTACAAAACAATCAATAGTCCAAGCCCCCCTCACCGGTAGAATACACTGTTAGAACGATTTGCATTTTGCCAACCAGGGGAACTCGGAATATTCATTGTCTTGTGATCAAGATACTTGCAACAGATTGGACACTGGATGACTTCATGCGTCATATGTAGTCATTACCTTTTTTGATGACGCTTTGAGCCCCAGTCAAATTGAGTATTCTATAGACCAAGGGGGATTGGAATATCCAATGTCTCTAGATGGAGATGTTGACTGAAGATTGGATACCTAACATATTTCGGTCAATGGTAGTCAGCAAATACATACAGACACTCTGTTGATGTTTGTTTTTCTACATTTTGCCACTTCTGCCGACCCAAAAGAGCTGCAATACTTGCAAAGTGTCCTTTGTAGTATCTATATATAGGGAGAGTTGTTTAAGTGAACGATTATTATTGAACCTAGAAATCTGACGGGCTCAAGCCCCGCTAGCCCCCATCTAGAGCCGCACCTACATCTCTAAGAGTGTGTCTATTCCATCGATGCATAGAGCCCACCTAGCTCGACAAATATCTATGAGCATATGTGGTGTCTGAAAAAATACCCACTTTTGCTACACTACTCATCATGTTTTCAACACTTTGACTTCGGCAAGTAGTAGATACACAAAGATCAAGCCTATGTGAGGCATAATGTATGTAAAGAGCTAAGGGATTTATCTGCTGAAGTCTTGTTGACAAGCAAGAATACTGGCCTGCCATGTTTGCTGCCCCATCATAGCATTGCCCCCTACACTTAGTAATGTCTAGCTGCAAATCCTTGGTGACATAATGTACTAATGTATCCTTGAAAGCTTTGCCTAAGATACCACTATCACAATGAATAAATGTAACAAATTGTTCTTGAATTTCCCTTTTTCTGTCAACATAACATAACACTAAAGACATCTGCTCTTTTGTTGGACAATCTGTCACTTCATCAGCTAATATTGAAAAAAATGTTGATGCTCTAACATCAGCTATGATTTGTTCACATATCACTTCAGAACAGCATTCAATTATTTCATTCTGAGTGGTCTTTGAGTGGTATGAGCAATTTTTGGAGCCTTTCTGAAATGTTCTTCCAATACGTTATCCCCACTGTCTACTCTGAAATTTAGGAGTGCCTGGATGTTGCCACAGTCTTTGGAGTCATAATGGGAAGAGTAATCCCTGTGACCTTGATGTGGTTTATTCTGTCTCCCACACAAGCAACAGTTTTGACAATTGACTCTAATTTTTCTCTGTTCTGAGACACTGTTCTAGTGGAGTCAAAAATCAATGTTTTGGAAGCAAACAATGCCATATGGGAAAGTCATGTAGCACACCTCAAGTCAAATCAAGAAGACCAAGTGCAATATTTTTGCCGATTATGCTTCAAGTGATAGCCTTGGATTCCCTGAAAATGGTAAACATGAGACAAATGTTGATGGTTTGGAAAGGGTTAAAAATGTCTTACAGAAATCAGAGTTGATGTACCAGACACAGTTGATGCACCAATCTGATTCGTCCTAAATTTTTATGAGAGGGAAAGGAAAACAGAAAGTCATTGCCAGATTTACTACATGGTGACATTGAACTACAATGTATCATACACATAGAAAATCCAGTGATCTAAGAAGTCATTTAGACTTGACAAAGGCAAGGCATAACCGCATCTTAGCAGCCAAAGAATTGCTTAAGCAGTATAGCAAATCACATGCCTTTGTGGATGTAAATTGTTGACCACACTGTAAGTTCAATGGCCATTCTCCTTCTTTGAAACTGTTGATGATATTGAGGCTTTATTGTGTAACAGGATCATCAACCATGAAGCTGCATCTCATGTTGAAGAATGAAACCATAAATTTGCAAGTGATCACCTTCTGTTCAATGATTCTGGAGAAGTGAGCCAATAACCCATTTTAGTTCCTTTTTTCTCACTTGGATCATCACACCTGTTAGTGCCGGGGCCAGGTCGCTTTTCCGACAGTTCGATACTCCGACAGTTCGATATTCCGAAAGTTCGATATTCCGAAAGTTGGACAAACAACGTTAATTTACCTAATATACCAAAAATCAAGGAAAATTTCTTACAGTAGGATTAGAAAATATTTTTCTGCTACTGTCTATTAATTTGAAACAATGTTTTTGCCTCAAGCTTCTTTGCTTTTTTTCTTTCTTAGTTAACCGAGCTAACTAGTTGTTGATTCTTTTCTCTTCTCGGTTTTGAGACAATATTCGCGACACTATTCACAGAATTTTTGATATTAAATCCGTGCAAAATATTCCATAATTTACATAACTAACGCGCACCATAAACTCTTATTCAAATTGTCCGCGTATTTAAGCAAACTTTCCACTCTGGTAAATGGGTTTCTAATAAAATGGGTTTCTTATAAAAATATTTCATTATGTGTGGTGCCCTGGAAACAAGTTTTACCCCCTTGCCCTTTTCATGTGCAGGCGTCCCTGGTCTTATAAATGTACTTACCTAAGGAATGTACTATAACATAGTCAAAATCAACTGTCGGAATATCGAACTGTCGGAATATCGAACTGTCGGAATATCGAACTGTCGGAATATCGAACTGTCGGAATATCGAACGGACCCCGTTAGTGCCAGCTAACAAGTCTCCTATGAGCAGTCTGCCTGGCAAGGTCACAGGGGCTACAAATCACAGTGGATTGTATATGCTGTTCACAATAGATAATAATCCACACCTAGTGAAGTCCAAAACTTAGTGAATGCACTTTGCTGAGTTTCTGTAAGCTTTCTCCTTTTGTTCAGCATACACACAAGGGAGATTGTCATTCGTGGCAGAAATTTTTCACCATGTTGAATATTGGTGTCAGCAGGCACGATTGATGCAAAAGCTCAAAAGCGTTCACTGCACTCTGGAGTTTCCTACTAAGCATCGATGATAGTAAACACAATGTCATCAATGGCAGTAAACACAATGTTCAGTTGGACACTCTTACCAGCAAAAGAAACAAGGTGTGTGCTCTAGACATCTTCAAATGCTGGAATAACATATCACCAAATGCGTACAAAAAGTATTTTGTGAGAACCAACCACTGCAAGTCCACTCTTAGCAATACAAACAACATCTCTTTACCAAAAATCAGATCTGAAAGCAGGGAGGAACTCTTTTGCATTCAAAGGGGCACAAATTTTCAACAAACTCCCAGATGAAATGAAGGCCAAAAAATCACTATTGACATTAAAGACCTTATGCAAACATTTTGACTTTACCTTCTAATAGTAAGAAACTATTTCTCCACTTACTTGTAATTTGAGTGGTTTCCTTTTCTTTTTTAATTTCTTTTTATGTTTTACAGGTCCTTGGGTGATAATAGCATCTTACAGCTGAACAAGTTTTCAACCTTTATATGATTGTATTATTATAAAAGATATCGCACATTGTTCTAATCAATGGATAAGTTTTCTATAGATTTGACGTCAACAAGACTGATCAAACCTCCAGAACCTTCCTAAGAATCCTTGCAGTATTTAAGATAACGGTTGTCTGCAATTCACGGATGTTACTTTTGATGCCAATGTCCTTCAGTCGTTTTGGTAGTGTCTTTGGGGTAGTTCCTAATGCTCCTATTACTATCGGAATAACCACTATCTTCATGTCCCACAGCTTTTTCAATTCTCTTACTAGATCTTGGTATTTCTCGATCTTCTCAATTTCTTTACTGTCCACCCTGCTGTCATGTGGGACAGCAAAGTCTATTACCTGAGCCGCGTTGTCTTTTTTGTTAATGACTATCATATCTGGACGTCTTGCTTGAATGATATGGTCCGTCTGTATATTAAAATCCCATAGAATTTTACACCTTTCATTTTCTGTTACTGGGGCAGTATCATGCTCATACCATTTATCTTTTACCTCGATGCCATACATCCTACAAACCTCCCAATGTACTCTCCTGGCAACCCAATCATGCCTTCTTTTGTACTCCCTTTGCGCCATCTTACTACACTCACTAACCAAATGGTTCACTGTCTCATCCCTTTCTCCACACATCCTGCATTTACTTTGCTCTTGGCTTTTATCAATGTATGCTTTGATTGCATTTGTACGGATTGCTTGTTCCTGTGCTGCAAGAATTAAGGACTCTGTTTCCCTCTTCAAGTTTCCGTGCTTTAGCCATAGCCACCTGGCATCCCCAGCAATTTCATCAGTCTGTCTTAAAAATTGGCCGTGTAGTGCTTTTTCTTTCCAGCTTTCTTTCCTTTCCATCCTCTTTTGCTGTTTCAGATCACTGTCTGGCTCAATAACTTCATCACCTTCTATGGTAGCAAGTGAACTTAGCAGTCTCTCTGTACTCTTCCTAACATACCTTTGTAATGAAGCTGTTGCTATATGTACTGTATCCTCTACTCCCAACAGGCCTCTTCCTCCATCTTTCCGGGGCAAATATAACCTATCAACATTACTTTTGGGATGTAAGGCATTGTGCATTGTCATTAGCTTCCTTGTTCGTCTGTCTAGTTGTTCCACCTCCGCTTTTGTCCAATCTAAAAATGCAGCTGAATATCTCAGCAAAGATATTGCCCAAGTGTTAATGCCTTTTACAAGATTACCTCCATTTAACTTTGTTTCTAGAAGTTTTCGTACTCTTCTCTTGTACTCCCTTCCAACCTCAATTTTCATTTCTTTGTGCCATATGCGATCTGTTTGAAGAATTCCCAAGTATTTGTAGCTTTCTCCCTCCTTCATTGACTTGATTAAAGACTTGTCTGGTAACTTAATTCCATCTGACGCAACTATATTTCCTCTCTTCAGAGATAGCATGGCACACTTGTCAATTCCAAATTCCATTCCAATATCTTTGCTGAAGATCCTAACAGTTTGAAGTAAAGAATTTAGTGATTTTTCATTCTTCGCATACAACTTTAAGTCATCCATAAACAGAAGATGGTTAACTTTCACTTTGGTCTTAGAAAATTCATATCCGGCCTTTGACTTCCTCAAGATATGGGTCAATGGGATCAATGCAGTCACAAACAATAAAGGTGATAATGTATCTCCTTGGAAGATTCCTCTATTGATCTTCACTTCTCCGAGAATTTGCTCACCACATGTTAATTCCACTCGCCATGTTTTCATACTTTCTTGGAGGAACTCCCTTATTTGTCTATTCACTCCCAAACCCTTTAGGCTCTCCAAAATCCATGAATGTGCAATCATGTCATAAGCTTTGCGATAATCTATCCACCCCATTGCAAGCCCTTTTTTCCTCTGTTTAACCTCCTTTAATACCATTCTATCTATATATAACAAATCGTGTGTGCCTCGTGTTTTTCTCCTACAGCCCTTCTGCTCTTCAGGCAACATTGAATTTGACTCTAGGTATTCGTACAGTTCATTGGCAATTACCCCTGTCAGCAATTTCCAAAGTATTGGCAGGCAGGTTATTGGCCTGTAGTTGTTGGCAGCGTTTCCTTGTTTCTTGTCTTTCTGGATTAGAATTGTCCTCCCTTTAGTCATCCAGTTAGGTGTACCTACTTCTAGGCACTGTTCTAGGTGTTTTCTAAGGGGTTTGTGCATGCTTCTGAAGTTTTTCACCCAGAATCCTTGTACCCCATCTGGGCCTGCTGCTTTCCAGTTGGGTATTTTTTTCAGTACGTGCTGTATTTTGTTGTCTGTGATGTTCACCACTCCTTGCTCTACTCTCTGTCTCTTCATTTCATTTCTAAATTGCTCAAGCCATTCAGCTGAGTCATTGTGGACTTTCTCGGCTCCCCAAATTCCTTCCCAAAATTTCTTCGCTGCTTCTAAATCTGGTACATCATTCTGCACATGCTTTCCACCCCTATTTAAGTCTTGGTAGAATTTACCTTGATTGTTCCGAAATGTCCTATTCTGTTGATATTGGTTGATCCTATCGCTGTACCGCTTTATTTTTCCTATTGTTGCTTTTATTCTTTGTGATATTTCTTCCTTTACAGTGGCAATTCCCTTCTGTTTTATTTTATACTTTTCCTGAAGGTAGGTCCTGTGTCTTTGCTTAATTTTCTCTCCGTCCATCATAATATTTACACGACTAAGATCTTTGCACAATTCCTTCACTCGTCCTTCAAGTCTTCGTTTCCACCATGGCTCCCTTTTTGCATTCTGGTAGGTCTTCCTCAATCCTAGCAACTCTTGAGCTAACACTGCACCTGCATATATCAAGTTATTTGTGTCAGTGATATCATCCGTCTTCATTTTTCCAAGTACAGTATCAACCTTTTGAACTACAGATTGTACTCTTCCCTTTTCTACTCCTCTCAAAGATCGTAATCTCTCTCTTTCATTGTTAGATAAGATGTCTTTCAGTCTCTTGGTTAGTATCTTTTCTTCTTCATTTACATTTACATTGCTCTCATTACTATTATCGATTTCCTCATTTTCACTAGATCTATCTGGTAACTCTATGTTGCACGTTTCCCTTGCATCAGCTTCAGCTGCTTCAAGCATGGTTCCTTGTTCTAATGCCTCTATATTTCTTCTGATCTCTTCAAGTTCAAGATCAGTCAGCCAGTTTCTCTTTATAATATTATTTTTCTGGTCCAGTAGTCTCTGCTCAGTTACAGGAAACATACCTTTATCTACCCACCACTTATGCATTCTTTTCTGATATCCATTCCGCTTTGGTTCACTCTGGTAGTAGCATTCCATAACTACCCTGTTATCATATTGACACCATTTCCTTCTTTGGATCCTTGGAGCAGTAGCAGGATGACGACCGGGCCCACGCTGCTCCTCCATGGGACACCTGCCGGGCGAGAGGCCTTCACACTGTGATCTGGTCTCATTTACGCCGTTATTTGGTAAATTTATTGTAGTCATTACACTCATTTGAGGGTAGTGGTGATGAGGTGCCACAACCACCGGTATTTTTATTGAGACACCATCTCTAGGGGGGCTGCCAACCAAGGCTAAAGAGTCCCTCCTACCCATGAGACAGACTATCCCCCGCCGGATGCCAACCCGGTATTTCAAGGTTGCGGGGGGAGCTAACAGGGACTACACCTTGCTCAAGGGTGACCTGGAGGTAGTTGCAGCAAAGGGTAACCTCATTATCCCACGTCGAAACTCCACAACCGGATGCAGTTTAATGTCATACCCAGGACGAGTATTATTATTATTATTATTATTTTATGTCTCAGCTTTAAGCACTGGCTGATCTCATTGCCGATTGTATTTCTCAAGGGAGCGAGTCATAACCTATGACCAAAGATCCCTTGCAGTCAGTCTCCTTTAGTAATCAAGTACTTTCCTCAAAATCCTGGCTGTTCCTAGTATTGTTGTTTTCTGCAGTAGTTCTATGGCTATTGAGATGTCTAGCTTCTTTATCCATTCACCCAACTTCTTTGTGATACTTCCTAATGCTCCTACAATCACAGGTACAACTATTACATTTCTCAAGTTCCATATTCTCTTGATTTCCCTTTTCAAATCTTGGTATTTCTCAACCTTTTCTTTTTCCTTATGGCTAATTCTACTATCGCCGGGTACAGCAATGTCAACGATAATGCACGTTCTGTCAAGTTTATTGATAATAACTATATCAGGTCTTCTTGCCTCAATCACATGATCACACTGAATGTTAACATCCCATAGCAGTTTTATCACATTGTCTTCCATTACAGCTTTAGGGGAATGCTCATACCACTTGTCTGTCAACTCAAAATTATATTTCTTGCATAGGTGCCAATGTATTAGCCTTGCAACATTATAATGCCTTCGTTTATATTCCTTTTGAGCCAACTTTTTGCATTCACTGACAATATGACAGACTGTTTCGCCTCTTTCTTCACATAGCCTACAAAGTGGTGACTCTATTGATTTGTCAATGTGATGCTTGATATACTTTGTTCGGAGAGCCTGTTCCTGCGCTGCACACAGAAGTGCCTCTGTTTGTATCTTCAAGCCAGCACTTCCTAGCCATTTCCATGTTTCCTTTGCATCAGTTGATTCTGGCATCTCCCTTATAAATTGACCATACATAACTTTCTCCTTCCATCCTTGTTGTCTTTGATACACTTGCAGTTTCTTGAATTCGTCACTTCTTCTTACATCATTAGTATCTATCACATCAGCAAATCTAACACCTTGAATCAATGATTCTTCAGAATTCTTTACATACCACCCCAAATTATTTTCTTCACTTCTAACACAACCCTCACAGCTAATCAACCCATGGCCTCCTGTCTCTCTGGTCAGATATAACCTGTCTGTATCACTCTTAGGGTGAAATGCGCCATACATGGTCATAATTTTCCTTGATTTCCTATCCAAGCTTTTCAATTCAGTAGCTGTCCATTTCAGGATACCTGCTCCATATCTCAATACTGGTACAGCCCACGTGTTAATCGCTAATATCTTATTCTTACCATTTAGCTTCGATTTCAATACCAACTTAAACCTTCTTTTGTATTCGCTTGTTGACTTGTCTTTCATATGCTTTTCTTTAAGCTTATCTAGTTCCACAATACCCAGATATTTATATCCATGCTCATCAATTTCTTTCATCAAATCTCCATTTGGAAGTGAAATCCCGTTTTGCTTCACAATTTTCCCTTTCTTTAATACCAACACCCCACACTTGCTTAATCCTAACTCCATACCTATATCAGTACTGAAAACATGAACAGTTTTCACTAATGAATCCATTTGGTTTCGATTCTTGGCAAATAATTTAAGATCATCCATAAAAAGGAGATGATTAACTTTGAATTCTTTGTCACCCCATTCATAACAAGCTGTCACTTTCCTCAATATCAATGTCAATGGAATCATACATATAATAAACAATAGTGGGGATAGACTGTCTCCCTGGAAAATTCCTCTTAATATGCACATCCCCTAACCTTTCATCAGACGATGTTAGTTCTAGCTTCCATGATTGCATACTGTCACTCAAGAACTCTCTAATATTCCTTGCTATTCCTACCATTTCCAGGCACTCACTAATCCAGCTATGAGGCACCAAGTCATATGCCTTTCTGTAATCGATCCACGCCAAAGATAAGTTAGTCTTTCTCCTTTTACAATCTGTCAGTACAGCCTTGTCAATCAACAGTTGGTCCTTAATTCCACGGCTCCCCTTCCTACAACCTTTCTGTTCATCAGGCAATATATTCTCCTTTTCTAAATATTTGTACACCTCTCCAGCAATCATACCTGTTAGTAACTTCCACATTAAAGGTAGACAGGATATAGGCCGATAATTATCAACTGCTCCTCCCTTAGTTGGATCTTTTTGAATTAGAACAGTTCTCCCATACGTCATCCATTCAGGTAGTCTGCTTACTCCACAAACAATTTCATTCAGCTGAGCTGCTATTCTTTTGTGCACTGATGTAAGATTCTTAATCCAATAACCTTGAACACCATCTCTTCCAGGGGTCTTCCAATTAGGGATCTTTCTACACTGATTTTTTACCATTTCTGTTGTGATCTCTACCTCCTCCATCCTTACATTGTTTTGCTGTCGTTTCAATTCGTTCAACCATTCAGCTTGTCTATTATGTTCTTTTCTGCTACCCCAAATTTCACTCCAAAATTTCCTGCTTTCTTCAGCACCTGGAACGACATTTTGCCCCCTAGTTTCTCCGTTCAATTCATTCAGCACCTTCTTCCGATCAACTGCAAACATTCGATTCTGCCTATACTGAGTTATTCTCTCATTATATCTCTTTATCTTTGCGGCTTTTGCTAATAACCGTTGCTTTAATTCTTCTATTACTGTTTCTAGCCCTTTCCTATTTATTCTATATTTATCAGCTAAATTCTTCACGATTCTTTTCCCCTTTACTCCATTTTCACCCCTTTTCTCTCTTTCAAGGATGTTGACATCTTTCCTCAAGTTCTTTATATCTCCTTCTATACGCCGTTGCCACCATGGGATATGTCTCTTCCTCTGTTTAACTGTACGTAATCCTAGTTGTTTTGCTACCCAGCAACTAGCTGCTTTGATAAGGTTATTAGTATGGTTAATACTTGCGGTTACAATGTGTTTAATAGCTCCATTCACCTCTTGCGTTTTGTCACGTAATTTTTTCCTATCAACTTTTTTAAACATGATATACTTATCGTCTTCTCCTTGTGTTAATAATTCTTTTACTTCTTCAATAATCTGTAGCTCTTCGGGTGTAATTTCTACTTCCTCATTGACCTCAATTCTAACATCAGCTTCGTATCCCTCATTAATCTCACCCTCAACATCTAATCTTGGTAATACTTCTTCTCGCTCATCAATGCCATCAACTTCATCATGCTGCAACACTCTCCTTTTTATGCTCTCCAATTCAACGTCCGTTAACCAACCATTTTTCCTAATGGCTCTAGCCTGATCACACAGTCTTTGCTCAGTCGTGTTAAACACACCTCTTTCCTTCCATGCTCTGAACATTCTCTGCCGATAGCCCCTCTTTGGCACACCATTCTCGTCAAACGGTCTAGCACTATAAAAACATTCCATTACAACAATATTCATTTCTTTCGTCCACTTCATTCTAGCAGTCGCTTGATTACGACCGGGTCTGCGCTGCTCACCCACAGAACACCTGCCGGACGAGGCACCTTCACATGAAGTTCCAGTACCATTCACGTCGTTATTTTCATTTCTGATATAATTCATTTTCACTCAAAACGAGGTTTTGTGGTGATAAGGTGACACAACCACCGGTGTTTTTAATTGTGACACCATCACTAGGAGGGTTGCCAACCAAGGCTGAAGAGTTCCCCCTACCCATGAGACAGACTAGCCCCCGCCGGATGCCAACCCGGTATTTCGTAGTCTCGGGGAGAGCTAACAGGTACTACACCTTGCTCAAGAGTGACCTGGAGGTAATTGTGGCAAAGGGTAACCTCATTATCCCACGTCGAAACTCCACAACCGGTTGCAGTTTTATGTCATACCCAGGACAAATTATCATTATTATTATTATTATTATTATTATTATTATTATTATTATTATTATTTTAAAACTACAAGAAAAGTTTCATTCAGAAATGTCAGGTACAGAGCATGATATAAAAATTCATAAAAATTTTTGGGGCTACATCAAGTCTAATTTCAAGCAAACTATGTTGCCTTCACCAACCTTCGATTCTTCTACTTGCACACAGTTTTTTCATGCTTTCTTTAGTAGCGTCAACCCTTTACAGTCCTTTACAATTCCCAACTGGATTCCTTCCCTTGCCCAGCCATCTATTCCATATGATTTACCTTCTCCGTCATACCAACAAATCACAAAGGTTGTTCGTAGAACGAAAGCTGCTGGCTCCCCTTGTCCACTAGATAAAATCTCCATTATTCCCTGTAAACGTTGCCCATATCTTCGATCATACCTTGTCGAATTATTTCACATCATTTGGCAATCTTGAGAAACTCCTTGTGCTTGGAAAAAGGCCTGCACTATCCTCATACATAAGAAAGGTGACCCTTCGAATCCAGCAAATGTTAGGCCTATCACCCTTGAGAGTGTCCCACTTAAGATATTTATGTCTATGATTGTATTATTATTATTTGAATGTATGCGTTTCTAAATGCAAATGGATATATTGAGAATAAAATTCAAAAAGGATTTCTTCCCAAATTATCCGGTACTTTTGAACACACTGCTCAGCTTGCCAATGTTATCACTAATGCGAGAAGTAAACAAAGATCACTTGTTGTAACTCTACTCAATTTGAAAAATGCTTTCGGAGAGGTCCACCACAACCTCATTCCTCAAATCCTAACATACCATCATATCTCTGACCACATACAGCGCCTAAGTTTTAGTCTCTATTCACCTTTTCAAACATCCATCATCACAAACTCATTCCAAACTCCATTCATCACAGTGGGTCGGGGCGTACTCCAGGGTGATTGCCTAAGCCCACTGACTTTTACTCTTTGCTTCAACACGTTTATTCACTATATTTCCAACCAGAACTTTAAGCAGTTTGGCTTTACAATCAATTCACTGTACCCAGTTCACTGGTTCCAATTTGCTGATGATGCTGCTGTCATAACTGGTCTTGAGAACGAGAACCAGACTTTGTTGAACCATTTCACTAGATGGTGTGCTTGGGCTAATATGAAAATCAGGGTCGATAAGTGTTCTACCTTCGGAATAAAACAGTCATCTACTTCATCTACGCAATACCTCCCTACATTAATAAGTAATCATGACGTTGTTCCAACTGTTGACATTGGCAAGTCGTTCACATATCTTGGTAGGCATTTTAATTATGCTATGGATAATCAAACCCACATGTCTGAAGCTCTTGATCTTCTCCAAGACCTAATGAAGAGAATAGATAGTCTTTCTTGCCATCCAAAGAATACACTGCTGATATATCATACATTTGTGCTATCTACACTGTCCTGGCATCTTACCATTGCTGATCTTAGTAAGACATGGGTAGTCCAAAATCTGGACAGTATTGTTACAAGGTATGTCAGGCAATGGCTTGATCTTCCAATAAGTTCAACTTTAAGTACTCTTATCCTACAGAGATCAAAGTATGGAATCACTCTTGTTTTACCTTCCACAAAATGTACTCAATGCCAAACAGTCATTAGAAATGCTCTTAAAACCTCTCCCAATCCTGACATCAAGTCTCTATGGGCAACGACCAGCAAGGGCTCAAACATTCGATATGATCAATACAAGACTACAAAGCAGGTTCTCTCTGCCATCCAAAGGGACCACGAGAATCGCATCAACCATGAAGTAACATCTCACGGTTTCATCATGTCTTCCATCCTTAAACTCTCCAATCATAAAACTCGTGGTCTATGGTCAACTGTGCAACAGAATATGCTAAAAAATATTTTCAATTTCATGATTAAGTATCTTAATAATACTTTAGCAACTCGCAAGAACCTTTTTAAATGGTCTCTTTCCGATTCCCCATCTTGCTCCTTTTGTCTCCATCCAGAAACACTTCAGCATGTTGTATCAAGTTGCAGGTCTTATCTAGAGGATGGCAGGTACACCTGGCGTCACACTTCTGTTTTACTGTTCATTGCTAAATCATTTTCTTCTATACAGCATTACCTCGTATATGCTGATCTCCCTTTTTCCCATCACCTTCTCTTATCACTGGTGATTCTCTTCGGCCCGATCTTGCCTTGATTGCTCCAGATACTTCTCTTTATGTCTTAGAATTAACAGTTGGATTTGAAACAAACATAGAAATTAATAGTAATCGCAAAGCTACTAAATATAGGCCTCTTTTGCTTGACCTAAAACCATGATATCGTGAGATCAACTTCGTAACTATTTCCATGGGTGCTCTTGGCATTCTTGAGTCTTCATCTGATTCCTTGTTACAAATGATGAAAGAGTTAGGCATCGACAATAGTACACAAAAAGTAATAATTGAAAAGATCATGACCACTGCAGTGAGGTGCACGTACTATGTAGTTTGCAGAAGAAACAAGGCGTGGACAAACCCTGAACTATTAAACTTTTAATTTTGTCTTGTTTTTGCCGTCTTCTTTTGTTTTAACCTTACTTCTTTCGTCTTTCTCTTCAGTATTTATTCGTTCTGTTATTGTATGTTACTTTAATATTATTGTTCTATTTTTCCCCATCTTTCCACTACATCTTTCCCCATTACCACTACTTGAAGATGGAGATGGGAATACTGCAATGTCAGGACTTGGCTTGGGTGTTATAGGCCTTTGCAGGATCACCTGATCTTGGCAGAATGCTTGATTGTCCTGCATTTGCTGGAGCAACTGTCTGCCTGGTCCTTGTGTGCTAATCAAGCTTTGCTGATTGTCAGAGCACATGGGACTGTTCTGCACTACTTGTGTTTGAAAAACTTCACTACCATTGCTGTCAGTTTCCTTCTTTTCTGACCTTTCACGCAGAAATGCCATCAGCTCAAAATATTTGCAGGTAGGCAGAGTAGAGTGGGCAGCACTTGATCTTGTTAAACAACGTCTTCTATCAAGGCATCTCTTTAACTTATCCTTTAGATTTTTTAATGCATTTTGCAGGAATGACACTTAAAGTAAAACACGAAAATGATTAAATATCAGGTAGGAATGGATTCATCGAAAAATAGAAGGCCTTTACTAGAAAGAATATCAAATTACAGAAAGGTGCTGGAAGCATGAGGCCACTAGCTGCAGGCAGTATAAAATCTTTGAAGTAGTAAATAAAAAATACACAGTGATAATCCACCGTAACAGCATAACATGTTAAGAAGCATATGTTGAAGAAAAATGTCAGGGTTTCATCCAAGAAATGGTGTAGTTCAACATTGCTAGTGCAAGGATCTAATGACTTACCTTCTCTTTGGAAAACTAAGGCCAGATGTCTCCATGCATTGGCTTTTATATTCCTGTCTTTGTATGTTCTATCATTTGTATCCCACAAGCACCGAAATCTTCTACTAGCTTCAATAAAAGCTTTTTTATCAAAATCTTCAGAGCCTTCGCCATCATTTCCTGTTTCCTCTCCACTTTGTACATATTCACTTGTAAAGTCGGCCATTATGCTTTTCGCTACTGTTGCTCTGAACGTTTTTTCACAAAAAATGAACGATTTCCATTGGTTATCTTTCAGCGACCAAATGTCGAGCAGTGAAAAGTAGAACTGCTTTCTACTTGTCGCTCTTTGACATTTTCCGCCGCGACAATTTCAACTGCCCAATCAGATCACGGGACATTTTCTGCCACGACTTTTTTCCGCCTAGTGGAGATTCGGCTTAAAGTACACATTGCTTCCCAACTGGGTTTAGGCTATGGATCTAAATTTCAAATTTGGCAAACAGTCATTAGGTTCATTATCACAGCTTTTGGATAGGCTCTATAGTGGTTTCTGTTATTACCCTTTCATGTCTGAATTATGATCAAATTTAAATAAAAATTCAGCCTGTATGGTTTTCTACACAACTTTTAGTGCTGAATCCAGAAAAAGTAACAGAAGTTCTCTTCTGGATAAGTAGGGGTGGAATTGTGGGCTGGGCCATATGGCCCTTCCAGGAAATCATGGTAAAAGTGGAAAATACGGATAAACAGCAAGCTCATCTCTACTTGGCTTGAATTGCAAAATTTGACAGCAAACAAGTCTTATATTTGATTACAGAGAGAGTCAATCATATTTGAAGGATTTGACTTTTCAGTTTCGAAAATGCCAAATCAGTTATGGTAATGTCAGTACACAAAAACAAGGAATGAAACACTAATGTGTCATGTTTACTGGTTTATTTATACTAATCATATTAAACTTAAAAGGAGCAGACAAACAGTACATCAACCCTCCCTAAAACTTAGAGTTCAGTATGGTACTCTTTGTAGCAGTTTCTCTTAGCAGTCAGACAAAGCCCAACGTCACATTTCGAGCACAGAAGTCTTGTTTTTTCACCACAGTGAGCACATTTTGGTCTCTCTGATCCATAAACTGGCCAGTGTTCTACACCATCATACCTAATGTCATCATTTGGACCTTTAGTTGGTGCTTTTCTTGGTCGTTTGGCTATTCTTTCATTTGGAGATCCATTGCTGCTTGGTCTACCACTCTGCCTGACCATGACATGTGTTTTCACTAATGAAGCTGCAACTTCACTTGTAAAGTTCAACAAGTCAAGCTGTTCAGATGCAGGCACCTGATCCTGTATACAGGGACACCTGTAAAGACACCAGGCATTTGTAACACTACTTGCCAGGATCCAGAAAAATACTCTCATGTAGCCCTTTTTACTCCTATGGTTCAGGCGATATAGGGCCATAAACATATCAAAAAGGTTCACACCACCCATACCACCATTATAAAGGCTAACAACATGGGGCCTTGGCACATCAATATACTTTTTATCCTTTCCAGACCATCCTTGCACATTTCCAAGTGGCTCAATATGGGCAAAGTTGGATGCACATTGGACTTGCCTGTTGTCATACCATCTCACAATTGATACTTCAGAGGTAAGATCAACAGAAGCATCAAATGAACCCTGGCCTTCTTTCTTCAATCTTTTTCATTTTTCAATGCACACCCCCTTATACGGTCTTGTCGCAAATTATCGATAGCCCACATCCCCTATTCTTTCGGCTTCATCAATACTTCAACGAAAGTGAAATAATTGTCAAAATAAACTTTGAAGGTCAATTGCTTTGGTAAAGTGGAACAAAGTCGTAAAACTATGTCACCAACAACAAAACCTACAGTCACAAAATCTTCTTGAGCAGGATTTGGGGCTCCCTCAAGCATAAAATCGTAGCAAAAGCCACTAGTGCCATTTCTTGAGAAAACTATTGATAAAATAGAGCATAATTTATAATATGTCCTGGGTATGACGTATGTCCTGGGTATGATGTTAAACTGCATCCGGTGGTGAGGCTTCAGCTCGGAAGTGCTGAGGTTTTGAGGACCTTGCAGCTACCTCTTAGTCACCATTGTTGCCTGGTTCATCCTGACCCAGGGTGATAGCTAGGGTCCCACTTATGGGTAAATAATCATGGGCAGAAGGCGCTCTTTAGCTTTGGTAAGCAAGTCTTCTAGAGATGGTGTCTCGATAAAAAACACCATCAGGAAAGGCAACGGGAAACCATCCTGACTATTATCCCTTGTTAATTCTATGGCAAACAGTTTAATTGATGGCCCTCAGTCCCGTGTAAATGAGGGTGCTAATAATCTCACTGGGTTGGTTGGACTGATCCCACCAAAGAGTGCAGACTTAGTGGGAAACAGTATTGGCTCTGCACAGACCTTAGGACTAAGTGGAAGATATGGAAAAGGGCATATGAGAATTGGTACTTGGAATGTGAGGACAATGCAAAAGAGAGGAAAACTTGAAAACATCAAAAGAGAAATGAGTCGAAATAGGTTAAACATTCTTGGACTTAGTGAAGTGCAGTGGAAAGAAAGTAGAGATTTTACAAGCGATGGACTAAGGATGATTTGCTCTGCAGCAAAACAGGGTCAAGGCGTTGTTGCAAGTGTATTAGATAGGGAAACATCAATGAGAGTGACGAAAATAGTATTACAGAATGATCGCCTATTGTTGGTGAAGATACAGGGAGAGCCTGCGGATTTAGTCATTATTCAAGTTTTTATGCCAACATCAACACATGAAGATAATGAAGTGGAAGAAATGTATGAACAATTGGATTGTCTCATTAAGGCAGAGAATGGCAATACTAATCTTATAGTTATGGGAGACTGGAACTGTATCATAGGAGAGGGACAAGATGAGAAAGAAGTAGGAGCCTTTGGGCTTGGAACCAGAAATGAAAGAGGAGAAAGACTTGTAGAGTTCTGCTGGCAAAGGAAGCTGGTTGTTACCAACACCTGCTTTGAGCATGAAAAAAGGTGCAGGTGTGCATGGAGGCAACCGGGAGACACCCGAAGGTATCAATTGGATTATATTCTGGTGAGACAAAGGTTCCGAAATAGTGTAAAAAATGCATGTAGTTATCCAGGTGCAGACGCTGATTCTGACCACAACTTAGTTGTCATGATACAGTCCGTCAAATTGAAGCAACTGAAAAGGAGAAGGAAGAAGTTACAATGGGACCTGCAGACATTAGAGGCGACAGTTGAGAGTTTTCAAAACAAAGTGAATGAAAAGATAAGAGACACTAAGCAAGATGATGTAAGCATTGAAGGTAGATGGATAATGTTGAAGAATGCTGTTTTAGAGGCTGTAAAGACTGAAGTTGGTTATAAAATGGGCATGGAAGCAAGGAAGCCATGGGTCACTGATGAGATGATAAGGAAAATGGATGAAAGAAGGAAGTGGAAAAATGTGTCAACAGACGATGGAGTAAAGAAATATAAGCAACTAAATAATGAGCTAAGAAGGGAAACAGACAAGGCAAGAGAGGATTGGTGGATGGACCAATGTCAGACTCTTGATGAGCTAGATAGCAGGCGTAGGTCAGATGTATTTTATCGAAAGGTACGTCAGCTTACAGGACAGAACGTAATGAGAAAGAGCAGCAAAGCAATTAAAGACATGGACGGTAGGCTCTTAACAGATAAAAGTGATATCAAAGAGAGGTGGAGAGAATATATTGAGACACTTTATGATAATGAAAGAAAACCAGGGAAAGATAGTCTTGATTTAGAACTGGAAGATGAAGTAGACAAGGACTGTAAAGGACCAGATCTGTTAGTCAGTGAGATCAGAGCAGCAATAAAAGAGTTGAAGGACAGAAAGGCTGTAGGCATAGATGAAATACCCGCAGAATTTTGGAAGAGTTTAGGTAAGGAAGCGACAACAGGATTAATAAACTTATGTGAAAGAATGTATAAAGAAGGAATATGGCCAGAAGATTTCACAAAGGCAGTTTTGATACCCTTGCCAAAGAAAATGAATGCAATGGCATGTGAGGACCATCGAACCATCAGCCTTATACCACACACATCAAAGATTATGCTAAGAATACTAACAAAAAGACTGGAAGGAAAAGTTGGAGATTTTATCAGTAAGACACAGTTTGGTTTCAAGAAAGGATGTGGAAGCAGAGAAGCACTTGGGGTTATGCGAATGTTATGTGAGAAGGTTTTAGATCATGGAAAAGAGGTGTTTATTTGTTTTGTTGACTATGAGAAGGCATTTGACAGAGTGAAGTGGGTAAAGATGATGGATACATTGAAACGGCTTGGAGTTGACTGGCAAGACAGGAGATAGATTTGGGAGCTATATACTATGCAGCAGGAAGTAGTCAGGGTTGCAGATGAGTACACAAATACATGTAGCATTGGCAGAGGTGTGAGACAAGGTTGTAGCTTATCCCCCTTGCTATTCTCAATTTATGCAGAAAAGATGATGCTAGAAGCATTAGATGGTGTTGATGAGGGTGTAAAAGTGGGAGGGAGTTTGCTGACAGATATAAGGTTTGCAGATGACCAGGGCATGGTAGCAGAGACAGAACAAGGACTTCAGAATATAATGAATAGATTAAATGATGTGTCAAAAGAATATGGTATGAAGATTAATATAAAGAAAACCAAAGTTATGAGAGTTTCCAAACAAGGTGGTGGCAATGTAAATATAGTTTTAAATGAAGAAAGAATTAAGCAGGTAGCACAGTTTTGTTATTTGGGGTCGTTGATAACAGATAATGGTGGCTGTAGTAAAGAAATCAGAGCAAGAATAGCAATGGCAAAAACAGCTTGGATAGCCACAACTAGCACGAACAGCATGAAGACGGCGTGGAATTGAAGAGTACAAAGTGGCTATTACTTTGTGTGGAAGTTCTGCCCAAATCTCAAAAATTTTCCTTACGAGTTGATGCTTGTTCTTTGGTGGATCTTTTCTAATCATATTTTTCATGTATTGCCAGACATTTTCAATTATATTGAGATCAGGGATTTGAGATGGCCAGGGAGGGTGAAGGATTCCATTGGTTTTGAGAAAATTGCATGCTTGAGCAGCATTGTGGCATGGAGCATTGTCTTGGTGGAAGATAAACGGTTGGTTCTCATTGCCATAGATTTGTCGGACACTTCCGGGAAGATTTCCTTTTAGAATTTGTATATAATACTCTGAATTTACAGATTTTTCGTAAAGTGCAAGGTTTCCACCTCCATTAGGCCCTATGCATCCCCAAACCATAACTGAAACTCCTCCTCTGAAAGCTGGGACAAAGAATTCTGGATTGTTTGCTTCACAAGCAGTTCTCCATACGCTTCGGACCCCGGACTCATTTACCAAAGAAAATCTGCGTTCTTCAGAAATATAAAATCATCCCAATAAGATAACGGCCATTCCTCCATTGTCTTAGCCCATTTCATAAGGCATGTACGATTTATGTTTTTAATATACGGTTTTCGCTTACAGATTCTACTTTTAATGCCATGTTTTGAAACTACATGCATTATGGTGCGTTTTGATAAATTTTCTTCAGGAAAGCTCTTGTCTATCTCGTCTTAATTTGGCGAAGCGGGACGTTTTAAAAATTGGCGTTACGATTCTCTCGACTCTACGACAGATTACTTTCAGTCGACCACTTTTCTTACTTCGTAGTAGCAAACCAGTTTTTTCATGCATCTGTATAATTCTGTATACAGTTGATTTCGCGCAACCTATTTGTTTGGCAATTTCAGCAAATGAGTGTCCAGCTACTCTCAATTGATATATTGCTGCTCTTTCACATTCACCTAATTCTTGAGACTTTGCCATGTTTTTTTGATAACGAAGTACAGAATATACTCTGCAAATGATAGCAAGCAAATTAGTTAAGCAAAGAGTGTAAAAAGTCTGGTTTGTCTATGTTTATTTGCTGTTGTGACAGGGCCCATTTCATGCCAAAACGTAAAGGTGAAAGCTTGCTTATGAACTAAATAGGAAACTTAGGCCGCCATTCTGACGTTATTGTTCCAGCACTTTTGATGAGGAAGTGTAGCTACGTCTCACCACCTCTATCCATCCAACAAAACTGGCTGTTGCATCCAAGTACTTCATGTGATTTTACCAAAGTTTCCATAATGGGGCATCTAGGCTGGGCCTTTATGCCCTTCCTGGCATTTAAGCGAATCGTTAGAAGTATAAATTTTACAAGTGTCTAAACCCTAGTGGGCCATATGACCCTTTCAGGCATCAAAGGGTTAAGTAACTTTATAAATGTATAGAAAAGCAGCTGAATCAATTTGATACTATGATGTGTGTAGTATGGAAGAGTAGAATACTTTCTCTTAGCACAAATGGTAGCTTTTAAAAGAGCTGTTTTAGTTTCTAAAAAGCTGCTTTTTAAGAAAGACTCTGTACATGGGCCTAACCAAAATACTCTTCTAACGTGGGAGGCTTCACATCAAAGAATGCAGCAGTAATGTTACTATATAAACATGTCAACCCATTCGAAAGCAAAGCACATACTATGTATGTCTTGCCAACAGCACTCAAGCCAATCTTCATGTTTCTCTTGAAATCTGTGACTTTAAAATAATTCACAACATCTCCAAAGACCCAATCCACTGACACCCTGACTTGTCTCATGGACTGGTTGAATGCTTGGTCATTTTTAGAGAGATCCTGTCTTTGAGCAAATGGGGACTGAAGATGCATTCTTAGAGGATAGGCTGGGTCTCCATTGAGACATAGTGCTTGCCCTGTTGGAAAAAAGGACATTTGTTCCAGTTGAGGCAAGAGGCCCAACATTGCTAGCATGCCGCTGTCATGCCTTCTTCCCTCCACTGGACCAAACGGGTTTGTTATACGTCCATTTGGAGTTACTGCAGATTGGAATTCAAAGCATGCACCCTCTTGTGGCCATTGTAAACCACTCTTTGGTTTTCTTTTGGCCTACATATTGGTCTCACAGTGCCATCTATGAATCCCCCAGGACTTATTCAATGCAGTACCTTTGTTGTAAATAGCATCTGCATATCCTGAAAGTTTTGAGGGGATAGCCAATGTTGATCAAGGCTGGTCAGTAGAGTACCATATGTGTCAAATAAAACATCAACCATTAAATTTGATATCATACAGAGATGTGGTACTGGCCTACCAAACCTGTGTACAAGATCAGCATATCTGCAAGGCTATGCAAAACACTTCAAACATATGCACAAAGCCTCAATAGGCTGAACTGTAGTCCTATTTGGACACCGGAAAGTATGTGGTAGATTGAATGTAGCAGCAAGTCGGTAAATATCAGGCTTTTTGAAATGAAAATCCACCTCACACTCATCTTTCTGCATATTTTCCAAATTGAAACTATCTTGCTTCCAATATGGAAGTCCTCCATGCAGATTTGTACGTTGGCTGGTATGGTTTAGGATGAGACATTTGTCTTCATCAATTTCACCATCTTTGTGCATTAGAACTAGCATTTCGTTCTCCATGTTTTCTATCAGGCACTTTTGGCGGCAGTCTGAGTCATCTTTCTCATTCGTAATCAAGATCTGACTCTTGAATCAAGACGACTTTGCCCCGCTTGTACCCAGGTCTCCATGAGTCATCTTATTTTATCGCACTGCATTTCGTAAACTCTCTATTACTAAACCAACAGGCTTTACTGTATTGCCTGCCAATTTTATATACTCTTGAAAGGCCTTCCCTTCTTGTATTTTCCCCCACATTATGGAATCTTTGCCAGCCACTGAATATTCACCTTTAAGAGTTGTAAACAGAGAAGGTGGGTATGGTTTACTGTTTGAAATATTTCGTTCATATGCTGTAAAATCCATTCCACAATTGCTTCCTGTCAGGCAAAGATATCTGTGCTTTCCCATAAACTTGACCTATGCTGTTCACTACTGTTTTCAGCCAACCAAGTAATTTGCTCATTTGAAGCAGAACATCTCTCACAAAATGTGTTATGATCCTCCTTGAACAGTTCATGTAGTTGGCCAATTTGAACTGATTCATTCGAAGATGTTTCACTTTGGACTACACTTATGGGCTCTGCGCCAATAAACCATTCCATAGGACAGGAAGCTGACCCACTGAGCTTCTCAAATAGACATTGTTTGCCTGACTCATCCACTTGTCTAGAAATCTTTTTGAAGTGTGGTCTTTGGTGAGGAAAGAAATCAGATATTGCTGTCACTTCCTGTGTAGCTGCTTTTTCAGGATGAGCACTTTCATTTCATTTCATATATTTTAGGAGGGTGATCCTTCAGCACAGGCTATTTTACAAGGGGCCCTCCTACAAAATTTACAATGTTTACTAATAAAAATTAACTAGAATACTAAAATAACTAAGTTTTAAAATCTAATTACAACACAAGAGTAAGATGGGAAAAAAATAGTTTTTACAAGCAAAATACAGTGGCACCACTGATTGTATAAATGCATGTAGGGTGGTCATGAATGTGGCAGATCTGTTTTTGAAAACCCCCTTCTTATTTGCATAGACAGATGCTGCTGCCATATGGCTACAATTCCATTTTCCACTGGGGCAATCACACGTTGCTTGCTTGATCCCATCAGACCCATCAATCATCAAGGACTTGCTGTAGCTTTTGTCCTTCATCGATGCTCTCACCTTTGCATTCACTGTTAGATTGTTAATTCATAAGTCCAACACAAAATCCAACTTGCATTTTAACTCTGCTTTTCTAATGGCATTAACATCATCTTTGAAATACTCAAATACTCCAGCCAACGTAATGATTTGTGTCCATTCTTTTTCTTTACTTGTGTAGTTGAAATGTGATATATGCCCCTCTCAAAGCAAACAAGTTAGCGATTTTACCAAGAACCTTTGCTTGCCACAAGCGATAAACATAAATACTCAAATTTTATAGATATGAAGGAAACTTGTAACTAAACACGATAATGTGTGTTATATTCTCAGACAAGATACCATCTTGCCTCACCTCGTTTACATTCTGTTGTTTTTCCATGTGATTGTTATTCGTTTTGAATTGAAGCTGATTGCAAACGTACTTGTTTTCCATCGTGTTACTTCTATCGATCATGCCTCTAAGGCATGGTAGCAGAACATAACATGGTGTCAGGTTAACCCTGCTCACTTCACGAATTGCCTGTGTTGTTTTCGTTGATACTGGACTCCTTGTTCTCACGGAGTAACTCCGCATCCGCACAACTACACGTTATAGCTACGCTGCTCCATCGCCAGTTGTGTTTCCCACTGCAACTCGGTGTATTTTGCACAAAAACAATATGGCCGCTGCCTCACTTCCACCACCTACCATTGACTGGTCTGCCAAGGACTTAGACAATGCAATGAAGACGTTTTTTGCACTCCTGCCGTCTTCATTTTAATGGGCCATTGAAAGAAATCGAAGACGCTATTACAATTACTTATTTGTTAATATGGGCTGGGTCTGAAGGACAAGATATTGCTGATACTTTCACATTCGCTCCCAATCAAGATGACCAACTCGATGCTTATCTTTCAAAATTTGCTTCTTATGTCAAACCGCGAAGTAACTTTCGTGTTGCCTGTTTCCGCCTTCTTGGCTGCCAGCAACAACCAGATGAAGCGGCTGATGTTTATTTGAAACGACTCAAGGAGCTTCTGTTGGAATGTGAGTATGAAGATCTTGTCAACCGCACCCTTCTTGTTGCCACGAATGTGGGATACAATCATTGGGCCAAACTCTACCGATCAGGACCCAAGTTGCAGAAACCAGCTTCTAAACAATCATGCAAGAATGTGCACGACACACAAACAGAAGAACACACTTCTGATGAGGCGTTTTATTTTGACACAAGAAACAAGTCATGCCATGGAAACAAGGGTACCAGGTGATGCCACACAGGCCTGTGTTGATCTTACGTTAGGCACATCAGCATATCAAGAGTTCTTTAAATGCAAAATAGATACAGGAGCTGAAGGTACCATTATGCCAAACTCCATATATCAGTGCTTTCTCCATAACACAACACCAACAAGCTTGTGCGATCTCACTCTCCCTAAGGTAAAAATTGTTGCATATGGTGGTACAACTGTTAAACAGCATGGATCATGTTTATTTGGAATTCGACATGGTAAGCAATGTACTGCTGCTAAGTTCTACGTCACTGAGACCAAAGGACCAATTCTGATAGGATTACCTACATGCAGAGTGTTAGGGCTTGTTTCGTTGCATTTTCCCATTCAGATTACACAAAATTCCTCCCCAGCACACCTGCAGGATGATGTTGATTTACGCAGCACCATTCTTCAACAGTACAGCGATGTGTTTGATGGTATCGGTTGCTTCCAGGGAATGTGCCACATATCAGTCGACCCTAAGGTACCACCTGTCATACATCCTCCATGACGAATACCACTCGCACTCAAAGACAGGCTAAAAGATGAGCTTGATGCCCTCGTGCGTGAGGAAATTCTCACACCCGTGACCTATCCCACCGATTGAGTCAATAGCTGTGTCTGCGTGACAAAGTCAAATGGGAAGCTTTGACTTTGCCTTGATCCTCGCGATCTTAACAAAGCAGTGCGGCGTCCTCATTACATAACATCTACCTTTGATGATATCCTAGCCAAACGTAAGGTAGCAGAACAGGAAAAATTTCATAAAAAAAATGTTTTTTGGTTTTTACTTATTTGCAACTCTGGTCATTCCACAATATGTAGAATTTCACCTGAAATGAATAACTCCTCTGCAACTGAAGAAAAACAGCCTTTTTGGAACGTACATAAAGTTGTTATTTTCGTTACCATGGTAACCAAAACTAAATTTTGTTGGTTCTGCTGCCTAGAATGAGCCTTGAGCTCCATAGCTTACTATCCAGTTCCCTGATTTCATTTTTACAATAAAAGAGAGGCTACATCACCATTTCGAGGCAGTTAGGCCATGGCATTCAGTTTTGTTTTCCCGTTGAAGCAACCTGCTAAGATATTTGCCTCGAACTATCGATCTTGCTCCAAAAATGCCTCCAAAACGAAAATTTCGCTGTATTGAAAGACGGAAAAGAAGATTTTACGGGAATCAGCACATACAGAAGTCAGTTGTTGACCCTGACGACTCATCTCATGACGATGAACCGAGTGCAAACATGGAAGTGGAGGAAGAAGAAAATGGCCTAACTGCTGGTCCAGTCGAACAGCCACAGACATCAACACCAAAGTCAAGGCAACCTGCCACTGTCCGCAAGCTTTGTGAAGATGCAAGTGAGCTTTCATCGGATTCTTCCTGGGATGATGAAGAGAATCTACCATTTGGATACAGAGTGTTTGATATGTCTTGCCTGCCTGCCATGATCGAAAGCCTCCTTTGCCCTTCGTGCAAGAGCAATACTGTTAGGATGGAGGAAAAGCCACATTCAAAGATGGGACTTGCAGCAACAATACAATTAACATGTGCCAGTAAGAGATGTTTCTTTAGTGCTGAATTTCCAACATCAAAGAAGATTGGCAAGGCTTATGAAATTAACAGCAGAGCTGTTAGCTGCTAGAAACATTGGTATAGGCCATCTAGGTCTAGCACAATGTCTTGGAGCAATGAAAACTCCACCGCCGATGCACAAGAATGCGTACAAAGATACACTGAGCTCTGTATGTAAAGCTACAAAAAAGGTTGCTGAAAATAGCATGGCACAAGCAGCAGAGGAAACCAAACCTTTTTATGAAGTTTCAGATGATGGTATTCATAATGTGGCCATCTCTTGTGATGGTTCATGGAGGAGACGTGGATACGCATCAGCATTTGGCATTGTTTCTGCCATTTCCATTGTAACTGGAAAAGTTGTGGACATTGAAGTTATGTCCAAAGAGTGCAGAACATGCATGATGGACAAGACACAAAGAGGAACTCCAGAATTTGATGCTTGGTGGGTGGGTCATAAAGACCAATGCTTGAACATTTTTAGAAGGTCCATTGACAAAAGTGGCCTCCGTTACACAGAGTTCTTAGGTGATGGTGACAGTAAGGCACATAACCAGGTTACTGCAGAGAAGGTATATGGAGATGTGAAGGTGGAAAAGCTTGAGTGCGTAGGCCATAGACAAAAACGCATGGGTTCTCGGCTAAGGAGTTTTAAAACTAAATCTGGTAGAACACATCTGTCTGATGGCAAGCCCATTGGGGGCCAGGGTAGGCTGACAAAGAAAGTGATTGACAGCATGCAGGTCTACTATGGGAAAGCAATTAGAGACAACACTCATAGTGTAGATGCCATGCAAAAAGCAACAATGGCACTTTTATTCCATAGCAGATCAACAGATCAGAATCCACAGCACCATTTCTGTCCTGAAGGGAAGGATTCATGGTGTGGCTTTCAAAGAGATGCTGCAAATGGCACAAATGAATACAGCCACAGGCATCCATTACCAGCTGCTGTAGCAGATGCACTTGAGCCTGTATTTATAGCTCTCAGTTCTGAAAGTCTGTTGCAGGCATGTACCCATGGAGGAACGCAGAACCAGAATGAGTCATTCAATGCACTTATTTGGCAGCGTAGCACAAAGCAGACACATTCTGGGTTACCAACAGTTGAGCTATCCACCCATCTTGCCATTGGCCATTTCAATGATGGATCATCAGCAAACATGAAAATTCTAGAGGAAATGGGTATTGATCCTGGAAGGTTTTGCAAGAGATCATGCAGAAAGCTAGACAATTCCAGAATCTATTATTCTTTTGTGACGAGCAGTGAAAAAGCTAAAAGAAGGAGAAAGGCAATAAGGAACAGAAAGAAAGGCTTTTCTGATGCCTTAGAAGAAGCAGAGGGACCCCAGTATCAATCAGGGGCTTTTTAGACACAATATCTTTCTATTCATTATTGAATGTATGAATGCAGACTTTAATGCTCATTTTCCGAAAAGTGAAATTTCAGGAGAAACCTGACATTTTGTCCAGGATATTTCTAAAACGGTGATAGATACCCTGCTGAACTTTTCACAATAATGTCTGGTTAGGCAGAACAGTGCAATTAAGCTATAAATTTGAACCAGAGGGTTGTGTTTGCAACCTTACTCACGTTTTTGTTTTGTCAATTTCTAAAATCTTCATCAAATTTTATCACTGGCCAAACAAATATTTGCCATTGTCTAACTCATAAGTTATGAGCTTTGTTGCATAGCATTATGATAGTACTATCTGCCCACAAAGTCTCAAAAACTCATCTAGTCTACTTAGAAATATATTTTGGACAGCCTGAGACAACTTTTTTTACTTTTGGAAATGGGTGTGGTTTTTTGTTTTGGGTGTGGCTGTACATCTGATTGACCTATTAACAACTAAGTAGTGTACATGTTTGAAAATGCTTATATTTGATGGAAATTGTGATTGTTTTGAGCAGGAAGCAATTTTATGCCCTGTATCATACACTTAAAAAATACCTATTTTTTCCTGTTCTGCCCCCTTAATGGTGCCAAGTGGTTCAGCATTCTTGATGCCAGGTCAGGCTATTGGAACCTAAAACTAGATGATGCCAGTGCTGACCTAACAACATTTAACACCCCACATGGGCGATTCTGATTTAACTGCATGCCTATGGGTATATCATGTGCTCAAGATGAGTTTCAACGGGCTATTGACACCACATTCCAAGATATTCCCAATGTTTTTGGCATAGCAGATGACCTCATTGTTGTTGGATTCTCGGAGGATGGCCATGACCACGACCAGGCTTTGCATGCCGTGCTCCAGCATGCAAGAGACAAGGGACCGAGACTAAATCCTGACAACCGTAGGGTCAGGGCTAGGGAGATTCCATTTTTTTGGGCACATCATTGGTAAAGATGGTGTCCGTCCAGATCCTGCTAAAAGTACAGCCATCAATGACATGAAGCCACCCAGTAACACCAAAGAGCTAATGTCGTTCCTAGGCCTTGTTAACTATTTACATCGCTTCTCTGACAAACTAGCTAGCCTTACTGCACCACTACGTGCCCTCCTGACAAAGGATTCTGACTTTTCATGGAGTCCTTGACATGAGAAAGCTATTGATGCTATCAAGACTGAAATAAGTGTGGTCACAACAGTACGCTACTATGACCCTAAAAAGGCACTTGTCTTGCAAGTAGATGCTTCAGGAACAGGCCTAGGTGCTGCACTCATGCAGGAAGGAGTTCCAATTGCCTTTGCCAGCAAATCCCTCACGGATGCAGAATCGCGTTATTCTAACATTGAGCATGAACTGTTAGGAGTTCTCTATGGTCTGGGGCACTTCCACTATTACGTATATGGACAGCATGTTGCTGCACACACAGACCATAAACCCTTGCAAGCCATTGCTAGCAAGAACCTTGCCAATGCACCACCTCACCTTGCCTGCATCCTCCTCCGCACTCAAAAGTACAACTTTACAGTTGAGTACTATCCTGCTGCTGAGGTTCCTATTGCTGACACACTCTCTCGAGTCTCCCCTAGTTTGCAAGGTACCCTTTCTGATGTTGACATTGATGTACACCAACTTGACACCCTTTTATGTGCCTCTCCCACACGTCTACAGGGACTTCGTCATGCCACTGCACAAGATCCTACCCTCAATGCCCTCACAGAAATGGTGTCAAGTGGTTGGCCCCACCAACAAAAAGACTGCCCTGATCACCTCACTCCATTCTGGACTTATCGAGATGAGATCGGAATACAGGATGGACTGCTTCTGAAAGGAGACCGTATCATTGTGCCCTCCTGTAAGCAACCACAAGTCTTGCCACAAGTACATGCTGCCCACCAGGGTATGGAGAAAACCAAAGTGCTAGCTCGTACTGCTGTATTGTGGGTCAACGTACCGAAAGACATTGAGAGCATGATAGCCAACTGCCCTACCTGTCAAAAATACCAACCTGCACAACAGCGTGAGCCATTGCATAGCCATGACGTTCCACCCCATGCTTGGCACACTATTGCTGCTGACCTATTCTCTTGGGAAGGGAAAACATACCTGCTTGTTGGAGATACCTTCTCTAGGTTCCCAGTTGTTCGGAAACTTACCACCTTATCATCCCAAGCCACCATCAATACCCTAAAAAGCATCTTTGATGAATACGGAATACCAACTAAGTTCCTAAGCGACAATGGACCACACTTCACTTCCAAGGAGTTTCAGGACTTCAGCCAAACTTACGGTTTTGAACATACCACCACATCACCCCACTTCCCCAAGTCCAACAGATTCATTGAGCGCCTAGTCGGAACTATAAAACGCATCTTTACAAAGTGTCATGAAACAGCCTTAGATCCCCACTTAGCCCTCCTGTCCTACCGTGCCACACCAGTATCAGCACACCTACCCTCCCCTGCTGAGCTACTATCCGGCAGGAAATTCAAAACCATACTCACCTGTCATCAAGTCCCCACTCACAGCAACACAAGGGAGACACTCATTCAAATGAAACAATTATCTGCTGACAACTACAACCAACATGCCAAGTCCTTACCACCATTGACTACCGGCCAAAATGTCAGGACCAGAAACCCCATTACACATGTCTGGGAACCAGCCACAGTTGTTTCAGAAACACCCCACCCAAGATCCTATGTAGTCCAAGCCCCAACTGGACACCTTTGCCACAACAGACAGGATATTCGCACAGTGCCCCCACAAACTCCACCCACTACACTACCCGACAGCACCCCAGCATCCCAGACCACCCAATCAATTGAGGATCCACCTACCCAAACAAGAAGACAATCCCAACATACACGAAAAAAACCTGAGAGATTGGACTTATAAAAACGTATTTATGGTTGAACAGAGGGAGATGTTATATTCTCAGACAAGATACCATTTGGCCTAACCTCATTTACATTCTGTTGTTTTTCCATATGATTGTTATTCGTTTTGAATTGAAGCTGATTGCAAACCTACTTGTTTTCCATTGTGTTAAGTCTATCGATCACGCCTCTAAGGCACGGTAGCAGAACATAACAATGTGGAGGTGGTTAAGTCACTTAATAGTGTCTCGTTCTACGATCACAGTGAGAGGTCACATGTAAACATTCAGCTCTGATCTGTTGTTACCACGTAGCTTTGGGCCAAAGCAGTTGACCAATCAGAAGTGGTTTCCAGTTACGTAGCATATTTGATAGTTGCCCAGGTCTATCAGTCTATCAATCACATGCACATCTTCTTTAAGCATGCTGTCACAAAGGACTGGTCCAAGTATTACATACCTTTATAGGTGTTGCTGCTTTGCTGTTATGTTGTGTTTGCAATTTAATTCCACCAAAATCCAATGCATTGCAGACTGATGACTTGTTCTTCAGAAACTGTATACTGTGGTTTACCCTGTAGTTCATTCCTTTCTGATAATCCATGCAATGTGCTATGGCCAGCCTCTTGCAAATGACAAGCTTAAATATCAGATACTTGGACCTATATTAATGTATGGTGCAAATGATTTCATAAAGGATCAATGTAATGTGACCAAAAATAAAGTGTATGTTCTTGCAGTTAAAACCTGTTCAAAGTATTGTGCATTCAGTTCAGTGAGATGTTACCAAGTAAGATAGGGTGACACATCTCCTCTCCATCTCTTTGAGGGCATGCTCATCTCCTGACTACACATGTCTTTTGATCTCCATAAGGCCACAAGTGACATTCTAAGTGCATGAATGAATTTTTCAAGATCATCAAGGCATTCCAATGGCATAATTTCAGTAACATAGGTGTCAAAATTACAAAAAACTAGCATGAAGAGTGAAAGGAATGTGCACTTGGACATAATAGCCCAACAACAAATCAGCAGCACCCATAAAGGTGTGTATTACTTGGGCTATTCCTTTGCAACAGTTTAAGTACAGAAGATGAGCATATGATTTATAGACTGATAGACCTAGCCTATGATAGACCATAGATGGAAGTCTTATGAACAGCAGATAAAGTACTTTACATGGAGCAAAAAGATATTACTATGAAAGTATGCAAAATATAGACAATGTATGTGAAGTATAGAAAAATACATGAAATATGGAGACAGTAGGTGAAATATAGAGAAAGTACTTTAAATACAGGCATATGTATTCAGGGGCGGATCCAGAGATAAAACTGACTACCGCACAGCACAAGAAACATATCAGTAAAAGGGCATGGTCCAAAGGCTGTGCGGTGATCACACCCATTTTTTGCCAGTAGCATATATTTACGATTTTTGTAGGATTTGCTTCTCTTCCAGCAATCCTCCTATATCATACAATAGCCTTCAGTCTTTGAAGTACGATAGTGAGCGTTCAGTTATCGCGACAGCCTTAAGTTGATTTTCTACTTGTCTTTCAAAATGTCATATCAAACTCATGTCTGTTCTATTTTGTTGGCTCAGCATAGAACAAAGAAAGTACTTGATTGGCTCTCCTGACGTCTGTCAGACTTTTCTGGATCCATAACTGGGTATTACAAGTCAAAACATGAGTTTTCGGAACCATAGAGAAAGTGTCTGTCATACACTAATACTGTAAAGTATAAAACTAATAACCTTTCAGTTTCTCTAAAAGTCCACTATAACATACTAAATCAGTAATCAATGTTCTTTTGATGAGATGGCTCCACTAGTCAATTATAATTCATTTTTCTGCATTTCATGTATGTACATTGCATTACATAATGCAAGTCAGGACCTCTACTTGCTTGGATAACAAAATGGAAGAGTGTATGTTCCTAGCACCATAGTAGTACTGCCCAATGTAGACCTAAGTCAATGTATAACAGTCTTCCTGACTGTAATAGCTTGATCACCACCATGATGGGGATGTTCTGTTTGGCACACAAGATGAGTGCCTTCAGTATAGACAAATGCTTATTGGCTTCCACTATATTGTCAACTGATTGCCTATAAGTTTTGGTCACATGTTCAACATGACATTTCAAAATTTGAGGAAAAGCTTGTAGTCATAGGAGATAGTCTCTGAATTTGAACATTTTTTCAAGCTCTTCTACCTTATTAGGTCAAATAAGTATATAAGATGCATTCATTACCATATGGAATCTGAAGGAATTCATATCCATTCTTTGACAAGATGAAAGCAATTGGAAACAAAAAGCAGCACCAATGAACCCAGAATAAGAAGGGCAAAGGTGCATTGATAACAATGTAGGGATAAACCTTCTATTCTTTAAGATTGACACATAGGGCATCTAACCTTTGCACCTGGTTTCTAAATCTTCTCCACAATTTCAAATATGAAGCAATCATCTAGTGTCACAGTTCATAAAAACTGATGATAGCAAAAGTGCACAAACTAGTGGGGGGGGGACTTGATAGGGCTCCTTCCATATATTACATCATTATCACAAAAAGTAATAGTACTAACAGTGAAAAGATTCAATGAGGAGGTAAAGTATGGTGATAAAAAGTAATTTCTATAGAGTTTACATGGGAAAGAAAGTTTTATCTGCTTTCTTTTGAGTAACCAGAGGAATCCATATATGTTGTAACAGTGTAAGTAATCACAATGATGACTGGCACACAAAGTATGGTATGGTTTAAAAGAAGAATCAATTTTTTTGGTGCTATTTCCTTCTCTACACAAAAGACACCTTTTTGCATTCTCACTGCACATATTCTTAGGAGAAACTAGGTCATAAAAACACTGATAGACAGCTGACTACCTGCAACTCCACCAATCTAAAGATATGGAGATACACTCCTTTTTATAAGACCCAGTAAAAGTGAGGTTACCGCTGGCTGTTCTTAATTTGTCAAATGTTCAGTGTGAATTGCTCTTAATTTGTTCCTAAATGATTGGGATGTAGGCAATTTAGACATTAGACAATATACTGTACAAGAGAACATTGGGTGTTTATGAAACTGGTATTATTCACGTTGAAGATTTGGGTGTTTCAAAGTTCCAAAAGGTACACAATTTGCTAAACAATAGACTAAATAATAGTAAACAGTCAGCTATACAAGTAAATACAATGAAGCAGAAACAAGTGCAATGTAACAAACAAAATAGGCCAGTGGATCTAAATGAAGAGAGTCTAATGGGTTTAGGGAAAAATCTACTTTCAAAATGTCACGTTGCATGATACCATCTTGGTTCATAAAGTGACATTTAATACCTAACAGGAAACCTCCGCATTGCCGGGGAGGATGCATAGTCTCTTCATTGGTACAAATCTTAAAGCTGACCTATCTCAGATAGGCCACCATATTCAAGTATGAGCTTCAACATAACTTCCAAACTCATTGCATTGGATCTCGTGAATAAGATATCCAGTGAATTAGTAGACGTTAGTGAATAAACCCTCAGATAAAACTCCGTGTTGTCACCCAGTACGCGTATAATACAAGTGGGACAGGCTGATACTGTCCTCATTTAGCCTGTCTTCCGTAACCAAATCTGTATCGACGTGCACGAGATGTAAGTCGAGCGGCATTGCACTACAGCACGACTTTCCTGACTGCCGCTCGATTTTTACTCAAAACGACCGCCTATTGTTTTCAAATTTGACATGCCACTCGAGTTTTTGATCAAAAGTGCCCTCTATTGTTCTTTGATTGAAATGCCGCTCGATTTTTTGATCAAACAGTACCGCCTATTGTTCTCACGCTTGAAATGCCGCTCGATTTTTTGAAGGCTAGACATTTACTTTGAATAGAGCTGACATCTTACACACTGAATTTTGACATGTTCTACAAAGCAAGGCCTCCATAGCTCTATTGTTACCAAAATGCTGCTCTATTGTCTGAGGTGCCGCAGCAAAAGTCCGATGTAGAACTACATTCTGTAAAGTCTATCGTGTTCATCTTCACTACTCGGAAAGCAGTGATGACGCCATGGTACGTTATATTTTTGACTGCCGCACAGGTGGCGTGTGCGGCATCCTGGATCCGCCTCTGGTATTTTTTTTCCGTTTCAGCATGCCATAGACAGCATCCATCACTGCCTGAAAATATGAGGAAACTGTATGAAGATTAATGTGATCAGCAAGCTTGAACTTGGTGGCTTTTAACAGCTTAATAGCTTCTTCTGGAGTAGTGATGATTAGTCTGTCATCAGCATAAACAGTCTTCTTACAAAAATTGCCACATAAGTGCTATACTGCTCTGCTCCTTCATCTGCTGCTTTTGAGAGAAGGCCAATTGCTTCTGATGATAAGGGCTTTTTTCCAAAACCGTGAGCATTCATCCATTAGCTGACCAGCACTTTTGTCAGGTCGTTTCCCATAAGGCAAATAAATCTCAGATAATAATAGTGATATTCTCTGACATTAGAATCATGATCAGCCATTACTGCTATCAGCTCTTTCTAAAATGCACGAGGACACCAATTAATGAATTGTTGCAATCCTGTCAACTAAGAAGACGTCATTGAGAGATGGACTAGTACAATGGAATGAAGACACCAGAAACGAAATCAGAATATAACTACCCCTGGAAGTTAAAGACCAATAAACATCAAATTTTATTTCAAGTCATAGTTCCTCAGTTAGTCATTTTCATTGTCCTCCATCACTATCTTTGTCTTTATAGTGGCATTCAATGCAGAATCCCATTTCTGTTTCTTCTCTAATGTTGTACAATGTTCACATTGTCTTCGGCTTTCTCATCTGGAACATAATATGTAATTTCCACTTGAAACACCACTTGCGATGGTCTTTCACCAGTGTGTCCATTTTGTAGAAGCATCACTCCTCTAACAACTTCATCTTTTCCTTTTGTGAGATTAAGCATTTTATGCTTCTTCCATATTCCTGTTTTTCTCTTCTCCAATGACAAGACCAATGTTCCATAGCTCTGTGAAATACATGAATTTGTCTTGATAATAGGATGTACTCCCATTAGGCTGTGTAGATATTCTATCTTCCATCTCTGCAGATATCCTCTCTAGCATGCCCTCATCATCTCTAACTCTTTGTGCACTCATTTTGCCCCCAGCTACTTCCTCGCCCATATGTGACAATATGTACCCGGTATAATCATACTTCACGTCAAGTGCTGGCTTTCCTGGTTATCCCCTGCTACATCAGTCAAATGATTGTTCATCTGCCTCTCAATTTCCCTAACAATTGTTCCAAACTGTTTGAAACTAAGCAACACTTTTCCAGCTGTCTTGTAAAGTGCTCTCTATAAGTCCTCGATTAATCACTCATGCACTGTATCACAATGGGCTTTTAGACAAGTGTGACCTCCAGCTAATGTCTTGTTTTCCTACAGGCCGATTTATAGTTCGTACCATGCTTGTATCATGCAGCCCATCATTATCACTAACACTTCAACGCGCGGAAGTGAAAAGTAGGCAACAGCACAAAATCCCAATTAGAGGGACCCCACATCGCGAAATCAGCTTGCATGATACAAAAAAGCGGAGTTGACCTCGGTTCAACTTTCTTGACTTATATCATGCAAAAGTCAGTACAAGAATTGCGACAAGTACTTTTACTTAGTGCGTGACCTGATTCACGCCCCCATGGCTATATAAGGCCATATTTTCGCAACTTCCATCCCTTCACTGATGATGGCTCATGATTGAGTCAAAACGTTTGATTATGTCTTAAATTTTACTGATTATGTCTTGTTAGGTCTTAGGTCTACCGGTTATGTCGTATTTAGAATGATTTGTCGACATTAGAATACATCTACAAAGACAATAAAATGTCTTTACGTCTTGTCGCGATTCTTGTACTGAATGTCATCATTAAGCTGCGTTTTCCAACAACGATATCATGCAAAATGGATTTAACAGATAACAAAATAGAGAATCTAATCAGCCAGGTTTAGGGGTATAGGCATTTGTACGGCAATTGCATTGTATAGGCAATTGGGGAACTTTTAAACAGAAATGGCACTGAAATCAAGGAGAAATAGCGAAAAGTGAGAGAGTCATATATCAGATGTAAACGTACTGATCAGGATCTGGAGCTGATTCATCACCAAAGTGGAAGTTTTATGAATATATGAATTTCCTGCAAGACTACATAAAACACCGTGGAACGGAGACCAATTTTTCAAGTGCAAGGTAAGTATTAATCTGTATCGCAGAATTTACCACCAAACGTTTAGTAGTTACACAGAGCCGAAAAAGCAGAATCTGTAGGAGAAAATAACAAATAGTCATGATCATATTAAACCGATAAACAGTCCGCTAAACTTTGTATCATTTATTCAACCCCCACTTTTTCAGTTTAGTAAATTCAGCAAGGGTTACTTTGCATGTTATTTGAAAATTAATAATTTAATTTTTTCGGTGTTTAGCCCGCTTATAAATGTTACTGGGGATGAAGATTGTGATGCAACAAATGCAGTAGCTGACAGCAAAACAGAAATCGAACAGCCAGAACAGCCTTGCCTAAAAAAGAAGAAGATCGACCCAGTGGACAAAAACATTATAGAGGCTGTCAACATGGTAAAAAATAAATTCAAAGAAAGGGACGAGGAGGACATTTTTGGTAGCTATATAGCCACTTCATTGCGAAAATTCCGACCAAACATCTGCGCAGTTTTGAAACTGAACTTACAAAAGCTTGTTACGGAGGCTGAACTAGACTCTACTTGTAAAATTTGAGAAAATATAATATAATGTTGAAAGTTAAAGATCTTCATAGTTTTTATTTTTATTTTTTATCTATGATCTGGTTCAGCTCCTCGTAGTACTACTTCCTCCTGCCATGGTATTTTACCAGCTTCACTAACAAAGAAGTTTTTGAAGTTATCTCTGATTTCCCTGGCGAGATTGCTTGACATGTTAGATGATAGTTTCCCCAAATCTAGAAGCCTGTTTTCATTTGCCAGTTGTCTCCAGTCGCCTGGTCGATTATCCATATCGACAAAATTCAGTGGTACATATCGAACCAAAGGGTCAGAAGCATAATCCGTATACTTCAAATAATAGTGCAGAGCCACAGTAGCTTTAACAATGCTAGTGACGGTATTAGGATGGCAGTCAATAACCCTTGTAAAAATTCGCCAACAGGCTGCAAGTATTCCGAAAGCATTTTCAGATATCCTCCTTGCCCTGCTCAAGTGATAATTAAATATCTTGCAGTCTCGATCTAGATTCCTGCCTGAAAAAGGACTTAAAGATGAAAGTATGATTGAAAAGCTCTATGTTTTAAATTATTTATAAGCAAAAGTAAACAATTGCCAGCATTCCTTAAGTGCTGTAATAGTTCTAAAATGTGCTATAGTAAGAACTTCCAGGCGAATATACCGTATAATCTAAGTAAATATTTCAGACATACCTGGATAAGGTCGCATCAGATTAGGCTGTAAAGGGAAGCCTTCATCTCCAACAAATATATGGGGAACTACAACGGCTGTATTCGGCAAAACCATTGGCTCTGGTATGTTAAGATGCCCTTCTGACATCATTCTTCCAAACTTGCTGCGAGAAAAAAGCCCACTATCGCATTCACATCCATCACATCAATAACCGTGAAATTGTACTTTGCATCAACGATAGCGAGTAGAAGGATTGAATGTGTTCCTTTATACTTATGAAAGTCAGATCCAGAGTTGGGAGGTGCCCTACTTACCACATGTTTGCCATCTATGGCCCCACAACATAGCGGGTAGTTCCAGTATTTTTCGAAGTCAGTGGCAATGTCTTCCCATTTGTCAGTGGATGGAAATGTAAGAAAAGTGTCCTTCAGCACTTCCCATAAAATCTTACAAGTTTCATGGACTATTTTGTTGACTGTGGCATGACCTAACCGAAAGCTGAACGAAACAGTTTGTTGCGAGTCTCCAGTAGCTAACAATCGTAAAGTCACAGCCAACCTCTCACCTGCAGTAACTGGAAACCTGTGATTTCTTTTATACATCATAGAAGGAACAATCCTTGTGAGAGGCTCATCAAAACGCCCCTCTCCATCCTGAAATAGTCAAAGTGAGTTTTTTCATGGAAAAGTCTCATTTCTTGTATTAATGAATGATATTCCCCTTTTCTGCCTCTCTGCAAGTTAAGCCTTCCAACATAGCAAGTTCTCTTACACACCCTTTTGTAATATTGATAACCCTTATTTAAATTCCACAAGCATTCAAGCACTTCCACTGATTCTTTTGCATCCATCGCATAAGCAAACTAACTTTAACGTTAGAACTATAAATGCAGTTGTATCATGCCCTGGGGCATCCCTATTGTGATATGATCAAAAGCGAATAATATGCTGTTGAAAATGACATACAATAAGTGAAATGGAATGTTGTATCATGCATGTGCAACTGAACAATAAATCGGCCTTAAGTAATCTTGCACACTTTTGCTCTTTCAAATGTTCTATATCCAGTTTGCAGTTGTTCTACTAACTTGAGCATTGTCCATTGTCAGAAACTTGTAACTGTGCTCTTGTCTTTCAAGTACTAAAAGCAGTTAGTTTTGCTTTGAATTCGCCAGCTCCTTTTGTCCAAATAACATCAGAATGTACACTCTGCAACTCTATTCCTGTTGTCTCAAACAGTCAGCTCATATTCATGTGACTTTGTTGGTACAGGTGCTATCTAGAATATCGTTATATACTGAATTTATATTGTTAAGGAGGCGAATGGGTGAAACAAGTACTGATCACATAATCAGAGGGGAAACATCAGCTGCTGTTGTGAGATTTTGTTGTGAGGTCTCTGCCATCTTGATGTCTGAAAGATAGTAAATGCACAGGCGCATGTTGCCGCCATCTTGATCCAACAGAAGGCTTTGTGTGCTTGTGCTGGCAAGACGTAAGGAGTTTCCTTGGCTTAAGGAAAGTGATTTTTAATTCTGTTTGATTGTTTGTACTACTGTGTACATTTAACTAGTGTACTACTGTGTATGTATACTAGTTGAATTACTGTGATCAAACTGGTTTGTTCAGTTAGTTGATTTCGTCCTACTGAGTACATTAGACTAGTAGGCCTATACTGCTGTGTTATTACTAGTTGTTCTACTGAGAACGTTTATCACTTGTTCATTGTACATTACTGTTGTACAAGTAGTTTGTAGTGTTAGTTTGTGACTGCTACTGCTACGTATCTGTCTGGGACAGTTTGTAGGTGGCATAGGTGATGACAAGGGGAGGTTGGGGTCACCTACATTAGTTATTATTTAGTTTTTATTTTACTTAAAAATTACTCTGGTAATTTTCCACAGCTGCTGCCCTACATAATGAACAAGGAGAAAGGTCAGATAGAATTTCAGTGGTGATAGTTCTTAAAGGACTTCCAGTTACTTACTATGTTTGTATCTGTAGCTGCCCAGAGGTACAAGACACAATCCATCAGTGAATTTCAAGGTAGCCCTGAGGAGCTATGAAGAGATGGAATATTCCAGGTGAAGTAATAGAAATGACTCCATATGTACTTTGAATGTAAAGAAAGCTGGTGCTCAGAAATCCAAAAGTTGCTATTTTACATGTGGCGAGCCAAGACACTTTCCAAGAGAATGCAAAAGGAAACCAAAAGGTAGGTGGTGTATTTATTGTAATATGAACAACCATGATGGAAAACATTGTCACCATCAGAGAAGGGGAGGGGAAAGCACCACCATCAATGCCATCACAGAGGACTCAGATGAAGAAGATGAGCATACTGTTGCCTTCAAACTGGACTTCAGCACACAGCAGAATGTAGCAGTAGGCAAACTGCCAGTGGGCTATTGTGATTGTGATTCTATTGTGATTCTATCTGAGCCTCTCCGTCTCAACAGGCACCATCACTGGTGCGAGCTCATTTGACATCTGTTGTTGTTGTTGTTTTTTTAATAGTTGTTTTCTTATTTCTTTTGCTTTGTCCATAAATTAGCTGACTTCCTTCAACACTTTGACATTATCACTTTCTATATCTTTCCACATCATCTCTTTCATTCCAATAAGTCGTTTTATTGTCTCGCATTGAAATACATGTTCTGTTGTGTCCTGGTCTTCCTTGTATGATGGGAATTCGGTTTCTTTGTCTTGGTTTCTTTGTCTTTTCCTTTACAATTGCATTTGACTACTTGTATGTTGAGGCGTGTTTTAATGATGTTCTCTATTTCATGTATTGTGCAAACTTCTATATATTCTTTTCTTTTAACATGCTTTTCATTTATGAATCTTAATTTCTTCATTGATTTGCTTTCGCTTTGGTATTCTTTGTTTACATATTGTTGTATATTGTCTTTGACTAGTTTCTTCAATGTGGACTTTTTATGACATTTTATTTCCTCAATTTCATCAAAAATTCATACTTTTCCATTTGCTCTTTTAGTTCACTGTACCAACAGTTATTTCTTTGTTGTTCTATTTGATCTGTTACTATTTTCTTAGCCATTCTTTTCTCATTTAATTTTATTAAGTTGTGGAACAGCATAAGTCTTCTGTACAATATTCTGCTCACCGTAGGTCAACTTCCACCTTCCTCTAATACTCCCCAATATGGTGTGCTTATGGGTAGGTGAAATAATGATGTTAATATATCCATTTGCATTTTCTCTATTATTTCTATTTCTTGTTTTGTAATGTTTGTCCACATTTCAGTGTTGTTTAAAATAGTTGGCACTATCATGGTTTCCATTATCGTTAGTCTAACATACAATGCTTTGTCCCCAACGACAGTCTGATCCCCGTATCTCATCATTCCTTTTATCATGTAGGGGATCTTCTGTTTCCTCTTCTCTATGTTTGTTATATTGCTCCCTTTGTTATTTATGTAATCTCCCAGATACTTGTAAGATTCTGTTTCTTTAATATGTCCATTTGTTACCTTTTCCTCTATTTGGTCTTTTTTCCTAATTTAAACTTTTGGAATGACATCTTTATGTAATTACTTTTTTCATGTTTGAAAGTCATTTTCTTTTTTGGTTCTGCTGCTCTGCAGCTTTTATAGTTCTTTCGATATTTGCTTTGCTTCTTGTTCCACATATATCGTCAACAAACATCAAAGTTCCTATATTAGTTCTTGCTCCCAAACTTTTATTCACACTTACAGCCAAATTTATTTATTTTGTCTGTTACTATTCCACATAGCATAGATCCAAATACTGTGCCTTGCCTTACTATTTCATCAACCTCTATTATGTTTGTCCTTCCCATCAGTGTATCAATTTGTATCTTCGATTGTTTGTTCATTAGGTATACTAAATATGCCTCATTTGCTGGAATATCGGTTCTCCATAGTTCTATCATACAGTCTTTTAACCAGAGCTTATCAAAGCACTTCTCTAGGTCTACGAAAATATATATAAATCTTTATTGATGACTCGATAATAGATGATTGCTCTCATCGTAAATAGATGATCAACTGTTCCTGTTTTTGATTCCTCTGCATTGGTTTGGTGATATACTCTGTTCTATTCTGTCTCTGTTCCTATTGGCCAGTACTTTTTCAAATAGTTTGCTTATGATGTTTGTTAAAAATAATCCTCTTCTGTTTTTCATCTCTGCTCGGTCACCCTTTTTTTTGTATATAGTTTTTATTATCATACTGTTCCATGATTCAGGGATTTCTTGTTCTTCCATTATCTTATTGAAAACTTTCTTTATACTTTCTATAAGGTCTCTCCCTCCCCATTGCAACATGTCATTTTTAAACATCTGTGTGTCTCCCACCTTTTTTCTCTTCAGTTGTTTGATTGTTGACTTCAGTTCTTCTATTGTTACAGGTTTATATTTGGTATTCTTTGCCATTATCTCATACTGTTTGAGCAATGATTCCACTTCCTTCTTTGCTATTTCTTCCTCTTAACTTCTTGCCTTGCCAGTTCTGAATAAATCCACGTAAAAGTTTTCGAATATTTCTTTACCCTTTGCACTATTTTCCTCACTTTTTCCATTTCTATCTTTCATTATTGTCCTGCTTTCTTTGGTCTTTTTTGTTATTCTATTCTTAAATTCCCAGAAAGCCAGTCTATTTTTACCTTTTGATTGTTTTATTTCTTCAGCAACTTTCGAGATCTTTTTTCTAAGGCTTTCTTCTGACTGTTTATTTAGTAATTCATTTATTAGTCTGTCTCTTATTTTCAATATGTTTTCTTCATCTTTATCAACATTAATTGCCAGTATTTTCCTTATCTCTCATTTGGTTGTCATTAGTTATGGTCCTTGTCTATTTTTTCCTGTACATTTGTTTATTCTCTTCTTTTTTTAAAACATTTATCAATGATTTCTTTGACTTTATTTTCCCATTCATTATAAACCTTTTGAATATTTGTTTGGCTCTTGCTGGTTAAGTCACTTCTTTCTGTTTCTACTTTAAACCTGTGTAAATTAGCTTTGCTTACTACTATCTGATATGCTTTGCTTTCTACTTTTGTTTTACTTGCATCATACCAATTCATTTCCACTATTAGAGCGTTATGATCAGTGAAAATTGTTTCATTGTTTTCATTTACTCTGTACAAGCTCCACATTTGTCCTTCATCTATGATCATTCGATTTATGCTTTCATAATGGTCTTTGTTGATTATCATATAATCTAATATTGACCTTGTGTCCCATTAGTTCTTGTCCATTTTCCTGTTGTTTTTTTACTTGCATTTGCTATCATACAGTTAGTCTTTAATAGCATTTCTTTAAGTAGTTTTCCAGCTATGCTACTTTCTTCATTATTTCCTTCTATTAGATATCCAACTTTTGCATTGAAGTCTCCTATTATCATTAAATACTGTTTACTTTCTTCAGCTATCCTTATTTGTGTTCTGATGTTCTCATACATTTTAGTAAGATCTTTCTTTGATGTTCTACTTTCTTGAGGTGCATATACAACGCCTATTCGTATTCTTATTCTGTTCTTGTTTATCAATATCCATACTATTTCATCTTTCTCTTCACTTTTTTCTATTATTGTTATAGATTTGTCTACTTCAGTCTTTATCACTATCATAACTCCTCCTCCATGTTTGTTCCTATTTTTCACAACTGTGTGATACCCCTCTAATTCAATTTTTTCTTCCTCTTTTAGATGCGTTTCAACTAAGCATATAATTACTGGTTGAAATTCTTCTGCAACATCAATCAATGACTTTATTTTTGACTTGATTCCTCTACACTTGTTATAATATATTTTGACTTTCTTATACGATTTTTTATTTTTTTGTAATCTTTTTGTCTTTTTGTGTTTATTTGCTTGTTCTTTCTCTACTTTTCTTATTAATTTTGCTGATGAGTCAATATAGGCTGTTGTGATGAGTCAATATAGGCTGTTGCTGATGCATTTGATTTGCCTGACCTTGCAATTGATTTGGAGATGGCCATCTCTGTACTCTCATTTGATTCTGTTGTTCCGTTGATACTCTTTGTTTTATCCATGTGTCCATTGTTTGTATTTGCTGGCATAAAAAATGAAACCTTGTCGCAACACGTTCCTTTATATAATCAATGTCTTCACTTGTCTCTGAAGGTGATTTGTGTTCATTTCCTTTTATTGAGGATTTTGTTTCTTTTGCATGTCCTCTCTCTCTGTCTCTTTCATCTTCTATGATACTTTCTCTGCTTAATCATGCAGTTTTGTTCCTCACTAAATTTGCACAAGTCACAAGCAAGATTTTTGCAATAGGTTTCCTCAGCATCCTCATATTTTTCTACCTGTTTTAATTCCTTCTCTTTGGTCATGTCTCATTCAATATCTTCCATCAGTTTCATTTGTGTTTGCTCAACTGCACATAGTTCACTTTGTCAACCTTTCTCTTGCTATTTTGCTACCTTCTTTTGTTGCATCTACTCCCTGTGTCGTGAATTTCTGCCTCTGCCTGATCATTATTCTCACCCTCATTCTCTGGAATTTGCTCATCTTTATCCAATATACACTTATTGTTGCCAAAGCAAGAAACTGATTCAGTATCTAATTTCATCACATTAGTTTTGGCTTCTCTTGCTGTTAAGAAGAAATTGATCCAAAAAACAACCCATACACAGACATTCCAGTCTATACAGTAGGAAAAGCGGGAGATATTGCCAGCACAGTGCATGGAAAAGTGGAGCTGGGGGCAGTCTGAGCCCTCCTATAGCGGGGGGTCTTAGGGGGCTGAACCCCCTTAAAAAAGGTTTAGCGATTACATGCCACTTAAATTAGCTTAAAATGATAAGAAAGGTTATCTGTTATGATGATTTAACAATGGCCACTGATATCAACATTAATAAAAGGAAAAACACTATTGTAATGTAAACCAAAAAACTCAGTTTACGCATGAAATGTCCACTGATAGCACTATATATAAAGTTCAATAGAATCGCCAAACAAAAGACTTGACAATGCAGAGATGTGTGAACAAAAGAAGTATGCTGTGCAGTGAATAGTGGAGCGTAGTCCCGTAAACTGTCTGGAAATGGTATGAAAATATTCCAATATCATGTAAACCCAGCCTTAATCTTATGTCAGATTGTCATTGTCATTAGACATTTTTTCAAAAAGTGGGAGGATTTCAAAATTGTCGGGAGGTCGGGAGACGACCTCTGAAACTGGGAGCCTCCCGGTCATAATGGGAGGGTTGGAACCTATGGATACAGATCAAAATCATCTTGTGCCTCTACAATAACTGTGCCAGATTTCTGTTTTTCTCACTGCATTTTTGTCAAGTACTGAGTTAAGGAAAACTTTTGAATAACTTATTTGCATGATCCCACTTCTTGATGAGATCTAATGACCTTGCCACTTCTGTCCAAACATTTTTCACTCCATCTCTTTCCTTGTACCCCTGTTTGGAATTATCATATAGCACTGGAAAATTTCAAACAGTTTCTGACACAGGGGTTGCATGCAGCATCACCCACAAGGACAGGGCCATTCTAGCCAGTGACAGACTCCTGCTGAAAGAAAATCCACAACTCAGTGACTGACTTTGAAACACCCCATTGACACACGTTGAAGATCGAGCGCCAACAAAGAAAGGATTGTGAGGCTGCAAATCCTAATATGAATACTGACTTCATATCACCAAACTATGGCTGTACATGTGGTTCATATATTGACATCTTAAGCCACCAAACTGCTTGTCAGAAACATGGACAATGAATCCTTATATTGTAATTTCCTATATCAAATATAGCCATATATATATATATATGTATATATATATATATATATATATATATATATATGTATATATATATATATATATATATATATATATATATATATATATATATATATATATACACATAATGTTGCAAAAGGACATAAGTTTAAATCAGCTACCCATAAGTATCGGATACCAAAGCAATTTATTACCCAGACTTAGTGGATGGACCCCCCCCCCCCGTATACAAAATGTTCAGGTGACCCCCTGGGTGACTAATGATTCCACTATTTGCAGAGTGGGTAAATTGCAACAATGTCTGCGTAATCTTAACAAGAATGGCAAGATTGATAATGATATCTACAGCCAGATTTATCCTACAGGGTTGCAGCCAGCATGCATGCATCTCCTAATGTAGTACCACCATTTAGACCTATTGCTTCCTCCAGTCGCACTTACAACTATCAAGTGGCCAAATATCTTTGCAATCTTTTTCAGCTGCACATACCAAACACATATACTATTTCTGATTCTTTTTCTTTTGTACAAGAACTCAAGACTATTGATATATCTAATAAGTATATGGTTTCTTTTGATGTGAGGAGTTTGTTCAGTAATATACCCCTTAGGGAGTGTATAGATCTTGCTGTTTCTAATATTACAGATGGCAACACTAATCTCAAACTTTCTAAGGTTGATCTTGGTAAACTGTTCTCAAGTGCCACTGCTCAAACTCATTTTCTTTTCGATGGTAAAGTGTTTGACCAAATAGATGGAGTTGCTATGGGAACTCCACTTGCTCCTCTCCTATCTAATCTTTTCTTAGGGCATCATGAGCATTCATGGCTTAGTAAATACAAAGGTCCTTCTATTCAATTCTACCATAGATATGTTGATGACACTTTCTGTCTTTTCAACAATAAGCATGATGTGTCTCTTTTCTTTGACTTTCTTAATTCACAACATGATAACATTAAGTTCACCATGGAAAAAGAAAGTAATAATACCTTGGCCTTTCTGGAGGTCTTCATCAACAATAAGGATCCTTCTAATCTCATAACCTCGGTATATCGCAAAAAGACGTTTACTGGCTTGCTTACTGATTTTGTCAGTTTTACCTCCTTTTCGTATAAGCTTGGCTTTATCCAAACACTGCTGGATAGAGCTTATAAAATTACTAACACTCTTCTGGGTTTCAATGAGGTGTTAAGAAGCTCTCTTACATACTCAGAAAGAATCAATTTCCTGATGGATTAATACAAAAAGTAGTTAAAGGGTATCTTGATACCATTAATAAATCTACTGCTCTTTCTGCAGTTTCTACATCCCCTATTGGTCTTTGCACTCTTTATTTCAAGTTCCCATATCTACCCTGGTCTACTTTCACCAAGCGTAAGCTACAAACTTTAGTTAAACGATATTGTAAAGATCTTAAAATAAAACTTGGTATTTTCTTCTTTTAAAATTAAAAACTTAATTGATGTTAAAGATTCTGTACCCACAACGCTCCACTCTAATGTGGTTTATACGTTTACTTGTGCAGGATGTGATTCCGTTTATGTTGGCGAGACAAGCCGACATTTGTCCACTCAAGTGTGTAAGCATTTATATACTGACAAAAACTCCAACATCTTTAAACATATTAGGAGTTCTGATAAATATAGGGAATCTTGCAGTGACAATTGTTTCACGGTTATAGATACAGCAGGAACCTATCATCAACTTCAAATCAAAGAGGCTTTACACATTTCATGGGAGAAGCCCATTTTAAATAAACAGGTTCAGCACTTTGATATCTCATTAAGTTTCTAACTCCCCCTTCGTGTTTTTTCTTCATAACAGTTTTTCGTTCTTTTATCAAATGTATATACTTGTATGTGTTCTAATGATTTCAATTTAGATGTCAGTTGGAAAGCGCAGTTTAATGATGAATTTAAGGATGATTGCCACGACGAGCCACATGGTAGATGGTTAGAAAAAAATAGCCATTTGTTGTTATTACATTATTTCATCGACATATCCATGACTTAGACAAGCTAAGATAAATACTAGGTTGACATTATCAGTTGACATAAATCAGAACGTTTCGGGACTAGCTTGTCCCATCCTCAGCTGTAAGAGGGGAAATCCAAAACATAGATATATGAACACATGTGAAACAATGGATAATGGGTAAACAGGCGAGAATAACTAAATATGGAGATAACTGTACACCGGTACACTGGAGAAAACAGGCGGAAATACCCTAAATGGGAGAGGACAGGGAGGCAAATAAGGATAAATAAATAAAGGGAATAGCAAGGAGGCAAAATAAAAGCAACAACAAAAAACATAAAAAACAAAAGAAAAACAAACAAAAAAAAAATTCAAAAGATCTCAAGAAGAGACGAATTCAAAAAGATTTCAATTTAGATTTAGCAACTGAAGATGGATGATGAATCCAAAACATTTCTTGCAAAATTAGAAACATAGTTGTTTTTCTTCGAATTATATCTGACTTTATCTTATTGAGAAATTTTGGAAAGATATATATATATATATATAGATATATATATATATATATATATATATATATATATATATATATATATATATATATATATATATATATATATATATATATATATATATATATATTTATACATATATGGAGTCCTAATGAAGATTCTAATTGAAACATTTACTGACAGAAAAGTATATTTGTGTTTTATTCTATATATATATATATATATATATATATATATATATATATATATATATATATATATATATATATATATATATATATATATATATGGCATGAACTGTTAACATCTTACAGCTCTACTATCTGTTATTTTTTCTAGGACATACAGACATGCATCCTGTAGACACTTTGTGCAATGAATTAAGAAATAAAGTGACAAAAATGATTCGAGAAGCAGAAACTAACTATTGGACAGAACAATTCAATGCTGCAGCTACAAGTGCTGAGTTTTGGAAAATAGTGAAGAAACTAAAAAGGGAACAAAAGGAAAGAAAGATTGGTCTCTTGACAAATGAGGAAGGAAGTATAATCACTAACGATACAGAAAAGGCAGAGCTTCTGAATTCCTACGTTACAAACATTGGAAAAGAACTATCCGATAATCTAAATTTTACCTATGATGACAGTGACATGACTTATATAAGCAGGATAACACCTACTTGACATGATATTGTCTACAGTGAGGAGAAACTAGATGATCAGTTACGAAATTTACATCCTAGAAAAGCTGCCGGACATGATGATATAGGATCAAAAGAATTGAAAGTTATAGGGGAACCCATGAAACCAGGAAGTAGGTGTATAGTGCAAACGAGTATTGCAGAGAAGAAGGTCCCTGAAGCATGGAAACTTGCAAAGCTAACATCTATCTTCAAAAAGGGAGAAGAATGGAATAGAGAAAAGTATCGACCAATTTCTTTACTTTGCACACTTAGCAAGCTTATGGAGGGTCAAATATGTCATCAAATGGATAGCCATTTGACAATATCGGAGATAAGTCATCCAAATCAATGGGAGTTCAAACATGGCTGTAGTATAGAAGGGCACCTTCTTTATCTTACTGAAGAGTGGAAGGCAGCACTTGATGATGGGAATTATGTAGGATTATTGTTGGTTGACTTTAAGAAAGCTCTTGACAGTGTGAATAGAGAAATCCTGAAAAGGAAGCTCCAAGTTGTCGGCATCTCTGGAGATATGTTTCACTGGATCTGTGATTACCTTGATGAAAGGAAGCAGTATGCAGAAGTGAATGGGAAGGTATCATCAGTAGATGGAATCAACTTTGGAGTCCCACAAGGGTCTCTCCTTGGCCCACGTCTCTTCTTGATTCTTGTCAATGATCTCCCAGATGCCGTATTGGCGGGACATCTCTTTATGTATGCTGATGACACCATAATGTACTGTGTCTCCAAAACCATCGATGATGTACTTGAGAAATTCAATGTTGCAACAAATGAACTACATGCATGGTGTACAAAGAACCATCTTACTGTACACACGGGAAAAACAGAAGCAATGATTTTATCGAACGCCAATGTCCTAGGGCCTATACAGCCTGTTATGTTTGGAAATAATACGATAGAATATGTTACAGAGAGCACTTCCTTGGGAGTCAACATAGACAACAAACTAAACTGGAAGAGTCATCTTACAAAAGTGACAAACAGTTTCACTAGAAAATTTAAAGAGATGAGAAGGCTGAAGTATTCACCTATCAAGATTCAAGAGGAGATATATTTCAAAACTGTAGTTAGTTCTATGACATACTGTACCTCGGTTTGGGGCACGAGCTCTAATGTCATCTTGGATGCTATTGACAATCTACATAGCAGGGCTGCAAGGCTCATACACAAGATCAAAGACAGAACCCTTACAAATGAAGAGGTAATTAACAAAGTCAACCTGCAGCCAATAAGTTATATTTCTAAAAAAGGCTGTTAACCTACATGCACAAGATTTTTTATGAAAACTGCCCACCTCCTCTTCTCTCAAGGCCTTTTGAAAAACGAGAGAGTATAACTCGGAATAAGTCACAACTTGACTTAAAGCGATTTAAAAGAGAGATTGGCAGAAATAGTCTTAGATATAGAGGATCTCCTCTGTGGAATGCAATTGACAACAGTTTAAAAGAAAAAGAGAACACACAAGAATTCAAGAACAACATCACATTACTTATTGATTTTATAAATAAAGTTTCCTTTAAATCTGAAACGTGTATTTTACAAACTAGGCTTAAGGATTATCATTATTGAACAGTTTAACATTTTTGTACATTTTCAGGTAAACTTTTCAAGTATTAGTATGCAGATCCACATCAGCATAAGCTGACTTTAGTTTAACCTGCAATAACAAATATCGTATGAATGTATGTATGTATGTATGTATGTATGTATGTGTGCTGGAGGTATGCAGGGAAGGAAATCAGAGTGGTTTTGCCATCTTGTATTCTTGCAGCTATAAGAAATGCTTTCCAGTTGCCACCATTGAATTAGTGCAGACTTTAATGGAATACTCAGATTCATACCATCAGGAAATAAAGGGCATTGACTTCATTTAAATTATCTCGCTACAATACTTTATTAGACAAATTAGATTTGAAAGGGAATTTATGAGTAAAAACTGTTAACACAATGTAAATCTAATAATTGGCCTTTATTTCTTTCCTAAAGTGAGAAGTAATATTGTTTATGGCCTCAGAAAGTGATGGCCTTTCATATACAGCACATAAGTTTTTGAGAATTTTGATTTCATTGATCAACTCTTGATATGGCCCAGGATTTGAGACTACTTTGTCACATGGCATATCCAGCAGACTGTTGATGTACCCTAGAAAAGAGTAGACGGTAATGAACCTTAAAAATATTGGTTGATCCTAGAAGAGTAATCATGTTAATGCTGATGTATAGAGTACTTGTGAATACTCCATCTAAAGACATACCATAAGGTGGTGATGGTTATGCAGGTGTTGCAGTGAACCCTCCTTGTATTTTGTAAACTGAATTCTGAATATTGGCTGGCCATTGCTATTCCCTGCTTGTTGCCTATCTATATTGTCATTATAGTGAATTGCAGCCAAAAGAAGCCTACATGAAAGGAACAAGATTACATTTTTGTTTACTTTCAGTCAGTATTCAATTTGGATTATTTGTAAGTACTAGTGTATTATAGTACTTTTAAGTGTATGATAATTTTTAAAAATATGGTTTACCCACCTGCACAGCATTCCTCCATGAGACTACTTAACATTTTTGGGAGCAAATTGAAGTATAAGACTGTGGAATGCCTCTATTGATGATGTTTGCTGTAATGGACTTAGCTTTGCAACATCCCCCATTAGGCACTTGTTCATCAGAATTATTGTTAATTTTCCACGCGATTTGGTACCTGAAAATAACAAATGCTTCAGTAATGCCTTCAGTCAATTCAACAGTGATATATTTTTTACATATACTTGGTTTTAGGTATTTTCTTCTTAATGATGCATCATGAAGACAAAGCAATGGGTCTTCATGTATGTGTGTATTCAACGTTATCTAGAAAATCCTCATAAACATCATCAACTTTACTAATTCCAATTGTTTCCAAATCCCACAATTATTTGACATCCTTATCCAAAGATGAATCATTACAAACAGTATGTAAAGATGGTGAATCAAGAATAAGATTGAGGTTAACATTCTCCACTGAGTTTACCTTCTTACCTTTTAGAGATCCAGACAATACCCAGCCAAGTTTTGTCTTTACAGCAACTGGCTCTCCTGGCTGTCCTTGTATTGACTGCCCATCTTGTAGACTATGTAAGAAATTTATCCCAACTAAGATGTCAATTTCTAATACGTCCTGTGACTTGCAAACATCTGAAAACCAAAGCTTTTTAAGATGCATATAATCTTTCTTAATGATGTCAACATATTCATTGTTGATTTCATAAATATTTTCAACAAAGTAAGCTTCAATTACTCCTGCTTTCTTTCCTTCTACTGACTCCAATAGCATTCTCACAACGTCTCTCACTTTATCATCCACATTAGTAGACCCAAAGGTCTTACTCCCTGGTGCTTCTCTGCAGCAGGGCTCCATATCTAATGCATCCTTAACCTTAACCACAACAAAGGATTTGTGGCTACCAGAATCGAACAGAACACGTGCCTTAACCTTTATATCTTCTTTCTTTACAATAGCTAGTGCAGTTTGCAATATTGTCCTCCCCCCATATTCAACACTACCTAAGAAGGAGGTGGCATTAGCATTACTACTACGGCCTTGTGGGGTTATTGTATCTACTGAGATGCTTTCTTGTGGAGGTATACTATTCTCACAAATAGAAATGTGATGTTTTCCACTACAAAAGTGACATAAAACCTTTGAGCGACACTCGTAAGCTCGTTATCCCCGCTTCAAACAATGTAGGCATCGTCCTTGCTTGAAAAGTACTTGCTTTCTTTCTTCTATTATCTTCACCTCCTTACATCCGTTGTCTTCATGGCTGCCATTGCAAAATGTGCAAGTAGTAGACTTGTATTTCTGTCCTCCGCCATGTTGCTTTATAAGCAATGCACTTGTTGTTGTTGTTTTGTCTTGAATCAACTTCTGCTTCCATTCTTAATGCTCCTTTGCAACATTTGTGCTTCCTGTATTTCTAGAAAATGAAGTATGCTGTTCTCTTACATCAATAGAGAGTTTATGATTTGATACGTAGCTCACTACGACGACCCTTGGAGACTTGGACACCAGCGCGGTGGGGTTGTGTTGCCGTAGTGTGTTGAATTTGGTTACGAAACACAACACGCAAGTGACTACCTAGCTCTTTAGGCGCGAAAAAAGTGAATTACTACTTTGCTATGGAGGCCAACTTTGAACTGCAAAATCTTGCTTTACAGTTGCATGGAAACAACGTGCTAGATGATGATGACCTTTTTATGCTCCTAGATGCGCCTAGGCCTAGAAGAAACCAGCATAGCCAGTTGCCATTTTGGCGCTATGAGCATTTCAATCTTGAGGAGATGAATGTACAGCTGAGTTCAGGTTTGAAAAGGATGATATCTACACACTAATGCATACATTCCGACTCCCAGAGGTGATCAAATGCTACAATGGTGTTGTGATGGATTCTGTGGAAGCATTGTGCATTTGCCTACAGCATTATGCATACCCTTGTAGATACGCAGATTTAATTCCAAGGTTTGGTAGGCCCATCCCACAGCTCTGTATGGCAGTCAATGTTGTACCAGATATGATATATAATAGATATAGCCATCTGCTTACAGATCTAGATCAACCTTGGCTATCTCCACAAAACCTACAGGCATATGCATGTGCAGTTCATAATAGTGGTGCTGCACTTGCCACTTGTTGGGGTTTTGTGGATGGTACAGTCCGACCCATTTGCAGGCCTGGGAGGAATCAAAGAGTGGTCTATAATGGGCACAAAAGGGTACATGCCCTACACTTCCAAGCTGTTGCTGCCCCCAATGGGGTAATTGCAAAGTTGTATGGACCTGTAGAGGGTAGAAGACATGACAGTGCTATCTTAGCAATGTCTGGTCTATTACCCCAGTTGGAGCAACATTCTGTTTCACCTACTGGAGAAATTTTATGTATATATGGGGATCCAGCCTATCCTCATAGGCTGCAACTTCAACGACCATATGAGAGAAGAGCCCATTTGACAGAGGAGCAACAAGCCTTCAATCAGTCCATGAGTAAGGCAAGAGTATCTGTGGAAAGGATTTTTGGAGACATTGTGAATTATTTTACATTCACAGATTTCAAAAAGAACCTCAAGACTGGCCTTAGTTCTGTTGGCAAAATTTATTCGGTGTGTGCCCTCCTAAGAAATGCAATGACATGCCTCCATGGTTCAACAACATCAACATTCTTTGATTTGCAACCACCTGCTCTTTGCGAATACTTTTATAGTTTTCTTGGGTGCATTGAAACGGTTTGTTTAAAAACCACCAAATAACACCAGTGACATTAATCCTATGCCTTATTGTCCACATAATAATATGCAGCCTGTTGGCCACAATATAATGAGTAACATGACTTGTCTTACACTACCATCGTTTCAGTTTTGCAAAACAAAATTGTTACAACTTCCTTTAAGACTTCTGCACTAAGTTTCTGCAAAGTACTTTGTGGAATAAAGTGTAGTGTGATACTAAGCACAACAACATGAAATTAGAGCTCCAGAATAGTTTACTTATTGATGCTTACAAGATCTGGCTATCTTGTTCCCATCATGTACATCGTTGGGGATAGAATTTGACAGAAGGAATTCATTTTTTGCTTACTAATTAATCTTTTCTTTTAAATTATTAAGCATACTTAGCAGTGCTTGGTTTCCTTGCTGTATCTGCAGAAGGATAACCTGCTGCTGATTTTGCTGATGAGACAGAATCTCTAGCATTTTCTCATCTCTCCTCTCCCTTGCTTGCTGCTCTCTTTCTTTCAAATCCAGCTCTCTCTTTCTTATTTCAACGTCTTCTTCTGCTTTCCTCTCTTTGGCTTGATATTCTTTCTTTCTTATCTCTAACTCCTCCTTCCTCAACTCCACTTCCATTCTCCATTTCTCCTTCATAAACCCCATAGGTTCTTCTCCATTGCCATTACTTTTCTTTTTCTTTGCACTCTTCTGATTTTCTCTCTCTCTTGTCTCTGCCAACCTTTCCATCGATCTCTTTCTTACACTTTCAGCAGTCTCCCTTTCCCTCTTCATTATCATTGTACTGCTCTCTGCCCTGCATGCACTTTCTTCTTCTGCTCCTTCCTTTCTTTCCATGATGCTCTCAATGGCATCATCTACTTCTGTCTTCTCAGGTGTAATGCCACTTGCTCTTTCTTCAGCTGCCATCTTTCTTTTACAGTTTCTTTCTACTTTGGCATATCTTTCTCTCACACCCCTTTGGTCAACCACAAAACGCAAACCTTCTACAGCATTTAATGCATTTCCCACCTTATCCCATGCCTGTCCCCTTTCTCGTGTCCCAACCTTATATCTATAAGGCTCTGTCACCAGTATTTCTCTACACAGCAACACAACATGACTTTTACTCCATACCATCTTATGTCTAGCCAAGGAAGTAGTTGAGGCAAATAAGGCAAATATAAAACTTCCAATATCACATTTCACTCAGTTATGATGAAAAGAATACATAGCAAGCATTTCTTAGGTACACCAAGATGTCATGGCTTCATAGCCTTTGCTTTACGAGCCCACAAGTATATATATATAAAGGGACAACAGCCATGTAATATCTATAAACATTTCTTTCAAGAACAAAAATGAGAACCTCAATATACACTTTCTTTCTTATAATTACAGATAGATTTTAGCTGCTAACACTTGTTAACTGTAAGCAACTCTGCAGTGAACTATGTCAATCTATGGTAAGTTAAGTAGTATATGATGTATGCTGAGTTACAAAATACTTTTGACAGCCAATATTACAGTCACATTCTAAGTCTAGATTTTCAACTACAAACATTTGTGTAGATCTTTGACCGTCAACTGAAGTTGTAGGATAGGCCATTTTCAAGATAGCAAATGTATCTTGCCTGCAAAAGAAGGAGCGCTGTAGAAGCTAAACTGTAGATTTAACCCTTTAGAGCCTTTTTGCAGAAATCACAGGTTTTTGTGTGTATATTTGAATTCTAATGTTTAGAAATGAAGCTGAAGTGATAGGCATTGATATATACACATGTTCTGAAAGCTTGAAAGCATGGCTATTAGAAAATGAAAGAAAAAAGACAATATCTCCAATAACATAACAATGCAGGGAAAGTAACTACACAATATTTTATCAACTGTCTACGAAGTAAAAATATATTTTCTGGAAATTTGACCAATATCTTACAACCAAGGGTACTATGCATCAATAGGAGGTCAAAATGGCATAAACCACTCGTCTGCCTTTCAAATGAAACAGGAATGGACAAAATTGATCATGTCTGTGATGTTTTGTAAGCAAAAATCCAGATATCTGTAGTTTGCTACATTTACAAGAAAATTTCTATATGGGAATACTTTGCGTACCTTACCAGGTTCATGAATTTCTTTCAACTGAAGTGCATTGTTTTGGTGAAGTTACTTCCAATTTATACAGCTAAAAATCCAAAAGCATGCCAATACATGCTTCCAATTGAATCAGTAGTGGTGCATCTTTGTAGCAATAGTAAAAGATAACTTATACAAACCAAACATAGGAACTTACTCTAATGTAAACTAACATTCTTACTAAATACAAGTTTAAAAAGTTAAATCCAGCTCTGACATGCACTTTATTCATAACTTGCTTTGGGTGTGGAAGTTCTTAAAGCAAGATTGGCACACATACTTGCCACATTTCTCACAAAAGTTGCTTGTTCTTGTATTTTGTCTTTTCCTTTGTGCATTGAGCTTGTATGCACAGCAGCAGCACTTTATTCTTGGGTGCTTTTTTGTAGCATAGTGCTTTCCCAGAAAACGAACATCATCAGGTACATCAATCTTCCGGTTGCCACTTTGCATTTGCTTACCTGCTCTTGGCTCAATCGCATCTTCACTTTTCTTCTGCAAATATGGCTCAACTACTTGGTACACTAATATTTCACAGTAAAGCTTGTGACTATTCCTTCTCTTTGAACATTCAGGATGTTTCTCTACATATATGCACATTGAGTTTGTTATACACATCTCAAACATTCTAAAAAAAATAGGTTTCCACCACTTTTGTGTTTTTCTGCCAACTGAATAGTAGCTTAGATATTGATCACACTTGTCGACTCCACCCATATTTTGATTGTAATCAATAATCATGTGAGGTTTTTGAATATGTCCTTTGTGTCGCTCACTTGTCTTCTCAAAATTGCCATGAAAGGAGGATACTGCAAAAACATCTCTTTTGTCCTTCCAGTGGACAGCCACAATGTCCCTGCTTTTTATATAAATGGCTTTGCCAGGCTTCAACACTGCAGTTTTGAAATGCTCTGGAAACTCACCCCTGTTGATACGAATGGTGCCACATGAAAATGTATTTCGTATAAGTAGATCTTTTATCAGTCTTAAACGTGTATAAAAGTTATCAAAGTATAGACGGTATCCTTTGTCAAGATACTGTGACATTAGGTCAAATACAACCCTGTGTGAAAGGCCATGTTCACTAGGACCGTCTGATTTTCCAGTATATATTTGAAACTGGCAGCAGTAACCTGATATTGATTCACAGAGTGCCCAAAGTTTCACTCTAAATTTCTTTGGCTTTTTTGGCATGTACTGGAGAAAACTTAATCTACATTTTGTTCCTATCATTTGTTCATCAATGCTCAGAGATCTCTTTGGGGAGTAGGGCTTAGAAAAGCGGTGATTGAGTGCCTTTTGTAGGTTTCCTAACTTGAAAAGTCTATCATAGTTTGGATCTTCTCTTGGCACTTGTTTTGTATTGTCAGTGAGATGTAGGAACCGCATAAGTGCTTTGAAGCGATCCCTAGACATAACACTTCTAAACCATGGCATGCTTGTTATTCCAGTCCTCCAATAATCATGGATATCAGGCAATTTGGCTAGTCCCAAAGCAATTATAATGGAAAAGAATGCCATTAGCTCTTCTCTTGAAGTTTGAAAACTCTGTGGGATTTGCTTTGTTGCACAAAACTGACTATAGTACAGATTTGTTTGATGTACAATTTCATCTATAATCTGAAGTTGAAAAAACATCAAAAAGTAATCCAATACTGATTCTGCTGCTGCTCCTTCTCTGCTGATGCCAACATACTCAGTAAATGGAAAATCACTGTTTGGATTTTCATATATTCCTTCTATGACCTGCCAGCTTGGGTCATCACCAATACTTGATGCTGATTTGCCTGCTCTGGTTTTTGGCAACTGGCTCTTTTTACAATCCCTGCTACATTTCTTGGGTGCAACGTATCCTGAAGTAAGTGCTCTTTTTCTTTTTATGCTCACTTTTACATCACCATAGAAACTTGAACAATTTGCAAAACTCTGGTGTGACCCTGGTAAATCACTTGCTTTCTTGACAGACAGTGTGGAAGCATTTGATATAGTGTCATTGCTTTCTTTTATGTTTGATGTACTTCCATCATCACTGCCTTCATCACTCTTATCACCCCGAAGTTATGAATAAGTAAAACTCTACATAGACAGTTGGCATAAATAATGTGAAATATGCTGTATAGACAATTCAATATAGACTAGAATATCTGGTCATAACAATTATGTCAAAAGCGTCAGCAGCAAGGTATCAAACACTTTGCATGAAGTGTAATCAGCTGATATATAAGTTTCAAAATGGCCTCTTTCAAAGCAGCCATTGTCCTTGAAGAGACACAACTCACTTACATATAGCCAAATACCTCTAAAACAGCACATATCTCTAGAAAGAGTCAAAACTAGTATATTGCTACTTACATCAGAAATAAATCTACTGTCTTCGAAGCATGGCTCAGCGCTATCACTAAAGTTCTGCCATCCGGTGTCACTATCCTTGTTATCAGCAAGTAAATCAAAACATGTTGAAGAATCATCACTTGAATAACTATCTACAGCATCACTATCATCTTCTGAATCAAGCAGTGCAGCTAATACGTACTCAGTAGTCTGTAACTTATGTTGAACGCGACTGAAAGAAGCAGGCGCCGATTCCTTGTTCGCCATGACAGCTTCCCAAGATACAAAACTTTTGCTTTGTTCACATTTGTTAGAGAACCAAAAACAACCAATCAAATAGCCATTTTCTTATGCAGTGCTACTTTAAACCTGCTCCTACCAAATCCTACCTTTATCACAAAACCACACTATGATTTATGTAAATTTATCTCAAGGGGTCCAGATATGGACCCCTTAGGCTCTAAAGGGTTAAGGCCTATTTGTACGAATTGGTAAAAAAAAAGTGAAACTGGAGCAGTAGGAAACCATAAATACCGAATTCTTACCTGCATACTGATCACTACGTGAAATGATCCGAATGTGAGTAGTGGAATTATAGCTGAATACACAATCACAAGGGTATCCCCAAAGTGGCACTCGTGTCCAAGCCTCCAAAAGTCGTCGTAGTGAGCTATGTATCAAATCGTAAACTCTCTAATTTCTGCTTCCAAGGCACTCAGCAGTTTGTTCATCATACATTCCTGGTGACCTTTTGTGCTACAGATCATATTGAGTTTGACTGCTTCAGGAATCTTATCCAAAATAACTGGAACAACTATAGTTGAGTAAGAGTCCTCATCTACACCCATTGCCTCTAACCCATGATAGTGCGTTTTGACACAGTCAAGTAATTTCCGTAATCTTTCGATATTTCTTTCGCTGTATACTGGTAATACACTTAATAGTTTGTTAATGTGAGCACGCTTTATTGTTGTTGGCTTCACAAATCGTTGCTCTAAGCGGTTTAAGGCTTTAGGGTAATTTTTCTCAGTTAAAGAAAACCTGAAAGTACCTTTTATGTTGGAGCTTCCAAACAATGTCTCAAGTACGGGACTTTGTCATCATCAGACAGCTCTTCGTTTTATTGTACTGCTGTATGAAATCCATCCTATACTTTGGGCCAATCAATTGGTCATCCAGAGAACTTTTTCAATTCCAATTTTGGTACTTTTGTGCGGACTTTCTTTATGTTAGACGTTGATGCATTTGTAGCTAGGGTATCAATGGAAAAGACTGAGCTTCGTCATTCTGAATCACTTGGTGAGAGGGACAATACTGGGGGTTGCTGCTCACTGTTTAGTGTCTTCCTTAGTTTTCTCAGACTGGCTTCAATCCTTTGCTGAAACTGTCCAGTGTCATTGACTTCAACCATGCATTCAGTTCCATTGTCATCATCTTCTATTGAAATTAAATCCACAAGTTGGTCATCCAGTTGCCTCAGCAAGCTCTTTTTCTCTTCCAACTGGGCTTTCAGACCTTCCACCTTTATTTTGTCGTTCTTCGCCATTATGTGTGGCGATCACACGTGGTTGTTGATGCCATAAGACTTTTGGTGGGTTATCACAGCTAACTTGAGTATTTTACGCTAATTTTTGATTGTAATAAAACATGAACTTCAGTATCAGCTTTTCAACATAACAGAATATGCATTTTATCAGTTTAATTTGAACAATTGTAACGTATTCTTTAGTAGGACTAGGCCTATGTGCCTAGGCCCAAATTTAATTACGTGAGATGTGAATGGGTGAACAAGTGTATGTTACAATGGGCATGGTGAAAACGCTGCTACAAAATCAAGCAGATGCATTCAAATCTTCATTCAAAAGTCTAATTCAAGATTTGAAGGAGGATATGACAGTATACGAAAAGAAATTACAGATATGCAGGTGAGCCTTCAATGTTCGCAAGCCAAAATGGAAGCCAATGAGAAGAAGATACAAATCGTTGAACAAAATATCTCCACACACAGTGAAAATCTAAACAAAATAAATGATCATGCTGACCAAGTTGAGACCCAGTTGGAGTATCTGGATAACCAGAGCTGCCGCAACAATGTTAGAATCATCGGTGTTAGCAAAGACAAGACTAAAGAGAAATCTTGGGATGACACTGAGGAGGTTGTAAAGGCACTTATTAAAGAAACATTGAAGATTACTGATGATATTAAGCGTGACGATGTCGTAGAGTGAACCGACGCAACAACAGCTTGCGACTTTTAGCTGACTTGTCACGACACACTCTGGACAAGCGAGAAGCTCAAGTCCCAAAGCTGCTAGATGCAAGAAAGAACGGCAAAGTGGCTTAGGGGCTTATTACATGAGCAGGGCTAGCCCTGCTAACCAAGGTAGACGAGATCCCTTTGCCAGTAGGAAGCACGTATTATTTTGGAAAATAAATTACATGACCCCTGGTAGCTGAGATCCCACTATAGCATAGCAGGGCTAGCCCTGTTTGCAGGGGTGAATAATTGACATTCTTCTCATGTAATTGCCAAACAGGGCTGTAGACAGGGCTGACCGCAACATGTTTGCAACTGCGCAAGTCTCAATGGTTGAAAGTTCAATTCGCCACGTTGGATCCATAATGGCGAATGGGAAAACAGTAGTTGGTCGGAAACTGGCAAGTGTAAATGGCTTCAAATGGACTGCTGATATGATCCAAGATTTACTTGAAGGACTCTATGAATACAAAAGTGAAATGGAGTACAGGAATTGTGACTTCAATGCCGATAAGGCACAACAATATGAGGCTCTACGATCATGCATGGCCGTCAAGTATTCATGCGACAAAACAATGTTTGGCCCTGAAAAAATTACAGCTAAGACAGAATCCTGTAACCAAGAGGAGTATGCAAAATTGTGTGAGGAGGAAACAGCTATGATAAAGAAAGGGTACGGTCGCGTTCATGAAAAAAGAAAGGAAGTGAGACAGGGATTTAGTAAAGCAGTTGTGCAGAGAACGAGATCTGGGTCTGGCAAAATGGTTATAGAATTTTATGATCTCATGATCCACATTTGGGGAGGGTCTCCTGCCAGTGAGCCCTTGCCGTTTGGAATCATGTCAGCTGCAGAAGAGCAAGGTAATGAACAAGAGACAGCATGTTTCGAGAAAGAGCAGGATGCAGAAAGTAATGAAATCCAGGACAGTGTGAGTGTTACTGAAGATGCTTCCACTCCATTGAGTAGAGTAAGCAACAACATATCCTGTCAGAAGAGAAAGGCAATCCCAAATGCTATTCCAAACCTTATTGACAATAAGAGGAAACATATGGAGCGTCAGCTATCAGCAGCACAAAGAGGCAAAATTCTAATGCAAGACAGTAGAGAGGAAAAAGAATTCAGGCAAACTTTGACAAGAACATTGCAGGAGTCAAATGCAATTTTTGCAGGAGCAATGAAGGCCATGAGTACATCAATGGTTGCACCGTCCCAGTCCTTGCAGAGATCAACAGACATTATGTCTCAAGAACAAATTGCATCTCAATTTCTCAACAGATATCAACATTATCCTCACATATATCAGCATGGACATTACGTCAATCATCAGGAAATGGGAATGATGGGTAGACAGGCAAAGAGAAACCAGGAAGAAGATGAATCAGATATATATGAATTTACTTAACAGTCTGTCTTTTTACTCATGTTAGTTGCCAGAAACTGGAAAACCAAAAATATTTTGATAGAAGCTCCTTTTTATTAAAGTACACACTTGTTATTATGCAAATTGACTTGGGATCAGCCCTTTAAGTTCCTAATGAGTAAGTGAGGGCCAGGTACTAGCCCTTCCTAGAAGAGAGTTGATTTTAAAAAGATTTGAAAGGGTGATGAGACTATTTTGACCAAACACTTTACAACATCTGTTTTAGAGTTATAAGTAAAAGTTAGAATACTTCTGCTTTGCAATTGCTCTTATACCCTATTTCCTATTACAGCTATGGTTTTCATGGTCTGAATCAATTGTATTTACAATCTGATCTTAGCACAGATTGCTTATTAGAAAAGGGTATTATCAAAGTTAGTGTTCATTCAGTTCTGTTTGATTACCAACTGAATATCTGTCTGGCAAGGTTATTTCCATGTACTCTACCAATGTCTCCCTTATGGATTCTCCCTCACTAGTTGTATTTGAATATATAGGATCTGGCAAATTTTTGTATGTTTCTTCTTCTAGTCTATTTCGTTGAATTTGAGACTTAACTGCTTCCTCATCAATACTGCTTGTATGCTGCTCACAAAAATTGTGAAGCACAAAACAAGCATGCACTACTTTTGGGATTGTGTGTAATTGTAGATCCATTTTTCTTGTCAGGATGGACCATCTAGCTTTTAGACGCCCAAAAGCACACTCAATAGGGTTGCGAGCACTCCGTAACATATTATTGAATATAACCTTTGCATTAGTTTTGCAAGTCTGAAACTCTTTCATGCAATTTGGAGTGAGTGGATAGGCCGGATCACCAATCAAGTAGCAAGGTATTTGAGCATGACCAGGAAGTAAACGGCTGTATACTTGAGGAATTGTACCATGTTTTAATTTGATGTTTAACACAGAGTTAGAAAAAACTTTTGCGTCATGGACGCTACCAGGCCATCTACAATCTATGTCCATGAAATAGCCTTTTGCATCACATACAGCTTGAACAGTCAAGGAAAAAAAGTTTTTGTAGTTGAAATAATCTTGTGAGTCCATATGTGGTCTACAAATTGGGATATGGGTGCCATCAACACAGCCAAAAGCATGCACCATTCCAAATTTTGTTTCAAATTGTGCTATTTTTTCTCTCATTTCATCCTGTGTCTTAGGTAGCCTTATATACTCAGGTGAAAGATGTTCTGAAATAGCACTACAGACCTGAACAATCAGTTTTGAAACTGTGCATTGATGGATCCCGAATGTATTTGCTGTCATGCGCATAGAACCAGTATCTTTTATGTAATATAATGTTACTGCAACTTTTTTCTCTAATGTCAAGGCTCTGTGATTGGGTGATGTTTCTGGTGAGATAAACGGTCGTACTTTATCACAAAGATGAACAAATTGTGCTCTTGTCATCCGGAAATGTCTTTTCCACTCATCTTCAGGTGCAATTCCCTCAATCATATTGACCCACCAGGACTCAGTTCTCCCCTCTCTTACCCAAATACTTCTCTTCATTCTCAATATCCTTTTCATGTGAATGTGTTTTGCCTTTCGTTGCATTCTACTTTTCTTTAATGCGCAGTATGCAAGTATTTTTTGACACACAATAGTGCGATGAAGCAAATAAAGAAAAAGTATGCCTTGGAGTTGCATCAGCAACAACGAGAGTATTGCAATTGTACGGAATATGCTCACAAATCGTGCTCTCTTGTCTTTTGTTGCCGCCATCTTTCTCAAATCAACCTGGTGCAAGTTTCCCGCCAATCCAATGCACAACGCGTTGTGCAGGGATCATAGGTCAACCGCAAGATTAAATTTCCACATGTAATCACGAACAAAACTGTACCTCGGATAACAGGGCTAGCCCTCCAAACAGGGCTAGCCCTGCTCATGTAATAAGCCCCTTACTCTGTACTTGATAAGCTGGTAATAAAGGACAAACCATCTCATGAATCCAGACTGCCTAGCAGACCAGTTTCACAAGGGGCAAGATCTACAAATGATAGTAGTGATCATGAAGTATCCTTTGGTTAATATGCAGAACCTAACTGTTGTGTTGTTTTAACATTTTGTTGATCTTTTAACGAAAGATCAGACTTGTTGTTATTGTTCTTTTAGTTCATTAATATTTTTTTCCCATTGGTTTAGATGCCTGTAAAACCAACCCCATGTGGCATTTGCCACAAAAACATACCAATTAACTGCAGATCAGTATTTTGGAACAACTGCAACTCTTGGGTCCACATAAAGTGCAACAGCATTACTGTTTATGACTATGCCCATCTTCAAAGTGAGCCTGATGACATACCTTGGTTTTGCCTTAAATGTATTCAAATGATGTTTCCATGTGGTTCTTTGGACAATAAAAAGTTATTAAGCCTGTATGATTTTGATTTTCCATCTTTTGTCAACTCAGTACCATCTTTTGAGATAGTTTCAGATCTTACTAACTTGGCAAATCTAGATGAGTATGATATTGATGAACATCTACCTTCCAATGTCAACTCTGGTTATCATACTCTTTAGGAATTATATTTGCTGGATACTTCTGACAATGATTTTTCCTTATTTCATGTTAATATCAGAAGCCATTCTCTTCATCATGATGAACTTGTCTCAACTCTTACGAGTCTTAAAGTAGGTTTTGATATTATTGGGGTATCTGAAACCTGGAACTCTTTTGAGAATCCTATAGAAACAGATCTTGAAAGTCCATGCTATAGGTTTTTCCAAGTCCAGTCTCAAAGTCAAAATGGTGATGTAGAACTGTATGTAAAATCAGGACTAACTCCAATACCTAAGCCTGATCTTTGCAAAGATAGCACTGAATTATAATCAATTTGGGTTGAAATTGAAAATAACAATGGCAACAATTATCCTATAAGTTGCATGTACTGCCATCCAAGCTCTCCTATTGATACTTTTAGTGAATATATACAAGACACTTTGTCCAATTCAGCTGTTTTCAATAAACAGGTTTTTATCCTAGGAGATTTCAATATTGACCTCATTACTTGTAATTCTCACATTCCAACCAGAAATTATGCTAATATTTTTTTTCTCTAATCTATTTCTCCCACATATCATTCATCCATCACGGGTTTCTAGATTCACGTCTACCCTAATTGACAATATTTTTTCAAATATTACTGATAATGAAACTGTTAGTGGAAATGGTTTGACTAGGATAACTGATCATTTCCCTCAGTTTCTGATTGTTAAACTAGCTGGTATATCTTATAAGAATTTATCATATTCTCAACATGATTTCCCTAAACTCAATAAAGATAACCTCCTGGAAGACTTTACTAGGTTAGACCTTACCTACTTATATGATCATTCCCTGGATGTTAATGCTACATTTAACAGATTACTGTCCTGTCTTGATGACTTAGTCAAAACTTATGCACCTTTAAAGAAACTGACGAAGAGAGATATCAAGTTTAGGAATAAACCTTGGATTAATAGCAAAATTCAAACAATGATGCGTATCAGAGACAGACTGTTCAGACAAATTAAAAGGAACAATGATCAATCCAGTGGTAGAATCCTTAAAAACAAGCAAAACAAGTTATTTCCAACGCTATTGTCAAAAAACTAGTAACAACATGAAACAAATGTGGTCAGGAAGTAAATCTGTTATAAGTATTAAGAAATCAAGTGGTGTAAATGTAATCAATAAACTGAAAGACTCAAATGGTAATATAGCATCAGATCCCGTTGTAATTGCAACAACTTGTAATATGTTTTTTGATAATGTTGCTCATAGTGTCACTAAAAATATTCCAAGACCCAATACGTTACCTGTTGAAGTCATGGATGATAGAGTTAGGAATTCTTTCTTTGTTGCTCCTTCAACCGCTTTTGACGTCTCTGATATAATCTCGCTGCTGCAATCTGGTAAATCGCTGGGACCTAATAGTATTCCTATGAAAATTTTACAGCTTCTTTCTCCATTGATAGCATCTCCTCTCTCTCAAATTATTACTGAATCATTTCAGTCTGGGATATTCCCAGATAAGATGAAGCTAGCTAAAGTAATACCACTGTTTAAGACAGGTTGTACTCTTACAGCATCAAACTACAGACCTATTTCTATTCTCTCTGTCTTTAGTAAAATCATTGAAAAGGTATGTACGCCTCTATAGTTTCTTACAAAAGTATGAAATCATGTATACTTTGCAGTTTGGTTTTCGTGCTAGCCACTCTATTAACCATGCTCTGGTTAGTTTAACAGAAGCTATCAAGAACTCACTGGATAATAAGAAATATGGCTGTGGAATTTGTATTGATGTACAAAAGGCATTTGACACTGTGAATCATAACATTCTTTTGATGAAATTTGAGCATTATGGAAGTAGAGGAACTGTCCTGAAGTGGTTTAAGTCCTATATCTCAGATAGAATGCAATATGTCTCTGTTAATGGATCTACCTCACAGTCTCTCATTGTTACCTGTGGTGTCCCTCAAGGCTCAGTCTTTGGCCCTCTCCTTTTCCTTATTTACATTAATGATCTACCTCTTTCATCAAATAAACTATCCGTTTATTTATTTGCTGATGACACTAACATTTATTGCAAAGATGAGACTCTTAATCTGCTTCAAAAAACTGTTAAAAAGGAAATGAAAAAGGTTAAAATTTGGCTTGATGCTAACAAATTGGCATTAAATAGTAACAAGACTAGTTTTATTATTTTTAAGTCTCCTCAGAAGTCTTCTTCTGATACAGTTAGTATCAAAATTGGTAATCTTCCAGTTAAGCAGACTAAGTATATAAAATTTCTTGGCATTTTATTAGACGAAAACCTTTCATGGAAGTATCACCTGACTGAACTCTCCAAAAAGCTACAATCGTTGCCAAAATTACTTGGAACACCACACATCTCTGAGATTTAAAGGCAGGCCATTGACTCAAATAGTACTGATACTGAGCTAGCCGTTTAAGTGACTTAAAGCCCCCTCCCCCCCCCCCCGAAAACAATGTTGGATTTTGTAGATAAGATGTTGCTACATGAGAAAACGATCGAATTCTACGAGATGCCAAGCGTATATCACAGTAACACAACATTGTACGGGGGAGGGGGGAAGCTAGGTATGGAAAAGTGTGAAAAATCTGCAGTTCGTTCCAACAATTTTGGCAACGATTGTCTAAAGAGGGTGGAGGAGAAATGTTTAGATATGTGAGAGATAAACTCATATTAGGGTAAAATGACATCGTAGATTCTGAATTTGAAGTCAGTTTTTACGTAAAATGTGTCATCAGTGTGGAAATGGCACCGGTAAAGGTGAAAATTCATGATTTTTCACACTATTTCACTTGCGTGCTATCATTTCAGTGTCTTAGGAAATATGTACACATAGAGGATAAAAATGACCCGAGATAACATGGAATAACAATGTGAGATGGATATTTGAGATAAAGCACGTAGAAGTCCTCGGTTATTATGGAAATTGCGACGCCAATTTGTTAACTATCCATCATGAGAACGAGGTTTAGTATTCTGGCAGTCTTTCACTAACTGCAAAAGGTAACGTGTGTCCGTAACATAAGGACGTACATAGTAATTAAATTATTTTTGACCATTTTATTGTGAGGATTGCACACTCGTGGTCCAACGTTCGGATTGGACATCAGAAAGTGTACCAGGACGGGAACGAGGCTGTGGTAACCTGTTAGTCAATAGTGACGTTATGATAAGAAGAAGGGCTGCAATATAGCGTTCCATTACACGTATTACTATAAGAGATGGGTGGCTATATGTATAAAAGAAGGTTCCACCTCAAATCACCGCACAGTACAGCAATGACATTCAAAGGAAAGTTATGCGGAAAACTAGAGCTTTAGCATATTTGAAGGTCACCTCTGAAGGGAAGAGCTACCGAGAAGTTGCTAAGAGCTTAAAAATATCTCTATCCTCTGTACATCGCTGTTGCAAGGAAGGAACAGGACAGAAGAAAATGTTAAAGTAGCAAAAAGAGGGAGACCACGAACTATATTGAATCGAGATGCAGCGCAGTTTATTAGAACTTTCCGAAAACTCAGAGATGATGGACAAAATCCTACAGTCAAAACTGTTATGGTAGAAAGTGACATGACGAGAGGAAGCTATAGATCTTTTGTGCGCCTCTTAAATACTGCTGGATACAAAAAGCTACAGCCATGCCTTTATTAATGCACGCATGTCTTCACAAAGCAGTGGAATACAGAAAGTCTTTGTCATGGACAACGATCCGTGTCAGAACAGTAAAGTTGCACGGGAAGCATTGAAGGACATTGGTGCTACCTTATTAAGAATACCCCCACGATCACCAGACCTGAATACCATCGAGAACATTTTCAATAATGTAAAAAGGGCATTGCAGGAAGAATCGCTGAGAAGAAGAATAACATATGAACCATATAATTCTTTTTTGCAAAGGGTATCAAATGCATTACTCTGTGTTAACGGAGACCTGATTAAGAAAACAATTGACACTATAACTAAACGACTTAGATGTATTGTACAAACTAGAGGAAATAGAACAAAGTATTAATTTATATGTGAACACAAATATTCTGTCTAAATGAGTTGAATTCTCTCTCTCCATGGCATATGAACTCCTCTAATTTCACTATTTCTGTGGTTATGAGTATTCTGCCTTGCAGAATAAGAAAGATGAGGGCTAGTGCTTTGCATTAAAGCCCTAAATTGTGTTAAATTACTTAGGGAGAAAATAGTAGGAAAGAACACTACATCGCGCATACTATTGACTCATTACAGGAACCATGGATCGTCCACTACTATACTACAATGCTACTAAAAATAGACTATGATGGCAAAGCTAACGGTTACCACAACGGTTGCCACTTATATATCGCACTATATTTTTCTTGTAAATGTGTCTCTCTGCTATATTTTAAGGCAAAGATAGTCCAGTGATGTTAGGGCTGCCTTAGGTAGTATTTCTGCACAGTTTAGTCCACACGCTCGACTGAGATCGTCGAGCTTTTTGCACGGTTGCACGGTTACCGGAGGATTATGGAGGAAAGAGGAAGTGAATATCTTATCCTTTTTACTGTGAGTGGAAACCGTTGGCAAGCTGACAGAATTCGGTATTTCTCTCCAATATGCAAGGGGGAAGTGCATAACGGGGCGTCCTCATAACCACCAGTGAAATATCAATTCCATAGAGGTATATTTTAGATTGAATAAACTACCTATAGCATATAATTAAGGGTTTCACTAAACTGGTAACCGTTGGAAACCGTGCAAGCTACCAAATCTGTACAAGATAGCTATATATGAGGGACAGCGCCACCACATAAGAATTGGGGGCTACTCAGTGCATAACATTGCCTAAGGAAGACTGCTGTTGGAAAATTGCTGGCTGGAACAAAGTAGGGGGGCTCAAGTCCCCAGCCCCCAGAGATGCCGTGCTTGTAATGGGAGAAATGAAGGCAAAATAGTCCTTAGTTTACACAATAAATGATGCAAGGCATGTTGGACAGCTTGGTACTTCTTTGCAGTCTCTCCACTTTAACTGATAGCAAAATTGAAATGATGCCACCTAACCTATATGATATTTACGGATCTTTTATCTATGTCCACCTTATTGGCCCTGTTTGCAGACATTCACAGTCGAAATAGTACGTCTCATACGTATAACCAAGCGAAAGACCCTCCACCGTACTCCTTGAAAGTTACTGACTCTACTTCACATTTATAGGCTATTTATAAATCCAAATCCATTCCATTGAAAATCAAAAACGCACCAAGCCATTTCCATATTGTCTATAATCAGAAATGTTCTTATATCCCCCTAAAGCATTCAGACCTGAAACGTCATTCGCGGCCATTAGTTACCAGGCAACCAATAATGAAACTGTAGGGTGACGAAAACTGTACACTGAACTTTAGCAGCATGACCTACACACAAATATAGCAGTGGCCATTCTTTCACTAAGGACTGGAGTAACACTCCATGACAACCTCATCCGCGTTACACCTGAGCTAAGAAGTCTTCTATCATTACCACTCATTTGGCACAAATACACGATACTGAGGGTCTTTCATATTAGCTTCCTACTAGCACTAAGATTTCGCTCATATCCTCCTAACTTCTAGTTTGGTATTGTTTCTAACTGATTAGCAGCTAATAGAGCTTCCCCGAATACTATGTCGTACCAAATGTATGTAAAACTTTACTACTAAACATATATAGCACTTGATAGTTAAAGATTGCACTCTGTTGACATTAAATTATAGCAGGGAGAGGTAGCATAGCCTTTAAGAGTACATGTATAGCCTATCAGCAATTATGACGTCAGATCTCCTCATATATTCCTCAAATTGAATTTTAGATGCCATTTTCAGATTCAGCGGCATACTTTTACTTAGACTACAGGAAAGTTACAAAGAACACAGTAAATTTTATATTTACCCCCCTCAGACAATCGTTGCCAAAATTACTTGGAACACCACACATCTCTGAGATTTAAAGGCAGGCCATTGACTCAAATAGTACTGATACTGAGCTAGCCGTTTAAGTGACTTAAAGCCCCCTCCCCCCCCCCCGAAAACAATGTTGGATTTTGTAGATAAGACGTTGCTACATGAGAAAACGATCGAATTCTACGAGATGCCAAGCGTATATCACAGTAACACAACATTGTACGGGGGAGGGGGGTAGCTAGGTATGGAAAAGTGTGAAAAATCTGCAATTCGTTCCACCAATTTTGGCAACGATTGTAGCAAGGACTTTGGTATGTTTTTCAAAGTGAGACACTTTTTGCCTATTGACATTTTAATTTGTCTTTACAATTCAGTATTTTCACCTTGTCTTCAATATGGAATATTAGTTTGGGGTCTTACTTATGAAACTCATATCACCCCAGTGTTTCTGCTGCAGAAAAGAGTCTTAAGGGCGATTTCATTTGAGCACTTTACTTCTCCCTCTACTCCTTTATTCGTTAATATGAATAGTTTAAAGCTGCAACATCTTTTTCATCTCAAATTGCTCACCTTTGTGTATCAATGTGTTAACAAAACCTCTCCCACTTATTTTCACTCTTTCTTTAATCTAGTTGATTCTGTTCATCAGTATGGTACTCGGTAAGCTACTATGAATGATATTTTTTTAACTCATAAAAACACTACACAATATGGAATTAGGTCATTGCGTTAGTTTGGTGCAAAGATGTGGAATGACATTCCCATTGGAATAAAGACATCCCCCTCTGATATTAGTTTTCGTAAAAACCTAAAATCATATTTTTTTGACACAAGTTACAAATACTAACTATTGCTAGTAACAGCATCCATACATTACATTCAAATAATTTGTTCTTATTATATAAATAAGTGCCAAAGGGGGTGCTCTCTCCTCAATTAGGTTTCCTACTGAGAGAGTTCCTCCTTAAGAAATTCCCCTCCATACACTTTCTATTGTACTTAGTTTCCCTTTTATCTTGTATTCGATATTCAGTTTACATGTAATTTCTTATGTAAATGTCGTATAATTTGAAGGTGTACATAGTGGAATTTTAAAATATGAAAACTGAAACTGAAAACATTCTCGATCTGGGGAATAAGTTCCGTTACATAACCTCTATGACCACCTCTACGTTTTATTTTTCTTGATATCTCTTCCATTTTTCAAGGTTCTGCCAAGCAATATCCGTTTTGCTCGATGTGGACCATTAGGTGAGACTTTCGTATGCCTCTCTCTCGCTGGTTCTACGGTGTATTGCTCAGAACGAAGATACTCGAGAAAAGGAATCCATGTATGTTACGCAGCTTTCATTGATCAAAAATCATGCCTCCTGATACCTGTTAATGTTCACTTATTTATTCACTACAAAGCGGAATGTCTTAAATTAGGAACCAATGGTACATTAGAATGATATCTACACAATTCATAACATTGATGCAGCTAATTAAATGTATACTCGCAAACAAACAATATAATTTCCCATGTTAGTCATAACCGCGCAGCAACAGCGACATTGAGCTATGACGCAGCCCTAACTGTGTGGCTGGGAAAACCAACACATGGATATTTTGACTGTGGTTTACAACTGACTTCCATTTTGCCAAGATTTCATTGCATGTTTTGCTACTAGCCGCACACCAATACAAGTGATTTGATATACTTTTTACCCAATCATTTATATCCCAGAAGTCTTTTTCTCTTCCTAATGCCTCCATTTTCTTAACAAGGCCTGACATTGAATGAATGGCATAGCTAAGGCTACTTAGTAGATCCTTGTATATATTCCATATCCCAAAAGTTGGGCAACAGTTTTTACAGCAAAGCAAGCAACCTTAGATATCAACACTCAGTGAGTGTACATTTTATGCATGCATCAAAAACGTCTCTTAGAACAAGCTTAACTTTAGCAACATGCCAAACATTTAAGTAGTGGGTGGTATTTGTCATTTCTTCTCTTACATGTTTCTGACTTTGAGGGTGCCGATCAGTCACGAGGCTTCCTATTACTAACCCTGCATCTTCAATCAGTCTAACACTTCGAATGAGGCCTTCTTTCTCCATATAGCAACTACCTCCAACGTCAATACTCTGTAACAAAATTCAGTACAACCTATAAGCTAGGGATATGGTGTCAGAATGTAATAGATATGGGCACTAGAAAAAGTACAGCTCCAGAAGTAATCCAGTCCCCATCAAACCTGGAAGTACCCTTCATGTGCCCTATTACGTTTTCCTTTCATACCAATATTGAAATTTCGGCTATATCCATTTCAGCAATGGAACAAACTCTTATGAAATTATATAACAATATAAAAAGCTATTATGTTGATTGAAGTCTCCTGTATTAACTGGATGTCAACAATCTTTTTTGCATTTAGCTCCATCATGGTATGTGACCCATATTTGGCACAGTGCCCTGGACTGTCAGCTCTCCTGTCTCCTCCCAATATCAGATGGCCACCTGTATCTCTGTAACTTTACAGCATTTGGCTTTGTCTCATTTTCCACAATGTATAAATCGTAGGTTGGAGGTAATTTCTCATGTGGCTGTATTGTGTTCTAACAGACACTACTTGTATTTGGAGTGCATTCAAACCTTGGTTTATCTTTGTAAATGAAGCTCCAGTGACATAAAGTGCAGCAGACAAAAGAAAATGTCCTGCTGGAATATCATTACCAAAAGGCTGGCTTTGCCATTCTCTTTGAAAGCCACAATGTAGACACTTCTGTTTCACAGCAATTAATGTTCCAATATAAATACTTTCCACATTACAACACTAATGACATACACAGCATTCATAAAACAAGGTTAACAACTGGTTCTCAGAGACCAGCAACGTGCGTTGAATACTTGGAGATCTACAAGAAAACACAATGGTCTAGGTTAGCACACTAATAGAAGGTGGCATTTCTCCAAGAAGAAATAAACTCTTGAATTAAAGTACACTGATGAGTACACTGATTTTGAGGTGGGAAATACAATGCATGTATAGATAGGTCTCATTAAGTCAGTATATATATGTACTGACATATATGTGAAAGAGTCACTGATCTCTTGTCTGAGAACTGATCTGTTTCTTGCAGTGAGGGAATTTCCAAATGGTGCTTTTACTTAAACAGTTAAAGAACAAATAGTTCAGCAACTCAGATTGTTGCCTCATTGTACTCAATAGTTGGATGCAGTGGCATATAGCTGGAATCAAGCTGACTCTACTTCAGATATCTCAAATGACTTGTCAAGTCGAGGCCTTTTTGGGGTTGATGTCACAGGGGGCAATGATCTTCTGATAGCCTGCACTGAAGCATCTCTGGATTTTACCTTGACTTGTGGTCCTAAACAGAAAATCAATCAAGTGAACTTCTGACAAACTATAGGCTAACAGCACTTACAGTACTATAAGACCTACAATGTACAAACATCTCTTTATTCCAACAAAATACAGAACCAACTAAGAACTGTTGCAGATAGACATTAAATGCATGGAAGTTTTACCTTTTGACTGCTTGTATTTGCTAAATGACACTGTGTTGCAATAGTCTTTGTTTCCTTAGGAGTACTGGAAAATCTGTCTGACATTATACATCTCTTGATTTTGGCTCCAGAGCAACAGGAACTTGCTCTTCATTGATAATTGTGGCTGTTCTTTCCAATGTTGCACTATTCTGCGTTGGCTTGGAGTGTGCTAGCAACTGACTATTGAATAGCTTGAGTCAACACTTGATTACTTGGTGATTAACATATATTGATATGTGAAAAGTCTGTTGGTACTACAGAACTTCACTATAGCACGAAAAAGTGGGAACAGTCTTTAAGCATACTGAAAGCTTTTTTCGTCCGACACTCATCAGAGTATGAAATGTTGGATAACGACCGAAAGGTGAGCCGAAATATATCGCCAGATGTGGGTGCACGTGATATGATGAATAATGCGTCTATTTGGCCCTATGATTGGCCAATTAGCACCTATTCACCATTGTTTACTTAAAGAGTCCAAGTGAAAAAACCACCTCTTTTTGTTTACACAAGATTGGGTTTTGAGTCTTAATGTAAACTGATTCCAGAACACCTAAATGAAAGGAGCAAGCAAGATCGTCCTTTCATTTAGGTGTTTTGGAATCAGTTTACATTAAGACTCAAAACCCAGTCTTGTGTAAACAAAACGAGTTGATTTTTTCACTTGGACTCTTTAAGTAAACAATGGTGAATAGGTGCTAAGTGGCCAATCATAGGGCCAAATAGACGCATTATTCATAATATCATGTGCACCAGCATCTGGCTATATATTTCGGTTCACCTTTTGGTCGTTATCCGATGTGTCATACTCTGACGAGTGTCGGATGAAAAAAGCTTTCAGTATGCTTAAAGAATGTTCCCGCTTTTTCGTGCTATAGTGAAGATATATTGATATGTTTGTGACAAAATTTGTACTTCATAGGACCAAAGCAACATTTGCAGAGATGATACAGGGTCTCATTAAAAGAGCAGATAGACCATCTTTCTCTTGAGCTGAGTGAATATAAAATAACAGGGCATCTAGATCCGTTGTTGATGAAAAGCTAAAATGTAAGGAAACATACCCTGGGAACTTCTCTTTTTCTGAATGCATGTCTTGAACTAGATTGTGATGTAGATGTTACCGTATCACTATTCACCCATCTGTTACACGTAGTGGTGGAGTCAAACTCAGTTGATGGGTAAATGGTTGGGATAGCATGTTCTGTCAAAGTCAATCTCTTGGCAACATCCATTTCAACCTGAAAGTAGTTCGATATGGCTTCCCTGGAAAAATGTTTGCTACAGATATGACTTGTGGTTGGTTTGCTTTACAACTTTCTTGTCCTCTGAACAGACCGGACCCATTGCTTGCATCTGTTTACTTCTTTTGGACATTTGTGTAGTGTAGTCCCCTCAGCTGGTGAGTTTTTGCATCTGTACACAACACAACAATGAACCATCTTCATAACTACTATGTGAATCGCTAAATATCAACAGGTATCTCTGACTTTCAAGTAACTAAAGCTGTCCTATTGAAACTAATGCGGTTGCTAATGAAAGCAACCTCATTGCTACCCTGTGTGACGTCAGAAAGGAAGTACAAGATCTCAGCACACTGTTTCATCATGGTCATTCTTTGGATGCCTGTTCTGCGCACTTCACTTCTAAGTCGTGTGAGAAACTGAACTTAGTCTATCTGATACTACACAACTTAGAAAATACTTTTTATAGATTTCATCTATTTCACTTCACTGCACCTGAAACAACATTGATAGCAAGAACAGGTAAGATGGATTTTGAGCTACTCAACGTAGACATTGAAAAGAGCCTGCTATTTGGGATCCCTGAGACTCACAACATTGCAATAGAGTTTTTGGGACTACATATTGGTCTGAACTTGCAGAGGTACTACAATTAGAAGGTATGTTGTTGAAACCGGTAGACATTATTGCTATAAAAGTGATGACATAAAATTTATTGATCGTGTACATGAGAGATACAATATAGTATAAGACAATAGCAGTTTATAAGTCTATTTAATAATGTTTCGTTGGCAAGGCACTTTTACTTCTGGACTCATGAAGTATGATGTGAAAGCTTTTCTACTTTGAATGCCAGAGTTTGTTCCCCGATTTGCATGACACTGATTTTGATTACCTTGAATGTTTATAATACGTTCAAGTTGTTCATTGAAATTGTCAAGGCAAAGACCTTCCGCTTGAATAATAATGTTGTCTAACAGACAAGCAGCTTTCACAATTTTGTCAGAAGGGTCCACATTTGTTTCTAGTTCAGAACCCACAAATCTCCAGTTTGAACGCAGAATACCGAATGCACACTTGACACATCTACAAGCTCTTGATAGTCTGTACTTGAATATTCTTTTCTCATCATTTAGATCCTTCCGTAGAAAAGGGTGCATGAGAAATGGTTAAAGGGGATATGCCTGATCACCCAAGATAACATGGAGTAAAAGTACGTTTGACTTTGGAAGAAGTTTCGGTGCAGGAATATCTAGCATTCCAGTCTGTAAGCAGGCTCCTACATTTGAGTTGCAAAAGGTCCCACCATCGCTTTGTCGCCCATAAGCCTGAATGTCAATGGCGATACACTTGCAGTTTGCATCTGCCAGGCCTTGTAGAACAATAGAAAAATGTTGTTTTTACTTATGGAACATGGAACCAGGATGGGGTGGGTTTTTTATTTTAACATGCTTCCCATCCACACATCCAAAGCAAGTGGGAGGATTCCATTTCTCATTACATTGCTTTAAACACTGCTACGTAGGAATTGGCATATATCACTCCTATAAAGTGGCCCATATCACACTTGATGTTTCTTCCACTATTCCAGAAACTGTAGAAACGCCAACACTAAAGTGAAATGCTACTGAATGATATGATTTACAAGTAGCCATGAACCTAGTAGACAATTAAGATAACCTTGTAATCTAATGTTGAAGGTTTGTTTGAATTTTAGCTGATGGTATAAAATAGAAATGGAAATCTCTCCTTGACACCTTTCGATCAGAATTGAAAAAGGTGCCCATCAGAACATCAGGTGATGCTGGGCTACCAATGAATGAATACCTACCGGAATAGCCTTATTTCCGCCTTATTTCCGAATGATGTTTTTCATATGGGATTCCATGTAAGATGTACAGTAATGTACCTAAAGCAAACCTTCAAATGGGGGAAAGAAGTGCAAGTTCCTCTCCAGCACCAGAGCTGAGCACTAGCACAGACTCTACTATCGTCGATCAGGAATCAACTGTTATAAAAGAACTTGACGCCGATTCCTGTGTTAAGATAGTTGGGCCAGCCCTTAAAGCGACAAAAAAAAAGAAAAAAACTAAAACAAGACATAGACAAGGATCTTGTTATCATCAAAACAGACAAATTAGAAATAGAGAAGCAAAACCTTCAGCTTCTGGTTGAAGATGGCCATAGAAGGGAAGCTGAAGACAATGATGCTGATAGGCATTTTCTATTACGCTTGCTGCCTCTTTTATGGAAAATGCCTGATGAACCAAAAACATTACTTAAGATTGGCATACATGAAGCTTTAACCAAAGTTGCATTTCAAGGGAAACAAGTAAATGAGTTTTTCGAAGCCCGAATAGAGGGACAGACAACTGGAAGTATATATAAGCCATGGTTAAATTAAATTCATGGAGTATTTGAGCTATTGTTTGATACTGTTTTTATGACCCAAGATACATATGTATAAAATTCCCTTACTTACATGATTGTTATAACCAGCCTTTCTTCTTGGGAGATCCATTTTCGACAGTTAGTGGTTTGCTTCTGCAAGTTCGGAGCCACTGCCATCAAAATCATGTCAACTTTTTACTTTTTCATTCTAGTATGTTGGAAAAATGTCTCGTCATCATTTTTTAATTCCTGAAAAAGGTGGTAGTACTCTCCGAGTTGCTCTCTATCCTGATTTATTAGGTGGATGCCTACCTTTTTTTTCTGACAAAAAACGCACTTGTCTGTGAAGATTCATATATGGATTGTCTGCAAGGCCTAGGGAATATTTTATATGTTAAAGGTTACTTCTAGCAGGGGGCTTTTTCTTAATCCTGTTTGAGTAGCAATATGAGTAGCCTCATTTTGTAGTTTCCTCTGCAATTTCCTACTTGCTGCAAGATCTTACAAGCAGTCTGTCTGAATGGGAAAATGACATATTATGCTAGTGATCAGGCAGACTTACCAGCAAGTATTGACTAGCTGTTAGTCTGTGCGCAGCCTAAAGCTGAGTTCACACTGGACGCGGCGCGGCATCTAGCGTCACCAAGCGTCGCATCATGCCTTTTTTCCCTTGTTCACATTGAAAGCGTCATGACGCGTGTATTTATAAACATTAGTGACATGGCCTCCATTCCCGACGACGTACTTGTTGCTCTTGCTTTACAAAATCAAGCCATTGCATTACTATTAGCTAGAAAGCATAAACGTCGATCTATTTGGGTAAGGAAACTATGGAAAGAACGTGAGCATCAGGGACATCATGCCAATCTGATTCAAGAAATGAAGCTACAAGATCATACAATGTATTTCAACTACATGCGTATGCTACCGTCAACTTTCAATGATTTGCTTCGCCTCGTTGGTCCATCGCTAACCAAAAGAACCACTAATTTTCACAAACCACTGTCACCTGAGTTGAGGATTGCTGTTGCTTTGAGATATCTTGCAACAGGAGAGTCACAAGCTTCTCTTTCCTACAATTATCGCATTGGGAGATCTACTTTATGCGATATACTGAATGAAGTGCCAGAGAAAATATGGAGTGCATTGAGTCCAGTGGCTGTTAAAGTACCAAGCTCATCCGAAGAGTGGAAGAGACTTTCTGATGATTTTTGGAATTTATGGGGCTTTCCACTGTGCTTAGGTGCTATTGACGGGAAACATTGCGTTATTCAATGCCCCCCAAACTCTGGTAGTGCCTTCTACAACTACAAAGGTACATTTAGCATTGTGATGATGGCAGTTGCTGATGCTAGCTATATGTTCACTTTCATTGACATTGGTGATTTCGGACGTCAAAATGATTCAAGTATTTTTAAAAAGTCCCCATTTGGGGAAGCACTGAATAAAGGCTTGTTGAATATACCAAATGAAGGTCAACTGCCAAATACGGATCAGACTGCAAAATTTTGTTTTATTGGGGATGAAGCATTCCCCTTGAAAGAAAATTTGCTGCGCCCATACCCGGGTAAAAATCTCGATGAGAAGCTACGTATTTTCAACTACAGGCTTTCTAGAGCGAGGAGAGTAGTTGAAAATGCTTTTGGAATACTATCAGCAAGGTGGAGGTTTCTAAGATCTCCAAGTCAAGCACAACCAGAAAAAGCTGTCAAATGCATACTGGCCGCAGTTGCTCTTCACAACTGGCTAAAAAAGCATGAAGATAGTGAAAAATGCTATGGCCGTTTGTACTGCCCACCCGGTTACGTTGACTATGAAGATTCTCACGGAATTCTTCATAAAGGAGTTTGGAGATCCGAAGTTTGCGACACAGGGCCTTTGCAAAAAGTCAGCAAAATGGGGGCAAATAAGTATGCAAAGTCAGCTGAATACTATCGATCGGTATTTGCTAACTATTTTGTGTCTCAACAGGGTGAACTACCTTGGCAGCAAGATTACGTTCGCAGAACGTCCTATGAGCCGGTTTCCTAAACAGATTTCTGATTGTTTATTTATTTATTTCACAATCTAGAAGAACTGAATTGCTCATGTAGAGCTTTTGGTGTAAATTCATAGTCTAGTTTTTTTTTACGTAACAGCATGTATCTAGTAACATATAAGAAGGGGTTTCCCTTCAAATTGCCTATAGTGATACTTCCATGTTTGTATATTTAATATCCCTCAACAGCTGGATGTTAGATGAAGGTGCTATAAACTCTTTTATGTAAAACGGAAAGAACGCTGGCAAGTCAAAACCACCATGCTGATTTGCCGGTGAACAAACAGGATATGAGTGAAGTTATAGAAATGATCCCATAAGGTATAATGTGAATATCTTTATGAACTACAACGCAAACCTAAATGAACTACTACAATAAATAAAAATATCATTAATATCAATTCATTTTTCTACTACTGACCATCGTATTTCATGCAATATTTGTTGTATTTTCATTTTCGCCAAGCTTTTCTGATATGGAGATAATGTTTTCAAGTCTTTCCCGACACTCTGTCCAAACAAGTCATCTTCATCTAGTTGAGAGCTCAATCCAGCCTTTGAAATACATTGGTTTGTATTCTGAACCACCTCAAGCAATAACTCTGATTGGTCCTTATTGCGCTTTGCTTTTTTGCTTTTGCTGGTACTTGGGGAGGGAGATGATACTTCAACATAGCTTTCAGCTCTTTTTATATTTTGCTGGGGCATACATTCATGAGAAGAAGAAGCCTCTGGGACAAAAACTGCTTCATCTACAAGTTCCTCTTCCGAATGTGACATGGTATTTGTTTTAAATACCTCATTGTCATCCTCAACTACAGGAGGTTCACTGGATTCGGCACTTAACGTGGCCTGTTCAATGACAGTGAAAGTCCCCTTCGTCGTCCTATGCTTCATGAAGGGAGCGAGGTAGAGCATTTGCTTATAATATGGCCATGTGGGCTCTATCGGGACACCACCAGCACTACCTGAAGGCTTGTATTCCTTTCTGATCTTCATAAATCGACCCCACATATTCTTAAATGTCTTTCGTACAATAGTCATATCTGACGAAACAATAATAATCTCCATTTTAACATAATCTAAGCCAAGAAAGCTTTCTAATACAAGCAAGGCTTTGAAAACCTCGTAAGTCAAGAGAAGTAGAATCAAGGAACAAGATTGTACCACACTTATTTCTTAAGCAAAAACGACTGAAGCAACTATACAAAATCACTAACCTTCACTGAGTTCCTTTTCAGTTTGATATTCCTTCTCAAATACCTCTACACATACGTTCTTCCAAGCATTCTCCCTTACTAGCTCGTCTTTGTACTCTTTTCGACTTGTATCAAATAAGCACGGCATTTTTCGCACAGCTTCTATCAAAAGCTCCTTGTTCACTGCTTTGGCGGCCATTTTCGTTAAAGTTTCTATTGTTCTGAAGCGTCACCAAGCGTCAAAGTTGAATTTTTTCAACTTTGACGCATCGTGACGCAGAGGTCGAAAAAACGCTATGCGTGCGCATAATACCACATGATGCGAACCATATATGGTCAGCGTCATGACGCGCCGTGCGGCGCCGCGTCCAGTGTGAAGTCAGCTTAAGGCTAAGGAAGTTGATTTTGATGCATCATTGTCACTTATTAAATATAAGATAGAAGTGCCAGACTACATGATGAAAAGTCCATTTCTGATGCTAACTCCTGACTCATGGAGCAGAGAAACAGCTGCAGTGTTCTTTAACACTGCTGAGTATGCTGTGCGATGTACAATGGATTTAAAAAGAGAGAGAGAGAGGACTCTCTCTGTTATGGAAATGAAGATTTGACAAATTTGAGGCAAATCTGTTTCTTGGCATTGTCTCAGAAACAACTGGAACACTCATATCACTGTCATTCTTTCAGTAATGGGTTTAAGAAGCCTTTTGAGGGAACTTATGATAGCCCACAACAAATATAATTCCAATAAATCCAAACAATTCTCTTTCAGTTAATGGAGAAAAATGCTTTCCTGTTTGATTGGCATACCAAGTTGTCTGATACACAATGTTTTCTCATATCTCATCATTGGACCTGAAAAAGAAATACCCAAGTATACACAGAGAACTGTGTCAAACAAGAATGGAAATATTATTCTCAGATAAATTGAGGTTTGGAAGAAGATAGGACATTAATCACTTGAATGGGTTCTAAAACACCTTACAAAGGAATAGCAATCAGCTCAGCCATAAGAACTAATGCATTAATCGTACACATGATCTATTCCCATTTTAAAGCATTCCATAGTGAGAAAAGAAGCTCAATTCATATCTACCAAACTAATGTTTTCAAACATTGTAAGGAAAGTGAAACCTGAAGAGTATCCAATACTTTACTCACCTTCAGGCATGGAAAACGGGCTTGCAACTGCACAAGTGGCCTGTATGAAGTAATATCTATGGTTGGTAGCCAGACTCCCAGATAAATGGATGAGCTGGAAAGCTGACGTTCTGGACACATTATGAATCATACTTATAAGAATGTCCCTAGAAGAAAATGAAGCCAGTGGTAACAGGTATGCTCAAGGTGCAGAAGGTACAGTGGGGTATGCTAGAAGATCACTTTTTGTTTAACCCAACAGATTTTATGGCTATCCCAATGATGATGTCATTGACTGCTTTGTGTCCTTTGAACATATTGCAATAGCAAATGAATGGGATATGAGCATATCTGGCAGGATAGTGTCAGCACATGTTAGGGGGACAACTAAAAGATGATGATCTCACAGAAGCAGAGCAGAAAATAAGTGAGGCAGTTAAGGAAGATCCCCTAGCCAATACTGATGTTATTCTTGATAGCAAGTACACTGGAATCATCACACAAGATAATATACATGATATATGCAAGTCCTTGAAAGTCAGGTTTATAAGCAGATGCTGCCTGTACATGAAAGAGTTTAGCAAAGACCTGGAATTTTACAGTATAATGCAGCTTGTCCACCAATACCCAGGTATTTGTGAAGAAATTTTTGTAAGTAAGCATGCCCACAATACTATCCCTGATGCAGATTACTTGTATTCTCTTTTGATGGTTCAATTTCCTGAGAAGGGTACTAATAAATGAGAAATAGAGGAGAAAATAATGGATATCTTCCAGGACTTCCTATTCAAAGGTGAAGATGAACTAATAGCACCACAAAAATCTATAGCAGCATGGGACCACCCCCATTGAAGACACAGAGAAGCCTGAAGAGCATGTCCATCAATCAGTTGTTAACATTCCAAGGTTACTAGGCTAGTTTACTGGCCAGAGGCATAAATCCCATGGACCATGGCAAAATGTATCAATCAAAGTCATGTTTGATCATGAATGCAAAAGTCACAATCCACTGCACACAGTTTGCTATCATGTGTTTCATGCCTGTTCAAGAGAAGTTACTTTTCCAGTTGAGCATATGTCTACAACAGACAAATTTGACCTGATTTTTATGACAGGTTTCACACATGGGTACTCATGTGAAGAACATTACACAAAACAATATCTCAGTACCTTCCATTATATGCTCCCAGACGTGTTTACTAAGGTATCTAACATCATATATTACAGATCATTGGGAAAATGTCTATGAACCTACAAGCAGAGGCGAATCCAGGCAGTCGCAACACCCACACTGGCAAAGGTCAGAGTTTCTAACTGCACATTAGCTGTCAAAGATCTCTGTGTATAGAAGCTACCTTTCATTCTTCTTTGACAATAAGTATATCAAAACCTTACTATCTATCAACAACCCCATGTCGTAACTGTGGTATCATTATCTGTTGTTTATCTTTGGTAATACTTGTTATTGTACGTTGTTTTTGGGTTTCCCTGAAGTAATGTTTGAATTGGGTGATCCCCAACATCATGAATTACACAGAACCAATATGTTGTGCGACCTTCACATAAAATTAGCATCTACTTATCTGTGCATGAGCAGAGGAATAGTACGTGAAAAGTGTACCTCCAAAGCTGTGTGAATGTCGGAATGGATGGTGCTATAAGTACGGCAAAAATCAATAGGAAAGAGTATGGAGAAAATGGTTGTGCGAATGTGGCGAAGGTAGAGGCGACGGAGGTTATATGGAAGAGAGCGGGGATAACCCTTACTACCTGTCTTGATAACCCTCTCTTCCGTTAGGATATCTTGTGTGTACAGTTTGCCCAATCCTCCCAAATATCCAGCTGACGGGACTCAATTGCAAATTGAGGAAGTAGCATGAATCTATGAAGGTCTATTAGCAGTCTTCATATGGGATGTGAATGGCTCTACAAACACTTATACCAAAGACGATAGCAGCCCAATACTGTAGCTAGTCTATTTGTAATTGTGGCATTTGTTGCCATCGATTTCAGTTAGGCATGCATGGTAAGCACTTGGATAACCAGGACTGTGGATAACCGTCGAATTCTGTAGGAAGTGTAGACTGCAAGTCGATAACACTCAGTGAAAAGTTAATTAATAATAGCATTTCTAAATGTTGAACAAATACCCCTAGGCTTGGACCGTAGTGGATCTATTCGTTGTCTGATTCATTTATCTGCAACCCCCTCACCAGCTGACAATTCAATTTACTCACAAATATTTATCAGAAAGGTAACCAGACCTCAATGTGTACTCAATTTGCCTTATGGGGAAGGTGTCATTATCTGGTGATGTTTACTGGAAACAAAGTATTACTTTGTTGGCATAAGAAAGTGGTCAATAAGAAAACAGTGCTCTGAGATTTCAGGTAGATATTGCTTCAATAGTTCCTACTCCTTGCTGCTGACTGAAAATGAAAAATCATTGCATTTATTATGTAGATATTACGGGCTCTCTCTGCTTTACATGGGGTTGTACTAGGTAGCAATATTGGGGTTGGAATAGGGACTCTGCAGGTGTGGTTTGTAGGTGTGATTTATGGGTGTGGTTATTTGGGCGTGGCACTTATTTTGCACATTGTGCGAATGTCAAAATTTGTCCTGGATCCACCCCTGCATTTATTACATAGATATTATGGGCTCTCTCTGCTTTATATGGGGTTGTACTAGGTAGCAGTATTGGGTGTGGGAATAGGGACTCTGCAGGTGTGGTTTGTAGGTGTGGCTATTTGGGCGTGGCACTTATTTTACAAATTGTGCAAATGTCAAGACTTGTCCTGGATCCACCCCTGCCTACAAGACACAACTAGCTTTAGGACTATTGCTCATGAAGGTGATTGTAGGTATATATGCCATCATTAAGCTATAAAATCATTTAGGGCTTGTGAATAAATGATACATACTGTAGTCAACTGCAATGAAACATACAGCAGTATGCACCTGATGACAAATAGAGAACATTTCAAATGTTAAACTGCTGAAGAATGAGTAAACCTTGCAAATAGCACAGCAATTGATCTACTTCTTCAAATGGTACTTTGCGATTATAACTAGTGGAGTATCAATGATAGGCCCATCCCAATGAGGCCCATCCTCATACAATCCTCTATTACACACTATCAGCCAAGAGATCGCTGAGCTTCAAATTCTATGTAGATATAGATCCATCCTCTTAAAATGAGTGTAAATTCGAAGTATAAGGTTAACCAGTTTTGTTGACAATAATTATAGGGAATGGCAGTTTGGGCTTACAATTGTACTCTGATGATTAATACTATTGAGGCATGATTTATACTATATCCCAATGGCAGACAATTTGCTGTTTTGGTGGGCAAGCAGATGATGGGAGTCTGGGGTGAAGCAACAGTCACAATATTGGGAGCGATTACTCTTTTGTCCCCCTAGTGTCTGCCATTGTTATACTTATGTTACCTACACTGTGGATATATAGGTTGTGTTAAGTATATTGTGCTACTTATATTGTTACTTATATTATTATTCACAAAGTGAGTGAAGAAGTAGGAGGTAAGAAGTCACTTGCATTCTCCACTCTCAGCCTACAGAATGTAAGCTGACAGAGAGAAGTAACCCACAGGGCCCACAAATGTGCACGTGCTATTGCCTCTAACAGTGACACAGAGAGATGTGGATTAAAATCAGTTACATTTATAGAAGTACTTTACAGGAAGAAACAGTCGCGGGAAGACACTGTTATGGGAAGTACATTAACTGTCACGAGATAAATCTCGTGACTTTTGCAACAGTTTCTTCCGCGAAACATAGTTTTTGGCCCTTTCATGATGGTTACTTCCCGCGACTTTTAAATTTTTCAGGTAAATTTCTATACAATTCTTGATTTCGTTAAAAAGTGGGTGGGTCTGTCAGGTACAAAACACAAACTTCAAAGACTATTTTGACAGCAACTTGTCTCTTTTATTGTGTCTGCATCCATCAGAGTTACATTTCTAAACCAAACATACTTGTAGAACATAAGTGATAACACATGACATGCCATAGTTGCTTCCATTGGAGAAATAAAACACACATAAGATTAAACACACATATTATGATAGAACTAGTTCAATGGCATTAATGTAATCAGGATAAATAAGAAAACTTAAGAAATAAGAAACTCAAAGCTGAAACTGGAGCCAAAGCCACTTATAAAAAAGCTTCATTTTTCTACCTAATGGACTCTTGTGATCAGATTGTGATATCATTTTTTGATTGCAAATATTCTGGTTTAAAGTATCAGTGAGCTCGCACAGTTTTCATTGTCGTAAAGTTTTATTTGGTTTTGTTTCAGATTCGGCTTTCGTGGAAAGAAGAAAAAAAATACGTTACTCATCCAGCAATTCACGACAGTTAAGTCCCGCGAGAGTTTAAACACTAAAAGTTCAAATCATGTGCACCTTTTTGCAACAGTGTCTTCCCGCAACAGTTTCTTCCTTTACAGTAGTATCCTTTGAACTGAACTTACTGCTGAGATAAAAACTTGCAAAAACCGTGGTAGCATTTAACTAGAAAATAGTACCATGGAAAGGGGAAAACTGTAGTTATAGGTTTTGTACAAGAAGCTTTGTTTGTTGTATTTTCTCCTACTATGGCATTACTTGTTTAGTTGTTGCTGCTTCTAATTAGATGCTGTTGGATATGCCATTTTAACCATATAAGTATATAGTTATTACCAGTGGTAAAGAATCTTTACTTGAAAGGTAACAAATAAATAAATGTTATAAATCTTACCATGGGAACTTTGCGTATATGTAAAGTCTTCTCTTCCTGTGAACTGTTAAGTGGGGAGGGGGTGAGGTGGCACACACCTATTTCAATCCTGTGCTCATCTGCCCTACATGCAGTCACAGATAGTTCTCTATTGACTGACTGACATGAATAAGTGACTGATTCCGCTGTGATATCTGCCTGCCCCTGGCCCTGTGCCATCAGATGTCTAACCCTTTGAATATGCACACTACAGTACTACTAGAACGATACCCTAGGGAGTAAATGACCATGACTACCCTGGGACCATTTGAACAAATAAATTAAAAACTACTGTTCTAGAGTCTCGGCTCAGATGCCACAAGCATGCCTGTGAAACAAAACAAGTAGGCCTGTGTTTTTTGGTAGTGGATATTATCCTGGGGCGTTTGGATACAAACAGGCCATTTTCGAGGGGAATTCATCATTTACGAGAAAAGTGAACTGCATGCTTTTAATAAGGGCTTCAACTTACCACAATAAAAACTACAAATGACAACAGTAAGGGATGACAGGATGGTAATTTACTTATCCGTATTATGTATACCTAGCATGATGAGTAGTACAGGCCTCCATAGGCCTAGTGTTTACAGGAGAATATGACATGTGGAACACCCATCACCAAAACCTTACTAGTATTTCAGCAAAGTAATGCCTCATAATACCTTAAATTCGAATGAGAGGAATGGGATTTATTTCTTTGAAAACTTGAGCCAACAGTTCACATCAACACCAAATGACATGAATTAATCAATGGCCTAACTTTCATGATAATCTCAAAAGTATCTGCACTTAAAGTAGATATTATGCACAAGAGGAAAAGAAAGGTGTTGCCTATTTGAGGTGCAAAGGAGCACTTTGCTTACATTGCTGAAAAGTAGGGGGCATGTGTCCCTTTGCCCCACACTGAGGAGCAAGTCAGTATTCAGAGAGATCTCACTCGTTCAGAAGCTAGTTGCCAGTCATACACGCATGCAATTGTTGCATAGGCATGTACTGTGCATGCTCGTGTGTACATAGCATGACATTGAGCATGCACACATGACTATTCTGTGTAGTGATAGGCTGCATTCACATTGCACACTCCTTTACTGGCGTCTTAACACAGTAGGGAACAGTGCGCGCAGCCAGCGATTATCCTGTTCAGATTGGCAACTTGTTTCACAGAACGCGATTTATGGAACGATGAATAAACTTTCTCATTTTCCTTTCAATGAATAGGTTCAGAAATCATTCTGTGAGCTTAAATCATGTAGGACTTGCCGAAAACTCTCAAACCGACTGTCATAGAAAACCAAGGCACAAGCAGATCATCATAACAGGAAAATTTAATTAGGGGAAATGAAAATACCCGCACAAGGTAAGGATGATAAGAAAACATGCACTGGGACATTGATACATACCACAAACAAGTTATGTTCTTGCATTACTAGCTCCCACAGAAGAGTTTATTAGAAGAGACATTTTGTAAGCTGACATATTATTGTGAAAAAGCTAAGAAGTTACCGAAGTACAAGCCTGTATTATAAAAACGGTGTACCTAGATGACCATTGTATGTTTAGTTCGACAATCAGCTAAAAAATTTCTTTATTACCATGCTTTTATAACAGCAGGTCCATGTCTATCGCGCGAGTAACGTATCTGTCAGCTTACTAGAAAGCTGTAATAGCATAAGTGTGCTTGCTACCACCCGGTGCGAAGTGCGCAATGTGAACATGACAAGGGATCAGTATAGCGGACATTGGCAAGCGCGTATAGTCACTAGCAAAAGATAGTGCAATGTGAATGCAGCCATACTTTTCAAAAGCTAAAATCTCATGCACGCAGCTGCCATGTTGCCCAGAATGGCCTTTGCCTACCCGATTCTAATCTGTATCAGTACAGTACTAGCACCCAGCCCTACTAGAAGGGAAAAATCAAGTAATATAGTGAGTATTTGCAGTATTGGGATCAATGAATGCATAAAAGTAGGAAAGTACAATGCAGTTTCTCGGCCTCTCATACCTGATTGAAGCAGAACACCGTCTTCTGTCTCATGAGTCTTGAAATACCTTCACAAGCACTGGCTAACCTTGCCAGATGCTTCTCAAATTTCATCACATATTCAGATATTTTGACAAGATGTTTTTATCCCTACTCGGGATGTCTTAAGAGTAACTTTAGTCTTGTTACACGATAAGATATGCAAAAGATATTCTTAAGATAGTTTTGTCCTTCACCACATGATTAGATATCTTATCGATATCTTACCATCTATCAGGGCCTTTAGAACTGGAAAACTCTGCAGTGCAGATAGTTTGTCAGGATCTGGAGAAACACCTGATGATAAAACAGCAAAACCATGGAAACGGACAGATTTGCAGGCAAATGTGAACTTGGAAGAAGGTGTCACCTTTAGATTGACCAGACACAGTTGATAAAAAAACAAGACACAAAGTATGCATATGTTCATCAAACAAGGAGGACAAATCGATTTACATTGTGATTATGTAAATTAAGCATATCTTCCATTTGAAGCCTTGAAGAAATGAGGACATCAAACATTCGAAAGTAGATGGAGTGCTTGTTAGATCAAAACTCATTACATAGTATTCATAGAGGCCAGCGTAAGATATGAAAGCAGTATTGTCATGCAAGTCAGGATGCATAGGAACTTGGTGGTAATCAGATTGTAAGTCAAGAGTTGTGAAATAAGTGGAACCAGATAGTGCATCTATAGCATCATCAGTCCTTAGCAATGGATAACTGTCCTTTCTAGTTACAGCATTCAACTTGAGACAATCTATGCAGAATTGGGTGGAGCCATCTTTCTTCTTTACTAAGACAACAAGACAACCAGAGAACACCAAGGACTAGATGATGGTTTGAAGTTATTTTGTCATAATATGTTGGGGCAGCGCATTGATTGAAAGATGGAAGAAAATGAACTATCACTACCCAGTGTGCAAGACACGGTATGATGTACACACATAGCAGCGAATTGAGGTTCAGAATCACAGTTGATAATGGTATCCTCAGGACATATTGCTGTGAAGGAGCAAGTACTTGTACCTTTATGTAAAACAAGCAAATAACTGGATGGATTTTACAAGCAAAAGGTAACAAGGCCATCACTGTTGCAGCTAGACAGAGATGAAGCAGCAAGGAGAAGACGACAAGTGGACAAACTAGGCACAGCTTTCAAAGAACCTACTACAGGCTGCGGTGAAAAGCAAGCGAAGCTAGCTGGTATAACAGTTTCAGCATTGCCATCAATCACATACATCTGTGTTGTACGAACATCTGACACAAATGGAAGAGACTTTGTAGGAACAAAAGAGATATCACTTGTCCCACAAAATGTAACTAGTTCTGCACCAACATCAATCACTGCTGAAAATTCATGCAAGAAATCTGTACCAAGAACTATAGTCTATACTAATCCAGGAACAACAAGAGCTTTGCAAATGTATTCCGAATTGCCGAATGTAACAGGAAAAGACACACAGCTAGTGACAGTAAAAGTGTTCCCGTTTTCTGTATGAATACAGTCAACAGTGTTGCATTTTTCAAGTGAAAAGTGCACACAAAAAATATCATTGACAAACTAGTGGCTTATACCAGTTATTGCAGCACCAGTCTCTACTAATACTTGAAATGCTTGGCTCAATACTAAACCCCAGATCAACACATTTGTGTTTTCTTCAGTTGCATTTTCACATGGGGAGAAATCGCAGGGATATTTGGTATAATGTTTGCTTCTTCGGCACATATGACATCAGCATTGAGTCTGTTGGAAATGCTGTCAGAAGGGGGCTGCTCTTTGTGGATATCCATGTCCTTACTACCTTGTGCAGGATGGTACTTATGCGTAATATGTGATGGGGCAACATCATGAATCGTCATTGTACCAATCATGAAGACCCTGTCTCCTATAAATTGAAGCTGGTCTGAGGGATATGTCCAGATCCTGGATGTGGCAGGGTGCAATGAGCACTATGGTTTTGGTTGCCTGCATCAAAGTGACATTCTTGACAATAGTGCACAACATTTCCAACCCACTGCAATTGTTACAGATAGGCTGGCCATCTGTTATTTGTACGTTTCTACCCCGGATCCCATTCATAAGGTGTGACTGATGAAATCAAGAACTAGGTATGTTTTGTTCAAACTGAGCATCAATAGACTACTAGCCAATGTTGGCATCAGACAGAAAATTCATGTGCGCACATCTGGGTAGGCAAAACAAACTGTTTCTGTTGCGAAGCTTATAGAAAGTGAAGGCCAGGTTTCAGTCATTCTGGTCAAGAGCACCTTGCCAAAAAGTTGTTGTGCTATGGGTTGACAGACTGTTTCACTTTTAAAACAGCATTTTTCTTACCAGTTCTTGCATCTGAAGCATCCTGGAATTCATAACATGGTAAGCTGGTGACAATTGCAGCCTCTTTATTTACTTCACATAATGCATTTAGGGTTTCTTTTGAGAGAGGGTGCTTTCCAACCATAGGATTAGAGGAGCAGTAATGCTTGCTATGGGTGATAGATTTTTGAGGTGGGGGGGGGGGGGTAAAGATCTCTTTCTAGGTCTGGAAAAGTCAATAGATGACAGAGGAGCAGGGATAACACATTTCATTGAAGCTTTCCCAGAGCAGAGTAGACTTGTTTTAGCAGTTTGTCCAGTCAGTTGATAATGAGCTGCAACTTCCAGCTTGAACAGAAGGGCAGCAATATGACTGCAATATGATCCTTATCCTGCCATGTATGAACAGTTTCCAGTAAGCACCCATCATTGAGACTTGTTCAAACGGATCCATACATTGTATAGTCTTGCTTTATAGCCTTGTCTTTGACTGGGAAGCACCTGACAAACAAACATAATAAACCAGTTTCAGTAGCTAAATACAGTTCACATGATTTGAAATAAAGCAGATTATGAATCTAAGCAATCATTGAATCTGGAAATGACTGGGGAATCAAAGCCACAATCCAGAAAGCTACTAAGTAAAGAGTGAATTAAGTATAGTAACATAAGGTGAACTTACTTCAGCTCTGATGAAACAGAAATCGCTACTTGATGATATACTGTGCTAGAAACAATGGAGCAGACGAGAACTCCAGAGAAGTCCCAGTTCTAAGAGTCATTATAGCTGCTCAAAAACAAACAAACACACTTGTGTGGTCTATTGTTTCTCTACAAAATATAAAGCGTATAAGTACAAAATCGATATTTGTCCTTCTTGCATCTTGCAAGTATATTCGCTCAGATGAAAAGCCAGTCTAGCATGTTTATTCGTTTGTTTGAAGTGTCTTGTGCGTATCTTCATTCCTTTGATGTGTCTGTCTCTAGTTCATTTACATTATTTTTATTTAGTTGAATGAGCATGGCACTCACTCTGTGTGATACGATTTCCGTCATCCTCCCCCTTGATTGATTGTTTAAAATCAAGCAACTTATAAAGTTCAATAGTAAACACCATAAAAAGTCATACATTGTTACTTGATTATTTCAGAAGCATATTCATTACCGACGAATGTGATAGTAGGTTCACTGATCACAGTTTCCTTCTTTTCAGTATGTGAATTCGAAAAATCCCGAACGTCCACTGGGTATAAATGACGTACAGAGCATTTTATGACAATAGGTTTTCCCGATTTGTTGATGGTACAAAGTTCTACTTGCACGTATTATGTTGTCTTTGCCTGGTAACAAGCACATAAGTTTCCCCCAACTTCCAATTTTGGTTAGCTACTTTATCGTTATGAATCGCTACTATATCCCTGAGTTCTGGAATTCTGAGTAATTTCTTTCCTTTCATTTCGGTTCATTCACATAATGACGTAAGGTAGTCTGTTTTCCACCGAATAAACATTCTCACGAGTAGAGTTTCCAAATATCATGTGCGTTTGGTTAACATTGTTTTGTCCGAATTTGTGTCTTCAATCGAAATACAAGTTTACTCTAATAATCTGCAACCATTAACAAGACACGATGGCATAATGGGAGGTTCAGTACTATTCTCGTAAACAAATGTAAGTGGACGCGAGTTGAGTATTCCTTCAGTCTCGATCAATGCCATTTCTAAGTCTTTGAAATGTAAACTCGCATTTTCTAGTGTTTTTCTTACACATCGCTTGGTCAACTTTACCATAGATTCAAATAAACCGCCCCACCAACTGGCTCTAGGTACGTTAAATCTCCATACAATATCTTTACTATTTACAAATTATTGTACCGCGTGATTGGACCAGGTTTTACCATTGTCTAAAATAATCATTGCTGGAATTCCACATCTGCCTATGAAGCATTTTAACGCGCGTAAAAACTTCAATCCTTGGAGGTTTGGATTGTATTGCTCTAGTGCTAGCGCAGGAAAACAAAGCAATATAAAAGTTACAGGACTGTTTGTCATGTCCATAAATGTGTCGGACATAAAGAGGTCCTGTAAAGTCAACCCCTATCTGCGAAAAGGTGGCGTCTTTGGAAGCTCGAAATGGTGGCAGTGGAGGCACATATGTATTATCATTAGCCTTCCCAAGTATTGCTTTGCATGTAACACATTTTGCTAAAAGTGACTTAACCATTTGGCAACCTTTCGTAATCCAATAACCTGAAGTACTTGCGCTAAAGTTTCTGATACACCATTGTGTTTAACATTTCGTGACTCTTTACTATTATCAAATGCAAAATGTGATGTGCTTTTGGTAACCATACTGGAAACTTTGTTTCATAAGGGAGAGTGGCATTGTCAAGTCTACCCTTACACATAAAACACCTTTGTGTCCACAAATACTCGCAACTGTCATTTGGTTTCTTCTATGTTTTGGCTACTTACAGATGTTTTCTGAGCTTCGAGATACCATAATGTTTATGCTTCTTCAGAAATATCGGGGGGAAACATGTCCCCATGTGCTCATGTCAAAAGTTTACGAGAAAGTACCTTTACAAATTGTAATACCAAGGTCGTAACTCGAATAAGTTTATAAAAAGAGCTGTAATTTTTGCAAGGAATAATTGAATTCAACTCAACCACTGGAATAGTCATAGAAATAAAGGTGTTACCGCTCATATCTGGTTTGAAACTATCCTCAGGTGATTTTACAAGAAGTTCAAACTTAGGCCAATTGCTTCATTCATATGTAAGAAAGTCGGGTCCATCCCACCACAGTTTGTTATTCGCCAAATTCGATATGGACGCCCCCCTTGAAACGATATTTGCCGGATTCTTTTGTGAAGGGCAATAAGTCAAATTTTTTGCTTCGACTAGCGATGTTATCTGCCGTACTCGATTCTCAACAAAACACATCTCCATATTTGCTTTACCATTTAACCAGTGTAGCACAACCGTAGAATCAGACCAACACACTATGCTGTCGATGTTTACACAAGTTTTGAACGCAGTCTCTATTGAATTTATCAATTGTACTACAACAAGTGCCACCATCAGCTCGAGCCATGGTATAGTTTCTCCCTTCAATGGGGCTAATTTCGACTTAGAAGCAAGCAACTCTGTATGAGATGACTCATCTGTTTTGATTATTAAATAAACACTTCCCCCATAGGCGATCTGACTAGCATCGGAGAACCCATGAAGAGTAATTGATTTAATACGTGGGCTAGGGATATCACTTAAGACAGAACGATTGATTGCTACCGAGGGTTCCATCCCAATGTCACTAACAAGGTTGTACCACCTATCGCTTATTTCCTTTGATAGGTGTGCATCCCACTTTACTGTCAATGGCAGATTTCTAGAAATAGCCCTGTAAATGGCACAACGGCCGGCGATACCAATCCAAGCGGATCATAGAACCGCGCGATAGACCTTAACACTGAGCGCTTCTTTACTCGCTCCTTCACATTGATACTATTTACGCAAGATAAATCAAGAAGTAACATATCTGATGATTGATTCCACTTCAATCCGAGCACTTTTTTCAATGAGGCATCCGGTTGTAATTTCATAAAAGCACACTTTACTTGTTCGCTTGTGTTGTCTGCTTTTTCAATACGTTTCTCAGGTGTGGAACTATTGGAGGCCCATTTGCGCATGTTGAAGCCCACTTGTTTACATACACTTGTTAGTTTTTTGTAACTTTGAAACACTTCGTTTTCTGATTCAAATGAAGATGCATAGTCGTCCATGTATAGCGAGTTGATACTATTATTTACAAAATCGGTGTCTGCATCCTTATAATAGTCTAAATGATGTCGAATCGTGTGTGGAACGATGATGTGGCTACGAGAAGTCTCCCTCTCAATCGTGTTGACATTGGGAAAGGAGAGAGGGCCATCCCAGTAAGGTATCACTAGATTCTTCCTTTAACAGCACAGTGCTTCGTAACGCATGCTTTTTAGTAGGCCTAATAAGGGTTTCATTCTGTGAGATTTCCCTATATCATTGTTGGAAGTGCTTTCAAAGTCTTTTTGCACCAGGCATATGGTTAGTTTCAGTACTTGATGCAAGGTGTCCACTGCAATTGTGTACCATGGATATTTTTTCATTTTTGTCACTCTTGTTGACCAGTCAATCACACAGACTGATTTTTATACTATCAAACGTATCTGTCCATGGATTTATATGTTGGAATTAATTATTAGCAATGCTACCGTAGTGGGAGTGATTAGGTTTCTTTATCCACAGAGTAAGGAAATTGTCACAAAGTTCTGTTTTCATGCCATTAACATACTAAGTTAGTGCAGTGCCAGGCTAGACTTAGAAACAGCTAGCCTATTGATTATGTTACAATCCTAAACGTAGATAATAATGAATATAATGTTGTACAGGGTTAAAGCAGATGGAAACTGCCTCTACAATGCCTGTTCATTCGCTATACTTGGTAAGGAAGATCTTAGTTCAGTTTTAAGAGCTCTCTGTTCCATGGAACTGTACCTCTATGCTGATTATTATGCATCCCATCCCCACTTCAAGAGTCTAGCTGAAGAAGAACAAAATACTAGCCTCTCAGATTAGTTTTTTCTGCAGTCACTTTCTTTTGATGCAAGTGATCAATTTGATAAGAAGTCGAGTAATCATTCTGATTGTGTGAGAAAGGAAGCATTGAGAAATTGTAACATTGGAAGGTGGTGTCCTTTTGTCTGTATAATGGCTTTATCTAATGTATTGTCATTACCCATCACCTCTCTCTTCCCCTATACACAAGATAAGTCTGCTGTTGCTCTATGTAATGCAGCTGTTCTCCCTAGGGATAACACACTGAGAAAAAAGCCAATATACCTGCTATGGTCTGCTATGGCAATTCCTACTAAAGAAAAAGCACCATTGAGACCAAACCATATAGTGCCAGTGTTGATTGTTAGGGATGTAGTCAGAAGCAAAGCTCCTTTGAAAGTGCACCAAACTAAGCTCTCTTTTCAAAGTGACAGGCTAATACAGAATGAAAAGTGCCATTTCAGCCAACCTTCTAGTTTTCAGAGGGATCCAACTGTAAAAGGTCTTTCAAGCAACTCTACTGATGTTGCCTCTAATTCTGATTTAGGTGTGCCCTTTGATTCTGACATAGGAAGTGTTTACTGTAGCACAGAGAAATTGTCTGACAGCCAAAAATATGACGTTTTAAAGAAGATATGGAGACCCAATGATAGATTTACATTCCCACATCGCTCAATGGGTGGAGTTAAACGTAGGTTTGCTTACAAGTGGCTATCCAATTTCTCCTGGTTGGCATATTCTCTAAAGCTAGATGGTGCTTTCTGCATTCCTTGTGTATTTTTTGGCAGAAGTACAGGACAAAATGGAACAAAGGCAGTTCGCCTTGGTAAAAGTCCATTCATGGATTGGTCCTGTGCCACTAGGGTTTTTCATGATCATGAATGCAAATCAGATGTCCATAAAACTGCACTTCTTTCAATGCAACATTTTTGTGATGTCATGGAAAATAAAATAAAGCCAATCAATGTGATCCAAGACAGTGCCTTTGATAAAACAGTATCTATGAATCGGAGAAAACTTGAGTCTATTGTTAAAAGTGTAGTGCTTTGTGGAAGACAAAACATTCCCCTACATGGTCACAGGGATGATTCATCTTGTTATGAGAATGAAGACTGTGGCACTTTTCAAGCACTCCTGAATGTTAGCGTAGATACAAGTCTAGATGACTGGGGATAAAATTCTAGATGAGCATGTCAAAACAGCCAAAAGAAATGCCACATACTGCTCAAAAAGCATACAGAATGATATAATTGGTTGTTGTGCTGATGTAATAAATGACCAAATCATAGCTGAGCTTAAAGAGGCAAATTATTTTTCAATTCTAGCAGATGAAGTTACAGATTGTTCAACTCTGCAACAATTGCCATTGGTTCTAGGTTATGTTGATAAGAATAGAGAAATACAAGGTAGGTTCATAAAGTTCATCCATTGTGATAGTGGAATATCTGGTGAAGCTCTTAAAGATACATTAATAAACTGTCTTCAAAATGAACTAGAGCTGGATATTAGTTGTTGTAGAGGCCAATGCTATGATCGAGCAGCAAATATGGCAGGACACTATTCTGGCTTGGCTGCACACATCCTTCAAAGTAACCCCTTGGCACTGTATACCCATTGTGCTTCTCATAGGCTTAATCTGTTTGTTGCTGCTGCTTGTCATATCCAGTGTGTCCAGAACATGATTAGCAATGTAACAAAGGTAGGGACTTTCTTCAACACCCCAAGAGGCACAGTCTTCTTGAGAATATGATCAAAAAGTTCTGCCCTTCCAGCAGCCTTACCAAGCTGATTGATATCTGCCGCACTAGATGGGTTCCCAGAAGTGATGGGCTAGATAGATTTTTGGAAATATACCTTCCAATATTTGAATCTCTTTCTGTAATGAAAGACAATGGTGATGGATCATGGACTTGTTCAGCCTCTGATGCTTATAGTTATCACATCATCTTAGAAAATTTTCTCCTAAATACTCTGGTAACTATAAAGCATTGCCTGGCATTTACAAGACCTGCAACTGTGCAACTCCAGGGGTCACACATTGATATACTAGCTGCAACTAAGGAAGTAAATATAGTGGTGATATCATTGAGGACTGTAAGGAAGTTTCTAGATTGCTACCACAAAGCTTGGTTCACAGAGGCCTGTAACATAGCAGATCATATAGATTGTGCACTTAGGCATCCAAGAGTTTGTTCCAGACAAGCACATAGAAGCAATATTCCAGCAAAGGATACTGCAGAATATTTCAAAATAAATATTGCCATCCCCTTCCTTGATAAAATGATTAGTGAAATTTCTGGCAGATTTTCAAATGAGATTTGTGTTGCAATCAGAGGCCTTTCTATAGTTCCATCTGTCATGGCTATTGAATATAAAGAAACAACAAAGAGTGCTAAAAGAAGAAGGTATAATCAGATTTCTTGTGATGATTCCTCCAGCATCAAAAGCAAAATAGAAAAACCTTCCTTTTGCGATAACAATGAGAAGGTACATGATGTGGTCATACATCGACTTGATAAGAAATGGAAAGAAAATTTTCGGAATTTTTGCAATCACTATTTCGCAGATTTGCCTACTCCATAAAGTGTAACCTATGAGGTTGACACTTGGGAATCCTTTTGGGCACATCAGCCAATAGATTCATTACCATCTACTATTCCACACACATTAAAATGGACAAATCCAATAACCTTCCCAAACATATTCACTGTTCTAACCATCCTTGCTGTCCTGCCAGTTACAAGCTGCACACAAACGTAACATTCCAATACATATAAAAAGGCATTGTTTTAGTGGAAATGCTCCAGATATTCTAGATATTTTGTCAAAAATTTCATTCGATCTAAAGTTATCAACAAAAGTTTACCATTTATACGTAGTACTTGATCACAAAGCAACAAATATTTAAGACTGTATATGTCATGTGCTAGTCTAGTCAATAGCAACTGTCAACATGTAATGTTTTTACCACTGTCACTGCAATAAGTGTGGTCAATATTCTCTGTAGCAAGTAGATGAGCCTTCCTTATGGCTTATGCTGCTCAAAACATATCATTGATTCACTGAACTGTTCCCATAGGTTGCAATCTTCAGTGATTCTCAGCTGAGACCAGTTGTGGAGAGGGACGTTACAGTACCCCACAACTGGTATGTCAGTTGTACCCCTGGGGTACATTTCTCGACGTAAACGTCGAGATGGAGGAGGCAGTAAAGGTCATCAGCTTTGCACCTACCTGTGTCATGCTAGCAGTGGGCACAAACGATGCTTCGCGACACATGGTAATGGAGCACGCTGAGAAGCACTTCCGATTACTCACAGCAAATGCCGTTTCGCTATTTCCAACTGCAAAGGTAAGACATCTTCTATGACACTGTCTTCTGAAAAGTATAAAAATAGTGTACTTAAATGGCTAGCATAAGGTCTTAGGTGACTAACTGCTGTAGAGTCGGAATAAGAGGGGGTTTGACTTTTCTAAGGGGCTTATCACATGAGAAGACTCAGCCCACATTACCGGGCTGGCTCGGTTTGCCGAGATCTCACTTTGATTGAAAAATTCGTATAAACTTGCTATCATATGAGAACCGGGCTGGCCCGGATAACTGACATCTGACTTCTTGCAAGTGGGATCCCGGTTAAACGGGCTGAACCTTTGCCATATGATAGCTCTAGCCCGGCAAAATGGGCTGGGAATAATAGAATAATGCACGTGCTTCTCTTACGGTCAGCAGTACACAAACAAGATGGCTGCCGATAACCACTGTGGGCAAAAATCTTTCAGATGGTCAGACGAAATGATAGAGAATCTAGTTAAGAGTCTTGTAGACTACAAAACCCAAATGACCTACCGTGGGTTGGATTTTAACAGTGACAAACCTCTGCTGTATATGGATGTTCGAAAACGGATGGCAGCGATTTGCGAGGCAGAGAATATCAACCTGTTTGGCACAGTTGAGAGTAACTCTTTGAATCCCAAAGAAGTGGAGTTTCTTACTGATGAAGACGTTAAGAAAATGAAAAACGATATCAAAGTTCATAACCAGGCTATCATTAGAGGCAGAAATAGAGTGCATGAAAAAAAAAAGGAAAGTCGACAAAAGTTTTCGAAGGCTGTAATCAACAGAACACGGTCAGGAAGCGGGAAAGTTGTCGTTTCACATTACGAGACACTCAAAGACATTTGGGGGAGTAGTGCAAACGTGGAACCATTATCGTTTGGCATAGATACCGAGAACACAGCAGCAATTTCAACAAGTACAAGTGAAGAGGACTCATTTGTGGATCAATGTACTACTAGGAACAGGTATCAGTTAGAACCAGCAACACCAACAGTTGATGAAACAGATACACCAGTGGGAAATACTACAGATAACGATGTCACTTCAAGAAAGCGCAAGTCTTCTATTCCAGCTCTAGTAGACAATAAACGTAAACATCTGGAACGCAGTTTGTCTGCTGTACAACGTGACAAGAGTTTGATCAATGAAGCAAAAGAGGATGCAATGTTCTGACAGGAAATGACAGAGGAAATGAAAGAGTCTACAAGAAGGTTTTCTGACTCTGTTGAAAGAGTAAGTTCATCCTTAGAAGTAATGGCAAACAGTATTGGTACTTCCATAGAGAAACTAGCACAGGCAATGTGCTATCAACAACCAGTAAATGAAAACATGTTCTACCAAAAGTTACCTCCTCGTCATCAGCAGCAGTTTTACCATGCTATGCTGAATGACTCTGATGACCAAAGTCCTTCCAATAGTACCAACTTTAATCTACAAGGACCAACTAGAATGGACTATCCCAGGTGAAAGCATAAAAAGGAAGAAAAGGAAAACTAGATTTTGGTACAAAAAAAGGAAGTTCATTTGTTGTTTTGTTAATCATTTTTGTTCAGCTTACACACTATGGTCAATAGACATACATCTTTATTTTGTAAGTACTTATAAATGAATGTTGGTGATATCAAAGAAAACTTCCAAAATAGTTAGGAATGACTTTTCTTGTTACTTCTCCCTCATCCATGTTGCAGGAAAATATGGGATCAGGAAAATGTTTGTGAGATTCTTCATTTTGTTTCATAAGCTCCATCTGTATTTTAACTTGGTTTTCATCAACATACTTATTATGTTGCTCACAAAAGTTATGCAGTACAAAACATGCATAAATAACCACTGGTATATTCTCTAAGTTCAAGTCCACTTTCCTTGTCAGTATTGACCACTGGGCTTTCAGCCTACCAAAGGCACATTCTATGGGGTTTCTTGCTCCCCTAAGCAGATTATTGTAAATAACTTCTTCATTAGTACTACAGTGGTCATATTCCTTCATTCAGAATGGCGGTAAAGGATAGGCTGGGTCCCCGATCAAATAGTTTGGTATTTTCTGTCTATTCTCAGTTAAAGACTGTAAAAGTGTAGGCAGGTCACCACTCCTCATTTTGTTATTGATTGCAGAGTTTGTGTATACTTTACTGTCATGTGTGCTGCCAGGCCACCTGCAATCTACATCCATGAAAAGACCTTTGTAGTCACAAACAGCCTGTACATTAAAGGAATAGTACTGTTTATAACAGAAATAATCGTGAGAATTAGATCTGGGACATGCAATGTGTATGTGAGTGCCATCAATACACCCAAAGGCTTGTACCATTCCGTATTTTGCCTCAAATTGGAAAACTTTCTCCTTCAGTGATTCTTTATCAACTGGCAAATGCAAATAAGTGGGCCCCATGTATTTGGTGATGGCACTGCATACTCCATATATTACACAGCTGACAGTGTTTTGTTCTACACCAAAGGTAGTAGCAGTCATGATTTGTGATCCAGTGTCTGTCAAGTAGTAAAGGGTAATTGCCACCTTCTTTTCTGGGGTCAAAGCCTTGTGATTGGGAGAAAGCAGATTTGGCACAATATAAGCACTTATTTCTTGTACTAATGTGTTGAATTCATCTTGTGATAAGCGACAGTTCTTTTTCCAGGTTTCTGGTGGTCTTATTCCCAACAGCATATTGATCCACCATTCTTCTGTGCGACCAGGATAAAACCAAATAGTTCGTTTCTTCCTCTCCATTTTTCGTTGGTTCTGCATTCTTTGTCATTTTAAAAGGACCTTCTTTTTACGAGAAAAATTCACATTGACTGCTGCCTGATATTTGCCTTGTTGTAGACTCCATAATAGCAATAGACTATGAATGTCATGGCATACTGCTTGTAGAGATGATAAAGATGAAGCTACAAGAGCCGCTGATACTTTCTTTTTGCTGTCAGCTATTTAGAAATCGTGGTGGGCCACGTAAAGAGCGTAACCAGGCAAATGTCACATGACTTTCTTCAGCCCGTCAAACCGAGCTGGAAAGACTTCATATGATAGCGAGCTGATTTTAGCCAGGCTAACTGAGCCAGCCCGGTCAGCCGGCCCCATATGATAAGACCCTAAAAATTTCAAGTAGCATGGGGTCTCATTTAAGAAACACGTTACACAAGTAATATGGAAGTACTTCTAAGCTAGCATGATTTCTCGTTAAGCAGCAAAATGTTTTAGATAATTGCTTCAATCTTTCAACAGCCAGTTAAGAACACTCAAAATAAACTTTTGTTCCAATAGAAAGTGTTCTTCAATCTCTATATACTAAAATGCCTAAATGCAAATGAGCTCGCCAATTGTTTACATCAAACAGACCGGCCCCCGACGCTGTACAGGATACTCCTCTTGGGACAGTTGGGGGATCAGTCTCAGAGTCTGGTCGAGTGTCTCTACGTAAGTCTAGATTGCAGTGACGGTCTGATCGTGTTTTTATAGTTTTTTGTTGCCGAGATATTCTACCTTCTCTGAGCTTCTTCGCGGACCTTTGTCTGTCCTCTATTGTGCTCCATTGTTATCGTCCACATGGATGGCACTGCTCTCAGTACAAAGCTTGTGCAATCGGGATCGGGTTTACTGAATTTTGAGGAGAGGTTTGGTGGATTTTTACCAGGTTAGTAGCTATGTTACCTCTCTAAATTCTGTATTGTGGTTCGCTTATATATTATTCTTCGGTTCCATGCGTTTTTTGGTGTTTTACGCAATCTTTTTCGATGTATGGAGGCGGTTTCGTACACCCTCCCTCGCGATGGTTAGTCGCCATAGCAGTCGAGCAACTAATTTGTCGCTTTATTGCTATCTGAAGATTCGATTTATCATTGCCAGCCTTTATTCAGTGAAATTATAGCACTGCTGCCTGTTAGATGCGATTTACGGGTGATGTGCGCCATGTATTTGCCTCATTTTCTAGGCCAAGTTGGAAGAGCTTCCCTCGGGGGCAATCTCGCCGCCATGACAGTCCTTCTCCATCCGTTCGATTCTGTTCGCCAGATTTCAATGCTTTAACTGGTAAGTTGTGCTAAAACATTTAACTGATGTTTCATGTTGTATTCTTTGGTGTATTAGGATAGTGTTTAGCTGTTTTTTCTTCCGTTTTACATAGGATACACCGAACGTGAAACTCTCAGTTCGGACATGGTTTGAATGCGACTGATGGTCCAGTTGGAAGTTGAGGAACATTTTGTGGTTCTGTTACCAGGTGAGTGGTTGTCTAATGCTATAACATTTGATGTCAAATTACCTGTGTTTCCCCTGTCCTCTGTGGGCAATTTCTATAGTATTTTCTACACTGATGTTCAATATTGCCAGCGAGATTGCAATAGCTTCCCTCGGGCGTATTCCGCCATGACAGTTCCTCTCCACCATGCTTGATGTTATTCTCTGTTGCCGTGTCAATTCAAGCGACCTGTCTTCCTTCTACTACCAGGTAAGTCGTTTGTTCATGTAATAAGGTTTGTTGTCAGATTGGCTCTAATTTTTCTGTCTACTATACATGTTTCATATTACACACCTTATCACTCAGTATTTCAAGCGAGCTGCCTTGAGGGGTATGTCGCCATGACACTTCCTCTTCGATCAGATTGATTGTATTCTCTAAATTGTCTTGGTTCTGTTACAATATTTGGGATAAAATGTTTGCTGTCCTATTCCTTGCTAGACTGCTTTTTATACCTTGAAGTTAATGTGTGCGTAAAGGAGATACGAAATCTGTATGTTTGCGGATGAATTGTGCTACATGAAATGCCGAATTTAGGCATTGATGAAGTGTTCTATGTCCAAGTTTGTAGTTGTATATTTGACTTATTGTGTGACTTATAGTTAAGAGTGTAAGTTATGTTCGGTAATATAACTGTAATAAGAAGGTTGCGTTCCCCCTCAGTTCAGTCAAGGACGCCACTGCTCTGTGTGTTTCATTCTCATTGCCACTAGCCACAAAATATCTTAGCACGGTTGTACAGAGAGGTGTATAGTGTGTATATTTTATTTCCTAATTTTTCTTACTCTTATTCCTATGATGTTTTGGTGTCCTTACACTCTTTATTTTGTTGTAGATTGTAGATAGAAATGCGAGGGGATTCCCAACTCAAGATCATGATCGCAGAAACCTCTCATCCTTTGTTTGCGAACAATAGTGTTTACACAAGGCCGCAAGTTTGCAGTTAAGGGCGTGTTTACAGATTGGATGGATTTCGTTCAAGTTGTCATGGAATTTCGTCTCTTTTCTATAAGGTAAGTGGCTTATTTCATTGAGAATGTGTCGATTTGTTTTTACCAGGATTTTTTTGTATCGATTGGTCGCTACTTTCCAAGTTGGACGAGATTTAATGCCATGTTTTGATCGAGATTCCATAAGATTGCCCTGGGGCTGTATGATCATGACAATTCCTTTCATGGTCGCTTGATTTCCTCCTGTACATTACCGTTTGGTTACTACAGAAGTTCGGTATACTATTAAGTGGGTATTTACTGTATTATTTACTGATATATTATTACAGTTTGTTGTGCTGTTCATACTGTGCATTTGCATGTGATTTTGAAGGAAGTATGTCTGAACAGTTAGGCCGCTTCCTTTACGTTTGATTTGTTGTCAGTCACTTCTGGTTAGCTCTTGGTTTGTACCATACACTTATTGTGGGCTGGAGCTAAGATGTTGTTCAACTGGCGGATGTGCAGTTTAGGGTAACAGTCAAATCGCGTTAAATTCTATATGAAATCACTCCTTACGATGAGGAGAGTCGAAACTAACGATAAAAAGTGCGGTTCTACTTACCAATTACTTTGGGTTTGGGTTAGGGTCAGGGTTAGGGTTTTGTGCAGGGAAAGGGTCAGGGTTAGCGTTAGTTATAGAATGAGCGGAAGTTTCTTAATTGACAAAGGGATTTCAATGTTGATCGAGTGAAAAATAAGGCTAAATAAGTAATTGGTAAGTAGAACCGCACTTTTTATCGTTTGTTTCGACTCTCTTCATCGTAAGGAGCAATTTCGTATAGAATTTAACGCGATTTGGCTGTTACCCTAAACTGCACATCCGCCGTTCAACTTATTCCTTGACTTATTGGAGTGTAATAGCTCTCTGTCCCAGTTGGTTTTGTTACAGTATTGTCTGGAAGGTACTACGTGTATTCTCTCTGAAACCTTGAGGGGCGTTTCATATTACTCTCAGTCACTAAAGCTGATTCCTTCCTTATTCTCAGTAGAACACTTAGTACTCTGCATCAGTGGTATCTTGATAGTGAAAGGTGCACAGACGTATACAGATATTTTATGTACTAATTCGTTGATACTTTGGTGTGTAGTAGCATGCGTTGTCAGGTTGTTCTTTCTTGATGTTGTTAGGCTGACATTGTGTTCTAAAGTATGATTGTGGTCAACACACTTAAGTAAGTTATTCATAGGGCTTTATTCAGTATAGTACTCTACTGATCACCTATGTATATACAACAGTCTAACAATCTTTATTATTTACAAGAGTCTAATCGTTGTATTCACTATAGATTTTTGTGTTATTTTGGAGGAATCAGCTTATGCTTGCTTTAGTCCTAACTCTCCGGTTCCTGGCAAATCAGCTCCCTCTCATCCTAAGATTATTTGTTATAAAGACCATTCATGATTTCTATTCATCATTCTGCACATGGTAATATGGTTTGACTGGATCAAGTAGTATTAGATCACAATGATTTGCGCTGTTTAATATTAATTCCTGGAGCCCCATCTTCCAGCCCGCACCCTAATTTAACAGTATTGTTTGTAATCATATGTTTTGAGGCACTTACTGTAAAAGAGTATTATGTATAAGGGGTTTTGCCACACTCATGCACAATTTCTGAGTTTCAACTCATTTCTGACTAGCACACTTTTAGGAATATTCTTTACCTGTTATGAAATTAAATTATGACGCATCTCTATACATTGTCATTGTATATTGCCTACTTGAATGCCTCAAGTTAGCTATTGTAGGAGGTTGACAGATATTACTGGGTTTGTCTAGATGACAATGGTAATCATACATTTGAATTGATGTCCTTAGATGAAACATGTACCAATATAGTACTTGATTGTCTGCCTGTAGGATTTTTGTCACTAGCCTTTGTCACTTTGAGATATCAGTTGTTACCACTACCATTACTACTTGTGATATTTCATTCTGTTTATGATGATATGTTGTTAAAGTTTTGTATTAGTTAGAGCCAGCAACCTTATTTGTATTGTACTCAATTGCCACATCAGGCCCCCCTCTGAAGTACAGCTATGATAATAAAGTTGTTGTTATGATGCAAGCTCTATATTATATCAGTCATTGATGGGATTTACAGCTTTATATGCTTGACAAGAGGTTAGGACTGATGTGATTTTGGTTCATAATATTGTTACTGTTGAGTTTGCTCTAGGATTATAAGGCACTATTATTTCAGTTTTGTACATTTGTGGAGCAGTCATTGAGTATCAGATGGGGGTGGGGGTTGAGGCACATCATAAAATAGATGCAACAATTTTGTACCCCAGATGGACATGCAAAAATAATCTAGAGCCCCAGATTAAGTACTTTGTGGAGCCCAACACTTACGTTTTGTTATTGAATTTATTACAGTATTCATATTTGTCCTGGATATATTAGTTGGAGATCCTTAGCAACAGTATAGGTAATAGTATATGTGACTTTGTTCCAGAACAAGTTGATATGCAGTATTGTAGGATTACTAAGAGATTATTGGGTACTTACCTACATAGAAATAGGCATGATCTATACACTTTATTTTGCAGTCTTCTTATTTAGTAGGATGTTTTACAAATAATATAATACCTCTGGATAAATTATATGGAAGTCTGTATAAGTTATGTGACTTCAACTATCTATATGATGCTAGGTTTAGGGTATGTTGCTAAGTGGTACACCCCCCCCCCCCACTACCATTAGTACCTTTAATGCTTGACATCTGACTTTGTGATTGCAGGCTGTTGTACCCCAGTTGGACATGCAAAAATATTCTAGAGCCCCAGATTGAATACTTTGTGGAGCCCCAACATTTAATTTTTGTTATTGATTTTATTACATCAGTGATTTTTTCCTAGATATATTAGTTGGTGGTCCTTAGTAACAGCATAGGTAATAGTATATGTGACTGTGTTCCACCGCAAGTTGATATGGAGTATTGTAGGATTACTAAAAGGTTATGAGCCACTTATCTACATAAGCTTAGGCATGATCTATGCACATTGTTTTGGAGTCATCTCAGATTGTAGAATTTTTTACAACTGAATATAATACCTCTGGATAAATTGTATGGAAGTTTCGATAAGGTATTTGACTACATCCATCTATATGATGCTAGGTTTAAGGTATGTTACTAAGTTGTATACCACCACCACCTCCATAACTACCTTTAATGCCTGACATCTGACTTTGTGATTTCAGGCTGTATGGTATATCTCATTCATTGGCTATCCATCTTACTATGCAGAATATTATACAGTGATGTTGTATTAGCAAGCAATATTCTTTTATTGTTTTAAACTTGAAGTATAGGGCCTGTCAGGTATAGTAATTAAATTTTATGTAATTTATTGTGTTGTATAATGTAGGATACCAGATTGGATAAGAATAATGGCTAAAACCAGATAGAGTTTGCAGTCATACCTCTTATTTGATATGACATACTATATGTTCTCTAAAGTATTTGCAGTATACAGCAATATTGTATAAGACTCATTACATTAGGATTGAGTGATGCATGACATAGTGTGTGATGTATAGGGCCTTTCAGGTATTGTAATTGCATGTTTTCTAATTTTTTGGGTCTTATTATTTAGTATAACAGACTGGGCAAGAATAATGCCTAAAACCAGACAGAGGTTACAGTCATACCTCTCATTTGATGTCACATACTAAATGGTCTTTCAAGTGTTTACATTATACAGGAAGATTATTGTATAAGATTCATAACATTAGGGGGAGATATTGTATGATGTATTTCCATTTATGCGTCATTCAACACGCCACTTTAAACAATTATATGCTTAGTTCATGTAATAGAGACTAGCTTAGTACTGATAGCCCGCTAGACGCGGGCTCCCCTACCCCAGTTCAAAAGTTGCAGATTAGCCTTGGAAAGACTAACGCAGTGCCCCCATCCAAGCTGCATGGTCCGCATTGTTGATGAGCATGGATGAAAAAGCTTGCACAGGATCATGGGAGGATGACGTCATGGGCCTCTGCATTGGAGCACGTGACATCCGGCTTTGCAATGGAGAAATCAACAAAAATTTGCGAGAAAAAATTGTGCAAAAATGCTCGGATACCTGCGCTAGGCTATGGGGCTTTAGGCATTCGTCTTCATCTTCTAAAGCCCCATAGCCTAGCGCAGGTATCCGAGCATTTTTGCACAATTTTTTCTCGCAAATTTTTGTTGATTTCTCCATTGCAAAGCCGGATGTCACGTGCTCCAATGCAGAGGCCCATGACGTCATCCTCCCATGATCCTGTGCAAGCTTTTTCATCCATGCTCATCAACAATGCGGACCATGCAGCTTGGATGGGGGCACTGCGTTAGTCTTTCCAAGGCTAATCTGCAACTTTTGAACTGGGGTAGGGGAGCCCGCGTCTAGCGGGCTATCAGTACTAAGTCACCTACCTAAAGCACTTAGTCTTCAAAAAGTTATTATGTATTAAAATTAAGTGCTAGTGGGTGTCCTAATATGAAGGGGGCTGGAAAAAATTTAAAAAACAATAGTTACTGGAGAGGATGGCAAGTAGACATCATGGGATAATGCATAGTTTCATAAATAGGCAGTGCAGTGGACTTGTTAAGTCATGAAAAAGACACGTTACGAAATAAACAATTTGTACCTATGCATCAGAGAAGGATAAGTCACTATTAAAGTAAATTAGTTACTCTACCTTTACTTCATCTTCCATTCTGCTCCCCTCATTATGATTTAAGTCAACTGTGCAGTACTTATCTTTGTAGGTACTTGTGTCATCTATATCCCCAAGACTAGATGAAGTCAATCATAGGCTTGGGGTATTTAACAAAATGAGTCACAAAGTATCCGGTGAGCTAGGCATCAGCCTAGTAAACCATGAAAACTTTTGATTGAGCCACCACTGGCTTTGGTCGTCAAGAGACAGTGTGGACCTTAGCACGATCTATGGTTTGCCACTTCTTTTGAGGGCCATAGCCAGTCACATTCCTGCCAATATGGTTGAAGGTGGGGCAAAGGATGCGTCCAACTGTCCATTACACAGTGACTATAAAATGTAAGTCTGGAAGATAATGTGTCACTTACGATTCTCAAACTGCAATGACTATATATTTATTGGTACCCATCACTTTTTGTGTTTCCCCACTTACTTAATTGCATTCAGTGAATCATTCAGTTTCACAGAAAGGTACAGCCTTCACAACTACAATGTTATAGATTTTGTGAACAAGTGCTGTAACACGAGATAATAGCAACACATCTTACTTATTTCAGACCATCCAAGAGGCATATTACGCATTGCAGAAGGCAAGAAATGCAGTGCATACTCTCCACTGGCTGCAAGGTGGGGAACACCATTGTAAAGCATAAGTGCTTTACTTACATAGACATGGTAAGTCTTAAGTGTATTGTTTTCTTGCTTCAATGTACACTACTTCCTGTGTGAGGCAATATGTGACTCTCTACTGACTGCAGCCTTGGAAACTTCACATTAAACTGCACATCCTCCATGCTATGAGCAGTACGCTTAGGATTCAACATACTGTTCCAATCTGTAACTCTAACATGATGACAATGAGGACAACTACAGTGTGCCTGTAATTGTCAAAATGAAGCACAAGAATGATAAAAAGCCCAAAAGGAACGGGAACGGTTGTAGTGGTGACACTTATCACCCTCTTCTATAAAAGCATGAGTATTCACTGCACTTTTGATGTCCATTCCACAGCCACATTCGAAATACATTTTGCATACCAGAACTATGCACTTCTAATGCACTGTACTGATGAGTACCATCACGGGGGCTATGGATGTTCAGCCCTGTCAAATAAACTTATACCCCGTTTACACTGCTCCGGATCACTTTTTGATCCGTATCAAAAGTGATACGGATCGGCCTACCGTTTACACCACGCCTAGCTATCCGTAGCAAAACTGGTATGGTTAGCCGTATCACTTTTGATCCTTTTAGCAAAAGGATCAAAAGTGATCTGGACCTTTGCAATCCCATTGCATACCAGTGTAAACGGGGAAATCCGTATCACTTTTGCTACGGATTCACAAGGAGGCTCCATCAACACATGAGCGAGGCCACACTAGCCATATCTTAAACTTTGGCGCTACTCAATAAACTTTACAACGAGATGAATGAAATAATGAAACGTAGGCTTGTGTATTGGTTGCTATCTGTCATTAAGTCATTAGCTGCTGCAGCACAACACAACTATTGCTTGGCAGTGTACTATGACGCACTTTTCCAAATTGAACAGCAGCAGTTGTTATCACTGGTTCATCATAGTACTGCACAGATCCAGAGAGTGTATAAACTGTTGAATAGTTCGTCGAAAAAGAGAAGACCACGCCGATTTTGGGTACGGCCTGGCAGAGTTGAGACTTGGTGGGATAAGTGTATCAATAATGTAGTAATGCCAGAAGAATGGGTTGAGAATTGTCGAATGTCGAAGGACAGCTTTATGAGCCTATGTTATGAACTGAAGCCATACATAGAGAAAAATGTCACTAGATTGAGAGTACCAATCCCCTTCACAAAACGTGTTGCTATTACTATATACTATTTGGTAGACGAAGGTAGATATCGCAAAACAGCAAATGCATTTGGTGTTTCCAGAGCAGCAGTTTCAGTCATTGTGAGGGAAGTATGTCATGCAATATCTTTACACCTGGGACCTAAATACATTAAGATGCCAGCAACAGAAGAGGATGTTATAAAAGCTGTTGGAGAGTTTGAAAAGAAATTTGGTTTTCCTCAGTGTCTTGGGGCTGTGGATGGCACACATGTATTTATCAATAGACCATCAAAGAACTCAACTGATTACCTAAATAGGAAGAATAGGTATTCTCTCAACATCCAAGCCATGTGTGACCACAAGTACTGCTTCACAGATGTAGTAATCATGTGGCCTGGGAGTGTACATGATGCTCGCATGTTTGTGAACTCTCCACTGAATGAGGCATTGAGGACTGGAAAAATTCCTTCATGTCCAAGAAAGATCATGGATGATGAGGAAGCAGTCCCAGTGTGTATTCTTGGTAATGCTGCATACCCATTATGCCCATATTTAATGAAAGAATGTCCTGGAGGAGGCCTGACAATACAATAGCAATTCTTTGGCTTCAGGCTATGCTCAGCTCGTGTAGCCATTGAATGTGCTTTTGGATGGCTAAAGGCTCGTTTTGGAATTTTGAAAAGAGAAATGGATATTTCTTTCCCATACTTACAAGAGGTGATACATAGTTGCTTCATTCTCAATAATTATTGTGAACTGCAGAAGGAAGGATTAAAGGAACAAAATATAGAGCATGAAATTAGAGCAATAAGCATTGATCAACCAACAGTTGATACGTTTAAAGGCAACAATTCCAGTGATGAATCTCAAGCAAAAAAGATAAGAAGAATTTTTGTCAAATATTTTGATTGAACACTAAGAAACTAAATGTGCATTAAGCAGCTTTTTATTTTTCATGTTAAATTACTATTATAGAAAACTGTTCTTTATCTTTCATATCTTAAAACTTTATTCATTGTCATACAGTATTTCTTGGAAAGTTGCACTTGGATTTCTTTTTGAGTTTACTCTAGAGGCTGATGTTTGAAGGTATGATTGTCTCCAGTTATGAGCTGGATATGCAGGTGGTTGGGGCTGCAGGTACATATTTGTGTTGCTTGGTTGGGTTAGTATCCCTTGCAACATACCAAATCCATTTGATATGACAGAAGTTAAATTTTGTAGGTTTTCACCAAACATTTGCATAGTGGCTGCATGCTTTTCTTTGCTTGCTTCAATGCTAGCTAAAGTAGCTTTCTTCAGCTTAAGCTCTTCCCTTGCTATATCCAGAAGTTGGGCTTCTGCTGAGGTACGCTTTGATAGTTTTGAATCTGTCTTTTCCCTCAAATAGGTAAGAAGGTTTCCTCTTGCCACAGCCATATCATTTGATGCCTTTTCTGTAGGTTCAGGCCTAACCTCTGTGCTAATATCTTCTGCTAGCCTGCTTTCCCCTTCAGTACTGCTATCGTAGTAATCTTTGCTACTTTCATGGTCCAAACTATCTCCACTGGTACTTGTACTAGAGAAACTACTCTGGATCCCATTCTCAATACAGTGAACAGCAGGTGAACCAGACCAAATTTCTTCACATTCCTTAAAAAAAGCAAATATGACTCTTCCACCTCCACTTTTTCTCCCCGAATCGACAGCTTTTCGAAACATGTTTCTGATCCTTTTTATTTTTGTAACAATGCGGTCCTTCAATATTACCGTTGGGTCAGCAATAGCAGGGTATCCTTTTACATTGACATCGTTGTTTTCCTTCGGATAGTGCAGGTGAAACTGTTCTGTGATCTCCTCATATTTGGCCTTGACGGTTTCCCAGTCAAGGCCCTGAGCCATCTTTGTTCCCTTGTAATCTATTATTACCTGGAGCAGTAGGGAAACTTCCTCCTCTGTCCAGTTGAATTCTCTCCTTGAATTCCTTCTGCTACTGCTTGCCATTTCCATTTTTCAAATAAAATGGTAACAATTAACAATGCAAATTTTGGCGCGTTCTCAGATTCGTCACATGTGCGTCAACTGAAGTAGTGGCCTCTTTTACAACCTATCTGCCTCAATTTGAATTGTGAATCCGTACTAGTGTAAACGGAAATCTTATCAATAGCAAAAGTGATCCGGTGCAGTGTAAACGCGACCTATCCGTATAACTTTTGATCCGTATGAAAAGTGATCCGTAGCAATGTAAACGGGGTATTATTCTACTTGTCTTCCACCTTCTTCAAGTCCTGTACTCCTAATACATTTCTTCTTTAACAAATTATGCGCTCAATTATTACTGAGATGAATTCCTGTCGTTTAGTCAAAGCAACCCAAAACCAAAGCAAGTAAGAAGAGCACCGCTGTATGCAATGATCAATCAAGGTACCTGGCCTCCATCATAGATGTATCTTTGGCAGCACTTAAAAATCCACTTTGCACATCTGTCAATTGAAAATACAATCACATGAGAAGTGTAGAGTAGACAATCACCTGAACTCATTTAACACCAGGACACATTATTGTCTTTTAGTCCAAGAAACACAAAGCAAGTAGGAAGAACACTGCTATATACAATGATCAATCACAGGTACATGGCCTCCATCATAGATGTATCTTTGGCGGCAATTAAAAATCCACTATGCACATCTGTCACTTGAAAATACAGTCATATGAGTAGTGTAGAATAGAAAATCACCTGAACTACTTTACTACCAGGACACAATATTGTCCTTTAGTCAAAGGAACTGCAGGAAATTGAGGCTGAGAGCATCACTTTGTGCAATGATCAAGTGCAGGTATTTGCAGTGCATAATATACCTTTAAATGACTTTGGCAGCACTTAAGTCCATGTTGCATATCTGTCAAGTGAAAATACAGTCAAATGAGAAGTGTAGAATAGAAAATCACCTGAACTCATTTAATACCAGGACACATTATTGTCTGTTAGTCAAAGGAACCGCAGGAAATTCAGGCTGAGAGCACCACTTTCTGCAATGATCAAGTGCAGGTATGTGGGTTGCATAATATACGTTTAAATGACTTTGGCAGCACTTAAGTCCATGTTGCATATCTGTCCATTGAAAATACAGTCAGATGAAAAGTGTAGAATACTATCCTACTATCATCTGCTGATCAGGCTACCAGTTAAGAAACAAACATACTTGCTCAATTTCAAGATCTGAATTGTCTTGCAGCTTGTAGTGAATAGTTTGTCTTTAGCCATTCATGTGAGACATATAGGGTGTTTGTGTTTTGTAGATGAACGAGATGGTAGGAGGAGGTAGTGATGATGAATCCGAAGATCACATTGTATCTCAAGGGAAGGAACACAGCAACCCTCGTGGATTAATATGGTCTTCAAGCTACCCACAGGTAGTTACATTTAGTGAAGTATATTGCCTTAAAGTAGACGTCACCATAGATGATGCTCACAGCTTAGATTTCTTGCCGCCAGTTGAACAGCTTACGGTAATGATCTGTCAACTTGAAAAGTTGAAGAAAGACAATGGGCATGAATATGGTGTTACATTAAACAACAAATATGTGGATGTAGGAAAACGTAGAAAGGTGGTTGTGCTGCATGATGTGAAAGTTATTAAGTACCAGGTTGAGCAAGAGAATGAATGGTTCTGTAAACTTAGTGATACTATTCATCAGCCTAAAGGCACCCCAGGCCTAGATTCAAGAATACCATCAACTTGTAATAGCATGCTGCATGAAACAAGCGAGGGCCATTATTGGTCAGCTTTGCAGTTGAAAACATGCGAAATCCAACGTTTAGCTGTTAATCGCTGGCTATCTGATTTGATAGTATATTGCATAGCAGAGCTGTTAAATGAATCTAATCCAGACATCTATGTCTTCTACTACACCTTCAACAGTGACATAAAGGATGTTATTAGAGAGTTTAAGCACCCACAACGGTAACGGAAACGGTAGCATTAACTGATTAATTTCGTTACAGTGCGCAGGTGCCAGTGGATATCTCCATTCTGTTAACGTTTTGGCTTACTGTTCTGGAACCTTAACTGAGCATCCTTACCGTTTTGCCAGAACGTTAACTTTCTATCGCCTTTCTACGGAATTATTTAGACACCATGGATTCCGAACCAACTTCATCTGGATCAGGGAAGGCTAGTGGGTACGTTCTGTGTTTTTTCCTGAATAATTTCATAAAATATTTTTTGTTTATCATGCCTTAGTTTTTAAGAAAATTAGGCCCTAGCTGTTCATAGAGCACAAATATACATTGGTAAAAATACTTGTAACCATAAATGTATTTTAGGAAAAGGTTTAAATGGTCAACAAAGCACGACGATCTGATGCTGAGAGAGGTTTTAGCTTCTGAGATGTGGAGTACGAGAGCAGGGAGTTTAGAAAGAGGAGAAAAATGGAAATTAATTGTTGAAAAGTTAAACAACATCCAAAATCCTAAATTTGGTACAACTTCAAGAGCTGTAAGGGAGTGATTTCAAGTTCTCTTTGTTAAACGAAAAGGTAAAACTAGAGAAGAAGAAAGGGCAAGCAGGATTTCACCAGAAGCTACAGAAATTGACAAAATGCTGGATGAACTTATCAAACTGTTTGAGTCTGCTGCAATTGGACAAAAGGCTGCAGCTAAAGATAAGGCAGACAAGATAGCTTCAGATGTAGAGAAAGGGCAAGAAATGAGACGATTGAGTATGGAAAGGATGAAAGAATCTGCAAAAAGAAAAAGTGGAAGTGAGTGTGGGTCAGGAAGGGAAAAGAGAAAGAATATTGGAGTGGAGACTGCACAATATTTGAATGAAAAGTTAAAGTTTGATATGGAGTGGAGAAGGACAGAGTAAAGGTTGAAAGCACAAGAACTGGAGGAGAGAGCCAAAGACAGAGAAGCTGCTGAGCAAGAAAGAAAGAGGCGAGAGGAAAATGAAGAGAGAAACATTGTAAGGATGTTAGAAGGCATGAAAGAGCAGCTTGAACAACAGAATACGTTACTGATACAATTATTTCAGCAACAATAGCATCAAAATAATTTGATAATGAACATGATTCAGCAAATTAATAAGAAAGACTAGAAATAATTTATTAGATCTTGTTGTAATAGTTTTGTATTCTTCATAATCATTTAATGATCATTCAAATATATACAGTTTCCCTTAATTTACTTATGGATTCTCAAAATAATCATGGATATTGGGGGCTCTACTTTAAAAAACTTTGAGGTGACACTTCCATAAAAACAGTTTCTAGCACTTTTTAAAATAGTGGAAACTATATATATTTTTACAACTGCACTCAGCTGAATTGTTAAGTTCTTCTTAAAGTCTATAAACGTAAAATAGTTTACAATGTCTCCAAATAGCCACTCTACACTGACTCTCACAGCACTCACTCTTTGATTCCAGAGCACTTGATCTTCTTCCAAATGTACATCTGTAAAAGGAGCTTGTAGCTGTGGCCTGAGTGGATATGCTGGATCTCCATATATACACATGAGATTGCCATCAGGGGAAAACGAGTGCTGCTCCAGTAACCCAAGAAGACCAGACTCTCTCAAAAGTCCACTGTCATGCCTTCTGCCTTCATATGGACCATGAAGAAATGCAACAAGCCCATTAGGAGTGGCTACAGATTGAAATTTAATGGCACGTACTCGTTTATGCCCATTATATAGGACATGCTGGTTGATACCTGGTCGAGAAATGGGGCATACAGTGCCATCTACAAATCCCGAACAGTTGGTGAGAGGGGCACCTTTGGCATGAATTGCATTGGCATAAGTCTGCAGACTTTGCGGATTGAGCACTTCTCTATTGAATGATGTCAACAAAAATCCCCATTGCTCAAAAATCAAATCCATGACAGTATTGCTGATCACACAACGTTCTGGCACTGGTCTACCAAACCTTGGAACCATGTCCAAGTATCTGCATGGATAAGCAAATCTTTTTAGAAGGCAACATATACCTTCAAGTGACTCAATTTTAAGTCTGTTGTACGTAAGAATTTGTTCTGGTAAATGTAAAACATATGCAAGCTCATAAATGTGTCTTTTCTCAAATCTAAAGTCTGCTCTGCATTCGTCATCCTCCAGGTTTTCCAAGTCAAATTTTTCGTACTGCCAATATGGAATCACCAAAGCTCTTTGTGGTCTATTTATTTCTCGTAAAAGAGCAAAGTCTTCATCATCAATGACATCAAGCATATATGCTGCTTCAATTTGATTGTTTACTTCAATCAAAGTGGCCATACTTTCAATCGCGCTGGTAAAAAATACGAAATGACTTTGGTTTGCTATTCGAGGAATAAAAACTCTCTAAAGCTTAAGTCCCAAGGCATGTGGAAGTCCCGCCAACGTCATGAGCCCGCGCCCTTCATAGTGTGTTTCATGCTTAAATGAGATTTAGCAAAACAATAGCGGAAACGATACCCTTAGTCAGCTAACGTTACCATTTCCGTTACCGTTACTGTTGTGTGTGCTTAAACTCTCTATTAAAAGAATCCACATAAAGCATCCAGATGTGCAGCCAAGCAAAATCATATTTGCGATACATGTAGGTACTTGGAATGGACAGACTTACCTAGGAAACACCATGGTTGGCAGAAAAATTATATCTGGCTGCCATTTTGCTATGGGTGTTTACTATACACAGCAAAACAACGTATTCTATGGTGAGTCCAAAGGCTGGCCAATGCCCCAAAGTGTACTTCGAGATTTTAATCAGTTGATCTCTGAGATTTTTGGCAAGCGAGCATCACAAACAACAGTATACTCCACGTGTCATGTTGCAAAACAGGATGAACTCTTCCATACATGCGTCAGGGAATTTTGGAAGAACTATCCTCTTCAGGTTTGCTCACATATACGCGGTATTTCTGCAATAATGTCAATGTGCATGGCTGCATCCTCGGATGCTGCCTTTTTCTCCCTAACAAGAGCGCCTGACCATGGTATCCAGGGTTTTGAGTATTTGAGACATGTATCAAGCTATAATGATTTCCTATGTTTGGTAGTTTTCCAATGGCCCTTAAACCAAAAACGTGACATCTCTATGTTAAGATGTGCAGAGACTATCCATAAATCTGACAACCTGGTACAGGGAGACACAAGTACACCAATAGCAACGCCTACCCAGGCAAGTTCGAGGGACAATGCAAGCAATACCTCTTCAAATGAAACTGAAAAGGAACGTCCAGAAGAAACTTCAGATAGATGCACACCTTGTCATCCCTTTGCACACAATGTCTCCAATAGTCTCCTAGGGTCTAAAAATAGCAGTTTTTGTAGATTTATCGACTCGTGTGAATCCAATGGTGGTAGGAAATGCACCTTAAGCTACAAGCATTTTCACTGTAAGCTATGCCCCCCCGTGGAAGAATTTTCAGTACTTGTACCGTATCAATCAGCACATTCAGGAAACTCATGTGAACCCTACCAGAACCTTCAAATATGACGGCTATCGTATACTACCTTGTAAACAAGAACATACTGCTTCTCGCTACTTCGGATCTAGGTATCACTACCATTGTCCTTTATGCAATACGACTGTGTTGCGTAAGAGCTTTTTCATAAAGCACATGAAAACTCATAAATGTAGGGTAAAAGCAGCAAAATGGTTCCCAGAAGCAGCTATTTATCCCAAACTAGCTAACAATGATGAATTACCTACTGTGGAGCCAACATCTCACACTGTGAATGATCAAGTAGTGAAGGAACCAGAGTCTGAAGGCAAAACTAACAAATTTACTGATGAGCTTACTGATTTCACAAAAGCGAATGATTACATACCTCTTGACTCTGAACCCAAAATAAAGAGAACTGCAAGTTCCCTTGTTTCTTGTCATCTATGTGGGACATTAATGCTAAAAAAGAATGTAAAGCATCATTCTGTCCCTGCACATAACAGTATTAGCACAACAGCAGTTTGCTGTGATCAAGTGAGGGGGCTTTACATGGTGCGCAAAAATCAAAAGGGTGGCATTGGATACCCAGTTCATGTGCAAAAAGGTATACACTGCAGTAAATCCACATCTGCAGATTGTGGAGATCTCAAGTGCACATTAGAAATGCAAAGTGCTAGCAGAGCAAAAATGACGGGCCGTGAGGTAAATAATGGAAGCTTTCCAGATCTAACAAGTCTGATTGATGCTAGAAGTAGTGAAGTAGGGCAAGAGAACCGCTACAAACTTTTGAACAGTGAAACTAGTATGAAGTGCATAGAACTAAATAAGCAAGCTATGCAGATAAACGCACCGGCTGTTGTGCAGTGGCAAGATGGCAAGTATGTTCACATGTCGGTAATAGATGATAATAAAAACAGTAGGCCTGTGCAAATGCGATGCATAGTTTCATTCAATAAGCAAAACGGCCGACTTGATTGTCAGTGCAATAGACAGCGCTATTTTTGTATACATAGAGCTATGGGGTTGTGGTTCCTTTACCAAACAAACCAGCTCCTTTCATCAAGTAAGGAAGAGGCCAATGAGGACACAGAACTAGGCGATCTTTCTTCAGATGAGGAGTGCAATGCACCCAAACCTCAGACGAGAATGATTTTCGGTGACCTTATCTATCCTCCTCAAGATAGTAGCACACTTTATAAAATGTGCAACTACCTTATAACAAAGAAGCAAATACCTGTTGATATTCCATATAACTTAACTAGCATATCTATAGATAGTATCCCAAAGGCATTTATTCCCATTGACAAGTGATGCCATGAGTGCGATCAAAAACTGAAAGGTCCCCTTCTTTTGTCCAAAAATGCAAAGGTGTTAACAATGAATGGAGCACTGTATGGTCGCGTAACTTTTATTATGATATGCCCTGCTTGCCGGGTGTGCTACAGATACCAAGAATTTACTGATGGGGTGCATACTTTTGATGATAAAGTCCTCATTTCACTAGATATGTGCATATTCATAAGAGAAAATGTTAAGAATCACGTTGCTGTGGGAACTGTATGCGATATAATACAAGAATATTTACACATAAAGCTCAAGCAACAAACAGTCTTCAATGCATATATGCATTTCCTCACCCTAACTGAACACATTTACGATTTTAAGTGCGCTATTTGTGGCTTCCATCCCCCTGTGCTACTTGCTGACTTAAATAGAAAAGTTGTATTCAAGTGCCACACGATAGACGAGAATATACCAGATAGTGGCGACAATACAGCTGACTATGTGGACTGTGATATGTTTTGGAATAAAGTTGAAATCAATATGATTATGAGGGGATTTACTGCTACTATACCTTTGGAAGTAGAGGTTAAGGCATCCATCAGCAACTGGTCGCCCTATATAGGTAAATATACGAGATCTAGTAATTTACTTGTAAATACTGAACATAGGAAAATTCACAAGGCAACAGGAGAGTTAGACGTGGAGTGTAAAGAGTTATCGGAGGAATGGTTATTAGACTTTATGCATAAAGGAAAGTTAATTGAAATAAAAAAGTAACTAGGAAAGTGGGTATCAGTGATAGAGGTTCCAAACTGGACATAATAAATAGAGTTAAAGGGTCACTTACTAAAAATAACGTACAATTCACTAAAGTATGTAAGAAGCTTTGGGGCTGCTCTGATGGTTGGCTTACAATGGGCCTGTTTGCACTACAGTATCCCATCCTTTCTTAAACTCGATAATCCCACGGAAGTTAAACAAACTTTGTGGAATTTGACAAATGTAAGTAGATTTTCGTTCGCATTTGGCTCATTTGTTACCTACCATCGCATCATCGGGTTGTCACTTATTCATTTAACAAATTGATGTCATGTGCAAGTCTAACTGGAATAGGTGAGGCAGTAAGCACTGTTGACAAGTAACATGGCAGATCCCCTTGGCCCCTGCAGTGTTTTAAGTGATTTTCCAACTTTTGTAGAGCTCTTGGGCTCTTCGACGGAACCTTTTAGGGATTAGCGTTTGGTAAAACTACATTTTTTCCCGTTCGCACTAGACCAAGTAAGAAACGTCATCACTAGTGTGTACTGCCTTTGTTGAAGAACAATGGGGATTAACTTTGTGCAATTTCTTGCTCTAGTGTGAATAGGGCCAATGACATGTACTCATGGAATTATATATGGTGTTAAGTTTCTACTAAGATTCGAGAGTCCTAGAGACTACATCGACATGGTAAGGAGCATGAAGCATAGACCAAACATCCTAATATGTGACATGGCACACATGGTTGCTGCCCAAGGGAACAGGTTTCAAGCCAATTTTATCTGTCCATTTGAAAGCCATGTTGCCGAGAGTACAGTTGAAAATATTGAAATGGCTAAGTCTGGACAGCTAAGTGTGTCTTTTCCATTCCTTGAAGATAACGCACCAGTAGAATTACAAAATGCAAACTCAAACTGCCATCCTGTAACAGGGAGTAATGTAAGACTGTCACTCTTTGATATTTTCCATCAAGGCAACACAAAAAATGATACCGAAGCATTATGTCGAATAGGTTGCATTAAGGAACTAAGAGGCATTATAAATAGCCAAGCAGCAGAGCAGCTACATTGCTTCTTTAACAAAGATAAGCATTTTCTGAATCAGATGACCCCTGTTAATCACATCTTTATGTTCTGTTCTGTTATTGAGCTGCGTAACAAAGCAAATAATTTGAAGACTATTGAAAAACTGAGGGCACAAACGAATTCAGGATTCTTTTCGGATCCATTTGGTAGAAGCTATTTATATACATTTGATCAACAGCCAAATAACTCTCAGAATCCATTACACATCACCAATATTGTATATCATGATTGCAATTCAATGGATGTAGAGTCTAAAGTGAGCCCATCACATTTTAGCGATGAGGAGGATAACTGTGATAATGATGCCAAATCCGAGGTCAACTCCATTTCATCGCCTGTATGTAGTCCTACTAAACAATAGCGACACGCGACTGTCAGTCCAAGTGACCTTAACAATGACTGTGATACTGTGGATACTTTTGATGATGCTCAATCTGAGGTGGATTCCAATTCACTACCTGGAAGTAGCATTACCAAAAATCAGCAACAAGCCACTGCTAGGTTAAGTGACCTTAACAATGACAATTCCTTGCCTGTAAGTAGCCCTACAAAACTAAGTGACCTTAACAATGACTGTGATACTGCGGATACTTGTTTCTGGATTGAGGACCTAGGTTTAACGTATGCAGATAAACAAATAACCAAAGGTGGTTATTCGTTAAATGCAGCTGTGATAAATGCATCTTCCAAACGTATCAAACAAGAAAATGATACACTAGCAGGTTTACTTACAATAGCACCATCAGGTAGTTATAGAGGAAATGGGGAAGTATTTGTTCAAATACTACGAGTTAACAATGACCATTGGGTAACAATGTCTACTGTTTTTACAGACTATGCTAATGTTTCCATATATGACAGTGCAATGAGGCTACATTATAGGTATAATAGTAAGGAGATCAGGTACAATGTTTCTATTGACTTGGATGCATGTAATCTGAGAGCTCTTCCTGAGAACAAAATGACACTGTATGTTGAGGACACCCTACACGTTAAGAAGGATTCTGACAGTGGTATCGCCGCTATCATGTTTGCTATAGCCATAGCAAGAAATCTAGATCCACAAACAGTAAACTTTAAGTATAAACATCTACGGAAAAGGTTACTTGAGTGCTTTGAAAATTTGAGCTTCACTTCAATCACCTTTGAAGACAGTCCATGTAGAAAGCTAAAAAGGAAGTTTGAATGTACTGTTCCTCTTTCTGCCATTGCAATAAACCAGACATGGGTGAATGTATGATACAGTGTGGCACTTGTGCACATTGGTTTCACATGAGTTGTGAAGGTGTTGAGGTTGAAAGCAAGGACTGGAATTGCAAAGTCTGTTCTGATACAGGCACAGTGGACATGTTGCATGATGTAAAGCAAGTGGACATCAATGATACTTCTGATGATTTAAGTGTTTCCTCTGATGAAGGTGACTCTCTAGGTCTATCATGGAATCAATTGGTCAAAAATGTATCACAGGAATATAGTGACTCATGCCAACCATTAGACTTACATAGCTTTGAAAACTTTGTGAAATCCTCTGTAAGAAAAACATGGGTCCTTACTTTGTGTGATGAAAGTGTCCCTGATTTTCCTTCAACCCCTTCATTAGCTTCAATAGATGGTGCAAACATGCAAGTAATATGCAAATACAATCCAGCTGCCTATGAAGATGCTTCTGACATCATACATAGATTAATCATTAAGAAAAATCAGAGTAAGTTCCCTCTAGGACAGAGAAGTGCTGATAAAGCTGTGCTAGTTGGTGCAAAGGTTCTTCAAAGGTATTTCAAAGACCATGAAGCATCTGCTTCATAGCTATTCTGACATCTTCGAGAATACTACAAAACAATTTGGATAAATCAAAACATTTACAGTTATGCATGTCCACTGTTGCTGTGAAAGAGGGGCTCTGGGGGCTAAGTTCCCCTTTCACACTTATCTGAACTTCCACAGAAGGCAGAGCCCCCAATGGTATGAGTAGATAGTTTTATACATTGTAACTGATTAAAATTATGAGAAGACATTGGGCTTTTATAATAGTGTGATTGACTAATTAGAATAAAAACTAGTATATATGATATGATAGTATTTGTTGTATATGTACTTACGTTGTTATAGCACTACATGTAATCAGGTGCAACTACACATTTGGTTTATTGCCCACTCTCGGTTATCCCAATTGTACGTGACCCTCAATAAGATATTCAAAGCTCAAACATGTGGTTGCCACCCTTGTCCATTCCTGGCATCCCTATAAACTGCTTGCCATAATATCTCATCCCCCCATAGCGTATACTTTGCCTATAATCCGAGGACCATCAATTTCATCCTCAACCAGATACATACCTGTGCGATTCTGCACGCTACTTGCCGCCTTTTACGCATGCATGCATATACCTCTTGAGTGTGGAAACCACAAACGCCTTCATTAAGGCCTGTGCAAACGATCTAACATTTCGCCTACCATTTGACCTAACATCATGTTAGGCGAAATGTTAGATCGTTTGCACACCTTGTTAGGGCTCCTAACATCATGTTTTGCAATGTTGGGCGATGTTTGATCAAGATCAAACATTTCACCTACCATTTCATTGTTCTCAATTTGTTGGTTGAAATGTTAGATCGTTTGCACGCAAGTCTAACATTGTTAGGCACGCACACGCGCACTGACTTCTTTATTCGCGCCAAATTCTTCGCTCATGTTGTTTCGTTGTCGACAAGTAAAGTAAGCCCAGGTTTTGCAAACACTGATAAGTTAAAGATGAACGATTCATCACACAATTACGAAGAATCAGATGAATATCTCGAAGATGCCAGTGATGTTGATGAGAGAGAGTTTGTTGAAAGTGGATCTGAGGACGATGGGGAAGCTCGTAGACAGTTTACATATAGAGAGAGAGCCCAACTGAAAAGAATAAGAAACAGTGTAACGGACGAAGGCTTAAAAGAAAAAAGAATGAAGATTTCTTACAATCATCATCCACAGCAGGTACAAGTAAAACCCACAAAGCAGATAAAGAAATGGGATTCCAGAGAAACTTCTTCTCTTATAGAACTCATTGAGCAAAGGCCTTGCCTATGGAATGTTAACGACCGGACCTATCACTCCAGAGTAGAAAGAGAAAGGGCTTTGAATGAAATTGGAGATCAGATTGGAGTTTCTGCTGCAGAATGCAAATCAAAGTTTGCAATTTTGAGGGGGCAGCTTGGAAGGGAAATGCCTAAAGTAGCCAAAACAAAGTCAGGGCAAGCTACAAATGACCTGTATAAACCGAGCTGGATTTTCTGGGACCAGCTTCAGTTCCTTCGTCCAGTTCTGCAGCCAGGCAAAAGTAAAGATAACTGTGCTTTGCCCAATGAGTCCTCTTCACAAGGTACTGAAGATGCAGTTGCTGAAAAGGAAAGTACTTTTAAATCAACCCCCCAAAGTAGAAAGAAGAAAAAGGGAATCATTGAAAAGAAGCAAGAGATGCTTGAAACCTGCATAAATGTGCTCAAGGAGCAGCCCAGGGAAAATGGCAAAGAACAATGCAACTTTTCTTTTTATGTGGCAGACAAGTTGCAAAAATTTGATGAAAAGACAAGGGCCATTGCTGAAAAAAGGATATGTGATATCCTGTTTGACATAGAGATCAATGGTGTTTCATTCCCATCCAGAAATGAAACTGCTTGGTACAATCAGAACTATTATGGAGGAAAGATAGATCAAGATAATGCTCAATACAGTTTTATGACAATGTTGAAATCACCATAACATGCATTAACTATTATATTTCTCTAGCAAAATAAATCTTTGTTCCAAGGAGGTGGTCAATATTTATGATTGGGCTTGGGTAGCAAAAGAGCTTTTAAGCATAGGGGTGGGGTAAAAAAATCACATTTAAGTATGCATATTTTATATAAGATAACTTAGTATTTTAGGTAAACTATTAAGCAAAGGTGTATCAAAAAACTGGCATCTTTAAATAAATTATGACTGTAATGCAGGCAACTGGAACTTATTCCAGCTAAAGCAACTAAATAAACAAATTAGGTTCTTTGGGTTGTTTTCTATCATAAAGCCCTTCATGCAATTAATGCTAATACACTTAATCTGTATAATTTCCATGTCTCTAGCTGTAAGAAAACTAGTTGCACTTTTACAGTAACATAACACAAAGGTGGGGGTAGTTATTTCCTGTTTTCCTTAGGTGGTGTAATAAAAATTGAGTTAAGAAGATGCCAGGATAAAATCGTTTTGAGGGTACACAATACTTTTTTCTCAGTTTTCACTCTGGTCACAAATAATTACTGCTGCCTAAGTATATATTGCTAGTCTTTATATGTATTAAAATTGACTCCATTGCCATGGAATAGCACCTTCATTACAGAAATATTCTTTGAAAATTTCTCTGATTTCCTTTGCATTGTTGCTAGAATTATGTCCTGTACTAGGTACTCTAATATCCAGCAATGTGCTTGGTGCATGGCCTGCTCTCCATAGTCCAGGTGAAAGTGTTCCATATTTGTCTTCTCTGTCAGCCAAACCTGTAGGACAGTATATTACTCTGGATTGGCTTTTTCTTAGGTAATTATGAAGGGTCAAAGCTGTCATTGTTACATCTTCTATTGTTTCTGGTGACAAGGCAATTGGTGAACGAAATATACGCCATCTGTTGGCAAGAATTCCAAATAAGTTCTCTGATATTCGCCTGGCACGGCTATGCCTGTAATTGTAGACTCTCCTCTCATCTGTCAGACCAGCCTGTGGAAAGGGCTTCATCATATATTCCTTAAGTGCAAAGGCATCATCACCAACAAAAACATGAGGAACTCTGATAACTCCATATGGGAGACATTTTGCCTCTGGAAGACACAAGTCTCTATTTTCAATAGCATGGGCTAAACTGGATTTATTCCAGACACCACCATCAGAAATCCTCCCATTAGTCCCTATGTCTGCATAAAGGCATTCATAATCTGGACCAGCAATAGCAAGTAAGACTATTGAATGCATATGTTTATAGTTGAAATAATATGATCCTGAATTTGCTGGGGGTTGCATGACTATGTGTTTTCCATCTATGGCTCCAACACAATTTGGAAAATTCCATTTTTTCTGAAATTCATCTGTGATTTTGATCCATTCCTCTGTTGTTGTGGGGACTTTAAGGTACACTGGTGTGAGGTTTTTGACTACTGCAGCACACACTTCCTTAATAATATACGAGATGGCAGATGCTGATATCCTGAATTGAAATTGAAGTGACCTATAGCTCTCACCAGTTGCCAAAAATCTAATTGCAAGAGTGAGTCTAGACTTGGCACTAATGACCGGATTGCCACCACTAATTTGTTTTGGGGTAATATCTTTTTCAATTTGTGACAACAAAAACAAAAGGTCCTCGTGAGACATTCTCATCATTTCCTTGTATCCTTGGCTATCTTCCACGCTCAGCTCTTTGATAATATTGGCGTCAAACCCTTTTTCATCTCTTCTTTTGATCCAATTTCTTTCCTTTCTTTCAGTTTTGTTATCCTCATCTTCCATTAATTCCAAAACACACAGGACTGCCACAATTTTGCGTTTTCTTAGCTGTGACCATGAAGAAGCAGAGGACATTTTGGAACTGATCGCCTCGTTGTTGTCCCGCGCACATTAAATCGATCACTGCACAGGCGCAAAATGTTAGGCTATATGTTAGGTGAAATGTTAGGTTCGTTTGCACACTTAGCCAACATCAACAAACTTCTCATAGCAAAAGTTTGATGAAATGTTAGACCAAATGCTAGATCGTTTGCAAAAGGCTTTACAACAGAGCAGGGGCAGATGCAGGAAATTTTCTGACATTCTCAAAAAGTCAAAACACAAAGCTACACCCAAAGACTACACCCAAAGACCACACCCAACAATATGCTCACATAGCTGTGATATAGTAGAGCTAAAGAGTAGTACATTAAATAACACTCTGATTGAAGAATCAATATCAATTTGTAGATTAAACAAAACTGTTGCTGGGTACTTTAGTTTTTGATAGGGCATTACTGCTTTACCAAGTAAGCTGGAACCCCACGTCAAGGGATTACCCATGTTCCAGATTTCCAATTTTGATATCCCAGAGAGGAAACCCCCAAAATAAATCATTGACATAGAACCATTGCCAACACTTGAGGAAAGCAACTGGGTCTCTACTTCAACAGCAACCAATCTTCTAACATAACATCAAGACTGGATTTGCATTCAACTCAAAAGCTGCACAGTAAACAACACTAAACTATACAACACTGTTTGAAACATCATCAATTATGTGCCTCTGGTAGAACAAGTGTCTCTATATCAAAAATCAACTATTATGTGCCTCTGGTAGAACAAGTGTCTCTATATCAAAGATGAACTATTATGTGCCTCTGGTAGAACAAGTGTCTCTATATCAAAAATCAACTATTATGTGCCTCTGGTAGAACAAGTGTCTCTATATCAAAGATGAACTATTATGTGCCTCTGGTAGAACAAGTGTCTCTATATCAAGAATCAACTATTATGTGCCTCTGGTAGAACAAGTGTCTCTATATCAAAGATGACCTATTATATGCCTCTGGTAGAACAAGTGTCTCTATATCAAAGATGAACTATTATGTGCCTCTGGTAGAACAAGTGTCTCTATATCAAAAATCAACTATTATGTGCCTCTGGTAGAACAAGTGTCTCTGTATCAAAAATCAACTATTATGTGCCTCTGGTAGAACAAGTGTCTCTATATCAAAGATGAACTATTATGTGCATCTGGTAGAACAAGTGTCTCTATATCAAAAATCAACTATTATGTGCCTCTGGTAGAACAAGTGTCTCTATATCAAAGATGAACTATTATGTGCCTCTGGTAGAACAAGTGTCTCTATATCAAAAATCAACTATTATGTGCCTCTGGTAGAACAAGTGTCTCTATATCAAAGATGAACTATTATGTGCCTCTGGTAGAACAAGTGTCTCTATATCAAAGATGAACTATTATGTGCCTCTGGTAGAACAAGTGTCTCTATATCAAAGATGAACTATTATGTGCCTCTGGTAGAACAAGTGTCTCTATATCAAAGATGAACTATTATGTGCCTCTGGTAGAACAAGTGTCTCTATATCAAAAATCAACTATTATGTGCCTCTGGTAGAACAAGTGTCTCTATATCAAAGATGAACTATTATGTGCCTCTGGTAGAACAAGTGTCTCTATATCAAAAATCAACTATTATGTGCCTCTGGTAGAACAAGTGTCTCTATATCAAAGATGATTTCCTTTGCATTGTTGCTAGAATTATGTCCTGTACTAGGTACTCTAATATCCAGCAATGTGCTTGGTGCATGGCCTGCTCTCCATAGTCCAGGTGAAAGTGTTCCATATTTGTCTTCTCTGTCAGCCAAACCTGTAGGACAGTATATTACTCTGGATTGGCTTTTTCTTAGGTAATTATGAAGGGTCAAAGCTGTCATTGTTACATCTTCTATTGTTTCTGGTGACAAGGCAATTGGTGAACGAAATATACGCCATCTGTTGGCAAGAATTCCAAATAAGTTCTCTGATATTCGCCTGGCACGGCTATGCCTGTAATTGTAGACTCTCCTCTCATCTGTCAGACCAGCCTGTGGAAAGGGCTTCATCATATATTCCTTAAGTGCAAAGGCATCATCACCAACAAAAACATGAGGAACTCTGATAACTCCATATGGGAGACATTTTGCCTCTGGAAGACACAAGTCTCTATTTTCAATAGCATGGGCTAAACTGGATTTATTCCAGACACCACCATCAGAAATCCTCCCATTAGTCCCTATGTCTGCATAAAGGCATTCATAATCTGGACCAGCAATAGCAAGTAAGACTATTGAATGCATATGTTTATAGTTGAAATAATATGATCCTGAATTTGCTGGGGGTTGCATGACTATGTGTTTTCCATCTATGGCTCCAACACAATTTGGAAAATTCCATTTTTTCTGAAATTCATCTGTGATTTTGATCCATTCCTCTGTTGTTGTGGGGACTTTAAGGTACACTGGTGTGAGGTTTTTGACTACTGCAGCACACACTTCCTTAATAATATACGAGATGGCAGATGCTGATATCCTGAATTGAAATTGAAGTGACCTATAGCTCTCACCAGTTGCCAAAAATCTAATTGCAAGAGTGAGTCTAGACTTGGCACTAATGACCGGATTGCCACCACTAATTTGTTTTGGGGTAATATCTTTTTCAATTTGTGACAACAAAAACAAAAGGTCCTCGTGAGACATTCTCATCATTTCCTTGTATCCTTGGCTATCTTCCACGCTCAGCTCTTTGATAATATTGGCGTCAAACCCTTTTTCATCTCTTCTTTTGATCCAATTTCTTTCCTTTCTTTCAGTTTTGTTATCCTCATCTTCCATTAATTCCAAAACACACAGGACTGCCACAATTTTGCGTTTTCTTAGCTGTGACCATGAAGAAGCAGAGGACATTTTGGAACTGATCGCCTCGTTGTTGTCCCGCGCACATTAAATCGATCACTGCACAGGCGCAAAATGTTAGGCTATATGTTAGGTGAAATGTTAGGTTCGTTTGCACACTTAGCCAACATCAACAAACTTCTCATAGCAAAAGTTTGATGAAATGTTAGACCAAATGCTAGATCGTTTGCAAAAGGCTTTACAACAGAGCAGGGGCAGATGCAGGAAATTTTCTGACATTCTCAAAAAGTCAAAACACAAAGCTACACCCAAAGACTACACCCAAAGACCACACCCAACAATATGCTCACATAGCTGTGATATAGTAGAGCTAAAGAGTAGTACATTAAATAACACTCTGATTGAAGAATCAATATCAATTTGTAGATTAAACAAAACTGTTGCTGGGTACTTTAGTTTTTGATAGGGCATTACTGCTTTACCAAGTAAGCTGGAACCCCACGTCAAGGGATTACCCATGTTCCAGATTTCCAATTTTGATATCCCAGAGAGGAAACCCCCAAAATAAATCATTGACATAGAACCATTGCCAACACTTGAGGAAAGCAACTGGGTCTCTACTTCAACAGCAACCAATCTTCTAACATAACATCAAGACTGGATTTGCATTCAACTCAAAAGCTGCACAGTAAACAACACTAAACTATACAACACTGTTTGAAACATCATCAATTATGTGCCTCTGGTAGAACAAGTGTCTCTATATCAAAAATCAACTATTATGTGCCTCTGGTAGAACAAGTGTCTCTATATCAAAGATGAACTATTATGTGCCTCTGGTAGAACAAGTGTCTCTATATCAAAAATCAACTATTATGTGCCTCTGGTAGAACAAGTGTCTCTATATCAAAGATGAACTATTATGTGCCTCTGGTAGAACAAGTGTCTCTATATCAAGAATCAACTATTATGTGCCTCTGGTAGAACAAGTGTCTCTATATCAAAGATGACCTATTATATGCCTCTGGTAGAACAAGTGTCTCTATATCAAAGATGAACTATTATGTGCCTCTGGTAGAACAAGTGTCTCTATATCAAAAATCAACTATTATGTGCCTCTGGTAGAACAAGTGTCTCTGTATCAAAAATCAACTATTATGTGCCTCTGGTAGAACAAGTGTCTCTATATCAAAGATGAACTATTATGTGCATCTGGTAGAACAAGTGTCTCTATATCAAAAATCAACTATTATGTGCCTCTGGTAGAACAAGTGTCTCTATATCAAAGATGAACTATTATGTGCCTCTGGTAGAACAAGTGTCTCTATATCAAAAATCAACTATTATGTGCCTCTGGTAGAACAAGTGTCTCTATATCAAAGATGAACTATTATGTGCCTCTGGTAGAACAAGTGTCTCTATATCAAAAATCAACTATTATGTGCCTCTGGTAGAACAAGTGTCTCTATATCAAAGATGAACTATTATGTGCCTCTGGTAGAACAAGTGTCTCTATATCAAGAATCAACTATTATGTGCCTCTGGTAGAACAAGTGTCTCTATATCAAAGATGACCTATTATATGCCTCTGGTAGAACAAGTGTCTCTATATCAAAGATGAACTATTATGTGCCTCTGGTAGAACAAGTGTCTCTATATCAAAAATCAACTATTATGTGCCTCTGGTAGAACAAGTGTCTCTGTATCAAAAATCAACTATTATGTGCCTCTGGTAGAACAAGTGTCTCTATATCAAAGATGAACTATTATGTGCCTCTGGTAGAACAAGTGTCTCTATATCAAAAATCAACTATTATGTGCCTCTGGTAGAACAAGTGTCTCTATATCAAAGATGAACTATTATGTGCCTCTGGTAGAACAAGTGTCTCTATATCAAAAATCAACTATTATGTGCCTCTGGTAGAACAAGTGTCTCTATATCAAAGATGAACTATTATGTGCCTCTGGTAGAACAAGTGTCTCTATATCAAAGATGAACTATTATGTGCCTCTGGTAGAACAAGTGTCTCTATATCAAAGATGAACTATTATGTGCCTCTGGTAGAACAAGTGTCTCTATATCAAAGATGAACTATTATGTGCCTCTGGTAGAACAAGTGTCTCTATATCAAAAATCAACTATTATGTGCCTCTGGTAGAACAAGTGTCTCTATATCAAAGATGAACTATTATGTGCCTCTGGTAGAACAAGTGTCTCTATATCAAAAATCAACTATTATGTGCCTCTGGTAGAACAAGTGTCTCTATATCAAAGATGAACTATTATGTGCCTCTGGTAGAACAAGTGTCTCTATATCAAAAATCAACTATTATGTGCCTCTGGTAGAACAAGTGTCTCTATATCAAAGATGACCTATTATGTGCCTCTGGTAGAACAAGTGTCTCTATATCAAAAATCAACTATTATGTGCCTCTGGTAGAACAAGTGTCTCTATATCAAAGATGAACTATTATGTGCCTCTGGTAGAACAAGTGTCTCTATATCAAAAATCAACTATTATGTGCCTCTGGTAGAACAAGTGTTTCTATATCAAAGATGGACTATTATGTGCATCTGTTGGAACAAATGTCTGTTTATCAGAAATGAAGTATTATATATGCCACTGATAGAGTAGGTGCATGGTTATGCAAGATGATGTAATATGTTATAAATTAATATAATTCTGAGTGCACTATTTCATCATTGCCTTGAAAGGATCCATCTGATTGCAAAATATTTTTGAGCTTCATCCTTCGTTTGTGCTTCACAGACAATTTATCAAAAACAGAGTTTACATCAACAGGATTATCCTTCTGAGTGTATAAGGATGCTAACCCATTAAGTCTGTTTTGTGTCATGGTACTGCGCAGATAAGTCTTTATGAGGCGTACAGCAGAAGCAGAACGTTCACAGGTACAGGTAATAACTAGGTAACACAGCAAGAATGGGTAAAGCAGTGAAAATGTTTGGAAATGCTACTGGATTTGTTTGCTTCAATGTATCAGCACTATTGTATGAAAGAGGTCCTGATGGTTTGTCTTTCCAGAGAGATTCCCAGTTATCAACTTCATATGTTACAGTTGACAAATCTGGTAAATCCCTAGACTATTGGCTGCAGAAGTCTTACAAGTTTACCTTCCAATCTTTGTCAACACGATGAATTCCCACAGTCTGTGATTCTCCATTACATATTTGAGGCACATTTGCAATGGAAGAGGCAGAAGGGTTAGTTGGGTCTGTATGACAACCAGGTACAACTGTCCTACACTTTGCTTTTGAGGGCATAGCATTACAAGTCATGTCAGACATTCTTTTAGGTATTTTAGAGGCAGACTTATACTCACTAGCCAGGATAGTTGGGATTATAGAAAGCCCTCTAATAGCAATACAATTCTTATCAGAAAATCGTCTGCATACTTCCTGACTTAGATGGTCAAGAAATGTAATGGCAATATTAACTGTAAAATAATGGTCTGTATCTTTAGCTGGATTGTTGCTCTTTTGCGTTTGCTTCTCACAGATTCTTGGGTGCTTTACTGTTGAATCTATCTTATCAGCAATGGTGCATGCCTCCTTAAACCACATATTATGATAGACATCAAGGAAAGTTCTTACATTATAACATGAGTTCAACATCATATCTACTTCATTGATAGCTGTTAGTATGTCTATATGTGCTCCTTGTAGCTAGACAGTTGCAGATCTTGTATATCCAAGGCATTGCATTACAATAACAAGTGTAATAAGAAAAGAAAATATTTGCAATAGAATAAACTGACTATAAGCATCAGAGGAAGAGCAAGTCCATGAACCATCATCATTATCTTTCATAACAGAAAGAGCTTCAAAGATAGGAATGTACATCTCTAAGAATCTGTCTAGTCCATCAATGCGTAGAACCCACCTAGTTCTACAAATATCTATGAGCCTAGTACGACTGCCTGAAGGAAGACACTTCTGCATCATTTTCTCAAGAAGCATTTGCCTTTTTGGTGTCTGAAAAAAATACCCACTCTTGCTACACTACTCATCATGTTTTTCACACTTTGACTTTGGCAAGCAGTAGCTACACAAAGAGTAAGCCTATGGGAGGCACAATGTGTGTAAAGAGCTAAAGGAGTTATCTGCCAACTTCTTGTTGCCAAGCCAGTATACTGGCCTGCCATGTTTGCTGCTCCATTATAGCACTGTCCCCTACAAGTATTAATATCTAGCTGCAACTCCTTGGTGATACAAGTTATTAATGTATCCTTCAAAGCTTTGCCTGAGATACTACTATCACAATGAATAACTGTAACACATCTTTCTTGAATTTCCCAGTTCCTGTCAACATAACGTAACACCAAAGGCATCTGCTCTTTTGTTGAACAATCTGTCGCCTCACCAGCTGATATTGAAAACAATTTTGATGCTCTAACATCCGCTATGATTAGTTCACGTATCACTTCAGAACAGCATTCAATTATTTCATTCTGAGTGGTCTTTGAGCGGAATGTAGCATTTTGTGGAGCCTTTTTGAAATGTTCTTCCATTACTGTATCACCACTGTCTACTATGACATTTAGGAGTGCCTGGAAGGTGCCACAGTCTTTGGAGTCATAATGTGAAGAGTCATCCCTGTGACCTCAAAGTGGTATATTCTGCCTCCCACACAATATAACAGTTTTGACAATGGACTCCAGTTTCTCTCTATTTTGAGACACTGTTCTATCAAAAGCAACATCATGCATTTTGTCAACAGGCTTTACTTTATTCTCCATAACAAGGCAAAATGTTGCATGGAAAGGATTGAAGTTCTATGAAAATCTGATGTACGTTCATGGTCATGGAATACCCTTGAGGCACATGACCAATCAGAGAAAGGACTTTTAACTAAGCGATTACTTTGCCCATTGCATTTTCCAAAAAGTGCAAAAGGTAAACAAAAAGTACCATCACTTCTTAGAGTATGCTAACCATGGGAACTTGGGTAGCCAGTTCAGCATAAATCTACATTTGTTTCCAATAAATGAACGACTAGGGAATGTAAACTCTGAATCAGGTTTCCAAACAGTCTTAACTGCATTGTACTTTTGGCTATCAGACATTTTATCTGCACTTAAATAGAAGCTTCCAATATCCAAATCAGACATTTCACTTGTATCTGAATTCATGTTTGAGGCACAACGTTCAGTTTGGTAAGTAGGTTTCAAGAGACTTTGCTGTTGCTCACTGCACTTTCTTATTGGTTTTGGCTTGGCACTTTGAAAAGAGAGTGTAGCTTGACCAAATCTCTGTTGAGCTTTGGCATGGTTGGCATCTTTCAAAACAACAACTGGAACTATGTGATTGGGCCTTGTGTGCTTATTTCCATTACTAGGCATAGTGCAAACAGACCAGAGTAGGTAAATAGGGGTCTTTGCTGGGGTTTTCTTTCTTGGAAAAAGATTACCATTGCACAAGGCAACAGCAGACTTGTCCTCTGTGTCAGGAAAAAGAGATGTGATAGGCAATTCTACTACACTTGCCAAAGCCATAATGCATATGAAAGGTGACCATCTCCCATTTTCACACTTTCTCAATGCTTCTCGTGTCACACACTCAGCAAAATTTTTATCTTTCTTACTGAAAACATCACTTGCATCAAATGAAAGAGATCTAAAGAATACAATTTCTGAAGGATTAGACACTTGTTCTTCTGACAGACACATCAAGTAGGGGTGAGATGCATAAAAATCTGAGTACAGATGCATTTCTAAGGATGTCAGAGCTCTTAAAACTAGACTGAGGTCCTCCTTGCCAGTAATAGCAAATGAACAAGCATGGTATAGGCAGTTCCCATCAGAAGTAACCCTACGTGAAATTATAAGGCGTACATGACAATCTGCTTAAGTTTGGTTAAAAATGCGATAGAAAAGATATCCTTCTTATCTGGCAAATCTACTCTATTTTAGTGAAATACAGATTCCTACGTAGCGAGTAATCCACAGTCATATTACTATTACCAAAATGCATATTGTCAATACAGATGGACGTGAACGACCATTTATTTTACAATTTTTCAGTCATATTAAATGTTTTAATCATGGTGGCCCTATCAACCAAGAGTGACTGCTTTCAGGGGGCCATGGAAGAAAAGTAGAAGTAGACAATCAAAAAGAAAAGTAGATACTTTACTGGGGTACTTGTTTCTCCTCTTCCCACACTTACACGATGAAGTGGTATTAACCTTTCTGCCACAATGTCTGTGACGAAGGATCCACTGGCATTTGTGGGCATGCCATCAAGCAACAACATGTCCCCCAGAAAACGCTGTTTACTAGAAGTATACAGCCTCTTACTTTTCTCGAGGTGTCCCTCTAGCAAATGATTTCTCGCTTCTTCCAAGAATTCCATCATCGATTGTTGACGAAATAAAGTTTCACCATGCAATGATACGATAAAGTCAGCCTGGAGAACAGACAAACTCACATGACAAGGTACAAGATGAAAGTCTGAACTGCTGTACCAACCCCCTGACTTCTCAGGATTCTCAAGGATCTCTGCCATCAGGACGCGCAAGGAAACAATTTTAAAATCATCCAAGTCTACTTCATATAAAAAAGGTACTATGAAAAAGCCTTTGCTGAAAATAGTAGGTCTTCCCTAGACAATAATAGATTTGGGTGTGGAATATTTATTGATTTGCAAAAAGCTTTTGACACTGTAAACCATGATATTCTTTTATGTAAACTAGAACATTATGGAATCAGGGGAAGTTCTCAAACCTGGTTTAAATCATATCTGCATGATCGCAAACAGTTTGTCTCTGTGACTGGTTTTTATCCTCTATATGCAAAATATCATGTGGTGTTCCTCAGGGGTCAGTGCTAGGTCCTTTGCTATTTTTAATTTATATAAATGACCTACCAAATTCATCAAAGCTCTTATAGTTTTTCCTTTTTGCTGATGACACCAATATCTGTTTTCAAGCTGACGATCACACCAGACTAATTAGAACAGTTAACAAAGAACTTAAAAACAGTTAAAGTGTGGATTGATTGTAATAAACTTGCATTGAATAGTGACAAAACACATTTTGTACTTTTCCACTCTTCCAGAAAGAAAGCAACAGATTTGATCCCTCTCAAAGTTGGCAAAGAAAATATAAAAAGAGCTAAGTATGTGAATTTCCTAGGAATACTGGTTGATGAACACCTATCCTGGAAATACCACATATGTGAACGTAGAAAAAAGCTATCTAGAACCACTGGACTCTTCTTTAAGCTGAGGCATTGGGTCCCCTTAGCAACTCTTATCTGCCTATATAATTCATTATTCTCATCTTTCCTAAAGTATGGAATTATTGTCTGGGGCCTTGCGTTTGAAAACTACCTTACTCCTCTATTTCTTCTACAAAAGACAATCCTTAGATGTATAAATTTTCGATCACCTACAGTCCCATCTACACCTTTATTCCATTCATTGAAGATTCTCAAGCTTCAAGATGTATTTCATTTGAACCTTTTACTAGTTGTTTATAAAGCTATACATAAAATCTCACCAATCTATTTTCATGACTATTTTACCCTAGATTCTTCTGTCCATAGATTTGAAACTCGACAGGCCGTTAGAGGTGACCTATTCACTTCTTTGAAACGAACAACCCTCTGTGGTCTTAAAACTATACAGTACTTTGGCTCTACATTGTGGAATACTCTCCCACTTTTTATACGGGTTGCTGGTTCTGTTACTGCCTTTCGGTCAAAAGTGAAAAACTTTTTTATTGATTCCTATACCTAGCAAGTGAAAGCTTGTGAGGTCTGTCTGGTTCATTTGTGATTTTTATCTTATGTTGTTGGTGTTTTCTCTCTTGTTTTTCCTCTTTTCATTATTTTTTATTACTAGTAGGGGGGCTCCCTCTCAATTAGTTTAAACTATTTAGGGAGCTCCTCTTTAGTCAAGTCAACTATAGTAAGTGTAGTTTGTTAAAAGTGTTAATTTATTGTTGTCATGTTACATTGCTTATTTAGCTATAACTACGGATTACTTTGTATTCGAGTTGAGTTGATAAATCAGAAGTGAATTGAATTGCTATGTACTTTGGACCTCGTCTAACCAGCGCAGATCTACCTTCTCCAGTGTACCAAACCAGTACTGTTTCGATGCGCATGCAGTAAGAAACTTGCATAGCACATTCTCAAGATGCGAAGGAACTTCTCAAATTGGCATGGACACTTCACGTAAACATTCGCAACTGCCTAGATACCTTTAAGGATCATTGACACTTGTAAAGGCGATTTCATTATTTACTCATTATTGCTAGGTTACCCCTTCGCAGAGGTATCCGATCGCACAGCAGATTTTATTGGGCACGAGGGTTGGTAACTCTGACAGATGAGACTTGATTTGAGTGGGACGGTTGGTAAAATTCAACACTTTGGACCCTAGAAAATCTGATGACAGATGAGACTCGATTTGAGTTGAAAGGATGGTAAAATCCAATACTCTGGACCCTAGAAAATCTGATGACAGATGAGACTCGATTTGAGTTGAAAGGATGGTAAAATCCAACACTCTGGACCCTAGAAAATCCAGAAAATCTGACATTCTCATCTGAGAATGTTGAGAATGTCTCGATCCGCCACTGCAACAGAGAATGGCGCCATCTCCCTTAACCATACTTAGAGAGTATTTCGTTCAACCGCATACCATCAGTATGTGGTGGATGTTATAAAATACGTAACTAATACGGTGTTTTCACTGGCATATAGCTTGCATATAGATGCAATTTCATATATCAGTAGTCTTAACATGCGTCGCTTAATGCACGAAGCATTTACCATCAAGTACACGCTTACCTTAATCAAGTGTAACAATTTATATACAGAAGACAATACTTCATATATACAACCATGTGGCAAAGCTCTTTTAGTATTCACTTCTATGGCTTTATTGGATAAATAGGATCTTTGATCCTACAACCTATTGATAGTATAAGTTCCACTACACTGCTAGGAAACTATAATGCTTACAGCTCATGCATAGCTAATAACTACATCCCATAGATCAGTCCTACTTATGGTAGATTCACACTATAGACTTCCATCTATAGATTTGTGAAGTCATTGACAAACAGACGGAAATCGGCAGGTGTGAACTAAAACATCGCTTGTGGATGCGTCGATGACTAGATGGTTGATGACTTAGAACATGTTCTACTTTCTACAGATTTTTGTCGATAGATTGATGAGAGTAACGTTATTGATTGGTTTATTTGGAGTCACGTGACAAAAGAGAATGCATGTGCAAATGCAAAATGGCTACGAGGGACAAGATAGCACGCCTCATAGAGTTGTTGGACATTAATGAATGTTTGTGGAGGGTGGAGAGTGCTGAATACAAAGATCGCGACAGAAAGTACATAGCATATGAAAAGATTGCCGAGATATTAGAGTGGCCAGGTATGTTGCCCGATTTTGCGGATACTTTCCAACTTCAAACAGATCGGCTGTGAAATCGTTAGACCAGCCACTAATTCGTATAGCTGCTAAATACAGTACAGAAAAAATTCAGTATCCCACTAGCAAATATCAAGGGGATGAAGTATACTTATTAGTTCTACTGTAAAATATGCTCACAATCAATGTGTTACTACTGCCTGAGTTCGTAGCTACTATGAAATTTTTTTATGTTAAAACTCGGCGTTATTCTATCAATTTTAGTGCCTGAAGTCAGAAAGAAGATCAATAATATCAGAACTTATTTCTCAAAAGAATATGCTAAAGTCACAGGAAAGAAGTCTGGAGCTTCAGCATCAGATGTTTATGTCTCAAAATGGCAGTATTATACATCTTTAAAATTTCTTGAGCCATATCTCATTTGTAGGAGAACCATTTCAAATGTGGTAAGTTCATTCAATATTCCATTGCCAGGGAACTTGACCCTCACTTTGAAAATACCTGCACAAGTTGTCCCTGACAACCCTTGCAGTTGGTGACCTGTTGTTGGACCTTTGTGTTGTAAGTCCAAGCATACCAACAGAGTTTTCTTGCCACTGACCATCTAGTACTTGGCAGCTTGCATTTTCCATCTCATTTTCTCTTAGGTAGTTATGAAGCACACAAGCTGCTAAAACTGCTAGTTCAGCTTTTGCAGGAGACAGTGCAATAACTGTATGGAGTAGCCTGAAACGATTTGCTAGAATACCAAAGGCATTTTCTACAACTCGTCTTGCCCTTGAAAGCCTATACCTGAATATGCGCCGGTGTCTGTCCAGGCCTCTACCTGGGTATGGCTTCATTATGTATGGCTTGAGGGGAAATGCATCATCTGCTACAATTATCATTGGTGCTGCATTTGTGTCACTCACCAGCTGTCTTCCAGTAGGAATATCTAAAAATCCCTCCTCTAGAGCTCTAGATAGTGAAGAGTTTCTGTATACACCTGCATCACTTGCTCGGCCATTACTACCAACATCAATATATATAAACGTATAATTGCTTATAATAGCCTTGAACCACATGCCCTCACTAAACAGACAAGACCTTCCTTTGACCAATATCGGGACACTCACAACGAACCTAGCTGCAGGGGGTGGAGAGGTACACAAGGGTAGAGAGTCATCGACTACACATTATTCTTTAGTCAAATCGAATGGGAGAAATATAATCTCTAGTGTGTTATTGTTAGTATCAAAAGTTGTGTATACCCCCGGTATGATTGTATGTGTGATGTGTTGTGATTCAGAAGGATTGTCCTTTGATGTTTATGCGGCCACTGGTATGCCCTCCCGCAGAGCCCCTATTTGGATGCGTGCACCTATATGCGAGGCTTTCTCACTCCCCTATATGGTTGCGCTCGAGGTGAATATGATTGATTTTATCATCATTAGAGAACAAAAAATAAGTCTGTGGATATAGGTATTGTGTGCTGGATCCTTTTTAGTTTTATATATACACTATATATACATATATGTATGTATAATATGTGTATATCTTTGTCTTTTAAACAATTTCATCCCGACTTCATTTCTTCCATGTGAGTTAATTCTGAAAAAGCTATTTTGGTGCATTTGGTAGCTTTTAAAAAAGCTGTTTGTTGCTGGTCTGTATGCATTGATACAGAGATTACTCTCTGTTAAAATACTCATCCAATATGGGTGGTTGAACACCAAAATAGGTGGATGTGTTGTTTCCATACAAGCAAGTCATTGCATTGTGTAAGAGGGCACTAACAACATAAAATTTCCCAACAGCACTGAGGCCTATCGTAAGATCTTTCTTGAAGTCTGTACACTTAAAATAGTTCACAATATCTCCAAAGACCCATTCAACTGAGACTCTAACCTGGCTCATGGATTCATTGAAGGCTTGCTCTGCAGGGGATAGTACAGCTCTCCTTGCAAATGGGCACTGTAGGTGAACTCTACGAGGGTAGGCAGGATCGCCATAGATGCACAATGGTTGACCTGTTGGTGAACAAGAATATGTTTCCAGCTCCTCCAGCAGACCTGACATTGCCAACATCCCACTGCCATGTTGCCTTCCCTCAACTGGTCCAAACAAATTGGCAATAATGCCACTGGGTGTGACAACTGACTGACATTTAATCGCATGAACTCTCTTATGTCCGTTCTAAACTACCCGTTGGTTTGTTTTGGCCTACACATTGGCCTGACAGTGCCATCGATAAAACCCCAGCAGTTATCGAGTGCGGCACCTTTTTGGTGAAATTGCATTAGCAAATCATAACAGATTTCTACTGGAAAGAAAAGGTTGGTCTAGACTTAGCAACAGTTCTCTGTGTGTGTCAACAATAAAATCGATCACCTTATTGTGTATCGTACATATCTGTGGAACAGGCTTACCAAACCTCGGTATTAAGTCTGCACATCGACAAGGGTATGCTAAACGTTTCATACATATGCAGAGGGCCTCGACAGAGTCAACTACAAGGCCATTTCCACACCTAAAAAACCTCGGGAAGACGTAACAAAAGGGCAAGGGTGTAGATGTCACCTTTCCTAAAATGAAACTAAACTAAACATTGACTTTCATCCATGTCCTCTAACAAACCGATCGCAATGTCGATAAGGCAGCATACCATGAAGGTTATTTCTCCTATTAGCATTATCGAAAATAAGTACCTCTTTGTCATCCAATATACCTGCATCGTGCAGCAGTACACGTTCTTCCGCCATGTTAGCCACATTTTTTATTTTGACACCAATGCTGGGTAGTACTCGCTAGCTATTGCTTCGTAACAAGAAATCTCACTACAGTGCATCAAAATGTGTGCACAGACCTCTTTGAGTAGCCGTAGTGACCTATGTTGTGAATTGCAAACTCTCTACTAACTGTTAGAGAACATTACTTTGTTATTTGAAATGTACTTTACTACAGAGTGTAGATTGCAATGATTTAGCATGTTGTAAGCCCCCTTTACAACCTTAACTTCCGTGTTAGGCCACATGAAATAATGAGAACTAAAATGGTTTGCAAACGATCTGCTACTGTTTTCCAATTTACTCAGATAGCACTGTAATATTCAGTATACTTTAACCTGTATACTTTCTCTCCTAGAAATTTGCGCTTTAATAAGAATCTAAGTGTAAATGGGGATAGTTGAGGCCTTTAGCCATATGTTGCCAGGTTGCTTTCTATACTTGGATAGGAAATAGCTATCTGTCAAGTAGGTCTATTCTTTGCTAAATCTGAACATTAAACTATTCTGTAGGCCAAAAATGATTTGGACCAAAGACCGCAACATCATGTTGTTTAGGGAGATGCTAGTTGAAGAACCCTACCAATATAAAATTGGCTCTCGCGAACGTGGCACTTGTTGGGAGAAGATTGCGACACATTTAAACAGCATCCCTCAGCCACGTTTATTGTTGATAAGAGGGCTGTCCAAGATCATTTTTTGACATTGGTTAGGGGCTATAAGAGAAAAATGGCTGCAGAGGAAATGGGCAAGTGGCATAAGCCTGGACATATCAGAGCTGGACGAGGCGTTAGAAACCGTAATCAGCAGAATGGAAGAAGCTGGGGAAGAAATAGCAAGGAATGATGAGAGGAGAAGCAAGGAAGTAGAAAGGGAGAAAGAAGCATCTGAGACTGTTAGGAAGAGAGCAGTGGAGAGCTAGGGAGAAAGTAGGGAGAGAGAAGACATAGGGGGAGCAATCAAAAAGAGAGCAAAAGTAAATAGGGAAGCAATGGACTATCTGAAAGGGAGGCACAATGAAGAGGTTGAAGTAAAAAAGCTGGAACTAAAACTAATGGAAAGGAAAATAATCTTACAAACAAGAGCACAGGATGAAGACATTGCATTGATAAAGCAAGAAATGGTAATCAAGGAACAAGAAATCAAACACAGACAAAAAGATGCTGCTGCAACTGAAGAAAAGAAATTAGATTACTTAGCTTAAGTCAGCAGCAGCAAGTGCTCTTCAGTCAAATGTCTCAGCAAAATCAGTTGTTGCTTGATTTACTGAGAAATTTGACTGAAAAGTTCTACTCAAGTACATAAGCCATGAACTAATAGGTGCTTCAAAACAACAAATTAAGTGAAAAGCTCCCTCCACAAAAAAATTGAATGTGTTTTGAAATAGGAATGAATAATACCATAGTAGTTTCATGTTATGCTCTATTCATTGTACTGAAGGACAGAAACTCTTTTTTATTGGAGTATCAGAGCGCCTATAAGAATTTTGTTTCTTGTCGTAAGATAATGTTACATTTCACTCATATTTTGCTTCATATATTATATGATATTCCTCAAAATAACACTTTTCAGTTTGAAAACTTGTAAATCATTATTTCATAAAAGCCTTTAATGCTGCATTTTTAGCTTCAAATGCTGCAGTTTTAGCTTGTTGACAACTTGTGGTTAATTGCATTGTGAAAAATCAATCTGGAATGTCTAAAGTTATCATGTGTGTATGAACCTTGGGACTGGCCAGTCAATCAACTTGAGTAAAATCAACCATACCCAAAGTATTCATTACTATTTGGTGGCTGTACACCAACGTACTTTGCTGTTGATGAGCCATACAAACAAGTCATGCCATTTCTCAAAAGGGCACAGACTATGTAAATTTTACTGACGGCACTCATCCCAATTTCAAGGTTTTTCTTAAAATCAACATACTTAACATACTTGATGACATCCCCAAAGACCCATTCCACTGCAACATGGACTTTGCTCATGGAAGAGTTAAAGGCAAGCTCCTCATCTGTCAAAGCCTCCGTTCTTACTATGGGACATTTTAGATGACTTCTCTGTGGATACACAGGGTCATAGCATAGATGCAAAGGGGTTGACCATCTTGGGAAAAAGGGTGCTCTTCAAGTTGATCTAATAGCCCTGACAGTGCAAGCAGCCCGCTGTCATGCCTGCGTCCCTCAACAGTCCCAAAGAGGTGTGCAGTTAAGCCATTCGGGGTGACAAGGGATTGTAATGTGATAGCATGGACCCTCTTGTGGCCATTATAGACAATCTGCTGATTTCCAGCAGTTGCCCAGGGCTGCCCCTTCTGTATGCACAGCATCAGCATATCTTTCTAGATTTGCTGGGGAAAGGTATGATTGGTTCATGTCCCTAAGAAGATAACCACACTTTGCATAAATCGTATCAATAACTGTGTTGGCTATTGTGCACAGCTGTGGGACTGGCCTGCCAAATCATGGCACTAACTCAAAATATCAGCAAGGATATGTTGGGCAGTTATCCCCGTATATTTCAATTATATTACTCATGTCATTACTTCTGCTGTTATTCGCATACGATCCTAATAGAAAACAGAACACAAGTTTCATTCTTGATTCCTGAATCTACATTATTGCAAGTGAAGTTTCAAAATGGACTCAAAACTCAAAAGTTTTGACGGTCATGGAGACGTGAAAGTCTTCAATGAAAAGGTTTGCATCCATTCATCTCTCAAGGGATATGAAGATGAAAAAGCTGCCCAAAACTTAGCAAGCTGTTTGGACAGACGAGCTTTCGAAATATATATGCGCCTTTCAGACCAGGAAACCAGGGATGTTTCAGCAATAAAAGCTGAATCAGTGAGAGAGTTCGAAAGGGGCAACCAGGACCGGGAAGTTGCCATTATAGAAGTGTCGAATTGTACCTGCAAACAAGACAAATCGGCTCAAACCTTTGCTTTCAAAATTCAAGAGTTGATGAAAGTGGTGTACCCTACCTTCGACGAAAATGCGCGCAACACAATTTCCAAGGACTACTTCATAAAGGGACTTCACCCAAAAATGCAGACTGCGTTAAAATCTTGGTCTGATTTTACTAAGGCCAATATCACCCAGCTGACATCTGAAACCACACGGTTGCAACTGGCTGGAATCATACCTTTTGTTTGAACCCAAGTGATTGCTTGTTGATGAATTCTATTCATCCAGATACCCTTGTTGATGAGATAACAAACAAAGGTGTCGAGAAATTGAGAGGTTTGTCTTTGAGTAAGTCAAGGGGCGTACCAGTGTGCTTATAACTCCCAAATAACAACAAACCCATGCGCAGATGCCGCAGCTGTCAAAGTACAGACCATTTAGTCAAAGAATGCCCAAGCAGTTATTGCCAAGCATGTGGCAATAAAGGCCATGATTCGTGGAAGTCTGTTTGCCCTAATGTCCAGCAATGACTAGGCCACTCTGGTATAAACATTGCAAACAACGTGTCCGCACTATTAAACATCAAAATTGATGAAAATCCTACTAATGCCTTGATAGATACGGGCACCTCATGCTCTTCAATCGACGTTGGCAGCCTTCGAGCCTTAGGTCTAAACAAAAATATCGAGCAATCCAACCATACATCAATAGATGTGTCGGGCAACACGATGGACATTCTAGGAACGCTTAATGGTATGATTTGTATGCAACACAACAAACCCATTCACCAAAACATGAAAGTACTGAACAATGAATCATGCTGTACTCTTATATTGGGTAGAGATTTTCTTGCACAGTTTACAACTGTCGAATTTGATTTTCCAAGGCTCCGCATTAAGTTGGGGGCTAACTGGCATAATTGCATACAAATCAATCAGCATACTTCGGTTAGCTTAGTCCATCCCGCCACATTGCCTCCTAGATCAGAAAGCATTATTAACGGTCACTGTAGTAAGTCAATCTCTTTGATAACAGCCGATTTTGACCCAATACTATTCCAAGGTGACAAAGGCGTCTACACTACTCGTTGCAGAATCATTCCAAATAGTGATGGTATATTTCAGATTTCTTTGTTAATCATTAACAACCAACCCATATCACTCAGGGCAAACCAACAAGTCAGATGTATTATGGGAGTTGACGACATGTCAACCAAGTCCAATAATACAAGCCCTGTAATCTCCCCGACCCTTGTCGACAATATAGCATATGGTGAATCTTTAACAGAAAACGACAGGAGTGAAATATCCAACGTAATATCAGATTTTAGGGATATATTTGCACAAAACCCCAAGAAGCCAGCTCTTGTTACACATATGCAATATCGTATCATTACAGAAGATGCACAACCCATTCACCACAAACCTTATCGAATACCACGTGCATGGCATCACGAAATCGACCAACAAATATCAGAAATGTTGGCAAATAATGTCATCCGCCCTTCTGCATCTCCTTGGAATGCTCCTGTACTTCTCGTAAAAAAGAAGGTTGGCTCCATGCGTTTTGTATGCGACTTTCGCGGTCTCCATGATGTAACAAAGAAAGACTCCTACCCCTTGCCCCATATCCGTGATGTACTTGATAAAATGCATGGGCTCAGTATTGGATCACATTTGATGCTGCAGCAGCATACTGGTCAATGCCATTGGCTGAGGTGGACAAAGAAAAGACAGCATTCTCAGTGCTACATGGCACGTTTGAAGTCAACTTCACTCCTTTTGGTCTATGTAATGCAGGAGCTTCATATCAGAGATTAATAGACATACCACTATCTAGACTTCCCTCAGATCATATTTTAGCATATATGGATGATATTGTTGTATTCAGCCGATCATTTCAAGAGCATCTTACTGATATTAAGCAAGTTTTTAACCGCCTTCGTGTTTCGGGCATATCGTTGAAACTGTCAAAATGTGTTTTTGCCAGTACCAAAGTAGATTTTCTTGGGTTTGAATTGTCTAAAGAAGGTATTCGGCCTCAAACGCACTTAACAGATGCTGTTCACTCTTACCAGACACCCTCCTCAAGGAAACAATTGAAAGGATTTCTTGGACTTGCCGGTTTGTACCATGATTTTATTTCTACCTTTGCTTCTATAAGTCAACCATTGAACCATCTTACAAGTGACAAAATACCATATCAGTGGTCTGACAGCTGTGGGAAAGCCTTTAATCGATTGAAAGAACAGCTTTTATCTGAACCCGTCTTGACATTTTCCAACCTAAATCACCCTTTTATTGTCGAAGTTGACACCAGTGACGGTTGTCGGAGTGCTCTCGCAAATCGGGTCTGACCATAAATCACACCTAGTGGCTTATTTTTCAACTGCCCTCCAACCATCCCAATGAAATTGGTCCACAACTGACAAGGAAGCCTATGCTTTCGTCATGGCAGTGTGATATTGGCATGTGTACCTAGCTGGAACACAGTTCACCCTAAAGTCTGGCCATAACCCATTGACTCATCTCCGTGAGCAGAAAAATCCTAGAGGGAAACTTGGCTGGTGGCTATCTGACTTGGAAGAATACTCCTATGACATCAAGTACATCCCTGGTAAGGACAATGTAAAAGCAGACACCTTGTCACATAACACTGCCACTGCGAGTAATCAACCAATCTCTAACCTCGAGCATAAAATCTACGCCATGTTTGCGGACAATGCTACTTTTCTTACCCATTTACGAGAGGAACAAGTGTCAGATCCTTCCATCCATGCTGCCATTCTACATGTGACGGACAATTCATTGATCCCAAGGGGTCGTTTCAAGTGAGTACAACAGCAGCTACGCATCAAAAATGGCATATTGACAAAATCAGGATGCCCTGTGATCCGATCAGCACGTTTACTGCAAGATATTGTTTACCAAGATATTTCCAAGGATGAGTTCAAACAACATAGCCCAGTGAGTGAGTATCTCCATATGGTATCCTCTTCCCTCAACGACAGTTATGCTAAAGTTGTCAAAACGTTACAATTGAGCAAATCTTCAATGCAGCAATAGTACAACCACCATACCCGTGTTATCACTTATGAGGAGGGGCAACATGTGTTACTACAACAAGAGACAGTACATTCAATCTACATGGCTTCTCAGATGCTAGCAACCTTGCTGTATGTGCATCTATCTATGTGGTGGAGTATAGTGAGGAACAACCAGTGAACCAATCACTACTTGTGGCAAAAGGTGCAGGTCACAAGGGACCATTAACAACTGATGAAATACAAAATGTACAAAAGCTCTGGGTGCATAAAGTGCAGACTGACCTTGAAGAAGACATCGCATTGCCACTTCAACTTGACAACACTGGGATATGGAAAGTCAACACAAGAATACAGGGTTACAAGCCAACATATATACTAAGAGGAACTGGCCTCGACATTCCTCTTGTTTGGCATTCCCATGAGCAAATCGAGCATGGGGGAGTCTCATCAACAATGGGAAAGGTACGTGAAAGTTATTGGATCCTGAAACTAAGAATGATTGTGAAGTCAGTGGTACACAAGTGCTACACATGCAAGAAATACCGGGCAAAACGATTAGCAGCTCCACCCACTGCAGCTTTACCAGAGTTTCCAACAACAGTGACAGAACCATTTGCTGTCACAGGGGTAGACTTTGCCGGGCCACTTCTTTATCGCAGCGAACAAAACACTATAGAGAAAGCTTACATCATCCTGTACACATGCGTGTCAACAAGAGCAGTACATTTGAAGGTAGTCAAAGGGATGGGAGTGGCAGATTTCCAAAGAAGCTTCAAAGAGTTCACCGCAAGAAGAGGACTTCCAGACAAGATTATCAGTGACAACGCCAAAACATTCATGGCAGCTAAGGACTGGTTGATGAAACTTAGAATGGATGAAGACCTTAACAACTATCTTGCTATGCATCAGATCAGATGGCAGGTCAATCTTTCCTGAGCACCATGGTGGGGCGGTTTCTTCAAGCGATTGGTTGCAAGTATGAAATCGTGTCTGACAAAGGTGACTGTAATACAAGTTCAAGTGCTAATGGAATCCAAAGAAAGTGCTAATGGAATCCAAAGATACAACAGTTGCATGGATTCCATTGGAACAGACCCCAACGACAGACGAAGAATCGGAGCTCCTAGATTATCAAAAATCAATGCAAGAAATCAAATACAAGGAATATATATGGAAGAACAAGAACATGAAGATGATGATTAACACAAGGACATGTAATATATCAAAGCTACAACACACTTTGATAGGGGGAGAGTGTGAAAATTACGTACTTTGATTGATTTAATTCTTAGATCACAAACATTATTAGAAATGATGTAATGATCGATGTTGCAATGTTGTTGTTATGGTACTAAGGAAATTAATCCCCTAGGAATTGCAACTGCGTACTCTTTACCCTATTTTATACATGATGTAATACGTACTTATAGTAGGTAGAAACACATAAATAGAGTGTTCAAACTCAGTAGTAGCTAGGTTGGTCGGTATGTTGATTGGGTAAGGAGTTTCAGCCTTACTGAGATGACTTATCATTACATGTTATACAATTATAACACGAGTCTTTTTGGTGTCTCTGAGAACTCTGGTATACAACAGGGCCAAAGCAAGACGGGTATCAGAAGTGTCTCCACATCACTTCACCATATTTAAATGCTATTGTCTTCACTGTTTGCATTAATACCACCATATTCCCTTTCAATTTTGTCAATACCCTCATAGTATTTTCCATTTCCTTGTCTTGTTGGTTCTTTGCTTGGTTTGATTCATGTTGGCAGATTGACTGATAATCTTTATCTTTGCAATGATTCCTAAGTTTGCTAAGTCTGCATTGAGTCTCTTGATGTCCATGAAATAAACAAACAAAACATCTACCTTTCTACAGTAAAATGGTCAATCGTTGTCTAATATCCTATATTCTTTCAGAGGATGCAGAAAATATACCCCACTACAATAAAGGCAGAAAATGCCTGGTTCTATTTTGTCTGAGTCAGCATACATTGTTTAAGCAGTGCTCCTGTTGACTTTACAATAGGGTCCACAGGATCAGTTTTGATTAAAATCCATCAATGTCTTACCTCATCCTATTTGGTGAGTAGAGACAAATATAATTGATGATGATCAGCATTCCATGCTATTGCATTCCATGCTATTCTGCTATTATGACCATTTAGTTGCCAAGGAACATCATTGTGTCCTGCAGCCATCAACAATTATTTGGTATTAACAAACTTTTGATCAGATGCCATATTTTCCTTGGCTTTCAAAGCAAGTGGCTTCGGTGTTCTCGATTGATCACGAAAGGTCGGATGAACTTCTACCTTTTTTCTGATCATGCACTCAGGTCAAGCTATTAGTTTTAAAGAACACACATGCCCACAGTAAAATACTGTCACAAAAAGTCAAGTGCTTGACACAAAGCACTGAATGGAAATCCACCTTAAGCAGGCAGGACCTAAGCTTTAGACAATACTTGGTACAGAGTATTTGTCTGGCAGACCAATTGTGTGAAATTATGCCTTTATTCTAATGACATTCTGTTATAGACTATACTTTTCTGTGCAGACATTGTGAATCTCGTACAAATTGTAGTTGGCAGACCTAGGCCTTCCTTTAATCATTGCGCAATCAATATTTCTTGTAGATTCTGTCATTAAGTCTAGTAAGGCTGAGTAAGGCTTAAGGAACAGTCATTGTTTACATAGTTATCCACAACAACATTACGTAATGAGTAATTTTGATAGGAAAAACATGATGTTATGTTACTTACTTTATATTCTTAGATTAGTATAAATACAAGCAAGTGAAACGAGTTAGTTAAGCTACACATCAGGTGTAAAACAGTGAGTTGAGACTTGATTAGTGAGATATGACAAACCTGTTGTTATTTTCTTCTGCTAATCTGCTGAAGGTCAGCCAAGAGAGAGAAGCTCATACTGTACACAATTATTGTCTGGGACAAACATCTAGTTCCTGACAAACTGGCACCCCAGATGGGAGATTCCTGTTGGGAGAGTTAAAAGAAAGTAGAAACTAAATATTCAATAAACAAAAAGCAAAAAACCACAGCCAGAGAGAGATGGAAGCCAAACAGCACACACAGACTAGTATTGATGGAAGGATTCAGCTGCTGATATTGCCGTGCAGAGAGACATCAAAACTCATAGGAAAAAATGCCACGAATCCTATTGAAAGGCATCTAACAGCCATCGAAAGTCAACTTGATGAAATACATGATTTAAAACTGAGAATGCAGAAACTTAAAATAGAGAATGGTGTCAAAGTAGAGCAAGTAGCCAAATGGACACCAAGGTAGTGACAGCTCACAAAAAAAGATCATCAGGAGTTGCAACTCATGTAAATGGTTCCAATCATGACCTTTCTCTGCTCCACCTTCAGGAAACGTGCCTACAGTTTGACAAGAGCCCTATACATGGAAATACCAGCCGATCTAACAACTGAAGAGTTTTTGAAATGCCTGACAAGGATTATTGCAAGAAAGGGTCATCCTGACAAAATATACTCTGACAATCATAAAACATTTGCAGCTGCAGCAACATGGTTAAAAAGGGTTATGAAAGAAGAACATATTCAAAATCTTCTGGCAGTAAAACATATCAAGTGGCAATTTAATTTAAGCAATGCCCCTGGTGGGGTGGACAATATGAGAGATTGATTGGGTTGGTCAAGCAATCACCATACAAGGCACTTGGACGAGCATGTCTTCTTTGGGGAGAACTGGAAGAGGTAATACTGGACACTGAGACAGCCTTAAATAAGTACTGTGAAGTACTTTGCACACTTATTGTCTGGGACAAACATCTAGTTCCTGACACAGTGAGATGTTAGTATAGGTCAGAGGCAAGTTTTATGCAGTAACATAACGTATTAAGTTGTCTACAGGTATGCGTTCTTATCTTATGTCTGTCTGACAATTTAAATGGTGACAGGAGTTAGATTGGATCATCAGGTAAACGAGCACACTTCACAATAAAAGGAAATTATGGCATTATGGGTAGAAAGTGACATTGCTGAAAGACATCTTGGAAGGCCAAAAAGGACCATTCTTGATATTTGTCCATTTTCAGGAAAGGAGGATGATGACATTTCAGAATGGCTGATCCCCTGGACCATTGCAGCGACTGCAAATAAGTGGACCTGTGATCAACAACAAACAATGATACCTGCTTATCTGACTGGGAGAGCTGCCAGAGTCTTTTGGAGAATTTGGGACAAAATACGAAACAACAGTGATGACTTAAAAGATCACCTTGATGAAATACTCAACACAAAAGAAAAGAGATATCTTGCCAGACAAAAGGTACAAGAGGTAATACAGGGATCCAAAGAGTTTCCAGAGAGGGCGGATAAGCTGGTGATAAATGGCCTTGATGGAGTGGATGGTTTAGAACAGCAAGACATAATAGCTTGTGAAAGTTTCATCCATAACTCAGGGTTGATATCAAGAAGACTCTTTGGGAAAATGTCTAGCTTCTTGTCAAGAGGCTATCCTAATGGTAGAGCAATGTGATGTATTTTTGAACTCCCTAGGAAGAAGATCGAGAGTCGATGAAGTTTCCAACGATTTAGTTGGGCTTATCCAACAAGTCAATGAGGAATAGATGAAAGCACTGATGAAATGTCGAAAGTGATCCAGGACCTCATCACAGCCATTCAAGGGTTAGCTGCTGAGCAATTACAAGCAACATGTACTCTCCCCTTACAGCCCTTACAGCCCATCAGCATGAAGCCTGATCTAAACAGACAGTTCTTACATGTTTTCACTGGCTCCAGTCAGGACATATGAAATGGTATTGCCAGTAGATGAGGATGTGGCCAGAAACATGATTGGTAATGGTGGTTTACTCTATAGAAGGTTTAAAGGAAACTCTTGTAAGGACAGAAGATACTTAGTGGTAGCAAAGAAGCAGATTGGACAAATACTGATGAAAGTGCATGATCATAAACTTTCTGGGCACCCAGACTTTTGTAGAACACACAGGAAGACCCAACAAAGATGAAAAGTGATATTAAAAGATGCCTCAAACACTGTGATGAATGTGCCTGTAGTGACACATAAACATTGTAACTTAGGCCATTTCTCACTGAATGCCGATTTTCTTCTTTTCATTCATTTGCATTCATGACATCACACACCTGGGACATGACCATACGTCACTCCTGTCATCACACACCTGGTCATTCCTCTTCTGTTGTTCCAAGCACAAGCATCACCACATGACTCCATTTAGTAAACAACTAACAAGCACCTAACCCTTCCTGTATGTAATTCATGTTTATTTCGGGTTGTTCAATGTTAATGTATATATCCATGTTATCTGTAATGTAAAGTCAGTCAGAGTAGAGTCTGAGTACACTCAACAACATCATCTCCTCTCTCTGCCTCCCTGTTCTCTGCACGTTAAATAAGGAAACACAACATGGATCAATGACAAATGTCACTGAATGAGCATTGCGGTCAATAGGAAGTACACAAACTCACATTCCTGTAATGGTGACTAAGACGTGACCAGAGAATTCTTCGTTGGTCCAGCTTCATCAAGCAAGCAAGCAACTCGCACTCAACTCACCGTAGTGCCTAAACAACACAGCACAGGTTCCTGGTCATCCTACTCACAAAACCTTGCACACACTCCTCGAACGCCAACATTCAGGTTCCTGGTTGATCCTACTCACAGAACCTCACACACAAGTGTAGAACGCCAACAGTCTGGTTCTTGGTCATCCAACACATAAAACCTTGACAACATCTCATATTTCGTGGCCGCCACAAATGGGACATTTTATCGGATGTTTGGACATCTATTTTTATTGTTTTACATGTTTTTCATACTACTGTTTTCGTGTATTTTCACTTCTTATCTGTACGTTTCATTTAATCACAAATGAATAACACAAATAGGGTAACTAACACTAGTCTCCACATATCATCATCTCGTCATTTCATTCTCTCTTCAATGTTTACAACCCTATACTGCTTCCTCTCTTAAAGATCGAATGCTTCTCATCCACTTGCATTCTAAGGGGGAGCTCTTGTAGTGACACGTAACCATTGTAGCATAGGCCATTTCTTACTCAACGCCGATTTCCTTCTCATTCATTCACATTCAATTTCCGCAAATCTGACCAGCCATGTATTCACACATCCACTTCAACACAAACAAACAACTACTACATCACAGTATCTTGCCATCTCCTTTGATTACTTCTATTCAAATCAGCTTCATACCTAACCAGCCCTTCCGCTACCTTGCTTACATAGGTGTAGTTCAGTTAATTTTAGATCACGTTATTTCTGTATTTACCCATGTAATCTGTGTTGTATAGTCAGTCAGAGTAGAGTCAGAGTACTGTCAACAACATTGTCTCCTCTCTCTGCCTCCGTGTTCTCAGAATGTTAAATCTGATACCAACAAGGGATCAATGAAGGATGTCACTGAACAAACATCTGCAGTCTATAGGACCCACCAACACATGTTCCTATATGCCCAATTCACGTTACCCCAGCCTGCTTGGAAAATACCTCTAAACTCGATTAGCAAATCCCTTTCCTCTTGACATTGTGACAATGGATTTTGTTGGACCATTGCTAATGTTGGAAAAAGGAAATATATATGCACTCATGATGGTTGATCACTTCACATGTTGGCCAGTAGTTAACATAGTGGACACAGTTGTAGAGAAAGTAAAAGATGTCATTCATGCATATGGATGCCCCCAGAGTCAACTGTCAGACAGAGGGAGTCATTTTACTGCTGAGCTTATCAAGTCTCTGTGCGAGCAACTGGGAGTGAAAAAGATCTACACATGCACCTTCCATCCGTCTTAAAGTGATTTGAGTTAACACCTTACTGGAGCACTGTTTTAAGGAGTGAAGATGTATGCTTCAAAGCAACCAACAACTGGGGATATACATATTGATGTCCTTGTATTTGCATATTGCACCATACTACACTCCATCACACATTATACTCAAGTCTATCTTAAGGCTGAAATACACGGTCCTTTTTTTACAAGACTTCACAACCTGTCACCTATTAACCACATAGGATGAGGTCAAGTTGATGACTGATGGGTGTTTACAAGATCCTCTTGTTCCTCCGTTGCTCCCTAAATAGATAGCGAAGTACGGATGATTGGTATTTTCATATACACAATAATATGCTATTTCTCTTGCTATTTTCATTCTTTTCATCATGGGAAAACCAATACAAAGTATATGTGTTTGCTCTATAGTTTTGGTATTAAAGTTATCTGGAAAACACAAATGAGATTACGCCTAGAACACCTAGATAGAGGTGGGGCAATGCATGCAGATTACCCCAGGCCCCAAGGCCTAAGAAGGGGCCAGAGTTATGAAACAGTTCTTTGGTGATTGCATGACCTGTGAACTTTCACATTGACCTCATGAGGGGCCAAATGTTTTCATTTGCCTGTCATTCAAAACAACTCTTTGGGGTTTAGTAGAGGCTTCCTGTACATTACTTTAAATCTTCAAACTATATTATCGACTGATACCCATAAGTAGGCTGCTCTGTTTTTATTATAGAGCAAGTTTCCAGCTCTTTGACCTCGGTGGCAATAGTTGTTCAACATGAACAGGCATAAACAAGAGAGTTTCTGTCTATTTGGGTAATGCTTTTTTATGCTTTTGGCCTGGTTCTACAAAGGTACACATTGTTAGGTAATGCGAAACAGGCAGAACAAACGATTTCTTGCCACCTGTCAAAAGCACGATAGACAAAAACCTATGTGATTTCGCCTGAAGTTTGAACATGTCCATCTGTTTGAAAAGGGAAAAGTGAGAACATGATGACATGGAATGTGTCAAAGATAATCTTATTTTCTAGTGTTTTTGACATACACTAGGTGGAAATAGAGGTAAAAAAGGACTGTGCATTTCGGCCATTATGTATGGCAGAGAGATTACACCACCACTAGATATGAAGCCATCCACCGATATGTACACAACAGATCCCATTACAGAAATGCAGACTGAGAGAAGAAATGGATACAAAAACACCAAAGATCTTACTTCGAAGAACAACAGTGTCAGAAGAAGCTGGATGACAAGAATCTAAGAAAAATGCAGTTGCACGTTGGCGACAGAGTATGGTTGCCTGATTATATTGTGAAGAAAGGAAACTCAACTAGCCTCCATAAGAGACCAGTCAAGTAGGTGGAGAAAACAACATAGATCTCAGAATTGGGAAGTAGAGTAAACAAGTTAACATTGAGAAAATAAAGAAAGCAGAAAAAGTGAAGGACATTCAAGAAACAGTGTTAAAGTAATGGCAAAGATGTGTAGAAGAATTCCAGGACAGTGGCTAGTAATAAGGTACTTTGTGGAATTTTCTAATGGGATTACACAATGGGTCGAACCTATGTTCCAGATTGACTCTTCAAGGACTATAATGCCAAAAAGTAATATACACAAGCAACATTAACTTTAAACCGCTAAGTTTCTAACAAATTCTACTATTTGTCATATATAAATTGTCCTAGGAGGGAGGAGTGACACGATCCTCCTCGGCCTATAGTACTGTTTACTACATTTAGCCAACTATGTATACTGTGTTTTATAGCTATTAGGCACTTCCCCTGTTGCACCATACTTGTAGGGACACCCCTCTTTATTTTTTGCTGTGTATATAGTCACTGTATTTATATCCATTATGGCATTACCATATTCTAGCACATACTCATAGTTTAAATATAGAAAGTTATCTGTTTTTCCTACAATGTTTTGTCTGCATAGCCATTTGGGTATAGGTAACGGTTGGTATAAATAATGGTTAAATTATTGGTAGGATAGATCGTTCTAGGCAGATAGGACCATAGAAATATGAGGACTAGAATGCGCACGCCGTTGTTTCACTTTTGTCTGGTATGTAATACCCATGGGGAGCAAAGATGGTAGCAACACATTGGCAAAAGATTGCTGTGGGTTATGCTGTCAAATGTTGTTTTCATTCTATTTGGACTACTATTGAACCTATGTAGACTGTAAAGTGCAATTTTCAGTGTGGTGAAGGAATAAGCTTATCAGTAATTGCCATGAAAGTTTGAAAATTACATTTTTTGTCATGAGATTCCATCACTTTCCAATAAGTCTGCTATGCGGGCCTTAGGGTTTGTATCCTGTAATTTAGTTGCCTTAGAGATCCATGCAGTTAACTAAAGATAAAATATCCATATGGTAAGTCAAGTTGGTTTGTTTCATAGCTACTTGAACCACTTAAGAAAAGTACTTTTAAGTGAAACATCACTCTTTGACAGCATAGGCTAAGTACTTTGTAGAGATGTCAAGCGAATGAGGATAATAAAAATCTATGCATATTTTAGCATTGCACCATTCTATACAGTTCAAAACTCAGGTTTTCAAATAGTGGTCAATTATCAGGTAGTTGTGTGTCAGCTGTAGACATATAGGTTGTATCTTTATGTATTGTATGTGTCTAGTGTGCATGGCATGTGGCTTATTTCGGAGATGTCCAAGAAGACTACAACTTTTTCTAGGAGCACTGGCATGAAAATTTTATATTTTAGTGCTACAGTACAAGGAAACAATAACAACGTGACAAATATGTGTGTCATGAGCATATAAGATAGAACAGGGACATGCTGAAGACAATTTCTGAGGCTGTCCTCTTCTTGGCTAAGCAAGAGCTCCCATTCCGAGGGCATGATGAATCAACTGGAATCCTGAACAAAGGCAAGTACAGAGAACTCTTGCGATGTTATACAAAGTTTGATTTGGGTTTTGAAAGGTGTTTGGACAGGAAAGTGGAACAGTCTGAAAGAAGTGGTGGTGTTTTCACTGGTGTTTTTACTGTTCAGCTCTTGTCTGCAGTGGTTGAGGGCAAATGTCAGAAGTACAGTTGCATAGGACCACTCACAATGGTACGCATGAATACCAGTGATGAGATGACACTTTCAAATATCAAGATTGCATACAAAGAACATTTTGGTATGAATGATCACATGGATTGTGACATTTTGGCTGTAGAGAGGGGTTTGTCATATGATGATATTGGTCAAATAAACGATTTTGAATGTCTGCATATGAGATTCACAGAAAAAAAGTGATGACTTGCACGAGCATTCCTTTCCTCTGTCATATGCAGTTTTGATGAAAAAGAAAATGAAAAGAGCAGTTGAAGATGCAAGTAGCACCAGTGGTTCTAAAAGTAGTTATGGCACTGGAATATCATCTGGTGCTGCACATGTTTCTTGCTATGGCTCGAATGGGCAGCAGACAAGGTTTTATGTCAAACAACAAAAGAGCAGCTAAGTGCTACTATTCGGATGGATAAGGGTGGTGAAAATGGTGACAGGTTTTTGACATTTGTCAGATTTACTTGTGACAGATCTGCTGAATCTCTTAGTAAAATTGTACAATACATATTGAATAGTTTTGGCAAATCCTTGAAAGAAAAAGTGATCATGCAAACTTATGATGATGCCTCAGTTATGGCTGGTCATATCTCTTGTGTGCAAGCTAAAGTTTGTGAGCATTTTCCATTGTGCTGCTCATAAGTTACAGTTGGTGTTGTGTCAGTCTGCATCTAGGCTTTGTGCTGATAAAGTGTTTTTTGCCAATGTGAGTGCATTTAGTACTTTTACATGAGTTAGCTCCAAAAGACAAGATCTCTTCACTAGGTATGAGATTGATATTCCAACACCTGGGGAAACCCTGTGCTACTACCGTTCACGCACTGTCAAAGCAATGTATAGCAAGTACAACATACTAATGAAAGCTCTTGATGACATAGCTGATAATCCACATGGATGGAATGACAATGCTATACATCAGGCTACTGGTTTGTTGCAGCATCTGAACAGTTTTGTATTTCTTTTCTGGTTTTTGTCTTCACTGATATAGTACATCAATCATCTATTCTTTATGACTTCCTTCAAAACAGACAAATTGATTTTTCTACTGGCATCCAAAAAGTGAATAACTTTAAAGCATATCTTGGAAGTATTGGTAATAGTGAAACTTTTAAGTGTTATTACCAAGCAACTGTTGCTGTTGTTGGAGAGCCATCTATATGAGTCGACAAGAAGTACAACTACAAGCTGATTTATGTTGAAGTAAGTGATAACAGTTGCACCATGATCAATGACAGATTTCAGAGTATTACAGAGTTTGAATTTCGTGATCTTGTAATCCTGATTTTTTTATCTTTGGCAAAAGGAAGGTCCCAAAGACAAGTTACAGCTTTTGAATGCAAACTTTGGTACTTTCTTTGACATGTCCTTATTACAGCATGAGCTACATTTCATGTATATAGATGTAGATTTTTGTAAAGAAACACCAACCCAATTGTTGCAATACTTGTATAACAATACCTTACATTCTTCTCTGCCTGAAGCTGTTAAACTTTTGAAAATGAATGGAACCATGGCTATATCAAGTGCCTCTTGAAAGGACTTTCTCATGTTTAGATAGAGTCAAGACATATTTGAGGAGTAAAATGGGTCAGGAATGTTGGGCTCTTTGTGCAGGATTTCTATATATAAAGATATCTTAAATGAACAGGATGATCAGCAGCAACTTCACACTTTGATTATTGAAAAGTTTGCTGAGAAGCCAAGAAGATTACACTTTCTATACAAATAGAGTACAATAGGGGTATGGTTGGCATACCCCATCCAGTTTGATAGATATATATTTCCATGTAGTAGCACATTTATAATTTTCATTGGAAATTGCTAAATGAGGAATAAGATTCTGCATTGATGTGGCAAACAACAGGTCTTTGTGAAATTTAGAGGATGAAGTAGAATTGGTAGGAATAGGATATATCTACATCCAGAGGCGGATCCAGAGATAAAACTGACTGCCGCACAGCACAAGAAACATATCAGTAAAAGGGCATGGTCAAAAGGCTGTGCGGTGGCCAAACCCATTTGTTTACCAGTAGCATATATTTACGATTTTTGTGAGATTCGCTTCTCTTCCAGCAATCCTCCTACATCATACAATAGCCTTCATTCTTTGAAGTATGATAGTGAGCGTACAGTTATCGCGACAGCCTTAATTTGATTTTCTAATTGTCTTTCAAAATGTCATATCAAACTCATGTCTGTTCTATTTTGTTGGCTCAGCATAGAACAAAGAAAGTAATTGATTGGCTCTCCTGAAGTCTGTCAGACTTTTCTGGATCCATAACTGGGTATTACAAGTCAAAACATGAGTTTCGGAACCATAGAGACATTGTCTGTCATACACTAATACTTTAAATTATAAAACGAATAACCGTTCGTTTTCTCTAAAAGCCCACTATCTCTATATACTAAGATCCCTATATGATAATGTATGCCAAACCAATCAGATTGCTCTAACTTGTACCACGTGACCTGATTACGCGCACACGATCTCCTCCCAGGGTATTCGTTCCATGGCCCCCAGATTTCTGTCAAGGGTAGCCATTTGGGTCTACTACTTACATAAGAAGAGATATGATTTTTATCATTTTTTTTCGCTGAGTTATTCAACTTTCTTCCCATCGCCATTCACAGCAATACTGTTGCTCCTCCCTGCTGGACCACGTGTTGTCAGTTCTGCGAGCGGTCCTGTAGGACTAAGTAGCTGTATGTGTTATTGCGAGGAGACTTTGGTTCCTGTTCTTCCTGGTAAGCCTACTCTTCGTTCCTGAAATGGGTTGATTTAAGATTTCCTGTATTTCCTTTGTCCATTTCATCCGTATTCTACAGTTGCAAACCATTACTACCATATAGTTACCGTGTGACTTGGAGGAGAATGTCGTCGTTTTGCTTCCAGTTTACGAATGTTTTCCCTTGATTTCATTTGCCAAGGAATCCTACACTTTGAGGGTGATATCGCCATGACAGATCTTCCCTAGCTGTTCGATTCTCTCTGGTAAACCATAGTGCTTTTGCCGGTAAGTTGTGATAAACCATATAGAAGATATTTTCACGTTGTATTCTGTGGTATATCATGGTGTATTTCGCTTATTTCTTACGTTTTTTTACCTGACATGGGATAACATTCGAGAAGCTTTCAGTTTGGGTTGTTTTTACATGATGTGAAGTCCCAGTTTTGTTTTGAGGAAAATAAAGTAAGGCGTGATAAAATATCAACCAGTAGCGTACTGAAATTGTTTTTTCTACCTTCCAAAGTTTTTCCGTGTTTTTCCTGTATGAGGTTGTTCGTTGTGTTATCTATTATAACTCTGAGAGGTTTGTATCCCCCCCCTTATGGTTTAAGCAATGAAGAGGCTGTTGTTCATCTTCCATGTCATGTGTGATTACAAGCAAACTACATGACTTGCTAAGTTTCTTGAGTGTTAGCCATACAGCGTGTTGGTATCCTTCAATCTTCATTCTGGTGTAGTTTGTCAGTAAACACTCAAGGGGATTCCCAAGTTCATCTCACAATCGCAGATACATTCGATCCTTTGTTTCCGAACAACTACATTATAGATTTGTGACTGCAGAGGTTCTGGAAGTTATTCCGCAGATTCCTACAGGAGTATTTAATAATTGCTAGGATTTTTAGCGTGCTGTTTACTTTCAGCTATGCTAGGCCACTCTGACATTGTTTACAGTTGAGACAGGTCTAAGTTGAGATGTTGTTTGTAACTTCTACATAGCTCTTTATGTTTGCAACACAGTTATTTTAGGCTAGAGCTAGGATGTTATCAAATGTAGCCTGTGGATTATTGCAGTTTTATACTCTGTTTATGTTTTCTTTTCTTGCATTAGTTGAGGAAAATCTCGTGTGCATTCTCTCCAAAATCTTGAGGGGCGTTTCATATTACTCTCAGTCCCTGTAGCTGATGCCTTACTTACTTCCAGTAAAGTTTGTAACTGACTCCCAGTACTCTTTATTTACAGCACTTTGTAGTTCTTTTCACTATGGATCGTAGTGTAGCTTTTGAGGAGTCAAATTAGGGGTTCCTTTATCCTGAATGTTTCTTTGCTGGAAAACAGGTGCTATAAATTCCATTAATGATTTACATAGATCATTCTGTAAATGATGATTCAGTTTAAAGGGATTACTTACTATTAGATAGCATGATCATATCTATTGTGTAAACTTGATTTTTCCGAGCCCCTTACCATCAACTCCCCCCACCCCAAGTACTGTAAGTACTCGAAACCCGATTTGAAGATTAATATTGTATAGCATGTTACCTGTACATAACAGTATTCTTTTATTTTTATGAAGTAACACTATGGAGTCTTCTGAGCTATTATAATTTGATACAAGCTAATTTAATGGCTAAAGAAAGCTAATATACCAGTTACCATAGGATTACTGGATGCAACCATATTACAGGATTATGGCTCAGATTTAATTGTGTACCTGTGTGGAGAAGATCCGTGATCACCCACTAGGTCAGAGCCGTGGTCATTCCTGTCAAGTGATGGTCTATATCGTATATGTTAAACACTGTTACAGTTATACCGCTAGATTTTACAACACTATCTACGGTAAAATTGAAGCATGCAGGAGACAATATGTGACGTTGTTCACTAATGTCTTATGTGCAGAACAGTTTGAGCAATTATGTGCTTATTTCATATACAGGAGACTAGCTTAGTACTGATAGCCCGCTAAACGCGTGCTCCCCTTACCCCAGTTCAAAAGGTGTAGATTAGCCTTGGAAAGACTAACGCTGTGCCTCCATAAAAGCTGCATGGTCTACATTTTAGATGAGCAAGGATCAAAAAAGCTCGCATTGGAACACGAGGTGACATCATTGGCCTCTGTTCTGGAGCACATTACTTTCAGTCTTGCATTGTGCAAATCGAAGAAAATTGCAAGAAAAATTTGTGCCAGAAATGCTCGGATACCTGCGCTAGGCTACGGGGCTGTACAGGAAAAGTTTGAAAGTCGAGAAGCCCCGTAGCCTAGCGCAGGTATCAGAGCATTTCTGGCACAAATTTTCTTGCAAGTTTCTTCGATTTGCACAATGCAAGACTGAAAGTAATGTGCTCCATAACAGAGGCCAATGATGTCACCTCGTGATCCAATGCGAGCGTTTTTGATCCTTGCTCATCTAAAATGTAGACCATGCAGCTTTTATGGAGGCACAGCGTTAGTAATTTACTAAATCAGTAATCAATGTACTTTTGATGAGATGGCTCCACCATTCAATTAAAAGTCATTTTTCTGCATTTCATGTATGTACATTGCATTATATAATGCAAGTCAGGACCTCTACTTGCTTGGATAACAAAACAGAAGAGTGTATGTTCCTAGCACCATAGTAGGACTGGCCAATGTAGACTTAAGTCACTTTATAGTAGTCTTCCTGACTGTAATAGCTTGATCACCACCATGATGGGGATGTTCTGTCTGGCACACAAGATGAGTGCCTTCAGTATAGACAAATGCTTATTGGCTTCAACTATATTGTCAACTGATTGCCTATAAGTTTTGGTCAAGTGTTCAACATGACATTTCAAAATTTTGAGGAAACAGCTTGTAGTCATAGGAGATAGTCTGTGAATGTGAACATTTTTTCAAGCTCCTTCTACCTTATTTGGTCAAATAAGTATATAAGATGCATTCATTACCATATGGAATCTGAAGGAATTCATATCCATTCTTTGACAAAATGAAAGCAATTGGAGACAAAAAGCAGCACCAGTGAATCCAGAGTAAGAAGGGCAAAGGTGCAATGATAACAATGTAACAATGTAGGGATAAACCTTCTATTCTTTAAGATTGACACATAGGGCATCTAACCTTTGCACCTGGTTTCTAAATCTTCTCCACAATTTCAAATATGAAGCAATCATCTAGTGTCACAGTTCATAAAAACTGATGATAGCAAAATTGCACAAACTAGTAGGGGGGGGGGGCATTGATAGGGCTCCTTCCATACATTACATCATTATCACAAAAAGTAATAGTACTAACAGAGAAAAGATTCAATGAGGAGGTAAAGTATGGTGATAAAAAGTAATGTCTATAGAGTTTACATGGGAAAGAAAGTTTTATCTGCTTTCTTTTGAGTAACCAGAGAAATCCATATATGTTGTAACAGTGTAAGTAATCACAATAATGACTGGCACACACAGTATGGCATGGTTTAAAAGAAGAATCAATTTCTTTGGTGCTATTTCCTTCTCTACACAAAAGGAACCTTTTAGCATTCTCACTGCATATATTCTTAGGAGAAACTAGGTCATAAAAACACTGATAGACAGCTGACAACCTGCAACTCCACCAATCTAAAGATATGGAGATACACTCCTTTTTATAAGAACCAGTACAATTGAGGTTACCGCTGGCTGTTCTTACTTTTTCAAATTTTCAGTGTGAATTGCTCTTAATTTCTTCCTAAATGATTGGGGTGTAGGCAATTTAGACATTAGACAAAACACCGAACAAGAGAACATTGGGTGTTTATGAAACTGGTATTATTCACGTTGATGATTTGGGTGTTTCAAAGTTCCAAAAGTTACACAATTTGCTAAACAATAGACTAAATAATAGTAAACAGTCAGCTATATAAGTAAATACAATGAAGCAAAAACAATTGCAATGTAACAAACAAAATAGGCCAGTGGATCTAAATGAAGATAGTCTAATGGGCTTAGGGAAAAATCTACTTTCAAACTGTCACGTTGGATGATGCCATCTTGGTTCATAAAGTGAAATTAAATACCTAACAGGAAATATCCGCTTTGCCGGGGAGGATGCATAGTCTCTTCATTGGTACAAATCTTAAAGCGGACCTATCTCAGTTAGGCCACCATATTCAAGTATGAGCTTCGATATAACTTCCAAACTCATTGCATTGGATCTCGTGAATAAGATATCCAGTGACTTAGTAGACGTTAGTGAATAAACCCTCAGATAAAACTCCGTGTTGTCACCCAGTACGCGTATAATACAAGTGGGACAGACTGATACTGTCCTCAGTTAGCCTGTCTTCCGTAACCACATCTTTATAGACGTGCACGAGATGTAAGTCGAGCGGCATTGCACTACAGCACGACTTTCCTGACTGCCACTCGATTTTTAATCAAAAAGACCGTCTATTGTTTTCACCTTTGACGTGCCGCTCGATTTTTTGATCAAACAGTACCGCCTATTGTTCTCATGATTGAAATGCCGCTCGATTTTTTGATCAAACAGTACTGCCTATTGTTCTCATGCTTGAAATGCCGCTCGATTGTTTGAAGGCTAGACAATTACTTTGAATAGAACTGACATCTTACACAATGAATTTTGACATGTTCTACAAAGCAAGGCCTCAATAGCTCTATTGTTACCAAAAGGCTGCTCTATTGTCTGAGGTGCCGGACCAAAAATCCGATGTAGAACTACATTCTTTAAAGTCTATCGTGTTCGTCTTCACTACTCGGAAAGCAACGATGACGTCATGGTACGTAATAGGTTTGACTGCCGCACAGGTGGTGTGTGCGGCGTCCTGGATCCGCCTCTGTTTACATCAGATAGCTACGTTATTATTTTCATTGGATTTTTCATTATAGCCTGGTACTCACTGCTATATTAAGTGTTCTTAAGTGATCTTAAGTGTGTTTATCTACATGAGTTTACCTTACAATCACAGTGTGTATGATGTGTGGGTTTAAATTTTTCGCTTTAAACACACTTAAGATCACAAAAAAGGTAGACCCACAGATCAAACTTTTTTGATACGTGAGTTTAAAGTTCTGAAGAGCCGAAAAATGGTGATGATTGACTCTATTGAAGTTGATATTAGAGACCCATCTTCTGACGTCAAAGCTGAAGTTCCTTCTTTCACTAGTGATAAAACGAACAAAAACAAGGATTGCAAGTCAAAAAAATTAGACCTTTGCTATAGCTAGCCAGAAGAAAAATCTCTCTTTGCTTGATGAAGACAAACTTGCTGAATTGGTGAGAAAATATCCCATTTTATATGACACATTGCATCAAGCTTATAAAGAACGTGATGCTGTCAGAAATGCCTGGCAGGATGTGGAAATGGCACTTGAATTTACAAGTGATGGAGAGTTTGCCCGACAGTATTCTGATGTTTTCAAGAAAAGATACCTGCAAAAGAGAGCTATTCTAAAGAAAGCCAACAAATCTGGCCCATCATCTGCAGTAGTGCTTAAGGCTAAGAAGGACCTTAAGCTGTATGCAAAACAACATAATCTTTAAACATCAAATGAATAAATTCAGTATGAGAGCATCATTTTCTACCATGGACCTTCCCATGCAAGGCAAGCAGTACAATTGTCTTCGCAGAGTTACCAAGTAAACCAAGGGTATAACTATGCCTATAATGGTTAGCTTTGGGCTTATCAAGCAGTGAACAGTCAGAAAACGTATTGCATAGAAGTTTTGTGTTGCTAGTTTATTTGCAAGTGTTACCTTTATAAGTAAATTTTCCATCATTTATTGTATGTCCTTCTTACATGTCAAAAGCTGCCACGGAACACTGCCTTCACTTGAATTGAAATACTCTTTCAGAGCATCGTGCATTGATATTGCTTCTTCTCTTGGTCTCGATCCTCGGTTTCCTCTAATTGTTCTTATGCAGTTTATCTCACTATCATTTCGCTCAAGCTGATTTTTCCATTCCCCCAGGTAGATGGTACCGTCATTATCTTCTGAATCTGCAAATCCATTTGGGGTGTATGATGCATTACTAGTTTGGCAAAGATAAGTATGCAAAGCTAGGCAGGCTAAAACATACTTTTCAACATTTTCAACACTAGCTCGAATGGAGGTGAGGAAAAGTCTCCATCTGGCTACAAGAATCCCAAAAGCATTTTCAATGACATGACGACCCCTTGAGTGATGGTAGTTATAAACTCTTTGTTCCTCTGATAAAGTGATTGCCAGATATCACCGCATTAGCCAAGTTTTTAAGGGAAAAATGTCATCTCCAAGCAAAAAGTACGCAAGGGATTCAAATGAACAAGCTGGTAAACTCTGTGGTTGAGGCAATTTCATATTGCCATTTTCAAGTAACTGTCCTATTAATGATTTGGCTAGTACTCCACTATCATTGTTACTGCCATAGCTTCCTATGACAAAAAGTGTAAAACAGTAATCAGTGTCGCAAGCAGCAAGTAATACAATGCTAAAAAACCCCTTGTAGTTATGGTATAGTGTACTATTTTCATCTGGAACCTCATCCTACTTTCAACTGCTTCCCAACTATAGCACCAACAGCATGTGGGACATTGCAGTATTCTTCAAATGTCTGAGACGTCACTTTCCAATCCTCTGGAGAGTTAGGACACTTAATATAGGGCTCCTTTAGGGATTGAAAGAGTGCATCAGAGGTCTCTGACAAATTTGACTAACAGTTGTCCTTCCCATCCTGAACGAAAATAATACTGATTGTTGGCTTTCTCCAGAAGCTAAATCGCGCAATGTTAATGCCAGTCTTGCCGCAGGTGTTATTCCTTTACGAAAATCTGTGTCTTGCTTTTCTATTCTTGGTTCAACTAAGCTAAGGAGATGCTCAAATCTCTCTGGTGTCATTCTCATAAAGCGAAAGAAAAGCTCTTGGTCCTTTATCAGTTCTTTATACAATGGTTCAAAAGCACCAAACTGGTCCCAGTTTTCAAAAGTATCTCATATCAAGATGTTCTTTATTTCCTTTTTTCTCACTTGCCTCATCTTTCTAAGTCGTGCCAGTCTTGCTAAAAAGGTCAATCTTTTCCTCAGCCCTTCCCTGTTCATGGCTATTTACACTGATTTGCATCAACAGTGGTAACTTTGATATATGCTTTCCACTTTTTTATTGACATATAAGATTACTTAAAAACACTTAAACTCACAGTGAGTATGATCTTGGGTTTTATACCAGCCTTTTAAGAACACTTAAACTCGCATAGATAAACACACTTAAGATCATTTAAGAACCTTTATATCGCAGTGAGTACCAGGCTTACGAGAGGAAAAGACTCTACATTGACCTGGCAAAGAAAACAGTTCCTGGTGACTGTTAGAAGATAGATGATTTGTTGAAGATTGTTTCATCCAACAGTTGTCAGAGTATGAAATATCAGAAAATGATTGAGATGTGAATCAAAATAAAGTTTACTGAATCAAAGCTTTGTTAGTTCAGCCTGACAAAGAAATGCTTGCTTTGTAAATTGTAGAAGAGATTTCATTTGTTGCAAAAACATATTTAGCAGACATAACAGATTTCATTAAAGTGATCACTTGAATAGTCAGTTAGTCTACTTAACTTCACTATAGCTCTAAAAAGTGGTAACATTCTTTTAGCATACTGAAAGCTTTTTGTGTCCAAGACTTGTCACAATATGAAATGTTGAAAAACGATCAAAAGGTGAACTCAGATATATAGTCAGATGCAGATAGATTTGAATGATATTTTGAATATGGTGTTCAGTTCTTACATCCTCATTATTGCCTTCATCAGTGCCAGTTTGCTGTTAACCCAGAGTTACCATAAATCCTCAAATAATCCCCCACCTCAAAATAACCCCCCTCAAATAAGCCCCCACCTAAAAATCATTTTGTAAATAAGCCCACATGGGGGCTTATTTGAGGGAAGCATAATTGTAGAATAATATCATATTTCAAGAAGGCCTCATAGGAAAATAGGTGTACAGTATAACTTCCTTTAAATAGCGGCAAACAAGCAAAGAGAAATGCAACTTTCTTCATAATAGAAACATTATAAGGTATGCTACATCTTCACAAAACACTTTGTAACTCTTTTAACGATATCAGCTTCTATAGTTAGAGGCTCAAAATGTAGTTGATTGAGAAACTTATGTTGTTGTGTGTCAACATGTGAGGAAAATGCCAGACTTTGAAATAAGCCCCCCCCTCGAATAAGCCCCCACCCAAATAGTCATTTTTAGAAATAAGCCCCCAGGGGCTTATTTGAGGATTTATGGTAAAGCCCAAAAAGCAGGACCATTCTTTTAGAATGCTTGAAAGCTTTTTTGTCCTAATGCTTATGATGAATATGACAGACTTAGAAACTTGGACTGAAAAGGCAATCAATAGTTCTGCCATAGTAACTGATGGACATTAATCAAGTCAAAAATGGCCGAGGGAGAAGTTTTGATGTGTGGCACATATCAAACACTGTTTTGATATGTGGCATGTTGCAAAAGGTGAGCACTACAATACGTAGAAGTAGAGTACACAATATCACAAGAGAGTGATTCATCCTTAAATCATTTATTTCTTTTATCCAATTGAATATACTCATAAATCAATAGTGAAAGGCTTATTACTTGCACTTCACTTCTGCCATCTCCTTTTAACAGGCCTCTCAAAGAAGCTGGATGCTTTGGGGAAGAGACCTACTTACTCCCTGGTCAATAGGTGGAGTAGAAGCATAATTAACCATATATATTGGTGTGCAGCAAGCTCTGGTGATAATGGTGATATGATCCTAGCAAAATCAAACTCTGTTACTGATCATATCTGTGATATACACGAAGGCCACTATGACCTATACCCAAATTGCAGTCCAGATTCACTAGATGATGATCCTAGGGAATGGTTTGAAGCTGGCAAGTCAATTCATTTTTCCAGCTTTGTGCATTACATCTATGCTATGTCAATGTAAATGTCTTAACTGTCTTTGCTGTACAAAAGTGACACTATGACTAGTATTTTGTTCAAGTGTGTTCATTAAAGTCATGCTATGTACCATTGAAATTCTCATCTGTTATGTCTGCTTGTAGGAACTGAAGTTTATGAAAGGTTGAATGAGCTATTGCAGAGTACTCAGCAGCAATCAAGTGTAAGGAGATTATCACCATGTGGCCAAACCTCTGCCAAACATCACATCAGTTGGTTGATGTTTCATGTCTCATTTCAAAGTATGAAAGCAAGTAGTGAATACTATATCTCAATATTGATACTCCTTGCAAGTATCTTGTCTCTTGTATCACCCCGTTCCACTTCTCCAAAGGAAGTTCAGCCCTACATTCCATCCAGTGGAATGAGTAACTGAGGGCCTGATTATATGAGGCAGGCTGGCTCGGTGCTGACTCGCTTACAACCCGGTGCCAGCTCGGTATTATATGACAAATGTGAGAATGGGCCAGCTCTGTGCCAACCCATTCTCAACCCGGGAAATCACTAAAGATAGCAGATGCATACAGCAAACAACTGCAGTGTTAGATTATTACTTTATCAAGATTGCAAACCTTTTTATACGAATACTTAAATTTTTGCCGAGCCTTAATAGTTTTAAAAGTTTTTGAATGTGAACCTAAGAAAATTCTTTAATTACTCTTCAATTTTAGTAATGTTTGAGCATTAATACTCCTATAGAATATATTCTTATTATGAAATGTGTGTAAATGACATTTCCTGAAGAGTTGCTGAGTCGCATTATTGTATAATGAATCAGAGACCCGATAAATGAAGTTCACATTTGTTTTGTTTTGTTATCTAAAGAAAACTCAAATAAGTAAAACACGTAAGCCTTGATGAAACTTGAACTTTGCAGTATTCTTAAATTTTTCATAAATCTCAGCAATTTGTGAGCCTTGATATTTAAAGGTCCTAGCACTTGAACTCCACTGTTGTTATATACTATCCAATAGGTTTCAGTGTGTCCCTACTAATTTACTACTCATACTTGTATTTTCAGCTATACATTTTACTGCTTTCAGTCTATTTGTTTGAAAAGCAGTAGTTATGTTGTCGTCACAGAGCCAATACGCTACCATTTGTGTTTAGTTTTATGCCATTGCGCATGCACCAGCCCATTTCTGTCCTGGGACCTGCTATTATATGAGCGAGCCAGCTTGGTTCAAGTGGGTTGACCCTCTTCGTGAAAACGAGCCAGGTCGGCAAGTGAGCCAACCCGCTTTACACCCGCCTCTAGCTCTCATCATATAATCGCATTTTGTCTTTATTTGGGATTTGACCAAAGCACCGGGAAAACTCACTGAGCCGTAAATGAGCTACAAGTGGGTCAGCTGGCTCATGTAATCAGGCCCTGAGTTCATTTATTTTCTAGGCTTATGACTGCGGCAGTTAATTCACTGACAATGCTGGGAGAGCAGGCTGTCAACAGAGAAGGCAATCTTGAATACAAGATTGTCTTTGCACAGTACAAGAAAGGTGGTTTTGTTGTAAGAAAAATAACAACCAGTTGCACATATGGTAGGTAACAAAGCATAGTTCATCCACATAGCTGTTACAGAGAACTGATGTATATTTTGAAGATTGTAAAGCTGATGCAAAGGTAGCTGCATAGCTATTTTGTAAGACTTCCTCCATTCCTTTCATAGGTTATGTCAAAAAGCTATTTGGGGACTTAAAGAGACAAGCAGAGGACAGGATATTGGAGCTGGAAGAAGAACAACCACAACCACTATGCAGGAAGTATGAAGATCCATGCAAGGATAGTGCCATTCAGTCAATGCTTTCGTATTTCCACAGATAGGATTTATGAATGAAAAGTATAGTGAATAATATCTCAAATATGTGGCAGTCTGAGGCCCCGTCCACGCGTATACAAATATTTGTAAAAACGCAACTTTTCTATCTGTTTTCACCTCCCATCCACATGTATCCAGCACTTTCAGTCATCAAAAACGCACCTTTTTGAAAACGCCTTCCAAAGTGACTAATTATGAAAGTGCAGGATTAGTGACTACGTGTAGATCTGTGAAAACGGAACTGTTTGAAAACGATTGCATCACAAACTTGCTTTGCTATCAACATTGAGCATTGTCCTAATAGCTGACCAAAGTTTAACTGCGTTGTTATTTTTCTGATGACACTAATGAACAATGTACAACTCAAATTGCTTGCCTGCAGGAATAATAAAGAACTGGATCTGGAGAGAATCAAAGGAACTAATAAACTGTTTACATTTATACTCGATGTCAGGATTATGTGACATTCCAAGCTTTACTCAGATTCTTTTGATTGTTGTAAACAATCTGTTGTATCATGATTCTGCTGCAAACCATGAGAAATTTGGAGATGCCAAGTACAACAAGAGAGCCCCATAACGATGCTTGACAGCAGAGCATAAGTTTTTCCTTGTACTCGTAAGTGCCTAATGGCTGGGGGGGGTCAGAGTTAACTAGGGGGTTGGACTTCGTTGGACACTTCACTTAATGGTTGTCGGACTTAGCAGGGGTGGTTTTGTAAAATCATATTAATCAATGGATGTCAAAAAGAACTCGTAGCTGGTTTGCCTTCTCCATTTAAGAAGCAAATTGTCTAGCAACTATAGCTTCAATAGTTCAGTGTAATAAGTAACTATTAGGGGCTGTTCAATAATTATGTCACACTAAGTTTGGGTTTTTAGAACCACCCATCCCCCTTGTTACACTCTGTCATGGTTTCATGTGAGATCCCTTTGTGTGACATCACTCTAGACAGAGAAAACCCCCCTCTCTTAACAAAATTCCAGTACATATGCAACTCATGAAAACTTAAAGTAATGCAAGTTTTCTTTTGAATATATAACAAATTAAGAAAATGTAAATATCAAGTCAATCGCTTCTTTGGTTTAGATACAAGTTGATCAATCACTTGTCCAGATTGGATCCATATCATTAAGGATGGGGGCTCCACTTTTGGCAACAACCTCTGGAATATCTGACTTGTCATCAAAATCAACATCATCAATTGCATGCCATTCAAGCTCTTGACTCGCAATCACACACAACAATTCATTTTGGCGACAGGCTGCAACTTGTTGCAGTTGTACTTTTCTCCCCTTTGTTCTGTTGGCAACTGGTAGCCAATCCTTTGTTTGGCAGTATGCTGAGTGGTATTGCCTTGATTTGATACTTCCCAAATAAAGACTGCAGTGTTTGCAAATATTGTCTGCAAGATTTGGTTGTTGCATGTGTGAGCATAGGGCTAGCATTCAATGCACTGATTTGACATAAGGATAAATATGAAGCTTCCCTATCATCTTTTGCCCATTCAATAACACCATTTTGAGAGTAAATTACTGGGATAGGAGGTGGCAAAAATCGATCTTTCACTATTTTTAAGTAGGATGATTGAAACAGCGAGCAACATGCCTCATTGGTGGATTTCATGATTTGTAAAAAATATTGTGATCCCCTGACATGTTTTGCGTTCCATTTCTCTGCATTGTGACTGTAATTTCCAACTGCTCCTCATTTATAAATTCAGCAACAACTGGATGACCATCAATCACCAATTTTGACCTCAATTCAGCAAGAATTTCAGCTGCAGATTCAAAGTTTCTAAGTTCCAATTCTTCATCAATAGTTTTGTTGTTATTATCTAAATGGGTATCAAAATGGTCATGGGGGAGGAGAGTACCACTCAATTTCTTGTTGAGGTTGGACATTCGTCTCTCAACTTGGTTAAAGGCACTCCTTCCTGGTGCATTTGTTGCAAGGAAATAAGCACCAAGGTCATGCTCTCAGAAATACTCAATGGCGCAGCTAATGGTATTTGAATACCTAGGATTCTCATCTCATCTGGACCTCTTTCAACTGTAACTATCATCACTTTCTTGTCTTGCAACTGTTGGTTCTGGAAACTTTCGGTGCATTCAGGTGGGATCATGCCCTGTTCATGTCATGAAGGTGAGTGAGGGCAGAAGAACCAGACTGCTTTGCACTTCTAATGGTGATGTACATAGGACGTAATAAGTAACACCATCATTAGTGAGATCCTTACTCTTAATGACTGTCATATCACCAATAACTGAAGGAATCAATTTATGTTTGGAGCCAACACTGAAATCATATTCAGGTAATGTTACTTGATATTCCATGTGCATTAGTAACAGTGTTTGTTTCTTGGCAGCTGTGATACCTATCAGAACTTTTGCTTTGTCATCCATATAATGAATGATAACTTCTTTGGGTCCTAAAATAGTTGCAATCTCTTCCACAGACTTGATACTGGATCTTGCAAACTTTGTAGAAACATGAGCTGCATGTGTTGAATGTGGTGACTTAAAACGTTTAACAGGAGAAGTGTGAATATGTCTCCTTCCTTCTATAGTTCTGGAGTTCTTTGGGAACAAGAAAAGGTAAACAGAGGAACACTGTAAAGTGTAGCCTTTATGGTTCAATGCTTCTGTTAATTGGTCAAGTGATTTAACTGTTTCTATGACTTTGTTGCATCGTCTTTCATGTGCAGCAGAACCAGGTATCGCACTTTGACGTATTGCTTCAATCAACTCGGTGTTATCATGCCTGTGTGGGCGGCCCGGTACTGGAGTTCCTTTCCCAGTTATCTTCTTCGTTGTTGCTTCATCTAACGCATCAAGCGTTCGTTTTCGTTCATTTCTGTACTTTATGGATGTCGTCAGTTGAGCTTCAGTTCTCTAAGTTTTCTCTTTAACTTTTCCAGGTTTTCCTTAAGTGTTTTGATCTCACCTCAATCACTTTCGGTCAACTGGCTGAGCTCTTTTCTCTTGAATAAACCACCAATATCTCATTTACTATTTTACTTTGTTTGCGAAGCTCATCTTGCTTAGAGGTGATTTGGTTTTTGTGTTTCCAGGGTTGTTCTTCTGCCAACCCACCCTCATCTTCATTTGCATCAGCAATTGTCAAAGTTTCATTAACCAAAGTTTCATTAACTATAGAATGGGAGAAGAGGTGGAAGCCGGTACTGGAAATTTCAATTAACCAGCTGCACCTAAAAACACAAAGAAAGGAGATCTAACTAGTTTGTTTTAACGATGAAAGATTATAAAACAGCGCTGGGAGTTTACGCCTTGCACATGTACAGTATGTGATGCATGTTTACTTTATTTTGAAATGATATCCACACATTTGGAGTTAGGCCTACAAGGGGTATCGTCCCACCTCTACCAAAGTACCTAGGAGGGCTGAATATGAAATTATTCCGAAACATTTAAAAACAATGGTTTAAAGACCAAACATCTGAGTAAAACCAACACTTTTCTAAAAAATGTGAACATTGTTTTCGGCAGTAACATACTTGTTTAACAATCCAAAATGCAAAACATTTGGTTTTTAGCCAATCATACAACTTGCTTTTGAAACAAACCAAGCAAAGTCTGTGACAATGTAGTGCCCTATGTTTTTGCAACAGGAGTAAAAGTTCTAGTTGAGCAAGAGGTCTGGATTGGGAAGAGGTATACAACTGTGATGCGAGTCTTAAGCCTGAAATACACTGTCCAAGTTATTGGATTCGATTAGATGGATCATCCACTTTATTGGATGACAACACCTGTTTACACTCATCCAATACAGTGGAACGATTTCTGTACAACTTCCTCATTTCATCATGGATTCTGAGGACGAGTGTTTCGCTGCAGCACTTCTAGTTGCCATCACTAGCAAGTATCGGAAAAGAAAGTGCCAGAAAAGGCAAAGATCGGTTTGGGGCTAACCCAACATAATGAGCTTGGTGTAGGTAACACTCTTTTAGAGGAATTGTGGCTGGAGAATGACAAGGAAGTCAAACAGTTTTTATAGATGTCACTCTACACTTTCTATTAGCCCCTAAGCCTCGTTGAAGTAGAGATTCAAAAATAAGACACTTTACGTCATGATGCAACTCCTGCGCAAATGAAGCTGGCTGCATATACTCAATTTCTAGCTACTGCCAACAGTTATGCAGACCTGCAATATTCATTTCGTGTTCACTTTGCAAGCATGTGCACGAAAGATGAAGACGTGACAATAGTTGGGAAATGTCCTCTTAGCACCAAGAAGAACAATAGGGATTAGGAGGAACAATGGAAAAAAGGTGGATGAAAGTTGAACACGTCCAACTTTTTTAATCTATGTTCCAATTTGTTGGAAGAGCCAAATATCATCCATTTTTTGCGTCTACACCATCCAATGTATCGCAATCCAATAAAGTGGATGCAATACATTTGACAGTGTATTTCAGGCTTTAGTGCCTGGGTTGGACATTTTACTTTGAAGAGTGTTCATTGAGGCTTACAAATACAGTGATTTACCTTTATTTGCAGAGTTTTTCCAACGGGAACAGATGGTGCCTTTTCGAGTTAAAGCTGACTTAGTGTCATCCTTCCATGTTGCAATCTAAGACTGGGCTTGAGATTTTAGCTGAGAGAAAGCTTTGAATTCCTTTCTTACTTTTTGCCACATTGGTGAAAACTTTATAACAGCAGCGTGTTTGTTCTCACAAGCAAACCTTTATTTATATGCTGTAACAGACTCTTGATGCGGCTGCAAAATCTTTTAGCTGAGCTCATATTGATCATTTGGAGTCGTCATATTTCACTGCCGAAAACTGCAAAACATTCAAATGTTCAAAGCAAAACAAAGCGAAAAAGTATTTTCGATATCTACATTACTGTAATTCAACTTATGTTTTTCAAACATTTGAATTTGAAACTCGAATGGTTTGAAACTTGTGAAATCCACATCCAAATGGTTTTGAAACAGTTTTAATAAAGCACTCTTTACATGACATAAAAACAGAAAACAACATCTTTAGTAACAAATTCAAATAAAACGTTATTTCAAACTGTTTTAATACGTGATGCTATGGACTTGAAATAAGTACTACCCACCCCCCTTACTTACCGTCATACTGTGTCACAAAAAACCTGAAGAACCACCCACCCCCTAGCATGAAGTAAATAGTGAATGACCCCTTAATGGAAAATCAGTTCAAACAATATCAATAGAACAATGATATAGCTATGAAAGTGTAACATAAATTCCTAATATCCTGTGGTGTAAACTTTTTGCATTTGGCATCATATCAAAGCTTTCCCTTGAAACATTCCACTTGAGCATTGTATTCTTTTTTACACCTTTTTCAATGCATTCCCCAAGTTTTTGCGTCTCTGCCAATGTATACTTCTCCAACTGATGAATAAAGTGTCTTTTGCTTGACTCATTGTTGTGTTCCTTTATGTATTAGAATAGTTGCATCGCATGGACTATCATATATACTAAATGGTTTCAGAACACGTCACACTGACCAAAATTGCACTATGCTTAGAAATGTCTCCATCTTTGAAGATAAAACCTTTGTAGTTTTTCCTTTCTTAAGGATGACACATTGTTGCACAGTCTACTAGTCAAGTGACAACACAAAATATGTTAAAAATAAGTGCCGGTGGAGTCCTAATAACAGCGGGGGATTGGAAAATTTTCAAAACCTTAAGTAGCAGGGGGGATGGCAATTAGGCACTTATGAGTACTTGTAAGATTAAGACTTGGATTGCCTGAAGATGATCTTGCCTACCATTTCCGTCTACACAGTCTCGTATGTCAAAAATGTGTATCGTCTGGTATGATTTCCTCCACAGTTATTTTCGTATGCTCCTATCTGGCCCTCAAGTTCATGAATCAATCACGTGTTATTATTGACTGTATAGAACTTTATCGTAAAATGTCCAGTTCTGTTAGATCACAGAGTGTAGCATTCTCAAACTATAAACACCATAATACAGCCAAAGGCTTAATTGGAATAGCACCAAGTTGGGCAGTTGCTTTTGTTTCTGATTTATATGCTGGAAGAATCAATGATAAACACATAACTATGGCATGTGGTATTCTGGACATTTAAGATGAAGGTGACACAAGTATGGCTGGCAAACAGTTTGGTATAGCTTGTGACTTACTCAAGGGAGTCAAGCGGACTATTCCTCCCTTCCTAAGGAGAAATAAGTTCGTAAGGCTGCAGGCGCACTGAGAGTGAAACTTAAGGTAAAGCAAAGCGAAGGGAATGAGCAGGAGCACTTGAAGAGAACAGAATGCCATGCAGAGAGTGAAAAAGCCATGAATCTGACCTTGATGTATCTTGAACTTTACCAAGGCACTTGTGTATGTACTTTGAAAAAGAATGCTTTTATCCACAAAGAGAATATTTCTCAACTATTCTTTACTTTTGAAAATAAAACAATTTTGGGGTTTCATCAACTTAGTAAAGAGACTGGCCAGATTTTGGCAAATATCATCCGTTGATGTCACAGTTGTGGAATGAGTTGGCAAAATATAAGGATAATTTCTTTGGAATGAGTTCATCTACTTCCGATTTGCTATTGGGATATAACAAACTTGATGTCACTACGCAAACTAAGGTACTAAATCTGACAACCTGTTATCAGCTGAACAAGACTTCTAAGTGCGTTCAGGTTAAACTTCCACACACTCCAGTCACTACTTACAGGATTTCAGTAAGGTATTGTTCATAATACACATGGTATTTACTCATTTTATCAAATACACCTGGTCCATTGATCGTCTTTGCTTCATTTTGCAGCAACGACATATATGCAAGGTAATATTCTTGCTCTGTCTTGCTTTTGCTCTGCCTTGGTGTGAACAAATGTATTGTTGTCAATACAAGCTATCTGTACATTTAGAATAAAACCATTTAGAACTATAAAATAAGTACAGTATTTCTATTGTCAATGGATCCAGAAATGAACAAAATATGGGTTATTTATGGTCACCCTACAAACTTCATGTCTCCACTACATGTAGGTGTTGATTAAGATACTGTATTCCTATTAGGTGTCATAATAGTACTACTTGAAGTCAGGAAGAAGTTCTCTATTTATACAAAATAAATACAAAACAAGTGCATAGTCTGATCCCTGAAGATTCTCTCAACATGAATATCTCTGTTTGCGAAAACTACAAAATCAATGCAGGCTACTTCTAGAATAGTCATTAGCCCCTGAGACTGATAATAATAAAAGTGGCCAACTTTTAAGTCACATTTGTTTTCTAGCACATTCATGAAAAAGCTCTTATCAGTCAATGCAGCTTCCTTGATTGAGCAGTTTCGTTTACTGTAAGGGCATTTTACTTCAATACAAGTATCTGGTGACCCATTCCCAACAATAATACCATCTGGGTTACAACCAAGCAAATGCCATTTTGGATTTATAACAAAATCACAGCTTGTCATTGCTGTCAAAGGTAGCTTTTTCTTTCTCACGTATTCTTCTATGGCTACTACACTGTCATGTTCAATCCCCCATCTCAATGGAACAGGATAATGTCTCACTTTGCCCATGGGCTTCTCAAGTATCTGTTTCAGTAGTGTTGTAAGAAAGAATATCTGTCTTCTATTTATTACATTACTGTTGTAGATCTCAATCTACTCTGATTCTTTTCAGCATTTATGACACAAGAAGACACATATACAATAGAATACTCCAGTTTGATTTTTTGTACTCCATCATATTTTATCCCACATTACATCTTTCATACACAACTCCCAACAACTACTGATTCATACTTCAAAATATGTTTAGTTACAATAACATGCACACAATAGTAAATTTCAACCAATCACATTCTAAATAACAGGAAACAAAATATGTGCCCTTAAACCTACTAACAATACTTTTATATTAAGCACCTTGCCATGTTAAGGGTTGGTTGCTTACTCAGTTTCCGTAACCGCTTACTCATATACATGCATGTGAGGCTAATACGTCAATGGAGTACTTTTACAATACAGAAAGGAAAATTCCTTACTCACGAGAGCTTGCTGTATGCCAAAAAATATATAATGAATGAACATTACAAACAATGGTATTTGCTACAATCACCATGCAAATTACTGCGCGCACTCAAGGGAGTTTCCCAACACACCCCCCTCCTTGAGCTGCTTGCAGGTCAAGCATAAGCTGCGTCTTCCAGCGCGCATCCTTGGCTGCTGCCCTGTGCGGTCTTTCCCTCCCAGGGTTCCTATCTTCCTCATTCACTCCTTCCTCAGTTTCTTTTAAACCTTCTTCGCCATTCAATCGTTCCTTGCTTGCATTTTTTCGCTCAATCTCTAAAGGAAATAACTTTTGAAGAGGTCTATTCAAAATTATAGGCTTACCCTTTGCTGCTTTTCTAACCTTTGCTCCTCTGACTTCCCCATCTTTCCCTTTAATCAGCTCCTCCACAATGGCCATTTTCCAAACATTTCTCTTTTGGTTATCTTCATACACAAGTACAATGTCTCCCTTTGAGATATCATTTGACTTATTCTTCTGCATCTTGTGTGTCTCACGCAAACCTAAAAGATACTCATTACGCCACCTTTTCCAAAAGTGGCCTAATTTTCTGGTCAAGTACAAGAACCTTTTTGAGAGATTATAATCATTTGCATCCTCATCAATATCTAAATCAATATCAACATTGTCAGATAATGCAGATATTCTTCTTCCAACAAGCAAATGAGGTGTCAGTACCTGTAAATCATATTCTTCATCACAATAAGTTAGTGGCCTGGACTTCACTGTGTTTTCTATTTCCACAAGCACAGTACTCATTTCATCTTGGGTAAGTCTAGCATTGCCCAAAACTTTCCATAAACACCTTTTTACTGTCCCGACCATCCTTTTGAACACCCCACCCCACCACGGAGTGCGGTCTAGATTAAACTTCCATATGATGTGTTTTGATGTAAAAAATTCTCCAACCTCATGTTTGCTTAGTATCTTGTAGAGAACTTTATTTGCAGACTTAAAAGTTTTTGCATTGTCTGAAACAATGTGTCTGGGTGTACCTCTCCTTGCGCAGGATCTTCGTAAACAATTTAAAAATGTTGAGGTACTCAAATCACTCACCAGTTCAAGATGAACAGCTCTAGTGATACAACACGTAAAAAGAGCAATATAAGTTTTAACCATCTCACCATTTTTCTCCTTAACCAATAATGGACCAGCAAAGTCCACACCAGTGCTGCTAAAGGGCGGTGCTTCTGTCACACGAAAGCTTGGCAAGTTTGCTGTAGCAGGTGCATGATAAGACCTTCCTTCCAACAACCTACAAACAAAACATGGTTTCAAAATCTTTTTAACATACTGTCTCCCCCTAGTAATCCAAAATTTAGATCTCAATTCAGCCAATGTGGCTCTAACCTTCAAATGATGGACCTTTTGGTGACATTGTAACACAACCAATTCAGTAAACCTGTTCTCCTTGGGTAGAATAATTGGAAACCTGGATTCCATCTCAAGGTCTGAATTCCCTAACCTTCCTTGGCAGACTAAAATATCACCCTTCTCTACCAATCCTAACTGAACTCTTGTTTTCTCAAAATCAGGACTCTTTTTCAACATTTTTTGTGCATCCTTTATCCACATCTTTTCTGCATTCTCAATTTCATGCACCTCCAAACTCCCTTTCTTCAAGTCTCTTTTCTCTCTCTTTTTCTTACGATTATCTATAAATCTCCTCAACCATGCTGTTACTCTCAGCAGTCTTTCCAATGAGTTAAACCTTTCAATATCCACAACATTACTGACATTTTCACAACACTCTGCTACCACTGTCAACATGAGTGCCTTTTTTCTCTCATCTTTAATGTCAGCTGAATCTTCAAGTGTTAAACTGGTAGGCCATTCACTTTCACCATTTATTAACCATTCTGGACCTTCCCACCATAATCTACTGTTGTTCAAAACTGTTGCAGTTACTCCTCTCGAACCTATATCTGCAGGATTGTTAACACCCCCTACATGGCCCCAGTCTGCTTTCTTTGATAGCTTCAATATTTCAGAAACCCTAAACTGCACCCACTGCTTCCACTCACCCTGGTTGTATATCCAGTAGAGTGCAGTTTTGCTATCAAGCCAGTACTTAACCTTGCTGATGGTCACCTGTGAAGATAAAGCCTGAATGACATTGTTCATCAAGACTGCAAGTATTCTTGCAGACATCAATTCAAGGCGTGGAATGCTAAGACCCTTTAGTGGAGCAGCTCTAGACTTGGAACATAAAAGTTCAGTGTAAGTACCTTGGGTGGTTTTGTAAACAATGTACACAACTGCACAATATGCCTTTTGGCTTGCATCTCCAAACCCGTGCAGTTGGCATTCTAATATCTCACCTTCACCTTTGTCATAAACACACCGAGGGACCTTTATGTACTTTACCTGGTTTAATTCCTCTAACCATTCTTGCCATCTTGCAATTTTGCTATCTGGAATTGGAGTGTCCCAATCCAACTTTTCTTGGCACAATTCCTGAAATAAGATTTTTGCAGTGACCCCCAAGGGGCTTGTCAAGCCCAATGGATCAAATAACATGGCTAATGTGCTGAGAATACCTCTTTTTGTTGGTTTATTTCCCTGGAAATTTCCTATCATTTTGGTCAGGTCAAATTGTAACTCATCTTTCTCATTATCCCATACTATGCCAAGTACCTTCGTTTTCCCTCCTGTCTCCTGAATAGGCCCTATAGTTTCCTTGGCAAAAGATTGTTCCTCTTTCTCAGGGTCAACACAACACACACTTTTTTCATTCTGAAGAATTTTTTCTCGAAGTTTTTCATCATTTGTCTTCCATTTTCTCAGCTGTAAGCCTCCTTCCAACATTCTCTCCCGTGCTTTGACATAAAGATTATATGCTTCTTCTGCACTGTTGGAACCTGTCACAAGATCATCAACATAAAAAGAATGTGACAACTGAGTTACAAAATCTTCATCCATCTCCTGAAAGGTAAGTATGTGATGTCGCAATACAGCATTTAGTAAGAATGGAGAACTCTTAACACCAAATACAACTCTATTGAATTTCAGAACAATAATCTCTGGTTCTTCAGCAGTGATATCGTTTAACCAGAGAAATCTTAGGCAGTCCCTATCAGCTGGATCAACTTCCACATTTAAAAATGCCTTAGCAATGTCACCTATGAGTGCAATTTTATTATTTCGGAATCTCAACAGGATGTCAAAAATAAGGGGCGTCAAGGAAGGACCCACATGCAAGCAATCATTTAATGATGTCCCGGTATTTTTATCTTTACAAGATGCATCATAAACGATTCTTACCTTTGTTGTCTCAGCTTCTTCTCTGACAACTGCTGAATGTGGTAGGTAAGAAATCTTTTCAGCTTTTTCCATGTCTGATACTTTTGAAACCACACCTGTATCAACCTGTTCTGAAATAATTTCATCGTATTTCTTACAAATTTCAGGGTCTTGCCTCAGTTTTTTCACCTGACTTTTCAACCTTGCTACACATGTTTGATAATTATAAGGCAAAGGACCATAACCTGCTTTCCAGGGCAATGAAACTGAGTATCTTTCCCCGGTAAACACAATGTTATCAACAAGATTCTCGTGGACTTCATCTTCTGCTCTAATCCCTAAGCTGTCAAGATCCCATAGCTTATTCACTTCTTCTTCAATTTTCCTCATTTTTGGCTCAAAGGATGAAACAAAATTCACAGAAATACTGGAATTCAATTTCTTACCTTTCACAGGCCCAGATAGCACCCATCCAAGAGAAGTTTTGATGGCCACAGGCTCATGTGGCCCCCCTCGTTTCTCTTCTCCCTCCAAAAACTCCCGTTGATAATCTGAACCAATGAGTACCTGGATGCTAAGAATGTCATCATACCTGGAAACATCTGAAAACCAGATTACTTGCAAGTGGGGGTAAAGTTTCTTTACTTTTTCTACATGAACATTATTGATACTAGCAATATCATCTACTACAACACAAGAAACTTTCACCCTCTTTCCTCCCTTTACAGAAACAAGAGAAAATTCTACGATATCTCTCACTTGCTCATTTTCCCTACTTCCAAATGCTTTTATGACAAGATTTTCTTTCCTCACTGGCCTCAAACCTAAATCTTTTACAGCCTTGGCAGTAATGAACGATCTATGGCTGCCCGAGTCAAAAAGCACTCTGACCTTCATTTCTTTTTTGTCATCCACATTTGCCAAGGCTGTTTGTAAGGCCACACTATTCCCGGAATGTAAACTTCCCACCCAGGTTGTCGCATTGGGATTTAGCTGCTGCGCTTCCTTATTCTCGCTTACCCCGCTGGGCCTAGGCTTGTTGTTGCAAATTGCGGCATGATGTTTCGCCTTACAGAAATTGCATCTAAGCTTGGATCTACATTCAAATGATCGGTGACCCCCCTTCAGACAAATAAAACATTTAAAATGCTTTCTGAGAATGTTTTTTCTCTCTTCAGGGTCCTTATGTTTGGTACATTCACCTGAGTCGTGATTTTCTGCACAGCAGAAAACACATAACTTCTCATTTGTCTTCTTCCAGCCATCCTCAGTTGTAAACAGTGCACTTGCACTAGATCCCATCTTCGAAACCTCTTTAGGCCGCCTTCCTTCACTGCTAGCACCAACAATACCAGTTTTCAGTAACGATGTGTGGCATTCTTGAACTTCCAACTCCAAATCGAGTGCAGATATCATTTCATCCACTGACCACTCCAACATACTCTTTCCTGCAGATCTAACCATACCAATACGGATTTGTTTTGGCAGCTTTTCCATCAACACAGGAACTACGATCTTGGAGTATGTGAGCTTGTCCACTGATATGGCTTCCAGCCCTCTATAATGTGCCTCGATTTGATCCCGGAAACTTCGCAACCTTGTGACGTTGTCCTCATTGAAAATAGGCTGCAAATTGATCAATTGATTAATATGGGCGTGCTGAATCATACTCGGTTTCGCATATCTCTTTTTCAACAATTCCACGGCGATTGTGTAGTTGGAATCCGTCATTGGTGATCCGCCAATCACTGATCTTGCCGGCTCCTCGAGATATCCCTTCAAGTACTTCAATTTATCCACGTCCGCCAGCTCGTCATTTTCATGGATAGCACTCCTAAAACTGTCTTGATATTCTTGAATTTTCCCGGAAAACTTCTTGATCTCCAATTTCGGCAGTTTTACCCTCACTCGTCTCTTCGTCCTTTCACTCGACGTTGACTTTTGTGACTCATTCGAAACAAGACTTTCTTCCGAGACACTTCTGGCGATGCTATGTTTACTCCCCGAAGCTACACTCGCGGTTTCTTTATTTTCTCCTAATTTTTCTTCCATAAACATCAATGCATCTGTAATCTTATCCCTGTAGTCACTTGAATCATCCATATCTTTGTCACACACGTCTTCATCTTCATTTTTCAACAAATGTTCCAAAATTTTGTCGTCCAAATCCTCCAGATCATCCCGTTGTTTCTTCAACTGTACGCAAAACTTTTTCAATTTCCTGGTGTCCGGTTCATCGTCTCCTCCCTGTAATTCAACAATTTTATTCACCAGTTTCGTCGTGTTCCTTCGAAAGACGCTTCTTTTCTTTTTCCAGAAATCGAATTCTTCGTTCTCTTCGACATCTTATGTTTCTTGACTCATAATGCATCCGGCTCGGTGGACCAAATGTTGTAGATCTCAATCTACTCTGATTCTTTTCGGCATTTATGACACAAGAAGACACATATACAATAGAATACTCCAGTTTGATTTTTTGTACTCCATCATATTTTATCCCACATTACATCTTTCTTACACAACTCCCAACAACTACTGATTCATACTTCAAAATATGTTTAGTTATAATAACATGCACACAATAGTAAATTTCAACCAATCACATTCTAAATAACAGGAAACAAAATATGTGCCCTTAAATCTACTAACAATACTTTTATATTAAGCACCTTGCCATGTTAAGGGTTGGTTGCTTACTCAGTTTCCGTAACCGCTTACTCATATACATGCATGTGAGGCTAATACGTCAATGGAGTACTTTTACAATACAGAAAGGAAAATTCCTTACTCACGAGAGCTTGCTGTATGCCAAAAAATATATAATGAATGAACATTACAAACAATGGTATTTGCTACAATCACCATGCAAATTACTGCGCGCACTCAAGGGAGTTTCCCAACAATTACCAAACATGGATGCAGTTATCCTTTTTGACTTTTCCAGATACCAACAAGTACAATCTACTTGTTTCAAAGTATTGATACAGATTTCACTTGCCTTTTCCTTTGAAACTCCAACTATTTCAGAACTTTCTTCTGTAGTATTACTAAGAATGACATTGTGAATAGCATTCTCCATTGTTATACATAAGAGATTGATAAATGGGTGCCTACTGTCATGTCCTATTGCTTCAACATCCTGATTCAGTCTAACAGTGTCATTGCATGATGCAAAAAACAGTGTGCACCGTGGATAGCCATTTGATGCCAAAGACGTGATGCCTTCCCAGCCTTCCTAAGATCCGATGCAAGGCCTTCAACTGTGCTATGGTGTGATCTGATCAGCATAACTAGGTAAGGCACAGAATGGACGCTCCCCATGTAGAATATGGCACTTTTGCTTCTTGCCATCATCTGCCTTTTCACAAGTAATGTCAGTAAACTTGAAATCCAGTATATGAGTAAGATTAGCTGAAGATGGAACCTACCACTTCTGTGCTACATGAGTGCAAGTAATATCAGGTGGTATTTCTGCCAGTCCTAAATGAAGGCAGTCTAGCAATGAATAAAGGAGAGCAGCTACATGCTTGCATACACCTCCTTGTCCTGCTTTGCACTTGCACTTTGCTTCCAGAATATCGGCAATAGTTTGCTTAAAATAAAACTATGTTGTGTAGCTGATGTTCTTTATTGACGCATAGACTTTTACTTTTGCTATGAAGAGTACCTTCCTTGCTATTACATTATTTTGAAATGCTGTTGTTCTTATGGATGGTACAAGCATAGAGGATTTTGTTCCAAGTAAATGATTATTACTTACGATAGTTGAGAACGTTGGAAGGTTTTACAAAGATAAGGCCGATTTATAGTTGGTATCATGCTTGTATCATGCGACCAATCATCATCACCACCATTTCAACGCGCAAAACTGATAATGATGAGGCAGTGCAGAATGTCACTCAGATGGACCCCATATTGCGTTGTCCACTTGCATAATACAAATAATAACAGAGTTGAACTCCGTTCAACTTTTCAGACTTGTATCATGCAAAATGGATTTACAGATGTCACAAAATAGGGATTCCTGCTAAGACACGATCACAACTACGAAGTGCCCTGTTTGTTTTGACATGTGTTACGTGAAATGGAATGTTGTATCATGCATGATCAAATGAACTATAAATCGGCCCATATAGTAAATCCTTCACCTTCCTTTAGAACTTGGCCTAACTATGAAGCTTTCTTTCCTTGTCTTTCCTTCTTCGTTGCTTCATTTCCTTTGGTATTGGAAAATATTCTTCACCTGGGCAAGAGTTTTGAATAAAACTAGGGCTTGTACTGTTCTTCACTTCTAAAGTATCACAAACTTTTCCATATGTATAAACTACAGATGGTTGATAGTGTGATGCCAGTAATCAATGAACTTATAATTTCATTCAGTGATTCTGCGACTTCCTGATATCATTTGTAATAAATACCATTAATGACTTCCATACATCATTCTGCACATGATGATATAGTTTTAAGATGTCAATTAGTACTAGATAGGAAGACCATTTGTACAGTGTAGACTTGTTCCCTGGAGTCCCCACCTTCCAGCCCCCACCCAAGTACCACTATTGGTAGACATCTACTCTTATGAGGGGCCAGGGGTGGATCCAGCAAATTTTCTGACCTTCTTCAACTTTCAAAATTTAAAACCACACCAAAAGATCACACCCAAAGACCACACCCAAACAAGTACCATAGCCTTGAAAACTATGGCAGAGACATCAAGGACTATTTGATAGCACTTTTAGATACTTGGGGCATTGGACAGTAGATATTGTAAAGCACCAAAGATAGATAAGCTTTTTATTTTTTATTAGCGCTATAAAGAGTCAACTTTAGTATTATTATATTAGTATTATACTATTATTATATTACTTTGCTTACAGAATCAAAACTAGCCTCTACCTTAGTAAAATCTATTGTTGAGAAATTTAGTTGTGATAGCGAGAAGGTTTGATAGTGTATAATGGTGTACTACTTGCCTAACAATATGAAGCAAAACACACATGGTAATCTATTAGCGAAGGTTTCAAGCCTAGTGCCAAAGAAGCTGAAAAAGCATGGATGGATGCAGCTAGAGAAGTTAGAATCCAAGATCAAAGGGAAGATTGTGTACAGTATGCCAATTGAATCTTTGATGGGAAATGGAACATATGCGGCTTTAGGTCCCTTAAAAGTGTGGTTACTTGCATCTTTTAACCACAAACTACACAGTTATAAAGCTGTAGTTGCCCAATGAGGAGACAAATCTCACTTTCGACCATGAGTGCAAGGCTAACCACACTGGTTCATCTGCAATGGACATTTTCTCAGCAAAGGAAATTTTTGTGAGGTCAGTAAAGACGAGAAAGCTATGAATCATAGTGTATGTAGGGGATTTTGACATAAGACTTCTGAAACAACAAAGAATGAGAAGATTGTAAGATAGTAAAGGTAAAGGGAATATATAGTATAGAGAAAATAGTAAAGGAGGAATGTATTGGACATATCCATAAGAGAATGGTGACACTTCACGGAAAACTGAAAGGCAAAAGTGACAACAATTTAGTAAATGATGGAACAACTTTTGGTAGAAAAGAAGGCTGACGTTTAATGAAACTGAGAAATTACAGCTCTACTAGGCACTAGCTATTTGAAGAAATCTCGGTAATAGATGCCAGGACAAAGAAACTTCTGCAACATAGACTATCACAGGGGCACCAGAGCATATGTTTTAGTGGGGTGGCTTTATGCAACTCCATATGGAAGTATGCAACAATCATGGTAGTAGGGAGGCAGTAGGGGTAATAGGTAAGAGGTAATGTGAGACAGAATTTCTGCAATTTTGAGACATAGACTATTAATTGATGAAATGCCCAACCAAAGTGACTGCCCTAGTGGGTTTTCCTGTTGGGTAATATCATGTGAATCTTTTCCCAGTTGCTTTGTTTTTTTACTGCATGCTGATTCACAGGCACTTTTTACACTATGATTGATATGTTATGTGAGTATAGATCTGCTGTGTTGCCTCATTCATTTTCTACTAAACTTTTAATAGGCTATGGGCCAGAGGGCATTGTTGATATCTAGCTATATTTACAATACTCTGCGAAAGTTGCTCTTAAGGATCAAACAAGAATGTTGCAAGTGGAAAAGTTCTAGCTGGGAATCTGTTGCAAAATGGCAATGCCCACTGATGACATTGGCTTGAAAGTGGAAAAGTTACGTGGAGAGACTTGTGTTAATTGCAACTTCAAGATGAAAATCAGCCTAAGTGGTAAGTGATCTCTGGGATATTATACACAGAACTAAAACTATGTCTGGCAGTGCTAATCATGATCAGTGAAAACCTCAACTTGACATTGATGAGTTTATCTGTGATGCCCAAGATGCAAATATATGTGAGGTAAGCAGAAACACCAAAAGAAGCTTGGGATAGCTTGAAAAGACGTTCAAGGAAGACATCCCTGTCTCCACATATATGCTACTGTAGGACACTTTACACTTCCCACATGGAGAAGGGAATTAAAATGATCCACCATGTAAATTGTATACAGAGGCTTGCAGAGCACGTTGAAGGAGTGCAGGGGCAGATCCAAGGTGTAGCGAGTGTCGCTTAAGCCACAGTCAGATTTTTAGCACCACATGTAGTGGAACTGCTGTCTGAACCTAAATGTGAATGAAAATAAAACTATCATAGTCTTGGAGTCATTAGTTCTCCCGTTCCTTATATCCAAGCTTATCGTTGGAAGATTACATTACTGAATGGATCAATGGCCTTAGGACATCCACTACAACTTTGAGCCAATAAGATACAGTATTGTTGGGTAGGACAACCAGTACTTTTCCAAGGATTTTGTATTTTTACAAAATGGCGGGAGCAACAGTAGTCCATATTTTATCATGGGTTTTTATGCCGGGAGCCACAGTGAGCAACATGTTCAATTTAACTAATCGCTCTCTACCAATCAGAAGTTTGCATTTATATCTTTGTTTTGGCATGAGCCACGGTGAGCAACATCAGAATTCTAAATTTTACCCCTCCACTAACCACAAGCTCAGATGATGTAGCTTAGGTCTTGGCGCCAGCCACAATGGCATTGTGAATGGAGAGTTTCCGAAACACTACGTAGCGAGCTACTACGCCTCAGGAGGAGACTGAGTACTACTTGGTCTAAGGTGTAGCAGCTCAGGAGCAACAACTACTGTCCAAAGCATGAAGACACCTCAGCAATGGCACCAACGTAAATAAACATGAGGATGGAGTTAAAATATGCCTACCTTGATTTACCATGATGGCAAATCAGTAATGAAGAATTTATAAAAGTAAATACAACTCTGTGGTTTGCTAAACTGGCATTTACAAAGTACAGTCCTCAATACATGACTAGGCCAAATGGGCTATAAATGAAACAAAACTTTGTCTCTTCATACGCATATGCTGAAGCCAATGTAGATACTCTCATCACTCCTCAAGGTCGATTGGGTTCAACCAAAATATGCAAATAAGTACATGTTAACTTTGTCTGGTAATGTCACTAAAATACAAACGTCAGTAATCTTTTGTGGGCTCCACCTCTTGTTTCGGAGGTGCTGGTCAAGGCCATCTTCTATCTCTATTCTCCTTGTTGAAGTTGTTCTTTTGAGACAAGACAACAAATATCAGCAGTTAGTTTCAGCCTGTTAGTAGAATAGATGACAGAATGGAATAATGAAATCAGTATGGTAAGAAATAATGTATATTACGTACCTTGAAATCATGTATATCACTACGACGTGAAATAGGACAGTCGCAAGTAGTGAAACTATCTACTACACCACAGCAATCGGAGGAATCCCCGAAAACGCGCTGGGACCTAGTCTCCCCTGAGGCGTAGTAGGTCATTGCGTAGTGTTCCAGAAACTCTCTAATAGTAAAACATCGTGAAAGAACTCATGGACTCAAGAAATCATGGACTGACTGGAATGGATCTTAAAACGAGGCCCATAACAGTATGATCTCAAACTAGCGTAAAATGGCTGCTCTCTGTGACTCGGGTGTTGTGAGAGAAGTTACAGAAGCACTTTGTAATGGTTGCAAATCACTTGAGATCCAGAATCTTCGACATAAATGTATTACTTTATTGCAAGATGAAATAGCTGCCTCAACACACCATAGTAACCCTGAGTTAGAAGTGTGCCAGTTCTCAATGCTACAGTTGCCAGAGAGCCACAAGTGGAGAACAGAGAATCGTAAGCCTGTCAAGTATGTTTAAAGTCTCTGTGCTATTTTATTCTATATTCTTGTCCTTATTAATGCTAAGTAATGTGCTTCTAAGGTATGATGTCCAAAGTCTTCATCGTCAGCAATGTTGTCTGCGGTGGTTACTGTTGGCAATTAGTACCACATCCTAGTTTTATCCAAATGAACCAGTAAGCAAGTAATCTCTTGGGGTTTACCAGTAATGTGCTCCAGGAACTTTTGGAAGTAGCTATACCCTATATCAACATTCCTTGGTGTCCAGCTTTGGGTATAGTATCTGCTTTTTCGGTATTATGGTATGTTCTGTAATACCCCCAATGCTAAAAGCTGTTTCATTTGGTAATGCTTTTTGCAACTGATGACAGTCATAAGAATGATGTGCCAACTTCTACAGAATTTAGCTATGGCTTTGCAATGCATTTTTGTCATATAATTGATGGGATGTAACTTGCTCCCTTAGTTATGTTTATTGGTGTTTCTGTTCATTCACCATTTGGTTGACACAGTTGATATATTAGATAGCATATATGCCATTAACATTGTACTCATCAACTTCAAAGTATACTCTCAGTGTAAAAGTCTATCTAGCTTCTTAGTGTTATTGTCAATAGAATAGTATTCAGAGCTCTGTTGCAGGAACTGAGGAGACTTAAATTTCTTTGTACTTATTTGTTGACATAGTTCTGTGCATGGTTCTGACATAGTTGTGACAAGTTATGTGTCATCCCAACTTAGTGTCTAACAGACTTAAGGTCCAATGTAATAGGTTATTGCATTGACTCACTCCCGTGATTTGGTAACATAATAATAATAATCTACCATATTTATACAGGATAACCTTTTCAGTAAACATATTTGGTAACATACTCATATCTATAAGCATCTCTTAATTTTTTATCTATAGAACAACAGCAAATGGCAATTGCCTATATGATGCAACTTCTATTGCACTGGTTGGAAATGACAAATTATCCATTTATTTAAGATGCCTTACAAGTATTGAGCCATATTGCAACCCATTATATTATTGTAAACATCCTCTGATTGAAGAACAGCATAGAGCTGGTGCTTTTACACGCTTGAAAACTGCCTTTGCTATGTGTTTGTCAGATGCTGCCCTTGATAGTATGAAGCAGGGAGAGGAAAAATTAGCTGTCATAGCAGAGGCAAAATTAAATGCAAAGAACTTCCAGTTTTCATCATTTCTATGCATGCCAGCACTATCCAGTGTTCTCCAATTGCCAATAGAATCATATATTCCTATTGCTGCTGAAAGTGGTACCAGCTCATTATATTGCATGTTCAAGTGTACCATTTTACCAAGACAGATAAGGAAATGGTGTCTTGAACACTTACACATTTTTTGTTGTGCATCAATCCCGTTTGACTACCTTCAAAAGCCCATCATTCCTTCCAAGAAAAATCACTATGTTTCTTCTCTGTAAGTCTCGTGCTCATTCCTCTGATCAAGGTTATTTTAAGCCTATTCTTGTTAATGCTGCAAGGCTATATTTAGCATACAGTCAACCTGAAAATATTCAAAGTGCATTGCAAGGTAGCACAGATGCTACTTTGGTGTCCAGTGCTGTAGAGGGGATATCTGGGAGTATTGCAACTAATAATGGTCATTGTAGTAGCTAATCGTCTGCTGTCTCTCCAAAATTGAAGGCAGCTGGTTCCACAAAGAGCTATGGACTATTGTATTCACTGAATTTGAGGCTTGTGTGAAGCCATCTAAGCTTCCATGTATCCTCCTGTCTAGTAAGAGGAAGCACTTAACAATTCCTAAATAGGTGCAGATCCCTGCCTAGACACAAGCATATCTACTAGTCAAAAGGTCCAGGTGAATAATAAACCTGGACCCTCTTTTGCAGATATCTCTTCTTCGGTTGTATCTGTTTGTCAGCCAGTTTCCTTGAACAGCAGTGTTACTCCTCAGTTCTCAAATGACATTGGACTGTTTATTGACAAAGCTTCTTCTCTTGCTGACAATGTAAAATGTGATTTGCTGTCCAACCATTTGAAACCAGAGCAGACATATGAGTGTCTAATCGACAGAAGTAATAAGAAGTTTCAATACAGCTGGTTTTCAAAGCTTCCTTGGCTTGTTTAGTCAGAAGTGCTCAGTGGAGCTCTTTGCATAAACTGTGTTCTTTCTGGTGGAGAAAGCACTCATAATGCCTCCAAGTTGCTACATTTATTCCAAGCCCCATTAAACACTTGGTCCTCTGCATTGCAAAGGTTAAGAGAACATGAAGATAAATCAACTGTTCATAGAACAGCTACCATGAGAGTTCTCCAATGTAAATCTTTTATGCAAAACAAAACCACCTCAGTCGATCTCCTTATGAATACATGTAAGAGGGAGCAAATGGCAGACCATAGGCAGTATCTTAGACCTATTGTTGATCGAATAATAGTATGTGGGAAACAGAACATCCCACTTAGAGGTCATCGTGATGATTCAAGGTACTATGAAGATGACAGTGCAAACCCAGGTAAGTGTCAGGAAATCTTAAAATATGGGGCAACATATAGCGAAAATATCCAGCTGCAAAATATGCATGGACTTCCAAGGAATGCTACATATCATTATAAAATTGTGCAAAATGATATAATTACCATTTGTGGTGAATTGATAATGGAACAAATTGTGAATGAAGTCAAAGAGGAAAGTTCTTTGCTATTTTAGGGGATGAAGCTACAGATTGGTCAAATGTGGAGCAGATGTCTCTTGTTTTTCGATACATAGATAGAAATTGTTCCACCAGGAAGAGTTCCTTGGATTCATTCCTTTAGATCATGGTCTCTCTGGTTTGATGATTACTAACAAATTATTGCATACTATCCAAGGCCATGGACTGTCTATGTCATTATATCATGGGCAGGGCTATGATGGTGCTGGCAATATGGCTGACAGAAGTTCTGGAGCTGCATCTCGCATCCAACAAATGGTCAAAAGTGCAGTATATGTACATTCCAACCTGTTCATGTGAACGATCAATGCCTACATTAAGGAGATTGAAGACCTATCTTAGAAATTCCTTATCAGAAACTCATGTCAATGGCTTGGCGATGCTTAACGTCCACAGAGAAATTGAGTTAGATGTTGACGAAGTCATTGGACACATTGCTTGAAAGGGAAATAGAAGGCTTTCATATTAGGATGACTAAATTCACTGTACATTCTTGTGAATAATGTTCTATGAGGTTTTTTGCTTCCAATCTAATTTTAACTGTATATTTGGTATATCTCAGCTTCCATCAAGAAATAGCTCTTTGGAAAGCACCAAATTTCTTTCTAAGTATACAGGGAAGTATGAAATTGTGAATATAGATTGTTCCAAGACTTTTGACAGGCATTGTCTGAAATTTATATTGGAACCTGCAAGACACAAGCTTATACCTGTATTCAACCATGGGTAAGTAGGGGTGCTGATCTCAGTTCCATTGTCAAAATCTCAATTAGGTGACTATTTCCTGTGATAATGAGAGGGGGTTACCCTGTCTCCCATTTTCAGTTACAATTTATGATGATTGTGATGTCACATGTACTCCTGTATGGATTGTAAATCAAGGAAGGTAACCCAAATATACAACAGCCAGTCAGTCTCCATAGCAACATAACAAACAATATGAGAATATATTACACCTTCTCTTTGTGTAGTTTGATACAAAGACATGTTCCAGACAACAACCTGAAGATGTAAGTCACACATGTCTAAGTTAACTCCTAACAGTTCATTGTTTATCACCTGGACTTATGCACAGTAGGGGTAACTGGTGTGTGTTTTCTGGTAAGTGTATTACAAAGAAATGTTTATAAAATGACATGCATGCTATTTGCAACTTAATTACGATATGATAAAAGAATATGGTGTTCCGTGCAAAAATCAGTGAAAAATTGAGGGCCTAGTTATGTTATTTGAGAGGTGAAGGCTCTTTATCATATCGAAGACTTTCCACACACTGTAATGGTTCTGCATCCAGTGCTGTACATATCTGCAAGGAAGCAGAAGAGATAAAGGAAAAAAGGAAGAGAACTGGCCGTCCACCCATTATGAGCAGAAGTGAAAAGAAGCAGGTTATAAGACCATTTCAGACGTTAAGGAATGACAATCCAAACATAACTGTGACTTATGTAGCAAAAGAATGCAGGGTAGCCAACATCAGTTACAGAACAGTAGTACGAGTAATGAATGAACATGAGTATAAGGCCTTAAGGCCAAGGCAATATGGGTACTGTCAGTGAAAGACAGAAAGAGAAGAGCACATTTTGCCAGACTTGCTCTTAAAATATATGACCATGAATTCTGGACAGATCACGTCCTGGTATATCTGGATGGTGTGTCGTTCATGCACAACGACAATTCCTATAAACACGCATTGACACCAAGAGGGAGAATTTGGAGAATGGAGTGAAAGTCTACAATACACGACAATAGGTTGAAAGAACGTACCTGGGGGACGAAGACTGCACCTTCTAATCAACGGTGGGTACACAACTGGCATTGTTATTGCAGAAGAATATACAACATTTTATGCGGAGTGGTTTGCAGGATTTGCTCATAGAACATTACATTACACCCTTACTGACTGTGCTATGTAGAAAGACAAAGAGAGGCTACTTTTTGTGATGGATAATGATCCAAGTCAGAGAAACAAGCTAGCTAGAGATGCATTAAATCATATGGCAGCAGAAGTAGTACATATACCCCCAAGATCACCTGAGTTAAATCCAATTGAAAACATGCTCAATAGCACTAAAAATGAGTTGGCTAGAGGAGCATTACAAGGACAGATACAGAAAGAAAGTTTCAACAAATTTAAGATAAGGGTTTTGCAAACTGTTTTTAATTACAATTCCTCAAGAAATAATTGTATGGTAGCAACAAAGCATGATCACCTAAAATTAATAGCTAGCAATGGAGGGTATTGGACCACGTATTGATGTATGTGATATGTTGTCCTTACCTAATGGTAGTATGTACAAGTACTATGAGCAAGTGAAGTCTGAGTATGATACCATGAAAATGGTCTCTTCTTCCTATCTGTCTGCAAACTATATACACATCTGTATTATAACAAACAAATATAGAAGAAACATGAGGCTGACATGAGGCAAACATTCAGAGACAACTAAGAAACAGGCAGACTGAGCTTCAAAGTAACCGTGAAAAATCTGCTTTTGCAAGAAAATTTGCAAATGCGCTGGCAACAAAATGCAATCTAGATCTGTCTCTCAAAAGTGCATAGGCCTAACAAAAGATTGAATGTCTGGTCTCACAGTTGCTTTCTTGCTATAGAATATGTGAAGACTTAAAGAAAAACTTCAGGAGCATGTAAGGCTGAAGTTGAAAAAAATAGTAAGAAGCATCCAGGCTGAAGGGAGGAAGTTTGTTTCTTATATAAAACAAGATATATCTTACCTAGGGGGACCTACTGACTCATGAAATATCCCTCCTCTTCATTTCCAGGCTACACACTGACGTCATGGCTAATATCTCAACCATCAACACAACAGTCTACACACTTTAAAACACGAAAATAAATGCAATTGAAGAGATTTGAACGTTCAGATGTATGGACATAATAGCTTTCCCAAGTGGCACTATACGGGCATTGCACCAGCCAAAGATTGCACACATTTACAGTGTGATGGCTGAGAAATGCAGGAAAACGCCAACAGTTTATACTTTTAGTGAAATAATGTGATCTTATATCTAATCTATTTCACAAAGTGTAGACCGTTGAGTTATTTCACTTTTCTGCTGACCAAGGTTACTAGTTTGTATATAGCACAAAACCGGTACATACTAGCATGCAAAGCACATCTTTTGGGAATAGCTCTTAGGGCAATACTTCCCACGAGAAGAGGTAGTGGGGGCTAAAGAAAGTGTAGACCACTGTGTAGACCATTGGTGGTAGCAATTGGTTACAAATCTGAAGCAAATGCAAAGCATGCATACTGCGAAGGACAATACTGCATTTATTACATGCAGTTATAGTTATTGTACAACCAATGTTACAAAACAGTATTCACAGGAAGGAACTGTTCTCTGGCACTTAATATCACATTGAAGCCGAACAGCTATCATTTTTGTTTTGTGATCGTCTGTCATGGAGCCCTCGACAAAAGATAGTGGTGCCTTTGCACACTTCAATATCTTGATTGTATATTGTTTGTAGAGCAGCAACATGGACAACATGGCCTTCCAACAATTGTAGCATGCTGCTCCACAGGCGTACATTATTGCAAGTAATTTCAATGAACTCAGTATTTAGTTCTTTATCCACCAGACTTTGCAATTCTCTGTAGGCAAAGGGTCATTGTCTCCATAGTACGGTCAATAACAGACACATCATACTGGAGAAGTGTACTCAAGAACCTTTGTTTAAATGATTCAAAGTCCTCCCTGATAATTGTGTACTTTAATGCATCCTCCCTAAGACTATGCTTAATAGTATGAAAGATATGTTCTATTGGATTTAAATCTGGTGATCTAGCTGGTATTTCTACAAGGTCAGCACCTATTTCCTGCAATGCATCTTTCGCTATCTTACGTTTTTGGTTTGGATCGTTATCCATAACTAGCAGCAATTTCTCCTTGCCTGTAGCACTGCACAATCCATTAAAACCTTCCTTCTGTAGAGTTGCCTGCATGAACCTGGCCAACCAAGGTCTGTTGATCTTCTCATATTCTTCTGCAAGAACCACTCCTGTTGGATGTGAGATGCCCACCAAAAGATGCAATGAACGTCCCCCTGGTAAACGTTTTGATTGTAATATAAGAGTTCTATAGCTGATACTTGTGATTTCACAATCTTTTGTGACATCCTCGACTGTGACATTCAGGTTCTCATCTCTCATTTTGTGGAATGTTCGAATAAATGTGGCCTTGACTTTCTTGGTCATCAGTGGTGGTTGACCTGTTCTCTTCTTAGTAAAGCTAGGCGCACACGAGAGCAAACTCCTTCAGCAAAGTGTCATTTGTGGCACTTTGCTTAAGCATTTTGCTCCCGTGTGCGGTGAAACTTTTACAGGATTCTGATCGCTCTCGACCACTATCAGGATGTCAAACATGTTTGATACTTTTTGTCATCCGTGTCACTTTGCTTCTCGTGTGCGCCGAACTGAAGCATTTTGCTTACGGCTTTTCGCAAGAGAGCATGCGCTGAAGTAGTGGTGCAAAAACTGATTTCCCCGATAGCGAGCCAAGCACCCGAGAAAGAAACATGACTGAATTCATTAGTGAGACCCTAAATGAAGAGAAGGTGGTAGGGTAATAGAACACTATGGTAGTGCACTTTGGAAAAAGTTGCCGGGATGGAAGTGGCGGAATTTCATGGGATCTTCAGCATATAGCTCTCTAACCAAATGTGCAAGACCCCTTTTATTGGTCGCCTATGCATCCATGACTGCACCCACACCCTCCTTCTTGATGCCTGATTTCTTTGCCGTTGATGTCTTAGGAGAAGAATCAGGCATAGTGCCTCTTTGTCAAGTTCAACAACTGAATCGTCCTGGTAGCCTGCCATATTCATATTCATATTCAATACTCTTTTACAGTTGGTTTTGAATACTAGGTAAAAACTACTTAATACCAACTATGTATTTACAATACAATACTATTTTTACATTAATAGACTTAAAATAAAGAATTAACAGAAAGATAGAGAACCAGTAAACGAAACGTGCTATGTGCAGATGTGGCACGTACATTTTTTGCCATACCAGTGTCATATTTCCTTTTTAAATTTTTTTGCAGAAGTTATTAATTTTATCTCATCACTTAGTGCATTCCACAAAAGTTACTATTTCAACATTTTCAATTTCGCCCCACTACTTAAGCGCATGCTCTCTTGCGAAAAGCCGTAAGCAAAATGCTTCAGTTTGGCGCACATGAGAAGCAAAGTGACACGAATGACAAAAGTATCAAACATGTTTGATATCCTGATATTGGTCGAGAGCGATCAGAATCCTGTATAAGTCTCACCGCACACGGGAGCAAAATGCGTAAGCAAAATGCCACACATGACACTTTGCTGACGCATTTTGCTCTCGTGTGCGCCAAGCTTAAGGTGGCTAGAGAAGCCCTCCAGACATATCCTCACGGCACTTGATGGTGAGATACCCCAGCATCGAGCAATCTCCCTGTACAACAAAGACACCTCTTGTCTACAGCTGCATTCACACTGGATGCATTTTTTTTGACGCTGCCCTTATAAGGTGTGCGTTTTTTGAAGCTCTGCGCGCGCATCGCGTTTTGTCAAGCGATGTGTCACCTAGCGTCAAGGTGAGATAAAGTCATCTTTGACGCCTGCTGATGCACTAGAGTTGGGAGGAAAATCAGTGAGGTAGGACAAAATGGCAGCGGTAAAAGTAAACAAGGAGCAGCTTATCGAAGCAGTAAAGAATTTCCCATGCTTGTACGATACCAGTAGAAAGGAATACAAGGATGACCTTTTACGTGAGAATGCTTGGAGTGCAATTTGTGCTGAGTTATTTGGAAGGACATACAACGACAAGGATTTACTTGTGAATTGTAAGAAGATACTACTTGTTTTTCATCTGGACGAAGTATTCAACATAGTTCGAACTTTAAATTGCCAACACGTCATGCAATATAGGTTTCTTGTAATAAGACATAGGTATTGTTTCATGAGTCAAATGAAAAGTACATTTTTCAATAAAACATTAAAGTTCTCACTTCCAAAACGGAGACATTTATAGATTTATAGAACTGTTTTCGAATGTAGGTAGCAAAATCGTTTTATGAAATAATTAGGGTGTTTATCATTTCCCTTTTGCATTACACAACTATCCACGTAGAAAATATACCAGAAGCAGATGAACACAATGTGTTGCAAAACACATTCAGATGGTTTTAATATCTTATAAAGCATTGCCAAATCAGAATACTACAAACACCTTGCGCAGATATTACAAACTCATAATACAACTACGATAGGTGTGTGACTTCCTGGCATCCTAGAGTGACTACGTTTGTTCTTGTAGTCACTGAGATTTTGGAGAAAAGCAAATTATGTACACAACAGGTTTCTTTTTAAATATGGTAAATAACAGATCCTTGCATTCCGTTGCTTATGAATGTACTTGGTATCCTTTCCAGACATAACCCTACTCAAAAAGACATTCAAAAGTTTGCGAGATCGCTACATGAAGGTAAAAAGGGAATACAAGCCATTTGGTAGTGGGGGGGGGTATATCAATAGAACCATCTTGGCCGTACTACAAGCATTTAGAGTTCCTATCACCATATATCAGACACAGGGATACACAAGGGAACTTCCATGCTGTTAATGAAGAGAGTCAAAGAGATTCCGTTGACATAGTTTCAAGTGAGACGTTGGAAGAAACTGACTTATCTGACAGTGTCTCAAAAGTTGCTAAAACAAGTGAGGAGTACAGAGAGCACTCATTGGACTCAACAATAAGTTCACCGTGTACCCCAGTTTCAGAACAACAACAGAAGACTTCCATACATGAAAAGAGTCCTTCTTTATGTGGGTCAAAATCTATAAAACGGCCTAAAAAGGATACAGATAGCAGTGACTTGTTAATGAAGGTCTAATACGGACAAATTCCTATATTCCGCAAGCCAGAGGGAACAGCCAGATGAAGATGACTTGTTTGGCCAGAGTGTTGGCAAACAACTCAAAATAGTAACTCCCTACCAGAGAAACTTAAACTACAGTTGGTATTGCACGAGGTTGCTTGGCAACAGGAGCCAGTTACTGATGTTAATCCTTAAGCTTTATTTTCTACATATGTGTTCTTATAGTTTGTTGTGTTTGAAGTTTGCATTTGTGTATAATGCTGCACATATTGCCCAAGAAATGGATCAACGTTTATTTTGTTTTAAAAGCGAAGCCCATATGAAGTCAGGTTTGTTGTATTAGAATTAGAATAAAAATATTAATGTAACACGTATTGCAAATGTATAAGAAGTTTGATTGTCATTAGTAGTAAATAGCTATGTTTTGTCACAAAATTGCTTATTTGTCTTGAAGGACTTTTTAGAATATATAAGATGTTGGATTATTTTTCAAAAACTCCATGTTTCACTTGTGCTGTGGAAATTTCCTAATAAATCACTGAACAGGCTCATAAGTGGTTCGTCTACCAAAGTCATACTGCCAAGGCAGTTCACCCTGAGGTGAGACAAGAAAATCTGCCATCAATGCACGAAATTTGTCAGCAGCCTTGGAAAAATTGTTTGGTCCAATCTGACTGATTTCTGGTAAGGCTCCTGCTTCACAAATATCTGATCTCCATGTCCCCTTGTGCACAATACCATGGCAATCTTTGTAATCGATATAACCAGGTGGACAATATAGACGACCGTAAGATTTTTGACAATCGTTATGCTTCTTTAGCCACTTATGCAGTGCTATTGTGGCAAGACTACTTTGTGTTGCTTTATTTGGTTGTGTTTGTATAGGAGACCGTAAAAACCTCCATCTGCTCGACAAAGTACCAAAAGCATTTTCAACAACCCGTCTAGCCCTTGACAGACGATACTTATAAATACGCAATTTCTCTGGTAGATTCTTGCCGGGGTACGGCCTTTGTAATGTATCCTTTAATGGAAAGGCTTCATCTCCAATAAAACAATACCTTGCCTTTGCTGTCACATTTGGCACATTGTCATCTTGAGGGAGACATAAGCTCCCATTATTCAATGATGTACCAAATTGTGTATTGCTGAAAACACGCGAGTCACTTTGTCTGCCATAGTCACCAACATCTACATGTGTGAACGTGTAGCTTGCGTCAACTACTGCCATTAGAACTAAGCTAAAGGTGCCTTTGTACTTAAAGAAGCTACTACCTGAGTTGGAAGGGCAATTGATCACGCAGTGTTTGCCATCAATTGCCCCTAGGCATAAAGGAAAGCCCCACAGATTCCAGACATCTCTCGATATTTTTATCCATTCATCAGGTGAACTAGGAAATGCAACTGCAATGGGACTCAGTGTGACCCAAATTTTGTTTAACACTTCATCGAGTATCTTGCATACAGTTGATCTTCCTAGTCGATACTTAAAAGACAGCGATGCTTGCAACTCACCAGTAGCAAGATACCTCAGAGCAACTGCACGTTGCAAGCCAGGAGGCAACGGTTCTCGAAAATGAAATCTTTCCTTGGTCAATGATGGTCCTACCAGGCGAAGCAGATCATCAAATGGTGCAGGCAGCATTCGAAAATAGTAAAAATGCATTGTGTGATCTTGCAATCTCATCTCGGCAAGTAAAGTGGAAAAATGTCCCTGTTGCTGACGATCCCTCCACAACCTACGAACCCACACAGACCGTTTTCTTTGCTTCCGCTGAAGCAAAACAGCGGCAAGTATCTGGTTTTGCAAAGCTGAAGCAACAAGCTTGTCACTGTGAGTAGACAACATTTTGAACTGCATGTCATAAAAACGCATCATGACGCATTGTATGTGAACACACCATATTCATTTTGATGCACAGTGACGCTTCCAGTGTGAATGCAGCTTAAGGTAGCAGATATACGCTCTAAGTTTCGTATTAAGTCTTGCGTGAAATACCATTTTGTCTCAGCTATTCTCACGTGTGGTGTAGATGAGTATTAAATATATGAAATCTTGCCTTAGATTCCCCTATTTGCCACTTAAATCGTTTCACTTGACCATATTGGACGAACAGGAAATTAGTCATTTTGAATAGAAACTGTATGCCATATGAGCAACATTTGTCATGTATTCAAGAGTTTCCTGCTGCCAATATTTGTTTACTATGTATTAATCACGTGTTTTTATTGCACGAGTGCTTGATACTGACAAGAACTGAGACAAAGAAAGCCATTTATTTGTGACTAAGAAACAAGTACAACTAGTAGAATAATACAGCTAAATTAAACAGTCAACAGTGCCTGGGAGTAGGGGCAGGGGCAGATCCAGCACATTTTCTGACATTCTCAAAGGTTCAAGATATAAAACCACACCCAAAGACTACACCCAAACAAGTATGATAGTTTTGACAAGTATCACTGAAAGATCAAGGACTATTACAATTTCAAAGGCATTTTACTTACAGACTCAACACTAACCTCTACGTCAATAAGAACTATTGTTAGGAATTTTTTAGTTTTTGACAAGGCATCAATGCCCTATCTACAGCTGGAACCCCACACTATGGAGTCACCCATGTTCCAGACTTCCAAGTGATATTCCAGAGAAGAGTTCTTAATATAAAGAAATACTTGACGTAACAACATTGCCAACAACTGTGCGAAGCAACTGCCTTTCTACTTTGATGACATTCAAAACAAAGTCCCATGAGCCACTATGTCATTCTGTTTGAACAAGTGTCTCTGTATCAAAGCTGAACTATTATGAGCTTCTGCTGTGACAAGGTCCCCTGTATCAAAGATTAGCTACTAGGCATCTCTGGAAGGTTGTCTCTAAGTGAATACAATGAAGAAACACTAATCGGTTTGTGAACATACCCCTACAGCATCTACAAACATAAATGTGATCGTGTAAGCAGAAGGTAGGATGACTCTTCGTTATATCTGTCCAGTGGGGACCTATAGTATTTCTCACACACAACCTAGCCTGACCTTAACACTCCACTCTCCCACCCTTTGTTTATACCCAATGTCAACTGACATCGGCCAGACTCATATTCAACCAGCAATCTTGTGACCAATAAGTGCATATGCGAATACAGACTGCTGTGAATGATTGTAAAACAGTCAAAAAGATAAAATATAGCCATATATTATTGGGGGTAGGCAGTTTCTCTTTTATCCATATTTACTCAATGAACCGGGAGTAGAGAATCTGCCTGCATGCCTGTGACAAAGTATGACTATCCACTACTACCTGCGATCAAGCCATCCTGTGTGACAACACGTACCTGGAGAAAGTTGCAAACTAGCACTATATACCATCTTTTACCATCATACTTTGTTCAACATCTCTCTTCATCAACAGCTGCTTAACTTCTTCTGACAATTCCATTATGTCAGAAAGTGCTAAGGAAGAATAGCTTTCTCCTGCTCTGGGCTACTTCACCCAACAGATAACTCACATGCCAGGGTACACAGAAAAATCCAAACAGTCACGTATACCCACCCCCTGAATGCTCAAGATTCTCAGAGAACCTTCTCCCCAGGACATGCAAGGAGTTAGTTTTACAATCGTCCAGGCCTACCTCATATAAAAAGAGTACCACAAAAAAGCTGTTGCTATGTATTTTGGACCTTGTCTAACCAGCATAGATCTACCTTCTCAAGTGGCCAAAAATCAGTACTGTTTCGATGCTCATGCTGTAAGACAATTGCATAGCACATTCTGAAGATGCAAAGGAACTTCTCAAATTGGCATGGAAACTACACGTAAACATTCGCAACTGCCTAGATACCTTACAGGATTATTGACATGTGTGAAGGCAATCTCATTACTTAATCACTATTGCTAGGTTACCACTTTGTTGAGGTATACCAAGTGTGCAGCAAATATCAGTGGGTATGGGGGTCAGCAACCTTGAGAAATGAGACTCGATTTGAGTTGAGAGGTTGATACGGTTCAAAAATCTGTATGTATGGGAAAAATCATTGCGCATATTGGGTAACTAATTTTTCTTCTTCTAGTAGCATCCAGATTAAGGGTTTGATTACAATATATGCATATCGATATTACTTGTCTAGTCGTAGTGTTGATTTCTGTATAGCGATTTACTGTGTCTCATTTCAAATTCTGGCGATTGCGCATTGTGCATTAATATCGGGTATGTTAACATTAGAAGTCAGTTGCTTCGTAGAGTTGGTTGTCGAATGATTAGAAAGTGATTGAATGTATCGATGTGTTGTTTATGCTTGAGTTTTCTGCCACACGTATAGAAGAATCAGAGGGAAGTTTCCCAACATAGTGGTCCACCGAGCCGGATACGTTGCAGCGGAAAATGGAACATATCGATAGACTGAAAAAGAAGCGAAGAACCACGCGCGGTATAGTATCGAAACAAATCAAGCGGATCGAGGAGTTTTTAGGTACTAAGGAGAACGATGTGCGTCGATTAAAACAATACCAGACTGACCTTAATGACAAACTAGGAAACCTCAAGGAAGTGGACGAACAAATTCTTGAGGGGCTGCTTGACAACAATGTAGATGATGATGGTCACGAAAAAGAAGCAGAAGAAGCCCAAGAAGTTCGAGACAAAGTGTTATACTGCCTGAGTGGCGTAGAACAAGCCTTGTTGGAGATAGAACGTAAAGGAAAAAATGTGAAGAGCGCGCAGAAAGGCATTAAGTCTATGGCAAGCCAGAGTCGGGAAATTAAAGTTAAGTTGCCAAAACTCGAGATAAAAAAGTTTTCTGGCAAAGTGCAAGATTGGAGTGAATTTTGGGACTCATTTAAAAGTGCCATAGATAACGACCCAGATTTAGCCAACATTGACAAATTTAAGTATCTCCGCAGCTTCCTGGAAGAAATGCCAAGGAGAGTCATTGCGGGATTGTCATTGACAGAAGCGAACTATTCGTCTGCCGTAGAGATCCTCAAAGAAAGATACGCGAAACCAACCGTTAGTAAGAGAGCCCATATCAATGAATTGGTGAATATGCAACCTGTATTCAACGAAAGAAGCCAGGTGAGGTTAAAAAATTTTTATGATGATGTAGAAACTCATTTTCGCGGACTTAAAGCATTGGATGTAGACCAGGATACTTATTCAAGTATCGTAGTACCGGTACTTATGGACAAATTGCCAGAGTCTATCAGATTGAACATGATTCGCTTTGGAGAAGGCGATCACTTAGAGTGGGACTTGGAAGAAATGCTCGAGGCCCTAAAGAAAGAGAGATAGTAGAGAGAGTCACATGTCAATTTTCAAGGTACAGAACAACCCCTCCCATTTGCAGAAGCCTGGCACTAGTTCTAGAACATTTTCTGAACAGCAGAAGGAACGGATTGCTACAGCTAGTGCACTGTTTGTGAAAGATGGAACAGAGTGATGCGTGTTCTGTAGTTCTGGAGAGCATAAGACAGATCAATGCAGTTACGTAGTTAGACCAGAAGAACGAAAGAAGGTACTTATGAAGTTTGCAAGGTGTTTCATATGCCTGAACAAGGGACACAAATCGTTCAATTGCCAGAAGAGGGTAAAATGTAGATTTTGTCAAGGCAAACATCATTATTTGATATGTAATGTTGGTAGCTGTAGCAGTGCTGTAGTGCAGGATAAGCAAATAGATGTTCTAAAAGCTGCTGCGCCTACCCCGTCCCTAAGCCCCACCGCCGCGTCTTGGGTTGGTACCACGGTTTCTTCGTCCAAGCAGAGAGTGGCTTTACAGACCACCTTGGCTGCTGTGGAAGGAAAGAAGGAAGGAAAGTTGAGAGTATTGTTCGACACTGGTAGTCAGAGAACGTTTGTAAGTATGAGGGCAGTCCATAGGCTGGATCTGAAGCCAATAAGAGAGGAGAGTTTGAGTATAAAGGTGATAGGGAGGAGTGAACCAGAGACAGCTCTCAGAAGTATTTATGAGATACCATTATTGCCATTGCAGGGAGGAAGAAAGGTAAGTGTTGAAGCATTTCTGATAGAGGAGATATCGAACATTAGGAATGAGCATATTGAGAAAGTGACTAAACATTATCCTCATCTTCAGAATTTAGTTTTTTCAGATAGTTCAAGACAAGAAGATTTCCTTGAAATCGACCTATTAATTGGTTCAGATTATCTTTGGCAATTTCATGAAGGACAAGTCATACGAGGGGGGCAACAGGAGCCAGTTGCTGTAAAAACCAGTTTGGGATGGGTCATCTCAGGACCATTAAGAGGTGAGCAATTAAATTCTCTATCTGAATGTAAATTTGTAGGGTTTGTGGCAGACTCAATGAGTCCAAGTAGAAGGGCAAAGAATGAGTTAGAGAAAAATTTGAGCAGATTATGGGACTTAGATTCCCTTGGCATAAGGGCTGAGGATGATGTTTATGTGCATAAAATTGATAATATAGGATTTAATGGTGAAAGGTACTCTGTAGATCTGCCCTGGAAGGTTGGACATGGTCCAGTGCCATCAAACTATCAGAATGCCCTTGGAAGGTTGAAGGGACAGTTAAAGTCATTGAGTAAGTCTCCAGATATTTTAAGTGAGTATGATAGACTTATCAGAGAGCAAGCAGACAATGGCATAATAGAACAGGTAACTGCTATGGATACAAATGATAATGTCTCTTATTTACCACACCACCCTGTAGTACGCAAGGATGTAGAAACAACCAAAGTTCGCATTGTCTATGATGCCTCATGTAAGGACAGGGAAAGTGGAGTATCTCTAAATGATTGTCTACATACAGGACCACCACTTACTCCACTTATGCTTGACATCCTCCTTAGGTTCCGTGAAAAAGCAATTGTATTAATTGGAGATATTGAGAAAGCTTTTCTCAATATAGAAGTAAGCCCAGATGATAGAGACTATTTGCGTTTTTTATGGGTTAACAACATACACTCTATTGATAAGGAAATTGTTACTTATAGATTCAAAAGAGTGGTGTTTGCAGTGAAATCTTCACCATTCTTATTAAATGCTGTTATACATTAGCATGTCAATAGATATTTACAAGAAGACCCAGAATTTATGGACTGTTTAGAAAAGGGATTCTTCGTTGATGATTTTGTGACATCCTGTGAGAATTCTATTGAGGCTTTTGAGTTGTATAAGAAAGCAAAACAGAGAATGAGTGAAGGTGGATTCAGACTTAGGAAATGGAAGACAAATGATGAAGAGTTAGCTACAAAAATAATTGAAAATGAGAATGTGAAAGAAGGCTCAAAAGTAAAAGGTATAGGACAAGAAAATGAATCTGCAGCAGTGTCAACAGGTTTAAGAGCTAAGACAAAAGTTTTAGGGTTGACTTGGGATAGTGAAAAGGATGAATTGTTAATTGACTTGAAAGCCTTGCTAAATAAATCATGTGAAGTTGTCCCTACAAAAAGAAGTATATTGAGCATGCTGGCAGCTATCTTTGATCCTCTAGGATTAGTAAGCCCTATAATGGTAACAGCAAAGATTCTTTTTCAAGACTTGTGCTTGAGTAAATGTGACTGGGACCAAGTTTTGCCACAAGATAAATTAGGTAGATGGAAAGAGTGGTTGCAAGGGCTAGATAGAATCAGAATATATCAACATCACGTTTTATGCTACATGGTTGTCAGGGGAAGGTAGTTAAGACTAGTCTACATGGATTTGCAGATGCTAGTGGTAAGGCATACTGTGCCACAGTATATATAGTTTGTGAGACAAGTGAGGGTACTCATTCTACACTATTGTGTTCAAAAACTCGCATAGCACCATTGAAATCCTTGAGTATCCCAAGGTTAGAGCTTATGGCTGCTAGAATTTTGGTAACCCTGATGAATACAGTTAGAAAGGCACTAAGTAAGCAGACAAAAATAGACGAGGTGAGATATTGGTCTGATAGTATGACTGTACTGTACTGGCTACAAAACAAAGGGGAATGGAAAACCTTTGTTCAGCACAGGGTTAATGAAATCTTAACTAACACCCAGAAACAGGATTGGAATCATGTAGCAAGCTTAGATAACCCAGCAGATTTAGGCTCAAGAGGGGTAAGTGCAATGTATCTTAAAGAAAGTGAACTTTGGTGGAAGGGTCCTATTTGGTTAAGGCAAGGGCAGAGTAGGTGGCCTAAAGATTTCAACATTGAAGAGTCAAGTGAAGTGAGTGAGGAAAGAAAACAAACTGTTTCAGCCACCACAGTGATAACAGAGAGGAAAGGTATAAGTCAAATTATTGATATAGATAGGTATAGCTCATATGGAAAACTCTTAAGAGTTACTGCATTTACACAGAGATTTGTATCAAACTTACAGAGAAAGAGGAATGGAGAAGAATTAAATTTAGACAATCTTAAATTGAGTGAGATTAAGGATGCAGAAGTAACATGGATAAGAGAAGCACAATCGGCCTTAAAAAGCAGTCAGGATTATTCTAAGTATAAGGAACAGCTAGGAATCATTGAAAGTGGCGGCACGCTAGTATGTCAGGGTAGATTAGGAAACTCGGAACTTGAATTGAGTGCAAAGTACCCAATAATATTACCAAGAGAACATAGACTGACAGAACTTATTGTATGGGACGTTCATGAAAGGGTACATCATAGTAAAGTAAAAAGTACATTGGAAGAGTTGCGTTCCAGATTTTGGGTGACTAAGGGGAGGCAATTTGTAAAGAAAGTAATAGGCAAATGCTTCATTTGTAGAAAACTAGAAGGTAGGCCTTACAGTTCAAGACCTATGGCACCACTACCAGATTTTCGAATAAATGCCGCACCACCTTTCAGTAAGGTTGGCGTGGATTTTGCCGGCCCATTATATTGTAAGGGACATAAAGGAAGTATGATAAAAACGTATATTGCGTTGTTTACCTGTTGTTTGACTAGAGCTATTCACTTGGAATTGATAAACGAATTAACAACATTGAGCTTTTTAAATTGCTTTAAGAGGTTTACATCACGAAGGGGTACACCAAGCCTTGTTGTGTCTGATAACGCAAAAACGTTCAAGGCTGCTTCAAAGTTTTTTAAGAAGTGTGGTAAGGATACGGGCGTGACTACTTTTATGAATGAAAGGAAGATCGATTGGAGGTTTAATCTCGCCAAGACCCCGTGGGCTGGAGGTATGTTTGAACATATGATCCAGAGTGTAAAGAGGTGTCTACGTAAAGTGTTAGGAAATTCTAGGCTTACTCAAGACGAATTGTACTCAACATTGACAGAAATCGAAGCTACTATAAACTCACGACCTTTAACCTATCAATACAAATTAGGAGAAGCTCTAACCCCATCCCACTTACTATATGGACGTAGACTGTCACCGTTTTCTTTAAACGTTGAAGCGAATGATATCTCAGACACTGAAAGTGAAATTTCACACGATAGTGTAACCAAAAGATTCTTATATCTTCAGAGAAAGCTTAATCTGGAACAGATGGTCAAAAGAATATTTAGTTGAACTAAGAGAGCATCAAAGGCTGAAGAAACCCGCCCCAGCGGTCATCGAAGAGGGAGAAGTCGTTCTTGTACAAGACGAGGCAACTAAACGCTGTCAGTGGACATTGGGATTAATAGAAGAGCGCATAACAGGTAAGGATGGACAGGTAAGAGGAGTACTAGTGCGTATGTGCGGAAAAGGTAAGCCACAATTTATTACGAGACCAATACAAAAGTTAATTCCTTTAGAAATAGGTTGTGTAGCAAGCGAAAAGGAACAGGTAGGTAGGAGAAGTGAATGTAAAGACAGGAACGTGGATGCAGGAAGGAGGAATGAACATAATGACGTGAGGCCCCGTCCAGTGCGCGCTGCGGCCAAAAATGCCAGATGTATTTTGCGACTTATGCTTGATTCATAGTGAATCAAGGAGGGGGGTATATGGGAAAAATCAGTGCGCATATTGGGTAACTAATTTTTCTTCTTCTAGTAGCATCCGGATTAAGGGTTTGATTACAATATATGCATATCGATATTGCTTGTCTAGTCGTAGTGTTGATTTCTGTATAGCAATTTACTGTGTCTCATTTCAAATTCTGGCGATTGCGCATTGTGCATTAATATCGGGTATGTTAACATTAGAAGTCAGTTGCATCGTAGAGTTGGTTGTCAAATGATTAGAAAGTGATTGAACGTATCGATGTGTTGTTTATGCTTGAGTTTTCTGCCGCATGTATAGAAGAATCAGAGGGAAGTTTCCCAACAGTATGCTAGACAATCTGACAGTCTCAACTGAGAATGTTGAGAAGGTCTCGATCCGCCTCTGCTAGGGGGGCATAGTCTGTTCTGCTTCACTAGAATCTCATAAGTGTCATTTAAACTGGAGTATTCATTGGGTGGTCCAAGGACTTGTGGCAGTGATTGTATATCTAACAAACTTCTCTTCCATGTAGGACTTCTTCACATCTGAAAATAGATTCTTTGGCATTTACTTCCTGTAATAATGCTATGTCCCTTCTTCATTTCCTGACTTCATTTATGTCTGGTGTTCTTTGTTGGCTTCACCATTCTGAATCTGGCTGCTTTAAGAATACAGGAACATGAATCCACCTACCATCCCAGGCAGAAGGTTCTTTTGATATTTAATTGTCTTGAACAGTGATTCAACTCTGGTAGCTCTGAATTTGATGGGAACTCACTATTTCAGATGAAACAAGTAGCATATTGATTGACTCTGTTTCAGTTTCATTTATGTATCAATCAATCAATCAATCAATCCTACATATGTTGCGTTTAGGGGTTCGCCAGAGAGAGGCAAGAATTTGTTGACTGCTTTCTATCAATTCCACAAACAGACTGACTTATCTATTACACAATGCAAGAAGTTCTGCACATGTACATTAGTGCCCTATAGGGACAGGGGTATGATGACAGCTAGATAGCTAACACAATCATTACACCATTCCCCCCTTTACTTAGTGGTTGACATATTCTCCAAACCTCAAAGGGGGTTGAATGTATTGCCTTAAATGGGCTGGGCATGGATATGGCTGATTATTCTGCCCGGGAGGCACTTCTGCCCGATTAGCAGGGGTACCACCTCAACAAAGCTGATGTCCACAGACTTTGGCACTGGGAAACTGTCACCCCCTGGCTTATAGCAACAGCACAAAACTAAAGGTTGTCATGATGGGCAACCAATTCCTTACCAAGCTTTGAGCATAATCTATACTTAACCCCTTGCCAGGAGAAGACCTCATATGGTCCAATCCATTTACCTCCAAACCTCCATGACTTTGGCTGCCTCAACTATACTGATGAGCCGGGGATGAATGGGGACCACTTGTTGGTAACTGATGATTGATAGTTCTGTTGTCGCTGTCTACTCTGTTTTAAATTTTCTCTGGCTTAATGATTGAAGCTGTGCAATACTTTCCTGACTGAATGACTGTATTCAGACTGACTATAGGGGTGCTTCAAAGGAATATCTAAATCCAGTTTTAAAGGAGTTCTGGGGCTATGATTAAAGACTATCTCACAGGGACTAAAACCTGTGGACTCATGGCAGCTGGTATTATAAGCATAAACTGCAAAACTGACCCAGGTATCCCAATCATCCTTATGCTCAGACACAAATGCAGCAAGCATTTCTTGCAATGTACGATTCTGCCTTTCAACCTGTCCATCACACTGTGGGTGATAGGCAGTGGTTTATGACTGGTGGATGCCTGTAAGTATGGCGTGCATATCACGCCAAAAGTGTACTTTTTAAATGTTTATTGTCATCTTACTTGTTAGTGGCAGATCACTGAAATCCAGTGTGTTCTAAATTTCAGTGCATCTTAAATGTCACTGTGTGCTGGGTTTTGGTATATTCTAACTGTCAGCGTGTTCTACCTTTCAGTGTGCGCTAAGTTTCAATGTGCGCAAAGTGTCAGCGTGTGCTAAGTTTCAGTATGTGTAAGTTTCAGTGTGTGCTACGATTCGCCTCATCCTCATTTTACAGCCTCTCTTTCATATTTTCCCACAAAATTTCCCATTGAGATCGCATGCTCCTTGGTGTTTTTCTTCATGTCTTCGTATGGTGTACCAAAATGAACTAAGGAAATCAGGGAGACCAAGGAAACCAGGGCAGAGCAGCAAAACTAATCACCTTCTTCGAATACTGAGGCTAACGGAGAGTCTGCTTCAAGAAAGTGCCAATCAAAGGCTACCAGGGACAACAAATGAGACAGCTAGCAGACCTGCTGAAAGGACAACAGAAGTTAGATGTCTGTTTGCTCCATACAGCAGACCTCCAGATATAATCAAAGAAATAGTAGCTCCAGCGCATCCTTTGTCTCCAGTTCGCGGAAAAGGAACTGGAAGGGCAACCAGAAAGCAAAAAAGATGTGGACACATGATTTGTTCTGCCTCCCAGAGAGGAGTGACAAGTACCCTCCTAGTCAGAGGTATAGGTTGGAGTGCGTTGAAGCAGGTTTAGGGAGGAAGAAAAGTATCGTTAACCAAAATGGGGATGCAAAGCATGTGCCGGAATAGTTGCAAAGCATGTTTCCCAAACGTAAGACTTGTGGAGGTTTTGAGGTTCTAAGGTCGCAGGGACCTAAAGAAGTACTGAGACTAGTGTCTCCCCCATTAACTGGCTATTCAGTGCCATTTCTCAGACATATCAGGCCTGGGGTCAGCTTTAGCTTATATAAGACCAAGTCAGTTGGATTTACCTATGTCTCCCGTGAAACCTATAGACCCTTTCCAGGTAAGTTATAAAATTTGGTTATCTGTAACTGTATTTTAATGTTTAAGAATAATATCAGATCATATCACCATCAATCATTAGTAAAGATAAATAAGTAGGTTGTATTTTCATCATTACATTACAAATTTAAGCATGGTTCCAGGAGTATCTTCACAGATAATTGTCAATCTTGTTTAGATGCAGCAATCATCTGAAGCATTCACTGTAACATGTTTTGGATGCCAGCAAGACATTGACATGGATAAGTTGAAGGATCACCATGCAGTGTGTTCAAGTACAAAGGAAGAGGATCAATGCCAAGAAAGTACTGAGGTATGGTATGGAAGTTAATGGTATGTTTTTATTTAAGTAGGAAAGTCAATAACAAAGGGAGCTGGAATAAAAGGGGATAATGGAGAAATGGGTGGGTTGAAAATAGGAAATAACATAACAAACAAATACATCCCTTCATGTGCAACTCACTTTTTACATTGCTTTTGCACTTTTGCTACTGATAAGATTGCTTTTCGAAATAATGTAAGGTATCATTTTTTGATTCTCTAAATGTAATAATAGGGGGGTCAGAATAACAAAGGTGGATTGGAAGAAATCCAAAAATTGATTAATTGGGAGGGAGATAATTATTTGGTACTCTAAAGCAGTGGTTCCCAAACTGGCAATGGTGAGAGGTTGCTGCGGTTTGTAATTCGTAGAGCCATATTTGCAAACTTAAAGCATATGCTAACCTGAAATATGCACTGTCATAATGTTCCAAAAGCATATAAGCATTCGTCATGAAATATATTTATACCTCCAGTTTATCCTAATGCAAAAAATGTGTTGTAGGGGACCACCAGGTAAAATAATTTGTAAAGTTTGCAAAGCACTCCTCTATAGTTGTCTGAAAGAAAGGGATGATTTAAGTATATACTATTGTTTGTATTTTATTCCCCATTCTTCTCAAGTAATTAATCTTTCAATTACCTCTCATTGCTTGACTTGAGGAATATCCCTACCCAAGGAATGTCGACAAGCTCAGTTGAGCGACTGCTAAACCGTCGAACAAAGACTCTGCTACCTACATCTGAATGACTCTTGCAGCCGAAGCTGAATCATTCTGTATCCCAAGAACGGGAGTTGATCAAAGAAAAGCAGGTTAAGTACTATAATGAGAAAGCTGAAGGCCTTCCTCCACTTACCACAGGACAACGAATCATGATTGAGCCTGATTATAGGGGACAGTTGTGGCGTAAAGCCAGAGTCGTTGGCTGCAGCAATCAAAGACCTAGGTCATATGAAGTGGAAACAGATAGTGGTCGTGTCTTGAGCAGGAACAGAAAACATCTGCAGCAAGCACCTGTACTCAATCCACCTGGAAATGACGATCAGGAACAGAGGTTGCCAAAAGTAGAACATGCAAGTCAACAGGATGTCAGCAAGGAAGCAGTCTCACCAGATGTACAAGGTGATGAGTACCACACCAAATCAGGAAGGATTGTAAGGAAGCCCAACTACCTTAAAGAGTTTGTGTAAAGGACAATTGAACATTTTTTATATTAAAGGACATTACTAAAGAACAAAAACAAAAAACAGGCATGTTTCAATGTTGCGACTGCTGACAAGTCAGCGGGCTCAGCATCATTGTATGTATGTTTTGTTAAGGTGGCGGACAAAGTCTTGGTTGTGTCTACATACCACTAGCCTTGTTTTCTCTCTCAAATTCTGAACAACAAATACTTTTACATTCTTGAGCTATGTATCCACAATGTATTCATGGTTGAATCATGTTTCTTATCACATGAAAAGAAAACACGCCAAGAGGTCCATGAGGAGCTTAGCGATCATCTTGTTAGAGGATACCGGGCTAGAAAGAGGAGTGTGGGACGCCCATCTACAACAAGTGATCATGAGCTGAGGTTCCAAAATGTTGGTACACACCTCCCAGCATACTCCAGTGAAAGGAAGGGCTGTGTACTGTGTAAAGAAAATGTAAAAAAGAATAAAGGTGGAAAAATAGGTCACATTGATCGTCATGCTGCAGGAGTTCATGTGTCCTACATAAAGTGTGACATGTGCAATGCACATCTCTGTTTGAACAAAGACAGAAACTGTTTTGCTCTTTGGCATACAAGAGTGCAGTATGTTATCAGAATGATAGAACAGATTCTACACAAGGATGAGAAATGTCTTTGACATAATACTTATATATATGTCCTATAAATATATATGCCCTTTGGATATCATGTTTTATTGATATGTATATTTACAATATATGAATTTGCAAGCCAAACTCACTTTTGATGCATTACCATTAGCCCAGTTATAAAGCTGTTAATTGAGAAAAGGCCAGGGTACAAAGTTCTGACCTATTGACTTGCCTGCTACTTAGACACAAGATGTTCTACAATACATGGGCCGTAACTTAGATTTTATAAGAAACTTATATGCAGCAGTTTTTGGAAACATATCGTAGATATTCTTATGGTCAATATAAATAGCTCAAAATCCACCTCAGTACCCATTGATAAGTACTGTAGCTCTTTATAATATTTATTTATTTTGAGTTTAGTATGTTTATTTTGTATAGTGCTAGTATAAAATAAGAAATATGTATAGAAATAGAAGTTTTCTCCGTCATTTTGAATAATTAACTGCCATGTGATCATGAATATGCCATACAAAATTTTCAGGAGAATATTTTATACTTCACAAGTCAGAAAATATATACTTTTCTATGTATTGCATTCGTCAAACATTCCCAGAAGCACTTTACTTTTCCTTGTCATACAATGGTCAAAAAAGTCAGTCCTCTAAAGGTTAAAGCTTTATGTTGTGAAGGAAATGACAATATGCGGGTACACGTGTACTCACACGGGTTGTGACTTCCTTCTCGTATATAAATCAGGTATTGCCTTAGATTAGTTAGTTCGGTAAAAAGTGTAGTTAGCATGAAGTGCTAGCTGAATGCAATTAAGGCAACAGTGAGACAAATAAAGCATTCGACAAGAGAGTCGAAGAGTTTAAAGGTACGCAAAGAGGTGTACAACGCTGGTTGTAAGTACTACATATTTAGTTTGTATTCTTATATATCATCTTACGTTTTTGGATTATAATAGAGGAATATTACCAAACATTGTCTTATACTTTGAATCGTTGACTCGGCCCAAACATCACAACATATGGCGCCCAATGTGGGGCGCGAGTAATTGATTCTAAGTGTAATAATCAGTATGGTTGGTGAGGATGAAGCACAAGATACTCCGCTGAATGAGGACGAGGGAGTGATACTTAAATATGCACGTAGGGGCATTCGTTCCAGTATCACAAGGTATGATAACCAAGCAGGTGATATTTTGGCAAATACGGATCCAGGACTGGCTGATGAAAAGATTTTGATTAAAATCGCATTGATACAAAGTACGCTACAAAAGAAACTGCAGTCATTAGATGTTATTGACGAGAAATTGATATTAAAGTGTCCGGCTGGAGAGATTGAGAAAATTATGGAGGAGTCCGGTGATGTTACAGCTCGTGTAACGGAAACTATACATAAAATTGAGAGTTTTGTTAAGAAAGCAGAGGGGAAAACGCCGGAGAGAGCTACAAATTTACCCATTCTGCTTACAACAAGTTCGCCAATCATGCCTGTACCAGCAGCAGCGACAGCGATCCGGAACACATCAAATACTTCCAGCATTTCCAGTCAAAGCAGTGGAGTTAGATTGCCGAAAATAACTTTACCAAGATTTAATGGGGACATCACGAGATTTTATTCGTTCTGGCAAAGTTTTGAGAGCTCAATTGACAAAAACGAAAGTCTATCGCCCGTGGACAACTTCAACTACTTGGAAAATTTTAGAAGGCGAAGCATTTAGAGTCATTCAAGGGCTAGAAATCGTACAAGAAAATTATGACGATGCCAAGAAGATTTTACAAGAACGCTTCGGGCACAAGCAGAAAAGTATACACGTTCACATGGACAGTTTGCTGACTTTACAGTATAGCCCAAATGAAACCGTCGCCCACTTGAGACAAATTTTTGATACTATTAACGTGCACATTTGTGGTCTTGAATCTCTGGGAGTGCAGCAAGACAACTATGGAAGTTTGCTGATCATGATTATTATGAAGCGCATGCCGAAGGACGTCACGTTACAAGTATCAAGAGAAACCAAATCTGACATTTGGTCTACGAAGGACATACTAGAGATTATACGAAAGGAAATTGAGGCGAGGGAAACATGTGAGTTTGTCAGAGAAAAGGAGAAAAAGGCAGTTATGCACAGGCCAAAATCAAACCTCGGCACTGTTTCTTCATTTTATGCGAAGGAAAAGTCCAATATGAACAACCGGTGTTGTTTTTGTGAAGGAGAGCATTTCTGCTATCAGTGTGAAAAGATCACAGACCCAAACACGCGAAAGGAAATTTTGGTGAAGCAAAAACGATGCTTTGTCTGCCTAAAATGGGGGCATATATCCAGTTCTTGTAAAAGCAATCGCAGATGCAGAAAATGCAATAACAGGCATCACCAGTCAATCTGTTTGAAGAAAACTGAATCTCAATCAGAGGGAGACAAAAAGAAGGATGATGCAAATGGTAACAAAGTCCGCACAGCAACGACCAGATTGGAGTCACGAAATCAAACTGTGGTGTTACAGACAGCAAGGGCAAATGTTTTTGGTGTAAATCGGGAGAACAGGGTTACGGCAAGAATACTGTTGGATAATGGCAGCCAGAAGACATACATCACTGAGGAATTGAAGAATACATTGCAATTGGCTGATGAAAGTACACAAGAAATAAATTTGAACACGTTTGGATCTGAGCGGTTTAAGAAGAGAACGTTTAGTCAAGTTAGATTTAATATAGATTTAGGTGATAGAGCCCTTAGCATAACAGCCCTAACCCATCCCGTAAGTTGCTCTCCTCTTGCGACCCCAATAGGGTGTAGGGATTACGCACATTTGCAAGGATTAGTGTTTGCTGATAGCGTAGATGCAAGTAGTGATGCCATAGATATACTGCTAGGCGCAGACTATTTTTATGAAATAGTCACAGGCGAGATAAGAAAGGTTAGCGCAGGCCCTGTCACAATAAGTAGCAAGCTAGGGTGGCTAGTCTCAGGCCCCGTCGATGTAGCGCCTAAGGACGCGAACATCTATTCTAATTTTGTATCTTGCAGTATTGTAGATCAGCACTTAGTTAATGAAATCACGAAAGGTGATGCAGAGCAGTTTCTACAGGAACAAAGAGCAGTTGACAATGAGAAGGAGCTTATTGAAACGTTGAAGCAGTTTTGGAAATCAGAGAGCATGGGGGTTCAAACAAGGGAAAACCAGAATGCAGAAGATCAGAAAGATGGGTTTGACATCACATTCAATGGCAAGAATTATGAGGTAAGCCTTCCTTGGAAGGATAATATTTCAGAACGTTTACCTACTGATTATGATTTATGTCAAGCACGTTTGAAATCGGTATTTTGTCGTTTGCAAAATGATCCGCAATTGTGCCTAGAATATGATGCAATTATTAAGGAGCAGTTAAAAAGTGGTATAATAGAAAGGGTTTCCGAAGGCACGGAAAGCAAAGTAGACGCTAAATATATTCCACATCATTGTGTTATTCGTAGAGATCATGACGCAACAAAGGTTCGTATTGTGTTTGATGGTAGTGCTAAAAGTAGTCATGATGAGTTATCCCTTAATGATTGTCTTGAAGTAGGGCCAAAGTGTATGCCGCATTTGTTTGACACGTTGCTAAGATTCCGGAGCCACATACTTGCACTTACAGCCGATATTGAGAAAGCTTTTCACCAGATAGAGGTAAAGGAATCTGATAGAGACTTTCTCAGGTTTTTATGGTATGATGACGTAAGTAGTGATACTCCATCTATTGTTGAATTCCGTATGAAACGCCTTCCTTTTGGCTTAACCCCAAGTCAAGCAATTTTAGGGGAGACAAGTCGGAAACACGTAAGTCAATTCAAGAGAGTCACCCGCGAGCGGTAAGTATGCTAGAGCATTTATACGCAGATGACTTTTCAGGCGGTGCGAGTGACTCTGAAGAGGCATTGACAGGTTACAAAGAGGCCAAGGACATCTTAGGTAAGGGTGTGTTTAACCTTCGGAAATGGAATTCTAATGACAAAGAGGTATTGAGAGGGATTAGATCATTAGAAGCTCTGAACAATAATGAGAGCAAGCCAATGTTTGCGGAGAAAGATGAATCACATGCAAATTTAGCTTTAGGTAACAAGGATAAGGCAAAGATATTAGGTGTAAATTGGGACAGTGGTTTGGACAGAATTTACTTTGATATGAAACAGGTAATCGACCTTGCTAATTCTTTGCCTCCCACAAAGCGTTCTTTGCTGAAAATAGCGGCTAAGATCTTTGACCCTTTAGGGTGCATTAGCTTATTCACGATCAATTTGAAGGTACTGTTCCAGCAGTTTTGTTTAGACAAAAGGGGCTGGGATGAGGAATTGTTCGGAGAAGAGCGTCGTAAGTATGACATGCTTATGTCAGAGTTGGGGATATTGCATAATGTATCAATTCCCAGGTGCTATTCTCTTAGACTACCCTCACATGAGAAAACTCAAACCGACCTGAGATTCAGATCGGTTTGAGATTTGGCCATGTTTGCTAATTGTCGTCCCCCTCACATGACAATTTTCAGACCGGTTTGAATTCACCTCACTAGCTATGCACATGCGCATTACACAAAAGTATCAGAATATAAACAAACATGGCGCCAATCGATTCTCGCATGTTGTTGATCCTGACACTGAAATCGATTTCATGCATGTTAAGTTCTGCTTTGCAGCTTCACTTTGTTTTGCTGATGCAAGTCTTGATGCATCAGCATAGCCTCAATCAGGAGCTTCTTGGCGCTATTGAGGAAAAGAACCGTGCCCTGCACAAATACAGGCAGATACGAAGCAGATTCATGCGGAGGAAGAAAAAGCGATACTGGAAGAATCCTGGCCGCACTGAGAAATGGTGGCAAAACATGTTAGATGGATCCATGCTGCCAGAAGAATGGATCGTTAATTTTAGGATGTCAAGAAACGACTTTATGAGATTGGAAGAGAAGTTAAGGCCATACATAAGACCAAACAAGGATTCATTTCGTGGAGATACTATAAGCTCCGTTAAGAAACTAGCAATGACCTTGTATTATTTAAAAGACCAAGGCTCACTGAGAATGACAAGTAATGTGTTTGGTATAGCTCCAACTACACTTTCAGCTACAGTTCGTACAGTTCATTGCCTGGACTTATGAAAGAATTTGCAACATGCAGTTCCAATGGAGAAGTTATCTTTAACAGGAAGTTGAGATGTGTAAGGAATCAAATCGAATGTGCCTTTGGGAGGTTGAAGGCACGGTGGAGAATTCTTAACAGACCTATTGACCTTGGTATAGAGTATGTTCCTACAATAGTGTATAGTTGCTTCGTTTTGCATAATTATTGTGAATATGCAAAATCATACGTATGTCAAGATACTGTGATTCATGAGATGGACAATGACAGAGACAAACAAGGCTGCAATCATCACTCTGAGAAGGATAAGTTGTACACATATAACACAAACCAGGGAAACACTATTCGAGATATTTTCAAGAAGTACTTTGAGAGATTGTATAATTGAAGCATTTGTATGTGTGAATCTAAATATATTTGCATTTCAAAAGTAACCAGTTTATTTGAAAAGTTCAAGAGGATTGCTGGCACAATTCCAAAATGATTGTCATTGTAAAGAAAACCCAAAATAACAAAATTTAGACAAATGCAATACAATGTTGCATTAAATATTTCAAGTGTAAAATTTTAGCAGTTGATCATTAGTACAATATTGCTGTATTGGAGTGGGAATAATTTCACACAAAATTTAAGTTTGTATTACAAGATGCCAGAATATGAATATTCAAAAGTTCAAAATAAACAATAAATCCTATGCAACTTTTTAAAACCTGCTTGAATCCCAATGAGCTTTTTCTAGGGAATTTTAGATTTTTTTCTGGCTCCGAAAGAAAATATTAATTCCCAGCCTGATATGCAGAATCTTACTTTCAAATACAAGTCGTGATAACTTTCCAAATAAATTTTAAATGAAAAATTTTGTAGACAATAGTAGATCAGTCATATTTAATGTTCAATTCTTGTTTACTTTTCAAGTTAGCATCTTAGTTTGTTCAGTTCAAATTTTGATATGTTTTCTGTTGTGAGTATTCCACTCTTTGTTGATCACTTGTTGCATATCTCTGTTCTTCTTCCTCCAATTGCGTGGCAGAGCCACCAAGCATGGATGTAAATGTAGTACTATTCTTTTGAAATTTATTTTGTGTTTCTGGATGGCAATATGAAAAAACAGGTGACATGAAATGCTGTTGTGACTGCTGATGCAAAAACTGTTGGTTTGGATTGGTTGATATTGCTTGGGCTAGGATAGCAAGGCCATTTCCAAGTTGCTGTCCAAGAGCAGTCAATGATTTTGACATCTGACCAACCATTGCTTCCATGCCCTTTGCTGAATTTTGTAAGATTTCAGCATTTTTTTTCTTCAACTCAAGCTCCTCTCTAGCAACCCTTAACATAACTTCATCTCGTTGCCGTGAAGATAGTGGTTTTTCCATCTTTGAGCGCTTCTTATCTTTTAATTGCAATGGCTTTGATGATTCTTCCTCATCCGAACTATCCAGTGGTCTAGCTTTCCTTTTTGGATATGCAGATGGCTCTTCTAGAATTTCTTCATCATTATCCTGTGGAATATCATTTGAAGTTGAATCATCTGACTCTACCTCATTCATGGTTTTAGTCATGACAGGGCCATCAATTCTTTTTACAGAGGGGCAACTACCCCAAATCATGAGAAGTTCATCCCAATTTTGAATAATTATCTTTCCACTGCCAGACCGTGTTCCTGCAACCACAGCCCTTTTAAAGTTTTGTCTGATAATCTTAATTCTGCTTTTAATCCTTCCATAACCAGTTTTAATTTGCTTCTTTTGCTCTGCAATAATTTTCTGTAACCGTAATTTTTCTTGGTCATCAGCATCAGTGGGTAATTCATCAATCTCTTCCATTCCAAAGTCTTCTGATGGATACAATCTTGCCATTAGTTGCCGAATATCTTCATAAAATTTTATCAAGTCAGCTTCAATGTCCTTGCCTTCAAAGTCTTTTTTCACCTTGTATTCATAAAGACAACCAATCAAGCTTGTAATTTTTTCATCATTCCATGTCCATCGCCTTGACTTTGGCTCAGAAGAACTGTTTGACATTTGTGAGGCATCTGAGAGTGTCTCTTGCTCTTCATTTAATATTTCATTGGCACTGTCTGGGAAGTTGTTAGCAGCATAGGATTGAGAAAATTTTGCTACAACTTTGCTTGAGGACAATCTGGAGAATAAATGTCAAGCTTTGTAAACAGTTGTAAAAATACTAATCTATTGTCTATAATATACGGGACCCCTGTCTATTAATCTCAATAAAATTTGCCCCCTGCCTGTTGCATATTAACACCCCCTTCTACTAAACTGAAAATTTGCCAACATGCATACCCCCTTCTGTTAGCAACCCCTTTTTATTGAGAACTGGCCAACATGAAAACCCCCTTCTATTGATAATTGGCTGACATGAGGACCCCCCCTTCTATTTCCACCCCCTTCTAATATTAGAGATACTGGAGTCAGCCTATTGTAAAACCAAAGGAAATCTTGTCTGCAAAATTCTGGGAAGTTTTGATGCCCTGGGTGCATATTTTCGAAAAAAATCGACTTGATTTTCAAGGAGGCCACCAAAATAACAGAGAGATTACATAAAAGGTTCCCATACTCAGTGATAGTGGCCATGAAATAACCAATGTGGAAAATGAAAAATGCAACAAACGAGTGGCCTAACTGACTTTAAGAGATACAATACAATGAGTGGTCTGGCCTAATGCAACAGCATGCGGGAGATGCACTAATGCAAAGTGGTTTAATATAACTGAATATAGGAGACACACTGATATGTTTTGATGCATAAAACTAACATACCTTTTATTCGCGCTCATTTCTCCAGAATTGGCCGCCATAATTGCTAAATTACCGATGTCCATCCCAGAAGGCCATTCTCTCGTGTTTTGAAAATTCATTTCGCCCCGAAACGAAAAAAGTTTCTGCTCACATGAAAATTTCAGACCGACCTGGAAACTCAAACCGACCTGAGAAAGCGAAACGAATTTCAGGTCGACCTGAGTTTCATTTCGCCTTCGTCATGTGAGCACTCTACCTTTGAACCAGGGGCTTTGACCGCAGACCGAAATGAGTTTCAAACCGATCTGAGTTTCAGGTCGGTTTGAGTTTTCTCATGTGAGGGCAGTCTTAAAGGCAAGAAAATACGAAATGTACAAATACACGGATTTTCAGATGCGAGTGAAAGTGCCTACGCAGGGGTTGTGTATTTGCGTGTTGAATATGAGACGGGGGAGGTACAGGTAAGATTTGTGACATCGAAAGCGAAAGTATCGCCAAGTAAGAAACAGACAATACCACGTTTAGAGTTGATGGGTTCTCTTTTGTTAGCAACTTTAGTTGATACAGTAAAAAAGAACCTGCAGGAAGTATTAGGCCAAGGTCACATTGAGGTACATTATTGGGTAGATTCGGTTGCAACTTTATGTTGGATTAAGAATAATAAGCCATTGAAACACTTTGTTTGGCACAGGGTGCAAGATATTCTGAAGGTATCCAACCGAGAAGAGTGGCATTTTTGTCCAGGTTCATTGAATCCTGCCGATTTACCTTCACGGGGTATTTATGGTAAAGATATTGGTGGAAATAAAGTATGGTGGGAGGGCCCACATGTTTTGGTATTGCCTTTTTCGGAATGGCCTCACCTTGAATCTAACCAAGAAGGTGACCCAGCTGTAGCTGCGGAGGAGAAGGTGAGAATTGAGGCAACCCATGTGTTCGTAGGTAAACAAGCTACGATTGACATGGAAACACCATTGGTAAGTATGGAAAGGTTTAGCACTAAGACCAGACTTTTAAGAGTTTATGCTTGGGTTCTTAGGTATGTGTCGAATTTGAAGGCCATTGTTAAGAAAGAAGCACTAAAACTTTGTCCCTTGGGAGGGGAAGAGTTGCGCTGTTCAGAAAATATTGTGATTAGAGAGGCTCAAAGGGAATGTTTTTCGAAAGAAATCGAGTTTATCCAGAGCAATTCGAAAGTATGTTCTAAACCTCCAGTATTTGTTAGTCAGTTTAATCTGTTCCTAGACGATGAAGGCATTTTGCGCTGTAGAACTCGTATTAATAACGCTTCTATTGCAGATGCAAGTAAACGGCCAATTTTGTTTCCCAGAGATTATCTTTATACATATTTGATCATTCGCGAAAGTCACGAACTAGTGTTTCATAACGGATTAAGAGAAACGCTTTATCACATTAGAACTAAATATTGGGTATTGAGAGGAAGAGAAGCGGTGAAAAAGGTTATAAGGCCGTGTGTTGTTTGCAAAAGGGCAGAAGGTGTGCCTTTTACAGGTAGCGTTCTACCAGATTTGCCTCGTTATCGGGTTGATGACAATGCACCATTCTCTCACACAGGTTTGGATTTTGCAGGGCCATTACTGGTACCAGGGAAGAACGAAGACGTGATGAAGTGTTATGTGTGTTTATACACGTGCCTCTCTATGAGAGCGGTTCATTTGGAGTTAGTTGAAGGAGTAGACGTAGAATCTTTCCTTTGTTCTTTCAGAAGATTTTGTGCTTGTAGGGGGCTACCGGTCACATTACTAAGTGACAACGCCAAGACGTTTAAATCAGCGTCAAAGGAAATAAAGAAGCTAGTACGCTCACCCACACTATTCGATTATTTTACCACTAGGAAAGTAGATTGTAAGTTTATTGTTGCTTTAAGTCCATGGATGGGTGGAGCATGGGAACGCCTTATTCGCAGTGTAAAACATTGTTTAGTTAAAGTCATTGGTCATGCAACACTTAGTTATTATGAGGTAAGTACAATGTTAACTGAAGTAGAAAGCGTGATAAATTGTAGACCATTGACATATCTATATGGAGATGAAGGTGGTGTAGAATATGCTCTCACACTGTCACATTTGATTTATGGGCGAAATGTATCTGAGTCCAATGAAAACTATCATGAAGTGGTAAGTACCTATGAATCTTTATCAACGAGAGCCAAGTATCACCATAGACTTTTGAGCCAATTTACTAAGCAGTGGAAAAATGAGTATCTGTTGGGACTTTTAGAGTCAACAAAGATAAATGTAGATGGTAAAAAGCCTATTGTTAATGTTGATGATATTGTAATGTTAAAGGATGATCAAACTAAAAGAACTTTTTGGAAAAGTTGTAAAGTTATTGAGCTCATGTCAGGTACAGATGGAAATATTAGAGCAGCAAAGATACAATTGGTTGCAGACAAAGGCAAAAGGATTTTTATTAGGCCACTGAAACTTTTGGTGCCACTAGAAGTTACGCAGCCAGCGCAAGCAGACGCAGCGAATGCAGCGCCTGTCACAAGCAACTCTAGCTCGCACGCATTCGCACCCGCAGTCGCGAAAATAAGTAGCGCACACATGTCAAACAGGCCTAAGTGCAACGCTGCAATTATAGGAGAAATCGTAGGAAGGATTTAACTGCATTAAAGTAAACTTTGGATATTGCTTAGAGGACAAGTGCATATTTTATGGCAAGTTATAATAGACAATATTTGTAGTCAATCGTTATTGTTTTGTTATTTATATGTTAAATGAGTTGATCTTTGTATATATCAACTCGGGGGAGTGTGTTGTGAAGGAAATGACAATATGCGGGTACACGTGTACTCACGAGGGTTGTGACTTCCTTCTCGTATATAAATCAGGTATTGCCTTAGATTAGTTAGTTCGGTAAAAAGTGTAGTTAGCATGAAGTGCTAGCTGAATGCAATTAAGGCAACAGTGAGACAAATAAAGCATTCGACAAGAGAGTCGAAGAGTTTAAAGGTACGCAAAGAGGTGTACAACGTTGGTTTTAAGTACTACATATTTAGTTTGTATTCTTATATATCATCTTACGTTTTTGGATTATAATAGAGGAAAATTACCAAACATTGTCTTATACTCTGAATCATTGACTCAGCCCAAACATCACAACACGTTATGGGATTCAGGTGCCAGGTATCTGTAGTGTCTTTAGATGTAAATCTTCATAGCATATCGGACTGGCTTGATGATTGTGACCTAGTAGTAACAGCTGTAAACAGTGAAAGTGTCCCCTGGTTAAAGGATGGGTTGAGATGATTTTTAAGTTGAATAATGATTGTATCCCTCATACAGTCCTGTTTCTAGTGCCAAAAGGAAATCTGAATATGCACCTAACAGGCTAAAATTTCATTGAGGAATGCATTAAGAATGGACTCGCTGAGCAAGAAGTAGTTAATGTACTCCCACGTGTTCCTTCTACCAGAGTGACTGGTTTATTTGAACTTATAATGTGGAATAAGGATGCAGCTTTATGTTTTGTTAAAATGGACAAACATAATCATATTGTAAAGAACGAAACACGTTGTAGGTTAAACCATAGCCCTATAATGAGTGCTACCCCAGTTCTCTTTGAGCCCGATGAAACTGTGCCTCTTCCCAATGGGCTATCTAATAATGATCGTTTATCGACACTTAAACCAGGTAAATCTACCAAGGTTATGTTTCAGATTGAAAACGCTGCAAGGCTAGAGTGCAGGTCATCGTAAGCATCAGCAGCTTCTGGGGTGTTGGGGGGCCTGTAAATGATAGCGTACTGTCCTTAAACCCCCGAAACACTGATTACAGGTGGATAGCTGATGATTGGTACAATTCTTATCATTCTGAGATTGTAACATTACACAGCACATGCCATCTCATTTTGCTTGTCATTAATAAACCCTACTATACTAGGGTTTTCATCATTGTGTATTCAAAGCACATCAATTCATCACAAGAGACTTGCACTTACATAGTGTTACAGGGTGTGACTGCAATTACTCTTTATGTCTTATTTTAACCTTTATTTTTGTATATGCAACAACATACATTTGAATAGGAAAGTGAGGTCTCTTTGGTGGAGCACACATCCTTCTCTACTTGCTTGTCTTCTACAAATCATTCCATTCACCTCCTCCACAGAGCACACTACACACGAGGTCAGGTATTACTTTCCACATTGAGCACGTTCATTAGACGTTCTTTACCTAATACTCATAGTTTCGCAATAACAGGCAAATGCGAAAATACCTTGGGACACTCAATGGACACGCCCCATTTATGTCCATACTTCTGCCCAAGTCAAGTCCTTACACATGTCTTATTAACATGAATGACTCACAAATCATTCCCACTGTCACTCACACATTCTGTAATACCTCAATACACCTTTACTGGATACCCATGTGACTCAGATCAAGCTACTACGTCATGGCACGCCAACTTTTATCTACAATGCCTAAAGAGCTTTCTTCTGAATGTAAGGTACACAAGTCAATTTATTTTCCGTGAACTAGCCTTATATACTACCTACTACCTTTTTTCTCTCTTACTCTCCTTTATTCTCTATTACAATTGTCACCAACATATTTCAACTCTTGTCAATTTCATTTTAATCATATATCGTTTACATCTCCACCAGTTCAATCGCTCTCTGATCCTGAACCCTCAGATGATCACGACTCCATGTTCATTACACAAAAAACGCCTTGTGTTGCTGAAACTCAGTTGGACGAGGAGGACAGCCAAGATCTCTTCTCTTCACCTGAGGATCACACATCACACGCAGACACAGACAACACCAAACTAAGTCCAACTCAAAAGAATTTTCTCAGCGACAACGATCGTGCTGCACAATTCCATCTATTTTATGACATTGGCATCTCTTTGCCGAAGTACACAAAACCGATGACCAACTTGCGTGATCAGCAGTTCTTTTCAGCTACTGCACAAAGTAATCTTGACTCTCTAAACTTTGATTATCAGAAATAACTTTGCTCTATTCTTCATGATCATCACAAGGACATGGTAGATCACTCTGTATTAATGATTAAATTTAGATTAGATAGCATCAATCGTTTATACAAAGACCAAGCATTACCTCATAGACTATCCAAACTCTCTAAGCAAGAATCATTAGAATCATATAAAAGTAGCCTTGCTAGACAGAAGTGTAACCCCAGATCGGGGGATAACTGTCCTCATTCCTAGATTCGCATGCACTCGTTCCTCTTATACAATATACATGGATACAATTATTACGATTTCTTATACTGATTCATTTTTTCATTTATATGATCCTCCCAGATAAGGGGCAGATTTCATTTACACATTTGGATAACCCATTCACTAGGTATTCATCCCGATACAGTACGTTTGCACTTATTGCCTTTGCTTGTCTACACTGCTAATTTATCTGAACATTATCATGAGGACATAATATATTACTCCACTTATCAACAAAAGTAGACATTATCAATCGCTTATACAAGTATTCAGGTTTAACTCGTAGACTATCTATTTGCAATATTTTCACTACTATGATGACTAAGACTAGTGAAGCCCCAGCTTGGGCATCCGATACCAAGGATTTTACATTTTGATATTCACATATATATCTGAAATATCGTAATAATCAGATTTTCCTCATACTCATTTCACACATATCTTCCCCAATACACGGGAACACCTTATCATGGAACAATTTACCAAGTAACATAGACTTTTCCACTAGATACTGAAAATTTATTATGGGTGATAGACAAATCTTCCATCCTGATGCAGGTTCCACCATTACATATATGAGTATTCAGATACATTTATGATTCTCATGTTTTCCTAAATACAATGCATACACATGTATTTAATTACTTGTTTTCGCAGACAAACATATAACCTTGACTTTTTTGTCTTCTCTTACTCAGCTCATTCGAATTTCCAAGAAAACAACAACAAACTAAAATTTTTATGAAAATCTACCAGAAGTCGCCGCAAAAACAACACTAACACAAGAGGCAAAAAACACTCTGAGATTTTAACTGGACACAGTGCATGCCATCTCATTTAGCTTGTCATTAATAAACCCTATGACGTATATCATCAACATTCAACTAAACTGTTTCAGTGTAAACATAAGGACTTCGAATATGCTGCGCTATGAGAAGGATGCAGATTTGCACGAGACATTTCAAGTTTATAAGCAATAGTTAGAATATCGATAATGAGTGTTTATCTGCATCACATATAGTATACAATACGAGTTTCATTGTTTTCTTGTTTGGCTTTGATTTTATGACTGAGGGAAAATTCTTGAGGTTTTGTCCACTAGAGGTCGGAAACATTATTCCTGCACGGGGTCATTAACTTGATTCCCAACATAAACGTGGTGCTGTCACCCGGGACATCATGTCAGAACTAGAGGCATTGAAGAAGCAGCTGCAAAAAAGACAATGACATCGCCTATTGGTGTAAAACATGCTTACAAAAGCCCGAGATGTACTATTGCAAATGAAGCATGGTGCCGCTCCTCCTACCTCTGTCAAGTTCCAGCTTGAAACAATTCAAAGCACAATTTTTTTTTTTTAGAGAGTCTTTATATGCAATAAAATATTAAGGCTAGACAACAACTACTTCATTTGGTGTCATCTATAGAGGGAAAAGACACAAGGTCATCGAGTTCCCTCTATGAATGGCACTTACAATATAGTTAAGAACTTTGTCACTCTAGCGAAAAAAGAGACAAGGAACAAACCAACAAACAAAAGAAAAATACAATAACCAAGAAACAAAAGCGGAACGAAGAGACAAAAGGACTAAATAAAAACACAAATAACAAGAACTTACAGTACAAAAGCTAAATATGGGGGTAGCTGCATTCAGTCAAATCGTTTTGTTTCTTTAATAAAGGATATAGTAGCTTCCATACTTATTCTGTTGGCAATTATATTCAACAATGGAGATCCATAAAGAAGCAGTGCGCATAAGGATTTTGAGTCATACTTTGAAATGTCTAGACCAGGACTTTCCGAGAGTTGACCAAAGAGATCACAACGCATTATGTCATACAATGGGCAGTGCAGGAGAAAATGTTCATTATCTTCTTTTTCTTTTCCGCAAATGTAAACAGGGCTTAAACAATCAGAAGTATGCCTGAATTTGTGCTCGTTAAGTGCGCTACATTGCAAGCGTAGCTTAGTAACCTATTTAACGTCGTCCAGTATGCTTTGATACCTTGGTTAGGATCAGACAACTTTCTTCCTAGATTCAGAAAATACTTTTCCTTTGCATTAATAATCATTTTGATGTTTCATTTCGACTATTCTTCACTTGGTCCCAGTCCTCTTTTCTTTGTCCTCTTCGCACATATTTAAGGTAGACCCTGTGCTTACGTTTAATAGCAGTCTTTAATTCATGAGTTATGCAAGGGGGGTCTTTATCATTGCACTTAATGACTTTATTGGGAATGTGTGAAGAAAAAACCGAGAAAAGAGTATCGGTAAAGATATCAACCATCCCATATGATCCTAGTCCTGAAAAAAGTGAACTCCAATCAATACTGTAAATCACATCCCTAATCTTGTTTGTATCAGCTTTGGAATAGTCCCAAATTGGTCTCCTGTACGGGGGTGGGTCAGGAATTGATAGATTCAACTTTCCATAAATTATTTGATGTTGGCAATGATCATCAAGAGAGGGGTGAACCCCGGACTCTACAACAAATTTTGGTTGGTCAGTAATAATGAGATCAAGACAAGTCATGCTCTCATCACGTAAATTCGTTAGTTCATTTATTAGCTGATATAAATCATTTGTTTCAATGAGTTCATCCAGAGCTGTTCCCTCCGGATTTTCTATGTCGTCTTCCCACCATTGGGAAGATCTACAATTAAAGTCTTCCGTTAGAATCAGGCAGTACGGTCTTTCACCACTAACCCGGTTTATAACTACGTGAAGCCTATCGACAAAGTTTTCATATTGCTCACTTGTCTGACTAGGGGTGCGGTAAAGGGTGATCAAAAAGATCTTTTTGCTGGATATGGTCAATTCGGTAACAATCAGCTCCTGCAGCAATTCAAGGTCAGGCCGCCATTTACTTGGCAGCCCTTCCCTGAAGTAGACACACACCCCTCCCGTTTTAGAATTACTAGGGTGATCACTGCGATAAATGTCTCTACTGAAACCCTCAATGAAAATATCATTATCACTTATGGTCTGATCTAACATGGATTCGGATATCGTGATCACATCAAAATGATGAACAGAATCATAGGCCTCAATAAGTGGACTTGTTATTGCACCCCTTGCACAAATGCTATTCAAGTTCCAATGAAAGAACTTGAATTGATTTTCAGTATGATGACCTGGGTTTAAATGGATGTCTCCAGATAGCAACAAAAGGAAGTTAAGAGGGAATACGTGCCCTAAAAACATTGAATCGAGGAATGTAGTTATTAGTCATATATATTCGATACTCTGAATAATCATCAAGACCTTTTTGTAGTTGGTGTGACAATTCGATACTTGTCCAAAATTTGATTTGAAAACTTCTAAGAGAGAATGGACTGTGTAATAGACTGTGGCAAAAACATATGTGAAAATCTTGATGCAATTAAATACAGGATCTTGACATTCTTCCACATTGCAAAAGCAATTATCTGCAAAGCAGGAGGATAACGATGCAATCATAACGGTGATTGGAAGAGTTATAGCTGTTATCCACACGGAAAGGTACAAATAGGCAAAGGATTACAAAACAGAAGCCGTAATTTGCAGCACAGGGATATTTAGCAAAACTTTAATCAAAAGCCGCGGCTGTTTGAGAACAAGTCCTGCACGCCACTCTTCAATTCCTACGGGCATTTGGTACACGCCTGATCCTGTTGGTCACTCTCGGAATTAGACTCTGGTGATATCGCACACTTTGAACAAAAGACTGATTGATCTGAAATGCAGCAGATTGAACAGATAATTACACTACCAAAACAACAAACACATTTTGAGGGAAAAATTATGAACATAGTCATGTAACACAAAGCACCGAGCATGATCGCTAGGCACAAAAGAATCTTCGCATTTTGGTCAGTAAAAAATCGCGGGTTTATTTCAGTGGGCATAAAAAGTTATGGTTTTTAATCGCTTGGGAGGGGAAACATTAGAATTTTTTGTCGTATTTGTTGCCACAAAATAAAGAGACCTTGAATATTACAATAAAGCAGCTGAGCAAGTGCTAAATTTAAAATAAATAAATGTATGGTAAGCAAATAAATGTAAACAAATATATATATGATAAAGATAAGGTTAGGCCTGGAAGTCAGGGTGACTTAAGAAAACAAAAATAGATTACTTGATCGTCACTCTATTCATTCACACTGCCTTCGTGTTCGCTGGCTTCATTCATTTCCAGTCTATCACTTAAGGATGTCAAATCATCTTTGTCGTTAAAGTAATGAAAATCCTTGCCGATTTTGGCACAAAGACGACAGTTGACATCAGCAAAGGTAAATCCCTGAAATCCTTTCTCCTCGATCATTTTCGTAGTTTTTATGATCGTATCAAACCTTTTTTTCGTAAGATCCAATCTGATCTTGTACTTGTCGCATGACTTCCTTGCACGGAAAACTGCAGTTCTGTGACGCCAAGTCGCGAATCTGATTATCATTTGCCTGGTTCTTTTTCCTGCTACAACCTTGGCCGGGCCAATACGATGCGCTCTGTCAATAACTGCATCCGGTATCTCTACATTAAGCTCATCGAATACTGCCTTTACCTTTTTTAAACATTGCTCGCCAGATTCTTCTTTCCCTTGAGCGACAGGTGGGATGCCATCAATTCTTAGACAAAGGCGATGTTGGTACTGCTCTTGGTCCTCCACGTGTTTTGCTAATCTTGCGATGACATTCTCCATTATAGCTACTTTTGACTCAAGGATCTCAATTTTCTCGCTCTGGCCTTTAATAGTGTCATGTAGTTGTTGAATACATGCCTTGGTCGCCAGCTTTTCTTCCAATTTCTCAAACTTTTCGTCGAAATAGGTTTGGGACGGCTCTGGTTGACGTTTCGGTGGCATGACGGCGAGTGTCGAACGGACTAATGAGACTGTATTTCGATTCTATTGTCGACCTTAAGGTAGTACAGCAACAAGTAATATATCAGTAAATTCCTGATTATTTAATGTACATGTAGCCATACTTTTTCTCCTCCTTCACTATAGATTATATCTAAAAAACCCTCTGAAATACCAGCTATTATTTACATGACCGCCATACAGAAACAAAGGATTAAAGGATAGGAACAGTGAGAAGCACACTTGAAAAGAAGCAAATGGTTATCACTTCCTTGGATGAGGAAATCAAGGATTTGTTGGAGAAAAAAGAAATCGAGAAAGAGATCGTTGAAAGGAGTGCATTTGAAGAAGAAGTAGAAGGAATCATATGTCAAGTCAAATCAGTGCTCAGTTTCACCGCACCGCAGAATGTCACTGCTGAAAAATCACCTTCAAAAAATGAAGCTGTTAAGATAAAACTTCCAAAGCTTTCTGTAACTCGCTTTGATGGGAACCCTACACAATGTGCGACATTTTGGGATAGGTTTAACTCAACTATTGGCTGTAATTCAGAACTATCAAACATCGATAAATTTAAGTATTTACAGAACTCATTGATCGGCGAAGCAGCGCAAACTACCACAGGATTTTAAATAACGAGCGAGAATTATGCCAAAGCAATTGACCTATTAGAGAAGAGGTTTGGCAATAAACAAATAATTTTGTCTCGACATATGGAAAACGTAAGTGATTTACTGAATATTAAACGAAGACATCCACAGAAGTCGAATATTGTATGACCATATAGAATCAATGACACAAAGTTTAAAATCAATTGGAGTGAACAGTGAAAGTTACAGCACGGTATTGTCTCCCATAATAATGTCAAAATTGCTGCAAGAGCTTCGCCTACTCATAAGTAGAAAACTAAGAGAAGAGTGGGATAGTACTAGTCTGTTGGAACAAGTGGGAGAAGAAATGTCATTGAGAGAACGGTGTCCCTCGCCTCCATAGGAAGCTCAACTCAACGCCTTAGTAAAGATACACGCAGAGGTAAAGTCCTACAGTCATTCAGTAAACCACAGCCGACTATTGCAATGCTTGTAGCAGAGAATAACCAACAGCAAGTACCACATTCAAATTGACTTGTTTGCCACAACAAGCACTATTTGGCCAGTTGCTCTAGAGTAACGGATCCGAGTATTCGAGAAAAAGATGTTGTGTGATGCAAGGAGGTGTTTGTATGCTTAAAAGTCAGCCATACAAGTAGGGATTGTACATTGAGGCCGACATGCTTCTTCTGTAAAGAAAGACATCATTCGTCAATATGTATGTCAACTCAAGAGCCACGATCTTTAGGCAATTCATCCCATTATAATACTTTTGAATCACAATGTCAGTTCTCACAATCTTCCGCACACCCTATGCAAAACGTGAGACAAGTTGAAGCGCTGATGCATCTGGTAAGTATGAATCTTTATATATCGCAATGTGAACGAAATCAAACTACTCTTTTGCAAACTGCTAAGGCTCAAGTACATGAAATAAGAAACCCTTTACATTCTTGCAATGTCAGATTGATTCTAGACTCTTGTTCGCAGAAGAGTTATGTAAAGGCCTGTGCAAACGATCTAACATTTCGCCTAACATTTAACCTAACATCATGTTAGGCGAAATGTAAGATCGTTTGCACACCTTGTTAGGGCTCCTAACAACATGTTTTGCAATGTTGGGCGATGTTTGATCAAGATCAAACATTTTACCTAACATTTCATTGTTCTCAATTTGTTGGTTGAAATGTTAGATCGTTTGCACGCAGGTCTAACAGTGTTAGGCGCGCGCACGCGCACTGACTTCTTTATTCGCGCCACATTCTTCCCTCACATTGTTTCGTTGTCGACAAGTAAAGTAAGCCCAGGTTTTGCAAACACTGATAAGGTAAAGATGAACGATTCATCACACACTTACGAAGAATCAGATGAATATCTCGAAGATGCCAGTGATGTTGATGAGAGAGAGTTTGTTGAAAGTGGATCTGAGGACGATGGGGAAGCTCGTAGACAGTTTACATATAGAGAGAGATCCCAACTGAAAAGAATAAGAAACAGTGTAATGGACGAAGGCTTAAAAGAAAAAAGAATGAAGATTTCTTACAATCATCATCCACAGCAGGTACAAATAAAACCCACAAAGCAGATAAAGAAATGGGATTCCAGAGAAACTTCTTCTCTTATAGAACTCATTGAGCAAAGGCCTTGCCTATGGAATGTTAACGACCGGACCTATCACTCCAGAGTAGAAAGAGAAAGGGCTTTGAATGAAATTGGAGATCAGATTGGAGTTTCTGCTGCAGAATGCAAATCAAAGTTTGCAATTTTGAGGGGGCAGCTTGGAAGGGAAATGGCTAAAGTAGCCAAAACAAAGTCAGGGCAAGCTACAAATGACCTGTATAAACCGAGCTGGATTTTCTGGGACCAGCTTCAGTTCCTTCATCCAGTTCTGCAGCCAGGCAAAAGTAAAGATAACTTTGCTTTGCCCAATGAGTCCTCTTCACAAGGTACTGAAGATGCAGTTGCTGAAAAGGAAAGTACTTTTAAATCAACCCCCCAAAGTAGAAAGAAGAAAAAGGGAATCATTGAAAAGAAGCAAGAGATGCTTGAAACCTGCATAAATGTGCTTAAGGAGCAGCCCAGGGAAAATGGCAAAGAACAATGCAACTTTTCTTTTTATGTGGCAGACAAGTTGCAAACATTTGATGGAAAGACAAGGGCCATTGCTGAAAAAAGGATATGTGATATCCTGTTTGACATAGAGATCAATGGTGTTTCATTCCCATCCAGAAATGAAACTACTTGGTACAATCAGAACTATTATGGAGGAAAGATAGATCAAGATAATGCTCAATACAGTTTTATGACAATGTTGAAATCACCATAACATGCATTAACTATTATATTTCTCTAGCAAAATAAATCTTTGTTCCAAGGAGGTGGTCACTATTTATGATTGGGCTTGGGTAGCAAAAGAGCTTTTAAGCATAGGGGTGGGGTGAAAAAATCACATTTAAGTATGCATATTTTATATAAGATAACTAAGTATTTTAGGTAAAATATTAAGCAAAGGTGTATCAAAAAACTGGCATCTTTAAATAAATTATGACTGTAATGCAGGCAACTGGAACTTATTCCAGCTAAAGCAACTAAATAAACAAATTAGGTTCTTTGGGTTGTTTTCTATCATAAAGCCCTTCATGCAATTAATGCTAATAAACTTAATCTGTATAATTTCCATGTCTCTAGCTGTAAGAAAACTAGTTGCACTTTTAAAGTAACATAACACAAAGGTGGGGGTAGTTATTTCCTGTTTTCCTTAGGTGGTGTACTAAAAAGTGAGTTAAGAAGATGCCAGGATAAAATCTTTTTGAAGGTACACAATACTTTTTTCTCAGTTTTCACTCTGGTCACAAATACTTACTGCTGCCTAAGTATATATTGCTAGTCTTTATATGTAGTAAAATTGACTCCATTGCCATGGAATAGCACCTTCATTACAGAAATATTCTTTGAAAATTTCTCTGATTTCCTTTGCATTGTTGCTAGAATTATGTCCTGTACTAGGTACTCTAATATCCAGCAATGTGCTTGGTGCATGGCCTGCTCTCCATAGTCCAGGTGAAAGTGTTCCATATTTGTCTTCTCTGTCAGCCAAACCTGTAGGACAGTATATTACTCTGGATTGGCTTTTTCTTAGGTAATTATGAAGGGTCAAAGCTGTCATTGTTACATCTTCTATTGTTTCTGGTGACAAGGCACTTGGTGAACGAAATATACGTCATCTGTTGGCAAGAATTCCAAATAAGTTCTCTGATATTCGCCTGGCACGGCTATGCCTGTAATTGTAGACTCTCCTCTCATCTGTCAGACCAGCCTGTGGAAAGGGCTTCATCATATATTCCTTAAGTGCAAAGGCATCATCACCAACAAAAACATGAGGAACTCTGATAACTCCATATGGGAGACATTTTGCCTCTGGAAGACACAAGTCTCTATTTTCAATAGCATGGGCTAAACTGGATTTATTCCAGACACCACCATCAGAAATCCTCCCATTAGTCCCTATGTCTGCATAAAGGCATTCATAATCTGGACCAGCAATAGCAAGTAAGACTACTGAATGCATATGTTTATAGTTGAAATAATATGATCCTGAATTTGCTGGGGGTTGCATGACTATGTGTTTTCCATCTATGGCTCCAACACAATGTGGAAAATTCCATTGTTTCTGAAAGTCATCTGTGATTTTGATCCATTCCTCTGTTGTTGTGGGGACTTTAAGGTACACTGGTGTGAGGTTTTTGACTACTGCAGCACACACTTCCTTAATAATATACGAGATGGCAGATGCTGATATCCTGACTTGACATTGAAGTGACCTATAGCTCTCACCAGTTGCCAAAAATCTAATTGCAAGAGTGAGTCTAGACTTGGCACTAATGACCGGATTGCCACCATTAATTTGTTTTGGGGTAATATCTTTTTCAATGTGTGACAACAAAAACAAAAGGTCCTCGTGAGACATTCTCATCATTTCCTTGTATCCTTGGCTATCTTCCACGCTCAGCTCTTTGATACTATTGGCGTCAAACCCTTTTTCATCTCTTCTTTTGATCCAATTTCTTTCCTCTCTTTCAGTTTTGTTATCCTCATCTTCCATTAAGTCCAAACCACACAAGACTGCCACAATTTTGCGTTTTCTTAGCTGTGATTATGAAGAAGCAGAGGACATTTTGGAACTGAACGCCTCGTTGTTGTCCCGCGCAAATTAAATCGATCACTGCACAGGCGCAAAATGTTAGGCTAAAAGTTAGGTTCGTTTGCACACTTAGCCAACATCAACAAACTTCTCATAGCAAAAGTTTGATGAAATGTTAGACCAAATGTTAGATCGTTTGCACAAGGCTTAACAGCACGCTTGAGAGATAGACTTAACTTGCCCACTGTAAATTCGAAAACAGTATTTACAAAAGACTTTGGCAACGAAAAAGGCTCATTAAAAACATGCAATACTGTTCAACTAGCTGTCAAAGGTGCAGACAATCTTACAGTTTATATTAACACTTTCGTAGTACCCTTGATATGCAGCCCCTTCCTGAATCAAGCACTTAATTTCGCAAGAGATATGTACCCTCATTTATGTAATCTCCCACTCACAGATTGTGGAGATGGCAATACGGATTTAGAAATAGACATGATGACTGGGGCTGACATTGTTCATTGCTTTCTACTAGATCAAGTCGTAAGGGGGAAGCAGCCCCTCGGACCAGTAGCAATATTGATACACTTTGGTTATGTATTGAGTTGTCCAGTTCAAATCCCAGCAAAAAATACATTTTCTTCAAATATCAGTGTATCGCACCTATTGAAAATTGACGCTATGACAGTAGATAAGGAAATTGAATTGTCAGAGCACTTAAAAAGCTTTTGGGATTAGGAACAAGTTGGACTAAAACAGGATGATGCAATTTCTAAGTCAAAGGACCTAATGAAGGACAAACTAAAAGTCGATGGGCAATGTTGTGAAGTTTCCTTACTGTACCACAAATAATACTCACTAAGTTGATTGCTGCATACCCTATATCCCAGTAGTCCCTGACAGTTGCCGCCAAGAAAATGCCACAGTATAATATGACACATATTTTAACCATGAAAACAAGCTCGAACTACAACCAAATGTCAACCTAACTTGTTAAGTTGAGGTATCCTTCACGAAGTCTCCAAATATCACTTAAAAGCTTCCTCTGTGTTGCTTTTGTACTCACTCTCAACTCTCGAAATCTCTCCCTAGTGACAGCAACCGCCTGGGTCCTAGTAAACATAAAGTGAATAGGCAAGCTAATTAACATGACAAAAGAACTTCCACAAGGACCTAATGAGGGATAAAATAAAATTTGATGGGCAACGCTATGAAGTTTCCTTACCTGTAAAAGGAGAACTATTAACATTTCCAGATAACTTTAAGATTGCAAAATAACGCTTAACATCTTTAGTGAACCAGCTAAAATCGAAACCTGATGTGTTTAATCAGTATAAGAGAGTAATCGAAGAGCAGGTAGACGCAGGTATAGTTGAAGTAGTAACAGAAGATATCAACAATTCACAGGACAGTATTGTTCATTATATTCCACATTCCGGAGTAGTAAAGCAAGAAAGAGAAGCTACAAAATTACGCGTTGTATATGAGGCTAGTTGTAAGGTCGTAGGAGAATCGAGTTTAAATCAATGTCTGGAGTCAGGTCCTAACTTATTTGCCTCTAATCTTTGACGTTTTATTACGATTTCGCTTACGAGGTTGTACTTATTGGAGATCTTGAGAAAGCATTTCTTCAAATATCAATCAAACCGAACCAACGAGATTTACTATGTTTTTTGTGGATAAACGATTCTGGCACTGATAACGTAGAACTTATACAATTGAGATTTACTAGACTCACATTCGGTCTCCCGTGTTTGCCATTTATTCTTAACTCAACACTTTGATATCATATATGTTGATGATTACACGTCTTCATTTAACTCGCAAGATGAAGCTTATGAGACATATGAGAAACTTAAGAGAGTTTCTAAGGAAGGTGGTTTCAATATGCACTAATGGGCGTCAAATTGCTCTGAACTTCTAGAACATATCAACAAGTCAGAAAACGTAGAATTACCTCAATATTTGTCACAAAGTGAATTGAAATCTCAATCAGTAAATGAAAACAACAGTATGAAGGTACTGGGAATTACAAGGAGGCAAACTAATGATAAATTACCATTCGATTTATTGTGTATTTTTGATAATGCTGCGAAGGAGCAGGTAACGAAAAGGTCTATTCTTAGTTCTATCACGCGGTTTTACGAACCGCTCAGATTGTTATCACCAGTTATAATGCCGTTCAAACAGTTAATTCATGAAGTATGTAAATTGAAGGTTAACAGGGATGCACAGGTATCACAGGAAATTAGTCATAAGTGGCATGAACTAACCAATGATATTTCACAGAAACCTTTGGTACACATCAATCGGTGTATATAAACTAACGTCCAGTGAGGAGACTTTACATCTGTTGAACTCCATGGGTTTGCCGATGCAAGCCAAACCACCTACAGTGGTGTTGCCTACTTGAGAATTATGCATAAAGGGTCCGTTGACACACAGTTGATAGCTTTGAAGTCAAAGTTAGTACCGATGAATGGAGAAACAATACCTAGACTCGAATTAATGGCTAGCCTTGTATTAGCACAAGTAATGCACTCAGTAAAGAACGCAGTAAGAAGTTGCATTAAAATCAACAACATATTTTGTTGGTCTGATTCACAAGTAGTAGTTTATTGCATTTATCGTGAGTCAACAAAGCAAAACCGTTTCATTGAAAATCGATTAGCACAAATAAGATCGTTAGTACTGAACCAAATGTGGAATTATTGTCCTTCACAATGCAATCCAGCCGATATTGTTTCATGGCGGAGTTCACTGTTGCAAGTATCAAACAATACACTTTGGTGGATGGTCCAGACTTTCTAAAATATGATCAGAGTGTTTGGCCACAATTTGACTTAGGAATACAAACAAAAATTCTGAAATGACGATTAGCGCTAACACCTTACTTTCTACAGTGATACCTACTGCAGATATAAATGCAATCATACCCTGTGAGAACTACAGTAATTTGGATAAACTTATACGGGTTACAACTCTTGTCCTAAGATTTAAAACATTGCTTCTAACAAAAGGTACAACACAAACACATCAGGAAATGTTCCCTCTTGAAATGTATGACAAAGCCAAAACAATGTGGTATTTGTATGTGCAACGATCACTAGCAAATGAGAAGAATATCGAAGAAACCAAGAAGCATTTACATGTTTTTCGGTGATTCATCAGGAGTATTACGTGTAGGGGGTAGACTAGATAATGCACCTCTTCCCTACAAAACAAAATTTCCCATCTTGTTGCCAAGGTAACATCATATTATACGCTTACTTGTAGTTAAGTGTCACAAGGTTGTTCAGCATAATGGCATAAAGAAACATTAACACAGTTAAGTTCTGAATATTGGAGTCCTAAAGGTCGTCAAGTAATAAAATCGATACTAGCCAAATATGTTTCATCTAAAGAAATAATGGGAAAAGCCTATGATTCTCCTCACGCGCCTCCGCTGCCACCGCTGTGTGTTTCCGACGATGCAGCATTTTCTCAAATTGGGATTGATTTCGCTGGACCTCTTTACGTGAGAAAAATGTATGGCAATGAGAAACAATCATATAAGTGTTATATTGTTTTATTTTCTTGTGCAAGTATGCGAGCAACACATTTAGAACTCACAGCGGATTTACAAGGAACTAGTTTGTTACACGCTCTAAAGCGTTTCATCGGTCGACGTGGAATTCCTTCGCGAATTTTATCTGACAATGGAAAGACTGTCGTAGATAACTCGGTACAAAATTATGTGCATAGCAAAGGAATATTTTGGAGATTTAACATACCAAAAGAAAGTTGGTGGGGTGAACTGTTTGAGAGTATGGTAAAACTAACTAAAATATGTTTACGAAAAACGTTGAAAAACGCGAGCTTGCGGTATGAGGAGTTAGAAACAGTATTACTCAAAACCGAAGGTATTTTAAATTCATGTCCACTTACATTTGTTTATGAAGACATTACAGAGCCTCCAATTACTCCTTCTTGTCTTGTAAGTGGTCGCAGATTAAGCAATAGTTAGAATATCAATAATGAGTGTTTATTCACATCAAATATGGTATACAATAAGAGTGTCATTATTTTCTTGGTCGGCTTTGATTTTATGACTAAGGGAAAATTCTGGAGTTTTTGTCCACTAGAAGACAGAAACATTATTCCAGTTTGGGGTCATTAACTTGATTCCCAACACCCTACTATACTAGGGTTTTCATCCCTGTGTATTCAAAGCCCATTGATTCATCACAAGAGACTTGCACTTATGTAGAGTTATAGGGTGTGGCTGTGATTACTCTTTATTTCTTATTTTAACCTTTATTTTTGTATACACAATAACCTAACCCGATCCCACCCCACCCCCAACCTAACCCCAACCCTAGCCCTTAACCCTAACCATTACCCTGTCTGGGGCTTTGCAAAGGATCACAAAACAGAGTGAGATATTTGATGTAATGTACCTAGGCTCTAAAATACTAAACACTAAACAATACAAATATCTTGGCATTGAAAATAGTTTGTACCCTAAATCTGAATACCCACTTTGAGGAGTGCTTCAAACGAGCATCATCCAGATTACGGTTACTGGCAAAGATTAGGGATTCCTTTGATCTGCCCTCTGCAAAGGCAGTGTATGACTCAATGATTCTGCCAACCCTCATGTATTGTGGAGTAATGCAACTCAAGTTGACCTCAACTGAAGCAAAGAGACTCATGTCATTTCATGATTGCTGTTTGAAAATAATAAACAGAAACTCAAAAAATCCAATCGGACTTCAATTAGTTGCCAATGCCAAAGGGACCAGGGCATGTAAACTTGTGCATAAATGTTTAGACAATGATATTTGATGAAAAATTTCAAGGTTATTTCGAGTTACAGCAGCACAAGACACAAACAAGAAACAGTGAATGTTTGATAAGGCTTCCCTGCATCAAAACAGAATATGCTAGGAAGTTGTTCCATTTTATAAATGCAAAGCTGTACAATGAACTACCAATCAATCTTAGAAAACTGAATGTTCAAGCAATATAAAGAGCACTTAAAGAAACATTTTAGTTGACAATTGTGATATGATATGATATATATGAGACTTTTACATTATCAATGTACTTACTGCTAGCTTTTTATCAGTGTTGTTATAGGCTTTACTTTCTTATTATTCCTTTACAGGACACATATTGATAACAGCAATTTGTTGTTGAAATATACATCCTTTATAAAGATTCATTATATTATATTATAGACTTTTAACTAGATTTTAAAGCAATCAGTGGCAATAATATGCCAAAAATATGCAGAGGTTGGGCTATTGTCGGATAATGAAAACATTCTTGATGTTGCAATATCCTATAATGGCACTTGGCAGAAGAGGGGCCACTCATCTCATAATGGTGCTGTAGTCATAATAGCAATTTTGACAGTCAAGCAAGTCCTGAAATGTGACAAGAATGATGAAGGCTCAGCAAATTTCATGGAGCAAGAATGTGCAAATCTGTTGTGGCAAAATTATGTGGAAAAATATAGGCTAAGATACAGGACTATGCTCTCAGATGGAGCAAGCACAATTTGCTCTTTTGAATGAGATGAATGTGTATGGTCAGATATTCACCTTTTGAAGGAGGAATGTGTGAACCATGTTTGATAATGAATGGGAACATACCTCAACAATCCTGTTGAGGATTGGAAGGTACAAAAGCAGCCCATTACTGGCAAAGGGAAATTAGCCAAAGAGAAACTATTGAAAATCCAAAGCTACTATTGTAGGGCAATAAAAGACAAGACCAATGACACTTTGCTGATGAAACAAAGAAGTTCTGCAATACTTTTCTACCTCACATCTACAGATCCAAAGCACCAGCATTGTCCCCCTGGAGAGAAGTAATGGTGGTTGTGGAAGGGGGGAGAAGCAAAGGGGAGAAGTCCAGTACCACACAAAGAACATAAAGGAATTCCTGTTGATATCGGTAGGAAACTAGTGCCCATATTTTCAGCATCTCACTGACAAAAATCTGCTACAAAGATGGAAAAAAGGTGCCACACAACATCAAAATGAGTCACTGCATAATGTCCTATGGAGGTTCTGCCCAAAGTTAAACTATGCTGGCAGAGGACGCCTTGAAGCAGTGAAATGTGTGGCAATGTCCCTGTTGTTAAAGGTACAATGTGTAGAGAAATGTTAATGACCTTCTTGAAGGTAGACCCTGGGTATTACTTAATTAAAGGCTAATTAGAAAATTCAATTGAACAAGTGAAACAAGCAAACTTGTCATCAAGTAAAGAGGCTAAAAAGAGAGGGACACAACTTAGATATACAAAGTCAAGCAAAGAAAAGATACAAGTGGCAAAAGACGGAGTAACCTACCAATCAGGATCAAATGATTAACTTATGTATGTGACTTGATTCACGTTTACTTTTACAGCACTTCTGTCCTAGTGATCCTCCCCTTTCGTACCTAGTTCATATATATATATAACTATATATATATATATATATATATATATATATATATATATATATATATATATATATATATATATAAACCCAGCCATTGGGAAGGGCATGCCCAACTCAGTGCCAGTCCCAAGCCCGGATAACTGGGGAGGGTTTCCAGGATAGGGCTAGCAACCCACTGGTGTAAAAACCACTTATGCTCAAGAACTGCATAGTGAACCTAGACAATATGGCCCCCAGTCCCCGGCAGCCTTTAAATAGGCAGGGGGTGCTAAGAATCTCTGGGTCTGGACAGACATTAATGACAGCAGCAAATAACATTTATCGAACTAGACTTTTGAAAACTTTAAGAATTGGAGTTATGAATGTCGCTACACTAAGGGAGAAAGAGGAGGAACTTATTGAGGTAATGAAGATAAGAAAAGTATCAATTATGGCAGTATGTGAAACCAGACTGCGAAGCAATGGTGATAGATTTATTCATGAAGGCTACAGATTGATTTACAGTGGCGGGGAACAAGCGAGACATCGTGTTGCCTTCCTTTTAGAGCCTAGCATAGCACAGTTTGTAGAAAAGGTAATACAAGTAAATGAAAGATTAATAGGTGTTGACTTAAAGCTGATAGAAGGAGTTAGTATGATACAGGTGTATGCCCCTCAACCAGGTAGGCCAGCAGCTGAAAAGGATGAATTTTATCAACAACTGCAGGGACTTATGGATGAGATGAAATACTCGGACAATGTTATCCTGTGTGGAGATTTTAATGGCCATGTAGGGTGTGACAGACTAAATTACGAGGGGAATATTGGGACGCATAGTATCAGGAATAGAAATAAGGGTGGTCAGAGACTGTTGGATTTTGCTCAAGTAAACAACCTGAAGATAATGAATACTTTCTTCCAGCATCGAGAAAGTCATAAATGGACATGGTATAGATATGACCAGCAACAACGAAGCTATACTCAAAGTTCAATGATTGATTTATTTATAACTAACAATAGGGCACTTTTCTGTGATGTGAAGGCTATCCCATCTGTGTCAATGGATGCTGATCATAGACTTGTTCTTGCAAAGTTAAGAATTAGGAAGCCAAAAGAGCATATGGGCAAGGGAACTAAGTGATACAAGCTGGGCTTGCTTAAGGAACAGAATATACTTACAGACCTGCAACAGTGCATGCAGAAAACCTTGCAAGACGCTGGGGAGCATGATGAATGTAATGTTGACAGCATGTGGAATACTTTTAAGGAGTGTGCTTTGAATTCTGCAAGCGAGGTACTGGGAGAGAAGTTTCCATACAGAGGTACTAAGAGGAGAACCCCTTGGTGGGGAGAGGAAGTAAAACGTTCAGTGAGACTTAAAATGGAGCTATTTAGACAGTGGATGAAGTCCAGGTCAGCTGAGGATCGTAGGAATTATGAAAGTGCTAGGAATGAGGTGCAGAAAGTGAAAAGGGGAGCAAAGGAGGAAAGTTGGCGGAGAATTGGAGAAGACTTGAAAACAGATTTTAGAGGCACTAGAAAGCTTCTCTATAGCTTAGCAGATGGTTATAGAAGAAAAAGACATGTTGTCAGCCATGCTATAAAAGACAGAAATGAAGTACTTCTCACAGATTCAGAAGAAATCGCAGAGAGATGGAAAGAGTATTTTTTTGACTTGCTAAATGTACCAAATAGCCAGGATACTTCTAATGAAGAGAATGATATTAGGATTGGAGGGAAAGATGAGGAAAATCCTATAACTATGGAAGAGTTTAAAAGAGCAGTTTCAAGGATGAAGAATGGAAAATCACCTGGAGATGATGGATTGCCAGTAGAGGGGTTGAAGGCGGGAGGAGCAACTGCTGCTAATAAGCTGCTCAAGATATTCAAAGCAGCTTATAAAGCAGAAATGGTACCATTAGATTGGCAGAAAGGAGTGATAAGCCCTATCCTGAAAAAGGGAGAGAAAACAGTATGTGATAACCACAGAGGAATAACATTGCTATCGCATGCTGGAAAGATCTACACTAGGATATTGGAAATGAGGTTGAGAGACTGTGTGGAGGATGTATTAGATGATTGTCAGTTTGGGTTTAGACCAGGAAGAAGTACTACAGACGCAGTGTTCACAGTGAAAATGATGCTAGACAAATGCTGGGAGTGGGGTTTTGACAAGTATGCTCTATTTATTGATCTACAAAAGGCCTTCGATAGAGTCAATAGAAGTCTGTTATGGAGAATATTGCAGGAAGACCACTATAATGTGCCAGCCAAATTGGTTAGAGTGATCCGCAGTATATACTCCCAATGTGTTATTAAAGTAAGAACTCAAAAAATTGAAAGTGCAGAATTTAACATTGAATCAGGAGTGAGGCAAGGAGATGTCCTATCACCACTTCTTTTCATAATATTCATGGACAAGTGCATAAGAGACGTGAGGATTGGAGAAAATGGGGAGGAAACTCTGTTGTATGCGGATGATGTGGTAGTAATGGCGAATTCTAGGACAGACGTGCAGGATGTGGCAAAAAGATGGTGGCACGCCATGAATGAGAATGGCATGAAGATCAACACTCAGAAGGGTAAAACAGAAGTTTTGGTTATATCTAGGAATAACAGACATACGTGTGATGTACTCATAGGGCAAGACAAAGTTCATCAGGTAGCAAACTATACTTACCTAGGAGTAAATGTCGGAGAAACTAATTTGCAAGAAATAGAAATTAACAACAGGATTGCCAAGTATAATAGCAATGTTGGACTGATGTACCCTTTGCTCCGAGATGTAAACATACCAAGAGACTGTAAAATAACTATTTATCATACTATACTGAAACCCATATTGCTGTATGGCTCAGAGGTCTGGTCATTGACCACAAGAACAGAGTCGAAATTGCAAGCAGCAGAGATGCGAGTGCTGAGAACGATAAAAGGGGTTACACGAAAGGATAGAATTAGAAACACCACCATAAGAGCAGAATTACAGGTACCACCATTGTTGGAAGAAATAGAACGAAATAGGTTGAGATGGTATGGGCACGTAATGAGGATGGACGACAACAAAAAGCCCAAGAGGTATTTAATGTGGAAGCCAGAAGGAAAGAGACCTGCAGGCCGGCCTCGAAAGCGGTGGATAGAAGGAGTGGAGGTGGCACTAGGCAATAGAGAAACATCAGCGCAGGAGGTCAAAACTAATAAAAAATATGATGACAGACGGGACTGGAGGGGGTTTCTGAGAGGTTCACTGACTGACGGACAGTAGTGTCTACCAGGCATATTGGTGAGAAAGGTGATATATATATATATATATATATATATATATATATATATATATATATATATATGTACCACCGGCAGCCGCACCCATCACAGTTACAGTACCGAAATGACCTGGAGAAAGTTGACTCATTTCAACTTGTCTCGATCCTTACAGCATCTTCAGCCATGAAATTTGATATGGAAACTGGTTGCCTGAGGCAGCCGCCGGCAAACTATTGTCTTCCTTTGTTAATGTAGACCAATCATAACATGTTTTGATCCAGCCTCATTCTAAACATGTGTTCTGAACACTGAGCTCTACAAACTTAAGAAGTCATTTGTTAGAGATCAGTGGTTCTGAACGAGTTAAGACAAAGGAAAATGGCGACATCAAAGCAAGGCAATGCGGTGAACCCTGTTTTTGAAAAAACTTTGACAACGCAGCTGTGTAAGACAAAAGTTGCAGGGGCAAAATATCTCTCAAAAAGAAGAATGCCTGGAGAGAGGTAGGTTTAGAGCTGAAAATGGGCTGGACAGAAGCCCAAACCTGTTACAAGAGGATAAGAACAAATTTGTCCAAGTACATCAAGTGACAAAGATCAATCAGGTCAGGGTCAGGAGTCAGCGATGTCCCAGAAATAAAAACAGAATATGAGCATTTCCCATGGCTGCTGACACACATACAGCACAGAAGAAGTACAACAAATTTCAAGTGGAAGCCAGTAACAACAGAGATGCATTCATCAGATGAGTCAGGAACTTATGATGGTAGTGTCGAGAAAGAATCAGAGGTTAATGATGAAGCTGAACTAGATGGCATAGATATGCAGATTGGTGATGAGACTGATCAGACTGACAACTTTGACACTAGCAGCCAAGAACAAAGCAGTACAGTATCAAGTGTAGAGAAAGCATGGGAATCACTAGCAGCTGTTTCACATGACATTTGTACCGACGATGAAAGTGGAAACTCTCCCTTGCATGTGAGTCTTGCTGAGGAGCCTAATATTTCTACCTCTGCAACTGCCACTAAAAAGCAAACCATTGCAGTCCCGGTAAAAAGGAGCCAGAGTTGCAATAATAGCAAAGGGTACCAACCTATGAAAGAGGAGAGAGAAAAGAAAACAAGAAAAGGAGCTTGGTCAATAGGTAGCAAACCAATGTCTGCTATAGAAATGGACAGGGAATTTGTCAACACACTGAACTGTTTTAAGAAAGTAAGTGATGATGAATCACGACAATTGAAACATATGGCAAATAAAGATGGATCTGATGATGATCACCTATTCTGTTTGAGTCTGGTAGGATTATTTAGGCATTTGGACCCACATCACAAGATTATGGCCAAGTTCCAAATAATGAAGATATTTCATGACATTGAATCTGCCAAAGGTATAGAGAAACATCAAGAGGCTCCAACAGCAATATGCTAATCCCACAAAATTTTTCAGTGATGCCACCATTATTCCCTACATGCAGCATAGTTACAGCCCCTACAGGAAGTTTCAATGTCAGCCAAAGCAACAGTCAGTTGGGAAGAGTGTACACACTGAGCAACAGCCCCAACAACCTAGGTGCCAAGCAGACATGTCTCAAACTGATATAACATCTTTGCGAGTCATACAGCAAAAATTAGTTTGACCTACATGAAACTTTAAAAACAACAGCATTTCCCTACTTGAGCAACATTTACTTCAATAGTTGGGTCACTTAAAAGCAAAATTGTACAAAATTGTACAGATGATCAGATTTTAAAAAGTGTTCTTGCTTACCAGTACCTATGTTTATGTTATATGGATGAATGGCTATTGATAGAGAGCTTCCTTATCGAAAATCAATGGGAAATTGGATTAATAGGACCAGGGACTTCATGTTTAACTCAAGTGATGGAATGGCTATTTGGTAAATTCAGAGTCTGTCACTTGCATAGTTGTTAAAATGGTTCATATGGTGGATGTTATCAAACATATAAGATCGGTAGATGGTATAAGTATGCAACAACTAAATTAAGTTGTTTTAAAAAGTGTTTTTCCTTGGACACATAACTAGACTTTGTTGGTGTCTTTTCAACCATTGAAACTATACATTACACCAATGTATTCGAGCAGAGAAAAGGGTAAAAGGAGGAAGAACATTTAGTTTAATCATGATGGGTAAGTGACAGATCAATAAGTCAGACAGCACAACTCAAGCTGGCGGTGATACACTCATCATTGAACAATGTGAAACATCATGGTTTTTAAGTATTCATTGGAAATCTATCGGTACTAACAATGAAGCAATGACAGAGTTTATGAATGCTATCAAAACTAACATCCATGCTGATGGTTCATTCAACGGAATGACTCCGCGGACCCTACTGACCAATTACAGTACTTGAGTGAGTCAAAGCGATATGCAGGGAAGGAGAAAAAGTGTCAGTCACTGTATACCGATGTACTATCATCAAACAATGGTATTTCAGACAAAATGAAAATATTCTGTTTGCAACGTGATGATAAGCCCATTGGACTATATGCTACAAATAAAAGATGGAAAGGGGAGAAAGAATCAAAGATAGAAGTCACATTGAATGAGAAGATACTTACGCGACTTGTTAACGATGAACCACCCAAAAAGAAAACCACAGATGAAGAATTCATTGATCATGTAAATGAGGAAATCAAAGGTAAATCACACTCCACACCTGATGAATTCGAATCAGAAGAAACATCATAAAGCATATACCAACCTGTTATGTAAAGAGATGATGCAAAAGTCAAGTCAGTACTGTGCAAGCTGTAATGGGTATCCCGAACCTCACCCTAATGACTGTGTACATGCGTATCCATTGAAATTCACATCATCTGATATATTTATTGCAAATATCAATCTGTTTTCTTTAGGTAAAGACAAGTTGAGTGAATTGCTTATTGAACCTTTGAAATCCTCTTGCACTTATTTTGATGTAGATAAAATAAATGATCTATTTAACAATCTGAATGGAGAATGTCATAAAGCACAGATTTCCATGTATTTAAGTAACGCCATGGTTATTCGTCTGGCACCGGATCCGTAACTCCATTTGTTATTCGTCCGTAACATATGCGCAGATGTGCGGACCTAATGGTAGGACTTATTGATCCGTGGTTCTTTTGCTATTTGTTCGTGCAAGAACACTCTTTTTTAGAAGTAAAATTGAGGTTAAGGCCGAAACTAGTAGGGTGCAGGCACTCTGAAAGTACATAGAAAGACAATATACAAGACAACATTGAAAGTACTGAATGATTGAGAGCCCATTTGCCATATACTACTCTTTCTTACTTCATATTTTGTACTTCTTCATCTTATCCAGTTCTTTACAGCTGACACTTAATATGAACTAGTAAGGGCCTTAGTACGTGAGCAGAGAGTGTTCTGGTAGACAAGGTGGGTTTTTGTTTCTGATTAAATGAACGCTAGCGTTAAATAACTACTTTTGTCTTATAGTCAACTCCAGACGCTATGGGATCCGTAACTCCTTTTGCTGTTTGTCGGTGCAAAATGCTTTTAAACCTACTCACGACCTACTCTCGTGGGTAATGGATGGTCATAAGCTGAAATCTTTAGCTCCGGATAAGTCGAGTTTGAACGCACGCTAAATTCCATTCACAAAAAACTCCTTTTATTCTGAAATGACCGAACAGGAGGGCTCTCTCCTCGATTAGTTTACCAATTGAGAGAGCTCCTCCTTAAGAAATTCAATTAGTCGTACACTTTTCTATATTTGCTTTTGTATTTTTTCTATATTAATTTATATCTATACTTATTGTAGAATTGTTTAGTTATTTGTATCTCTAAATTGTATGCTTTTTGATTTTCAAATTAAATTAACCTGAACCTGAACTGAAACCTTATGTTAGGCCCATTAATGCCTGTTAGAAACACATTTTGTATAAGAAAGGGTATGCAAGAAAATGAGACTCAAATGGTCAATATGGCAAAAAATCATAACACTCAACTTCCAAACAAAGGTTTCTTCACTAGCCCAAAAGTGATATTACATATGTGTATGTTTAACAAAATTCTCAAGTCAGTAGGAGAGTAATGTACAAAAATCAGACAATAAGTTTGGAACTTGAAAAGCAGTATCTGCAAAACCAAAACTTTGCCCTGGGTGCCTTTTGCAAGGAAGTGCAATCAAAATGGTACCACTTCAGGCATGAATCACATGATATGCAATCTTCCAGAACCTCATCTTTGCAAACTTTACAAATCCATGTTGGAGATTCCTTTATCTTTTCAACAGCCTGTTTGACTAAATTCCATGCATCCATTGTAAAATAGCCTCTAATCCGACACACAGTTATGTTCTCATCAACAATACCAGGGTGGACCTTCTCTGGGCGCACTTCCACTGAAGTCTCATCTGCCAGTTCACCTTGCAGGGCCTTCTCCACATCCTTTTTGGACAACAACCAACTCAGCATGACTACAAAAATTGTAGATCAGAGGCGGATCTAGGACGCCGCACACGCCGCCTGTGCGGCAGTCAAAAATATTACGTACCATGACGTCATCACTGCTTTCCGAGTAGTGAAGACGAACACGATAGACTTTAAAGAATATAGTTCTACATCGGACTTTTGGTGCGGCACCTCAGACAATAGAGCAGCATTTTGGTAACAATAGAGCAATGGAGGCCTTGCTTTGTAGAACATGTCAAAATTCATTGTGTAAGGTGTCAGTTCTATTCAAAGTAAGTGTCTAGCCTTCAAAAAATCGAGCGGCATTTCAAGCATGAGAACAATAGGCGGTACTGTTTGATAAAAAAATCGAGCGGCATTTCAATCAAAGAACAATAGAAGGCACCTTTGATCAAAAAATCGAGCGGCATGTCAAATTTGAAAACAATAGGCGGTCTTTTTGATTAAAAATCGAGCGGCAGTCAGGAAAGTCGTGCTGTAGTGCAATGCCGCTCGACTTACATCTCGTGCACGTCTATAAAGATTTAGTTACGGGAGACTAGCTAACTGAGGACAGTATCAGTCTGTCCCACTTGTATTATACGCGTACTGGGTGACAACACGGAGTTTTATCTGAGGGTTTATTCACTAATGTCTACTAATTCACTGGATATCTTATTCACGAGATCCGTTGCAATGAGTTTGGAAGTTATATCGAAGCTCATACTTGAATATGGTGGCCTAACTGAGATAGGTCCGCTTTAAGATTTGTACCAATGAAGAGACTATGCATCCTCCCCGGCAAAGCGGAGGTTTCCTGTTAGGTATTTAATTTCACTTTATGAACCAAGATGGTATCATCCAACGTGACATTTTGAAAGTAGATTTTTCCCTAAGCCCATTAGACTCTTCATTTAGATCCACTGGCCTATTTTGTTTGTTACATTTTGCTTCATTGTATTTACTTATATAGCTGACTGTTTACTATTATTTAGTCTATTGTGTAGCAAATTGTGTAACTTTTGGAACTTTGAAACACCCAAATCATCAACATGAATAATACCAGTTTCATAAACACCCAATGTTCTCTTGTACAGTATATTGTCTAATGTCTAAATTGCCTACACCCCAATCATTTAGGAATTGAAAAATTAAGAACAGCCAGCGGTAACCTCATTTGTACTGGTTCTTATAAAAAGGAGTGTATCTCCATATCTTTAGATTGGTGGAGTTGCAGGTAGTCAGCTGTCTATCAGTGTTTTTATGACCTAGTTTCTCCTAAGAATATATGCAGTGAGAATGCAAAAAGGTTCATTTTGTGTAGAGAAGGAAATAGCACCAAAGAAATTGATTCTTCTTTTAAACCATACCATATTGTGTGTGCCAGTCATCATTGTGATTACTTACACTGTTACAACATATATGGATTCCTCTGGTTACTCAAAAGAAAGCAGATAAAACTTTCTTTCCCATGTAAACTCTATAGAAATTACTTTTTATCACCATACTTTACCTCCTCATTGAATCTTTTCTCTGTTATGGAAGGAGCCCTATCAATGCCCCCCCCCCCCTACTAGTTTGTGCAATTTTGCTATCATCAGTTTTTATGAACTGTGAGACTAGATGATTGCTTCATATTTGAAATTGTAGAGAAGATTTAGAAACCAGGTGCAAAGGTTAGATGCCCTATGTGTCAATCTTAAAGAATAGAAGGTTTATCCCTACATTGTTATCAATGCACCTTTGCCCTTCTTATTCTGGGTTCATTAATGCTGCTTTTTGTCTCCAATTGCTTTCATTTTGTCAAAGAATGGATATGAATTCCTTCAGATTCCATATGGTAATGAATGCATCTTATATACTTATTTGACCTAATAAGGTAGAAGGAGCTTGAAAAAATGTTCAAATTCACAGACTATCTCCTATGACTACAAGCTTTTTCATCAAAATTTTGAAATGTCATGTTGAACATTTGACCAAAACTTATAGGCAATCGGTTGACAATATAGTTGAAGCCAATAAGCATTTGTCTATACTGAAGGCACTCATCTTGTGTGCCAGACAGAACATCCCCATCATGGTGGTGATAAAGCTATTACAGTCAGGAAGACTGTTATAAATTGACTTAGGTCTACATTGGGCAGTACTACTATGGTGCTAGGAACATACACTCTTCTGTTTTGTTATCCAAGCAAGTAGAGGTCCTGACTTGCATTATATAATGCAATGTACATACATGAAATGCAGAAAAATGAATTTTAATTGAATGGTGGAGCCATCTCATCAAAAGTACATTGATTACTGATTTAGTAAATTATAGTGGGCTTTTAGAGAAAATGAAAGGTTATTAGTTTTATAATTTAAAGTATTAGTGTATGACAGACAATTTCTCTATGGTTCCGAAAACTCATGTTTTGACTTGTAATACCCAGTTATGGATCCAGAAAAGTCTGACAGACTTCAGGAGAGCCAATCAATTACTTTCTGTGTTCTATGCTGAGCCAACAAAATAGAACAGACATGAGTTTGATATGAAATTTTGAAAGACAGTTAGAAAATCAAATTAAGGCTGTCGTGATAACTGTACGCTCACTATCGTACTTCAAAGAATGAAGGCTATTGTATGATATAGGAGGATTGCTGGAAGAGAAGCGAATCTCACAAAAATCGTAAATATATGCTACTGGTAAAAAAATGGGTATGGCCACCGCACAGCCTTTTGACTACGCCCTTTTACTGATATCTTTCTTGTGCTGTGCGGCAGTCAGTTTTATCTCTGGATCCGCCTCTGTAGATAACATAATTATCATGGTTCATGGCCATTCACCCAATCTGGTTGAACAACAGATTAAAAAGAACATCTAGGTACAGTTTGCATCCATTGTTATACCTCAACTCCATGAGCAATTCTGATTGAATTTTTTAACATTCATTAGAAAAGCAAGAATAGGCAAGAAAACAAACTTTGGTCCTTCTCCAATGGGTGTGTTTTAATGAAGGGTGCTGGCTTTGGTCTATAACATCCAGATATAACATTTCTTCTTTTCTTTGCAGGCAGTCCAAGTACAGTCAAGTCACTTCCTTTAGGACGTCCTCTTTTTCGCACAACAGGAGGAAACTTCACTGCCTGCAAATCTTCATAGGAAATAGACAACAAATGCAATGTAAAACAAAAAGTTCATAGCAACACAAGAGAGAAAATACAAAATGTTAAATTCAGCCTTTGTCTCTATTGAAGATTTTGATATGTGTTAATTGAAAGCAGAAGGAAACAATAGAATACACTTTATTTAACTACACTGCAAGATTTGACACAAACACTAAGCAGTTATCATGTAGTGTTCCCTGTGCACTCACCTAAGTTGCCACTGGCACTACCCTCCTCATTCTGTATACCAGGCATACATCTTTGACTATCAGATTGGGTACCAAAGTTGTCTGCCTTGCTATAATTTGTTTCCATGATTTCTCCAGTCATCATGTAGCCTGAGAGAATATGTAGCCATATAAAAATTACTTCAACATGATATTCTCCTTTGTATAATAAAGGAATTTGCACATGACTATCAAAACACTACTATAGCTGATCATAGAGGAGAGCAATGTCTTGTAAAGTTCAACTGCTGAAATCATAAATAAATCTTAAATAAATCTTAAATGTTCAGTTCACAGTTTAATTTGAAGTAATTTGATATGAAATATGGAGCATTTTTTGTTACCTGTGGTTGCAACTTCCTCTGTTGTATGTGGCAAGGAGCAATCATCAGCATCTGTTGAGACAGGGGCGTCTTGTTCCCTGTCTTGATCTTCTGCAAAATTAAATATTGTTTACAGATTTCAAAAGAAGTCAGATCTTCACTTTGATATTAAATCAAGTATATACAATGCATTTCCACAACAGTTAGATACTTTCCTTATACTCACCATTATGTTCTCTGAGTGAAAATTCAATACCATTGCTCTAGCACTCGATGATTTTTTGTAGTAAACCCAATTTATGCTCAAATTCTCGCATTGGGAATTCAGACATAACTGATGCCAACGTCTGTGAAGCCTGGAAGCTCAACTTGTATTTCTCATTTTGTGACAATAGTGCTCTGTGTTTCACCAAAGTTGAGATTTCATACAGCTGATCTGGAGTCTTCTGTCTTGCAACATAATGCTTTGACCTATAGTAGTCTAGAAACTACCTTGTTGCACACAGGGATGGGTCAACAAGTTGCACTCCCTCAATATGTCTAACTGCAAATATGTGTCTACAAGACATTGATGATCTAAATGAACAGCTACATGATGTTGGTGTCACATGTACTTGTGTAGCATTTGACTTCACTGCATAATGCCCTTCGCTTTGTCTCACAATATTGGTAACCTTGCTTTGCAACTCTAACTGCTGCAAAACAAAACCAAATGCATAGGGAGTGAGGATGCCCATATAGGCACCCTCCACTGTACCAGGGCTGTATAAGTGTACTGCCCTCTTTTGTAGAACATTAAAAGCTTTCTGATCCTTGGTGATTCTGGTTGATTGCAAGAAAATCAAGAAATCAGTAAAGAACTGTGAAAGTGTGGCATTCTTAGAACAAACTTTTTTCAGCTTCTGGTTCAATGACTCTAACCTGTTATTTGTTCGGTTGAGGAATGTAAGGCTTGCACATTTCAAGCCCTCTACCCATTCACAGTGATTTATATGCCAGTTTTCCATGAACTATTGAACCACACTATGGATACTTGTCATTTTCAATGATTCCAAGTAGCTTTTATATTGTTCTTCTGTTCTGGCATATACCATTTTCTGTACTATCTCTAAACAAAGACTTCTCTGTTCAGAGGTGATTCCCATTTTATCAGTTGTTATTTCTCTTCGAATGCTCCTTAAAACATGGAACAAACAAATCTGTAACTTTGCATTGGGGAATTCTTTAGAAAGGACATCTCTCTCTGTGAAGTCCTTATCAGATATAATTGTCACTGTTTTCTCCCAAGCAGAATTGCTGTCTTTGAAAATCTCTATCATTCTCCTGATTGTTTCTTTCTCTTCATTTGCAATAAGAAAAGAAGCAAAAATCTCACTCTCACCCATACCATCCTCACCAAGCATAATATAGAGTGGCATCCGCAAATTGTTCAGTTTGTATGTAGCATCAATGCAAAGCAGCTCTGGATATGCACAGTAAGAGGACTTCATAGTCTTGTCTTGGTAAAATATTCCAATTAGGTTCTTTTGTTCATCAACAATCACTTCAGTAGTTGAACCTGCAGGTAATAAATCATAGCAGTTCAAAAGTCTGACTCTGACTACCATTCAAGACAGAGTATTTGTACATTAACAAACTATTGTAAACCTTATCATTTACTGAAGGTGTTATACAGAGTTGAACTGTCTTTATGCACGTAAGGTTTAATGGCCAAAAAAATGTGCAGTGTATCCTTACCTTCATTCTCACGTAGCTTCTCCACAATTGCTTGTAGATTGTCTTTTTCTTTACAAGAGGATATAAATTTACTTCGTATATTTGCAATATCACGTCCTGTTATAACTTTGTTTGTTAATTTTTGCAAATGATTCTGCACAAGTGTTTTATTGCAGCGCATCTCAAGTAACGTCACTGCCTCCTGGGTTTGCACAGCAGAAATTCTCCTTTGTTGTGGAAGACGTGAAAATGCAGCCTATGAAAGAATTAAAAACTGATTCCAAATATTTATGGAACTAAGAGCAGAATGCATTCATACCCATTTATACCTGTGAAGAATAATCTTCTGGAGTTAAGGCACATACCTCACAACATTCATGATTGTGGTTTTCATTCAAAAAATGACTTTCAATAACAGTCCATCTTTTCCAACTGCCAGCTTGATTTCAGCTGGGCAATCACTCCGGAAAGTGCTGAAAATAACAATATATATCATGGTCAATCAACTTGGCCTTCCTTGTTACATTCAGGAATGTACAGCATTCCCTATTATACACTATGGTGTTTCACCAAAAAAGCAGCCTAGGCAGAAAAAAACACATGTACTATCATTCTTACCGTTGGTTTGGTCTACTGCCTGTTGATTTTGATTGAAACTTCTTTCCACCAGCAATGCAGGAATATACGATATAAGCATATTTCAGGTCTTCTTTTATTCTCTTGTTTGGCGCTCTTCTGGCTCTGGCTGCTATTGTACGGCTGCCCCGAACATAGAATTGAGAGTAGGTTGTCAGTTGGTACTTATCTAAAGAGTCTGTAAGCTCGTCGAAAGAAGAGAATTCCTTCCCCACAGCAAACATGTTGACCACGCACAGCTCTTCGGAAAGCGCTTTGCCGTTGGCTTATCTATTTTGGCGCGTTACTAATACTTTACAGATGTGTGCGCATTTACACGGCACGCTGCGCATATGTTACGGACGAATAACAAATGGAGTTACGGATCCGGTGCCGGACGAATAACCACGGCGTTTAATTAATGCATTGGGATTTGTTAAAGATCAAGTGATTATTCGTCTATAAATACATGCTTGTATGTTGTCCCATTTACGTCACAATGTCTCTCTACTTTATCAGAATAAAAACACCATTCTCAATGATCTTGGCTGGTGCCAGGGGGCCTGGGAAAACACCTTGGTCAGAAAAAGTTTTAAAGTATATAGACTTATTAACTGATGATCACAGATCAAAATATTGACACTTGCCATGTTTTAGTGGAACAAAACAACCTGTCTTATTTAAAAGACTTCAAAGTATATTTAAAGGGACAACTGAGTTTTTTAATGAACTTGATAAAGAAGTTTATTACCAATTCGAAGAAAACAGGACTAATTCTATGTTCTTCTTGTGCCCTTGGTTTGTTTCTGCTACTACACTTGCCATTTTGCAGAAACAATGACACAAAAAACAGATTGTATAAGCGCAGAGCCAAATAGTGCAATAAGGTGTTTGCATAACACACAGTTCGAATTAGAAAGGTTTTTTCTTCAGGGGAAAAATATATTGGTTGGATTAGGAAAAGTTCGAACTACAAAGGTTCAAATTATAGAGGTTTTCTTGTGAGGGTATGTTAGAAAAACTGCATACACCTACCTGTCTCTTAAGGACTTTCGTCTCATCTGTCAACTTGTTTGTTGGGTTCCTATTGATATGCTCTTTATCTCCATTTCTATTCTTTCCTTGGAACTCATGTCCACAACTGGGGCAATATCTACCTATGTTCACAGGTGCAAAACAGCTACCACACTGCCTGGATGCACATGCCTAGTAATGAAATATATGTTATTGAATGATCCTTCAGTATGTCAATTCCTAAGTCTACAGCAAACAGCTATATGTAATAGGTATGTACATATACATAATGTATGACACATTTCTATTACAATAATCTGACTTTGACTTTGTGTACTTCACTGTGCTTCAAAAGTCACGGGAAAATGACAGTAATAAGTATTTGTAATGTTCACTGCCATTGTGTTGTGTAGCCAAATTTAGCAAAGAAACACACCGTATAGTATATATTCATTATATTTCAAACATCCATTGTTTAACAGTGGCATTCAAGCAGTATAGTCACAACCTTCTGCTTCTTTGTTAGTGAGCTCTCTAACACTGTGAAGGGAATTCATCTAGTAAATTTTCTGTGCTTGATTCAGTGTCCTATGGGTTGCTATGAGTACATCACTGTTAGTTGCGATTGGTGGTACCATTAGTGCCTCAGCTGGTGAGGTAGGGTTGGTAATCCCCTTCATCATCATCATCATCAAAAATTTCATTTAACGACACAAGGTCGATACAAATGAGTTAAACCAAAAGAACAAAACAAAAAAGAAAAAAAACGAACACAAGGTTAATTCACTGAGATTTGTGTTTTGCACAAATCAAAGAATACATCTGAATTTGTTTGTTCAATAATATTAGCTGGCAAACTGTTCCATATTGGTACAACTGAGTAAAAGAATGAATTTTTAACAACGTCAACACGGGCAAATTTTAAAGCAAGTTTTCTAGAATGGTTATTTCGTAGGGTGTTGTAGGTATTGCTTTCGAAATAATCAAAAGGTTTCAAACCCACTTGATTGGAAAACATTTTGTGGACATATTTCAATTGAAAGAGTGTCCTCCTTTTTTCTAGCGTTTCCCACTTCAGATTCTTAAGCATAGCACTGACACTAGACGTTCGACGGTAATCATTTGTTACAAAACGGGCTGCGTGCCTTTGAACCATTTCTATCCGATGTTTTACTTCCTTGGTTCTTGGTGACCAAACCTCGCAGGAGTATTCAAGGTGGGGACGAACCAATGATAAATATACTTTTTCTTTAACATGACTCGCGCAAGATGCAAACTTCCTTTGAAGCAATCCTAGTGTTTTATTTGCTTTACCTACTATATGATCCACCGTTTTATTCCATTGTAGTTTAGAGCTAAGGTGCACCCCAAGGTACTTGTATGACGTACAATTTTCAACAGGCTCCTCATTTATGTGATAATTAAAAGAAATACTAGTTTTATTGAGAGTAACCGTCATCGAGAAACAGTTAGAGACATTGAAATCCATATTCCAACATCTACCCCATTTGTGTAGCAAACTTAAGTCCTCTTGCAATATTCTACAATCGTCTTGAGAATCTATCCTTCGATATAACGCACAGTCATCTGCAAATAGATTAATGTTGGACTGTAAACCATCTACAATGTCATTTCTGTAAATCAAAAATAGTATAGGTCCAAGAACTGTACCCTGAGGAACTCCAGAAAGCACTTCACAAGGAGTGGATTTTTCACCGTCCATAACAACTGTCTGAGTTCTACTTGACAAAAAGCTTCTTATCCAAGAGTGAATCTCACCTCTAACACCATAATGTTGTAGTTTCTGTAAAAGTTTCTTATGTGAAACTTTATCAAAGGCTTTTGAGGAATCGAGGAAAATAATGTCAGTTTGGCCTTTGGAGTTAATTGTTTGGCATAAATTATGAACAAGAGATACTAGTTGCGTCGTGCAGGAGAAGTGTTTCCTGAAACCGTGCTGCTTTTCTGTAATAAGGTTATGTTATTCCAGATGTCTATACACGGAGGATTTTATTATGTGCTCAAGGAGTTTACAGGGTATAGATGTAAGTGAAACTGGTCTATAAGTTGAAGGGTCACTTTTGTTTCCTTTTTTATATAGAGGGGTAATATTTGCCATCCTCCAATCATCCGGTATTTCAGCGGTACTTAGAGAACATTTGAAAATAATTTCTTGACAGTTAGCTGATTCGTTTGGAAGTAACTTGAGTAGTCTAGGACTTATGTTATCAGGACCTGGTGCTTTACTAGGATCAAGTCCATCAATGAGGCTCTTAATCCCGTGGTAATTTATATCAATATCTGGCATCTGTGGGGTATTTGGTGGATTGCTGTGAACATTCGAATCTAGATTTTCACTTTGAAGTCGATCCTCCTGGCTAAAGGCTTCATAAAAAGTATCATTCAAAACGTTCAAAATGTCAATAGATTTTGTAAATACCTGGTCGTTTTTATTAAGACACTTATAGTCGATTTACATGTCCTTTTTGATTTGACATACTTCCAAAATTTCTTTGTTTTGCGGCCTTCGTCGTGTAGAATGTAATCGTTGACATATTCATCATGACTGGTTTTTATCAAATAGTTAACTCTCCTTTTTTGGGCTTTAAATGCCTGAAGATTAGCTAATAAACCTGTCCTCTTTGCCTTTTTGTAGAGACGTTCCCGTTTACGGATTTCACGACGAATTGTAGAGTTGACCCAGGGAAGACCTGATTTTGATTTTGTGATTGTAAAGGGGACAAATTTCTCAACAGCTTCAGACAATTTATTTTTGAAATATACCCATTGAGCCTCTACATTCATGGATGCAGCATGTGCCCTAAAATTGACATAAGCATTCTGCAAAAAACGTTTTAGGCCAGCCAGGTCAGCTTTATCATAAAAGTAAACGTTTCTCGCTCTGTTTATGGTTTTTTCTGCTTTTACATGAAATTTGTACATGAGCATGTCGTGGTCAGAAACACCTGGACATGACAACAAATCACTTACGCTAAACTCCTTGTTGGCTAAAATTAAGTCAAGTATATTACTTCCCCTTGTTGGAAAATCAACAAACTGCTTCAAACCTAACTCTGAAGACATTTCTAGGAGTAACCTAGACTCCCGTTGGTGTGTGGGGTTTTCTTTTAATGTGTTCGTTTCCCAATCAATATCAGGCAGGTTGAAATCACCGCTTAAAAGGAGAGTGGCGTTCTTACAGGCTAACACTTGCATTATGGTCTCTTTCATGTTTTCCATTATTTCACAAGTAGAAGATGGTGGGCAATAAAAGGCGCAAATAACTACTGGTTTGGCATTTTCGACCATGTGTTTAACACAAACAAGTTCACAGACAGTGCCTATTATTTCTAACTTACTAGATTTTAGCTTTTTCTTGATTGCAACAAGAACACCTCCTCCGTGAGTATCACGATCATTTCTATAAATATCATAATCATCCAGTCCTAATTCGGCATCACATATATTTTCATCAATTGTGGTCTCACACGCAATCAGAATATCAACATTATTATCTGTTAAAAATTGCAATAGTTCTATGCGTTGTGCTAATAGATGATTGACGTTTGCAGTTAAAACTTTTAGGGCCTCAAATTGGTACTTCGGACGAGAAGTATCTTTAGGTTCAGGGTTTAGAATTGAAATTCCCTGTTCATCTGTGGAATTTTCTAAGGTTGAAAAGCTGTTTGTTGAATTAAAACGTGCAATGTCAGGTATAAAAAGATCAATAGAAAAGTTACAAGAGGCACAACGGCCACAAGTCCATGCCGCACTAGTATTATTTGGCTCACCCTGGGGAAATGTAATCTCTAAACAAGCAACGTGGTACCAAGAGCCACAAACACTGCAACTAATAATATGTTCTTTTAAACTAGTGTGTTTGCTACACAAAGGGCAATGTTGTTGGATTGAACGGGGCCCAGGATTGGGATGAATATTTCCAGAAATCAATAACAACATTAAAATCATGTAACATGAAGAAACAAATCTGAAATAATTGGGTCGCAGACAAATATAAACGAAACAATAATCATGCAGGTCGACTTGGGCAAGAAAAGGTGACAGAATTTAAGAAACATCTCCTGTTTGCATTTCAATTTAAATAACCTTTTGAAATTAATTAGCAAAAGTAGTAACAAAATCACTTTTGACTGGTAAACAAAATGTGGCTTGCACTGCTTAATCTTAATTTTATAATGTTTCAAACGTTTAGTTTTTACATTTCTTTTCCACAAAATCAAATATAGTAAAACCAAAATGAATATCCAGAAAAAGTTAGGCAACTTGACTTTTGGTGGTTCATGCAAAACACTTACCTCAGTGAATATGAGAAACAACAACATGATCTTATGCATGATAACAACTTTTTAAGCCCCAAGGGTTAAAGCTTGTGTTCAAGAGTGGGGACGGATACGATTGTCGCTTATATTTCCATCTTATTTTTCAGCTCTGCAATGGATCTTGGAAAAAACAACGTATCATCGCAAAGTTTTGCCCCTATTTTGCAATTAATGTCTACGAAGGCATACTGTGCCTTTGCTTGATGCAATTCTAGTAGTCTTTTGGCATCCTGGAAAAAGTCCAGGTTTCCATGCTGCAAAGATTGATACAGTAATCCATAATCCAATGTTCCTTTAATATAACTTAAAACTCGTTTCACTGTTTTCCAATGTTCTTGGCTCGGATTTGAACTATATTGGTTTAGTGAACTTAATGCTGCTGCAAGCTCAGGTCTTGTTGCACATACAGCATACGCAAGACCTCCTATAGCTGCTTGATAACGCTTTGTTTCGATTGGTTTGCCATCATTTTTGCTGAGCTTCATACCAAGGTCTTGAGGTGTGGAAATTGGCTTTGAATTTTCCATTCCAAACTTTTCTAGAAGATTTTCAAGATAACTTTTCTGCAGCAATAACATCTTTCCTTCTTTTCTTTTGCAGATAATTTGAAGTCCTAAGCAGAATTTCGCTTCTCCTAGATCTTTCATAGCAAATCTTGTCATCAATGTCTCTTTTTCATTTTTAAGGAGCTCGAACTTTCGATGTTACGTCACTATACACGAACATCCCTCATGATGAGGGCATCTCATGTTGTCTCACCACTTTGAGGAAATTCTATCATAATACATTGCCTTTACCTTTACAACAAATAAAAACCATCCTAGACTTCATTATGAAAAAGAACTATTTTCTATTTGATGGTAATTTCTATTTACAAATTCATGGCACAGCAATGGACACCCCCTGTGCACCGAACTATGCTAATATTTGTATGGATGACTTTGAAACCCGAACTATATCCACAGCCCCTGGGGTCGCACCCACTATCTTTGGAAACGATATATTGATGATATTTATGTTATTTGGACACACAGCCTAGACCAAGTACATGAATTTCACTCTCATATGAACAGACTTCATCACTCAATCCAATTCGAAATGGACTTCTCATTGAAAGAACTACCATTTCTTGATACGATCACATATGTCAACACCACTGGGTCAATAAACACAACCTTGTAGAAAACACCAACCGACATTTGCTCACTACTCCACGCACAGTCATTTCACCTAGCTAGTAGTGAGAAGAGCATTATTTACAGTCAGGCAATCCGTTATCGACAAATTATTACACAGGATGAGGAACTGGACTTTCATCTCAAAAACTTATTTAGTTCTTTGGTTTCTAAGGGATACGATCCTACCCTTATTCAATCTGTATTTTCCAAAGTATGTACACAGTCACAAACTGATCTATTAAAGGAAAAAGAAACACCTGATGAGGGTATTTTACCCTTTGTCATTCCTTTCAACACAAACACAAAGTCAATCGGCCTCATACTAAACAACCATTGGAGTACGATCATGAAAGACATTGCACTAAATCCAATTCACCGTGAGAAACCGATAATGGCTTTCAAACGAAATCGTAACATTAGAGACATCTTAGTCCATACAAAATTATAACATAACATAGTCCATACGAAATTATAACATAACCTATCCATTATTCTAATGTACGTATACCGTACTCATTTTCATACCAGATACTACTATATCAAGAATCTATGACTGTCTCAAACCAGCCTTTCCTTCTCACTTGGCTATATTTCAACTTACAATATCCTTTGTCAAACTCGCAACACTGGAATAAACCTTGATACACACTAAGCTTAAGTCATGATATGCAGGGATATATGTAAATGTACATTCGATACATTTTATCTCAATTGTATCTCATTGTCCTATTCTACACTTCTCTTTCAATTTGTACGATGATGCCCCTTTTGCGGTGTTGGGGGCCTGCAATCGATAGTGTACTGTCCTTAAACCCCCGAAACGCTGATTACAGGTGGATAGCTGATGATTGGTACAATTCTTATCATTCTGAGAATTTAACTTTACACAGCGCAGACCGTCTCATTTTGCTTGTCATTAATAAACCCTACTGTACTAGGGTTTTCATTGTTGTGTATTCAAAGCACATCGATTCATCACAAGAGACTTGCACTTACGTAGAGTTACAGGGTGTGGCTTCGATTACTCTTTATGTCTTATTTTAACCTTTAGTTTTGTATACACAACAACAAAATATTTGTAAAGGCTACAGGATTTGGACTTAAAACTAAACTAATCCCATCTTTACAACATAGCTAATAGTTTTCTTTACTGGTTGGTATAAAATCACTATATACTACGATGACTAATTCCCATTCTCCAAGAGTATTACAAAGAAGCCAACCTTAAGCCCAGTGTACACAGCACGATTTTTGTCACTGGCGACGAAGATCTTTGTCTCTGGCGATTAAAACTTGTTGTGTGCGGGAAACGCATATCAAAGATTGTTGCCGCTGGCGACGATATTCAGTATCAAACATGCTAGATATTTTTCTTTGTTGCTGATGACAGATGACAGGATAATGATACTTCAACCAATCAGAACTACGTCTCCGACCACGTGCTTCAGTTCACTATCTGCCAAGAAAAAATGGAGGATACAATGGTAGAAGTTTGGACTGACAACAAGGAGGAAAGGCTGGTTGAAATGTGGCAGCAAAGAGCTTGCCTCTATGTCACAAACTCGCCTGAGTATTGTGACAGAATGAAGAGGCTTGCGGCTGTAGCTGCAATGGCATCAGAGCTATCTTTAAGTGGTAAGCTTTATGTTTACAGGCCTAATTAAATAGCAATAGTGAATTGTTTTAACAGGCATATGAGCACGACAATGGAAAAACTAAACCAGCAATTATATGTTATTTGTATACTACATTTATATGGGTAGAGATGCTAATACCTCTACACTACCTTTCAGAGTTATCATCTTTCAGCTGGATATCCATCAGCACCCAATGTATACACATTTTCAACGTAGTTATTGTTGCGGGCGGATGTCAATTTAAGAGATGGTTATAAATTGATTCTGCTGGCATTACGTATTGATATTTATGTCTTATTTCAGTAGCCCAAGTGCAGAATAGAATGAGCTCCCTTTGTACCCAACTTACTCGTGCATGTAAAATACTAGTAAGTGGCAGTGCAAAGCCAAAACAAACAAAAATGACCAAGTGGCTTGAAGAGAGACTTCAGTTTTTATGTCCATATATTTCAAACAAAGTCTCAATCTCCAATTTGGAGGTAAAATATATATGTTTCACTTTGTATTTGTCTGTACTTTTGTTGATACCATGTCATCTTGCCATGGAACTAATCCAGACTTTGAGCAGAAATACTCTTTAAGCAACTGGCATTGGCCTTTTGCACTTAATGGATAATTTCTAGATTTTGTCTTCTGTAGCCCTGACATGTCATTCAACTGCCACTTTCCATTGCTACCTTCATGGCTCTGATTTTCAGTGTCAAGTGCATTTGAATATGAGCATTGTTCTTCAATGAGCATATTGTGCAGGCAGCATATTGCTAACACAACCATTGCAGCCTTTTTCGGCTCCAATATGATTTTAGTTAGCAGAACTCTAAATCTATTTGCCATGATTCCAAATGCATTTTCGACGGTTCGTCTAGCTCTTGAAAGTCTGTAGTTAAATATATGCTGTTCATGTACTAGCTGCCTGAAGGGGGAGGGTTTCATAATGTCATTTCTCAATGGAAAAGCATCATCACCTATGACATGGTAATGACACTTCAAACCATTGTTCCAAAGCACATCTGGCTCTGGAAACCCACTTGACTTCTCATCTATCTTTGCTTTTAGAGATGATGATTCAAAGAGACCAGCATCACCATGTCTACCACCAGCACCCACATCAACAAATAGTAGTTTATAGTCATAACTTGCAAGTGCAAAGAGGACTATGCTGAAGTACCCCTTATAGTTCAAGTACTCTGACCCAGAGTTGTCTGGCTTTTTAAGTGCTATATGTTTGCCATCAAGGGCACCAACACATAATGGGTAATTCCATTTTGAAAGAAAGCCATCACTGATTGTTTTCCACTCATCAGATGTGCTGGGAACCTAAAAGATAAAAATTTTCTTTTCAGTTAAGTGTTGGAGGTGCAGCTCCAATGCAAGACCAAGCAGCCTGCCAAGAGGATGGACCTGATTTGAAGCCAGAAGATAATGAAGCATATGAAGTAAACATGAAAAAGTCTACCAGTGTGCCACTGGATTCAGCCAAAAAAAGGAAGACAGAAAGGCAGAAGAAAGATGACGAGGAGCTGTTATTTCTACGGAACCTTTCAGCATCCATAAAAGAGGAAGATGATGTGACAAAAAGCAAAGAAGCTGCAAATCCTGCAGCTGCATTTGGGACTTATGTTTCACAAGCTTTATCTGTCATGGATCAACGTACAAGATTAATGGCAATGACTAATATTCAAAATGCCATATTTCAAGCTCAAATGAGCTGTTGCCCAGGTGGTATGTTCTCAAGCCAGCAGCCTTTGGTTGGCCCAAGTGGACAAACATGGACATACAGGGACATGCTTGATAATACAAGGAATGGAGAATCAAACTCATTTTGTGAACAATGATTTATGATATGAATATATCCAATAGTTGTCTTACCTTCAGATATTTATCTCTTAGGTTTTCATAAATTGCCTGGCAGGTTTCTGATACAAGTAATGAAATTGTTCACTCTCCAATTCGATAGGACAATCCTAGGCTATGAAATGACTCCCCTGTAAAGAAGAACCTCATTATTACTTTGCTCTGGTAATAGCTAAGCATATATTGAAGTCCCATGGGGACAGATTGAAGGCCCTACTATAAAACTTGGCAAGCTTTGCTTATATCATTAAATACGAAAATGAAAGATAGTTTGAATGATCACCTGTTGCCAAATATCGAAGTGTAACAGAGAGTCTTTCATCTGCACTTATTGCTTGACGCATGTGAGTGTCTTGCTTACATATAGCACTGCATACATGTTCCAAAACATATTTGAACAGCCACTCGTCTAAACAAAAATAGAGTGTGTACATAGGTTTGTCCTCAGTAAGTAACTCTTGCATTAGAGTGTGGAATGCACCGTTTTCCCTCCTGCGTCCAATCCACAACATTTGCCATACTTTCCTATTTGTTTGCTGCTTTCTTCTTCGTTTCAAAAGAAGAATAATTGCCATCAATAGTACTTTCTGCTTTTTGTCGAGTCCATCTCCAACGAAGTTGCAATTATTGGCGCGAAAACAGTTGGCGGCTACTTCAGGAACGAGTCTGAGAACCTGAAGAGAGGCATACCTCCGGCAGGTATCTTTCTGTGTGCAGGGAAACATGAATAGTCGCTGCTGATAAAAATCTTTGTTGCCAGCAACAAAAATCATGCTGTGTGCGCTGGGCTTTAGAAAGACTCAGCCAAAGAAGCACGAAGGCTACAAGGCCATACAAGATGCAGTATTATTGGACAAGCTGTTAAGAGCCAAGCACCTCTTTTGACTTTCAGTTGCTTGTGACTTCCAGCCATTCCTGGACTTATACCAAGCAGATCGGCCCATAATACCATTTCTTGCATCAGATCTATACAGCCTTCTAAGGACAACCATGGCAAGAGTTCTCAAAGCAGGTGTATTGGAGCATGCTACGTCATATCTCAAGCTTGCTGAAATATATGTTACATCAACAGACAACATCAAACCATCAAAAGCACTTGACATTGGTATTGCAACAAAGAGGGAATTAGTAGTTTATTGAGAAACGGCAAAATCACAGAAGGAGAAGAAATTGAATTCAGGATCCAATGCAGGTCTTTCTTGATTGCTGCCTTAGAAAAGATATTGGAAAAGTGTCCTCTCAAGCATCCTATCATATGTTGCTTTAGATGCGTTGACCCTCGCCTCATTGCAGGGCCTGTTGTTCTTCTGTCAGGCTTTTTGAAAGGCTATTAAATTGCGTAATCAGTGCAAATCGAGTTCAGGAAATTGATGCAGACAATCTAAAGCATCAATATGAGCAGTTTGTGTCTACCATGATCCATGGTAACCCTGAAATTCTTCTCAAGTTTAAGGGCTATGACATGGTCAAAGGTGAAAGAATTGACTCTTTTAGCTGATCTTTTGCATGTCAAGGAAGACTTAAAGCTATTATGGCATCTTGTGAAATGCCTACTTGTGATGGCCCATGGTCAAGCAGGTGTTGAGAGGGGATTTAGTATCAAAAATCACATGATGCAGTACAGCTTTAAAGAAAGGTCAGTAGTTGCATTGAGCACAATATATGGCCATATTCAGAAGTGTGGCAGGGTCTTAAACATAAAGATTGACCGGGAGCTCAGAAATTCTGCAATGAACGCATCATCTGCATATAGAATAGAACAAAGAAAGCAGCAGGATATGGAATAGGAGAAAAAGAAAGCATGCCAGAATAGGAAAGTGTATGATGAAATCTTTTCATTGCAAACCAAAAGGAAGCGGATACTGGAAGATGCATCTCTATTAGAGCACATCGTTGACAAACTCATGGATTTTGCAGAGCAAGAACGGAATATTGTACATGTTGCAAAGGCCAATAGCTTTAGAAGAACGATTGGAGACTTGGAGCTGGAACCCCTTCAAATTAATGATAGAGTTGTAGAACTAAAAAGGAAGACTAAAAATGCTACTTTATGAAAAAGATCTAAAGTTTTGAATGTTATTAATATACATATGTTTTCATCTGCTTCACATTTTGATACCTTTGGAAAAAGCATGTTTTCTGTTTAAGTAAAACATACCAAAAGCCCTATAGCAGTGTGCAATAAAAATGACTTTCGCAATGTGAGAATAGAAGAGTGTTAGTCTTTGTTCTAGTAGGTTTGATAAATCTCAGAGTCCAAATTCAATACAAACAATACATTATTACTTTTGTGGCTCTATGTACGGAGACTAAGACTGTATATTAGTTCGTAATAGTTATTTGAACTTTTCAGAAGACATGGAATAACCACAAAGGTTGATTAATTTACATGTCCTTGAAAATCTTTAATTTAGTCCTTGAACAGTACTTGACAACTCCTTGAATCTGCTCATCAAAATCTTGCACGACCCCTGTATTTCGACATGATACTTCCTCTCCGATCAGATTGAATGTATTCTCTGGATTGTTGTGGGTATCTTACACCATTGTGATGAAATAGATATGATATGTTTACTGTATTCCTTGCTGGATTGTTATATTTATTCCTTGAATTTAATGCATGTGTAGATGGGATAGGAAATCGTTTTCTTTCATGATGAATTGTGCTACATAGAATGCTAGATATGGTCATTGCTGACCTCAGTTGGGCATAACTTTTCAGTTTTATATATGACTTACTGTTAAGAGTTTAAGTTCTTATGGATAATATGACTGTTGTCAGAGGTTTCCATTCCCCTAAGTTCAGTCAAGGAAGTGAGTGCTCTGTGTGTGTCATTCTCATTGCCAGATGTTCAAAGTGTGTGTGGTTTACTCTCTAACTTTTCTTGATATTATTCCTATGAGGTGTTGGTGTGCTCACATTCTTTAACGATATGTTCACCTGTGTTTATCACGATTCCGCTACAGTCCCTCGGGGCTATTACCGCCATGACAGTTCCTCTCCAGCCTGTTGTATTCTGCTCCCTGCATCACCACACTTCCTACTCTGTTGTCATATGCCAGGTAGAAGAGGAGGTGACTCATATTGTATTCCTTATGAGATTTATGTATTATTTGCTTTTATGTTTTGCATTGTATAACCAAACCATACCTTTATCTTGTTGGACTGTCATTGACAGGGACTGATATTACCATGTGAATATGAGCAAGAGGTCCTCGTACAGCTACCTGGTAAGGGCAGATTTATAGTTCATTTGATCATGCATGATACACCATTCCAGTTCACTTAACACATGTCAAAACAAACAGCGCACTTCATAGTTGTGATTGTGTCTCAGCAGGAATCCCTATTTTGTGACATCTGTAAATCCATTTTGCATGATACAAGTCTGAAAAGTTGAATGGAGTTCAACTCCATTATTTTTTGTATCATGCAAGTGGACAACGTGATATGGGGTCCATCTGATTGACATTCTGCACTGCCTCATCATTGTCAGTTTCGCGCGTTGAAGTGTTGGTGATGATGATTGGTTGCATGATACGAGCATGATACCAACTATAAATCGGCCTTAAGTGGCTGCTTTCACGACAAAGGGTTAAACTTGAGATTTCAGTATTCCCCTACTGTTCTGGGAGCACTTACTTTCAAAATTTTATGGAGATTCCAAGACCTTCCTTCACGGGTAGTATCGCAATGACAGTTCCTTCCAACCCCTTTCATTTTATTCCCTACATTGTCGTCCTGCTGTTGCTTCAGTGTACTACGCCATTTACACTATGGTTACTGTTCTATTCCTATCTATATTAGCGCTTAGAAATTGCTTTTCATGTGCATTCAAACAACGTAGGATATCATTATTTTTCTTCATTGATTTATTGTCCACACTAAACTATGTGCGACCTGCTCATACCAGTCATACCTGTAATAAACAAGACTTTCCTCTCTCTGCTTTACTATTTTCACACCTCTTTGTAAAGCTACTGAGAAAGTCTTTATTTCCTGATTTCTCTTTTTTAAGGCTACTGAGGGAGTCTTCATTTCTCGATTTCTCGGTTTCTTGATATCTCTTCTCCTATGACAATGGACCTGTGATGTTACAAGGCAACCTTCCCACCATTTTCATTGTTCCCTTTGTTAGGAATGACTGTTTATTTGTGTGTACTAAGTTGTCCCAATATATGTATCATTCCTAGGCCTTTTAGACATGTTGTTCTTTCAGTGTTGTTAATTTTTCATTTTGCTATAGTGTAGCATGAGAACTACAGGGGGATTCCACAGTTCCAGTCATGATTGCTGACATCTGTACGCAATTCCATGTACATAATGGTTCCTTACAAGACCATGCATTTGTAGTTCAGGGCATGTTCACACAGAGATTGTTGTAATAGTCATAGAAAGGACACAGATTCCAGTTATAGATTCCAGTTATAGATTCCAATTATTTTTCAACACTATGCCAGTTACATTCTGTATAATAGCTACAAATACCATTACTTTTGTCCATAGATCATGTGGCACATGATATACCACATTAACTCTCATGCACTAGAGCGGAGGAATATTCCTCTTATTACATTAACCTGCACCATGTAGTACCAAAAGTACTTTTGTTACTCCTCAGAGGTACTCATTTTATTTAGTTAGGATACGGTAATACTCATATTTACTCTATTGCTGGTTACACCTTAGCATTTCACATAAACTATCAGTTAATTCCCTAAGTACCATACATTTCTTTCTTTGAAGACACCATATACAACATAGCAACCATTACGAAATTACATATTCTGCACCACTACAAGCTCATTAACACACCTCTCCCATGCTCTTTGATATAGACATTCTTGGGTTTATCTCCCGTTTTTATGTTCCCTGCTCAGCCCATCAGCATGGACACTACCATTCGTGGGGCCCCCTATTTTATTTGCAATGCTACATACAACACACACACAATGATCAATCCCTAAATAAACTAATTACTTTTAACAGACAAAGTATACATTTCGCTCAAACAACCCAAAGTAACACTTACCTTCTTCTATCTTGTTGATAGGAAACTCTTCATTTAAACTTTCCTCCATCTTCCTTCATTCCTCTATTTCTTCCATCTGCCTCACCACTTTCCCAGGTCCTTTTTATCTCCTCCACTTCTTGCTTTATCGCAATAACAGTCTCTGTTGTCTGCATAAAAAATGCTCTAGCCACCTCCAGTCTTTCCTCCATATGCACCACTTTCTTTTCACTTTTTTAGCTGAGCCCCTGTTGTATTCTATCATTAACTGTTTCATAAGATTCTCTAGTCCAGCAATCTACATTTAGAGGCTCAGAGGCAATGATCACTTCATATTTCAATCATAGCGCAAGAATCTCTATCTAATGACACATCATGTGCTTCTATCTAGGGGTCTGGTACCCAGCTATGTAAGTACTACAGCCCCCATCTTATTCAACTATATTTTGCTTTCACCTCTGGCTCCATTTTATTTCACTTCTACTGCTTACCACTGATAACACCATTTCCCATCCACTCTTATGCACACCTGCACAGTACTTCCCATCATTATACACCCCCCTTCCACTACATTATTACAAATCTGCTTTCAGGAGGTATACTTCTACAATCTACATACAACTCGCATATCACACTAAGTACCCACTCCTCTACTTTATCGATCATTACACTATACCCCACAGCATTTGCTATACACAAGCCTGACTATCACAGATAATATCCCTCCATTATGCACAACGTACTTAGCTTCCTTCTTAAGTCAATACCCCGTTTATTCATCTCATACCATGTTTTTTCTTCTCCCTTTCCCTAACATCTGCCTGACAAGCACCTTCTCATTAAAGAGCCTGATGGTACACGCTGCCATGGTGTCTTCCTACATGACCATATTCAGTACTTGTCTTTAAGCCTGAAATATACTATCCAATGTATTGGATCCAATGTATTGGAATGCAAAACATTTGATGGTGTAGACGCGAAAATTTGATGATATTTGGCTCATCCAACAAATTGAAACGTCCATTAAAAAAGTTGGACGTGTTCAACTTTCATCCAACTTTTTTCCATTGTTCCTATAATCCCTATTGTTCCTCTTGGCGCTAAAAGGACATGTCCCAAATATTTTCACGTCTTATCTTTTGTGCACACACTTGCAAAGTGAATGCGAAATGAATAATGCAGGTCTGTGTAACTGTTGCCAGTAGCTGGAAATCGAATCGTTGCAGCCAGCTTCATTTGCGCGGGAATTGCATCACGAAGTAAGGTGTCTTGTTTTTGAATCTCAAATCCAATGAGGCTTGGGAGCTCCTCAAAATTTTCAGATGACTTTCTTGAAACCTATTTGTATTCCTCATCATTCTCCAGCCAACATTCCTGTAACAGAGTGTTACCTACACCGAGCTCATTACGTTGGGTTAGCCATGGCTTAACGGAAACTGATCTTTGCTTTTTCTGGAGCTGTCTTTTTTGCTTTTTACTAATGATGGCAACAATGATTGCTGCAGCGAAACACTTGTCCTTCAAATCCATGATGAAATGAGGAAGTTGTACAGAAATCGTTCCAATTTATTGGATGAGTGTAAACAGGCGTTTTCATCCTATAAATTGGATGATCCATCTAATCGAATCCAATAAAGTGGACAGTGTATTTCAGGCTTTATTGTCATTTATGTTAAGCCCTCTGTACAAGTCACCACCATCTGTACATCTCTTATTCATACTATCAGACAACCAATATATGCTCACATATACCAGGATACTGTACATCCACATATCTACCCATTAGCAATGACAATCAGTACTCCACATCTCAGATATGGCATGTCACATCATTCTTCCCAATGTACACCCAGTTCCCATCAACTATCCAACGTACATCACCCACATGATTTAGATATTCCCTTTTATTACTTTACAGTTTTGTCATACTGCATGCACACTGGGGACACCACTTTATATCACAGGATACTGTTTATTAAACCCCCCTCTCCAATACTCCCCCTTTTAGGAGCAACTATTTATTAAGCCCCCCTCTCTATTATGCCCTCCCTTAAAAGCACTCAATAGTACCAAAAATAAGCACACTTGGTGAGCAAACATATTGCACCTCCTAGTGATTTTCAAAATGGCAGACAGGGACCATGTTCTGATGTATGAAAACTGTCTACAGTTTCTTTGACCAACCACTTGAGTTACGCGTTTACAGTCACTTTTACGTCCAAATCTGCACTCATCGGAGAAAACCATGTCTTTCCACTTGGCTACTTGCCCTTGACTATTGACACTTGGCTAGTCCTGAACAGCACTGGCCCACCTTACCTTAGCTTTCCTACTTTGAAAGGAAACAAATGGTCTTCATACATATCCCATATTTGAAAATCACTATTATTTGTAGTTGCAATTACACATTGTTTATGTTGGAACCCTTCCCCAATGAAATCGATTACATTACCACCCCAGATTCTCTGATATAGCAGTATTTTTGTCCACTATATACTAGGATGCCTATATGATACTTTATGTCAAATCAATCAGATTGCTCTACATTGTACCACGTGACCTGATTACGCGCACATGATCTCCTCCCAGGATATTCGTCTCATGGCCCCCAGATTTCCGTCAAGGGTAGCCATTTGGGTCTGCTACTTACATAGGAAGAGATCTGAGTTTTATCATTTTTTTTTGCCGAGTTATTCACCTTTCTTGCCATCGCCATTCAGAGCAATACTATTGCTCCTCCCTGCTGGACAATGTGCTGTCAGTTTTGCAAGCAGTCCTGCAGGACGAAGTAGCTCTATGTGTTATCACGAGGAGACTTTGCTTGCTGTTCTTCCTGGTAAGCCTGCTCTACTTTCCTGAAATGGGTTGATTTAAGATTTCCTGTATTTCCTTTGTCCATTTCATCTGTATTCTACTGTTGCGAGCCATTACTACCATATAGTTCCCGTGTGAAGTGGAGGAGAATTTTGTCATTCTGCTTCCAGTTTACTGCTGTTTTTGCTTGATTTCAGTTGCTAAGGTATCCTACATTTCAAGGGTGATATCACCATGACAGATCTTCTCAAGCCATTCAATTCTCTCTGCTAAACCATAGTGCTTTTGCCGGTATGTTGTGATAAACCATATAGAAGGTATTTCATGTTGTATTTTGTGGTATATTATGGTGTATCTCGCATACTTCTACTGCTTTGTTACCTGACATGGGGTAACTTTCGGGAAGCTTTGAATTTGGGTTGTTTTTACATGATGTGAAGTCCCAGTTTTATTTTGAGGAAAATAAAGAAAGGCGTGGTAAAATATCAACCAGTAACATACTGAAGTTGTTTTTTCCTAACTTCCAAAGTTTGTTCGTATTTTTCCTGTATGAGGTTGTTTGTTGTGTTATCGATTATACTGATCATACTGTATATTGGTATGATGGCTGGTTTCCTCCCAGAGATGTGTGATGTCATTGTTAGGTGAAGACTTCAATTTATTCTGAATTTAGATCTCTTACTTATTAGGCTGCTTAAAGTGGCACAAATGGGGAGCTCAAGCCATTGTCTAATATATTTTGAAGCAATGCTGTCAAGGTTTTCAATGATCCAAGTTTTACTTATATCGGCAATGGTTAGGTTCCAAGAAATTTTCGATAATAGAAGGCGATGGTAAAGGAGCAACTTGTTCTTTGGATGACAAGATAAATCATTGAGTTTGCTCATCAGAGTATTTGTAGTATCCAGAAGATCAGACATATGTTGGTGATTATTCATAGTAAAGGTGAAGTACCTGCCTAGATATCTAAATGAACTATCAATTTGAACTGGAGGAACAACTGAATTGTTTATGGTGAGCTTCGGAAGAAATTGTATAGAGGAGGTTGAAGCTTTCCTTATACCAAATGTTGAGCACTTATCTACCCTTAGTATCATTCCTGCCCATGTACACCAGCGAGAAAAGTGGTTTAAAAGCAACTGATTTTCATTTTCAAGACTAGTGATGATGGCGGCATTGTCTGCAAATTGAAACCAGTGAACAGGAAAAAGGGAGTCGAGAGAATAACCAAACTGTTTGAATTTTTGATGAGACATATAGTGGATGAATGTGTTAAAACAAAGATTGAAAGTCAATGGGCTAAGGCAGTCCCCTTGAAGGACACCCCGACCTACCTTAAGGAACGGCGTCTGGTAGCTCTCAGTTACAATAGAAGTGTGAAAATTAGAATAAAGGCTGGAAATCAGGTGTTGTATTTCATTCAGAATGTTATGGTATGACAAGACAGCAGGGATCAGATTATGATGAACTTCACCAAAGGCATTTTTGAGATCAGGTAGGGTAATGATAAGAGATCTTTGTTTAATTCTAGTTTTATTGATGATATTGGCCATTTGTGCAGTGTGCTTGAAAGTACCTGATAGTTTGGGAAGAAATCCTTTTTGAATGCGGTGCTCAATATAACCGTTTTGAGAGAGGAAGGTAAACATAGAGTCCCTGATGCATGATGTGAGAATTTTCAAAGGAACACTCTCGTGTTATTGGCCTAAAGTTGGATGGTTCCAAAGTGTCCCCTTTTTTGTGAATCAGTATAGTGCATGCACTTTTCCATTCCTGTGGAACCTCACCAGATGGCCAGACAACCCGTATAATGTCAGTGATAAAAGACCTGAGGTAAGCACATCTTTTGTATGGAATAATTGAGATTTTATCAAGAGGGCAAGGAGACACGGAAGCTTTGATCCTTCGACTTACTATTAATAATATAATAATAATAGTAATAATAATAATAAGACCAATTTTTATACATGATATACACTTCAACGAGTTAAAACTGCTGTTATTAATGTGTGTCCTGTGCCCTATGCTTTAATGCTAATTCCTAAATAGTACAGTTAAAAATGAATCCAATAAAAGTAAGAATACAGATGTAAAAAACCAGGTCTACCTAATTACATTCAAAGGTAGGTAATTCTTTCTGGCATCCTTGATCAACTTGGCACCGTCAGAAATCATCTATTGAAGCCCCTCATGCTTATTGTCTGATTGACCACTTTTCATGACATTTGCATAAGCATGGTTCTTCTTCCTTAGAAAATGTTTGACTGCCGGTGTTATCCATGGTGCTTGGCAAGGTTTGATTGTTTTAACCTGGTTGGGGATGAGGTTTGAATAGATGTTAAGCAGTACTTCACTGAGCAGCTTCACCTGTTCATTTGGACAAGCAATTCTTCCAAGGTGTTTGTGCCAAGTGAACATATCTATGCTCTTCATTATGTTAATAAAATCTGCCATATCCTGCGGGTATATGAAGGGGGTACCATGTTTGAAACAGAGAGCTTACCATAAACAATATGGTGATGACATTGATTGTGTTACGTTGGATGAAAACCACCTTTGATAATAAGATTGGATTGATCAGTACAAAGTAGATCAAGGCAAGATTCAGAATCACCCATAACATGAGTTGGTTCAGAGATTAACTGCACAGCTGTTACACAGTATTGTATGCGCGGTACTGGATTCTTCTGAACTTTTCATGACAACAGACCGCAACGAGGCAAATTAGTAAAAGTCGGTGTTTTTAGAAAATTGTTATAAATCACAAGAAAATCACACAAAGTTGAAATAAGTTTACCTATAAAGAGCAATCTTTCATTGATGGAAGCTGTTAATTAGTTTTTCCACAGAGTATTCTCAATCGCTGGAAAAAATCCCGATGCAAAGGCCGTTTTCACGATTTTCGGGCGAGAATGCGATTTTGGCCTAAAGTGCTAGTTACTTTTTTGATCGGCGCTTCCAAGCCGTTGATGATATTTACTTCATGTTTTTTGCATGAAATAGCTTAATAACGAGGCTAAAAAATGAGTGTGGTGTCCTTATTAGGAAAACTTGCAAAGTGACTCAAATTCAACTTTTTGTACTTTAGCGCAAGTTTTGAATAGGACCGGTTTTGCTGCATAGTAGGACACCATGCTAAAAACCACGGCCTAACCTGGGTGGTCATAATTATATAGCTTTTAAGGCTCAGAGCAGTAATTTACGGAAGCGCCAATGACTTTTATGAGACCCACTAGTACCCAAACAGCGGGCAGCGGAGGCGATATCGCTGCCTCTGCGCGGCAGCTCACATTCTCTTTGGCCAATAGACATGGCAGAAGTATAAATAAATAAATAAATATGTGTATATATATGAATATATGTCGAAGGTAGGTCTTAGTAACAATTGCTTAGAAGACGTAGCAACAATAAATATGCTCCAGATTGGTGAATTAATAACAAACAGACTTATTCTAGAACTTTCTTCACCCTTTACTTTACTATATACAGACTTTTGAAATTGTTATGGCTTTGGCACCTTCATCATCACCTGAGTCTGTTAGGGTATAAATTTCACTTAGCTTTTCGAAAACGAGTAAGACATTTAGAAATAATTTATTTAATTTTTTTAAGAGGGGCTTTGCTATAAATAAGTGAGATGCACTGTTCTATACAATTGATACACAAGTTCTACTGTGCTACAAGTTTCTTAGAGAATACCTTCAATAAATATCTAAAAAGGTGGTAGAAGGCGTAAAATGTGCTAAATTGTTAACTACAGTGTCTTGTTATACAGAATTCAATCGTTGTAAGTGGATGTGATCGAAATACATACCGTTTTCCAGCAAACCTCCTTGCGATATTCTGTTGTCCCGTGATGCGCGGTACGGAAAACTCGAAGAAAAAAATTTATTTCTACGGCCATAATATGATTTCATGCCGAAATTGAAAGCATTTTGGATAATCAAATACTGGAGAATTCAAAAAAAGCCAAAGCGCGTCAATATCTCGTGTATTTTCCAAAATATAGCCGCGCTTTTACAGTAAGGTACGTAAATAGGCCTAGGCCTCAGTCTCAAGAATCCATTACCGCGGCGTAACAGCTGTGACTGATAAAGGCCTAAGTCAGACGTTATTGATTCAAATAGTCTGCCCTCATTACTTTCATTGTCATTTTGCCACCAGTATGTTGAACGACAATTGAAATTGTCACTGATGATAATACAGAATGGATTGTCATCTTTCATTTTGGAAAGCATCAGTTCAAAATTCATTGAGAACTGATCAAATTCAGTTTGGTCTTGACTTAGACTTCTGTAAATAACTGCATAGAAGTAGTTGTTCTTATCCTTTTGTATCTCACTCACGATACATTCCGGGAGAGTTACTAAATCTAAATGCTGTATTCAAGGAAGGGAATCTTTAGCATATAGTCCAACTCCACCTCTTTTTACATTTTGTGGGTGGTTAGCTTTGTATAATGAATATCGATCTAGAGCTAGTCTATAGCACTATTCAGTGAATGCCACACTGTAAGTCCTTATGCAAGGAAGGCAACAACACGTCCTCAGCCAATTTTCTACCAAGCATGAAACACTACTGTTGTTTTAAGGAGCTGTAGTTCTTTCATCCCATATCATGCCCTATTTCTTCTATGTTAATGTCTCGCATCACAAGTACCCCTATGACACATTGCACTACTGTGTTGCTTAGTGACACTATTTGACACATTTCTCACCATGTTCCCATGCCTTTAGACCTCAACTACACATCATCTACAAGTATTCACTTATTCATACTTTATTCTATCAGACAGATAATATATCGCAGGATACCATTCAACGACATACCAATTCATTATCAATCACATTGAGCACTCCATTTCCACTTACTTTTGGATTTTCCCTGTAACAGTATTATTCTCTACTGACACCACTTTCCCATCCAGCATCCAACATCTGGATGAAGTAGACATAGGCCCTTACGGTGGAACATGCATATCATGACCCTTAGGCGACTATTCATATTACCATCACACCTTATTTTCATTCTCAACACGACGGTAGCAAACCATGGATGAGAAGACGTATAGCATCCACTTCCGAGAGAAGATAATGGTACTATGCATCATTTGTCCACATCTATAGCCACTATCTTACATTTGTACACAATGGACTCTTTGCACATTACTCTGAGGTGCTTAACAAAAGAGAGGGACACATATTAATTTTTCAGGTTTATCCCACCCTATAGACAGTATTGAGACCCAGCTTATTAATTGTAGTCAGTTGAGGAGGCAAGGGCCAATGTCAATTATATCTCAGACATCGCATTTTTCGCTTTGCATTTTCGCAAAGGTACCATGCTATTCCATTCACATTTTGAGTGTTATTTTTAGCTATAAGTAAGTTAGTTGACCAGTTAATAAGACTTCCCTATTTATCAGCTTTTCAACCATGTTTCAAGTATTTACGACTATAAGCACTGACTACTGACCTCATTCAACTGAACACCTTCATACATCCACGTCTCCCCTCACTCCCCTCTCCTACCACATTTTCAAACAGGAACTTACCCTTATTATTCAGTTCCATGTCTTACCTAGATTTACTCTTTTACTTCATGACATTTAGTGGATACCATCAGCAAAACATATACAATCCACCTTTTACAAATATTATCTGACCCTCACCTCTCTGTGTACAAATCTAGCCCATTCTTCAAGGTACAGTGATGCTGCTTCTGACATTACACACTCTTTTACAAGAATACCCAATCTTACACTTCAAGCTTGCACTTCAAATGATCTCATTTCTTGACATTGAGTGTACATTTATTATCAAAGTATTCTAACATCTCACCAAGTTTCATTAATTCTATTCATATCCACTGTATTGCTTTACAACCAGTGTTTATACCACACTAATTTCAGCTCTCTTCTATCCTAGGAGGTATGGTGTCCAAGCGGCACATCTATGAAAGCCTCAAAGTGGAAGGTTGCCAAGGCACTCCACTTCAACAAGAACACAAGGTTCTTATTAACAGATGAGAAAGGGGACCAAATACTATCTTTTTCACTCTTACGCTCTTCTATTTGGCTATTATCTCTTCACCAAGCTACAACCTTTTGTGCCCCACATACCTAATTATCACACCACAATTACCCATACTACTAGGTCTTCTGTCATTGCAGATCAGCATAGACATTACACATGTCAATAAAGAAGACTAGGACAAAGTGCCCAAGGAAGTCAGACACAGGTAACAAGAACACAAAAGGTGAAAAAGCCAAAAAGGACCTGAAGGACACACCACAAACAGTTCATATAACACATAGTAAAGTAGTATTTCATTGGTAGACAAGAGGCCTTTTAACATACTTTCACACAAAGTTTTCACCCAAAGGTTTTTCATTCATTTACAATCTATCCACATATTTTCCCCATATTCCCCTCAAAGTTCATAGAGTTTAATGAATATGCACACTCTCCTTGCACTCCACCCTTTACTACTATGCAGAACTTACATGGCCATAATGTCACCTCATCTTCAATCAAACTACCCCCATTTTATCCAATCTGTATGGTATAACCTACAGAAGTGCAGTGTTTCTTTCATATATTATACATTACTAAAAACATATCGAAAAAGGGATGTCTCTAAGCAATCTCCAACTGTCTCGTCAGTAGGGTGTGGCCCAGTCAATTTGCCTCTACTAGCCAGATATTTTGAACGCTAAAATATGATGCAGGCTGCTCAATTCCCACAAACTCATATGACAACGTTAGCATGTATGTAGTCCGCTAAAACAAACTAATGTCTTTTTAGTATTATTTTTACAACCCTCATTTTATTTTTCACTTATAACTATATGATGTGTGTACTATTATTCTCATCAAGTCTGATTGATGTTAAGTTAAACAGTTTGACTAGTTTGTAACTTTTTACTTTTATACATTCCTGCATCGGCACTATAATCATTGTGGTTGTATTGAAAAAACTATTGTCCTATTATGGCATATTTCTGATATGAGGCTGTTCTCATTTTCTGGCTTATTCTCCCTTACCTACGAAGGGTCTATCAGTATCACACGCAGTTGAGACATACACTTTTTCCAGGGAGTTCCCTGTTCACTGTCATTGTTCTGGTTTATCCTTCACATGCATGAGAGTCTGCTTTCTATCAACTGTCATCTCTCAATCCTGGTTGACGGGTATCCTGTTGTTCAATGATTGTCATCCGCCTACAACCATGCTGCATTGTCTGTTTGCAAGTGTTGATAGAGAAGATGGCGGTGGTTTATGACACTCACAGACCTTCATCCTTTTCATATCAGGTAAGTTGCCTTTTCATAGTAAAGCTCTCACTTTCATATCATCTATAGTATCGTCCATTAATCCATGCTTTTTACATTGTTTAAGCTGATTTACAATGACACTTTCCAAGAGATCCCATCACATCCCTCAAGGGCGCTATCTTTGAGGATGTCAAAACTCTGGGCTCTGACATTATCGTTTACAAATTGCATGTACACTTTTGCTGCAATCACTCCTATTTTATCGTTGTTATCAAAATTTGACTTGGACCTTACAGTTTTATAAGTATTATAAATTTGTGTCCTGCAGTTGAAATTGCATATACACTATATACCACACCACTTCAAAGCAGTCATTGTGTACGTCATAAATATACAATAACATATCCGCCATTGCACATAGTATAGAACATAAGGCAAAATACACTATGCGTATTGTTTGTGTATGAAAAAATGAAAAAAGTTTATGAGAACATAAGGCTGAAATCCCCAACGGTTTAAAAAATCATTAGGCTCCTGTTCTACCATTTACCTTTTTCCTCACGAATAAGTAATTACTTGTGGAGAGGGGGTAGAAGACCTTCTAATATATTTCATTAAATTTCACCCCCCCCCTCTTAGATTTATGTAAATAGTGTTATCTCCACTCCAGTATTTCAGAAGAACCCCCATAGTCCTTCTCTTCAACCATTCTTTATTTTTCCTCCCCCTTCCAGGATCCCTTCCATAGCCCCTTTGTTATTTGTTCAACATAATGGGAGAACAAGGAAATGGAAAAATTTCCAACAAGAGATTCTGGTCACATGTTTAGTGTACAGGCTACTATTTCACTTCTTTTTGTAGCCGCTCAGTTCACAATAAAAATAGCATTGAAAACAAGAGTAATAGAAGTGATAGAATGGTTTGCCTATTTTGACCATGCTCCTCTACTTGAGCCCGTTTGGTTATTGATTTAGCTCTACACCACTACCCTATTAATTATGAAAAGGGTTTCATGGAGGTTACTTGCTTTCAGTTTTGACTTGCACTTCTTCAAAATGCTATAACAAAAACTACTAACTATTCAATAAGTAAGCAAAAACTTTTTGTGGAAAGATACCTAAGATGCAGCGTTATCCTTCTCACACGAATGTGATACATTGGTTTCAAGCTCTGTCTCTAGTTACCCTCAACAACTGCCACTCAAGCGATCCTTCTGTGGAACAGAAATACCTTTTAACGTCATCTCGTACTTCTTTCGCATCACGTGAGTAATTGTTCGAACCCATTTGCGATATTTGCTGCAACCCAGCAGTATTTCCATGTTCCTTACGCCAATCTCCAAGAGTTAATCCAAGTCTAGTATCTCTATCAGCGTACGATGTGGGACAATAATTATTGTTATTTTCATTATTCTGTATACGATTCTTCATTAAATAATTGTGCAATGCAACAACAACTTTTGTTATTGATTTGACTTTCTCTGTCTTAGCAATAATTGGTCTACGAAATACCCTGAATCTTGACGTTGCAATACCAAATGTATTTTCAATAACTCACCGTGCTCTCGAAAGTCGATAGTTGAATATCCTCTGGTCTATTGGTAGGTTCTGATATGGATAAGGCTTCATCATATGAGGTTTTAAACCAAATGCATCATCAGCCACAAAAACAAATGGATATAGTTTTAACGAATCGGGGTTTATTTTGTCAGGTTTTGGAATATTTAATAAATTATGTTCAATAGCATGTCCTAAATGACTATTATTGTAAACACTCCCATCACTCTGTCTACCTGAATCTCCGATATCTACTAATACCAATTTGTATCTGACATTACACACGGCCAACAAAATGATACTATGGGTCTTTTTATAAGTAAAGTACTCTGATCCACTGTTATGTGGGGCTTGCATAACAACATGTTTCCCATCTATTGCCCCTAGTGCATGTGGGAAGTTCCACTTGGTTTCAAATTCAGCTGCAATCTCTCTCCATTGGGCTTCTGTACTTGGGGGGTCAATAAAGTTTAACTTCAATAGAGAATCCCATAGTGCATCGCATGTCTCTGATAATACCTTAGTTATTGTTGTGGGGCTTATTCTGTAGCTGGCTGCAATTGTGCACTGGGCATCTCCTTTCACCAAATACCGCAATGTAAGAGCCAATCTCTCACTTGGCCCTATTGGATCTCGCATTACAGTGCTTTCTTTTGCAATGATGGGTGCAACAAACGACAGAAGCTCCTCAAATGTTGACGGTGACATGTGAAAACATGAGACAAAATAGTCATGGTCGTGAAGTCTTAAGTCCCTTACCAACATGTGAAACTCTCCCTTTTCCAGCCGATCTTTGTATACTTTTCGTACCCAATGGTTTTTCCTCCTTTTTCTCTTTACTTCTTGTAATGTCAAAAGCAGTAGCTTCTTTTTCACTATTAGCAAACTTCGAGCAGACACCATCTTCGAAACTGCGCGCCAAGATATGAATCTCTTCAAAGATTCACGGTGATTTCTCTACAAAATCCCAAACGTCACAGAGCATGCGCACAGTTGCTGCACCGCGACTTCGCTGCGAAAAATTCGCTTCTTCGAAATCAGCCTTTAGGGACATGATTAAAATATCCGACTCCCTTCAGTTTCTTTGGTGATGTAGATGCCATCTATGGTGAGAAGTAGTCACCAATAACTACAGTAGTAGGAAGATACAATTTCTATGTATATACAGCATAGAATAATATATAGATACTATCTGGTCTCTAGTGCCTTATTGCTACAGGTGTAAATTTGTGTGGTATCTGGGGAACACGGAAATGCATATCAGTAAGAGATCGCACTCTTGACAGTGCAACATATACCATGCCCTCTGGGGTGGTCTCTGTGTCAATCCATAGGACTACCCTGGATACTGTTTGACCATGGACCTTAGAAATTGTTGTTGCATAGCCAGGAAGACATGGGTATGTGGTACTTGATCTGTCATCAACATTAGTGGTAATGGGAAATATATTTATAATAAGTCCATTAGGGTGAATAGCCATAATAGTAGTATTGCAAATGCTCTGGACTGTGACAAACTGTCTATTGACAAAGCCAATGGATTTGTTCATATTGAGTGTTAACAGTAGCTTCAGTCCTGTATGTATACGTAGTAATGACTCATCATCTGCAACAACAAGAGCTAATGCATCATCAGTAAAAATATTCTCAATTATTAGACTATTTGTAAACGATGCTGATTTCCTAGTTACTGTTAGGCAACTGAATATCAAGTGAATAAAAGGTTGTGTAGAGCATCATACAGGTTATCTGTAAGTGTTGTAGCTGTAGTAAGAATGCGACCTGTACATAGCCTATTGATCATGTATTGCGATGGTATGTCATATCGAATATGGTGCAAGAATGTAAGTAAACTGTCATCAGTAATAAGAAACTATTGGTGTAATGTAAAGCGGATAGTATAGGAGAGACAGTGGCTACAAGAGCAAATGTTCTTAGCTTGTACAGTGTGGTTATGTTCACTAGCAAGAGGTTGCTGCTGACAGAGGTCTACTGAAAGAACAACAATGGGGCACCTAGCTAGACTGCAAATTGTGCGTATTATATGATGGAAAAAGTCTATGCTGACTGCTGACTTGGGAGATTCCCTGTGCTAGGCTACAAGGCTTCTCAAATTCCTCTTGATTACCATACAGCCCCTTAGCCTAGCACAGATATCAGAGCATTTTTTGCACAAATGTTTCTCACAATTTTCTTCCATTTGCACAATGCAAAGCCAAAGGTCACATGCTCCATTGAAGAGGCCCATGACATCTGGTAACATATAAGATTTCATGTTAGTAGCCTCGTATTGAATATGAGTTTACTTGGAAGTAGGCCTAAGCGCAAACACATGTTTCATTATGGTGTCATCTTTTCATGATAGCAGATGGTAGTTGTGCAAAATAGAAGTCAGCAAAGAGTTTATAGTTAGAAGAAAGTGTGTGTTTTCAAATGAGATCCTTTACACAGTGCAGAAAATTAGTGGAACAGTGACTTAAAAGAGTTGGATTTAGCGTGAGAGAATGTCAAAATGGTGGCAGCTTATAAAACACCACCGGTGTTCGACATTGATAATAGACCTTACAGTAGGTGGATTGCAGAGAATAAACAAGGCTTAGCAGTTGCATTATCTTTGCCTGAGAATTATAGCAATGGGATAAGAGATAAAGTGTTTAGTGATGTGACACTTGATGATTTGAAAGGTGCAAATGGCGTTACAAAACTAACCACTTACATGGATAAAATATGTAAGAAGGATGACTTATCTGCTGTGTATGAAACAGTTTGTGATTTTGACCGATTCCACTGACTGCCTGACATGTCAATGGATGTTTATGTAATGGATTTGGAAAAGCTTTGTAATAAAACAAAGAAATTCAAAATGGAGCTTCTGGAAGCAGTTCATGCATTTAAGCTTCTGGAGGGAGCAGGATTAGACCAGAAAGACAGGCAGTTGGTTCTTACAGGAGTGGATTATAAACAGACAGTCACTTTATTCAAACAGATGGGTAGTGCCTTTAAAAAGTTTTTTGGAAAACAATCACTTGCCAAGGAGACCATATCTCATAGAGCTAGTAAAGTTGAGCCTGCATATGTTACTGAAAGTTATAAAGAAACAGATCAAAATCAGGAAGCCTTATTCACAAAAGGGTACTCACAAACAGGATTTAAGTGCGCTAGGAAGCAGAACTTTAATCCCCAGCATATTCACCAAAGTGGCTACCGTCAAGGGTCTGACATTCCAAGTAAAGGAAGGTGAAGGTGGGCTGCTGGCTATGATGACTTAAGGACCAAGAAGGTTAACCCCATTGGCCCAATGGATATCCTCTACGATGTAGGAGTTGTCAGTCAATAAGATGCTTAATGAAGGATTGTCCAGATTCATATGAAAATATGGACTTAAAGGCAGCTTTTGAGGAGGCAGTTTTATTTACTGTAAATCACGTCGCAGAAATGCACGTTTTAGTGGCAGAGTGCATGCATTCAGCAGTTCTTGATAGTGCATGCAGTTCTACTGTTGCAGGTGAAAAATGGCATCATAGCTATTTAGGTTGGCATTTACACTAGAGATATTTCTCCGGATAAATATGTTTCCGCATAAATAGTTAAGCGGATAGGCCTTCGGTCTACACATGAAACATTTCTCCGGAGAAATGTATTCGCTTTGCCATATAAATTTTTATCCTGATACGCAAGAGTATAAATATTTCTCCGGAAGAAGTTTTTAAAGTGTAAACGTATTTATCCACATAAATATTTATGCTGATTCAATAGGAGGCTATCTTTTCTGTACTTGAGGTCAATACAACATGACATGATATTTGAAAATTGGCGCAAATTTCTTCCTACGATTTGATGTTGTCGTCATTCCAACAATTGTTATCATGGATAATGTCCATGAAATCAAATTGTCATGTGTGATTTTTCTATTGTCGTCTTTGGCAGCTGTAGCTAGACTAAATACCTTGCTAGCTGTGATTTTCGAAAGAAAACATAGGCTGAAGATGAGACATTTGACAATTTTTGGGATTATCTTCTCCCTTGTTATTACTGATGGGTCAGTGTAATGTGGATATTCTTCTGGGTCACTTTCATCTCTCTCCTTAGGGTACCGTAATTGCAGCCTTTCACAGATATCATCATATTTTGATTTAACTGTTTCCCAATCTAGGCCCAATGCAGCTTTGCTGCTCTTATAATCTATAATAACTTGTAACAGTAAAGCAGTTTCTTCATCCGTCCAAGATAGGTTTTTCTTAGTCGTCCTGCCACTTTTGGCTGATACATTTTCTATTTTTGACATAATGAAATATTTAAAGAAGTGGAAACATTCGCTGAACACTCTTCGTGTAACTCGTGTATTGAAAATCATGAATTGTCGCGTGCTTGCGCATGCTCAGTGAAGAATACTCGCTTATGATTTCTCTAGTGTAAACGGAAGGGCTAAGCGGAGAAATATTTATCCTGCATAGTGTAAACGCAACCTATCTGCACAAACAGTTATCCAAATAAATATTTATCCGGAGAAATATATCTAGTGTAAACGCCACCTTAGACTCACTGAGTGATGATAAAATGTCAAAGGTTGCCCAGCAGAATAGCAGTAAAACATTCAGATTTGGAGGTGGGTGTCAGTTACAGTCCAAAGGACAATGGACAATTCCAGGTTCCTTAGCAGGAGTCAATTGTACAATTGTAACAGATGTTGTTGAGAGTGACATTCCACTACTCTTGAGTAAGGATTCAATGAAAGCTGCTAAAGTAAAGCTAAATCTGGAAAATGACAGTGCAACAATTTTTGGACATGATGTTGATCTACAGTGCACAAGCTCAGGACATTACTGTGTTCCTCTACAGCAGCATGACTTACCAGTAGAATCCTGCCTTCCAAGTCCAATCAAACCAGGCTGATGAAAAAAGTGCATTTGGCTCTTGTGGAAAAGCTTCATAAGCAGTTTGCTCACCCTACATCACAAAGGCTGAAATCTTTAATGAAAGATGCAGGCATTGATGAAATAAGTACCTTGGATCTAGTTGGTGATGTATCTGATCAATGTGAAATTTGTACACATTACAAGAAGACACCAGCAAGACCAGTTGTCAGTTTGCCAATGGCAACTAAGGTCAATGATGTTGTTGCAATGGACTTGAAAATTGGCGGCCGGGTGTCTACTTGCTTCACTTGATTGACATGGCTACTCGAATCACACAGTGGTGGATGGCTATATTTCAAAGATGTTGGAAGAGAACAGGGGCATGACACTTGACACTGCTTTAGTATGGGCCATTCATGCAAAAAATGCACTACAGATGGTCTATGGATATAGCCCCTACCAAGTAGTGTTTGGTGCTAATCCTACTTTGCCATCCACTGTAACAAAGAGGTTCTTTGTTACCATGCATTTGTTAAGACCTCGTTTTTCAATGCTTGAAACTATGACTCTAGAAACTGTTTGCAAAATAAAACTCAAATCTTTTCACACAACATTTATCGAAGCTAAGAATCATAACACTCCTTCTCTCAAACTTTTTCATGAATAACTCTGCAAACAATAAGAATTAGTCAACCATACTAAACAAAACAAGTCGTTGTTTCTTGAACGATTCAAGTTCATCTTGAGACACTTGTTCTGCACTTCCCAACTTAGGCTCATCTTTTTGCATAAGTGTAGCTGAAACATGCTTAGGTTGTGATCTATTACTCCCAGGTTCTGTGTTACTTTGGTGAAAAGGTCGTAGATGAAGATCTTTGATAGACTTGGTCGGACCAATAACAGCTTGGTGTCCAATGCCACCACAAGAAAAACATTTCATTTCATGTTTCATCCTGTTCTTTCTCTGGTCAAGAACGCTATGATGCATGTCATTAAAGGTGATGCGTGGACTTTAGCTTCGGCCAGCTTCTGGTTATTTGATTCTAAATACCTCTGCGCTCTATCCGCCACTTCCGTCAAATCCTGGTTCTTTGCTCTTTTTAAATGGACAGCTACCTCTTTTGAGCACACGTTAATCAGTTGTTCTTTAATACACAGATCTCTTAAATCTTCAAATTTTTTTTCAATACCAGCAAACTCAATCCAATTTTCTAAGTACGAACGGATCCTCTCTATGAAGTGGGAAGGAGTTTCATCTCCTTCTGGTCTGCAACTATGGAAACGTCGTCTGTATCCTTCTTCAGTAAAATCAAATTATCGAAGAAGTCCACTCTTGAAAATATTGTAGTCATTTGAGTCTTGGCATGGAAGACTAGAATAAAATTCAAGTGCTTTACCTGTAAGCAGAGCACTAATCCTAATTGCCCAAGTGTCTTCTTTCCATTTGTTGGCAATCGCGAATCACTCACAGCTTTCTAGGAAATAATCCATTTGTTCTTTATCTTAAGAAAACACTCTTTTGTAAAGGCAACAGGATTTAGAAAGAACTGAGCTCAGTTGGTAGAGCACCGATGTACAATGTCAGGGGTCACGAGGTGGAATCCCGCTCGGGTCGGTTATTTTCTCGCACTTTCACTTTTCAAAACACTCTTTCCTCTCGCTCAAATTTCTCTTTCTCTTTCTGCTCCTCTTCCATCTGTTTTTGCTTCACAAACTCCATTAGTTCTTTTCCTTCGAGTTCGAACTCTTTTCCAACACTGACACAATGGTTCTTTCTGTAACAAAATGGTTCTCTGTTAACATGCATTTGTTAAGACCTCGTTTTTTCAATGCTTGAAACTACGACTCTAGAAACTGTTTGCAAAATAAAACTCAAATCTTTTCACACAACATTTATTGAAGCTCAGAATCATAACACTCCTTCTCTCGAACTTTTTCATCAACAACTCTGCAAACAATAAGAATCAGTCAACCATACTAAACAGAACAATAAACATGACGCCACACACATATGTATAATTCCCCTGGGACACATGTGATAAATACAACACTACACTTTAATGCCAATGAACAGACACTTATAACCACTCCACAAAAGCACAGGGGACATAGCGTAACATCCACAATGATTGACAAGCCCCCTGCCCTACATGGTACAACAATAAGTGAATCATTTGCTGAACACTTGGCAGCACTACATGAAGGGAGGAAAGCATTCATTGAAGCTGAATCATCTGCAAAGATTCGGAAAGCCCTTCGCCACCAGAGTCGAAATGTGGGAGGTCAATGTGCAACAGGGGACAAGATCTACGTCAAAAGAGAAGATAGCCAAAAATGGAAGGGGCCTGGAAAAGTGATAGGCCAGGATGGAAAAAGTGTTTTCATTCGCTATGGCAATGTATTTCTCAGAGTTCCAGCATATCATATTGTTTGAGCAGGGGAAGAATACAAGAGAGCACCACAAGCAGAAGATCATGAGCTGCCAAAGCTGGAGATTAGTGGTCAAGATTCACAGCCAAACCAACCTTCAGAAATAGATTTCAATAAAGTGCCTGACAGTGACATTACAGTGGAAGAAGATGACGTTGAAGGTCACATTGACATTACAGTGGAGCAAAATGATTTACCAGTTGGTATTGCTAACAACCAACAATCAGAAAAGGTAGCAATAAAGAATGCTCCACCATCAAAAGTAGCATTGCCTATGAACAAACAGAAGATCAAATATCTCATGAAAGGAAGTGATGTGTTGGAACATGCTCGTAATCCTAATTTGGAACTGATGTTATGCATTGCGTATCGATATTTATGGACCGGCATTACGTATCGATATTTATGGACCAGCATTACGTATCGATATTCATGGACCGGATATGACGCAGAAGAACTCATGAGACATTATAACTTTTTACCCTTATTTAGAATTTTTAATAATAGAACGCATTAGAAGAAACTATATATTAAAGTTATGTTAAAGTAGAAAGTAGAGAGAGAAGTTTTGTGCTGGTATATTATTCACATTGCCGAGACGAAGAGACTGTTAGAGCCGTGCTCAAAGTCGTGCTAGTTTAATCATAAAGTTTAAGTGTAAGTAAAAGAAATAGATTGCTGAACTCGTAGCTGAAGTTATTCTGAAGTTGTCATCAGAAGTACTCGTTTGGGTTCATCTGCGTCTGCTGATACTGCTGTTACAGTGCCAAGATATCCACAAAGATTTTAGGTCGTAAGTTTATTTCTATCTTCTTATATTGTCCGTGGCTTGAAATTATAGAAAGAACTCATTAGTTAGGTCACATAGCAGGTGTGATTTACCATATTGGTGCCGTGACCCGGGATTCACCTGGAATACTCGACTATTCGGTAGTTATTTGTTGGAATAAACTGTTTTCTTTTCTGTAAAGTTTGTTGTATACCAGTGAAGCCTTACACCGGTAGTAGCCGCTGTCTGAAGAGAACAATAGTGACTGTTGTAGTCATACGTCACTTGACTTGTTTGCACTTGTGATATTTAAAGACCTCCGTTGCTGTGTACTTTGCCTATTAGTGTCTATTGACTTTTATTGAAGTACCGTAACCATGGCTGAGATAGAAGCGACAGTGAACAACCTTCAAACCCAATTAACAGCCGTTCAAGCTGCTATTGAGGGCAATTCTCAAATAAGCATGTTTAAGCCTAGGCCATTTTCCGGCGCTCTTCATGAAGACGTAAAAGAATGGACAGCCAAATTTGATTGCTTTGTGAAGTTTTACAGTTGGTGGAATGCGAAGAAACTCGGTGCTATGGTTTTGCTATTTGAAGGTCCCGCGTTGTCCTGGTTTCAGACCCTTCTCGAGGAAATGACAAACAACTTTCCCAGTTTGGTCGATGCATTAAAAACATGATTTGGGGCAACTAACATTGACTTTATTTTACGGCAAGACTTGTATGCCAGGAAGCAAGGCCCTGTTGAACCCCTAGCTTGCTATACGGAAGATATAATCAAACGTTGCCAGCGGTTAAGCATAGGTGAAAATGAGCTCATGAACATTTTTACTAATGGGTTAAACTCGGAACTTAAATCCCACGTGATTTTAAATCAGCTGAAATCCTTCTCGGAAGCTGAGAACTTGGCCCATCTAAGGGATGCCGTATCTAAGAGCTCTGGAGTTAACTCCTGGCCCATAACAGGCCCTACAGTACAAGATCAACGCATTAAACAGTTATAGGGGCAAGTAAACCTTTTGTTGTCTTTGACTTCTGAAAGACAGCACTCTACCCAACAGTCCGTTCATGCAATGTCTCCCGGCCTAAATCCCCAAGCACCGCCAATTTGCCATGAACTAAGTGAAGTGCAACAAGTCAAAACTGAGCTTATTGCTGCGCTTCAAGACGTAAAAAGAAATCAGGTCCCTCAGCGTCAAGGGCAAGCATACCAAAATGTTCGGAGCCCAGGTGACCCACGAGGGCGTACTTTACGGACAACAGACGGGCAGCCTGTATGTACTTTTTGTCAGCGCATTGGACATGTCGTGCGATATTGTGATGAACGCCATAACCAAAACAATCAACATCAGCCTCGATTTCAACAAAGATCGCAAGTTCCATATCGTTTCGCATCAAATATGCAAACTCGTTTCAGGCCAACTGTAGGAGGTAATTCTCAGTCTTCATTTCAACGCAATCAAGGTCGTGAGTTCTATTACCCACAGCAGCAAAATTTAAATGGGGAAGGACCTTCACAGTGGGGAAACTGAAGGTCCCAGGGAGGAGTAATGCTAAAAAGGAACCCCAAGATAGTATAGATCAATGGTTTAAAGAGCGCAAAGATGACTTTCAAGCAAAGGTCTCCTTAGAAAACCGCCCTCATGAAGTAGAAACAAGCATTCATACCGAATTCCACGTTCCCTGCATTGATTCAGAAGCTTCATCAGCAAGACCTTATTCAAATGTATCCATACTCGGAACTATATTGAGTCAAAATGTGCGAATTTTAGTGGATACGGGGGCAGCACTTAGTGTTGTCAGCGAAAACTTGTATCTTTATAGTTTACAGGCCAATTTTTTTTTAAACAAAGTTGGAACTATTACAAACAGTAAAACTGCCAATGGAAACACGTCTCCGGTTTCAGGTCAGGTGTCATTCAAAGTTAAATTGGGAACAAAAACTTATAATTTGCAATGCTTCTGTTGTCCGAAAACGTGCATATAATGTCGTTCTTAGAAAGGATTTCCTTTATGATAATCACGCGGTTATCGATGTAAATGGAGAAACTGTCGCATTTGCCAACGAAAATATTGTTGAATTTGCGAGTAATGACGTTAAGGACACCATCTCTGACGTTTTGACCTCAAACACATATGTAAGTGAAGGACACTGTGAGGTTATATTCCCTGCTTGCCTTGCGAAACCTATCGATCGTGTTGTTGGGTTGATCGATGCAAATAAGACATTACTTAATAAGTATAAGGTAATTGCTGCATCAACTCTATCGTTGCCAGATAATGATTATCACGTGAACTTTCGTTTGATCACTCCAAATGATGAACCTGTATTAATCCATAAAGGTACGCCTATTGGTACCTTTTGCGCACTTTCTGATGCAGACTTTGTTAACAATTGTCAAAGTGATCCATCCGTCTTTGCAATGAACACTGTCACTCATGACGCAGTTACTAGTAGGTTTACTTGTCTACCAAGCCCTAATTTGACAATGGAGGAAAATGCCAGCTTAAACTCGCTCCTCGAAACTATGCTGGTGTTTTCGCTTCCTCAAATACTGAGTTAGGTCGAACCTCTATTGTTAAGCATACAATTGACACAGGCTATGCACGACCTATTAAACAACAACCGTATCGTGTGTCGTTATCGCAGAAAGTTGAAATTGAAAAGCAAATCAACACGATGCTCGAACAAGACATTATTAAAGTCTCTAGCAGTCCTTGGAGTTCCCCCGTGGTTCTTGTTAAAAAGAAAGATGGAACTATTCGATTTTGCGTTGATTACCGAAAACGTAATGCAGTTACCCGTAAGGACAGTTACCCCCTGCCTAGGATTGACGACGCACTAGATGCCCTTTCTGGTGCAAAGTACTTTACTACTTTGGATCTGCAATCTGGCTATCATCAGGTTGCCATGGATACCACTTCTACTGAAAAGACAGCCTTCATATCGCATGCCGGATTATACGAATATAATGTAATGAGTTTCGGCTTAACGAATGCGCCTCCCACTTTCCAACGGTTAATGCACCGAGTGTTGCACGGCCTCGATTGGATAATCTGTTTGGTCTACATCGATGACGTCATACTTTTTTCGTCTACTGTTGAAGAACATTTACTTCGCCTTTCTGCAGTTTTTGATCGTTTGCGCAATGCTAATCTTAAACTAAAGCCGTCGAAATGCCACTTTGCTCGCTCTTCAGTCAACTTTCTTGGATTCGTGGTCTCCGCCGAAGGAATTCTTCCTGATACTAGCAAGATAGATGCTGTCAAAACATGTCCTACTCCAAGGTCTGTCACTGAAGTGCGTAGCTTTTTAGGCCTTTGTACGTATTATCGTCGTTTTGTTAGAGATTTTGCCCAGATTGCTTCGCCTCTTAATCGTCTCACCAGAAAATCCGTTCCTTTTGTCTGGGACAAATCGTGTCAGGGCGCCTTTCAAGAAATGAAAAATCGTTTATGCTCACCTCCAATCCTTGCATACCCAGATTTTTCTCAGCCCTTCCATCTTTACACAGATGCAAGTCAACACGCCATAGGATATATTTTAGGCCAGTTCATTGATAACAAAGAAATTGTTATTTCGTATGGCAGACGTGAACTCAATATTGCCGAAACTTGTTATAGTACAACTGAGCACGAAGCCCTTGCCGTCATTGATGGTATCAAACGTTATCAGCCTTATCTCTACGGTGGAACATTTTATGTACACTCTGACCACGGTAGTCTCTCATGGCTCATGAAAGTCAAAGATCCCACTGGTAGGCTTGCTAGATGGGCATTGCAAGTGCAGCAATATGACTTTGAGATTATTCATCGCCCAGGTAGGCAAAATGGTGCTGCTGATGCTCTTTCCAGACGTGATTATACATCTTTTAACCCTGTCCCTTCTGCTCCAATTGATGCCATTCAAGATGATTGCCCACCAGCTGTCCCATTGCACACCCTGCAATGACAAGATACTGATCTATTCGATATCATTTCATATCTTGAAACAGCAAACTTACCTGCATGTGATGCTAAAGCCCGATCCATATTATTGTCTATTGACTCGTATTACCTTGACGAAAACGGAATTCTGTGCCACCTTTGGGCTCCAGGGAAAGGAAAGATTCCATCACTCCGTTCCCATGTTGTTATTCCTGCATCTCATCGACATGATATTTTGTCCTCTTGTCATGATGATGCCATGGCTGGTCACCTTGGCCCAACTAAAACGTATGAAAAGATTCGCAATCGATATTATTGGCATGGTATGTTCAAGGATATTGAGCACTGGTGTCGAACCTGCATTGATTGTGCCATGCGAAAGTGTCCTCGAAATCACCATAAAGCTCCATTACTTCCTATACCAGTCGATGGCCCATTTGATTGACTTGCTATGGACATATTAGGACCGTTGCCGACCACTCACGATGGTAACAGGTACATCATAGTTTTTTCCGATTATTATACATGCTGGCCAGAAGCTTATGCGCTTCCTTCAATCGAAGCTCCTCGTATTGCACAGCTTCTTATCGATGAGATCCTTGCCCGCCATAGTGCGCCACACACCCTTTTGTCCGATTGTGGGCCGAATTTTCTTGCATCTGTCGTGAAAGCTGTATGTGATATCATGAACACTCGTCGCACGCTTACTACCGCCTACCACCCACAGACGGATGGCTTAGTTGAACGCTTCAACGCTACGCTTTGTGAAGGTCTCAGTATGTACGTTAGCACCCATCAGACGGATTGGGATAGACATTTACCTTTGACACTTTTCGCATATCGGGTAGCTCCGCATGCAACCACTGGTGAGTCTCCATTTTATCTATTGTATGGCAGAGAACCACATTTACCTCTCGATGCGTCGTTGTTGCTGCCAGACTCCAATGTTTCAAATTCCGTTGCGGAGCTGCGTGCACGTCTCGTGAAAAATCTTGAGGAAACACGGAAGATCGTATCATCTAATACTCAACTCGTACAACAACGGATGAAAGACCAATATGATAAGCATTCAGCCCCTGTCCCATTCGATGTTGGTATGCGAGTCTGGGTGTATACTCCTAAGAATCGTAAAGGCCTTTCAAAGAAATTGGCGCATAAGTACCACGGTCCTTATCGCATTGTATCTACATTGTCACCAGTCCATTTCAAACTTCGTACGATGGACAATCGTCCAGTATTGGTTCCCGTACACACGAATCGGATGAAACAATATTATGATCCTGCTGACCGTCCTATCGGCATTCCAGTTTTGCCCGAGGATATGCCTGATCTATCTGACATGGATCTACCTAATGATAGCTTTGATATAGGCACGCCCGTTTCACTTCAGTCCTCCAATACTGTACCGATTCGTCCAGTTGCTCCTCCTGTCCCTGTTGAGCCTTCAATCACACGCTCGGAGGACACTTTTACTCCTGCGCAGATACTCCCAGCTACCAATATCAAGCCAGGAGGCTTGACTTAGTAGGAGGGGGTTATGTTGGAACATGCTCATAATCCTGATTTGGAACTGATGTTATGCATTACGTATCAATATTTATGGACCGGCATTACGTATCGATATTTATGGACCGTCATTACGTATCGATATTCATGGACCGGATATGACGGAGAAGAACTCATGAGACATTATAACTTTTTACCCTTATTTAGAATTTTTAATAATAGAACGCATTAGAAGAAACTATATATTAAAGTTATGTTAAAGTAGAAAGTAGAGAGAGAAGTTTTGTGCTGGTATATTATTCACATTGCCGAGACGAAGAGACTTTTAGAGTCGTGCTCAAAGTCTTGCTAGTTTAATCATAAAGTTTAAGTTTAAGTAAAAGAAATAGATTGCTGAACTCGTAGCTGAAGTTATTCTGAAGTTGTCATCAGAAGTACTCGTTTGGGTTCATCTGCGTCTGCTGATACTGCTGTTACAGTGCCAAGATATCCGCAAAGAGTTTAGGTCGTAAGTTTATTTCTATCTTCTTATATTGTCCGTGGCTTGAAATTATAGAAAGAACTTGTTAGTTAGGTCACATAGCAGGTGTGATTTAACAGGTGTATGGCATGAAAGCACAGTCATAAGCAGAGGTGGAAAAGCATCTGGAAAGAACTGGGCATACTTGAACTTACTGGATGTTGGGGAAGAGCAGCCAAGAGGTGTTTATTTTGATAAAGATGTTGAAGAGTGGAAGTCACTGGAAGTTGTAAATAACACTTCTGTGCCAGATAAAGTGGAGGAAGCTAAACTTATTGAATTGCAAAATTGGTGTAAATTCAAAGTCTATGATGAAGTTGAAGATGCAGGACAGATAAGAATGAGTACACGCTGGGTAATCACATAAAATGTGATTGATGGGCAAAAATCTGTTAAAGCTAGGCTAGTTGCAAGAGGGTTTGAAGAGAATTCAGAGGTGAGATCAGATTCACCAACTGCCAATAAAGAATCATTTCGTATATTCTTAGCCATAACATCAACAATGGTGTGGAAAGCCAAAGCAATGGACATAAAAGCTGCCTTTTTGCAAGGAGAAGAAATCAATCGAACAGTTTCTCTACAGCCCCCAAGAGAAGCTGGAACAGAAAACAAACTCTGGCTTTTAAGGACATTTGTTTACGGTCTGAATGATGCTTCTAGAAAGTGGTATTTCAGTGTTTGGACACATTTATTGCTTCATGGATGTCGGCAAACATCAGCTGATCCAGGGTTTTTCATATGGCTCTACAATGACTGTTTGCAAGGAATATTTATCATGCACGTAGACGATTTTCTGTGGTCAGGTACAGATCTATTTAAGGAGCAAATAATGATACTATTTGTCTTAACTTTCTCTGTGGCAAAGAAAGTGATGAGACCTTTCAGTACATAAGTCTCAATATCAAGCATTCTAATGATGGTATTTTACTTAGTCAGGAAAAGTATGCTAATGATTTATATCAAATTAACACTGCTGCAGCAAGTTTGCAAAGGCCAAGAGATGAACTAAGTTCAACTGAGAGAGATTCATTGCGTGCAATAGCTGGTCAGCTAAAGTAGCTAGCAACCCAGTTGAGGCTGGATATTTCTCATGATGTTCTTGAACTGACAGTGTCTAACAAGCATGCCATTGTGGATAATGTGAAGCAAGCAAATAAAGGTGTCAAGCACGGTAAAGGCACAAATATTGAAATTCATTTTCCGTGCCTTGGTAAACCAGAAGGCCTTCGCTTAGCAGCATTTTCTGATGCATCTTATGCAAACTTAGTTGATGGGGTCTCAAGCGGAGAAGGGTTTATTATTCTACTTGTTGGTGCTAATGGGAGATGCTGCCCTATTGTATGGTGTTCGAAGCAGATCCGCAGAGTAGTAAAGAGCACCTTAGCTGCAGAGACTCTAGCGTTAGTGGATTGTTTAGACACTGCTCTTTACCTTGCATCTATTATCAAAGAAGTCTTGAGTCTCAAGTGCCTTCCAGTTGACTGCTATATTGAAAACAAGTTACATTATGAAAATTTCTTATCAACAAAGCTTGTTGCTGAAAAGCGTCTACGCATTGATATAGCATCAGTCAAGCAAATGATTGATAGAAATGAGGTAAAGTCTATCAATTGGCTAACTGCAGATACACAGTTAGCAGACAGTCTTACAAAGCGCGGGGCATAAGTAAAATCTTTGGTGGACGTTATTGACAACTTGTCAACGTCACCTGCTCATGACCCTTTGCGAGCTTATTTCATCCTTGCTCATCCAAAATGCAGACTATGCAGATTTCATGGGGGCAGTGTTAGTCTTTCCAAGGCTAATCTGCATCTGTTGAACTGGGGCTAGGGGAGCCTGCGATTAGCAGGCTATCAGTACTAAGCTAGTGATTTATATTAATACTTTACCTACCTGTAACAATCTTAGTCTTTGGAACCTATGTCAATCATCTGATTTCCACTTCTATCTTCTTCCTGAAACTGTGCTACATGTGGTGGCAGGTTGGTAGAAATGGTGACATAAAAACAGCCTACATAAATGTCTTAACAGCATAAACAACATGAATGACAATACATTGAGGTAACCATAAGATCAATAATTGTATCATTCTCTACTGATGGAAGTAGAAGTAGCCTGTTGAACTTTTGTACTCAAATGAATTTGCCATCACCCTTGAGCATTCAAGGTTTTGCTAATAATATTTACTGAAACCAAATTGATAGAACATGCTGAGAGTTTGATATGTGATGCTACTAAACATTTCAAAAGTATACTGTGTGCTTAAGATCCGACCATTCTTAGTAGAGATCCTAACCAGCACTTTCGCGTTGTGTTACAGTTGAAGGCACTTGGCACAAAAAGGGATCATATATCAAAATATGGTGTTGTTTTGGTCCTGACAGTTGCTACAGAAGACATGTAGGACTTGTAATGTTTATATTATGTACTTATGATTGATATCTTACTCCCTGTATATATGTAATCCTTGTAGCCCCATGATTTAGTTATGATTTGAGACTAGCAAGAGACACACGTATACTTCTTCACCTCGTCTAATAGTGTTTAGCGAGAACATTACAGGACTACCAAGTGAAATCACCTGTTTGGCACATGTGTTCAGAAGCATTTTGCACCTTTCAGGACATTGAACAGGATTTATTGAAGTGGAGAGAGAGAAACAATGAAAATGTGCCAGATTAACCACAAGGGCTCATTTGATTCAACAGAATCAGCTGCAGCTATGGAAATAGTTTTACATCAATGGAAAGGAGGAAATTGTAATGTGTCACTTACGTTTTTGGCTATTATTCTGATTCTTTTGGTAAAGTCAGAGATCCTGTTGAAAAGAATGGAGAGACAGATGCACTATGTCAAAAGAGTAACAATATTTCTAATATGGCTTCTGGGGCCTTTGACATTTGGCTATTCATCTTCCCATTTGGTGTCCTACATGGAATTGATGCAATAGCACACTGTTTCAAGTCATGTGCAACTGTGTGATTCCCTCAAATGGGATCATTTTTCCCCACTTTCATGCTTAATATATGTTAACCGGTAGGACAAGAAGCCTGATTTTCAGCCTCTACTTTTTAAATATGGGCCATGGTATAGTATACTACAATATGTAGTTGTGCATAAGTGGTCAACAAGTATACTGGCCTTATTGACATCGCAGTTTTAGGTATTCCTCCTCCTAAAGTGCATTCCATCTACAGACTGGAATATTGGAAGAAACGTATCTTGCTGTCATTCATTATCCTGATAACAATGGTTGGCAAGGTTTTCTTACAGGAGATAGTATCTTGTCTATTTGTATTACCACAATTGTGTATAAAATGTGGGTGGTCTTTTTATAGGTGTCTGTGGTCCTTAATTAAGACCCAAAGCCCTGTTATTGCAACAGGTCATCTATGCAGCTACTGTCATTACCTCCCATGTTTTAATTTATATATGCGTTAATGCAATATAGTTGTGTTGTTCATGTGATATTTATTTAACTTAAGTTGTAGCATGCTTTCTGTGGATTTAGTTTTAAGTTTTTGGTTGTGCTTGCCTTAACTGCTTTTCTATTAACCAAGTTGTAATCTATACACATCTGGTTTGTATCAGTTCCAGTTCAATGGATAGTTGTCACGGTATTGTCAAAAATGGAAGACAAATGACTGGAACTCAAGAGGACAGACTCAAGGATAGTAGATCCAAAATAATCATGGAGCCAGGAGCAAGTGTTCAATGACTTAGGCTGCCTTCACGCTGGATGCATTTCATTGATGCTGCCAATATAAGGTGCATGTGTTTTGATGCTCTGCATGCACACTGTGTGTTTTGCGTGGTCACGTAGTGGCTCCGTAGTCACCACTTTTGAGTTACGAACTTCCAAGGCAATGCGGACTACCTTTTGTGGCACGAAAGTCCTAAACACACAGATATGGCTGCAAACTATGATGAAGGTGAAGACCTTATACTTGACAAGTCTGTTGGTACTACAGAACTTCACCACAGCACGAAAAAGCGGTACGAAAAAGTAGAGCTTCATCAACATCTAGTACATCTGCATCATTGTAAGCAAGTATAAGGTCCTACAGCACGAAAAAGCGGTACCATGTTTTAACCATACTGAAAAGCTCTTTTTTGTCCGACACTCGTCAGAGTATGAAACGTCTTTCTGTAAATGCTGGTGAGAAATCCAGTGCCCTCTTTTTCACCAAAACATCTAGAAAGCTCAAGGAGTCGCTTTGCTCCTTCTCTACTGTGAAATGTAAATCTGGATGCAGCAAGTTAAGTTTTTCATGAAAACAGTCACAATCCAGCTCGGAACTAAAGATGACGAAAGTATCGTCCACATATCTAAAGTAGACACCTTGTTTTATGGTGTTATCAAAAAGTCTTCTTTCATGAAAGCCCACAAAAATGTTTGCTAAGATATGTGGAAATGTCTACTTTAGATATGTGGACGATACTTTCGTCCTCTTTAGTTCCGAGCTGGATTGTGACTGTTTTCATGACAAACTTAACGTGCTGCATCCAGCTTTAACTTTCACAGTAGAGAAGGAGCAAAACAACTCCTTGAGCTTTCTAGATGTTTTGGTGAAAAAGAGGGCACTGGATTTCTCACCAGCGTTTACAGGAAGCCAACATTTACAGGGCAATACACCTGTTGGACTTCCTTCTGCCCAAAATCAAGAAAAAGCAGCCTTATCAAAACCTTAGGTCACAGGGCACTAATGATTTGCTCCAAAACTATTAGGCTAAAGTAGGCTCAGAGCTTGATAGAGTAAAACAACTGCTCATTGAAAATGGATATCCAGACGATGTCCTTATTTCTTGTATTAAGCAAAAACTTGCCAACTTTGCAGTGGATAAATCATGTGGTCCTGAGAAGTGCCCAGTTTACCTACAATTGCCCTGGATTGGTAATGTTTCATCGAGATTTGAAAACCACATTAACAAAGCCATTACATCCTGTTTCTATGCTGTGAAACCTCATGTGGTCTAGAATACTAAGGTCATGCTACCATCTGCTAAAAAAGATAGCGTTCCTACCACTCAAAACAGTTGTGTAGTTTATGACTTTTCATGCCGATGTGAAGCTCGGTATGTAGGACGCACTACACAGAGACTAGCTGACAGAATAAAGCAACATATACCCACGAGCATCAGGAAGAAAAACACTACAATAAGGGAACAGCCACCTCGTATGTGTAAAAACTCTAATTCTAAAATGAAAAGTGATTCGGCCATAGGACAACATCTCATTAAAACCCCAGAATGCGCCAAAACATATTCAGACGATAATTGTCGGATCATTGGGCACTGAAGATCATCCTTTCATGTAAGTGTTTTGGAATCAGTTTACATAAAGACTCAAAACCCAGTCTTGTGTAAACAAAAAGAGTTCATTTTCTCACTTGGACTCTTCAAGTAAACAATGGTGAATAGGTGCCAAGAGGCCAATCATATGGCTAACTGGACACATTATTCATCATATCACATGTACCCACATATCTGGCTATAAATCTCGGTTCACCTTTCGGTCGCTATCCGATGTTTCATATTCTGACGAGTGTCGGATGAAAAAAAGCTTTTCAGTATGGTTAAAACATGGTACCGCTGTTTTGTGCTGTAGGACCTTATACTTGCTTACAATGATGCAGATGTAATAGATGTTGATGAAGCTCTACTTTTGCATGATATTCAAGATCGCAGGAACCCTCACTTTCCGTACTGGACATATGAGAAATTTTAGTTGGGCTTGTTACAGGAAGATGAATGCAAGGCTGACTTCTGATTGTTGAAAACTGATGTTCTTGCACTGCACAGAGCACTTCAATGTCCAGAACAACGTAAATGCTATAACGGGGTTGTTGTAGATTCTGTTGAGGCACTTTGTGTTTGTTTACAACGGCTGGCATTTCCTTGTAGATATGGGGATTTGGTACCTAGGTTTGCTAGGCCAGTTCCCCAGTTGTAAATGATTACCAATATGGTAATAGATGATATCTATGAGAGATATTAATCGTCTGTTGTCTTTGGATCAGCCATGGCTATCGAGAGGAAATCTCACGAGCTTTGCTGATGCTAACCATGCCAAAGGTGCAGCCTTACCTAAGTGCTGGGGCTTTGTTGACAGTACTGTTAGACCAATTTGTCGTCCAAGCAGGAATCAAAGGATTGTTTACAATGGCCATAAGAGAGTCCATGCCCTAAAGTTTCAATCGGTGGTTGCACCAAATGGCCTGATTGCCAAGTTGTATAGGCCTATTGAGGGTAGAAGGCATGATGCTGCTATGTTGGCTATGTCTGGACTCATGAGTGAAGTAGAGCAGTATTCATTTGCACCAGATCGCGAGGCTCTATGCATCTATGGGGATCCAGCATACCCACATCGCATACACCTTCAATGCCCATTCCAGCAGAGGCAAGGCTTAACACCAGAACAGCAGGGTTTTAATCATTCTATGAGCCAAGTCAGAGTGTCTGTGGAGTGGGTGTTCAAAGAGATTGGTACCTACTTCAAGTTCATTGATTTTAAGAAAGATTTGAAAATTGGTTTAAGTCCAGTTGGAAAGACCTATGCTGTTTGTGCTCTGCTCCAAAATGCAATAACTTGTTTATATGGTTCAAATACAGCTCAATACTTTGGCATTGAACCTCCAACATTGGAGTTCTATTTCAATGGCCAGTAAAAGTATATGCCTTCACTTTAGAAATTGCTCGTTTTAAAACCATCCAAAATAATGAGCTAATGAAGCCCATTGTATTAAAGCTATCCCATATGAATTGAGAAAATGGCTACTGTACTTAACGTTTCTTCCCAAATGCAGATCACCAAATCAGTTCTAAAGGCATGAAATCAAATCTATTCTATTACCAATACAGCTTCACTTTCAGGTTTCAAAATAGTCTCACCAAAGCAAACATTTTGACTTTGAATAATACTATCATTGGGTAGATTTCAGACTTGCTTTCACACTTGAATAGATTCAGGAGATGTAGATTTGCAAATAAAATGCATTGTCTCCATAGTAAATACCAAGGACTTGTGACATTCCTTTTCACTTTAGAAGTATTAAGCTACAATCTTATGATCTTAAGATTGATTGAACAAATAGAAACCTTAACATTAGATACTTAATACATCTTCTATTTATCATTCATTTTGCTTAAAATTGATAGAATGACACTGCTCTGCTGCTGCATCATATTTATTATTTGTTGTTGCTGCTCCTGCTGCTGTTTTTGTTGTTGCAGTAGCATCATGATCTGCTGTTGCTGCTGAATTATCATGTTCTCTCTGCTTTCTCTCTCTCTTCTCTCCACAATTCTCAGCTCCTTTTCATGACATCCTCTTTCTCTAGTGAACTCTACTTCCTTACTTCAAAGCTCTAACTCTTTCTTCTCAAATCTATCTCTTCCCTCCTCAACTCATTCTCCATTTCTCCTTTCTTTTTCAGATACTACACTGTCTCTCCACCCACCTTTCTTTTTTTACCTTCATTCTCCCTTCCTTTCTCTCTACACATTGTCTCACCTAGCCTCTCCATGGACCTCTTTCTCACACTTTCAGCTGACTCCTTTTCTTTCTCAACCTCCCTTTTTTTCTTTTCCACATTCTTCGCTGACTCATGCTCTGCTGCTTCAATCAGACCAAGAAGTGTTTCACTTGCGTGATCAAGCTCTGTGACATCTTCCCCTGTGATACCACTTGCTCTTTCCTCCATTGCCATCCTTTTTTTGAAGCTTTTCTCCAGTTTGGAATATCACTCCCTTACTCCTCTCTGGTCTACATTAAATTTTGGCTGTTCTGCTTCATTCAACGTATCTGCAATACTGTCCCAGCACTGCCTTCTTTCTCTGCTTCCAAATTTAAATTTGAAAGGGGTTTGGAAAGCAATCTCTCTACATAGTTGCAGGTCATGAATGTAGCTCCACATCTTTTTCACCTTAAATGTGCATTGAAGTATTCTTGGTTTATTTTCAAAATTGTGATTATTATGAAAGTTGCTGATAACACAGAAACATTATATTGTAAGGAAGGCTACAATTTATTCCAGCTTCAGCCTTATTCAAAATCAAAAGGTATCAAGAACAGTCTCAATGCAGTAAAAAATGCTCAACTAGCTTGAAAAGATCATTCATCTATCAAATACATGTTTGGCAAAATCAACAAAATGCCCGCATGAAGCAACAGTCCACATCTACAAATGTATACAGATTTCATTTATTGTGCTCAAGTCTGCAATTTATTCCAAATCGTAAAATGCAAAGAGACAAGCTACCATTGCAAATAGCACATTAAGTCGAATGTGCAAAAACATGATTACGATTTGATTAAGATTTGCACAATCTTCATGTAATAAATGTTCACTTCTTTGTAATATTCCTAGACATATGAGGTACACACGACTGATTTTACCTCAAAGCTGTATGATGATGCAACGTGTTGTTCTCGGCCATCACTGTGAAGGATGAGTTCTATTGAATGAAGGAGAATAAGCTACTGTAAATGGGAGATAGTATGGTAAACAATAAAATGAACATGTGGGATGTAAATACGAGCTTACAAAACGGAGACATTTATAGACTTATAGAACTGTTTTCAGATGTAGATAGCAAAGTATTTTTATGACATGGTTAGGGTGTGTATCACATGCCCTTTGCATTACACACCTATTAATGTAGAAAATATATGAGACGGAGATGAACACTATGTGGTGCAAAATACATTCAGATGATTGTACTATTTTATAAAGCACTTGCATTCCATTGCTTATGAATGTAATTGGTATCCTTTCCAGACATAACCCTGCTCAAAAAGATATTCAAAAGTTTGGAAGATTGCTACATGAGAGTAGATGGGGTATAAGACATCTGGTAGTGCAGGTGGTGTATCAATAGAACATCTTGACTGTACTACAAGCTACAAACTGGAGTTCCTATCACCATATATCAGACACATGGATACACAAGGTAACTTCCATGTAGTTGCTAAAGAGAGTCAAGGAGATTCCTATGAAATAGTGTCATAGTTTCCAACCCCCACGCATTGCGTGTGGGACTCACGCATTCTTTATCTCTGTCACACTTGCCTAACGCCTGCATGAAAGTTCTTATTCTCACGCAAATCTCATGCTTTCAGGAATCTCTGACCATTTTGAAAATTTCATTGCAGCTTCTCGATCGGACAACTTGCTAAAATGTAAAACAAGACTAACTAACTATTCAAGTAAACAGTCAAATGCATTCCATGGGTTTACTTCCGCCAATCCCAAAAATAAATAGGTCGCGTTTTCGATACTTTCGATCCCTGTCCTGTGAAAAAGACAGCAAATGAGATCGAGGTTAGGGAATTAACGTTTTGTAATGGGTTTTGCAACATGGCGCCTACATCGTCTTTGTCTTCAGATGACAGTTCTCCGCCGCTAAAAAAGAAAAATGAAGCAACAAGAAGAATAACGAAACCAAAACAGGTCTACAAATCGAGTTGTAAGGCTGAATGGATGAATGACTACCCTATTACTCGCACTAAAGGTAATAAACATGCATATTACTGTGTGCCTTGCAAGAAAACGATTTCCTGTGGTCATCAAGGACTTGCCGATGTACAAAGACACGTGCAATCTGGATCACATATCAGTTTGGCCCATGCTTTACATGATAACAGAAAAGTTTCAAATATGTTTGCTCCTGCAAATGCAGAAAGTAAATTGAAGGAAGCCACAACAAAGGCCGAGGTGTTACACAGGAACTTCATCGTTCAACACAACGTGCCTTTTTTGTCATCTGATCACATGACAAGACTCTACCTGAAACTGTTCCCTTAAGCCCAGTTTCCACTTAAACGAATTCGGTCGATTCGATCGAATCGATCGATTTGGTGCATGCGCAGTTCCTAAAACTGTGGACTCCCCCTCGACCTCCGTCGACCGAATCGATCGATAGAGAAGTTCAACTGAGTTGAACTTTTCCATCGATCGATAATCCCCTGACCAATCAAATTGTAGAGAACAGCATGACTACAATAGGAAAGTATGTTAATGTGTCAAAAAAATCATACCAAAGGAAGTGACTCAACTGTTGCTCATAGATTACTTCAATTTACAACTTCTCAATAAATTTTTAACTTTTCGTCTAACTACCGAAAATGTCAACTGTCTCAAACGAAGTATTTGCCTATTTGACCTCTTTGCAAAATAATCCACTAGAAATGTCAAGAGAGACTGGGAGAAATTTACGTGTTGTAACTGGAGTAGGGAATAGTTCCCAAACGACAGAAGAAGAGTGTATGAATGACCAAATGACAACAATCTCCGAAAGTTTTTCAGAATTAAATGAGGTGCAGTTTGAGGAGCATTTTGTGGAGGATGTGAGGAGCTATCGCTGTTTATGGGATACTACATCTCGAAGTTTTAAAGATACCCACATGAAAACAAAAGCATGGGATACCCTTGCTGGAAGATATGGGAAAAGCGGTAGGAATTTTCTTACTTTTGTAAAATATAATGAACTTTGAAATTTTGTAAGCTTTTTATGAAAAAGTTGCTTTGTTTTGAAAATAAAGAGCCTTCTGTGCTAGACCATTAAATGGAATTCTCTCACAATTTCAGCTGATGAATTAAAAAAAATGTGGAAAAATTTTAAAGAAAATTTCTCGAAATGCCTCAAGAAAAGGGAGTTAATGACAAGATCAGGGGCTCCTGCAGCATCACTTCCAGAATGCAAGTTATTCAATCAGCTGCAATTTTTAAAGGACAAGGTTATGAACAAAACTACTGTGAGCAATGTACCCCAGGCCTCAACATCACAAGATAGGACTGAAAATGTGGTTTTCCAGCCCATTAGCCCAGATGCTTCAGCACCTAGTCCATCTCCGAGTTTGGAGTCAAACAGCAGCCAATCAAGAAAAAGAAAGGCCAGTAAAACACCGATTCATAACTGAAAAGGATCACCCAGATAACTTTTTATATGAAGCGTTGCAGCAGAAAAGTGAGAATGATGCAGACCAGAGTTTCGCAGATAGTATTGTACCAATATTGAGGGGCCTACCAGCAAAGAAAAACCGCTTGGCAAAAATCGACATACAGCAAATTTTGCTAAAGTACGAATTTGAAGACGATGAGTGATCTTGAGCATAATTATTTTAAGCAGGATATATATGCCTATTGTAAAAATGAAATAGTTATTCAGTATAGAAAGCATAATAGCGATTATTAATACAGAAAACTTATCTGTTAAATAAACTGTGTACAAGCAAATAATTCTTTAAGGTCTATCAAATGGATCATCAGTTCTTTGTACACGTTCGTTTTGCCATTGAACTGCCCCAGCTGCACTGTTAAAATAATTTTTGAAATTATCCCTTACTTGTCGAGAATCACGAGAATAATTATGAGATGCAACATTTCCTATTGGTAAAATACCCTCTGTATGATTTTCATCATTCCTCCACTCCCCTTCAGCATACCCTTGTGGACAGTAGTTGTTACCTTCACCACATTGTCTCCCATGCATTAGAAAGTTATGAAGGGCAAAAACTGCTTTTGTGACTGAAATCACTGTTTCAACATCGCCAATTATTGGGCGTCTAAATATCCTGAAACGGGATGCACAAATTCCAAAAACGTTCTCCACTTGTCTCCTGGCCCTTGAAATTCTATAATTTGTTATTTGTTCTTCAATACCAGCAGCATGCCTTGCATACGGCTTAATGAGGTATGTTTTTAGGGGAAAAGCTTCATCACCAACAAAGACATATGGAAAGAGCGTGTTAGTTCCTGGTAAAATCCTCGGTTTAGGTAGTCCTAATTGGTCGTTATCCATTGCAAACCCTAGTTTACTTGCTACAAAAACACCACCATCACTTTGTCTTCCTGAATCCCTGATATCAACCATGGTAAATTCATAATTCGCATTAACAACTGCCATTAAAACTATGCTGTGTGTTTTTTTGTAACTAAAGTAGTATGAGCAGCTTGATGCAGGAGCTTGCATAACAATATGCTTGCCATCTATTGCCCCTACACAGTTGGGGAAGTTCCATTTGGTTTCAAATTCACAAGCGATTGACTTCCATTCGTTCTCGGTACTTGGAACTTTTAAGAAACCGGCCTGCAAAAGCTCGTCCCAGATAACTTGTGTTGTTTCCTTTATTATTCTATGAACTGATGTCTTGCTCATTCTGTAACTAGCTGCAATGGTTGTTTGGGCATCACCTGTTACAAGGTATCTTAAAGTTACTGATAATCGCTCTCCCGGTGAAATTGCTTCTCTTTTAACGGAAGATTTAGTGATTCTTCGGGCTACTAGTGCCAATAATGTCTCATATTTTTGTGGCGTCATTCTAAATTGTTGGTAAAACAACATTTCGTCAACAACCTGCATTTCCTTAATCAACGAGCGGTATTCTCCTTTTTCTCTCCTTTCCCTGTACAGCTGTCTTACCCATACTCTTTTAGATTTTGTAACTTGAAGATTTCGACGTCTTTCCCTTCTTTTTATTAAAAGTGCAATTATTATCTCCTTCCTGGTTAGGCCCATTTTACAAATGCCTTTGGTTTTGTTTTGATAGAAAAGTTAAACCCTGTCTGATCGATTCGGTCGAATCGATCGATTCGTTTCAGTGGAAACTGCCAGCCCTCTCGACCGATTCGATCGAATCGATCGATTCGACCGCATTCGTTTAAGTGGAAACCCGGCTTTACTCGCACATTGCAAAAAGTTTTGCATGCAGTAGAACAAAAACATCTTGTGTCCTTAATGATGCAATGATGCCTCCTTCAAAAGATTACTTGACTTCATATATGAAAGAAAACCTTTTTTCACTGGTGAACGATGGGTCCAGTGACACTGGTATTCAAAAGATGAATGCTGTTTGTGCACATATATTTGATGTCAATCGGTCAAATAAAATGGAAATCAAGTTCTATGACATGTGTACAACATCTGGAGAAGACTGTTCCAAAGCAGAGACACTGTTTAATGCAACTGATAGTGCTTTTGTAAAAGGTGACTTATCTTGGAAACATTGTGTAAGTGTGGGATTGGACTACACAAATGTTAACATGGGAAACAGAAATTCAGTTAAATCTAGAGTGCTTCAGAAAAATCCAAGGTGTTTTATTGATGGGTGTTACTGTCATTTAGCGCATATTGCAGCAAAGGAAGGTGGTTCTGCTTATTCAAAAACCTCAAAATTTGACATCGAAGATCATATGGTAGATTTGTATTACTATTTCAAAGGCAGCACTCGAAGAAAAGGTATTTTGACTGAGTTTTTAGATTTCCATGGTATGGATATGGAATGGGAAAGTCTTGGAAAATATGTAACAATGCGATGGTTATCATTAGAGCAATGTGTAGACAAGGAGTTAAAGAAATTCCCAGCCTTAAAATCAATGTTTATGAGCAGAGGTTCCAGGACTGGTCAGCAAGATAATGGAAGAAATGGAGATGAGGATGAAGAACCAATAATGAGAGGGAAAAGATTAGAAAAAGCATTTTCTGATCCAATGACTGAAGTACATATAGCTTGTTGTGTATCAGCTTTGTCCCTCCTTACACATTATAACCTATTTCTGCAAAGATCAGATCCTCTTGCCCATAAAGTCAAACCCATGACAGATGCATTAGCTTGCAAGATTGGAATGAGATTTTTAACACCTGATGTATTAGATGAGATTACTATTAAAACTATAGAGGATGAGGAAAACTATTTACCACTTTCAAATGTTTTTGTTGGTATGTGTACATGCAATACATTACGAAAACTTCTTAACGAAGGGATCATTGCTGATGCTAAATACAACTTGATGCTAAAAGCAGCACAGGAATTTTACAAGGAAAGTTTAAAGTATGTTTTAAAAAAGATGGATAAGTCTGAAGGTTTTTGGAAACATGCTGTTTGGATTGACTTTTTCCATAGAAATAAAGCTAATTGGGAAGATGTCCATTATTTCACTGAAATGTATAAGGATGTGCTTTCTTTTTCTGAGAGGGAATATGAGCAATTGTGTGAAGAGTTTATTGATTGTCAAACAATCAGTGAAGCTGAAATTTGCCTTGATGAAGCAATCATAGAAGAGCATGAAGATGGAACAAAAGAGTACCGCATAGATGTCATCTGGTATTGAGTTGCAAAACCTCAAGTCTCCTATTGGAAGCACTTATAGATTTAGAAAGCTATTCAAAGTGGCTAAAATCATTATAATTACACCTCACTCAAATGCTGGAGTTGAGCGAGTATATTCTCTAGTAAACAAAACTAAACCAGAAAAGTCTGATTGTAACTGCCCGGATGTCAACAGGTCATTATCATCAATCCTTGCTGATCCAATAATTGTTATTTTGCTCCACTTTTATTATGCTTTATGATAAAGTAAGACATCAATGAAGATTTTAATATAATCCTTTGATTTTCAGACGTTGTTACACCTTCGATATTCAAGAATAATTTCAGAATAATATCAGGCTCAAAGCCAAAACAAATGAAGAATAGTGAAACTCAGTGAAAAATTAGGCATTCTCATAAAAATGTGTGTATCCTGTGCTGCTGCATTCTGTTTGCACATTGATTGTTTTGGTGAAGTTGGCATGGTGGATGGGAAGGCTATTCTTGCTTGCGTATGAAAATTTTTGAGAAGACTTATTTGTTTTCTATGGTTCGTCACTTTTTGTATGTGATTAAGCAATACAGATGTGAAAGAAAAGTGAGTCAAACGTTTGTGGATTTTACATTCAAATAAAGCAAAGGGAACTGGTGACTTGACAGACATGTATGATCTGTGCAGTGCTTTCTGAAGACCGCGATGATATAACTGCAGTGACATACTTTTTCTTGTTCCCGTCACAGATACATTCTTGTACATTGTTCTAGTGCAACTTTGGTATGTCTTGTGTGAATGTTTTGTTATTTTGCTTCTGAACTGTGACTACTTGCCTTTTTTCATTCACATTCTTTTGTATCATCAGTGATCTTTATTTTGCTCATGTTCTAAGCATTTCAAGTGTTTATTTCTGACCACAGATGTGCTCCATCAAAATGAAACATTGCACAGGAGTGTGAGAAACATTGCAGAGGAGTGAGCCACAACATTCTGTTCTGCAGTTCAGTTTTGAAAGCTAAAAATTTTCTGAATTTTGAGAAATATTCTTGATGCTCCTGAAAAAATTGTGATAATTTTGAAGAAAATCCCCTAGAAAAACCTGGAAATTTGGCAGAATATCCCCTGGGAAACCCTGGGAAAAATTCTCTTTTGAGTGTTGGCCACCCTGAGAAAAACCTTCGTTTAATCTGTGATCACTGGGACGAAGTGAGGCCATATGTAAATTAGTACACGTATCACATAAAAGCCATGCTATCTTCACTTATTTCATTGCTCTCCAGCTCTTCATGGTCATTAATAGTCATTACATCTACCAAAGCCTTTATGGTGTTTCTTAGATACCTTTTCAGTTTTGCTTATTGTGTCTTGGCTTCTTCTTGCAGCCTTCTCAAAACGTCTGGAGTAGTTAGCACTTCACCTTCTTTTGTCTGGACTCGATTGTGCTTCTTCTTAGCAATTTCAGCTGCCTTCTTGTTGCTTTGAGAAGGTTGGGGGGCTATGGCTTCTTCTGTTGCCTGCTGTAGACACCTGTGGGGTATCAGGACAAGGAGTGATTGCCAATGTGTTCTCATCAGCAAGTTCCTGAGCTTCTTTAACACATTTATCTACACTTATAGCACTCCTGTCAAATGGCCAAAGTCCTGAGCACTTGACCCTGTTAACCAGGTGGGAGGTAGTCTTACTTTCCCAGAGAGTCTTAAGGAGTGTACAAAATTACCTTTTTCTGACCGCTTTCATTCAGGTTTCTCGATAGAAATGCAGTAGGATTTTTCTCCAATTGACTTTCACTGGAAAGGCGAGGTGAGTGTGGAGCACTTCACCTGAGCAACAATAATAAGCTCTTCCTCCTAATCTGTCAACACCTGCTTTCTTCCAGCTCCTATTTTCTTTGGTTTTTTGGTGACTCAACGCCTAAGCATTTCTCGGCTAATGTCATAGATCTCAACAGCACTATGACTACTTGTACCTTCAATCAGCACTTTGCACATAGCCACTTGTAGCATATCCTGGTCATAATGTTCGTTTTTGCATTTTTATCTCCGAGGTATTCTGCAAGTGAAAGAGAAGTAAACAGGCTATTTTCTAGTTTTCGCATTTAATAGACCTTTTGTTTGCTTTCATCTTCACTCTATTCATTTTAATTTTGCACATTGTTAGTATAACTTGATGTAATATAGTTAATATAGTGATATCTAAAGTGAAACACCTGAAAGCTGGGTGACCCAAATTACCCCTCCAAGATAAAACTGCAAATTATCTGCATTAGTCTGCACCAATGGCCTAATTGAACAACTGTTCTAATATTTGGATACAGTTTTTGGAAAATAAAGAATCGAGCATAATTTGCTGAATGAATCTCTTATCTTTTGAGGAAGTTTAATGCTAACAAAAAAGCCACTAACCTCAGTAGAAATGTGTTCTCATCCTCAAAACCTCTAGGAAATGAAGACTTGTAGACCAGCTGCATTCATCTTACAATGCAATTTGCTGACACCATCCATAATGGCAGCCTAGTTGTTAAGCTGCTTAGTTTAGGTGAAAATCACAAAACAGTCAGTAGTGACCCAAATTACCCCACCCCACCCCACCACACCCCATCCCACCCCACCCCACCCCACCCTATATATTACCAAAATTTCTCAGCAGTAATATATTAGAAATAAACCGTAGAAAAATGACAATTGATTTCAATTTGTAAAACATGTTTTGATTGCTTCACGAACCATCTTCAGTTACAAAATAAGCATATTACATGGTGCAAACGATATAAAGGGAAGTGATTACTCCCTAGGGGTCTTGCAACATATACTATTCCATTGAGATAGAATGCATTGGTGCTTAAAATCAGGGTTATAGTCTTCATCATCACCTAGGGTGGGGGCTTATTAACAATTTGAAGTTCTAGCAAGGAGGCTTATTTGATGGGGGGCTAATTCAAGGCTTTATGGTATATATATATCCTTCCATAAAGCCAAAAAATATTGATGACCAATTTATTCTACAAAGCCTAAAGATCATCCTAGAGAAAAATGTATTTAATTTTGATGGCCGTAAATATTTACAAATTCAAGGAACAGCTATGGGCACAAAATGTGCCCCTGTCTATGCAACTTTGGTAGTGGCCTTCCTAGAAGCAAAACTATACCAAAAAATTGAAATGAAATTTGGGGAGGAGTACCGTGAAAAATTTGAAAATGAATGGTTTCGATACTTAGATGATTGTTTCATCTATTGGGATACAACACTCGGTCACGAAGATCAACTTCATGTAATTTTAAACAGTTTACATCCAAAAATAAAATTTACTATGGAATCAAATGCTAATGAGATGCACTTCCTGGATGTAAAACTACTAATATCTAATGAAAAAGTCATTACAGACATATATTACAAACCAACAGATACCCAAAATTATGTGCCATTTCAATCATCACACCCCAAACATACCGTGAACAATATCCCATACAACCTTGCAAGACGATTATGCACGATTATCGACCAAAGATCTACGCTGGAAACAAGATTAGAGCAGCTTAAAAATACCCTCACTCACCTTGGATATCCAATAACCCTCATAAACCAAGGCATAATAAAAGCCAAAAGCATTCCACAAGAGACATTGCGTTCAAACACAACAGAAAACAAAACAGACAATTTGCTCACTTTTGTATCAACATATAATCCTAGGAACCCAAACATATTCTCAATTATACGAAAATCCATACCAATTTTGAATTCAAGCCCCAAAATGAATAAGGAAATGAAAAAAATCAAATTAATACCCAGCAGACGACAACCAGAAAATCTAAAAAGAATACTAACAAGAGCCAAATTTGAATCAAACTACAATACTTCCAACGAACCCAAAATATCCAAATGCACAGATCCCCGCTGTCAAACCTGTAAAGAAATCCTTGTCGGCAGCCAGGTAGAAATAGGCCCCAAAGATAACAAAAAAACTTTCAATATTAAAACAAAAATGAATTGCGGGGTAAGAGACTTTATATATGTTTTAACATGCAATGCATGTAAAGAAAATTACATCGGCGAGTCAGGCGATACGCTAAGACACAGAGCAACGGTCCATCGAAATCAAATTAATCAAACCCAATATAGAAATTTAAAGGTCAGCAAACATATTTATAATTGTGCAAAAACTATTTCCCCAATGTTTACAATTTGCCCCTTCTACAAACTGCAGAACCAGGACGAAACATTTCGAAAAGAAAAGGAGGACTATTTCATACAGAAATTCAAGCCTTCCCTAAACAGTGCTTAAAACAACTTAGAACCTCGTTTTCATGAATACAACTAAAACGTCATATCAATCAAAGTCCCATACTCAATCAATACGTTATACTAATCGAAATCTCACATGTAAAAAAAGTATAAATTTAGTAATACGAACTCAAAAAATCAGTGTAGCCTGAAGAGTCCGCGTGAACGGACGAAACTAGTCGCTAATTATAAAGTCAATCGGAGTTCAGTGTCATTTCTGTGTTTTACTCTATATTAAACGGTGCACAGACCTCTCTTCGTTTTAACATATATATATATATATATATATATATATATATATATATATATATATATATATATATATATATATATATATATATATATATATATATATATATATCAATTCGGCTAAGGCTGACATAGGTAAATACTAAGTCATGAGTGGGCTACCACAATTGGAAAATTTATTTTGGCCCCAGTGCGGATTCGAACTCACGATGTTTAGATCAGAAGACTCCTGTGCTAATCAAGTGCGCCATTCAGGCACAAAAGAATAGCGGTGGAATCTTAAGGTCATTCTACTGTGAGTCCCTCAACGCATCTAGGGCCTTCTCTATGTTTCGGCTATAATGCCTTCTTCAGAGCCAAGCGTACTATATTCTATCAATTCGGCTAAGGCTGACATAGGTAAATACTAAGTCATGAGTGGGCTACCACAATTGGAAAATTTATTTTGGCCCCAGTGCGGATTAGCCGAATTGATAGAATATAGTACGCTTGGCTCTGAAGAAGGCATTATAGCCGAAACATAGAGAAGGCCCTAGATGCGTTGAGGGACTCACAGTAGAATGACCTTAAGATTCCACCGCTATTCTTTTGTGCCTGAATGGCGCAATTGATTAGCACAGGAGTCTTCTGATCTAAACATCGTGAGTTCGAATCCGCACTGGGGCCAAAATAAATTTTCCAATTGTGGTAGCCCACTCATGACTTAGTATATATATATATATATATATATATATATATATATATATATATATATATATATATATATATATATATATATATATATATATATATATATATATATATATATATATATATATATATATATATATATATATATATATATATATATATATATATATATGTAATGTACTTGTCAGCTAATAACTTTTAGTTCAGAATGAGATTGAGGTGTCTCCTGGCTTTACAAATATGGATGAGGCAATGGACCTGCGGGATGAGACCCAATTTCTAGGAGAAGTGGAAGGTGAAGAAGAAACACAATCCTCAATAGTGACCAATGCACTACAGCAAACAACTTTGAATCTGGCAGGATCATCTACTACCAGCCAATCCATAAAGTCAACCCCCACAGCAGAAAATTGTAATAAAAAAGGTAGCAGCTCTTGTTCCTGCAAAGGAAAAGCAAATGAAGCCAGATGATGAACTGTTGTCCTTGGCTATCAAAAGGTTCAAAGAAGTACCTAATAAAAGTGAAGAACCAACATTTCAGACAGAGGATGAAGTGTATGCAAACATCTTGCAATGCAGATTGGCAGACTAAAAAATGAGGGTAGAAAAGAAGTTTTGAAAAAGAAAACCCAGCAACTCCTTTATGAAGGTCAGTTTGAAGACTCATGGAGCCAACCCCAATAGGACATAAACATTGTCTAGCCTCAAGATGTTTACATTGTCTTTTCTATTATTTTCAAGTGTATGTGCATCCATGGACTTTTCTTTGTAGTATTGAACTTGCTTTTCTGACATACTATATCATGCAAAGTTAAAAATTGAATAGCTTTTAACCCAATGGGAGGATTTAAAGTTTACAGATTCTAATCTATAGTAAGTGTTTAAGTGCATCTGTTCTTCTATGTTATTTCTTGACTGGGAGTTCTCATTGGTTGGTAAAAGTATGATGTAAGAGCTTTCTATTGTAAAGGTAACGTGCTGGCATCTAACGTACTCACCTTTAAAAAGTGTTCCTAGAGAGCTAGAAAAATAGCACCACAGACTTCTGGTACAATCATGCTTATAGTATTTTTTGGCATTCTAAATGAGAATTCAAGGGACTTGAATGTATCCCCTAAAAGTTAGAAGAAAGGTGTCAAAAAGAAAGTCATTATGATTAGCTTAAAAAATTTATAAGTAAGAGCCAGAAAATAGTACCTGTTGCCAAAACTCTTAGTGTCACAGCCAGTCTTTCTGCAGCAGGGAGCTGCCCTAGGTAGCTGGGTGTCCTGCTTCTCAATTTGCAGTTGTACACGACCTAACATTTCATCGAGCTGTCTGACATCCTGAAAAAGTTCATGTAGCTTGCTGTATCTGTCACAATGTCTGGGACCAAGCTATTGAATGCTCCAAGCTTATGCCTGTTATCTATCGAGGATCATGTCCAATATTTTTGTCTTTTTCTTCGGCCTCGTTTTCTTCTTCAGTATCAATGCAAAAGCAAGTATTTCCAGTGCATCATCACCCATGCTTTATCCAACAAGTTTAGTGAGCAACTAGTTTTCCCGCCTTTTTCTCTGTAGAAAAGTGTCTACAAGTGTGAACATGCAGCAACAAAAGAGTCTACCAACAGAACTCTATCATTATTTACTATAAGCATAATACTATAAGCATGATACTATAAGCATGATTGTACCAGAAGTCTGTGGTGCTATTTTTCTAGCTCTCTAGGAACAAGTGGTAAAGGTGAGTACGTTAGATGCCAGCACTTTAACTTTAAATAGAAAGCTCTTAGACCACATTTATAAGCTGTATGTAAGACCTCATTTAGATTATGGGGATATTATATACCATAAATATGATCCAGATAAGCAACTGAACGTCACTGAACAGTTGGAGCAGACGCAATATAAAGCCGCACTAGCAGTCTCCGGGGCATGGAAGGGTACCAACAGGTTAAGACGTCTTGAAGAGCTTGGATGGGAAACACTTTATGATCGTAGGCGGTATCGAAGGCTGTGCCATTTTTTTGTTCTTTCCAAGTCCAAAACCCCAGTTTATCTTTATCAAGAACTTCCAGAACAGCGAACTGTTGAGTATAATTTGAGAAACACTCGCTATTATGAGCCGAATTTAAGTAGGACGGTCCGTTTCTCAAATTCCTATTTTTTGAACATACTAGATGAATGGAACAAATTAGATAAAGCAGTTCAAGGATCTCCCTCCATTTCAGTATTTAAGAAAAACTTGTTGCAAATCATTAGACCTTTAAAAAACCCAGTTTACAACATTTGTGATATTGTAGGTGTTAAAATACTAACAAGGCTTCGAGTCAAGTTCAGCTCCTTGAATGAGCATAGATTTAGGCACACCTTTGAATGTTTGAGTCCAGCGTGTGTTTGTGGAGCAACTAAGGAAGACACTGAGCACTACCTCCTGCACTGCCCACAGTTCTGTACTTTGCGCCAAACTCTCCTTGGTCAAATATCAGATGTTGGTTTTGATATAGCTAACATGACTACTAGGGATCTTTGTTATTTGTTGTTGTATGGTAAGCCTAATGGAAGCACACTTATTAATAGAATGATATTAGAAGCAACAATATCCTTTATTAAATCTTCTAAAAGGTTTGAATAACTACGTTGGGGGGTAACAACAGCCACACCCTTCTCCTTTGTTTGTGTTTGGTTTAGTTTTCGTAACTGGCTCATGCTGAGGGCAATGGTAGTCTCTAACCCAACAAAATTTTTCCTTCAGACAGCATGTTCTACTTTTTAATGTTTGATATTTTGGAACACGTGTTGTCGTGTGCGTGTGACTGCCATTGACCTCAGCATGAATACCTACTTTGCACTTTGTAAATAAAAAATGAAATTGTAAGTGGCACTTGTAGTGAGGACTCGGTGACACCATGTCTTTCCTCACTGCGAGTGTTCACAAGAAAATGTATTTTTATTTTTCTTTTTAAGAACTTGTTTTTATATGATAAAAAAAAAAGAAATCTATCAAGAAGAGTGTATAGACAAAATCTGTTGACAAAAGTCTACAGTGTGAACCTAGTATTAGTAGTAAATAGCTATATTTTCACACAATATTGTTTATTTGTCCTGAAGGACTGTTTAGACTACCGCAAAATGGGGTTACTTTGGCCCTCGGGGGTTACTTTGACCCCAGACACAGAATTTGTGTCATTCAAAAGCCTGAGTGCCCCTTTTAGTAAACAAATCTTTTTTAATGGACTGTTCCTACCAAACTTAATAAGCAGAATAACAAAGATCAAAGTAATAGGACATTTTCAGCATCTTTATGTGTAGCTAGAAGCAATCGTGAATGATGTAAAAAAATAATCTTTGTAAGCTTCTTATTCAGATGGATGAAATAACCTAAATACAACATCATAAGCCAAGTAAGCTTGAAACATAGGTCATAGTTAGAAGTGATAAATACTTAGCTGAGGAGTTTCTCCTTTGTTTTCCCACTATTTTACTATTTTCGTGACAGGTCTCCAGAAGCTGAATATTTTAATTTTTGTGGGGGTACTTTGGTCCACATTATTTCTTAAATTACAGTGTAAATATTCACTGAACAAGGATCTTACCACCCCACATTGTCACTGTTTCTGTTGTCATTGTATTGTGATGCTTATGTGTTGTTGTTGTTGTTGTTGATGATAAGCCAAAATAATGGCCTAGAAATGCCAAGAAATTACAAGAGAAAGCTTGGAAGCCACAGATACAGGGATTACTCAGATGAAACCATTAAAAGAGCATTAAATGCTATTAAGAACAAAGTACTGACACAGAGAGAAGCAGAAGCTTACTTCAAAATCCCAAGAAGCACACTGAAGAATAAACTCAAAGGCCTTCATCAGTTGGAAGTTGGTGGGCAAACTGTGCTCGACAAACCTGCTGAAGAAGCACTAACACAGCATTGCATAGTGTTGTGTATTCTAATGTGAACATTCGGATTAACGTGGACATAGAAGTACGATGAGAGAGCACGCTAACATAGGAAGCCATGTCTTGTTAACCAGTCTCAAAAAGTCCTTGTTAGAAACGAGGCTGAGCCTCTTAACAAAAGTTATACTGATTACAATATACTACATTCTCCCTTTTCTTGCAATTGTTCTCTTTGTGTATGAATAGAAGGGTAGCAAAATATAATGAACAAAACTGCTAATATAAAGGTTCTTTAACAAGTATTCTTGGAGTCTGTAACCGAAGTCCAGTGTCCAGTGAAGACTTCTTCGAATCGATCAGCAAAGCGTGAAAAATAGTAATAATGTCCAATAATATAAGAATATAGAAGTATAATGTTCAAGTCTCTTCGATTCACCTCTTCTTGTAACGTCTTTTTGTTTGGAATTTCTTCTCTGGTCCTGTTCTTTGAATCTGTATAGGTGTTTCATCCGGGATGAAAGTTGGAATTCTGTTGTCCATAACTTCAATGTCATTCTGCGGGCTAAGTTCATGTGGATTGTTCTCTCGATAATCAAACAAATTACGCAGATTGCTTTCTCTAGCATTACTGTTGTTGTCTTCAACGGAGCTAGTGTTTTGACTTGTGCTCGGTCTGCCAAGTCTATGCTCTGAACTTATTGATCCTGTGACATTTCCTTCAGTCCCAATCGGTAGTTCATATATACTTTCGTCATCTTGGTCTTCGTTCTGTACCTGTTCTTTTGTGAGATGTCTTTCTTTGTCAAATTCTCTTTCATGGTATATCTTCAGATGCGCTTTGTTTCTGTAGTATTTGTTTCCATCTTTATTCTCTATCAATGCACTTTTCTTGTAAACTTTTGAAACTTTGAATCTCTCATTCAACCAGTTAGGTGATAATTTGTGTTTCTTCCACAAATTCTTTACAAAGACTGTGTCTCCTTCTTTACTTTCGTTAACTTTTGACTTTCGTACTTTATCTGCTCTATCTTTCATTTTCTCCTTCATTTCTCTGTCTCTCTTGTCTAATTCAGTGTCATGTGGCTCTTTAGGAATGTATTCTGGAATATTGTTCTTAATGTTTCATCCAAAGAATACAGTTGCTGGGCATTGGCCTGTCATTGCATGAGGTGTTGTTCTATAGAGAAGTAAAAACTTCTCTATATACTAAGATCCCTAAAATGCAAATGAGCTAGATCAAAGGTTCCGCCCTTCTGGCTATTGGCCGTTTTCCTGAACTGGTCCCTATTCGGATCGGGGTTAGACTGTGGTCCCGTCGTCCTGTCTGTGCCCTATATTTGCAAATAGTTTCGCTTTTATTTTTATATATTTTTTCTACCGAGATATTCGAATTTCTCTTTTTCGACTTTGCGGGCCTTTGTTTACCTCCTTTTGTTCTCCATTGTTTTCGTCCGCAACAACGTAAACTCAGTACTATCAGTACAGGTATAGAGGTTGTGTCGTTCGGTCTTGGCAATGGTAGTGGTGGTAAGTTTTGTCCTCTTGCTTCCAGGTGAGTCGCTATTTTCGTACAGTAGAGTTTTATTAGAGTTTGCCAACATGTTCTTCGTCGAATACTTGCGTTTCCTCCTACTTTCAGCTGCGTATTTCAATGGTTTAAGCGAAATCGCATGACCACCCTCTCTAGCGGGATTATCGCCATGACAGTTCGCTTCCAAGCCGTTTGAGTCGAATCGCCTATTCCCGTCGCTATACGAGCTAAGTTCTTATCAACTATTGACGAGAAGGTTACTGTTGTATTACGTGCTATAATTCTGCCTATTTTGCTTGCGCTTGACGTTTATTTACAACAGAAGATTGGGGTGCGAGCGGTTAGCTTAAACTTCGGGGAGTGTCTTTGAGATCATAAATTGCCCTTTGATTCAGAGGAAAAGGTTGTCAGTGTGTTCTACCTGTTATGCCTCTGTTTTCCTTCTAAAATGTTTTGTTTAACTCTAAATATATATCCTTTATCGACTGTGCGAGTTCTCTACTGTTCTCGGCTATTTGTGTCGATGTTTTCAGTCACATTCCAACACCTTGACTCTGAGCTATTATCGAAATGACAGTTCCCTCCAAGCAGTTTGATTCTGCTAGCTAAACCAAAGTCATTTCCCTGCTAAATGGTGATAGACCATACCGAAGATGTTTACTGTTCTTTACTCTCCTAGATTTGAGTCTATTTATTATTTGACTTTGACGTGTGCTTATATTACGAAGGATAACGATTGTGTAGCTTTCAGTTAATGGAGTTTCTTGAGGGGGATCTATTCTGCCCTTTGACCCGATGAACAGCTCGCAATTACTGCTACCAGGTGAGTCACTTTTGTCATTAGACATTGTGTCATATATCATTTAACATACTTTCTCTATCAAATTTCTACTTTTGTACTCTTTTCTGTACACTTTACTTCAGTGATTTGAGCGAGATTCAAAGACCTTCCCTCGGGTTTTTGTCGCCATGACACTTCCTCTCGGATCAGATTGATTTTATTCTCTAGATTATCGTGGTGGTTATTCTAATGTCATGACATACTTGCGATATGGTTACTGTTGTATTCTTTGGTAGATTGCTATTTATTCCTTTGTTTACATGGGTTGCGTAGATGAGATAGGAAATCGTTATTATTGGTTGTGAACTTGTGGTATATTGAATGCTTAATTTGGGCGCTACTTTAGTCTGTTGGGCCTACGTAGTTATTAGACTTCTCTGTGACTTACTGTTAAGAGTTTAAATTCGTATTGGTAATAGAACTGTTGTAAGGGGATTGCATTCCCCCTCAGTTCAATGGAGACTTAACTGCTCCTTGCGTTTCATTGTCGTTGGCAGTAGTCACTAAATATTTACATACGTTGGTACAGAAACGTCTAATGTCTGTATATTTTACTTTTTGTCCTGGTCTCCATATTATACCTATGGCGTTCGTTCTGGTATCCTTAACTGATTACACTGTTTATTTTCTTGTAGGTTGACAAAGAAATGCGAGGGGATTCCCAAGTTCATCTCATGATCGCAGAAACCTCTTATCCTTTGTTTGGGAACAATACTATTTACACAAGACCGCAAGTTTGCAGTTGAGGGCGTGTTTACAGAGAGGATGGATGTTTTGCAAGCAGTAGCAGAGTTTCATCACTTTTATACAAGGTAAGTGATTTATTTCATGTACCAGGTATCGATTTAGTGTTGCTAGGATGTTGTGTATAGAATGATCGCTACTTTGCCAACTGGACGAGATGTAATGCGATGTTTTGATGGAGATTCCAATAACATTGCTTCGGGGTCATATGATCATGCCAGTTCCTCATGGTAGCCTGATTTCCGCTGTACATTATCGTTTTGTTACTTCAGAAGTTTCGGTAGAGTATTCAGGAGACGCTTACTGTATTATTTACTGATGTACTAGGACTATTTAGAGTTCTGTTTTACTTGGTAGTTGCGCGAGAGTTTGAGGGAGAAAGTTCTGAAGGCTTAGGCTGCTTTGTTTGTGTTTCAGATGTTGTCAGTCATTTCTACTTAGATGTTGGGTTCTACCATGCACGTATTGTAGCCTAGAGCTAAGATATTGTTCAAATTATTCCTTGGATTAGTGGAGTGTACTAGCTCTATTTCCCGCTTGGTGTTCTTTCAGTATTTTGAGTAAAGTGCTGTGTGTATTCTCTCTATAACTTTGATTGGCGTTTCATATTACTCTCAGTTTCCATGGCTGATGACTTGCTTATTCCCAGTAGCACACTTTCTATTCTAAATCACTGGGGTATTTATAGTTACAAGTGCTAAGCCTTATACGGATATTTTATCTACTAAGTCGCTGATAATATTGTGTATAGTAGCGTGCATTTTGCGGTAGTTGCGTCTTGATTTATATACACTGATATTGTATTCTAAGTTAGCTTTGTATTCAACACACATAAGTACCTTATTCACAAGGCTTCATTCAGTATAGTACTTTACTAATTGCCTATGTACTAACAGCAGTCTACCACTCTTTATTTACAACAGACTATTATTTGTGTTCACTGTATTTTTTAGTGTTATTTTGGTCGAATCTGCATGTGGGCACTTTTAAGCTAAATGTCCTTTTGCTGGCAAACCAGCTCTGTGCCTTGCTGAGATGATTTGTTATAGACACCATTAATGATTTCCATAAATCATTCTGCACATGATAAGATTATTTTTGTTGGTCAAGTAGTGTTGGATAAGAAGCATGTGTATTGTGTAGACTTGATTCCTGGAGCCCCATCTTCCAGCCCCCACCTCACTTAACAGTATTGTTCATAATCAAGTATTATGAAGGGCTTACTCTAAGAGATTATTTTGTATACAAGCTTATGCCACATTCATACACAGTTTTTGACTTTGAAGTCTTTGTCAAATATGGTAGAACATCTTTTGGGAATATTCTTCAGCTTTGATGCACTTGAATTGTACAGTATCATTAGGCATTGCTATGTCAAAAACCTACTTGACTGCCTCAACCTAGATATTATGGCAGTTTGCCAGTGATTACTGGGTGTGCCTACTTGATGTCCTTAGACCAGAGTTGTAGCAGTATGTTACCTAATTGCCAGCCTGTATTATTTTTCCCCTAGCCTGTATCACTGTCAGATATCAGTTGTTACCACTAGCATTATCACTTTTCATATATCATTCTACATGTGGTGATATGTTGTTACAGTTTTGTATTAGTTACAGCTAGCAAACTTATTTGTATTGTATTGACTAGACATATAAAGCCCCCCCCCTTTCTAACACATAACTATTCTTTTCAATTTCATATGATGATTCAATCTCTACATCTTATCACTCATTTTTAAGTGTTATAACTTTGTGTTGTTGACAAGAGTTTACCATACACTTACATGATTTTGGCCAAAATGTTGTGACCTTTGAGTATGCTGTAGGATTACAAAGCAATATAATTTTACTGTTTAACACTTAGACTATAAAATTCTGAGGTAGTGTTATTGCATAAAGCCTACTTTAATGCCTAGATGGTACTGAATAATGACGAAGACTATACATTATGTGTTTCCTTCAGTAGTTTATTGTAACAACCATTTGCGCAACTTACCTACTTTATTTATATACTGGAGAATGTCAGATATCAGTTATTACCACTAGCATTATCACTTTTCATATATCATTCTACATGTGGTGATATTTTGTTACAGTTTTGTATTAGTTACAGCTAGCAAACTTATTTGTATTGTATTGACTATACATATAAAGGCCCCCCCACTATCTAACACATTACTATTCTTTTCAATTTCATATGATGATTCAAGCTCTAAATCTTATCACTCATTTTTAAGTGTTATAACTTTGTGTTTTTGACAAGAGTTTACCATACACTTACATGATTTTGGCCAAAATATTGTGACCTTTGACTATTTTGCTTGCGCTTGACGTTTATTTACAACAGAAGATCGGGGTGCGAGCGGTTAGCTTAAACTTCGGGGAGTGTCTTTGAGATCATACATTGCCCTTTGATTCAGAGGAGTAAGTCTCATTTTTTCCTACTGAAAGGTTGTGTTTAACTCTAAATGTATATGCTTTATCGAGTGTGCGAGTTTTCTACTGTTCTGGGCTATTTGTGTCGATGTTTTCAGCCACATTCCAACACCTTGCCTCGGAGCTATTGTCGCCATGACAGTTCCTCTCCAAGCAGTTTGATTCTGCTAGCTAAACCAACGTCCTTTCCCAGCTAAATAGTGATAGACCATAATCAAGATGTTTACTGTTCTTTCCCCTCCTAGATTACAGTCTATTTATTATTTGATTTTGACGTGTGCCTATATTATGAAGGATAGCGATCGTGTAACTTTCAGTTCATTGAGTTTCTTGAGGGGGATCTATTCTGCCCTTTGACCTACAAGAAAGTTTGGACGTACTGCTACCAGGTGAGTCACCTTTGTCATTAGAAATTGTGTCATGTATCTTTGACCATACTTTCTCTATCAAATTTATACTTTTTGTATTGCTTTCTGTACACTTTACTTCAGCGATTTGAACGAGATTCAAAGACCTTCCCTCAGGGGTATGTCGCCATGACACTTCCTCTCGGATCAGATTGATGTTATTCTCTAGATTGTCGTGGTGTTTTCATAATATTGTCATGAAATACTTGCGATATGGTTACTGTTGTATTCTTTGGTAGATTGCTATTTATTCCTTTGTTTAAATGCGTGCGTAGATGAGATAGGACATCGTTATGATTGCTGGTGAATTTGTGGTACGTTGAATGCTTAATTTGGGCACTGCTCTATTCTGTTGGGCCTAAGTGTTTATAACACTTCTCGGTAATAGACCATCGTCATGGTAATAGAACTCTTGTAAGGGGTTTGCATTCCCCTCCCCCCCCCCATTCTGTCGACGAAGTAACTGCTCTGTGTGTTTCATCGTCGTTGCCAGTCCGTAGTCATAAAATATCTAAATATGTTTGTACCGAAACGTCCAAAGGTTGTTGTTATTGTACTTGCTAACTGTCCGTCATATTACTCCTATGATATTTTCGTGTCCTTGCACTCTTTATTTTCTTGTAGGTTGTATGGAGAAATGCGAGGGGATTCCCACATTCACCTGACGATTGCAGATGTCTGTGCCCCCGTTCTTTCTCAATACTGGTGGTAGCAGAAGTTTGTAGTTGACGGCATCGTCGTAATAGTCATACAACACACAACTCGGATTGGAGTTATCATTCAACACAACCATAGTTACAATATAATAGCTACAAATACCATGAATTTTCTCCTACATCATCCCGCACATGATTATTCTGCGTTACAACATACTTAGTACTATCTAGGTGAACTATTCCTTTTATTATATGAAATTGCACTTATGCAGCCCAAAGTACTACAAGTTCTACTGACAGGTACCTATTCTTTGTACCTAGTGTACATTACCAGTCATGGTTTATTTTTGGCTATCACTCGTCACACTTGCACATCAGTTGCCTGGGGGGGAGGGTCTGAATTAGCGGTAGAACTGGACTTTCCTGCACAACTCAATTAGCGGGGTTGGGGATGAACTTAGGGGTTGGTGTGTAACTACTCATATGAATAGATTAATGTAGACTATTCTTCTAAGCTGCTTCACTATCTCTAACATTCCCTACCAGTAATGACTTCAATATTTCGCTCTATCAAGTAAAATGTAATGAAGAATCAGTTTCAAGCACTAATAACAGAACAGTTATTTTCCTACGACAACAGAACCCAATGTAAAACAATCTTCAGCTTACATTCCCAATAGCCGTATAAGACAAGTTCTACTCAACCGGTTCTTGCACAAAGACAGTCAGCTACTTTATACGCTAAGTCCTGCATGCCCGGGGGTCTTAACAATAGCGGAGGAGTTGGACGCATTTTCAACCACTAATTAACAGGAGAACGAGAACTTATTAGCGGGGGTACTTCATAGACCCTAAACCTTTTGTTTTAGCTTCATTTCAACTTTTACCGCCAATCATTTCAATATCTCTCTCTACGTGCAATTCTCTTACCTACATACTCTTAACATAGACACCACTACCATACTACAGTATACATACTACATACCTCGCTACACGCCTTGTTTATAAGGCCCATACATGTGAAAGGCCAACACATTCTCAGCAGCTTTCCTTCTACGCTACACATGTGCTCACAAGAACTTAAATATTTAGCAGCTTTGACACATATGCCTTCTGATGCACTCCTTATAAAAAATGCGTGTAACTTAAGACCACAATGCAGTTCCTTTGCCCATCATCTCTACATCCGTGCCCTGGCTGTTGTTTTCATATTGTGCCGGTCTTCCTTCCATTTCTTCATCTTTTTCACCGACTTCTACCCCTTCCATTCCACCAGTCTCTACTCCTCCTCTTGCTTCACAACCTTCTACGTCTTCCTTCCCCCCTGTTTCTATTTTCACTTCAGCACTAGCCTTTTCCTTTCCACCTCCGTCTCCATTTGTCTCACCTGTAACCGGTTCACATTCTTCATTTCTTAAAGATTCTCCCTCTATCTCTATCTCATCGATAGGGAAATCTTCCTTCAAGCTCTCCTCCATTTTCTTTCTTTCCTCCATCTCTGTCACCTGCTTGGACACAGTTCCCCACGTTTTTTTCATTTCCTCCACTTCCCGCTTTACCGCGTTAACGCTCTGCATTCCCCGTATAAACGCTTCTCTAGCCACTGCTACTCTCCTCCATATATTCCAGTTGCTTTTCAGCTCTCCTTAGCTGAGCTCCCAACTTATTTACATAAATTTTCAATTTTAGCTCTGGCTCCATTCTATTTCACTTCTGACTATTACCACTGATAACACGTATCCATTTCAACTCTTTTATGCACTGCCTCAACGCTACTTCCCATCATTGCACACCCCCCTTCCTGCTACGTTTCTACGCTTCATTGTTCGGGAGGTATACTTCTATAATGTCCGCAGGGCCAGTTATATCACCCTTATTACCTACTCTTTTCTCTTACAGATAATTCAATTATACTATACGTCATTTTTATAGACCAACGTTGTTTTAAGACTGCATTTCTTCCGCACTTCTCTACCATCTACCACAGTGTCCCATCTAGACAGCATCCCTTTTCTCATAGACCAACTCTGCCAGTTACACCACACCTCTACCCCCTCCACTCTACACAACCCACTCTCCTTCCGTTTATTCTACCAATTATTCAACTAAATTCATAGTATCAATGAACACTCATAAGACGCCATTTGTTATTTTTATTTATCTTTTACCATTTCAATATTCTTAGCCAATTTTCTTTTGCGACATCATGTGTAACACACTTTAGTTATTTTTGATTTACATAAAGTTATTTCGTTTTGTAAGAGATCGACAGCCACAACTATTGTGGATAAGCTCATTATTAACATGTAGGTAAGTATGTATGTATGTATGTATGTATGTATGTATGTATGTATGTATGTATGTATGTATGTATGTATGTATGTATGTATGTATGTATGTATGTATGTATGTATGTATGTATGTATGTATGTATGTATGTATGTATGTATGTATGTATGTATGTATGTATGTATATATGTATGTATGTATAGTATCTCTGTTCTCAATAGACTCATTTTTCTATTCAGTACAAACCATCGCCCTGTTATTCTCCCTTCTTCTCAGACATACCCTGTATACCCCCTGAGACATATCTCCTTATCACACCCTCTGATGGTATACGCTCCCATGATGCATTGCTGCCTACACCTATCCACTACCTTTTTCCTCGTGGTAGTTTACCTGTCCATCATGATATACTTCATCTACGGCTATTCATTCCTATTTCATTCTTCAGACAGACAATATATTTCAACATATGCCACGATACCTCTCAACCACATCCACTCATTATCAATGACATTTGGCATCTGACTTAAACATCCATTTCCACTTACTTTTGCATTTCCCCTTACACATTATTGTTCCCACTTTATATCCATTTCCCATCCAACATCCAACATCCGAATTAAGTAAAAATGTGCCCTTACTATGCTAAGGGTGCCTCACACTGTATGACAACTTACCACGGTCATTCATATTACTGCATACTATTTCTAGACTTCCCGCTTAAATCACAATAGATTCTCAATACATCTCAGACTGATACTACAACTCAACTTCATTCATAAAATCACCCACCCGGTTTCCAGCTTTACTTTTTTCGATATAACAGTATATTGTTATATTTCATGATAGCTATAACCAGGGCGTCAAGACTATTCACATCTTAAGGTCACCAACACCTTACAAAACTCACATACTACCTTAAGTCTGTACACACCCCTCAGCGACGATGGCAGACAAGACCTATACGATCCACTTCGGAGAGGACACAAAGGTACTGTAAACTGTTTTCCTTCATATCTATATCCATTATCATACCTGTATAGACATTGAGATTATTGCATGTTACATAATTCGTATACAATATTCATATACAATATCAGCCTCCTTTTCCTACCTGTACACATTACACACCTTGTACCTCATGCTTATTATACATATTGTGCGATCCTTACTTAACTTCACACAGTACCAGTTGCGTTGGTCCAAATCCAATGGCAGTACTACTGCCCTTACACACTTTTATGATACTACATAATATTTCCCTCACCCTTCATATCATTAAACTTTTTCAATTTTCGCCCAAAAATTATTTTTCGTAAGTTAGTAAGTTGATTGTAAAGTTTTTCTTCACTCTTTCATACGTTTCAGCATTAATATTCCTATGCAGTATATTCTTATGAGCATTTCTAACGTTGTAGCTCTCTTCTGTCCTAGGAGCTACAGTGTCCACGTAACATCACTGGCAAAGCCCTCAAATGGAAGGTTGCCAAGGCCTTTAATCTAAAGAATACCACGCCGTTCTTCTTGACAGATGAAAAGGGGAACCGATTACATGACATAACGTAAGTTGCACTACTACCTCTTTCTTAGCAACTATGCTCTCACTCCTACACGCGTTACATTACCCATTGCACAGTATCCTCAAGCTAGGCTATGCCATCTTTACCCACGTCTCTACCAGCATATGCCTCATTATCCGAGTAGACTCTGCTTTACTCTCATATCTCTTATTGCAGATCAACACAAACCTTACATGTCTCTATAAAGACAAGAAAAAAAAGGAAACACAAAAAGTCAAAAAAACCATCGCAACTCTGCCGAAGACACCGCAAGATATGACCACCAGCAACAGCACTACGACCGCACAGAACGACCGCCCTATACATATAACTCATAGTAGGGTAGTGTTCCATTTGTAGATGGAAGTTAACTTTTACAACATTTCTCGTGCAATGCTGTTCACATTGTTTGCAATTTATTCTAGTGATTTTCTCCATAGTCCTCTGAAATCTGATAGAGTTTATCGAAAATCTACACGTCAAGTCACACTACCACCTTCATCGGTATACACACCCTACACAACCGTACATTCAAAGTCCTTTTCAATACACCTACACCCCACCCCCCTAAGCATTGCTACAGGTTGTATCTTCGCATCATATACACAAGATAACTGTACTGTCTACAAATGATACACACAACCTCTTTATTGATAGTCCCTTAGACACAGGCTTATCCCTCCCATTTACCCCCTAACATCTTCAACTCACTGTCCAATATTATCTTTACCACCCTCGCTTTCTTCATAACGTTTATCAGTAGTTACTTCCCTAAGAAGTACAAAAATTTTATCTTATGAGCTCCCAAAGATGTTCCGTTTTCCATTTTCACTTTTATATTATTGTAACTATAGCAGTATGTTTTTCGTAATATACTCACATTATCGTATCTATAACAGTTTTTATCGTAATATAATACATTCTAGCATGCCACTATGACGTGGGTTACATATAGAAATCTACTCATTTTCTCGCTTTGTAGTACCTGTGAGGGGTTTCCCAGTATCACCTCACCTGAGCGGTAATAAGTGCCCCGGGGCATTCCAGAGTCAATATCATAGTTCTCCTTTGTCTCCACCTCAAAGCGTGGGGCTGTCTGCTTTCCATCAACTGTCATCTCCTAATTCCGGTAAGCTGTTCTCCTTTTGTCCCATGACAGTCAAATGTCCACGGCGACCCCGTACTTTCTGTTTGGGAATGCTAGCAGAGAAGAAGGTAGTTGTTTGCGAAACTCACAGACTTTCCTCTTCTTATTATAAGGTGAGTCCTTTATCGTATCACACCTTGCACTTTATCTACGGTTTCTTCGCTCCGCACAATACCTGTTTTCCTGATTTTTCGATATGAGTTACATTATTCACAGTATTGCCCAGTTGTTTAGTAGTAAACCAAGTTAGGCCACTGCGCAGTTTAGGGTAACAGCCGAATCGCCGTAAATTCTATACATATTTACTCATTACGATGAAGACAGTAGTAACAGAGCACAAAGCCTACAGCACTACTTACCACTTACTTAGTTCGGATCAGGATTAGACTTTTCTGTAGGGTAAAGGTCAGAGTTAGGATAAGCATTGTTTGTAGAATGTATGGACGTTGTTTAATGGACACAGGGATTATGATCTATAGTTTATATGCACTTTCAACTGTCCGTATTCTTACAATCCCCCTGTACTTTCTCCACCACAGAAATATATGCAAGAATCAGCTTTTCTTATTTGTATTTGATTGCACTGCCCATTTTAGATACTGCCGAGTAGTAGCGGGTTTTGCGTAAAGCGTTCAGTATTTTTCGTTTTACTTTCTCTCGCATACCCAGTGCCACACATTTTATTGCATATCTTGACATACATACTGCGTACATCACAGTGATATATAGTTAATATACAATTTCAACTGCCTCAGTCGTTAACATTCACCCACAGAAGTGTCCACCCAGCTCTATTTCTATAGGGGAACAATGAGCACGGAGTTATGAACGTCCTAATAAACTCTAGCCTCCTATATCCATAACAAGCGATATTCTACTCAGATCAACATGGTAAACGGAATTGTATAGTTTGTGCAAATAAAAGATCTCAGGAACATGGTATATAGCTTATATGCCACATGAAGTTAATATGGAATTGGACGTATGATAATAAGACTAGACTAGAAATAGCATCCATGCGAGTTCAACTTAACGTGGGATTGGACCTACGCCACTGATGATGAGCGGATGTTAACAATCCAGGCAGTTGACATTGCGTTTACCCAATTGTATGCTGTATATTTTCTGGTGGGACAGGGTCGCGGAGTGGAAGGTTAACGTAAATGTTACATTGTAACGTAGAGGTGGTACCCACTATACAACTCTATACATTGCACAGTTTGTGATATTTCTGTTGCAGATCAGCAGAGATCCTCCTTTTCTTACCCAAAGTGGAAAAATGTGCTCTATTACTTAGTTTTAGAAGATAGGAGAGCCCTTCCCCTCATTTATAACAATAGTAGGTGAGGACAAATACACTATGTACTTCTCATATGTTGTCAGGACTACACACCTTCCATTTTTAGAAAACGTTATGCAAACTGAGACAAACTATTCGGCAGGGTGTCTGTGAGCCTTGAAATATGAACTATACAGGAAATATGTAATATGTGTACTATGAACACCTATGAACTAGGGGAACTATGAACCATGACTATGTAATAAAGGGGAGCTAGAGAACACCCTGAGGGCATGAAGTCAGGACAACATGATTAGCGGGCGGACATCTACTGGGCACCCAAGAGTACCTAAAACCATTCCTTTAGTTTACTTCACACACTATAGCCCCCTTCCACGCTATACCCTTGGCTATACATGAGTAACGTAATACTGACTTACTCTTACGTAACATAATAATAACCCTCTACACGTTCAGGTTGCAGTTACCAGGGAGGATGGAAAATTTCACTAAGTATTGTGGCTATGCATCAGTTTCACACCTCATGTGAACTGCAAACACCAGGAAACACACGATATCTTAGGTTACTTTATACTCCATTGAATTACTGGGACAACAGTAATTCCCCGGGGGTCTGGACTAATGATGCCCTGCATAGATTTTTTCAACAAATTACTAATTCAAGGCGGACATTTACTCAGGACTAAAGATTGCACTGTGAGCCACCTTACATTTTCTATTCTTTTGGCTGTAGTAAGTTACAAAGGTGTCGGCAACTCACTTTCAACTCTATAGTTTATAGTTTAATGCACTAATCACCCAGCACACAGGGGGTAGTTAATGATCACTGACGATCCACTCGTATAGGGCATAGTGGCTGTGCCTATTTTGGCAGGAAGTAAAGTTTCACCATTACCCATTACCCACTATTTACGTATATTTTACGGTTGCTATATATGTGTACTTTATACTTCATTCATATGGTCCACTTACCGAAAGTACATGACTTTTGTTACCCATTTGTCAATGTCAATGCACGCCAATTGTGCATTATTTTGCAATTTTTCTCAGTTGTTTCATCACTGTGTAATGACAGCATCAGACATGCTCCAGGGCATGTTCAGTAGCGCATGTTTAAACTCGCTGTTATTCTTTGTACATTCACCTAACAGATACACAATTTCTTTCATAGTTCACTTACTCAGTGTCCTCCACTCACTCCTAGCCCTTTAGTAACTTACCTTTCACATTTATTAACAAACAATTATTAATCGTATTATCATCACATTACTTTGAGCGCGACTTTGCATATTTCTTGGCGTTAACTGCTTATGTTTTGTGTCATACACGCTTTTTTATATGGAACCACTTTATAAGGACCCTACATGTACAGTACGACCATATTTACAGAACTTAGAAGACAATTTTTTTTATAAGAAGCTGGCTATAAGAAACAGTAGCCTCACTTTTTTGAACCACACTTTTTAGACACAACACTACCCACATTGAAAAAGCTAACAAACTTTTTTATATAACTTGCAGTTATAATTTTCCCAGTTGACACTTGACACAGTCTTCATACTGAACTGTATATCATAATACTACACTTGACATGCAGTTTCCACTCATTCTCAGTAAATTGTACACTCACGACATTTCCATTTCAATATTTCTCTTGGCTTCAACTTGACATTGATGAAGTTACACATATCATTAACATAAAGTCCTTATAATACACACATGATACAATTTACATTGATAAAAGAGACGTCACGTCAAATGAGACTCTTCAATTTGTTAGGGAGGATACCAACTGTGTCTCAGCTGAAAGGCCGTTATATAATTTTGCACCTCTGTAAGACAACAATATTTGCCAATTTGAGGTATTTTTCTGTAAGTGGAATATTGACAGTTTCTAGAGAACGTTCTTTGCAAGTTGTGTGGAGCAAGGTTGTTGAGGGATTTAACACACCATTCTTTATTGTTCTGCAACTAAGCACATTACTTTTATTTATTTCTGAATGTGAGTGAGCTATTTACTTTACCTTAGAAGCACGCTTGAAACATTCATTATCAACAAATTTTAAAACACATGTTAAACACGTTTGATACCAAAATGGCCAGAACATTTAAGAACCTGCCTACCAGCTCCAGACCTTACTTTCTTGTAAAAAATGCGTGTATTACAGGAACATTCCCTACGGACCTTTTCAATTTGACCATTTGTTTATCTACAACAACTCACTAATCAGGAATCGTATTATATTCAGTTGCAACCACAACCTGCATAGATTCTTTACTATGCTTCTCTCAACTGTTTCATTGGCCTTCCCTGTCTTTTTCTTCTTACGCTATAGCAAAAAGTACACGTAACATTCAGACCTTGACCATCTTCTTTCTGTCTTTACTAGATTTATAGCACTAACTGTGCAGTGACAATGAAGGAACTATTAAGGAACTTTTAGTACTACACAATTTAATCATACCAGTTAAAGAATATGGAACTTTTGAACCAAGGCCTCAAGTTACTTTCCTTATATAACAACTACACAAATTATTCACTTACCTGTTCTCAGCTTTGGTTTTTAATACTTCCACCCACTTCCTACAGTATTTTACACCTACATGTGCATTTTATTCATTTAATTTGTGTAATGTTCTAATTTTGCAAGTAATAACCCTGAATACCCACACAGCTTAGAGCTTACAAACCAATGACCTATTTTCATACTGCTCCCAATTGCAATATCCATACCACATTTCACACACCAGCTCCTATCCACACACTTACGGTTCATAGCCATTTCCTGTCATCATTTCAGCCTTCAGTTGTTCATTCCTACTTTACTTCAATCTACATAAACTGACCACATATACAACATAAGTTCTCAACACTTACTTGCTGGGAAACACTACAACACCAACCTATCAATAGGACAACAAAGCATCGTTTGTCCAGTTATGTCACAACACCACAACTCTTTTCATGACCACTTAACTTACTCTGTAAACTTCATTACTGGACACAGGTACTGTCACTGCCAATAACAACAATGCAACACAACACCTTACCACACCAAATCTACCACAGAGAGACATTTCACTATTTTATTATGTAGACCTTAATACACTGCAGCAACCTTTCTATCCCATGCATACAACTGTCACATCTAGATACATATACATATGTACAGGGTTGCTTTCTGAAGAAAAATACCATGTATCATCTACCTTCTATCACTTTAGCATAGTTTGCACCTCCTGATTCCACTAATCATCACTTTATTTTAATTTTAGTAAATGGTAACACTTATTTATTCACACCATTAAACACATCATGGGTTTGTAATTGAGCAACACATACACAAATATTTTGTTTCTTTTCATTTTCAATAATTTTCACTTGTGTGTTATTCAATTTATCACAGGTAAACATATCTCAACCATTATCACTTTAGGTTTTTCCAATGATTATTGGCAGTATATCATCTATTTCCTTTTGAGGAAATTAGTTTTCTGCTGGATTATGATGTACTCCTAACAAAAATAGCAAGTTTCATGTCATTTTTGCATAAGGGCAAAGACATATATCTAAACATTTGGATAGAACCTGACTTTTCATGCCCCACAGCCCTTTACAAGGAAACTCAGGAAACAACCCTTTATATACTGGTCTGTATATATCTCCACAACACTGAGCACAGTTTCTTGACATCCTTAGTTTACATCATTTCATTCCCCTGAACAATTCTCCGCAAAGTTTCACACCGCCTAAGTATCCTACAAACTGAATTCAAACATTTTGAAATTTTTCCCCACCCCAGTACACAGACTTTGACATGACTGACCCCTACATATATTCTCCATAACTTCTCATTTTCTTTATCTCTCTGTTTCATCAGTTCATTCCCATACACATTTTTTAATCATGCCCCGTTTACGTCGCCTACGCGTTGAGCATAGAAGGAGACGAGACCAACGGCGCAACCAGATGCAACAACGACATCAAGTACAACATCAAGCTGCACAAGTGAATCATGATCCACCTGTCATTGCTGCAGTGAATGACTTGGCTAATTTGCAGCTCCAGCACCCAGTTGCGAATCCTCCCATTGCACAGGGAGGACAACAGCCAAACCTTCTGCCAGAAGATGATGCCATTCACGTACCAGCACCACACCATATTGGTGACATGAACAATAGATGTCCACACTGTGGGGCAAAATATTTCCAGGAAGAATGCAATGCACAACACATCTTCACCAGATGCTGTTTCCAGGGAAAAGTCACCTTGCCACCACTTCAGCTCCCATCACATACCATTGTAGAGCTGTTCAATGGTGACACACCACATTCCCGACACTTCTTGGAACATATTCGCCATTATAATGCTGCAATGTCAATGGCTTCTTGGAATGCAACACTGACTGAACATGCTGGTAGGGGACCACGAGTTGTAACAATTCATGGTCAGGCCTACCATCTTACAGCTGCACAAGAAGCTCCACAAGGTCAGCCACCACAGTATGCACAGTTGTACATCCTTGACACCAATGAAGCAATGCAACAGAGGATCAATGATCCACGTAATCATAACCTTCGGCCCAACATTATGCAGCTTCTACAAGATGAACTACTTGCTGTCAATCCATATGCACAGCAATATCACAATATGGGTCATATCCTTCAACAGGAAAGGCAAATTGCTGCTGCAAACAATCAGCCTGTTCGCCCTGTCAAAATGATCATTGCAACACGACCATTTCAGGACAGGCGATATGCTAATCCCACTACAACAGAAATTGCAGCAGTCTATGTTGGAAATGATGGTGCCGCACCCAATCCAGCTGACCGAGATCTTGAAGTGTATCCCGCTCAACCCAACGCACCAAACACAGTCAAGATCAAGGTAACTTGGATGTATTCCTCCTTAAGACTTCATGACACCTATTTTAATAGTTGACCTTGCCTTAGTAATGATCAATTATTCAATATAGTCTTCCCTTTCACTACCCTTCAATTTCAACTCAAAAAATTATTGAATGATACCCATGTACAGCAAGATATTTAATTGTATTTTCCTGCTTTACTTGTTTTCCTCAGATTATTGTAATATAGTCTTTGTTGTTGTTGTACATGTTATGAATTTAAATCAATTACTTCAACTCATCTTCAATTCAAGGCAACATCACCAAATGCCGACCCATTGACTTACCCCTTGCTGTTCTTCCATGGAGAAATGGGCTGGAGTGTCAACATTCAACGGAATGTTGTAGCCAATGAACGGCAACAAGGGGCAAACCGCAGAGCACGACTCACATTAAACGAGTTCTATGCTTTCAGAATTGCTGTGCGTGACAACTTCTCCACCATTCATCTTTCCCATCTATTGCTTCAGCAGTACCTGGTTGATGCATTCACAAAAATAGAGGGAAATGAATTAGCCTACATCAGATCACACCAGCTACAACTGCGTGTTGAATCATACTAAGGCTTGATGGATCATTTAGGCAGACGTGCCCAAGCTGAAGATGTGAATGTAGGTCGCATCATCATCCTACCATCAAGCTTTGAAGGCAGTCAACGAAACATGTACCAAAAGTACCAAGATGCGATGACAATTGTAACAAAACATGGAAAACCAGACATTTTTCTCACAATCACAGCAAACCCAAAGTGGCCTGAGATTCAGGAGAATTTACTTCCACATCAGACTGTAAGTGACAGGCCAGACGTTGTCAGTCGTGTCTTCCACTTAAAACTGAAGGAACTTCTCAACGATGTTCTTGAGAGTCATGTACTGGGACATGTGACTGCATATGTGTATACAATTGAGTTTCAAAAAAGAGCTTTGCCTCATGCACACATGGTCTTATTTCTAGCAGATGCTGACAAACCACGAACAGCACACGATGTTGATCAGTTGGTATCTGCAGAAATTCCAGACCCACACTTGCAGCCAGAGTTCCATGATACTGTGAAGAGACACATGATGCATGGCCCCTGTGGTGAACTGGACCCTCATTGTGTCTGCATGGAAAATGGGGAGTGCAGAAAACATTTCCCAAAACCTCTCCAGCTCCAAACAGAATTCAGTGTCAATGGATATCCACTGTACAGACGACGTGGGCAACATAGGGCACAACTGCGTCGCCACACAGTGAATGACTCATGGGTTGTACCATACAACCCTCATTTACTCATGAAGTTCAATTGCCATATGAATGTGGAGGTTTGCACAACTGTCAGGAGTGTGAAGTACATTTTCAAGTATATCCACAAGGGCAATGATGCTGCACATGTCGAAATTAGACAAAATTATCTCAACCATGATGAGATTTTGCAACATCTCAATGCACGCTACGTTGGACCACACCAGGCAGTTTTCAGAATCATGCAGTACAAGATGCATGACAAAAGCCACATCATCATCCGGCTTGCAGTTCACCTCCCTCTGCAGCAAAATGTATGCTATCGAAATGGCAATGAACAAAGGGCTCTTGACCGTGGGCAAAACACAACATTGACAGCATTATTCAAACTCAACCAAGAGGATGTGAATGCACGTCAATATTTGTACCACGAAATTCCTCAGCATTACACTTTCAACCAACAAGGGAAGAAATGGACTCGCAGACGACGATCAACTGCACCAATCATCGGTCAAATCTATCAAGTTCAACCTTCTGATCCACAGCGATTCGCTCTTCGTGTACTCCTCCTACACCGGACAGGAGTGACATCATTTGAAGACCTAAGAACAGTTAATGGTCATGTGCATGCCACATTCAAAGATGCAGCAAGAGCAATGGGGTTGCTTGAGGATGACACCGAACACAGGCGCTGTTGCAAGAGGCTTCAGTAATGAACATGCCCTCACAAATGCGCCAGTTGTTTGCGACATTGATGGTGTTTCAAACTCCATCCGACATCAGAGCCCTGTTTGAGGAATTCAAAGAAGCTATGTGTGAAGATTACATCAGACATGACCAACTCCATGACCCAGAAGCCACATTGCAGGACAGACACATTCACCTCTGTCTCTGGAACATTGATGCATGCCTCAGGGTTCATGGTAAGTCAATTGCAGATGCTGACTTTTCTGATCTTCCACAGCTTCCTGCCAATTTTGTTAATCCACAAAATCAAAATGAACACATTGACATTGTTCGTGAACGGCAGCTGGGTGAGCAAATGCTCCAACAACTCAACATTGATCAGCACCATATTCATGACACAATTGTCGATGCCATAACAACAAATTCTGATCAGACTTGCTACTTTGTGGATGGACCTGCTGGCACAGGTAAGACCTTTCTTTATAACACTGTAGTTCACAATCTTCAGGCTTTGGGAATAAAGGTGAAATGTATGGCATATTCTGGGATTGCCAGCACATTGCTTATCAATGGAGCAACTGCACACTCCACATTTCAAATACCTATTCCTTTATTGCCTAATTCTACGTGTAATATAAAAAGGCAAAGTGCCAGAGCTAACATTCTAAGGGAGACAACAATCTTTATCTGGGATGAAGCATCAATGATCCCAGCAAATGCATTACAGGCTGTTGATGTCCTTCTTAGAGATATTACCCAGCTTGATAGACCATTTGGGGGTAAATTCATGTTTCTTGGTGGTGATTTTAGACAGGTTCTCCCAGTTGTTCCCAGAGCAGGTAGAGAACAGACTGTTCGCCAATGCATCATCAATTCACACTTGTGGCGTCACTTCCATCAATTCCAACTGGTGACAAACATGAGAGCCGCTCGAGATGACACATACAGGCAGTTCTCTGAATGGCTTCTCAGAATTGGCACAGGTGATGAACCACATGATGCATATGATCAAGTCAACCTTCCAGACGAGATCATGACAGAATCACTGCAAGACATGATCAACTTTGTTTACCCACCACTTCAACCTGGTGATGTGGATCTCATGCAAGATCCTGCATACATGTCAGAACGCTGTTGCTTAACGCCATTGAATGAGAATTCCCATCACATCAATGATCTCATTCTACAGCAACTCCATGGACCAGTGCACACTTACCTGAGTACAGACAGAGTAGTCACTGATAATCCAGAGGAAGCAGCAGCATATGCAATGGAGTTCCTTAATGCACAAACTCCCAGCGGACTTCCAAAGCACAAGCTGGAGCTTAAGGTACAGTATTAGTAGCTTTTAGTATCATTGTTTATCTTCATACTTTTATCACAATGTTTCTACATTTCTATCATTTACATCTTCAGTATTGTATCTAATATCCTACTCCCCTCTTTAGCATGACTAATATTCCCACATGTAGCACACCTTATTCCTTTCCTATTTACTTCGACAGCTATGACTATCCCTTTTAGTGAGTGATACACACAGTTCTGTATTTCCATGCCAACTTTGCTACTATATTTTCAAATAGTATCTATGGTTGGATCATATTCACGATATGCCATTTTATCTTATATATCCCAAGAAAAAAACAATCCTTATTTTCCATATGTTTATCATGTTAGGTTGGTGCTACCATCATTTTGTTGCGTAACATCAATCCAAAAAAGGGACTCTGTAATGGTACCCGTCTCATTGTACGGGACTTGCAGCGACATGTCATATGTGCAGAAATCATCACAAGTGAGCACAGAGGTCAATATGTCATGCTACCAAAGATAGCACTGTCATCACAAGATTCTGCTCTGCCAGTCAACATTGTAAGGTGCCAATTTCCTGTCAGACTTGCTTACTGCCTTACAATCAACAAGGCATAGGGACAATCATTGAGGTATGTTGGTGTTTACCTTCCTAAACCTGTGTTTAGCCATGGTCAGTTGTATGTGGCAGTGTCCAGAGCAAAATCATTTGCTGGCCTCAACGTCTTCACATCAACTGGTAGACATACACACAATATTGTTTACCGTGAAGTCCTCACATAAGCATCATTCAACATGATGCCATATCATCTTGTGGTGTTCTCCATACAGTGACTGCATGCACCACCCCAAGCCCTGGCTTATGACTCTAGCCTCATCTTTTAACTCTCTCTATCTGTCTTAACCTGTTAGTGAGGGGTTGTTGGACACAGGTTGAACTGTTTAGAGGGTACATCAAGGTGTCTTCGTTCATCTTCAAATGATCACTCGCTCTCCACATTTGGTCTGTGCATACTCAAGTATACCAGTCAGTTCATAACTGTTTACAATAAGAGCTCTATATCAAAAGAAATTTAGTGGCCTTCCACTGCCTGCAGTCTACATTTTTACCATAGATTCATTTCTGACAGTTATCCTTAAACTTAATTATGTATTACTCAATTTTTTAAACCTATTAGAACCACATACAGTTACCAATGTTATTGTGGTTGTTTTTACCTAAACTTATTCACTAAAAAGATATATCAGAAATCATACATAGTTATAGCTAATAATTCAATGCCCGACTATCCACAAGGATTATCCCCAGATAATAAGTGATGTGCATTGCAAAGTGCCATTGTCACTATCAACATAATTTAAAGTTGCACTGTCATATGCTTAGATTACAAAACACATGTTCATAAGCAGTGTCAATGCAGACTATCTGTTTCTATGTCATGCTATGCTCCTACACAATAGCAAGTACTGTTAGCACAGGGTACTTTAAGTCCCATAGAACAGACTGTTACTTGAGTATACCGCATTCACCGCGGTCAAGAGCAGATGGATCTTTGCAAACATATACCATGGTATGTTTGACGCTCACAGCCTTTGCACCTTCATGCCTATGCCATTTCATACATCGTATGTTTGGCAAATGTGAGCACCAAATGGATCTATCATGTGATCTGCAGTGATACATTACAGACCACCACTGCATATGCCGGGCAGGATGAACAGCCTTTACTCTGCCATGACTCTTTCTGGCTGACCGATGCATTGATGTACTTACCTAGAGTCATCATCGCACAGCTTTTGAATGCAGTACTGCACATACTTGAGGAGGTATGATCACTTTTATAGTGGATTCATTAGCTTGAATCTCATCTCATCTTAGCATTCATATGTTCGTATGTTTGCCCACTTGAGCTCTGAGATTCAGTATGTGATGGCCCACATTGGTGCACCATGTACGAAGGTGCATGCAGTTATCTGTAAAACACTTCCATTGTGACCACATAGATGTCATCCGTAAGTATACATGGTATGTATAGTCATTACATTTGTATGAAACTTTATGTCACATAACCTTTACAGTCACATTTGCCAACACTTATGCCCTACTTTCTCCATTCACTATATCATCTGAAAGTAACTGATTCCTATGACAGTTCATGTGCCCAGTCATATTCAATTACCATAGTATGCTTATATACATTTCAATACTCATATCACATTTATGCACAGATTTCAATACCCATTACAACATTCATCTTTAATGGTTTTTATTGCATAGATTGACTTTATTTTCTGCTACTAGATTCACTTTGTTTTCTGCTACTATTCCAATAGCACTGACTTGAGTGTGTAAACACATTCAATGTCAGTTCCATCACAGCAACAGTTCGTGCAAGTATGATTCACGCATATATCAGCTGGTAACCACTCACAGCATATTGATATTATGCTTCTCCACTTGCACACAACCTTTCACCATCAGTGGCATCTAGCACCTCGGTGTTATGACGACAACATGCTGTTCACCTACTGCCACAACAAGTTTTTCCCAAACATGGATGCAACCTTGACGTGGTGTTTGGGCTTTGCACCAATGCATCCAACAACAACCAAATATTTACAACTACCATCAGTTACCTTTATACATCATTCTGCACATGATGATATCATTTTACAGCATCAGTTAACATTACTTTTGTACTATATTATACTATTCTTACATACTACCTTCTGTGTTACCAGCTGATTACTATATTGATTGCACACTATCTCCATTTATCCACATGGCTCTAGCAGACTGTACTGAGTGTATTTCCACCTACGCAAAAAGTACCAATTCAAACATGCCCTTCATTGCCTGTCTCTTAACACCTCTCTAGGCACTCATAGCACATAACAATATAATTAAGACTAGCATTTTTAACTGATAGCCCGCTAGCGCGGGCTACCCTACTCCAGTTACCCGCTGTGCCAGTGACAATAAACTTTATTGTTAGCCTTGGAAAGACTAACGCCATGGACCCTCTCCACCACACGTTCTGGACTTTGCATGTACACAGACCAAATGGTTCGCAATGGATCATGGGAAGGTGATGTCATTGACCTCTGTGAAGGAGCACGTGACACAACAGTTCACAATGGATCATGAGAATGTGACATCATGGATCTCTGCGAAGGAGCACATGACCACAACGAACAACACATTGGCAACAAAAATTGCGAGACCAAATTGTGCAAAAAATGCTCGGATACCTGCGCTAGGCTATGGGGCTTTTTCTCATTGTGTTTCATCTTCTAAAGCCCCTTCACAGTGTCACGTGTGTCACGTGCTCCTTCACAGAGGTCAATGATGTCACCTTCCCATGATCCATTGCGAACCATTTGGTCTGTGTACATGCAAAGTCCAGAACGTGTGGTGGAGAGGGTCCATGGCGTTAGTCTTCCCAAGGCTAATTTGCAACTTTATTGTCACTGGCACAGCGGGTAACTGGAGTAGGGTAGCCCGCGCTAGCGGGCTATCAGTTAAATCTCTATATACTAAGATCCCTAATATGCAAATGAGCAAAATCAAAGGGGCCGCTGCTCTGGTTCGTGGCGATTTTCCTGGACTGGTGGCTGGTCGGGTCGGGTTTAGACTGTGCTCCGATTGTCGTGTACCCTCCCAATGGGTGCAATCAGTTTCGCTTTTATTTTTATCTATTTTTTCTTAGGAGATATTCGGATGTCTCTTTTTTGACTTTGTGGGCCTTTGTTTATACCCTTTTGTTCTCCATTGTTTTCGTCCCCAACCACGTAAACTGACTACTCTCAGAACGGGTATAGAGCTTGCTTGGATGGATCTTCGTTCTGATTGCCATCCACGGTTTCGTCCTTTTGCTACCAGGTGAGTCGCTATTGTCGTACAGTAGAGTTTGCCAACATGTTCTTCGTCGAATCGTTGCATTTCCTACTATTTTCACCTGCGTACTTCGATGTTTTAAGCGAAGTCGCATGGCCACCCTCTCTAGCGGGATTATCGCCATGACAGTTCCATTCCAGGCCGTTCCACTCTACTCGCTATTTCACGTTGCTGTCTGTGTTTACTTCTGATCACCTATTGACTAGAAGGTGTCAGTTGTATTACGTGCTATATTGCTGCCTATTTCGCTTGCCTTTGACGCGTGTTTACAAGAGATCGGATTGCGATCGTTTAGCTTTCGCTTCGGGGAGTGTCCTCGAGGCCATAAATGTCCCTTTGAATCAGAGGACAAAGGTGTCAGTGTGTTCTACGTGGTAAGTCTCTTTCTTCTTACCAACATGGTTTGTTTAACTCTAAATGTATATCTCTATATACTACGATCCCTATATGATAATTTATGCCATGCCAATCAGATTGCTCTAAATTGTACCACGTGACCTGATTACGCGCACACGATCTCCTCCCAGGGTATTCGTCCAATGGCCCCCAGATTTCTGTTGAGGGTAGCCACTTGGGTCTACTACTTACATAAGACAAGATCTGATTTTTATCATTTTTTCTCGCCGAGTTATTCAACTTTCTTCCCATCGCCATTCACAGCAATACTGTTACTCCTCCCTGCTGGACCGCGTGTTGTCAGTTTTGCAAGCGGTCATGTAGGACTAAGTAGCTGCATGTGTTATCACGAGGAGACTTTGGTTGCTGTTCTCCCTGGTAAGCCTGCTCTATTTTCCTGAAATGGGTTGATGTAAGATTTCCTGTATCTCCTTTGTCCATTTCATCCGTATTCTACAGTTGCGAACCATTACTACCATATAGTTGCTGTGTGACTTGGAGGAGAATTTTGTCGGTCTGCTTCCAGTTTACTGCTGTTTTCGCTTGATTTCATTTGCCAAGGAATCCTACCTTTCGAGGGTGATATCGCTATGACAGATCTTCCTGGGCCGTTTCATTCTCTCTGCTAAACCATAGTGCCTTTCCGGTAAGTTGTGATAAACCATATAGAAGATATTTTCATGTTGTATTTTGTGGTATATTATGGTGTATTTCGCTTATTTCTTACGCTTTATTACCTGAAATGGGATAACATTCAGGAAGCTTTCAGTTTGGGTTGTTTTTGCATGATGTGACGTCCCAGTTTTATTTTGAAGAAAATAAAGTAAGGCGTGGTAAAATATCAACCAGTAGCGTACTGAAAATGTTTTCTCTAACTTCCAAAGTTTTACCGTGTTTTTTCTGTATGAGGTTGTTCGTTGTATTATCTATTATAACTCTGAAAGGTTTTTAGCCCTCCCCCTTACGGTTTAAGCAATGAAGAGGCTGCTATTCATCTTTCATGTCAAGTGTGATTACAAGCAAACTACATGACTTGCTAAATTTCTTGAGTGTTAACCATATAGCGTTTTGGTATCCTTCAATCTTCATTCTGGTGTAGTTTCTCTAGAGACACACGAGGGGATTCCCAAGTTCATCTCACGATCGCAGATACATTTGATCCTTTGTTTCCGAACAACTACATTATAGATGTGAGACTGCAGAGAGTTCTGGAAGTTCTTTGGTAGAACCAACTCGACTGATTAATAATTGCTAAGATTTATAGAGTGCTGTTCAGTGTTAGCTTATACGCATCAGTTGGAGGAAAGGATGTCGCTATGCTAGGCCACTCGGACATTGTTCACAGATAATATGTTGTTTGTAACTTCTACATACCTCTTTATGTTTGCAACACAGTTATTTTAGGCTAGAGCTAGGATGTTATCAAATTTAGTCTGTGGATTATTGCAGTTTGATACTCTGTCTCTGTTTCTTTTTCTTGCATTAGTTGAGGAAACAATCGTGTGCATTCTCTCCAAAATATTGAGGGGCGTTTCATATTACTCTCAGTCCCCGTAGCTGATGCCTTACTTACTTCCAGTAACGTTTGTAGCTGACTCCCACTACTCTTTATTTACAGCACTTTGTAGTTCTTTTCACTATGGATCGTAGTGTAACTTTTGAGGAGTCAAATTAGGGGTTCCTTTATACTGAATGTTTCTTTGCCGGAAAACAGTTGCTATAAATTCCATTAATGATTTCCATAGACCATTCTGTACATGATAATTCAGTTTAAAGGGATTACTTACTATTAGATAGCATGATCATCTCTATTGTGTAAACTTGATTTTTCCGAGCCCCTACTATCAACTCCTCCCACCCCAAATACTGTAATTACTCGAAACCCGATTTGAAGATTAATATTGCATAGCATGTTACCTGTACATATCAGTATTCTTTTATGTTTACGAAGTAACACTATGGAGTCCTCTGAGCTATGATAATTCGATACAAGCTAATGTAATGGCTAAAGAAAGCTAATATACCAGTTACCAAAGGATTACTGGATGCAACCATATTACAGGTTTATGGTTCATATTTAATTGTGTACCTGTGTGGAGAAGATTTGCGATCACCCACTAGGTCATAGCCGTAGTCATTCCTGTCAGTTGATGGGCTATATTGTATATGTTATACACTGTCACAGTTCTACCGCTAGATTTTACAACACTATCTACGTTAGAATTGAAGTATGCAGGAGACAATATGTGACGTTGTTCACTAACGTCTCATGTAAAGAACAGTTTGAGCGATTATGTGCTTATTTCATATACAGGAGACTAGCTTAGTACTGATAGCCCGCTAAACGCGTGCTCCCCTTACCCCAGTTCAAAAGTTGTAGATTAGCCTTGGAAAGACTAACGCTGTGCCCCCATAAAAGCTGCTTGGTCTACATTTTAGATGAGCAAGGATCAAAAAAGCTCGCATAGGATCACAAGGTGACATCATTGGCCTCTGTTATGGAGCATATTACCTTCGGTCTTGCATTGTGCAAATCGAAGAAAATTGCAAGAAAAATTTGCGCCAGAAATGCTCGGATACCTGCGCTAGGTTACGGGGCTTTTCAACTTTCAACCTTTTCCTGTACAGCCCCGTAGCCTAGCGCAGGTATCCGAGCATTTCTGGCACAAATTTTTCTTGCACTTTTCTTCGATTTGCACAATGCAAGACCGAAGGTAATGTGCTCCATAACAGAGGCCAATGATGTCACCTCGTGATCCTATGCGAGCTTTTTTGATCCTTGCTCATCTAAAATGTAGACCAAGCAGCTTTTATGGGGGCACAGCGTTAGTCTTTCCAAGGCTAATCTACAACTTTTGAACTGGGGTAAGGGGAGCACGCGTTTAGCGGGCTATCAGTACTAAGCTAGTGCTTTATTTATTGTGTGAGTTGTCTGCCGTTCTCGGCTGTTTGTGTAGATGTTTTCAGTCACGTTCCAACACCTTGACTCTGAGCTATTATCGCCATGACAGTTCCTCTCCAAGCAGTTTGATTCTGCTAGCTAAACCAAAGTCATTTCCCTGCTAAATAATGATAGACCATACCGAAGTTATGTACTGTTATTATCCCTCCTATGTTAGAGTGTATTTATTATTTGATTTTGACGTGTGCTTATATTACGAAGGATAACGATCGTGTAGCTTTCAGTTCATGGAGTTTCTTGAGGGGGATCTATTCTGCCCTTTGACCTGATGGAAAGCTCACAATTACTGCTACCAGGTGAGTCACTTTTGTGATTTGACATTGTGTCATATATCCTTTAACATACTTTCTCTATCAAATTTCTACTTTTGTACTCTTTTCTGTACACTTTACTTCAGTGATTTGAGCGAGATTCAAAGACCTTCCCTCGGGGGGCATGTCGCCATGACACTTCCTCTCGGATCAGATTGATGTTATTCTCTGGATTTTTGTCGTTTTGTATACCATTGTCATGACATACTTGCGATATGGATACAGTTGTATTCTTTGGTAGATTGCTATTTATTCCTTAGTTTACATGCGTGCGTAGATGAGATAGGAAATCATTATGATTGCTGGTGAATTTGTGGTAGATTGAATATTTAATTTGGGTACTGCTCTATTCTGTTGGGCCTACGTGTGTATTTGACTTCTCTGTGACTTACTGTTAAGAGGTTAAATTCATATTGGTAATAGAACTGTTGTAAGGGGTTTGCATTCCCCCTCAGTTCAATGGAGGAAGCAACTGCTCCATGTGTGTCATTGTCGTTGCCAGTAGTCACTAAATATCTAAATGCGTTTGTAGAGAAACGTCCAAAGTGTGTATATTTTCCTTTTTTTGCTGTTCTCCATACTATACCTATGGCGTTCTGGTATCCTTAACTGATTACACTGGTTAGTTTGTTGTAGGTTGTAGAGAGAAATGCGAGGGGATTCCCAAGTTCATCTCATGATCGCAGAAACCTCTTATGCTTTGTTTGCGAACAATAGTATTTACACAAGACCGCAAGTTTGCAGTTGAGGGCGTGTTTACGGAGAGGATGGATGTTTTGCAAGCAGTAGCAGAGTTTCATCAATTTTATACAAGGTAAGTGATTTATTTCATGTACCAGGTATCGATTTAGTGTTGCTAGGATGTTGTGTATAGACTGATTCCTACTTTGGCAACTGGACGAGATTTAATGCGATGTTTTGATGGAGATTCCACTAATATTGCCTCGGGGTCATATGATCATGCCACTTGCTTTCATGTTGGCTTGATTTTCGCGTATAAATTATCGTTCTCTTACTTCAGAAGTTTCGGTAGAGTATTCAGGAGATGCTTACTGTATTATTTAATGATATACTAGGACTATTTAGAGTTCTGTTGTACCTCGTAGTTGCGCGAGAGTTTAAGGGAGAAAGTTCCGAAGGGTTAGGCCGATTTGTTTACGTTTCAGATGTTGTCAATCACTTCTACTTAGATGTTGGGTTTTACCATGCACTTATTGTAGCCTAGAGCTAAGATATTTTTCAAATTATTCCTTGGATTAGTGGAGTGTACTAGCTCAATTTCCCGTTTGGTTTTCTTTCAGTGTTTTGAGTAAAGTGCTGCATGTATGCTCTCTAAAACTTTGATGGGCTTTTCATATTACTCTCAGTTTCCATGGCTGATGACTTGCTTAGTCCCAGTAGTACACTTTGTATTCTAAATCGCTGGGGTATTTGTAGTTAAGAGTGCTAAACCTTATATGGATATTTTATCTACTACCTCGCGAATAACATTGTGTATAGTACCGTGCATTTTACGGTAGTTGCTTCTTGATTTATTTACACTGATATTGTATTCTAAAGTAGCTTTGTATTCAACACACTTAAGTAACTTATTCACGAGGCTTCATTCAGTGTAGTACTTTACTAATTGCCTATATAGTACGAGCAGTCTACCACTCTTTATGTTCAACAGTCTATTATTTGTGTTCACTATATATTTTAGTGTTATTTTGGTTGAATCTGCATGTGGGCACTTTATGCTAACTGTTCTTTTCCTGGAAACCTGCTCTGTGCCTTGCTGAGATGATTTATTATAGACACCATTAATGATTTCCATAAATCATTCTGCACATGATAACATTATTTTTGTTTGTCAAGTAGTGTTGGATAACAAGCATGTGTATTGTGTAGACTTCATCCCTGAAGCCCCACCTTCCAGCCCCAACCTCACTTAACAGTATTCTTCATAATCAAATATTATGAGGGGCTTGCTCTAAGAGATTATTATGTATACAAGCTTATGCCACATTCATACACAGTTTTTGAATTTGAAGTCTTTGTTCAATATTCTAGACAATCTCTTAGGAATAGTCTTCAGCAGTGATGCACTTGAATCAAACAGTATCATTAGGCATTGCCATGTCAAAACACCTGCTTGAATCTATATATTATAGGAGTTTGACAGTGTTTACTGGGTGTGCCCAATTGATGTCCCCTGTAACACTGTCAGATATTAGTTGTTACCATTAGCATTATCACTTTTCACATATCATTCTGCATGTGGCGATATGTTGTTAAAGTTTTGTATTAGTTACAGCTAGCAACCTTATTTGTATTGTATTGAATAGGCATATAAAGCCCCGCTCCTATCTAACACAAAACTTTTGTTTAAATTTTATTTGATGCTGCAATCTCTACAATTTTATCACTTATTCTTAAGAGTTAGAACTTTGTGTTTTTGACAAGAGTTTAGCATTCACTTACATGTTTGTGGCCCATAGTATTGTGACCTTTGAGTTATTTTAATTATGAATGCTTAGACTATAAACTTCTGAGGTAGTGTTCTTGCATAAAGCCTACTTTAATGCCTAAATGGTACTGAATGATGCTGAAGACTATACAGTATGCATTTGATTTAGCAGTTTATTGTAACAACCATTTGCACTACTTAACTACTATATTTATATACTGGAGACTAGCGGTTTTTCTTGATAGCCCGCTAGACGCGGGCTCCCCTACCCCAGTTACCTGCTGGCCCTGTCAAAATCAATTTGCAAATTAGCCTTGGAAAGACTAACGCAGTGCCCCATCCAGGTTGCATGGTCCGCATTGTCGATGAGCATGGATGAAAAAGCTCGCATAGGATGAAGAGAAGGTGACGTCATTGGAGCGTGTGACATCCGGCCTTTGCAATGGACAAATCAATTAAAATTTGAGAGAAAAAGTTGTGCAAAAATGCTCGGATACCTGCGCTAGGCTATGGGGCTTTTGGACATTCTTTTTCATCTTCTAAAGCCCCATAGCCTAGCGCAGGTATCCGAGCATTTTTGCACAACTTTTTCTCTCAAATTTTAATCGATTTGTCCATTGCAAAGGCCGGATGTCACACGCTCCAATGACGTCATCTTCTCTTGATCCTATGCGAGCTGTTTCATCCATGCTCATTGACAATGCGGACCATGCAACCTGGATGGGGCACTGCGTTAGTCTTTCCAAGGCTAATTTGCAAATTGACTTTGACAGGGCCAGCGGGTAACTGGGGTAGGGGAGCCCGCGTCTAGCGGGCTATCAAAAAAAAACCGTCTCTATATACTAAGATCCCTAAAATGCAAATGAGCAAAGATCACATGGGCCGCTGGTCAGCTCGTGGTAAAAACTCCTCCTAGGTCTTCTACTCGATTGGTCTCAAACTTTCGCCGAGGGTCCCGTCCTATGTCTAATTGATATTCATGATTTCATATTAATTTTATCGATTTTTTTCGCAAAGATATTCGGCAGTTTCTGATCGACTGAGTGCACCTTTGTTGTCGCCTGTTGTTCTCCATTGTATTCGTCCGTAAGGCAAGCCCTCTCTCAGTGTAGTTTCATGTCGGACTGGTTGTGGATGATTGTTTAGTCCATGGGAAATTTCGTCCTTTTTATGGCAGGTGAGTGACTGTTTTCGTTTTCTCATGTTTGCCTGTAATGCCTGCATGGACTATCGGTGGTTTCTTTTGTTTTAGGCAATGTATTTCCATGTTTTGAGCGAGAATCTAATGCCTACCCTCGGGGATGTTATCGCTATGACAGTTGAAGAGCGAAGTCGAGGAGAATTTCGTTCTTTTCCTGCCAGGTGAGTCGCAATTTTTGTACAAAAAATTTCAATTAGAGTGTGTCAATTAGTCCTTCGTTGGATGTGTGCATTGCCTACTATTATCAGCTATGTATTTCAATGTTTTCAGCGAAACCCCATGACCCTCGCTTGCTGTACTGTCGCCATTACAGTTGCTTCCCACCCCCTTCTAATCTATTCCCTAAATCACATTGCTGGTCTCGCTAAATTGTTATTAAGTATCAAGGAGAAGTTTACAGTTATATTCTCTGCTATTTTATTGTGTATTTCGCGAGGATCTACTGGAGATAAGTGCGATCGGGTAGCTTTTAATTTGGACAGTGCCCTCAATGTCACAGTTTGCCCTTTGACTTGGAAGGAAATATTGTAAGTATTTTCTACCAGGTGAGTGGTTTTCTAAAGCTATTAAGTTGGATTTCAGATTGCCTGTCTTTACTCTGTTAACTGCGTGTAATTTCTATAGTATTGTCGACACTTATGTTCACTATTGTCAGCGAGATTACAATCGCTTCCCTCAGGCATTTTCCGCCATGACAGTTCTTCTCCAACGCGATTGATATTTTTCGCTGTTTCCGGGTGACTTCAAGCGAACTTTCATCCTTCTGGTACCAGGTGAGTCGTTTTACATGCAATGAGGTATTATTTCAGATTGCCTGTATTTTTTTGTACAATATATGCATTGGATATTGCACAGGTTATATCAGAGATTCATCGAGCATCCCTCAGGGGTTCTTCGCCATTACACTTGCTCTCCGATCAGATTGATTTGATTCTCTAGATCGCTGTGGGTCTTTTACAACATTGTGATGAAGTACTTATCATATGTTTACTGTTGTTTTCCCTGCTGGATTGCTATATTTATTCCTTGAATTTAATGGGTGCATAGATGGTATAGGAAATCGTTATGTTTCCTGATGAAGTATTCTATATAGGCTGCTGAATATGGTCATTGCTGAATTTAGTTGGGCCTAGGTTTTTGTTTTTTTTATGTGACTGTGATAAGAGTGTACGTTTTTATGGGTAATATAACTGTTATCAGAAGTGTCCATTTCCCCCCAGTTCAGCCATGGAAGCAACTGCTCTGTGTCTTTGATTCTCATTGCCAGCAGTCAAGACACATCTAAATACGTTTGTACAGAGATGTCCAAAGTGTGTATAATTTATTTGCTAACTGCTCTTAATAGTATTCCTATGATATTTTGGTATTCTTGCACTCTTTATAATGCTGTAAATTGTAGATAGACTTGCGAGGGGATTCCCAACTTGAGATCACGATCGCAGAAACCTCTCATCCTTTGTTTGCGAACAATAGTGTTTACACAAGGCCGCAAGTTTGCAGTTGAGGGCGTGTTTACAAAGTGGATGGATATCTTGCAATTTTTCGTGGAATTTCGTCTCTTCTCTATAATGTAAGTGGCTTATTTCATTGACAAGGTTTCGATTTAGTTTTACCAGGATTGTTTTGTTTAGAATGATCACTACTTTCCCAGCTAGACGAGATTTAGTGCGATGTTTTGATGGAGATTCCATACGATTGCCTCTGCTCGGGGGTCATATGATCATGGCAGTTCCTTTCATGTTCGCTTGATTTTCTCCTGTAACTTACCGTTGTGTTACTACGGAAGTTTCGGTATAATATTTAGGAGATGCTTACTATATTATTTACTGATATAGGTGCTGTTTTGAATTAGGGCTGCCATTTTGTCCGTCCAACAGAATTTGTGTGCTATTATGCGAGCTTTCAGACATTAGTTTTTTGCGAGTAACAAAAACAAGTCTTGTAATATGAAGTAAAGTTTCAAGATACAAAAGGAAGTTTTTGAAACATCCAAACTTTTGCACAATAATTTTCATTAGACAGATCTGTTGGACGGACAAAATGTTACCCTAATTCGAAACAGCGCCTATACTAGGACTTTTAGCGTGCTGTGTCTACTTTGTCTTTGCGCGAGATTTTCACTGAGTTATAACTGGATAGTTAGGCCGCTTTGTTTACGTTTGAGATATTGTCAGTCACTTCTTCTTAGCTCTTGCTTTCTAGGATAAACTTATTGTAAGCTGGAGCTAAGATATTGTTTTAATTATTCGTTTGAGTATTGGACTGTACTAGCTCTCTTTCCCGTTCACTTTGCTTGCAGTATTTTGAGAAAAGTACTACGTGTACTCTCTCTCACACTTCGAGGGCGGTTCTTATTCATCTCAGTCGCAGTGTGTTATTCCCATTAGTACACTTTTCTGTATCCTAAATCACTCGGTTATTTATAGTTAAAGGTGCCAAGTCTTATACGGATATTTTATCTACTAATTCGTTGATAATTTCGTGTATAGTACTGGATGCGTTTTCCAGTTGTTCCTTCTTTATTTATTTACACTGGTATTGTGTTCTAGCTTAGGGTTGTATTCAATACACTTAAGTAACTTATTCCCGAGGCTTTATTCAGTATAATACTAACTTATTCCCGAGGCTTTATTCAGTATAATACTTTACTGGTTGCCTATGTAGTTACAGCAGTGTAATACTCTTTATTTACAACAGTCTAATAATTGTGTTCACTATAAATTTGACTTTTATTCTCCTTGAATTAGCATTTTGGTTCTTTTATGCTAAATATTTGTTTCCTGGCTAACCAGCTCTCTGCCTTTGTCAGATCATTTGTTATAGACGCCATTAATGATTTCCATACCTCATTCTGCACATGATAACATGGTTTCAATGGATCTATTAGTGTTAGATAACAAGCATTTGTATTGTCTTGGAGCCCCACCTTCGAGCTCCCACTCCACTTTACAGTATTGTTCATAGTCAAATGTTATAAGGAGCTTGCTATAAGAGATTATTATGTATAGAAGGTTGTTTCACACTCATATAAAAGTTTGAAATCATTGTTGAATATGTCATAGCATTGTTTAGGAATATTCTTTAGTTTCTATGCACTTGAATTATGGAGTATAATTAGACATTGCCATTTGAAAAAACCTACTTGAATGCAAGTGATTACTGGGTGTTTAGGAAGATTAATGGTTACACTCAGCTGACAGTTGCACCCATGTATATCAATTTATGGGCACTATTTAACCTGTAATACTGTAAGGCACTTCTACCCTGCTAAAGTGTACTAGACTCCTTAGGTTAGACTTGATATCTATGCATATGCATATATGTAATTGTAGTATTTTGAGGCATAAAGTAATACACGCTAGCACCACAAATAATCATTTGGTAAACTTAATGACAATAGCAGTGTAGGTTCATGAGTTTCATTAATACACAGCCATATATGTAGTATATTATTTGTATTCTATAGAGACACATGATGTTATGAACAATTACTACCCTTTGATACAATGTAAATTTACGCTACCACATTGTACTAGACTCCTTAGGTTGCAAGTGATTATCATGCTTAAGAATGCATGTGATTGTGGTATTTTAAGGAATTAGTATAGGGCATAACCACACATTTCATTACGTAAGTTTAATTCAAATAGCTTGGAAAGTTATTCAGTTTCATTCATACACAGCTGTATATGTAGTATATTATTTGTATTCTATGGATACAAGTGATGTTATACACAATATGTTATATGTTAAGCAATTATATAGGATGTTAGACAATATATTCCCTATTGATATGAGTAAGACTAGCAGTTTGTTGATAGCCCGCTAGACGCGGGCTCCCATACCCCCAATCAAAGCTGGAGATTAGCCTTGGAAAGACTAACGCATTCGCCCATCAAAGCAGCATGGTCCGCATTTTCGATGAGGATCATGGGAAGGTAACGTCATGGGCCTCTGCGATGGAGCACGTGACCATCAGCATTGCATTGGTCAAATCGAAAAAAATGCGAGAAAACATTGTGCAAAAAATGCTCGGATACCTGCGCTAGGCTACGGGGCTTTCCACCTTTCCTTATACAGCCCCATAGAAGATTCCATATGAAGTGGATGGATATCTTGCAATTCTTCGTGGAATTTTGTCTCTTTTCTATAAGGTAAGTGGCTTATTTCATTGACAAGGTTTCGATTTAGTTTTACCAGGATTGTTTTGTGTAGAATGATCACTACTTTGGCAGCAAGACGAGATTTAGTGCGATGTTTTGATGGAGATTCCATACGATTGCCTCTGCTTCGGTGTCATATGATCGTCTCAGTTCCTTTCATGTTCGCTTGATTTTCGCCTGTAACTGACCGTTTTGTTACTACAGAATTGTCGGCAAAATGTTAAGGAGATGCTTACTATATTATTCACTGATATACTAGGACTTTTAGCGTGCTTTTACTACTTTGTCTTTGCGCGAGATTTGCACTGAAGTATAGCTGAATAGGTTGGCCGCTTTGCTTACGTTTGAGATGTCAGTCAGTTCTGCTTAGCTCTTGCTTTGTAGGATACACTTATTGTAAGCTGGAGCTAAGATATCGTTCAAATTATTCGTTAGATTATTGGACTGTAATAGCTCTCTTTCCCGTTCACTTTTCTTGCAGTATTGTAAGAAAAGTACTACCTGTACTCTCTAAAATTTTGAGGGGCGTTTCGTAGTCATCTTAGTTGCAGTTCATTATTTCCATTAGTACACTTTTTTGTATTCTAAATCACTGGGGTATTTATAGTTAACGGTGCCAAGTCCCATACGGATATTTTATCTACTAATTCGTTGATAATTTCGTTTATAGTACCTTGTGTTTTCCAGTTGTTCCTTCTTGATTTATTTGCACTGATATTGTATTGTAAATTAGGTTTGTATTCAATACATTTAAGTAACTTATTCGCGAGGCTTTATTCAGTATAATACCCTGCTGATTACCTATATATTTACAGCAGTTTAACAGTCTTTATGTACAACAGTCTAATAATTGTGTTCACTATAAATTTTACTTTTATTTTCCTTGAATCAGCATATGGGTACTTTGATGCTAAATATTCGTTTCCTGGCTAACCAGCTCTCTGCTGTCATCAGATCATTTGTTATAGACGCCATTACTGATGTCCATACCTCATTCTGCACATGATAACATGGTTTCAATGGATCTATTAGTATTAGATAAGAAGCAGTTGTATTGTGTAGACTTGATTCATGGAGCCCAACCTTCTAGCTCCCACACCACTTTACAGTATTATTCATAATCAAAAGTTATGAGGGGCTTGCTATAAGAGATTATTATATATAACAGGTTGTGTCCACCTCATACATAGTTATTGAGTTTGAAGTCATTGTTGAATATGTCATAGCATCTTATGGGAATATCCTTTGGTATCTATGCACTTAAATTATGGAGTATCATTATGCATTGCCATTTCAACAACCCTGCTTGAATGCCTCATCCTAACTATTATAGCAGTTTGACAGTGATTACTGGGTGTTCCAACTGATGTCCTTAGACCAGATCTGTAGCAGTATATTACTTGATTACCCTGCCTGTATCATGTTTTTCACTAGCCTGTATCACTGTCAGATATCAGTTGTCACCACTAGCAGTATCACTTTTGATATATCATTCTGAATGTGGTGATATGTTATTACTTTTTTCTATTAGTTACAGCTAGCAACCTTATTTGTATTGTATTGAATAGACACATAAAGCCCCCCTCCCTCCTATCTAACACATAACTATTCTTTTAAAGTTGATTTGATGATGCAAGCTCTAAATTATATCACTCATTCTAAAGAGTTACAACTTTATGTTTTTGACAAGAGTTTAGCAATCTCTTACATGATTGTGGCCCATAGTATTGTTACCTTTGAGTATGCTCTAGGATTACAATTAGGAATAGTAGTTTAATTATGAACGCTTAGACTATACAATACTGAGGTAATGTTATTGCATAAAGCCTACGTTAGTGCCTAGATGGTACTGAATGATGCTGAAGACTACACAGTATGCGTTTCATTTAGTAGTTTATTGTAACAACCATTTGCGCTACTTAACTGCTATATTTATATACTGGAGACTAGCGGTTTGTTTTGATAGCCCACTAGACGCGGGCTCCCCTACCCCAGTTACCTGCTGGCCCAGTTAAAATCAATTTGCAAATTAGCCTTGGACAGACTAACGCAGTGCCCATCCAGGTTGCATGGTCCGCATTGTCGATGAGCATGGATGAAAAACTGCCGAATTTTGGACATTCTTCTTCATCTTCTAAAGCCCCATAGCCTAGCGCAGGTATCCGAGCATGTTTGGACATTTTGTTCTCTCAAATTTTAGTTGATTTCTCCATTGCAAAGGCTGGATGTCACATGCTCCAATGACGTCATCTTCTCTTGATCCTATGCGAGCTTTGTCATCCATGCTCATCGACAATGTGGACCATGCAACCTGGATGGGGCACTGCGTTAGTCTGTCCAAGGCTAAGTTGCAAATTGATTTTAACTGGGCCAGTGGGTAACTGGGGTAGGGACCCCACGTCTAGCGTGCTATCAAAACAAACCTCTCTATATACTAAGATCCCTATGTGCTAATTTATGCCAAACCAATCAGATTGCTCTAAATTGTACCACGTGACCTGATTACGCGCACACGATCTCCTCCTAGGGTATTCGTTCCATGGCCCCAAAATTTTTGTCAAGGATAGACATTTGGATCTACTACTTGCATAAGAAGAGATATGATTTTTATCATTGTTTTTCGCTAAGTTATTCATCTTTCTTTCCATCACCATTCACAGTAAAACTGTTGCTCCTCCCTGCTGGACAGCGTGTTGTCAGTTTTGCAAGCGGTCCTGTAGGACTAAGTAGCTGTGTGTGTTATTGCGAGGAGACTTTGGTTGCTGTTCTTCCTGGTAAGCCTACTCTTCTTTCATGACATGGATTTTGATTTAAGATTTCCTTTGTCCATTTCATCCGCACTCTACAGTTGCAAACCATTACTACCATATAGTTGCAGTGTGACTTGGAGGAGAATGTTGTTGTTCTGCTTCCAGTTTATGAATGTTCTTGCTTGATTTCATTTGACAAGGAATCCTACTTTTCGAGGGTGATATCGCCATGACAGATCGTCCCGAGCCGTTCGATTCTCTCTGCTAAACCATAGTGCTTTTGCCGGTAAGTTGTCATAAACCATATAGAAGATATTTTCATGTTGTATTTTGTGGTATATTATGGTGTATTTCGCTTATTTCTTACGCTTTGTTACCTGACATGGGATGACATTCGGGAAGCTTTCAGTTTGGGTTGGTTTTGCATGATGTAAAGTCACAGTTTTATTTTGACGAAAGTAAAGTAAGGCGTGGTAAAATATCAACCAGTAGCGTACTGAAATTGTTTTTTCTACCATCTAAAGTTTTTCCGTGTTTCTTCTGTATGAGGTTGTTCGTTGTGTTATCTATTATAACTCTGAGAGGTTTGTAGCCCTCCCCTCGTATGGTTTAAGCAATGAAGAGACTGCTGTTCTTCTTTCATGTCACTTATGATTACAAGCAAACTACATGACTTGCTACGTTTCTTGAGTGTTATCCATATAGCGTTTTGGTATCCTCAATCTTCATTCTGGTATACTTTTTCAGTAAACACGCGAGGGGATTCCCAAGTTCATCTCACGATCACAGATACATTCAATCTTTTGTTTCCAAACAACTACATTGTAGATTTGTGACTGCAGAGGTTCTGGAAGTTGTTCGGCAGATTCCTACTGGACTATTTCATAATTGCTGGGATTTTTAGCGTGCTGTTCACTTTCAGCTATGCTAGGCCACTCTGACATTGTTTACAGTTGAGACCGGTCTGAGTTGAGATGTTGTTTGTAACTTCTACATAGCTCTTTATGTTTACAACACAGTTATTTTAGGCTAGAGCAAGGATGTTATCCACTTTAGTCTGTGGATTATTGCAGTTTGATATTCTATTTCTGCTTCTTTTTCTTGCATTAGTTGAGGAAACAATCGCGTGCATTCTCTCCACAATCTTGAGGGGCGTTTCATATTACTCTCAGCCCGTAGCTGATGCCTTACTTACTTCCAGTACAGTTTGTAGCTGAATCCCAGTACTCTTTATTTACAACACTTTTATAGTTCTTTTCACTATGTATCGTAGTGTAAGTTGTGAGGAGTCAAATTAGGGGTTCCTTTATCCTGAATGTTTCTTTGCTGGAAAACAGTTGCTATAAATTCCATTGATGATTTTCATAGATCATTCTCTACATGATGATTAAGTTTAAAATGAATTATTTACTATTAGATAGCATGATCATCGCTACTGTGTAGACTTGATTTTTCCGAGCCTCTACCATCAACTCCCCCCACAACAAATACTGTAATTGCTCGAAATCCGATTTGAAGATTACTATTGTATAGCATGTTACCTGTACATAACAGTATTCTTATATTTTTATGAAGTAAGACTATGGGGTCCTCTCAGCTATTATAATTCGATACAAGCTAATGTAATGGCTAAAGAAAGCTAATATACCAGTTACCATAGGATTACTGGAAGCAACCAATTACAGGTTTATGGCTCAAATTTAATCGTGTACCAGAGTGGAGAAGATTTGTGATCACCCACTTGGTCATAGCGGTAGTCATTCCTGTCAATTGATTGGGCTATATTGTATATGTTATACACTGTTGCAGTTATACCGCTAGATTTTACAACACTATCTACGTTAGAATTGAAGTATGCAGGAGATAGTATGTGATGTTATTCACTAATGTCTCATGTAAAGAACAGTTTGAGTAATTATTTGCTTATTTCATATACAGGAGACTAGCTTAGTACTGGTAGCCCGCTAAACGCGTGCTCTCCTTATGCCAGTTCAAAAGTTGCAGATTAGCCTTGAAAGACTAACGCTGTGCTTCCATAAAAGCTGCATGGTCTATATTTTCGATGAGCAAGGATCAAAAAAGCTCGCATAGGATCACGAGAAGGTGACATCATGGGCCTCTGTTATGGAGCACATGACCTTCGGCCTGGCATTGTGCAAATCGAAGAAAATTGCGAGAAAAAAGTGTGCCAGAAATGCTCGGATACCTGCGCTAGGCTACGGGGCTGTACAGGAAAAGGGTACAAGTCAAGAAGCAAATGAATAATGAATAATGCATTGAAATGCACCTTTGTTGAGCAATACAGTATGTCTCACTGAATTTGTCAGGTACGTAAGAAGAAACAATGTTTTCATTATTCGATTCCACTGTCACACCAAACACTTGAAGTTTTCTTGCACTGGCAGATATGCTTTCTAGATTAGGTCCATCGTTTGAGGCACCACAAGACATGTTGACATTGTTTACTATAGTCTCACCCTCAGCCAGAGGCGTAGCCAGCGGTCGTGCTGGTCGTGCTGAGCACGACTAAACGTTGTATGTAAAATAATTTCGAGTTTCATTTTAATAATAATCTGTAAAACCAGCTTTCTGAAAAGACGTTACTTGAGAGATAGCATCTCTTGTATCCCTGTCTCTGGTCGTGCTCATAACCGAGAGAACAAGGGAACGTTGGAGAAAATATCTCTCATATCCCTGTATCTAGTCGTGCTCTAACTTTAGAGCACGACCAAACAGAGGGTTTCCAAACTAACAGCCATCCTGTTGACACTACTTCAGTACTACATTTGACCGTCTATATCACTGGACACTCTGTGGTTGGTCGTGCTGAAAATTCAGAGCACGACCTAGTTATTTTGGCCCTTATAATATGTGCAGTACATTAGTAGCCATAACGGGTTTTGATTGGCTTATGTGTTTCAATTTGTAACTAGTTGAAACCTTTGGTCGTGCTCTTTGGCAATAGCACGACTGCACTCAAGGGTATCGTGATTCAGGATAAAGATGCTTAATTCGTCGATTAATTATGGAACCCTACCAGCAATAGATCAGAGAATCGCGAATTTGGAAGACATCGTCTCTTGTCCAGTAGTCAAACCGTTGTTTTCAACACATTTAACTGAGAAGATGATAAGTTTCTAAGAAGACTGGCCTAGGCCGAAGTTGGTAATGAGAATTAAAGACAGAGTATTATCAGATTACTGGTACGATCGAGAAGAATGGCTAAAGTGCAGTGAAGGTAGGAGCTTTGTTGGCCTTGTTTTCTTCTTTGCCCTGGGTGTTTGATTAAGCCATGGTTGTACCAAGTGCCTCTGTTCCAAGGACCCTTTCTTGCTTGAACTCAGACATTTGTTGAGGAGTAAAATGTTCCAAGAACTCTTAGGCTCTGTTTGCAGTATTTCAGTAAATAAAGATATTTATAAAATTTTGCTAAGAAACCAAGAATACTTAACTTTCTCCACAAAGAACTTATCATTGGCAAAGCTGGAAAAGGCCATTCCGAATAAGAGATAAATTTCCATCATATAGCCAAGTATAGCTAAGTTACTATTTTGTCATTGGATAGCAAAAATAGATATTGCATCCAACTTGGTCATATTCCTTCTAGGGTATGTCTGAGTTAAGATGTGAAGAGTGATGAGTAGCACAGCAATGTGCTATGCAATCAAGATTGGCTCCTACCTATCAAGTCAAGAAATACTGAAAGTGAAAAGGACTAGACCCATGCCATCTCAAGGACACCTGCCATTCATAGAAAGCTGTTGGAGTTGCCAGAGCCCTTCTTATGTTCAAATACATTGCTTCAGAGAAGGATTTGGTCAGCTGCAAGTGGCACTTGCAGATATATATATATATATATATATATATATATATATACTTTGCTCTTTGTCCAGTTGTTATTTAGAAGAGAGTAGGAACTGCATGAAGCTCTGCAGTTTCCCTTTCTGCCTGCTACTGATTAACTGCCTCAGTGCTAGATGATTTCCTTCTAGATGACAAATAATGGAAAACTTGAGCAAAGAATGAACCCATAATTTAGTATTTTACAGCTTGCCTCAATCACAGTTATGTGGCAGTGGACAGCTGTAATGTGCCTTAGGCAGCAAGTGATGTTTGAAAAGTAAATGGTTTTAAGGCAGTTGCTTCACTGATTAAGAACTTGTTGAAAGAGTGGAAGTTTTTATGTTGTTCATTCGCTACACTTATGTGATCTGTAAGAGAAGTGTATTAAGTGGATGCATTTTGTCATATGTTTAAGTATAAAAATTAGCCCACTGTATCTATAGCCTCTTAAACCCATGATCTGAAATCACTAAGTGGCATGTCTGTATTGTTCATTGCAGCAAGTCTGTATGCAGAAATTGTGCCACAGGGGACACTAGGGGGCATATCCTTTCAGTAGTCTCCTTCATAAATTTTGTATGTTGTCTGAATTTGAGGAGAATTCTTTTTCTTTCTTAGCTATGTCGCTTTTTCTCACCCTTTATTTGCATAGTTTAGTGTAGGAGCATGACCCAAAAAAGCTTCATATACAAAAACCACGCCCAGATGAGTGGCTGGCCCGCCCATGCCTGTATATATCACTGATAGCACGACCAACCAATTACGGCTGGCTACGCCACTGCCCTCAGCCAATACTTGTATGTTCTTTTTGCGGACTTTTGACACCATCTGTCTTCTTCCACGATACGGTTTATGCGTTCATTCCTTCGTTTTCCCCATTCTTTGCTTACTTCTTACTCCGGTCGTATACCGTTGATGCATTTCTATTGCTAGCAGTCTTCGCTTTCCACACTTTCAATGAAAGACTACCAGCTCCGAATGACAGCAACGCCATTTTGGATTCACGCAAGCCAATAAAATTACGGCTTTAAGTGAATTGACCAATCAAATCTGTCACGTGCTAGCAATGTCATAGCAACAAAAATTTCTATTGTGTCTCAAGGTTTAAACAATGGTTAATATCTCACCACAGGTAAATCATAGTTAAAAACCAAGGCCAGAACGCAATTCAGGAAGAATAGGGCTTTCAGAATATGTATAGGACAAGGAGTATTGAGAAAATAGCAGAGTGAAATTTGGGAATCTAAATGCTAACCAAAATCTTCTGAGACGTTATTCCATTCTCTCCGGCATCCAACATCCCTGTGTAAAATGGTATATTTCTCCCTATTTATTCTATTTACACACAAAATATGATCATATTTAAGTTCCCCATATAAAATAACATACTATAAGCCAAAAAACACGATTTGTACAAAATATGGCAAAATCAGCATATTTGGACTGGTGGAAAACTTTAAGTGAAAAGAACCTATAATTTTGATAAATGTCGTTTATGCTAGCTTTCCCATCTCGGCCAAAATCCTATTGCTTTGCGTTAAATAAACTATGGTAATCCGCATCAGATCTGATTTCGAAGGTTCTTGGATTATTAACAAATCTATTTTTTTATGCTCATAAATATTACAATTACATTCAACGATATAGACACACAACAGTACGGAATACAAGACAACACCATAGGGAGCATGGAAATACATAGCAACCTTGCAGCAATTTAAAAGTTACTTAAAGAAAAAATAAAATAAAAATAAAATTACCTTACTAATGAACGTTCATGTACAATGCTCTCTCTAATGAGTGACTGGGAGCGCACCGAAGTGCATGATTTAAATATTTTTGTTCCTCGGAGAGGATTAACAAATCTAACCTTAATACCTCCATCGATAGTCCATACACTATCAATATTTAAAAAACGACGATTGGAACTTACGTCATCCAAGATTCGCTTTATCCCAGGAGCCAGATCCTCATTTATTGTAACCGTTGTCGCCTTCTTCTTCGCCTTCATCACTTTTTCCTTCGTCTTGTGACTGATAAATTTTATTAAACTTGGACAAAGCCTATGTTGTTGACGATGCCCTACTCGATGAACAATGTCAATTTCATTTTGAGTAACCACGACACCAATGTCTTTTTGCAGGGTATTCAACGTCACCGATTCGAGGTCTTCATTATTCTCCTCTGATACACCACGAATCCTGACAGAACTTTTCTACGGCTATTGTTCGTGACGATCCAGTAAAAGGTGTAAGTCCTTGCAATGGTCAAAATTCATGCCCACAGTTCCCTCATTACATTAACTCTCTCTTCAAGAGCCGTTTGCTGTTTTTTAGGACATTCTAGGTCCACTTTAAAAGTTTCAATTTCTCGTTCAATGATAGCCAGTCTATCCAGCATTTGAGTTTGATTTTTAATCAAACTTTCCTGACCATCATCGACCTTTCTCTCTAATCTCAGAAGAATTTCTGAAAAGTCAGGACCTGCATCGTGTGCAACCAATCTCGTGAGTTTCATATGAGTTGCTTGCCCAGGATTTAACTCTACATCACCGCAAAGTAACAGTGATAAAAAAGGATCATTCTCACCTCTACAATAAGAATAGGCCCTCCTTCTCCGAACCCGTTTTCGAAAGCTTTTTGATGCATGAAGCCTTATCCACGCCTTACCAACCAAACCTGAGTCTCCAAAACCACGATTATGAATAACCTTCTTTACATCAAAGCTGCTGTAAAAATCTTTAGAATCGAGATGTGAAAATGAGAAAGCAAATGACAATGTAACAAGCATGAATAAAACACGTGCTATCATATCCATCTTCAACAATAATAGCCTGATGATCTGCATTCCACTTTACAAACAGGATTCTATTGATGATTCATTATACATATATCACACTATGTATAGGTAGCTACATCTATATGCCTGAAGATTGGAAACATGAAACTGATGGTCATGTATGACAGTATGGCATAACGTCTATTACTATATCTTTTATATATATATATATATATATATATATATATATATATATATATATATATATCCCCTATGCACTTTCCTAGCGTTAATTGCTTCTTTTGTCCATTTTGCGTCTATCCAGCATCTATTCTTCTTTTCTTCACACTTCTCGCACTCTTTGCATCACCTTATATGCTCTATATTATCCTCCTTTGTTTCTTACTTCACAGCTTCGGCCCTCCCCATATAATGTATTCTTAATTTTTCATGAGATGTTAATAGGTAGGTCCCCCTTAGGTAATATCAATTGTGACCCCATTGTTATGTAGGTAATTTAAGCAGGCCCAATGTCATTGTAAGTTTAGTACTGATGAAGATTCTGATCGAAACGTTTACTTAAAGGATAGTATATTTGTGGTTTATTCTATTTATGTAATTTATATACGTTGTGGATGCGGCTTAGGTTTAGTTTGTATATATATATATATATATATATATATATATATATATATATATATATATATATATATATATATATATATATATATATATACAAACACATACATATGGCTTTATTTTGATATACAAAAATACACTATAAGGATTCATTGTCCATGTTTCTGGCAGTTTGGTGGCTGAGGAGGCCAATACTTCAACCACATGTATGGCCACGGTTTGTACATATACGTAGTCAGTATTCATATTAGGATTTGCAGCCACATGATCCTTTCTTTCTTGGCACTTGATCTTCAGCGTGTTTTAGCTGGATGTTTTGAAGTCAGTCACTGAGTTGTGGATTTTCATTTGCCAGGATTCTTTGTCACTGGCTAGAAAGGCCCAGTCCTTGTAGTTGATGTTGCATATATATATATATATATATATATATATATATATATATATATATATATATAAAAACTAAACCTAAGCCGCATCCACAACGTATATAAATTACATAAATAGAATAAACCACAAATATACTGTCCTTTAGGTAAACGTTTCTATCAGAATCTTCATCAGTACTAAACGTACAATGACATTGGGCCTGCTTAAATTACCTACATAACAATGGGGTCACAATTGATATTACCTAAGGGGGACCTACCTATTAACACCTCATGATAAATTAAGAATACATCTTCTTCTCTTCTTTTCTTCTATTCTTCTTTTCTTCACACTTCTCGCACTCTTTGCATCACCTTATATGCTCTATATTATCCTCCTTTGTTTCTTACTTCACAGCTTCGGCCCTCCCCATATAATGTATTCTTAATTTATCATGAGGTGTTAATAGGTAGGTCCCCCTTAGGTAATATCGATTGTGACCCCATTGTTATGTAGGTAATTTAAGCAGGCCCAATGTCATTGTAAGTTTAGTACTGATGAAGATTCTGATCGAAACGTTTACCTAAAGGACAGTATATTTGTGGTTTATTCTATATATATATATATATATATATATATATATATAGAATAATGTATGTACTGATGAAGATTCTGATCGAAACGTGTACCTAAAGGATAGTATATTTGTGGTTTATTCTATTTATGTAATTTATATACGTTGTGGATGCGGCTTAGGTTTAGTTTGTATATATATATATATATATATATATATATATATATATATATATATATATATATATATATATATATATATATATATATATATATATATATATATATATATATATATTCCCAGTGGTGGCAAGTTTTAATTTTCTCCTGATTTTTCTGAGAATAATAATGTTTCTGTCTGCACTGAAAAAGGAGAAATCCTGGTTACTCGCAAGCTACTGAGTTCATATGTAGAGCTGCTTGAAAAAGGCGAAAGCCGAAAGTAACCTAAAGGTGCTAAAAACCAGGAGAGTTAAAACAAGCCACTGTGGTCTAGTGGTTAAGACGCTTGCCCGGAAAGCAAGAGATCCGTGGTTCGTTTCCCGGTGGTGGCAAGTTTTAATTTTCTCCTGATTTTTCTGAGAATAATAATGTTTCTGTCTGCACTGAAAAAGGAGAAATCCTGGTTACTCGCAAGCTACTGAGTTCATATATATATATATATATATATATATATATATATATATATATATATATATATATATATATATATATATATATATATATATATATATATATATATATATATATATATATATATATATATATATACTAAGTCATCAGTGGGCTACCACAATCGGAAAATGTATATTGGATTAGTGTAGTATTTACCTATGTCAGCCTTAGCTGAATTAATATGATATAGTATGCTTGGCTCTGAAGAAGGCATTATAGTCGAAACATAGAGACGACCCTAGATGCATTGAGGGACTCATGGTACAATGACCATAAGATTCCACCGCTATTCTTTCATGCCTGGATGGCGCAATTGATTAGCACAGGAGTCTTCTGATCTAAACATCGTGAGTTCGAATCCGTACTGGGGCCAAAATAAATTTTCCACTTGTGGTAGCCCACTCATGACTTAGTATCTACCTATGTCAGCCTTAGCAAAATTAATATATATATATATATATATATATATATATATATATATATATATATATATATATATGTATATATATATATATATAATTTGAACTGTAATTTAAGACGTGAACACTAGTAAAAACAGGTTTGTTGCCTTTTGCCGACTAGTTTCGACAGATTATTGTCGTCCTCATGGCAATATGAATAAGAAATCTTTTTACTGTACCTCTATTTATACGATTACACGTCACATGATCTACTATTTACAAGTCTATATGCATTAAAATGATTCATCACATGATCCCCTTGCCCAAGTTGATGGACAATTGATAAAATTTGACGCACTGATAATCATGGGCCGATAAGGGTGGTACAATTCCTTGTTACAATATATTCTGTTAAAAAGGGTGATTCAGCCCTTGGTTTAGACCTTTGGGCTTTAGAGTTTGTAATGTCCTAATCCACAAGTCCTCTCTAGTTTCCAAACGTCGTCTGAGTTCTTCGTTGTCGCAGTCGGTCTTTCTTAATTGTTCGATAATTATGAATCTGGCATCTTGAGTAAAATCATGAGATGGGTTGTTAAAATGTTGACATGCTAATATGGTATTTGTTTTCTTGGAATCTTTACGGTGGTTATTAATGCGTATATTTAGTTGTGTTTCTGACTTGCCTATGTATTGTAGTCTACACTTGGTACATTCCATTAGATAGATGACTAATTTACTCTTACAGTTTACATCGTGGAGGATTTGGTAAGTCTTGTTTGTTTGGTTGCTGTGGAATTGTGTTGCTGCAAGAAGTTGTTTGCAGCAAAGATTACCAGCCTTTGTGTTGCAGGGGCTACACTTGCCCATGTTTAGTTTGGTGTTTTTCCTACATACCAAATCGTTAGCTATTGTGTTACCTCCTATTTGATCTTTTAAATTTGTGTTTCGTCGGTAAGCCATCATTGGGGGTTCCTTAAACAAATTTTGTAATTCAGGGTCGATCTTCAAATTATCCCAGTGTTTCCTAAGTATATGTGAGATTGGTGGAAGCGTTCTGTTGTATGTGGTAATAAAAGGGATTCTGTCGGATTTCTTTTTATCAGAGGATTTCAGGGCCTGTTCTCTCAATATAATGGAAGCCTTTACGACCTGGCTTTGGATGTTCTCCAGTTTATAGCCTCTTGAGGTGAAATTATCAACAAGTTCTGAACACCTTTCCCTATAATGTTCCTCTTTGAGCAGATTCGTCTGATGCATAAAGCTTGACTATATGCTAGGTTATTTTTCAGTGGGAGAGGATGTTCAGATCTTCTGTGTAGGTAGTTGTGTCTGTCTGTAGGCTTTGTATATAGTTTGGTCTGTATGGTCCCATTCGTGTCAACGTAAACTGTCGTGTCTAGAAAGTTAACTTCATCGGGTGATATTTCGTGATTGAATTTTATAGAATGATGGCAGTTGTTAAGTGTAGAGTAGAACTGATAGAACTGTTCTTTAGTACCTGTCCAGATCATGAATATATCGTCTATATAACGAAGGTATAGTTTGCATAGGTCCTTAATAAATGGGTAAATGAATGTATCCTCGAATTTCCCCATAAATATGTTTGCATATGAGGGTGCACAAATGGTTCCCATTGCACACCCTTTCATTTGTAAAAAGTGCTTGCCATTGAATTCAAAGTTGTTACATGTTAAAATATGTTTCAGAAACTCTAATATAACTTAGGGGGATGACAAGAGACTATTCAGATTTAGTGGTTTTTTGAGAGTTTCATTCACTGCCTCCAAACCTTCATTTGTCGGAATGTTGGTGTAAAGAGATCTGACATCCATTGAAATTAAAAATATGTCCTTAGTTGTATTTTTTATTTTTGATAATTTGTTTATAAAATCGGTTGTGTCCCGTACATAGGATGGTAATCTTTGCGCAACTGGATTAAGGTGAAGATCTACATATTTTGAAATGTTGCTAGAGTGACAATTAACAGAACTAACTACTGGTCTACCTGGGTTATTCTTTTTATGGATTTTAGGAAGTATATAGAATCTTGGTGTGCGGGGGTTGTTTATCTTCAGGCCTTCTCCAACTTCTTGCCTAATTAGTTGTCTGTTTATAAAATTATCAATAGAATTAGTAATAATCTGGTTGTGCCATAATGTTGGGTTGTCAGTGATGCATTTATAGAATTCGTTATTATTTAATTGTTTATTCACCTCGTCGATGTAACTTTTTGTATCAATGATTACGACTGCGCCTCCTTTGTCAGCATTTGTGATGATTATGTCATTTCGTTTTTTGAAATTGCTCAGTGCTGTTTGTTCACCTTTGCTTAGGTTTTCTTTAGGTAAGGAATTACGCTTTGAATCCTGAATGTCCATAGTTACTGCTTGTATGAATGTCTCTACAGTGTGATGTGCTCTTGGCGGAGTCCATTGGCTCCTCTTTGTAAAAATCTGTTCTTCTTTCAGTTTTTCTTCATCATGTGTCTCCTCCTTTTTGAAATGTGCTCGAAGTTTGATTCGTCTGAAAAAGTGTTTCATGTCATCCTCGAGGTCCTTCTGAATGAAGTAGTGTGGTGTTGGGCAAAAGTTGAGGTTTTTGTTGGGCAAAAATTATATATATATATATATATATATATATATATATATATATATATATATATATATATATATATATATATATATATATATATATATATATATATATATATATATATATATATATATATATATATATATATATATATATATATATATATATATATATATATATATATATATATCAGGCCTTGTCATGAGGAAAATACCGCACATGCCATAATTAGCACACACAAATGAATTTGCGTGTGCGATCGCACTTGTAAGAAAATTTCTACTTATGGACAAAGGGGATAAAGAAACAATGCAACAGAGGAAAAGCATACAATAGACGTAAGATTGATCGAAAAAACATGTGTTATAGAAACAGAAACTAGTTTAGGTTTTAAAGGTAAAACAGTTCTTCATCATCCAGCTAGTCAAATGGATCAAAATCATCATCACAACTATCACTTGAATCATCATGAGAATCGTCCTGAGGATCTTTGACATTGGCATCAATTACAAAAATGCCCCTGTTGCCCAAAGAATCATCATCAATCAGCATCCTGTTAACCTGTCATTGCTATGTTGATTGACAATAAAACAATTTTGCAAAGTGGTTTTAATGACAACACTAAACACTGCACTCGAAACTCGGAAATATGTTACTGCAAGTGAGGTCAGCACATGATCAATGTACCTTATGGTGAAAAGATACAAGCCAAAATACTTTGAAAATGGAAAAAGTGGAATTGGGGTTTCAATGAGCTCTCAATAAATCTGTTCGCAAGTGCGACCCATCGCACTCATAATTTGATATGCGTATGTGCGGGCGAGTGCGAGTGCCTGATATATATATATATATATATATATATATATATATATATATATATATATATATATATATATATATATATATATATATATATATATATATATATATATATATATATATATATATATATATATATATAGAGAGAGAGAGAGAGAGAGAGATTTCAAAACTATACTTTCTTCTGTTGTAAATGGTTCAATATATCTTCATCAGTACTAACAGTGCAATGATACAGGGCCTACTTAAATTTCCTACATAACAATGGGGTGACAATAGTGTTAGACTCATAACTTCTCTTTTAGAATGCCTCGTTTCTTAGAAGTGACTGCCTATTGTTTTCAACTCTCCAGTATTTCCCACCTATTTCGTTGTCTAGCATCCAATTTACTCTTCTTATATGGCCTTTGTCTACACCTTGTCACTCTATTGTTTCTGTCTTCACAGCTTTGGTCCTCCCCTGAATTATGCTCGACCACTGGAACAATTGTTAATAAGCAGGATCCCCTAGGTGTAACACCTATTGTCACCCCATTGTTATGCAGGACATTTAAGTAGGCCCCGTATCATTGTAATGTTAGTACTGAAGCTTAGTACTGATAGCCCGCTACAAGCGGGCTTCCCTAGCTCCAGTTCAAAAGTTGCATATTAGCCTTGGACAGACTAACACTGTGCCCCATGAAAGTTGCTTGGTCTGGTCGCATAGGATCACGAGAAGGTGACGTCATGGGCCTCTGCGATGGAGCACGTGACTTTCGGCCTTGCATTGTGCAAATCGAAGAAAATTGCGAGAAAAAATTGTGCAAAAAATGCTCGGATACCTGCGCTAGGCTACGGGGCAGTAAAGGGAAAGGAAGAGACTCAAGAAGCCCCGTAGCCTAGCGCAGGTATCCGAGCATTTTTTGCACAATTTTTTCTCGCAATTTTCTTCGATCTGCACAATGCAAGGCCGAAAGTCACATGCTCCATCGCAGAGGCCCATGACGTCACCTTCTCGTGATCCTATGTGACCAGACCAAGCAACTGTCATGGGGGCACAGCGTTAGTCTGTCCAAGGCTAATATGCAACTTTTGAACTGGAGCTAGGGAAGCCAGCGTGTAGCGGGCTATCAGCACTAAGCTAGTCTCTATTATACGAATTGTTGAATGCACAGAATTGTTTAAAATGCTCTCTACAATGAGGCACTAATGAAACTACAGGACATATTGTCTCCTGCTTCACTCAACTCTAACTTACGGAGTCCTGGAAATAATTGTAAGATGTTATAATAGATACAATATAGCACATGACTTGGCAGGTATGAGTGGTTCTGCTATCATGTAGGTGACCACTAATCCTGTCCACAGAGGTACACAATCAAGTCTGATCCATAAACGTAGGTGTTATACTGGAATCTGTGATAGGACTTGGTAGCTCGAGGTGATAAAACAAAAGAATAGTGCTTAGTATTCCTATATCACATCTTTATATAATATATAACAGAGTGTAAAGCTATTGATTGAGCAGCACGACTCATATTACATAGGTTATGGCTATACAAAACAAATAATGCAGCTATCCAGTGGTAAATTATCTGTTACAACCATGTGAAATTCAGATTCCAAACAATAATGGTACTTGGATAGGGGAAAGTGGCCCCATAAATCAAATATTGCTATCTAGTACTAAGTAATCCCTAAAATAACTATAATATCATATGCAGAATGATCTATGGAAGTCAGTAATTCTTTGAAATGAGTAATAATATATATCCTGTATCATCAACTCAGATGTCAAACGAAGGCATTACCTCAGTGGGGGCAAGGGGCTTCATAAAGTAAGTCTAGGCAATAAAAGTGATGGTCGTATCTAGTACTAATCCATCCCTTAAGAGTATATCATCACGTGCAGAATGATCTATGGAAGTCAGTAATGGTAGTTATAACAAATGATCTCAGAAAGAAGGGCTACTGTGTCCCAACAGAAGAACATTCAGTATAGTGGAACCCCTTACATTTGACTTGACCAGAATAACTCTACCATCTATAAGTGGAAATAACTATGAAGCCTACTGTAAATAGAGTGAAAACACAATAAAAAGAGTTACTGAGCTGAGAATAAAGTTGGTAACATCTTAGTGTTTGCCTGTAAACCGTGTATAATAAAATCAAGGAGTATATTCGACTGTAAGGGCAATATCTCAAATGTAAGCAAAGTGCCCAAACTCTTGAGACAACCTAACATCCAACTCACGTGCATATACTAAGAATCAAGAGCAAGCTAAAAGCTCCTAGTACATCAGCAAATATTGCATTAAATACTTCCTCGATATCATAACCATACTTCTGCAGTAACAAAACGGTACTTTAGAACAGAAAATCAAGCGAAGCTGAGGGGAACTGCCGTGAGCTTATTGCCCCTGAAGCAAAGTTATGGAATCACCCTCAAAAGACCGCAATTAAATCACAAACAAAGGACAACAGGTATCTGTGATCGTGAGATGACCTTGGGAATCCCCTCGCATTTCACAGTACACACTACGACAAAAGTAAAGAGTGAAAGTAAAAACTGCAAAATTAGGGTAACCAAATTCAGCAATAGCCCTATACATACTTCAGTGAAAGCATTCCGCATACCAAGACTTTATCCCCAAACACAACCCTATCCTATGTCATTCATACATGTGGTAAAAGCAATGGATAAATTCCAAGCTAGCAAGGAATACAACAGTAAACATACCGTAATCATTTCATCACAATGTAGTAAGAAACGTAGGATACCTTAGCGAATGAAATCAAGTGAAAAAAGCATTAAACTGGAGGCAGAACGACGATATTCTCCTCCAAGTCACAAGACAACTATACTGTAGTCCTAATCACAACATTGCCAACTGAAAGCAGCAAGCACGCCATTCCATGTCATCTAAATAGGCATGAAAAGCAAACAACCTGCCATAATCTAGCACGGAATACAAAGTCAAACATATGTTGGATATCTTTTCACAATGTAGCCGTAAAAGCACGGTGATTTAGTACACAGAATCGAACAACTTTGAGAAGAACTGTCATGGCGGTAATACACTCGAGGGAAGGTGGTTGAATCTCGTTGAAAGATATGGAAATAAATGGCTGGCAACAGTAGAATACGGATGAAATGGACAAAGGAAATACAGGACTTCATAAATCAAACCATGTCAGGAAAATAGAGCAGGCTTACCTGGAAGAACTGCAACCAAAGTCTCCTCGCGATAACATACACAGTTACTTAGTCCTACAGGACCGCTCGCAAAACTGACAACGCGCGGTCCAGCAGGGAGGAGCAACAGAAGTGCTGGTAATGGGGATAAGAGGAAAGTGGAATAACGTGGCAAAACAAAATGATAAAAATTAGATCTCTTCTTATGTAAGTAGTAGACCCACATGGCCACCCTTGACAGAAATATGGGGGCCATGGAACGAATGCCCTGGGAGGAGATCGTGTGCGCGATATCAGGTCGCATGGTACAATGTCGAACAATCTGATGGGTTTGGCATAAATTATCATATAGGTATCTTAGTATATAGAGACGGTTTTTTGATAGCCCGCTAGACGCGGGCTATCAAAAAAACCGATAGTCTCCAGTATATAAATATAGTAGTTAAGTAGCGCAAATGGTTGTTACAATAAACTACTACATGAAACACATAATGTATAGTCTTCAGCATCATTCAGTACCATCTAGGCACTAAAGTAGGCTTTATGCAATAACACTACCTCAGAATTTTATAGTTTAAGCATTCATAATTAAAATACTATTCCTTTGTAATCCTACAGCATACTCAAAGGTCACAATACTATGGGCCACAATCATGTAAGTGAATGCTAAAGTCTTGTCAAACACATAAAGTTCTCTATAGCACGAAAAAGCGGGAACATTGCTTTAGCATACTGAAAGCTTTTTTTGTCCGACACTCGTCAGAGTATGAAACGTCGGATGGCGACCGAAAGGTGTAACGAAATATATAGCCAGATGCGGGTACACGTGATATGATGAATAATGCGTCTATTTGGCTCTATGATTGGCCAATTAGCACCTATTCACCATTGTTTACTTGAAGAGTCCAAGTGAAAAAACGAACTCTTTTTGTTTACACAAGACTGGGTTTTGAGTCTTGTTGTTGTGTTTTTGTTGTTTTTTTCTTGTTCTCTTGTTGTTCGAAAAACACAACAACAAGAGAACAGCCACCTCGTATGTGTAAAAACTCTATTTCTAAAATGAAAAGTGATTCGGCCATAGGACAACATCTTATTACAAATCCAGAATGCGCCAAAACATATACAGACGATAATTTTCGGATCATTGGGCAAGCAAGATCGTCCTTTCATTTAGGTGTTTTGGAATCGGTTTACATCAAGACTCAAAACCCAGTCTTGTGTAAACAAAAAGAGTTCGTTTTTTCACTTGGACTCTTCAAGTAAACAATGGTGAATAGGTGCTAATTGGCCAATCATAGAGCCAAATAGACGCATTATTCATCATATCACGTGTACCCGCATCTGGCTATATATTTCGTTTCACCTTTCGGTCGCCATCCAACGTTTCATACTCTGACGAGTGTCGGACGAAAAAAGCTTTCAGTACGCTAAAGCAATGTTCCCGCTTTTTCGTGCTATAGTGAAGTTCTGTAGTACTAACAGACTTTTCACATAAAGTTCTAACTCTTAAGAATGAGTGATAAAATTTTAGAGATTGCATCATCAAATAAAATTTAAACAATAGTTTTGTGTTAGATAGGAGGGGGGCGTTATATGTCTAGTCAATACAATACAAATAAGGTTGCTAGCTGTAACTAATACAAAACTTTAACAACATATCACCACATGCAGAATGATATATGAAAAGTGATAATGCTAGTGGTAACAACTGATATCTGACAGTGATACAGGCTAGTGACAAAAATTATACAGGCAGCAATCAACTAATATACTGCTACAACTCTGGTCTAAGGACATCAATTGGGCACACCCAGTAAACATTGTCAAACTCCTATACTATTTAGATTCAAGTAGGTTTTTGACATGGTAATGCCTAATGATAACTGTTTAATTCAAGTGAATCAGAGCTGAAGAATAGTCCTAACAGATACTGTAGATTATTCCACAAAGACTTCACATTAAAAACTTGTGTATGACCGTGGCATAAGCTTGTATACACAATAATCTCTTAGAGCAAACCCCTCATAATAGTTGGTTATGATTAATACTGGTAAGTGAGGTGGGGGCTGGATGGCCGGGCTCCAGGAATCAAGTCTACACAATACACATACTTGTTATCCAAACTACTTCACCAACAAACATAATGTTATCATGTGCAGAATGATTATGGAAATCACTAATGGTGTCTATAACAAATCATCTCAGCAAGGCACAGAGCTGGTTTCCCAGGAAAAGAACATTTAGTATCAAAGTGCCCACATATCAAAGTAACCTAAAAATTAAGTATCAAAGTAACCTAAAAATTCCAAACACAAAACTTGAAGCATATAGAAGAAGTATTCAGTTTCAAGGGGCCGTGATTTGTAACAAATTGCCAATGGAACGTAAAACTGAAACCTCATTACTACGTTTTAAAATTAAGTTAGGTGAACATTTTAACTCATAGATAATGTATTAAGGATAAATTTTGGTTACTTTCTGAACTCATGTATAAATTTTACTTTTGCTTTTAACAGGTCCCAGACTGATAGCAGCTTCATTAAGCTGAATCTGGTGACCTGGATAAATATCGTATTATTATTATTATTATTATTTACAAAGTCAACCAAACACTAAAACATATAGTGAACACAAATAATAGACTGTTGTAAATAAAGGGTGTTAGACTGCTGTTAGTACATAGGACATTAGTAAAGTACTATACTGAATGAAGCCTTGTGAATAAGGTACTTATGTGTGTTGAATACAAAGCTAACTTAGAATACAATATCAGTGTAAATAAATCAAGACGCAGCTACCCTAAAACGCACGGTACTATACACCATATAATCAGCGAATTAGTAGATAAAATATCCGTATAAGGCTTGGCACTTTTAACTATAAATACCCCAGTGATTTAGAATACAAAGTGTACCACGGCAGCTATGGTGACTGAGAGTAATATGAACAACCTCTCGAAGTTTTAGAGAGAATACACTAACTACTTTCCTCAAAATACTGCAACAAAAGTGAACGGGAAAGAGAGCTATTACAGTCCAATAATCTAACGAATAATTTGAACAATGTCTTAGCTCCAGCTTACAATGAGTGTATCCTAAAACGCAAGAGCTAAGCAGACGTGGCCCACAACAGCTCAACCGTAAACAAAGCGGCCTAACTATTCAGTTATAAGTCAGTGAAAATCTCACGGAAAGACAAAGTAGAAACAGCACAATAAAAGTCCTAGTATATCAGTAAATAACACAGTAAGCATCTCCTACATATTATACCAAAACTTCTGTAGCAACAAAACGGTAAAGTACAGGCGAAAATCAAGCGAACATGAAAGGAACTGCCACGATCATATGACCCCCGAGCCGAGGCAATCGTATGGAATCTCCATCAAAACATCGCACTAAATCTCGTCTAGCTGGCAAAGTAGTGATCATTCTAAACAAAACAATCCTGGTAAAACTAAATCGAAACCTTGTCAATGAAATAAGCCACTTACCTTATAGAACAGAGACAAAATTCCACGAAGAATTGCAAGATATCCATCCACTTCGTAAACACGCCCTCAACTGCAAACTTGCGGCCTTGTGTAAACACCATTGTTCGCAAACAAAGGATGAGAGGTTTCTGCGATCTTGATCTGACGTTGGGAATCCCCTCGCATTTCTATCGTCAACCTACAACAAAATAAAGAGTGTAAGAATACCAACATAGCATAGGAATACTATTAAGAACAGTTAGCAAATACATTACACAAACTTTGGACATCTCTGTACAAACCGTATTTAGATGTTTCTTGACTACTGGGAATGAGAATCAAACACACAGGGCAGTTGCCTCCATGGCTGAACTGAGGGGAATGGAAACGTCTGATAACAGTTATATTACCCATAAGAACTTACACCCTTATCACAATAACATAACAAAATAAAAACCCAGGCCCAACTGAATTCAACAATGACCATAGTCAGTAGCCCCTGTACCACACTTCATCAGGAAACACAACAATGTCCTATCCCATCTACGCATGCATTAAATTCAATCAATAAATATAGCAATCCAGCAAGGAATACAACAGTAAACATATAATAAGTATGTCATCACAATGTTGTAAAAGACCCACAACGATCTAGAGAATAAATTCAATCTGATCGGAGAGGAAGTGTCATGGCGAATTACTCCCGAGGGAAGGTTGAGGAATCTCGCTGCCCAAAATAATGATATAACCTGTGCAATATTAAATGCATTTAGTAGAGAGAATAAATAAAGGCAATCTAAAAGCAAACCTTATTATAGGAAAAAACGACCCACCTGGTACCGGAGGGACGAAAGTTCACTTGACTTCATCCAGCAACAGTGAAGAACATCAATCATGTTGGAGAGGAACTGTCATGGCGGAAAATCCCGGAGGGAAGCTATTGTAATCTCGCTGACATTAGTGAACATAAGCGTCCAAAATACTATAGAAGTTACACACAGTGAACAGAGCAACGACAGGCAATTTGAAACCAACCTTAATAGCTTTAGAAAACCACTCACCTGGTAGAAAATACTTACAATAGTTCCTTCCAAGTCAAAGGGCAAACTGTGACCTTGAGGGCACTGTCCAAAGTAAAAGCTACCCGATTGCATTGATCTCCAGTACATCCTAGCGAAATATACACTAAAATAGCAGAGAATACAACTGTATATTTCTCCTTGATACTTAATAACAATTTAGCATGAAAAGCACGGTGATTTAGGGAATAGAGTAGAACGGCATGGGAAGCAACTGTCATGGCGATAATCCAGCGAGTTAGGGTCGTGCGACTTCGCTGAAAACATTGAGATAAATAGCTTATAATCGTAGGCAAGGCACACATGCGACAAAGGACGAATTGGCAAGCTGAAGTCGAAATGTTTTGTACGAAAGTAGCGACTCACCTGGCATGAAAAGAACGAAATTCTGTAATGGCGATAAACCCGCGGGGGATGGTCTTGGAATATCGCCGAAAACTTTGACATAAAATGACCAAAACAGTAGAAAGCGCACATATTAGATGAAGTAAATACACGCAAATATATATGAAACGTTTTCAGCACGAAAAGAGCAACTCACCCGGTAGGAGAAGCGACCAATTTCTCCTCGACAACTGCCATCAAGCGCAACCCGAGCAATAACTGCCTGTGCTACCAAAAGAGCAGCCTATCCATGGGGATGACAATAATGGAGGACAAATGGCGAAAGACAAAGGCGAGAAGATGGCGAAAATGAAAGTGGACTATCTCGGAGTACAAAAATGGGAAAAGTAACAGAAAAAGTTTGGCACCCATTCAGACCATATCGGACCGTTGGGAGAACTTTCAACCCAATACACGAAGAACGGCAGAAGAAGTATACATCACGCAGCAACTGGCAGTACTTTTGATGGGAACAATGGTGGAGCTTAGTTGCATTTTAGGCATCTTAGTATATAGTGATGAAGATAATATATCAAAACGTTTACAACAGAAGAAAGTATATTTTTGAATTCTCTATGTTTTATGTAGATAAAACAACACTCGGTGGTCATTACACTTCTCGATCTCAAAAACGCGTTTGGTGAAGTCCATCATACTCTTATTCCGCAAGTTTTGAAATATCATCACATTCCTGATCAAATACAACAGCTCATTAAGAATCTTTCTTCTGATTTCTACACTTCTATCATATCTGAGCCTTTTCACTCTCCTTTTATCAAAGTTGATCGCAGCGTTCTCCAGGGTGATTCCCTTAGCCCACTCACCTTTAACCTTTGCTTCAACACTTTCATTCGATATATAGTAGATCAAAATTTCAACAATTCGGTTTCACGTTAAAGTCTCTTAACCCAACTCACTGGTTTCAGTTTGCAGATGATGCCGCTGTCATTACTGGTCTTGAAAAAGAAAATCAGATACTTCTTAATCATTTTACGTGTTGGTGTAACTGGGCAGGCATGAAGATCAGAGTCAACAAATGTGTCACATTTGGCATAAAGAAATCCACCACATCCTCAGTCCAGTTCCTTCCAAAGCTTACTTTGAACAACTCACTGGTTCCTCCTGTTGAGAGTGACAAATCCTTTAAGTATCTCGGGTGCTATTTCAATTTCAATATGGATAATAATGACCACATGTCTACCCTTCTCAGCACACTTAAGGATCTGATGATCAAAATGGATAACCTTCCCTGTCACCCTAAATACAAGCTCCTACTTTACCACCGATTTGTGCTTTCTAAGCTATCTTGGCATTTACCTATTGCAGATCTTAGCAATTGGGTTGTTGATAATCTAGATAACATCGTTACAAGGTATGTAAGGAAGTGGCTTGAACTGCCCATAAGTGCTACTATTAGTTCTCTCATCTTAAACAAGTCTAGATACGGTATCAACCTTGTCCTTCCATCTAATAAATTCACCGAATGTCAGACTGTTATACACAATGCATTAAAATCTTCTCCAAACCTGGATATCAAGAATCGTTGGGCTGAGACTAGCTATGGTACAAATCGTCAATATGACCACTTTCAAAATACTAAGCAAGTTCTTAAGTCTATCCAACGTGACCACGAAGAGCGAATAAACAACACCCTTCTATCCCAAGGTTTAGTTATTTCGTATATTATCAAGATTTCATGCCAGAATGTAAAAGGCTTATGGTCAAGTGTCCAGCAAAACTTGCCTAGGAACATTTTCAATTTTTCTGTAAAGTATCTTAATAATACTCTTCCTACTCGCAAAAATCTCTGTAGTTGGGCACTTTCTCAGTCGTCTAATTGCTCCTTTTGTCTCCAGTCAGAAACTTTACAACATGTTGTATCCAGCTGCAAGTCAAATCTAGACGAGGGTAGATACACTTGGAGACATACTTCTGTTCTTCTTTTTCTCGCACGCACATTCTCATCACTTAACAAATGTACTGTATATGCTGATCTACCTTTCTTCCTATCTCCATGTTTGATTACGGGGGATTAATTTTGTCCCGACCTTCTTCTTCTTACAGATAATAAGATACTTTACATCCTTCAGCTTACTGTCGGTTTTGAAACGAATATACAGAACAACAACGATCGTAAACCTGCCAAATATAGTTCACTGATAAATGACCTTTCTCCTTCATATAGCAAAGTTGTGTTTGTCAATCTCTCTATGGGTGCAATTGGGGTTATGGGTTATTCCTGCAATTCTCCTCTATCCTTACTACATGAGCTACATTTTGATAAGACTATCACAAAAAGAAGTATAATGAGAGCCATGAACATCTCTATTCAATCCAGCTATTACATTTTCTGTCATCGAAAGAAGCCTTGGACTAACCAAGAACTTCTCTATATACTAAGATCCCTAAAATGCAAATGAGCAAAGATCAAATGGGCCGCCGGTCAGCTCGTGGTAAAAACTCCTCCCAGGTCTTCTACTCGATTGGTCTCAAACTTTCGCCGAGGGTCCCGTCCTATGTCTAATTGATATTCATGATTTCATATTAATTTTATCGATTTTTTTCGCAAAGATATTCGGCAGTTTCTGATCGACTGCGTGCGCCTTTGTTGTCGCCTGTTGTTCTCCATTGTATTCGTCCGTAAGGCAAGCCCTCTCTCAGTGTAGTTTCATGTCGGACTGGTTGAGGATGATTGTTTAATCCATGGGAAATTTCGTCTTTTTTATGGCGGGTGAGTGACTGTTTTCGTTTTTTCATGTTTGCCTGTAATGCCTGCATGGACTATCGGTGGTTTCTTTTGTTGTAGGCAATGTATTTCCATGTTTTGAGCGAGAATCCAATGCCTACCCTCGGGGATGTTATCGCCATGACAGTTGAAGAGCGAAGTCGAGGAGAATTTCGTTCTTTTCCTGCCAGGTGAGTCGCAATTTTTGTACAAAAAATTTCAATTAGAGTGTGTCAATTAGTCCTTCCTTGGATGTGTGCATTGCCTACTATTATCAGCTATGTATTTCAATGTTTTCAGTGAAACCCCACGAACCTCGCTTGCTGTACTGTCGCCATTACAGTTGCTTCCCACCCCCTTCTAATCTATTCCCTAAATCACATTGCTGTTCTCGCTAAATTGTTATTAAGTATCGAGGAGAAGGTTACAGTTATATTCTCTGCTATTTTAGTGTGTAATTCACGACGATATACTGGAGATAATTGCGATCGGGTAGCTTTTAATTTGGACAGTGCCCTCAATGTCACAGTTTGCCCTTTGACTTTGTAAGGAAATATTGTAAGTATTTTCTACCAGGTGAGTGGTTTTCTAAAGCTATTAAGTTTGGTTGCAAATTGCCTGTCGTTGCTCTTTTCACTGTGTGTAACTTCTATAGTATGTTAGAGGCTTATGTTCACTTATGTCAGCGAGATTACAATAGCTTCCCTCCGGGATTTTCCGCCATGACAGTTCCCCTCCAACACGATTGATGCTCTTCACTGTTCCTAGGTGAAGTCAAGCGAACTTTCGTCCCTCTGGTACCAGATGAGTCGTTTTTTCCTATAATAAGGTTTGCTTTTAGATTGCCTTTATTTATTCTCTCTACTAAATGCGTTTAATATTGCACAGGTTATATCATTATTTTGGGCAGCGAGATTCCACAACCTTCCCTCGGGAGTAATTCGCCATGACACATCCTCTCCGATCAGATTGAATTTATTCTCTAGATCGTTGTGGGTCTTTTACAACATTGTGATGAAATACTTATTATATGTTTACTGTTGTAGTCCTTGCTGGATTGCTATATTTATTGCTTGAATTTAATGCGTGCGTAGATGGGATAGGACTTTGTTGTGTTTCCTGACGAATTGTGCTACAGGGGCTACTGAATATGGTCATTGCTGAATTCAGTTGGGCCTGGGTTTTTATTGTGTCATTTTATTGTGATAAGGGTGTAAGTTTTTATGGGTAATATAACTGTTGTCAGACGTATCCATTCCCCTCAGTTCAGCCATGGAGGCAACTGCCCTGTGTGTTTGATTCTCATTGTCAGTAGCCAAGAAACATCTAAATACGGTTTGTACAGAGATGTCCAAAGTTTGTGTAATTTATTTGCTAACTGTTCTTAATAGTATTCCTATGATATTTTGGTATTCTTACACTCTTTATTTTGTTGTAGGGTGAAGATAGAAATGCGAGGGGATTCCCAACTTGAGATCAGGATCGCAGAAACCTCTCATCCTTTGTTTGCGAACAATAGTGTTTACACAAGGCCGCAAGTTTGCAGTTGAGGGCGTGTTTACGAAGTGGATGGATATCTTGCAATTCGTCGTGGAATTTCGTGTCTTTTCTACAAGGTAAGTGGCTTATTTCATTGACAATGTGTCGAAATAGTTTTGCCTGGATTGTTTTGTTTAGAATGATCCCTACTTTCCCAGCTAGACGAGATTTAGTGCGATGTTTTGATGGAGATTCCATACGATTCCCTAGGCTCGGGGGTCATATGATCGTGGCAGTTCCTTTCATGTTCGCTTGATTTTCGCCTGTAATTTACCGTTTTGTTGCTACAGAAGTTTCGGTATAATATTTAGGAGATGCTTACTGTGTTATTTACTGATATACTAGGACTTTTATCGTGCTGTTTGTACTTTGTCTTTCTGCGAGATTTTCACTGACTTATAACTGAATAGTTAGGCCGCTTTGTTTACGTTTCAGCTGTTGTGGGCCACGTCTGCTTAGCTCTTGCGTTTTAGGATACACTCATTGTAAGCTGGAGCTAAGACATTGTTCAAATTATTCGTTAGATTATTGGACTGTAATAGCTCTCTTTCCCGTTCACTTTTGTTGCAGTATTTTGAGGAAAGTAGTACGTGTATTCTCTCTAAAACTTTGAGAGGTTGTTCATATTACTCTCAGTTGCCATAGCTGCCGCGGTACACTTTGTATTGTAAATCACTGGGGTATTTATAGTTATAAGTGCCAAGCCTTATACGGATATTTTATCTACTAATTCGCTGATTATATGGTGTATAGTACCGTGCGTTTTACAGTAGTTGCGTCTTGATTTATTTACACTGATATTGTATTCTAAGTTAGCTTTGTATTCAACACACAAGTACCTTATTCACAAGGCTTCACTCAGTATAGTACTTTACTAATTTCCTATGTACTAACAGCAGTCTAACACCCTTTATTTACAACAGTCTGTTATTTGTGTTCACTATATGTTTTAGTGTTTAGTTGACTTTGTTTGTGGGCACTTTGATACTAAATGCTCTGTTCCTGGGAAACCAGCTCTGTGCCTTGCTGAGATGATTTGTTATAGACACCATTAATGAGTTCCATAATCATTCTGCACATGATAACATTATGTTTGTTGGTGAAGTAGTTTTGGATAACAAGTATGTGTATTGTGTAGACTTGATTCCTGGAGCCCCGCCATCCAGCCCCCACCTCACTTACCAGTATTAATCATAATCAACTATTATGAGGGGTTTGCTGTAAGAATTTATTATATATACAAGGTTATGCCACAGTCATACACAATTTGTAAATGTGAAGTCTTTGTGGAATAATCTACAGTATCTGTTAGGAATATTCTTCAGCTCTGATTCACTTGACTTAAACAGTTATCATTAGGCATTGCCATGTCAAAAACCTACTTGACTCTAAATATTATAAGAGTTTGAAAGTGTTTACTATTCCTAGGTGTGCCCAACTGATGTCCTTAGACCAGAGTTGTAGCAGTATATTACCTGATTGCCTGCCTGTATGATTGTTTCACTAGCCTGTATCATTGTCAGATATCAGTAGTTGCCACTAGCATTATCACTTTTGATTTATCATTCTGCATTTTGTGATATGTTGTTAAACTTTTTTATTAGTTACAGCTAGCAACCTTATTTGTATTGTATTGAATAGACATATAAAGCCCCCCTCCTATCTAACACAAAACTATTGTTTAAATTTTATTTGATGATGCAATCTCTAAAATTTTATCACTCATTCTTAAGAGTTCGAACTTTATATGTTTGACAAGAGTTTAGCATTCACTTACATGATTGTGGCCCATAGTATTGTGACCTTTGAGTATGCTGTAGGATTACAAAGGAATAGTATTTTAATTATGAACGCTTAGACTATAAACTTCTGAGGTAGTGTTATTGCATAAAGCCTACTTTAGTGCCTAGATGGTACTGAATGATACTAAAGACTATACATTATGTGTTTCATTTAGTAGTTTATTGTAACAACCATTTGCGCTACTTAACTACTTTATTTATATACTGGAGACTAGCGGTTTTTTTTGATAGCCCGCTAGACGCGGGCTCCCCTACCCCAGTTACCCGCTGGCCCTGTCAAAATCAATTTGCAAATTAGCCTTGGAAAGACTAACGCAGTGCCCCATCCAGGTTGCATGGTCCGCATTGTCGATGAGCATGGATGAAAAAGCTCGCATCGGATCAAGAGAAAATGACATCATTGGAGCGTGTGACATCCGGCCTTTGAAATGGACAAATCGATTAAAATTTGAGAGAAAAAGTTGTGCAAAAATGCTCGGATACCTGCGCTAGGCTATGGGGCTTTTGGACATTCTTCTTCATCTTCTAAAGCCCCATAGCCTAGCGCAGGTATCCGAGCATTTTTGCACAACTTTTTCTCTCAAATTTTAATCGATTTGTCCATTTCAAAGGCCGGATGTCACACGCTCCAATGATGTCATTTTCTCTTGATCCGATGCGAGCTTTTTCATCCATGCTCATCGACAATGCGGACCATGCAACCTGGATGGGGCACTGCGTTAGTCTTTCCAAGGCTAATTTGCAAATTGATTTTGACAGGGCCAGCGGGTAACTGGGGTAGGGGAGCCCGCGTCTAGCGGGCTATCAAAAAAAACCGTTTAACTATTTAATATCCCTATTCCTTATTCGTTTACTTCTACTGTTTTTGTTTCATTTTATGTTTTATGCTATGCTCTCTACAAGTAAGCCAATTATACACTGCCATTTACTTGAGAGGTGTATTATTGTATTTAATTTAAGATATATTCAATGAGAAGTTTTATATATATATATATATATATATATATATATATATATATATATATATATATATATATCATAGCACAGTAAAATATAGCATAATAAATGGCACAGCATAGTACAGTAGAGTATAGCATAGCATAGTACAGTATAGCATAGTACAGTATAGCCTAGTACAGTACAGTATAGCACAGTGAAGTACAGAAAAGCATTATGTAGATAGATACAGCTGCTGCAAAATGACTTTAGACCTGCCAGCTACTTGGAGAAAAAGACGAAAAGACTACGAGAGTTTGCTATTTCTTGTCATATTGCCCATATTCCTAATGATTTTTTGGAAGCATTTCAGTATAGATCCATTTAAATTTTCAAAATGGTATGTAATCAGCAATAGGAAACATATTGATAGGACAAATGGTTTTCAAACTTTACATTCTCTAATTCTATTGATTGCACTTTCCACATGAATCCTAAGGTGTGCTACTTCTTTTGTTTTTCTACATTCTTCAGTTGTCATCTGAGATTTGGCTCTTGCTGCAGAGGAGATCTTCCTGTATCTGGAACCCACAGTCTGCCATAACGTCATCCCCATATTCTAGTTGCTTTTAAAAAGAGCTGTCTTGGAAAATATCCTTGTCAGTGATTCGTCCACCATAGTAATCTGAGATGAACATGATAAGCCTGAGGGTGCAATAGAAATCTAGAATTTCAGTGTCATGCTTTTTATATTCAGACTATGTAGCTGCTTGGATGTCAAAAGACTTTGGTTGCTTAGTGAAAATTCAATAAAAATGACAAAAATATACTTGGGGAAATGCAAAATTTGTCAGCTAAGTCTTCACTACACAATCCTAGCCTTAGTCACATTAGTACCAACAGATACTGACAGCCCACTAAACACAGGCTCCCCTATCCCCAGTTCAAAAGGTTACAGATTAGCCTTGGAAAGACTAATGCTGTGCCCCCATGAAAGCTGGATGGTCTGCATTTATGAGGAGCAAGGATCCAACAAGCTCGCATAGGATCACGAGAAGGTGACATCATGGGCCGCTGTCATGCAGCATGTGACCTTCGGCCGTGCATTCGATAAGTCAAGGAAAATTATGAGAAAAAATGTAGCACAAAATGCTCAGATACCTGCACTAGACTACGGGGCTTTACAGGAAAAGGATGGAAGTCAAGAAGCCCCATAGCCATATGCTGTGTGGTGCATAATGTGTGGAGTATACACATGTCTTCTCGCATATTCCTTACATCATTTTGTGCACATCTTTGTGACAAATGACCTAATGACGAAACTGTGTCAATGGATAGGAATCTATGCAGTAATGGCACAGAGTGTGAGAAGAGAAGACCTGTTAGGACTTTTAACATGCTATGGAATGATGTACGTTGCAAACCCATTGCAATATCTGTAGTTGAAATATTAGGGAGCAGTCCTGATAGGCCATTTTTGTATATGTGTGTATGTATTTGTATATATGTAGTTGTATATATGTATTTGTATGTATGTATTTGTATATATGTATTTGTATGTATGTATTTGCATATATGTATTTGTATGTATGTATTTGTATGTCTGTGTATGTATGTATTTGTATATATATATATATTTCTATGTATGTATTTGTATATATGTAGTTGTATATATGTATTTGTATGTATGTATTTGTATATATGTATTTGTATGTTTGTATTTGTGTGTATGTATTTGTATATATGTATTAATATGTATGTATTTGTATATATGTATTTGTATGTATGTATTTGTATGTAGGTATTTTTATGTATGTATTTGTACATTTATGTTTAAATGTATATAGTTGTATATATGTATTTGTATGTATGTATTTGTATATATTCATTTGTATGTAGGTATTTGTATGCAGTTTTATATATATGGAGTTTAGTTATGGAGTTTATATATAACATGTGGCTGCTTTTGGCTCTCTGCTGTTGCCCATGATCCACCTGCAGTTAATCTAGTACTCTTAAGTGCCTATTTGCTGGGGGGGGGGCGGAATTAGCGGGGGGTTGGAATTGTTTGAAAAAGTCAAGTAACAGGGGGGTCGGACTTAGCGGGGGGGGGGGGGGTTGGACTTGTTTGGAAACATCAATAAATGGGTGTCTGACTTAGCGGGGGGGGGGGGGGGCTGCTTTTGTGCATTCATGTTAATAACTAGATTTGTAAAAGTACTCTAAGCTGGTATGTCTTTTCCATTTACGGAGCAAATTTTCTTAGCAACTATGGCTTCAATATTTCAGTGTAATAAGTAACCAATAATGGATAATCAGTTTGAACAATATCAATAGAACAATTATTTAGCTACGACAGTGTAACATAAACTCCCAATATCCTGTGGTGTGAACTTTTTGCGTATGGCATCGTATCTATTCTTTTTTAAACATTTCAACGCATTCCTCAAGCTTTTGCTTCTATGCCAATGTATAATTCTCCAACTGCCGAAAAAAGTTTCTTCAGCTTGACTCATTGTTGTCTTCCATCTTGCATTAGAATAGTTGCATTGCATGGATTACCATATGTACTAAATGGTTTAAGAACACGTCAAACTGACTTATATTGTGCTATGCTTAGAAATGTCTCCCCTTTGAAGATACATCTTTGTAGCTTTTTCCCGTACTTAAGGACGATAATTGTTACAAATTCTAATAGTCAAGTGACAATGCAAAATATGTTACAAATAATTGCCAGGGGGGCCTAATAAGAGTAGAGGGGGGTTGGAAAAATTTCAAATATTACTTAGCGGGGGGACAGCAAGTAGGCACTTAACAGTATATCATTTCGTACCTTCCATCTCATTGCGTTTACAGGAAATACTACCACATTCAAGTCGAGGTAGTTGGAAAAGATCCAGAGCGCGACCACAAAGACCACACATGCAACGCCAATACCACTCTGAAGCGATGGGCAACTTGCGTACTTAATCCAGACAACACAAGCAATATGGACCAGAGTATCAACAATGGCCGTAGATCTTCCAGAGAGGTGAATACCGCCAACGCCACAAGCCACGGTACTACTGACAGCAACCTCTCCACTACCAATCCCAATACACCACATACAACCAATGCCAGACTATGGAGACAATGACCCTACCTACAGCGGACGTCACACCAACGCAACACTTTGGCCACGATTCCACGCAACACATGAAGACTGGATAACAGACCCATGCGCACAACTGCACATTCGAACCCATCAATAGTATGTAAAGGACTTGGAATTTACAATCAATGCATGGTATCCAATGTAAGTCATATACATGATTAAGTCCTTCCTCACTTAATACACCTATTCCACACTGCTACCATACACGTCCCTATTCACCTTATACATTATATGCTGATTTCCCTTAAACACCACCAGCCATACTTCATACTATATTAAACTACATACCAGCAACTACTTACACACCGCTCATTAAGTCTTCCAGAGAAGGGGGTGGAAGATATCTAGGATGGGGTTGCAACAGTCTGCACAGTCATAATGAAGGGGGATGACAAATATAGAGTATTTTACAATAAAGAGCATGGAAGCAATGGAGTCTTCTGATGTCCTGGAGTGGGGACAACATGTTTTACATGAATCTCAGAGGGGGCACCGAAATTCCATGAACTATGTGAGAATGCCTTCCACCCCCTCCCCACAAGAAATTTAATGACCCGTCCCTTACCACGCATTGATTGTATCCACTCCTATACTCTTTATTTTCTACACATTGTACTTACTATTAGCATGCCATTTACTACATATTTACTATATATTTACCATTACTACATTACATTCATATCATTATCTTATGTACTTTTACTTCATTGACCTAACTCTAGAAATACCTCTATTGACCTCATTCATGTCCCCATGATGTTGATCATGGTTATGAGTATTAGCTCTTGTGCACGAGAACCCAGTTAATCTTCTCAGTTTCCTAAGGCGTTGGTATTAGTGAGTCATTGCCGACTATATTGCTAGGTCATGACCCCAGGTACTTTTGTTTATATCTATTGTCTGGTGCAGGATTACAGTGTAACATTACCCAGACAGTGCGAGTACCTCCTCCTGTTTGGCATGTGCTGTACACAGACTACACTTGAGGATTGTGTTCGCTATTTTTAAAAGTATATCTGGACAAGTGGTGTATTAACCATCATTTACAATCAAAAGTGAATACTTTTGTGATTGTTTTCAGACTGTGGTGGTAAGTTTTAACATTGTTTTTTGTTTGTATCTGTTTCACTCGCTGGCTACCTGTCGGGAATTAGGCTATCATGTTCCATTTCGCAAGTTAGTGTTGGTGCTTATTGCATAGATCTCTTACACATTCCTACAGTTCGTCCTACCTATCATTCTTCACATGATGAGGGATGTTGATGATGATTATGAGTATTAGTTAGAGCGTAATGTATTCAGTAAGAGCAAGTTGGCTCACTTTCTACATTGTGATTTATTGGGGTATAGTAGTCACACTTCGTGAAGATACAATGGCTTGGCAGACGTTACTTGGCAATACTGTACCTATCCTATTTCACATCATCAATAAAACATATCATTTGTATTTAGGTTACTTTGCTTTTCTAAATGCTTTTTTACTGTAACACAACTATCTGTAATGAATACAGTCAAATAATCTATCATTTTCATGCATTTGCTTGATATTTCTTACAGTATTTCTTCCTGAAAGCAACTGCATCTATGGTTTTATGTGTTTCTTCTTCTGGTAAATAATGTGTTCTGCCAGTTGTTGTGGTTGAGTATAACTGTATCATAACATCAGAGACATTCATGATACTTATACATGGATGTCTAGGGTAGACCTTAGACGAACTGGGTCCATTAGGATACAGGGAAGTGGCTGAAATGTCATTCCTTTCAGCATATGCCTCAGTTATGTAAGAAACCCACCATTTCTCATCAAAAATTACCTCAACATAACTGGCAGTTATATGTGATGGCAGTAGAGGCTTTTTGTTATAGACACTTCCCTACGAGGAGTAGCAAAGCTGTATTCTGAAACACATAATGCTGTATCTCATACCACAACAAATGAGTGATGCTTCTGTGTTCCTGTTATCGTTTTGACATGACAAATTTAAATGGATTTGCAAGAGCTTTGCATTCTGCAGCGTTAGCCTCACATATATGGAGTTGACTATGTGTTAATATCTGGTCTTGATATGGTCTTTGAAGGCTTGTACTGGTAGCTTCATGTTTGATTGTTCCACCAGTCCAATCTGATGGGCCATTCCCATGGTTTGTTGCAAAAAAGTGCCGCTCTGCTCTTATACCAAACTCTTGCTCATGGAGACATAGGCTAATAAATTTTTTCTAGAGTTTTGTATTGGCCATCATAGCCATCTGAAAAATATAAAACCTTTCCAACTGTAGACAAGTCGTCCTTAAGGTCAACAAAAAGATGATGTTGGAAGACATGTACTGTTATTGTATCATGTGCATTGCAGTCAACAATCAGCACAAAATTGCCATGGTTTAAGCTACCCATGTCGTTATAATAATACACAAATGGGTGGATTTTTGCCATGCCATTGTTCCAATGACACAACAGAGCTGCGTCTTGGAGAAGAAATGAAAATTTTTCAGGAAAATCTCCAATAACTAGAAATTATCCGGTAACTAAACTGTCCTTACGGGACTGTAAATAGTGAGATTGCTATTTAGGGACAAAGTCATATCTCGTTAAAAGCTGTAATTTTGACAGAAATGGCTCAAGAAAATCATTAGCTGTTCGCACCTTAGTTCCAAGAGTTAATCTGTCCATTGTTGTCCATTGTTTGACTTCTACAGCATCTACTTTTGCTTCCTCAAAAGCACTGTGCTAGCTGGGTCCTGAGATTGTCAATAGAGAGTTTACGAAACACGACGCATTGGGTCATGAAGAGCTAGAGGAGTCTAGAACGAGCGCGGTCACGTCATCCTCTTGGAGCCCAGCGCGTCAACCACATTTCTGTACCGGAGAATGTGGAACAGCCACGTCATCTTAACAACACAAGTGTTTTATTTGTAAGTATAAAGTCAAAGTATATATATCTCTTCATCTTCGTTACTTCGGCTTTACCTTCATGCAAAGGTGTGCCACTTTTATATTTTAAACCTTCCTATTTTATCATATATGTAGGTTTATTCCATCGAGCTTCAAACAAAATGGCGCACCAAAGCAACCAGCTGACCAACCAACAGAGTGCTACAAAGTTTGTGAACTTCAAGTATTATGTGTATATCCAATTGGTTCGTTGGTACTTAAAACTGAAGAACTGACTAGAAATTTTGTTTTATAAAGATGTTTATTAATGTATCTATGCTGTCACTTCTCCAGTTTTGAAACTATTTTCTGCAGCTTTCGTAATTGAAATCAGAATGTTCCGACTATTATTTGTACTTGTTGCTGATTATGCTGGAGTAATCAGTGACAAGTTTTGCATGTTAACTTACTGTAGTTTCAGTCCTAGCTTACAAATGCATTTCTTGTAATATTTGAGAATTTGATATGTTCTAAAAACACTACTTCTAATAGTGAATATGGCGTAGGACATCTGTACATATGATCTTATATTCAGCCACAGTGTTGTCTTTTTCATTGTGTTACATCTGCTATTTTGTTACTTAGGCCAAAAATGATGTGGACCAGTGAGCATGATGTGTTATTGTGCAGGGAAATATTGGTAGAGGAACCCTTCCGTTTTAAACTTGGTACCCGGGAACGTGGCCAATGTTGGGACAGGATTGCTAGTAGTTTAAATACATTGGGAAGTCCACGTGTCTGGGTTGACCAGAGAGCAGTTAGGGACAGATATTTGAAGTTGGAAAGGGGTTTTAAAAGAAGGATGGCAGAAGAGGAGAGAGCTAGTGGTATCACCCCTCCAGAGCCAACAGAGTTAGATATGGCTATTAGGGATATAATTGAAAGGGGGGAAGAAGTACAACATGAAGTAGCAAGGGGGGAGGAAAGTGCAATTGAAAAGGAAAGGGAGACTGCTGAATCTGTAAGGAAGAGGTCAATGGAGAGGTTGGCTGAAACAAGAGCAAGGGAGAGTCAAGAAAGTGGAAAGAAAAGGAGAAGAAATGATGGTGACAAGGAAGTATTGGAATACTTTAGAGTGAAGAATGAAAAGGAACTAAACCTAAAGAGAGAGGAAATTGAACTGAAGAAGAGAGAGTTAGAAATGAAAGAAAAGGAGAAAGAAAGAGAATGGGATATAAAGAAACGAGAGTTGGAAATGAAAGAAAAGGAATGGGAAGCAAGAGCAAAGAGAGACAATGAGATGATAACAATGATGCAGCATCATCTACAGGAGCAGCAGGAATTGCAAAAGCAAATGAGGGAACAAAACAAATTAATGCTAGACCTTATGAAAAATCTTCTTGATAAGTTTATGTAAATGGTTTTTATTATTAAGTGCTGCTCAAGTTCTGTTTTGCAATCTTACTGTATGGTATCCATATCTGGAACCCTGGACTAAAAATCAACCCTTTCCTTATTATCCATTTCATAATGCATTTGTAGTTCTCAGGATGACTTTTAAATTGTTGCATACATGCATAGAAAGACAGCTAGTCAATTGTCCCTTAAATGTTTTTTCAAGACTCTATGGAGACATCAAAGAGCCCCAAAATGTGCAAATTCAATTTTTCAATACAGTTCATTTCTTTCAAGTGTAGAAAGAAATGTAAGGTAGCATTCATGTGTGGATGGTAGGTGGACAATAGCACACTTCTTGGTAAAAGTGGTAGTTTTTAAAAAAACTGTTTTCTGTGTTTTGTAAATGAGCATCAACTCAATGTCCTTCACATTTGTACCCTTCTAAGGGACAGCATTATGCCTGAAATATTAATCTAGTGATGGAGGGTCAATATCAAAGAAGTGGGAAGTGTTGTTACCATACAGGCATGTTAAGCTATTCCTTAGTAAAGCACTGACAATATAAAACATTCCCACAGAACTAAGACCAATCTTTAGGTTCTTTTTGAAATCCAAAAACTTAAAATATGTAATGATATCTCCAAAAACCCACTCAACTGCTATTCTAACTTGACTCATGGACTGATTAAAGGCCATTTCATCAGGACTGAGAGCTGCTCTTCTTGCAAAAGGGCGCTGAAGGTGAACACGGTGTGGATATGCAGGGTCACCATAAATGCAGAGAGCCTGGCCATCAGGGGAAAAAGAGTGCTCCTCTAACTGCCCCAGTAGTCCAGACATAGCAAGCATTCTACTGTCATGCCTTCTTCCTTCAACAGGCCCGAAAAGACTTGCTATCATACCATTAGCAGCCACAACAGATTGGACCTTTAGAGCATGAACCCTTTTGTGACCATTGTAAACGTCATGCTGATGTTGGCTTGGTTTACATATAGGCCTAACAGTGCCATCCACAAACCCCCAGCAGTTATCCAATGCAGCACCTTTGTTGTGGACAGCATTTGCAAATGACTTGAGGTTCTCTCTAGAAAGCCATGGCTGATTTAGATCGGTCAAAAGATGTGAGAACTTGTTATAAATGTCCTCTAAAACAATGTTGAACATCATGCACACTTGTGGCACTGGCCTACCGAATCATGGAACTAGATCTGCATAGCGACAAGGATATGCAAAGCGCCGTAAGCAAATACAAAGAGCTTCAACAGAATCTACAACCAGACCGTTGTAGCAATGGTAAACATGTGGGAGATTTAACGCACAAGCAAGTCTGTATGCATCATATTTCTTGAAGCGCATTTCTACCCAACATTCTTCATCTGTCATATCATCCAAACTAAATCGTTCGTACTTCCAATATGGCAGTTCTAAATGCAAAGTTACGTTTACTAAGCCACGTCGTATAAAAAAAAAGTCTTCCTCATCCATCATTTGCTCCTCCATCATGATAAATAACTCGGCCTCCATTTTGAAATCTTCGCGCGCTCGAATGAATTTTAGCGCCACAGTTCAATGCGGCGTAGCATTTCGTAACAGGAAATTGGAATACGCGCTAGCTGTTCTCGACCCAGACTTTCCCTGCGCGTCATGACCCGATGCGTCGTGTTTCGTAAACTCTCTAATTTCAGGGCAATACGTGCAGTCTCCTAGGTAGCATGATGGTTGAGCAGGGTTGCAAGTTATGCTTGCAATTGCATAAGAATAATGCTCCAAGGGAACACCAAGATGAGATGTACCTTTGTTCATCATTGATCCAACCATCATACGTTATGCATTGTTGTGAATGGTACATAAGCAAACTGCATGAGTGCCGCTTGTCCCTGCAAGTTTGCATTCCTTAGGTCAAAGCGATGCACATTTTGAGAATCACATTTTTATCTCCGGAAATGACTCCCTGACCTTGATTTGATAAATCACTCTTTAAGACAACAAACTACTAATCGTTGTTGAACTGACTTTTTCATTTTTTTAATTACTGTAATACAATCCTTTTCTGCAGGCATAAGCCTACTTATATCCTCACGATAATAAAATGATTGTTCACTTGAGCCAAGCCATTGTATGTTCGCGTATCGTGACTACTACACCCCAATCAATGGCTTTTTGTACAAGAACCCATAGTCATCCCAACTTACAATTGCACAGAAATATAGAATATACAATTACTGAAGTGTGAAAAATTTTTGATCACCTTTGACATTGCTGCTGCGCAGTGGCACCCTGTCATACCCTTATTTTTAGAATTTGGTTACTACCTGTGGGCTATAGAGCATTTTAATGCTGAAAATCAGATTCTGCATCTTAATAGCTTCCATATGACACCCATTTCAGCTAGATGATGCAAAAAGAACACATTCTAACATATAAAAATCATGTGCTGTTTAACAAAATCATTAAAATTCCACATTGCTATAATTAGAGAACGGATAGTTTGACTTTGAAAAAAATTTCGGCATATCACTTACTCCTCGAACCACAAACAATGTGCAAAATTTCAAGGGAATCGGTAAACTTGCTGTTCATTCTGTTGCACCACTTGGCATGGAATGAATCAGCAGGGAACTTAAGGAAGCAAACTAGCAAGTGCAAACTAGCTAGAACTGTTTCTCACTATGGACCAACTATATCTATGGGTCATTATGACTGCTGCCTTTCAACATTAATGATAAGGGAATGAAGTGACATGATACACAACTATCCTCTTCTCCAAGTAACAATTAGTTAAAGCCTAACCAACTACGCAGAAGTACAAGGCTACTTTCCTCTAAAAAGGCAACAGCTGGGATGGAACTGACAGCTGCAGTTATGACTTTTTGAACAACAAAACTGCTAAGGCTATTAGGAGCCTGGAGAGACTGTGATCTGGAAGTAACTCAATAAGACACAGTCTACTTGACAATGAAAATTTGCTAAGACTAGCTGGGAACAAGAAACTGAATGGAGGTGTAGTTTATTGCTTTCTTTGTGGGATAAAGAGAGCTGTCATGAATGAAGGGAAGCTGTATGTTTGTTCACCTTACCTACTAAAAAGCTGTGAGGAGAAATAAGTGAGATAGTATCCATTTGAATGACACATTAAGGAAACTTGTGAGAAATCCTGGAGATTTGTACAGTTACAGAAATGCTGAATGGTGCCAGTGCAGACATATGCTGTATGGTGCATAACGTGTGGAGTAAACACATGCCTTTTCGCATACTTCTTACATCATTTTGTGGACATCTTTGTGACAAATGACTTAATGACAAAACTGTGTCAATGGATAGCAATCTATGCAGTAATGGCACAGAGTGTGAGAAGAGAAGACCTGTTAGGAATTTTAACATCATATGAAATGATGTAAGGTGCAAACCCACATAAATATCTGAAGTTGAAATTTTAGGGAGCAGTCCTGATAGGCCAGTTTTGTCAATGTCTACCTATATAAAAGGAGGAGATGGATTGAAATCAGATGCAGAAACAGTTCTAAGCTGTTATATTGTAGTGAATAGTGACATTGCCAAACATGATGCTGGCATAGCTATGGATTGCCTTGAAAAATGGTAACAGTTAAATGTGTGTCCAGGCAGATAATGTTATGTAGAAAGTGCATGGGGCCATTTGCCAAATCCAGGAGACAAGGATCATGCAAATGTGGCAAAAGGTGCATGTGCCATGAGCTCCTTTCACCAGAGAAGATGTTATTGACCTGCAGAATACTGGTGACATATTAATGCACAATTTCTGGCAAAAACAATCAAGCAACTGTTGCAGCAGGAAGATCAGTGAATACATCAGAACAGAAACTCCAGAGATGGTGTTCAAAATCGATTTGAGAGAAGCAGATACTACATCTCACTTTATTCCCAATGGTTGAAGACCAATTTACCACACATCAGTCTATGGAGCAATTTGTGTCTAGGAGATCTCAAAAGGTATGCTGAAGGCTATAAGTATCACTTGCCTAGAGTTGGTAAGAGCTTTGCAGATGAAAATAGGACAAATCACACTACAGAACATTTATTCTGGCAAATTTCACTCAGAAATTCTGGGATGATACCAGGGGTCTGTCTGCAAAGGCAGCTCATAGAAAGCTTGGAGGAAGGCACCAGAGAACTTAAATCCAAACAAATGCGAACAGACTATCTGGCAGCTGCCCTACGTAGGTGCTAACAGATATAGACTGGTGTAGCAATATAGAAGGTGATTTTGAATCAAGCACCAAAGAGCTATGCAGTGTTTGAGAGGGCTTGGATATGTCTGATCAACCATCTTGTACAAATAAAAGCACTGGCACTGGCTTCTAGCAAACAGCACCCAAAATGCTCTGTTCTCACTGGCAAAATCTGAACTGCATGACATGACGAACATACCACCCAGGCAATGGTCATCAAATATAAAAGAAAGGAACAAATCATTCAAACAGAAAACACAAAGCAGCAGGAATGTGGATAATAATAAACACAGTGACTATTTGGCATATAAACAGTACCTCTACATATACCTTTTGTGTAATGAGGACATTGATAGTATAGGTTCAAATGACAGAGAAATAAGTAACATTTGGAATACCATGGTCAGGAAAGAGACAGGGATAATCAGAATTTTTACATATACAAGGTTGCCACACTCCTCTCTACCCTTCTCTAGGGTAAGCAAGTTTGACTAAAAAACAGTACTTATTTCAGGGTGCACAAATTGTAGGAAGATTTCAATGTCTACATCTACAAATGCATATGCATTCATGTGGCCGTAACAAAACAATTCGGTGTCAGTGTCTCTAACCAGTAACTTCTGTAGGAGTCATGCATTGTCAATGATGCAGAAAATACTGTCAATTGCAAGTGCAGAAATTTGATTACTATTTGGCATAGATCACGTTTTTGTAAGAAAATAAAGGTACCTATACTCGTCACTGATAGGGTCATATGAAAATGGAGAAAGAACCAAAAGCTCTATTGACAGAAACAAAGTCTGAACATAAGAGATTTGATAGCAGGGAACTTAACGAAGCAAACTACCAAGTGCAAACTTGCTAGAACTGATTCTCACTATGGACCAACTATATCTATGGGTCATTATGACTGCTGCTTTTCAACAATAATGATAAGAAATGAAGTGAAATGATACAAAACTATCTTCTTCTCCAAGTAACAAGTAGTTAAAGCCTAACCAACTATGCATATGTACAAGGCTACTTTCTTCTAAACAGGCAACAGCTGGGATGGAACTGACAGCTGCAGTTATGACATTTTGAACAACAAAACTGTGAAGGATATTAGGAGAATGGAGAGACTATGACTGAGACCATCTTTGTGACAAATGACTTACTGACAAAACTGTGTTAATGGATAGCAATCTATGCAGTAATGGCGCAGAGCTGTTAGGAATTTTAACATCCTATGGAATGATGTACGTTGGAAACCCACAGCAATATCTGTACTTTAGGGAGCAGTCCTGATAGGCCAGAGATGGAGTGAAATCAGATGACTGTTGCGATGTCTAATCCAATAAATCTACTGTTCATTGTTATTCACAAGATACTAATAACACCATGCTTACAGAATTCCTCACTTTGTGCAAAGAGTTGGGGACAATGCCAGGTCCCACCTTTCATACTTTACATTAATGTGTTGACTTCCCAGTGATAAGGAATGTGCTCCAAAAATGTATATTTGCTGTTGTGCATACTTCATAAGGTTTTCTGCATAGCAACACACAATAAAGATTATGATGACATCTTTACATTGAAAACTAAACCAACTTGTGCTATTTCTAGCACAAGGTCCATGCCTCCAGCCAATTTCTAGAGTGAGTAGGTTTCCCAGAACCATTGACATATATTAGGTTGAGGAAGTTTGGAGAAAAGTACCACCAAGCTACTAGCATAATATATGGTAAAGAGGGTCAATCTCGTATAAGAAGGGTGGTTTTCCTATCTTGGTTGCATGCCCTGTGATTGCTTTTTGCTGAGGGGTGTGCTTACCTTGTCTTATTTTATGTGTAGAGCACACAGAACCAGAGAGAAGAGGCAATGTCATATGAACTAACTGTCTGACTGACTGCTTTCAACTAACATTGCACACATCTATCAAGAAACGTTAGCTTACCAAATTAGACATGAGTCAACTAGCTGCTAAATATATTAAAATATTAGCTGAGATGTTGATAGAGATGACTGGAGTGATCACTTAGGGATGAACTTGTGAAATGAATGGAGGCTGATACACTTACTGTGTTGACATTGGCATAGACTACAATGTTTAGACTCCATACATCCACATTATTTTCTAGGATGAGCTTTGTAAGATAAGGAAGGACAACATGAGTGAAGGTAACATTTTCATAACACATATACAAAGTATTATAGCACATTTCTTTTAACACAAACTGTAGGCGACTTGTTGCACAGTGTTATACAATGTGAATTACAGTGTACTATGTTTTATAACTGCAGAGAATGTTAGTGGGCACTCAGGAAAATAGATACTGTTATTCACACATTGCTAAAATTATTTATGAATGTAGCACACTTTCCTTTGTTTTGTTACTGATCTGTCTCACCTGTCGATTTTAATTGGTGCTATACACACTTCCTATATTGAGACTTTCTACAGACATTTACTATGTGTAACATAGATATCAGACATGGGAATGGGAGGAACTAGTTTTCACTAAAATATGTGTTTTTCACTAAAATATGTGCATAAAATGCCTTTCTAAAACTAAAAGACATACTCTGCAACATTCTAGATAAGTGTTAACTAGTATTATCATATCATTTTAAAAGGTATAGTAGCATTGGGAAGTACTCTTCTGCAGGGTGTAGTTTTCTCTAAATTATGCATTTGTCAAAGGAGGGTTGTCCCCATTAAAAATGATCAGATGTCCTCAAAACTGAACATAGATTGAGAATCAAACAATAAAGAAAACATTTATGTAGTCTCTAAAGATATGAAGAGAAAATCAAATTGCATCATTGTGTATGCTAACATTAGCTGGGTAACTAAACTAGTATAGGACCTGAGGCATGTTTAAATACATGTTTTTCAAGGGAGAGTTTTGCCAATGACAAGTTATTAGAAATCTTGAAAACTGACGTGCCAGCTTCCCATAGATGTACTCTTACCAGAGATAAAGAGAAAATCAAATTATAGAAATGCGTATTTTAAAAGTAGCTGGGCAACTAAACAGATACAGGACTCACATTAGGTCAGAGAAATAGTCAAACAGCTTGCAGTAGACCGTGCTAAAAGAGAACACTTAGTCAACCCGGTGTAGATCTGTCCCAGTTATATAGACCTATTGTGCCATCATTACATCCAATAAGTGAAGAAGTCAGGCATCCCAGCCAAAGCTCACAGAGACTTTTATGAATTTATGCCAGCATAGAGTTATAGTTTATGCTATTTTATGCCATAATGCCACAACATTTATGTTGTTTCAACCATCATTCCAAGTGCCAACATGTCATGATAATCTATCCTGGTCAAACAGTGTAATGTAAACCATGTCAATCTAAATCATATGGTTTTGTAGTTGCCACTATCTCTGTGAGAATCAAACATGGCTAAAAAGCGTTTTGATCTCATAGTTTAGGCTACTATATACCAAGTCACCATATTGTTTGGCAACGTACCAACATTTATCTGAAAACTACGATTGTACACTAGCCTTTTTTCTATACCATCTGGAGGCCTGAGAAGTGATCCCATTTCAAGGACTTGTTTTTGACTAAAAATCCTTAGTGGACACTTTGGTTTTGACACTCAAAAATTTGTTGGGACACATTGACCAGATAGTACTATTAACTGATTCATAGTGACTCTGGGTTTGATCATCAGGACATTCTGACAGTACTTCATCCTTTGATAATTCCTGGAAGACAGGTCTAAGAAAAGTATGAACCCATACTGGTAGATATTTCTATACATAGATATATGATGTATTTCATCCTGTCTCTACTTGCACCATGAATCCTTACTTGACAGATGGAAATGATGTCCTTACCTATCATCTGCAAAATCTGTATAGTACTACAAGATTGCACCAACAGCTTGCACCAACAGCTTCATCAGTAAACAGATATTTTTTGATTATGTTCAATTGCAAGACCAAACGAGTTTTGCATAGATTTTGTTGCTGTCTGTCAACTTCCCTATAATGCTTGATTTATATGTCACATGTTAGCTGTGTGAAATTAAAATTCTGTGGCTAAAATGACTAAATTGGAATGAAATGCAACCATAGTGTGACATAAAACTGATCTGTCATCCCAGTAGAAGCTCAGTCACATCTTTCAATCATGAATTGGAAGCTGCAACCAAAATGGAACGTCAGCAAAGAAAGCGGAGACCAAGACAATGAATAGAATCAGTTATTGAGAAATGTGACAGGAGATTGAAGACAAAATGTGAAGGAAGACAGTCAATAAGACCTGAACAACACATGCATGATATGATTAATGTCATATGTAGTGGTGGCAATCTTGCAAAGAAATTTATCTTGCAGAACACAACAAATATCTGACATGGAGACCTGTTAAAAAAAGTTGTAGAAAACTTGCAAAAGCTTGTCAAGAAAGAGGTGAAAACTTTCAATCTGATGTCAAGCAAATCTGAACAAATTAAAGAACTGTATGTCATTGTGCACAACAGCTGCTATGACAGTCAAGACTGCAACAGGGATCCAAAACTTCCAAGATGATAAACATCTTGGGCATTAGCTACATCACCTGTATCCTCTAGTTAAGTCAACAGGATTCTGTTCTGCCTTAACAAGCCATATAACCCTCTGCAAGTCAATGTGTATCCATTGCTGAGAATGATAATGAGTACTTAGGGCCTTTTTATATGATCCCAGTAAACAGGGCCCACTATGCAGGATCTCACCACATAACCAAATCAATAGGACTATTTGTTTTCATTTATATGAGACAGCAAGCCAGCACTGTAAGCGAGATCTCGTTGAAGCAGCAGTGAGATCTCTACAGGCAGGATTTAAATTTTCTCACTAAACTGTTTCATCTAGCTTACGGAGATGATCTTTACCATACTGCTCAAGAGTCAGTGTTGAGCGTGCACATGTACTTTGCATAATGACTGCAAAGACTTTCAAGTGGAGACATGATAGGATAGAAATGTGATTAGCTTCTGTAATTGAGTACAAAACCTACATGTCATACAGGGATATGGATTGTGACATGGACAAGCCAATTCAATACAAGGAGCTGTTATAAAATGGCATTACAATATGAGGATAATGGAACAGACTATAGCTCTCAAGCCTTTGCAGAATACTGTAAATTCTCAATACCCTATAACAAAATGGTGTTGCTAAAAGAGCTAATAGAACTATTATGTAATCTGCATGCTCAATACTATATTGCTCAAATCCTCCCCTAGTCTATTGGGCAGAGGCAGTTTCAACTGCTGTATATCTAAAAACCAAAGTCCTACTTCTAATTTGAAGGACATGGCCCCATATGAATGCTGGTATAATAAAAAACCTGATGTCAGTAATATCAGAGTATTCAGATGCAAAACATATGTTCACCTTCCAGATCAGAAAAGAGGAACATTAGACAGAAATTCTGTCCCTTGCATTTTTCTAGGCTATCCTGATAACAGTAAAGGGTACAAGCTATACAATCCTGAGAGTAAACAATTGCTTCAAAGCAAAGATGTTATGTTTCTTGACGACAATTTTAATCCTACACTACAATACAATGTGGACAAAGAAATGAAACTGATGGCTAATAGAGATCAGATGAAACCTGAAACTGAATCAGTACGCCTAGATTATGACAATACTGTTGCTAATGATGAGCAAATGAACAACCCCGAGAATAATGCAAAAGAAGTAGATCATGCAAGACCACAAAGGAAAATAGCTGCGGCAGGTAGACCAGGAGCTATTACCCGTGAATGGTGGAACTGTACTGCTTCTGTAGTTGACAATAATGAGATGGAGCCAAAGAATATTAATGAAGCTTTCAATGGAAACAAGTCAAAGGAATGGAAAGGTGCAATATGTGGTAAGTCAAATCTTTAACTAAGAATCACACATGGGATCTAGTTGATATGCCTGAAGATAGGAATATCATAGGGTGTAAATGGGTTTTTAACTCTGCTATCCAGATGCGATATCTGGTACAAATTTGACAATGAGCCTACACCAAAATGATCCCTAGCCTTTGTAGTTTCCACTGAGCCTAAGCATGCTTATAAAGAGAGTATAGAACAATTGTATTTTTGATGGCAAAGTCAAAAATTTGTCAAAATGTGGGGGTCAGCTGATTGAAAGAGTTGTGCAGTTTGATGTTTTAATTCTTCAATTTTTGTCAGTTACTTACTGTTCTTGCATTTTGTTAAGTGATTTGTGGCTAGCTGATAGCTTTATCATTCAAGCTAAGAAACTAGCTTTGAAAGTTGTGTGAAAAAGATAGTATATTTGCGAATTTTTTGGAAATGCGGGCCAAAGCCATTTCATATGGGTATAGGATATGCTACTGTTGTGAAGCTTATAAATGATATGACTGTACAAAGGTATAGAGTCTACACAGATAATTTTTATACATCAATTCCACTCTTATGCCATTTGGAAGAAATAGGGATACTAGGCTGTGGTGTTACTACAGCAAATCGCCAATACCTTCCAAAGGTATTGAAAGACAGCACTTCATGGTCCAAAAAGGCACATAGAGGTGATCAATGATGGCTGCGAGATGACAATGATAATCTCATACAGCAATTGAAAGATGATTCCCTAGTCACTTGTTTTCAACATTAAATACTGGGTCTGAGTCAACTATATGTAAAAGAAGGCAAAGAGATGCTAAAACTGGTTGCTTTGAGTAGAAGACAATCCAGCAGCCATAATCTACCCAAGATTATAATGAAACTATGAAAGGACCTAAAAACAAGCAAAGAAATAGTGGAAAGTGTTATTTTATTTCACATTCTTGACATTTTTATTATAAATGCATATATTTTGTTCAAAAGTACAAGAATATGTTCCCTGAAAGAACTGATTTGCAACAGAAGTCTGATGAACTGTCTTTTAGGCAGACTTTAGTAAGACAACTAGCTGATATAGAAAGTGGGGAGAGTGTGTCACTTGCAGTAAGACAAACATAAAATTCGGAAGCCTCTCATCTTCCAGTTTTGAATGAGAGTAGTGAACATTGTAGGGTTTGTTCACATTATGGTGACAAACAAGGAGGGTTAGAAATCCTCTGCAGTAGCTGTGAGGTACACCTATGTGTAATAAAGAATAGAAACTGCTTTGAAATATACCACTCAGTGGCACAGAAGGGCTGAAAGATGAGCAACTAGTTGATAGGAAGTAGGCAGCTTACGTCATTTTTGGTTCTTATGTCATATTATCTATAGTTTATTAGTTAATCATTTACAAGCTAATAAACATATTTGTATCAATTCTATGTAGGCTTTATATATTTTGCACTGCAGGTATTACAACAGTATTAATTTACTTGTGCATGAATGCTTCATGAGCTCTTAGCATTAGAAATAAATGTACATAGTAGGTGAAAAAAGTATGTGGCTATATAAACCTCCCACTTTGATATACTGTGTTCCCCTATTATGAAGAAAGACTGCTAGAGAGGGTAAATTCTGAAGCATCTACATATAGGGACTATTGTGACATGCTCAAAATTAGTATTACTTATGCCCTTTCTAATTGAGGGGCAAATGGACAATATCTGTAATCCTGGTATTCACCCATCACCAAAATGATCCTGAAACTTAACCCATACAAGTCTTCAGTTCTCAAGACTTCCAATCATATCTCCGTAGATTATATAACATTTAGATTCTTGTTTTCATATCTTTTCAAAAATTAGTCATTTTTGGTGAAAACACAAGAACATCACTGGACAGAAAAGAGTTAAAGTGAAGCATGATGACAAAGGGAACATCACTAGATATAAGGCCTGATTAGTAGCACAGGGCTACACTTTTTTCAATTATGGCTCTATCAAGTATGTTAGGATTGCAAATGAAATCCGTTTATAGCAAAACTGGATCTGGTGCCATGCCAAATGTTACCATAAAGTGTACAATTCAAGTGTTGCACTGTGTGACCCTACTGGTACAATAAATGATCATATGTGTCTCCTTTGGAAAAGGCTGGAGAATCAAGAAAATGTGAATGGTTCAAAATCCTTTACACCTAATCATGTTTTGTCACTATTTTCCAAATGGAAAAGTGAATCTTCACCCTCAGTTCAGAAGACAATAATGGCAAGAAAAAGACCCTGTCTTTCCTAAGCACAGCATAGCGCTCAGTACAAAAGTGCATTTCCTGTAGTGGCAAAGGACAATGACATCCCCGCAAAGAGACTTATGTTACATTCTTATCTTGAAAACTCTACATCTGTTACCCCGTCTACTGCAGCTCAAAAAGCCATTTCAAGCAGCAATGTCTCATGTTCTGCAGATCAGTCTACAACAAGCCCATATGACACTGGACATTTCTTACAGAGTCCCAGATTTATGACATTTTAAGTACTATTTGGATACCTGATACTAATTTTCAGTTTCCACTTCACATAACATATAATAAGAAGAGACAATTTACTTACTCTTGGTTGCAAAGGTTTTGGATGGAGCTTTCTGTTTTCCATGTGTGTTTTCTGGAAGGAGAAGTGGCCCCAAGTCTTCAAAGCTTCAGAACGTGATGAGAAAACCTCTACTAAGTAGACCTCTGCAGCACAAAAGTTTGATAGTCATGAACTTAGATCTGAAATTCATAAAACGTCTTTGCTGACAATGCAGTCTTTTTGTTGTATTGTATTGTATTGTATTGTATTGTATTGTATTGTATTGTATTGTATTGTATTATGACTATTTTGAAAGCATATGTACATTTCAGTTTAATATAAAACTGCTATCAACATGTGTCCTTTTAGACCTAAGTAAGAAAATATAAATACATTATCAAATGAATAAGCAGATAAGTTAAGATATACTTGGAAACTTAAATGAACCTACCTGTAGGTGAGGTTTGATTGAACTTCTATCAGTCATCAGCCGTGACCGGAGGAGCTTTGCGAGATAGTGTGCCGCAGCGCATGTGAACCAGTCTTTAGAGCAGTAAATGTATCAATGAAAAATAAGTACAAGATCCTAAATAGTAGCATCACCATCATCGGGGCTGGTGAGTAGTTTCAACAGCATTCCGGGCTTGTGACTGGTGAGCATAGAACAATAGAAAATGGTAGTCTACACTTAGACCAAATAGGGCGATGGGTATTCACATGGCATTCACACTGTACTTCAGAGGTAACAGGTCACAGCGATATGTCTTCCCAACCTTGGTACATGCAATAGGTACAATGGCAGTAGTACTTCTACCCATGCCTCAACAACTATAGCCTACAAATCATTATGCATTTGCCGCGTTACATAGGCAGAAATAGTAAACCCCAGGGAGCTTGAACGCCTTCTGGTATATGAAGAGGGCTCATTTTATTCTTTGCCATTGGCTAAAATGTGAACACCCACCAGATACATCACTTTGTTGGTTTTGCTTTTACTGCAATTGATCAGACCAAGAAACAAATGCATTCATTCTAGAGCAATTAAAAACACTTGTAACTATTGAATTAGCTCAGAGAAAACGTATGAGTCAATGACTATGCGACATTCTGATACATGCTGAGCCTCGAATAGGCCGAGCTTGGATTGCGCCATAGCATGTAGGTTGCAACCTTCTATGAAATAAAGCCAATAAATGCTAGAGAAAAGTCAAAAGAGAAAATACGAAATACAATACGTAACTGGAGTTTGTGGACACCAAATGGTGCAGCAAGATACCCATATGGATGCAAATACAAAGCAATGTATGCACCATTGTATCCACCTCCAACTGGTTAGCACAAGCACTCACACAAAACTGGTTCACATGCGCTGCGCTGCACTATCTCGTACAGCTCTGTAGGGAACTAGGCCAATGACGTAATAGACGTATACTTCAATCAAAGCCTATAGATGTCTTGCAATCAAAAGTACCTGACGAAATACGTCAGATGCACATTTCTAAAAATAGAGAGCTCCTCTCCTCAGTCATTAAAACCATCCTTCTGTTTGGAAGGCATAAGTGAGAGTTTCTGAAACATAGTGAATGCTATATGTGTTTTCATTTTGGATACTATTGAAAGGGATGCTAAAGAAGATGAGATATCTGTTAGGTCTCTGATTGCCCATCATATTTGGAAACCTCCAACCATCTCACAGTTGGAGGATGAATGAACTGCACTGGACATTTTATTCTATATTATGGGGTCGTAAACCCACTGCACGTGTTGAATTACAAAGTGTATCCTTATACAGATAAAGAACGTCAATGAAACACTGGATCGTATGACTAGTAATACCCTAATAAGCTATTCAATCAGAAATAAAGTAAATAAAAATACATATTAGTAAAATGTAGATCTCTGGCCTAGCGTCACGGCAATAAACATAACCAACAGAAATAAAACAAAACATGAACTAGTGAGGACAATCAATATATAAACTTACCTAATGGTGATTCATCCGTAGTTGTGCTTTATAGTTATCAGTAATAAAACAGCAGTAATCAGTCCTTATTCCTTGTAGCTTGCTTCCCATGTAGCACAACCTGTTTTGCAACATGCACTCAGACTGTCCAACTATGGAAATCAACAATAATAACCATCATCAGAGTTCAATCAGGGAACCACAAATGATATTGTTATTTTCTTTTAGCAATCCATATTGCAAATCTACATTGTACAATGCATGTACTATGACATATTAGCATGCTATTGGCTGGTGCTGGAGCTAAGATGAAGATAACAGGCTAGGCAAAACTTACAAGTATCTAACCAGCTTTTAACAAGTTATAGGCATGCTTGCAGCAGGTGAGTGCAAGGTGATCAATCCTTGTACAACACAGCAGACATTTCAGAACTGCAAGGTAGAGCTAGAAAGTCTAGACATAGTACCTAGGGTGCATAATGGTCCTTTTGGCTGTCTGCAGGTTTCCCATTGATAATCTACAGCTACTCAAAAAATGGCTTTTGGCAAAAAAGATCACTGGGCTCCAGCAAAAACATCCTGCATGTGTAGGGAAGTGACCCTAAGTAACGTACGAAAAGTGTGTAGATAAAAACTCTTACCACTGGTGCATGGTGGGAAATTTCTAGAATGTGGTCTAGTGATGGCGAGCAGAAGATGTTTTAAAATTTTAATCATGTAATCTGTGGATAAAGGTATGATAGTAAGTGATGCATAGCATTGGAGTGTTTTTGTTTGTATCCGAACCTGCGTATGAACAAAAGTTAATATGGGTTACATATGCAGTCAACATTTTTTACCCAACGGCTATACTGATGCCCAATTTTCTCAGCATTTCAGCAAATCACCCAGAAAACTCAAGAAATGAGATGCAATTCCTTCTTTATTTGAGTGTCCAGGGCATTTACAGAAGAAGCCCAGCAAAGCAAAAAATCAAAAAACGAGAGTGTTAGTTGATAAAGAAATCGCATTTCAAACTGAAAAACAAAACAAAACTCCCACAGTAGATCACACTTATTTAACACATTATTTAACATAAGACACTTTGAAGAATCATTCCCCAATCCCAGTGAGACATCCCAGTGAGACAAATAAGAAAGTGCACATCATTTTTTATATTTGCCACATGATACAGTTGTCAAGAACTGCATTCAGTGATATGAAGACTTTCTGCAAGCCAAATGGAGAGAAAGTATATTGGGAGCGTATTGTTGCACTGTATCACACCCAACAAAAAGACATTATCCATCTTGCTAATAAGATCAAATCAAAACATACCAAGTGGCAGAACCACAACATGAAAGTAAGTGGTGCCACCCATCTATTTAGTAATTCAGTATATGCAGCAATTACATTTCCACGATAGTTGAAACTGAAAGGATTTGAGGAAAGCAAGCCAACAAGTGACTTCATTCTTATAATGAATGATTTGCTTGGTATGTTGAACTCTAAAAGCAAATTTGGAAAGTACACTAAATAGCTGATACATCTTGACAATGTGTATGATAGTCAAAGCAAGTTGAAAGATAGGGTAACTATCCTAAAATCTCTGACAGACACATCCGGCTTACCGCTAATACAAGGTCCAAGGAAAACATTCATTGTTGGCTTTTATATTTCAGCCAGTTCACTTTGGCTGTTTTTGCCCTGTATCTGCCAACATCTTTCTTCCTCATGTCTGCCCCATCCTCAGCATCCAGTGATAATAGAGCACGCAATCTAGTCGTATTATTTCTACCTCACCTCCTCTCCGCATCGAGGTCGCTGTGCAATGCACAGTTTGATTCTTTCTAACTAGAGATATGATCCTATTGGTCATTCCAGCTCGCTCTTGACAGCAATATATCAAAGTTTTTAAATTTAAATGTAGTTGCCAATGCCCTATCCCTCAGTTTTTTCCGAGCATCGTTTCAACTCGTTAATGACAGCACATTGAACAATGGAGAATGGTGAGAAAACTACATCCCAAGAGGAACACCTGGAAAGTGAACTTCTTACCAAAGAGACTCGAAGCAAAGTTTCTACAAAGAGAAAATTTGTTTCACAAAACCACATCGACGATCTTCGCTCAACAGTTGTAGGAATGCAAAGCGAGATGTCAAAATTGGTTTCCATTTTGCACGATTCGCTCGTCCCAGCTACGAAAATGCGGTCGACGCCTCCTGAGACTACCTCTGGACAACCTGAAGGGCTCGAGACTCAGTTTCTCTTACATACGTCTGAGCCCCATCTTTCAATGCCGACACCCAAGAATCAGTTTCTCGAAAGGCCTATAGGCAATCAGTTTGCCACAAATAACCCTGGGGATCAGTTCCCTGTTCTTCAGAAGTCAGCAGATCTTTTAAGTGAAGATGTTCTGCCACATCCCTCTCCAATGTCGCTATCCGCCAAGACTTCTGAGGGTCATTTTATCCCACATTTTGACAATGGGATTGCAACTTTGCCTTTCACAGCTGTTCCAACTGAACAACAAAGCGTGAAAGTACACTTCATCGAAGACAAAGTCATAGGTTCACCCATCTCCGAACCATATGCGAAGTACGTAGAGGATTGCTGCCGAAAGCGCATCCTCTCTTCGAAATGTACAAAGTTTAAGGAAAGCTTCAAAAGACCCCAGAATTGCCCAGCACTAAGTGTGCCTACCATCAATCCTACCCTTTGGGCTCAGTTACCCAAAGACTCCAAGGAGCATGACAAACGCCTTCAAAACGCTCAGCCATTGCTAGCCAAAGGACTTACAGGGGTTGTACAAATGAAGGACACCCTTTTGCAAATAGGTTCACGCACTGATCAGTTCAGTCTTTTGCAACACCTTAGCGAACAAGTTGACGCATGTGTTGCACTTCTGGGCAATGCCTATTTGGAATCCTCTTACCGCCGAAGAGATCTCTTGAAGCCGGCTATCAACCCACGTTTTCATTCGTTATGTGGGTCAAAAACCCCAGTAACATCGTTTTTGTTTGGGGATAACATTCTTGAATCAGTCAAAACGAGTCAATCGTCGCAAAAAATGACCCGACCTTTTGCGGCCGGCCGCCAAAACGTTCAATCCACACGATCTATAAACCGAGGGTTTAATGCAAATGGACACCGATCTGCATCTTCTTCGACCGGTACTTTAAGGCCCCGTTTACACGATACCGTTTTCAAATGAAAACGGTATGAAATCATGCCGTTTTGGCCTTTCATTTACACGGAAACGCTATCGAAAACGGCATGAAATGAAAACGCTTCTGAAAACGGTATGATTTGAAAACGGTACTGTGTAAACACATGAAAACGGTATGATTTCGTTCCGGATCGATAATGAGGTTTTGAAATATTTTATAGTGAGGCAAATCAAATAGCTCTTCATCTTTCTGAATCATTTGGCGCCAAAACGACAGCCTTGTCAAAGGAGTTTGAAAATAACACTGTCTCGTTTAAAGATTACTGATTAATATGCCATTAACTAAAGTGCAAACCTGCTTAGTAGCTGCCTTGCAGCTCAACATCGTTCTAATTTTGCGCCATTTAACGTCGTACCACCAACGGTTATGCAGCCTTCTTCAAATAATGTTAGCTGAAAACTCAAACCGAAGCCCAAAAAGAAGTAGCAAGAAGAACAGAAAACGGCGAACAATGTGGGTAAAGCCAGGAAGGACGTCTGAATGGTGGAAAAAGTTTTTGAATGATGTTGTTGTAACGGAGGAATGGAGAGAGAACTTTCGCATGACAAAGAGGACTTTCATGGGACTCTGCGATGAACTTAGACCTTTTCCTCAAAGAACTGACACAACAATGAGGAAAGCTATTGACGTGGAGACTCAAGTAGCAATAACATTGTACTACTTAGCAGACGAGGGCCGTTATAGAAAAGTGAGTAATGCTTTTGGGGTTTCTCGAAGCACAGTTTCAGTAAGTGTAAGGAGAGTCACAAGATCCATTTCAGAGCAGCTTGGGCAGAAATATATAAAATTACCTGCAACTGAGGAGGAGGTTCTTGAGTTGTCATCAAACTATTTAGACAAACATGGCTTTCCTCAATGCATAGGTGCTATTGATGGCACACACATTGAAATAAAACAGCCAACCCAAGATTATACAGATTATCTTAATCGAAAAGGACGATACTCTATCAACGTGCAGGCTATTTGCAATTATGCATATATTTTCATAGATGTAAATATTAAGTGGCCAGGTTCAGTCCATGATGCAAGGGTATTTGCAAATTCAAACGTGAACAGTCTTCTGAAAACCGGTAAAATCCCGAGAGTGGAAAGAGCAATTTTACCTGATGAGCCAAAAGTGCCAACATGTATTATTGGTGATGCTGCATACCCTATCCTACCATACGTTATGAAAGAGTTTCCAGCTGGTGGAAAAACATTATCAGAACAATTTTTCAGCTATAAGTTGTCCTCTGCACGTATGACAATAGAGTGTGCTTTTGGAAGGCTGAAAGGACGTTTTGGGGCCTTGAGAAGGCCAATGGATATTAATGTGGATGATGTTCCTTGTGTAATACATGCTTGTTTTATTTTGCATAATATTTGTGAATTAAAAAATGAAAAACTCCATGAAGAAACTGTGCAAAAATCAATAATCATAGAGAAAGATTCTCAGCCCCTTGGTCAACATCATAGGATTACCAATAGCATAACAGAAGAAAACGGTAAAGCCATCAGAAATATCTTTGTAAAGTACTTTGATTAAAAGTTTGTTGTAAAATTGTCAGCTTTACTATCTAGCATGTTCTATACTTTATAAAATGAGTAAGTTTCTCCGTCATCAGACGAATAATCTTTTTCTTGGAGCTTTCTTTTTCTGCTTGAACTTTGATTACTGCTTTGCGAAATGCCCCCTTGACGATCAAAGCCTAGTTGTTCAAGAAAACTGTTACCCATAGTATTTGGCATGTGCTGTGCAGTTGGTTGTTGTTGGTAAAAGTGCTGAGGTTGGTTAAGAGCAGTTGTCAAAGTATTGCTTAAAGTGACCACTGAATTGGTAAAAACGTTCATCTGTGCCGCAAAGTTTATATTCATTTCACAGATCTCCGACATCATTTGTTTCTTCAAAGCCATATCTTCTTTTGTCATCTGCATCATTTGCTTTTCATAAGAAACATTTTTAACCAATTTGCACTTTCTTGCATCTTTCAAATGTTCCAGGAAACTCCTCTTTGGTATTACAGCTGGGTCACGCTCTAGGGCCAGGGACGTTTCTTGATTTTCATCTGAACAGGACTCTGACACATCAGCAGCAAAACCTGTATTGCTTGAAAGCTCTGATGATTCTGTTGATGCACTAGAATCAATTCCGCCTGTAATTGATTCTGCTGCTGGACATCCTCCCCAGATGTCTGTGCACAGATTGTAAAATTGAGCAACGACCTTACCCCCTCCGCTTCGACGTCCAGAATCCAAAGCTATTTTAAATTTGTTTCTCAAGGCCTTCACCTTGGAAATTATCCTTTCTTTTGTAAAATGTTTGGCAGCATCATGGTGGGGATAGCTTTCGTCTGTCAAAGTTTTAGGATACCTGTCTATAAAAATATCACGAATGTCTAAATATTTTGTTTTGATAGACTCCCAGTCCAAGCCTTGTCCTGCCTTATCTGACTTGAAATGCAAAACGACTTCCAAAAGTAACTCCACTTCTTCATCACTCCAGTTAAATGAGATTGATGCTTTATCAGTTGCTTCTCTTGCTTTCTTTGTTGAAGGCATTACTGGCAGCTATTTAGTATAGGTGTAACTCCCTTCGATTTAGTTTACCTTTCTTTGTTCAAGTAACTGCTCTTGGTGTTGGCGCCAAATGATTCAGAGTGATGAAGAACTATTTGATTTGCCTCACTATAAAATATTTCAAAACCTCATTATCGATCCGGAACGAAATCATACCGTTTTCATGTGTTTACACAGTACCGTTTTCAAATCATACCGTTTTCAGAAGCGTTTTCATTTCATGCCGTTTTCGATAGCGTTTCCGTGTAAACGAAAGGCCAAAACGGCATGATTTCATACTGTTTTCATTTGAAAACGGTATCGTGTAAACGGGGCCTACACTTCCGAGGCCACACCAATCAATCTTGGCGGTTTCGTCAGCACCCACGGATGTCAACCACAAACAACGGCTTCCAGAGGAAAAGTCAAACAAAATAGAACACCAGGTAACTGCATGTACTAAATTATGTCTCAAAAAATGGTGTACTTTAACTAACAATCAGTTTGTTCTTAATACTGTAAGTGGCATTCATCTAAACTTCCTACATCCGCCAACACAAACATGCATACCACAGCCAAGTAAGTTTACCACAGGCGAAATTGCATGTATCGATGAAGAAATAAAATCTCTTATACTGAAAGGTGCTATAATTCCGGTGAATCATACGCCAGGCCAATTTATATCTAACATATTCACTCGGCCTAAAAAATCCGGGGGCTTGCGAACTATCATCAACCTGAAAAGGTTGAACAAATACTTGGACAAAATTCATTTCAAAATGGAGCACATTATGACCATTTTACCTCTCATTACAAAAGGCATGTACATGACATCGCTTGATCTGAAAGACGCCTATTTTTCAATACCCATCGCCAACCGGTACAAAAAGTATCTTCGGTTTATCTGGAAAGGACAGTTATATGACTATCAGTGCCTTTGTTTTGGGCTAAGCCTTGCTCCCTTTTACTTTATGACCGTTATGAAACCAGTTTTCTCACAGCTAAGACGTGAGGGCATTAGTTGCACTTATTACATTGACGATAGTCTGTACTTAAATCACTCTGCCAATAAAGCTGAAACCAATACGAGGAGAGCCATGACACTCCTTGATTCTCTAGGATTTACAGTGAACAGAAAAAAGTCTGCACTCACACCAAGTAGACACATTATTCATCTGGGGTTTGTGATTGACACTAACACTTATACTGTCAGTCTACCTCATCAAAAGGTCCGGACAAGTATTGCTGAATGCAACGATCTCCTCTCTTCAGAAGACGTTACAATACGGAAATTTTCTACAGTTATTGGCCACCTTGTTTCTTCCTTCCTGGCTATTTGTTACGCTCAACTTCACACTCGCTACTTAGAAATATATAAAACGCAACGTTTGAGCACTTTGCAATCTTACGACCAAGTTATCTATTTGATGAATAAGATTCATTCTGAACTTATATGGTGGCGAGACAACATACATGCATACAATGGCCGTTCGATTTCTGAAATCGTAGGCTTAGTTAACTGGCAATTCGAGATTTATACTGATGCCAGCATTAGTGGATGGGGAGCTTCTCTGTTTCAAGCAGGAGATTCCATCTCTAAAACTAATGGCCGTTGGCTCAACAATGAAAAATCGAAACATTAATTTCCTGGAAGTACGAGCACTTCAGTTTGCTCTTTTTGCTTTTCGCAAGTTCGTTATACAGTCTTCTGTTTGGATACACTGAGATAATACTACTGCCATGGCCTACAATAATAAATTCGGAGGCTGTCGGAGTAGTTCAATGACTTATTTGAGCCGAAAAATCTGGCTTTGGTGTCTTGATAACTCAGTATCACTTACTGCTATCCATATACCTGGCATTTACAATACTCTAGCGGACAGATTATCACGTAAAGTCACTGATACTATTGAATGGAGTCTTGACACAGACATATTTGAACGTTTATGTGCACTTTGTGGTACACCAGGCATAGATCTTTTTGCTTCTAGGCTAAATAATAAACTACATGAATACTACTCTTGGCGACCAGACCCTTTCTGCAAAGGGGTCACTGCTTTCACGCAATCCTGGGATTATCAATATGGCTATGCCTTTCCCCCATTCAATCAAATAAGTAAAGTTCTACATAAACTTAACAGTCACAAGTCGTGTACCATTCTCTTGATTTTTCCGTACTGGCCCAGTCAACCATGGTTCCCATGCCTGTCAGAATATTTTGTAGATTTTCCAATTCTTTTACCATCCTCCTCTTCTTTACTCAGTTGTCCATGGAATCCGAAGTCGAAGCATCCACTTCTGCCGCATCTGCACCTTGTCGCTTGCACGTTATCAGCGGACAGTTATCTTCACGGGAACTTCCGCCAGAACCTTTTGAGATTTTATTCGCCAGCTGGAAGAAAAGTACGCAGAAAAACTACTCTTCCATCCTTCGTCAATGGCTATCGTTTTGTTCTGAACGAGGATTTAATTCCAATGAACCTACTGTAACCTCCGTTTTATCTTTTTTAACGTCGCTTTACGAACGAGGTATTGGATACTCGCAAAGTAACAAAGCTCGCAGTGCCTTATCTGTCCTATTTCCGGATGTGCAGATTGGGACACTTCCATTGATCTCTCGGTTTGTTCATGGAGTTAAGACCTTGAGAAAACCACAGCCAAAATACCCCTTTTTATGGGATGCCACAGAAGTACTACTATATCTTGCAAACTGGAAAGTTACTTCATCTTCTCCATTGAAAGATATTACTGTAAAACGTACTACAGTTCTCGCTTGTGTATCGGCTCAAAGGCTCCATACGTTAACGTTGCTCGACGCGCGTTATATCCAGTTTCAATCGTCTGGGACTTATATGTACATTTTTAATGATTTGAAAGTCCCCCATGCACGACCTTATTTTATCATGGCGCTTCCATCACCTTCAGACATTGACCACCTGGGGACTGGTGAACTTCGTCAAAGGTACTTAGAGAAAACAGAACAATTTCGTCGTCATGGCCATCATCGGTTATTATTAAGCTGGCGCCCTCCACACAACCCTGTTACAACTGATACCTTAGCACGTTGGATTCGCCAGGTCATGCAAGACTCGGGAATAAATGTGCATGTGTTTGGTGCACACAGTGTCCGAGGGGTGTCCTCTTCGTTTGCTTTAGACCATAACGCATCCATTGACAGTGTGTTGACAGCTGGAGACTGGTCATCTTTGCGCACATTTAACAAGCATTATAATCGAATGCTTAAATCTCTGCCTTCAAATGAGCTATCAACGACTATTACCGCATGTGGGCTTCATGACTCTACTTGATTATTCATAAATCTTGTTTTGTTCATATTTTAATCTCATTACATATCTGTTTGATCTTTTTTAATGATTTACTGCTTGCCTCACATTACACTTTTTGCGAGAGGAATGCTAAGGTTCTTTGAAGTCTCTAGTTAGAAAGAACCAAACTGTGCATTGCACAGCGACCTCGATGCAGAGAGGAGGCGAGGTAGACATCTTACTTGGAGGAGACTCGACGAACTCCGATTTGAGTTCTCCGAGCCTCCTCGTAGCATCGAGGTCGCTGTGCACCCACCCTCCCTTGCCCATCCATCGCATTCCTCTCTGCAGGCTTTTTTCATTGGCCTTTGCTGTAAAATACTGAGGGATAGGGCGTTGGCAACTACATTTATATTTAAAACTGTGATATATTGCTGTCAAGAGCGAGCTGGAATGACCAATAGGATCATATCTCTAGTTAGAAAGAATCAAACTGTGCATTGCACAGCGACCTCGATGCTACGAGGAGGCTCGGAGAACTCAAATCGGAGTTCGTCGAGTCTCCTCCACTTAAGATTTCTATGATCGGGATAATGCTGATGTACAGGCATAAAACATGAATCTGACATTCTGACTGTCACATATGTGGTCCGTGCAACAGTCTCAATCTGCCCCTGCATGATACGGGAATCCAGTTTCTGAGAGTTGTTCTACCTCTGGGAAGAATGATATGAGGCTTTTATGAACAAACTAGTATTGACCCGAAATCTTATCATAGGGATTCATAACGTCACCCAGAAATACAGCTGGATCTTAGTGTGCCTACATGAACTTTTGAGAGCCCACTTAAATTTTGAGCTCTAAATGAAAAAAACGTCATTATGCATAACATCACGAATAGTTGAGAAACAAACTTTCAAATCCTGCATAAACGAGCATAAGAAACCAATAACCTAGAAGGTTTCTTTCCTATGTTATGCACAATCAGTCACCAAAATACATTTTCTGTCTTTGTAGTGAACCTCCCATCAGGCTATTGCCTACCTAAATATTGATATTGGGTTTGTGTAGAGGGCTATACATAATCCTCTGCCTAAACAGTTGGTAAAGAGTCTTCAAGCCTACAGCCTATAGCCTGAAATTCACTATTCTTTTCGCACAGGAATTCACAAGTATTCACCTATTAGCCAAATAGGATTAGGTCACTTTGATAAGTGAAGGGTGTTTACAAGATCCTCTTGTACTGCCTATACTAAGTCAAGCATACAAGTAAAACATAGTAGACAGGTCTCTTCCTGCTCTTCATTTAACCTCCTCTCTTCTACTAACTCCTGCCACCTTCTTCATAATTGGTTCTAAAATGGTAAAACAGTTTATTAATAACTAGAAAAATAAATGCAGGTTTTTTAATTTATGTTCCATCTTTGAAGGATACTTCTTCAAAAGAACTACTTTACTTACCATTTGGTGGGCAGTATAATCCCTCCTTGCATCCATATAAATGATTCTGAGTTGCATATGGTAAGTCTCTCTAGCCTGCTGTAGGTTAGCTGGTGCTACAATACTGAAAATAACTGTAATATAGTATTTGCGCACTTTTTTGAGTGTATACACGTAACAAATAATATGTTAGTAGGTTAAAAAATGGAAAATACATACTTCCTGAGTTTATAAAAACAACAATCTGCAGGTTGATCTAATAGCTCATCTAAGTCGACTAGTAATCGATGCCCTTCAGGAATTGTATTCACGCAGAGTGCATGGATTGACACTCTGATAAATTCAATGCTTTCTTGTTGCACATTGCTTGTTTTGATAGTTTATAATGCTTTAGTGAAATTGATGTGCTCCAAATAATGTAGTCAGCATGACTCTATGGAGGCTAGCGTCCAATCAGATTAGCTAGATTTTTATAAAACCTGAATTATCCAATCACATAAAACACATGTGAAATAAGCCCAAATTGCTTGGAATGTGTAAAAGTCCATACTTGTATAATGCAAGTTTCTTTCAATTCTTTATTGACTGAGCAACATTATTTTAAGTCAATTCCACAAGAAAAGTTAGCTTGATGAGAATAAATTGCTGCTTAACAATGTTGTATTAATAACATATCCAATTAAGATGATTCTTGACTTTCTTCCTTTCCCTGCAGTGCCCCATAGCCTAGCACAGGTATCTGAGGATGTTTTGCACAATTTTTTCTGGCAATTTTCTTCCATTTGCTCAATGCAAGGCTGAAAGTCACATGCTCCATCCAGAGGCCCATGACATCTCCTTCTCATGATCCTATGCAACCAGACCATGCAACTGTCATGGGGCACAGCATTAGTCTTTCCAAGGCTTATATGCAACTTTTTTACTGGGGCTAGGGGAGTCATGTGTAGTGGGCTTTCAGTACTACGCTTTCACTTCTATTTCGTCAAATTCCAGATCGTTGTCCCTCAAGCTTTCCTCCAACTTCTCTTGCTCCCTCATATCTTCAACCTGTGCTATACTGTCCTATGTATGTTTTTAGTTCCTCAACCTGCCACTTCACCACATTCACATACTCTTTTAATAGTGCCAAATCTCTTTGTGCCACTTTCATTCTATTATCCATTAGCTTTACATTTCTCTCTGCCCTCTTTACTTGGGTGCCCATTTTGCTGAGAGCAACCTTTAACCTCAATCCAGGCTCCATTGACGTTGTAGACGTTGACCTCACCTCTTCACCATTACCTACTGATTGCCATTCTATACGTCCTCCCTTGTAACCACTCCCTATACACTCATTCCAATCCCCACACATCCCCTTCAACTGCAATCATAGCTGCTCCTGGATACCCATATTACCGGGACAACCCACATTTTTGATGTATATTTTAGATAGTTTCTCCTACAACAGTCATTGATACCACAGTAGTACACCACCCCTCACAACCCTAACACAGCTTCAGTACAGGGAGACAACCTTTCATACCTATAGGTATCGACTCTCTACAGTATATGCACCGCCAACTTAATTCAATTCAACCACAGTCTAGACACTTTCTTAGTGTAAACCATCAGTACCTTTCATCTACATGACTTCATAGCTCATTCATTCTATCAGACACTCATTACACCTCACTACTTATATCATAATACTGTCCAACCATTACTAGACTCATTATCCATAATACTTACTACTCTATTTCCATTTACTCTCAGGTTTCCCATTCAACTATAATGTTCCCATGTTACAACCAGGTTTCATCCAACATCCGAATAAAGTGCCCATGGCCCTTACCTATACTACACGTATCTTGAAATGTATGAACCGTACCAAACATCATTCATATCGCTGGATACTATGTATAAACATTTGACATCATAGATACAACCCACCCAGATTTCACTTCTATTCTCTTTGGTGACCCACTGACCATATACACATCATGATAGTAACCAGTATGAACACCAGGGGTTAGATGAGGGGAGTTTGTTTACATCTTATAATCACTAGAAACCTAGACATCGAAAGTCCTATCTTCATTATAGATATATGACCATCGCAACCATAACTTATGAGGTACATCTCAGTGAGAAGAAAGTGGTAAGGTACTATATGTTTTCTTCATATCTATAACTATCATCTGAGTACATATAAATCACAATCCATTGATCTTTAGCCATGTTCTTTGACGTTTATTGTATATCCCACAATTTCTACTGTGTTTTTCAACCTTCACCAACTTACACACACTCATAACAGCCCTTCCTTTCCACTATACACAATATATCCTCACCATATCATTCTTCTGTCTTTTCTCATAGGATCTAGACTTCCCACATGATGTTAGTGCACATGCCCTCAAGTGGCACATTGCGAAGGCCTTTGACATCAACAAAGGAGCCAAATTCCATTTCATGGATGAATATGGCCAAATAATAAAGATCTAAATCACGTATCATCTAAAGTGTTAATTTACTTACTGTACCATCACTTCCAACACCTGACTACTACCAATCTCAGGTCTCCCAGGCTACCATACTACTACCCGTCATTAGCCTTATCCTGTTATGTGCATATCCATATTCTTTTCATCCTTTTACCTATTTACACTTATGCATATATGCACATTAACACTTTTTGTGATCACACACTCTTACTTATATTTTTATTGCAGATCTACAATATCCTTGTCCATAAAACTGCGACACCCCAAGAAGTGAAGACAAAAGGGACACAAGAGCAAATCCAAAACAAGTGGACAAGGCAGAGAAGAACACTCCACCGAAAGCACCAAGGACGAGAAACAAGCACTACATATTACCAATAGTATGATAGTTGTTCATATGTAAATAGGCTGATAGCTTTTTATTTTTAGATAGGGGGCTTATGGACATTTTACTCCTGGCCTTTTCTCAATCAACTTTCCACTTGAGTCGTTCACTCCTTGTATGAACAGAATGTAGCATGATGTTCCATTCTATATCAATGTATGCCCCTTCCAATTCACCTACCTTCCACCCTCTAAAACATACCACACATTTATCAAGAAAAACTACACCTCTCTATCCCCTACAGGTAGTATACAACCAGTACTCAGGTGTACTATGGCAGAATCACCTTTCATTTTAGAAAAAGAGTTTTTACACATATGAGGTTGCTGTTCTCTTGATGTAGTGGTTTTGTCCTGATGGTCATGGATACATGTTTTTTTTATTCTGTCAGCTAGTCTCTATGTAGTGTGCCCTATGTACCAAGCCTCACATTGACACAACAATTCATAAACTACATAACTTTTTTAGTGGTAGGAACACACTACCCCGCAATGCCATTCTAGTCACAATAGACGTCAAATCATTATACTCTAATATCAAACACACTGAAGGACTAACTGCCCTAAAAGAAAGCCTAGAAAACAGAATAGACAAAACTCCGCCCACTAGGGTACTACTTACCCTGATGAACCATGTACTAACACTTAGCACTTTGACCTTCAATGGACGACACTTTCTCCAGATTAAAGGTTGTGCCATGGGTACTATAGCTGCCCCATCATATGGCAACATCTACCCTGAAATTAACGACTACCTTTTCTACACTAGATACATTGATGATATTTTACAGAGGAGGTAATAGAAAACTCACAGATTTCCTTACAAAGCTTAATACAATACATGACTCAATAAAATTTGATTTTGAAATGTCTACTAAGTCAATTGCTTTCCTTGACACCCTTGTTTACATAGACGATAATGGACGGCTACAAACAACACTATACACTAAACCCACTGATACTCACAACTACCTGCATCTCAAATCTGCCCACCCTAAACACCTAATAGACAGTCTACCATACTCTCGGGCACTACAAATCAGAAGAATATGCTCACAACAGCATGAACTTAGAGCTCACTGTGACAACCTCAAACGTCGGTTTATAGCATGAGGCTACAAATCGTCCCTACTTGACGAACATATTGGGACAGCCATCACCAAAGATAGAGAAGGAACCCTAAATCTAGCTCACAAAAAGAAAACTAACCATATCCCCCTAATCACAACATTTAATAGAACGCTCCCTCCCATATACTCAATCCTACATAAGCGCTGGTATATTTTACAACTAAAACCACATCTTAAAGACATCTTCAATGAACCAGGAATGCTAACATTTCGACATCCAATAAACCTTACAGAATTCATTGGTAGCAATTACATCATTGATAACAAAGTTAGTAGAAAAAGGTACTAAAGAAAACTCACTACACAATTGTGCTCACCTTGTAATACTGCAAACAGTCTATGCTGCAACCATTTACAAACCACTATCTCATTTAAAAACAATGTCACAAATGTTTCTAACAAGATCTTCCACAAAAGCAATTGTCTGATGTTATCTGATGTTATCCGACGACGAATAAGGAACGACAAATATCCAAAGTGTCATACTCTGACGAGTGTCAGACAAAACAAGCTTTCAGTATGCTAAAGCAATGTTCCCACTTTTTCTTGCTATAGTGAAGTTCTGTAGTACCAACAGACTTTTCAAAAGCAATTTTGCAAAAGCTATAACATCATATACCTATTAGACATCATATACCTGTTAGAAAGCACACATTGTGCATTACAATATGTTGGTAAATCCGAATGGCCCTTCAACCTAAGACTCAATAACTATGGACATAGACTTAAATCCACTGATTTTGACAAACTACTCCCCGCAGGATAACGTTTTAGCCTACATGGTCATGAAATTTCTACAAATGCAAAAGTTACCAGCATCAAAAAGAGTGAAAATGCTCCAACAGACAACTTATCTTCTATCATACAAACACATGAAGACAGATGGATAACACATCTGAATAAAGTACACCCCAATGGCCTTAACAATAAACGTAACCACCCATAAACACATTCACATATACAACAACACTGGATGAGCTACATCTCTATGTGCCTCTGTTGTTATTATACAGTTTTCCCTGTGGCTTATCAAATCATTCCATTTAACGAAACGTGACAAAAGCTTATTTTTGCCATCTCATCAGGTGTACACCGACTTTATTTATTTTACGTTAACTTATTGTGACATCTATAAAAGCAGTAAAATAAACACTGTATAACATTCTCCTGAAGATGACATCATAGTTGAAACTAGTAGAGGATTAATGATAAAAACATTTCGAAGACTTCTGAAGCATCTTTCTTTTGTTCATCTTATATATATATATATATATATATATATATATATATATATATATATATATATATATATATATATATATATATATATATACATATGTATATATATATATATATATATATATATATATATATATATATATATATATATATATATATATATATATATATATATATATATATATATATATATATATATATATATATATATATATTTATACATATAAGAGCCTCATTGCTTTCAATTTTCTCTAATATGTATGTTTTTACCACAGGACATTCTGTTTCGAACCTCAAGCTTTTAATTTGTGTCTGTTAACGCCATCCATAAGATTGTGCTAGAGACCTGTAAGTCTATATATGAAGTATTGAAACAGCAATATCTGCCTGTACGTTTTTGACATAATGAGATATGGTTAGTATTCATGAAATAACATATCCCCTACTAACACATCAACAATACTGTCAAATCATAGCAGCATATCTCACTTGCCAATGACACTAATACAAGTATAAGTGGTAGCAGTTGTATTAGATATAGAAATTCCATGTATAAAGCTAGGACAGTATTCCAAAACCTATTTCACTATAACAATATACATTAGAAAACTGGAAATGGTAATGGTAATGCATAAGTTATTACAACAGCATTCAGTGAACAGTACAAGTCAAAAACAAGTACAATATACAAACTAATCACTTGGAAACAGTGCATTAATGATATCTTTTATTCATGGTCACTTTATCTTCATCCAACTCTGAAAGAATAGCCTTTATGCTATTCTTTGTTTCATTCTTGGCAAGTGGTTTAAGTGTGCAGCAACATATATGCAACATTTTTCATCTCTCCTTGACACTACTGCCACATTTGGCAATACTTTCAAGGAGTGAGACAGCCTTTGAAGCAGGATCCTCTAACTGTCTTTTTTAGGTGTCTTACTTGGGGGAGGGGTAAGGGAAGGGGGCCTATCTGCAATACCCTGTGGGTGTAATGATTGGAGAGAGTTGTGCATATTCCCACTATCCTCTAGGTGTGAAGGACCTGGCAAAACAACACATTCACCAACTTTGCTCTCTTCCTCTATATCCTCATTGCTAACTTGTTTCAGTAGTTTCCTACATGCAGAAAGGATGCATATGACATTTATTGCTGGAATGCTTTATAAATAGTATAACAATGTTTTTGACAGGTACCATCAACTGCTGAGCAATGGAAAAGGTTGGCTGAAGAGTTTCATACAAAGTGGAACCTTCCAAAGTGCATTGGTGCCATAGATGGTAAGCACATTCAAATCAGAGCACCCAACCAAGGCTCAGAATACTACAACTAGTTAGGCTATCAAAGTATCATTTTGTTGGCAATGGTTGATGCACATTATTGCATCACATATATTGATGTAGTCACAAATGGTAGGGCTGGCTATGCATCAGTTTTTAGGGAATCAGCTTTATATAGAGGTGTAAAAGGGAATGAATAGGGGATACCAGACCCAAGGCCACTAGCTTCAAGTAGTGACCCAATTGAATTTGATCGGTCATGGCGGAGAGGTCGGTCACGTTTCTATGAACTCCTAAAGTATGGAAGTTTCCTTATGTTTTTTGTGTTGCTTCTGCTCTGTACGGTTAAGATTTTAGTTCAAATTGATTAACTAAATGTTTTGAAGGAACTTAAAGACAAATTCGAACGTTGACAGCTTTAAAATTTTTGCAAAGAACTGAAGAGCTTTTAGGCACATCATGACTGGTCGCACGAAAGGGAAGGATCCAGAAATGGTCAACGAGGCTCTCACAGGTTACCTTGATGCAAAATTCGACGCTATTGCATCCAACATGGCAACTAAGGACTGTTTAAAATCTTTGTCAGCCACAATCACGCGGCAAGATGAGAAAATTTATATTTTAGAGTCGAAAGTGGCAATGTTGGAAAAGCACGTGGAAGCCTTGAGTAGGAAAGCCAGCAACCTAGAGCAATACAATAGGCGACTCTGTCTACGAATAAATGGAATCCCACTTCCAAGGATAAATAACGAATCTGAGTCTGCTGATGAGTGCCTGAACAAAGGTAAGGATGTTTTTAAAGAAAGTGGTGTAGCTATCCCAGACGAAGTGATTGACAGGGCCCATCGCATTGGTAAAGTTCAAAAGTCAAGGGGCAAGAAAAGCCAGCAAATGATCGTGAACTTTACCACGTGGAGGCACAGAACCATGGTGTATCGGGCTCGAAAGAACGCGAAAAAAGTCAAAATCCATTTGGATCTCACGAAGAGTACTTTGGATTTAAGTATACGAGCAAATGAAAGGCTCAAAGGAAACGATGAAAACTTTGCATTCGCGGACGTAACGTGCAGGTTGTGCTTGAAAGTGGATGGCGAGTTTAAATATGTTGAAACAGAACATGACTGTTTAAATCTTATCGGACAGTCCCACTCAGAAAGCAGTTCAACTGGTGAAAATGATGACAGAAGTGATGATCCAAGAGCTGAAAATGTGGTTGATAACGATGAGTGACATTATTTATCAAATTTCGTTTCTCCTTCTTGTTTGTTTTATTGAGCGTTATTGTAGCTCTGTGCTTCACGGGAAAAACTTGTAGGACCATGGGGTATGGCAATTTAATAAATTTGTTCCGTCTATAACTCTAAAAATAAAAGAAAATGAAAACCGTGTTTATCAAGTAAGTGGTCCTTACAACATCTAAAATACCTACTTTGTAGCTGCCTTTAAAACATCTATTAAACCTACCTGTTTTTGTTTACGCTCTCCCGAGTTTCTTTTTCGCATGGGAATCCCAAAGGTTCTAAGTGTTTAAGTGAATAAAACTGTGTAAAGCTACAAAGTTACTTCAAAACATGAGCAGCCTGTTTTTTGAAATCCCAGGTGAACTTCCTACGTGATGTGAAACGCCATAGTACTGCCATGTGTTTCATCTGTTATGTTCTCTTTTCACCTATTTCTAACTGTATTTTTTTCCTTTTTTGCACTTGTGTTAAAATCTGTATTATCCTTAATCTTATTGTGTTTCGTTTTACTAGTTCATACCCCTGTCCAGTTTGTCGCTTTCTGTTTCCCTTAGGACGTGGTTATCGTGGTTACAGCTTGCCTTCTTGCTTCCAAGGACCAGCGAGAGGATTTCCCTATGATGATGCCGGTTGAAATCAATCAATGGCGAGCGACAATAGGGTGTTTTCGTGCTTCCCTGCAAAGTTTGTGTCCTCTAAGCAAAACTATAAACCCATTTTCGATTCTTTTCCAGGTCTTTAAATTGCACTGTTTTTGTTGTTGCTTCATTGTTACCTCACGTTTTGTTCCCCCATTGACATTAATAACACAATTTCTTATATTGCATTCATTGATACCACAGTTATGTTTTTTGCCCTTGTTCGCCCGCATGCACTACCTTGCGAGGACAGTGATTTATGTGACTTTTGAACTTGTCAAGAGGGTTCCTCCCGGTATCACCAGTATCACCAGTTTCGTTCGATATAATTGTTTGACTGTCATGCACTGCATTTTTTGGTATGCGTATTTTTACACTGGATGCGTTACCTTTTACACCCTGCATACACAGTGGCTGGTTTTCAGGACAATTCTGCTCAGTGGCGATGTCGAAATAAACCCCGGCCCAGAACCACTTAATTTCTGCACTTGGAATTTAAATAGCATAACTGCGTATGATTTTTTAAGGGTTTCCCTTATGGAGGCATACAACTCGGTGTATAAATACGATCTAATCGGCATTGTAGAAACGCACTTGGACAGCACCATTCACAATGATAGACTGACACTTGAGGGCTACTCGTTTTTAAAGAACAACCATCCACATAATGTGAAGAGAGGGGGCGTTGGGCTCTACGTGAAGGATTCCCTTCCTACCACAGAACGCTTTGACCTAGTAACCCTTCCTGAGTGCGTTGTATGTGAGTTTAAATCAAACATGAAAAAGTATTTTTTTGTCGTAAGTTATAGAAGTCCAAGTCAGGACCAAGATGAATTTGATAACTTTGCAATAAACTTTGACTTAATGCTATCCAAAATTTATGCTGAAAACCCTTTCTGCGTTGTCATTACTGGCGATTTCAACTGTAGATCAACTCAGTGGTGGGAATATGATATTGAAAATAACGAGGGAAAACTTTTTGAGCCAATAACGTCTGACATGGGTCTTCATCAGCTGATTGCTGAACCAACGTACTTAATCGGTGATTCTAAGTCCTGCATCGACCTGATTTTTACTGATCAGCCAAACCTCATCATTGAATCTGGGGTTCATCCCTCATTACACGAGCAGTGTCATCATCAAATCATTTATGGGAAATTATCTGTTACGAATGTAGCACAACCACCCTATACTCGTAGGATTTGGCATTATAACAAGGCAGATTTTGTCAACATTATGAAAAGTATCGATATGTTTAAGTGGCAAGATCATTTAAACAAAATTGCATGCCCTAATGAGCAGGTACAAGTACTCAACGATGTCCTCTTGAACATTTATTCTAACTTCATTCCCAACCAAATTAAAACTATTAGGCCTCGCCAACCACCGTGGATAACAAAAACCGTTAAAAACTATCTTAGGAAAAAGAATCATGCCTATAGAAACTTTGTGAGGAGGGGTCAGCCAGATGACAAGAGGGAGGAAATACTAAAGATGGTGTCTGATGGTTCAAAAGTGATCGAAGATGCAAAACGAAATTACTTTTTGAAAGTAGGGCAACTTTGGCTAATCCTGTAACCAGTAGCAAAACATATTGGACATTGATAAACACTGTTCTGAACAAGGTGAAGATTCCTATAATACCACCCCTTCTAGAAAATGGATTATTTGTAACTGATTTTACGGAAAAGGCACAGCTCTTTAATGACTATTTTATACTGCAGTGCACGACACTTGACATGGGTAGTGAAATCCCACATGACATGCCAGTACCTGTTGCTCTAATAAATAAGTTTTCTATCTCTGATGAAAAGATATTGAATATCATAAGATCCCTAAATCCTAATAAAGCTCATGGCTGGGATGAAATATCTGTAAGAATGATAACGTTAGGCGATGCTGCATTAATTACTCCAGTAAAGAAAATTTTCACAAACTGTCTGAGGCGCGGTTTATTTCCAGAAACATGGAAATATGCAAATGTAGTACCAGTTCATAAGAAAAATGAGAAAAACGTTAAAGGAAACTATCGTCCAATCTCTCTTCTCCCAATTTTTGGCAAAATACTCGAAAAACTCATGTACGATTCTTTATACTCACATCTTGTTTCTCATGAACTAATGAACCCAAATCAATCAGGTTTTCATCCCAGTGACTCGTCAGTCAACCAATTAATTTCCATAACGCATACAATCTTTGAAGCATTTAACTGTAATCCACCTCTCGACGTTCGTTCTGTATATCTTGATAGTTCGAAAGCATTTGATAGGGTATGGCATGAAGGCCTCGTTTATAAACTAAAACGATGTGGTGTTTCGGGTCAATTTCTATCTCTTATCCAAAGTTTCCTTAAAAGTGAAATCCCACATGACATGCCAGTACCTGTTGCTCTAATAAATGAGTTTTCTATCTCTGATGAAAAGATATTGAATATCATAAGATCCCTAAATCCTAATAAAGCTCATGGCTGGGATGAAATATCTGTAAGAATGATACCGTTAGGCGATGCTGCATTAATTACTCCATTAAAGAAAATTTTCACAAACTGTCTGAGGCGCGGTTTATTTCCAGAAACATGGAAATATGCAAATGTAGTACCAGTTCATAAGAAAAATGAGAAAAACGTTAAAGGAAACTATCGTCCAATCTCTCTTCTCCCAATTTTTGGCAAAATACTCGAAAAACTCATGTACGATTCTTTATACTCACATCTTGTTTCTCATGAACTAATGAACCCAAATCAATCAGGTTTTCATCCCGGTGACTCGTCAGTCAACCAATTAATTTCCATAACGCATACAATCTTTGAAGCATTTAACTGTAATCCACCTCTCGACGTTCGTTCTGTATATCTTGATAGTTCGAAAGCATTTGATAGGGTATGGCATGAAGGCCTCGTTTATAAACTAAAACGATGTGGTGTTTCGGGTCAATTTCTATCTCTTATCCAAAGTTTCCTTAAAGGTAGGAAACAGCGAACTGTTCTGAATGGTCAGAGCTCAAATTGGGGAGATATTTCGGCGGGTGTGCCCCAGGGTTCTATTCTGGGTCCCCTGTTTTGTCTTATTTATATAAATGATCTTACTGCAGGCTTGAAGTGCAATGTAAAGCTCTTTGCTGATGATACGTCACTCTTTACGATAGTGCAGGACTCTACTACAGCTGCCAGCGACATGAACCATGATTTGGAGTTGATAAAGCAGTGGGCAAATGATTGGAGAATGTCATTTAATCCTGACCCGCAAAAGCAAGCAGTTGAATTAATAGTTTCAAGGAAAAGAAGTGAAATTGATCATCCGGTGGTCTCTTTCAATGATGTTCCAGTGGAAAAAGTAAATGAACATAAACATCTTGGGATTATCCTAGACTCAAAACTCTCATTTTCTGCTCACATCAAATCAGCTATTTCTAAAACAAGAAAGGGTATCGGCCTCCTGAAATATCTCTCCAAATATCTTCCCAGGCATACCTTAAATGAACTATATACGCTCTATGTGAGACCTCATCTGGATTATGGGGATGTAATATACCATATCCCAGCTAAAATATGCGAATGTAGTCAGAATACCTTTCTCCCGGATTTAATGGAAAAGATAGAGTCTGGTCAATATTCTGCTGCACTAGCTATAACTGGTACATGGAAAGGAACTTCGCAACAAAAGCTGTATGCAGAGCTTGGCTGGGAATCACTAAGTTCCCGTAGGTGGAGCAGATGACTTACCTTGTTTTACAAGATCATAAATAATCTAGCCCCTGATTATACAATGGTTCCAATCCCTCACCTTCTTCAGACTCATTACTCTCTTCGTAAGCGGGATGTCGTAGGGCGAATAATAGCAAGGACAGAAAAATTCAAATCTAGCTTTTATCCTTACTGTCTACGTGAATGGAACGATATTGAACCAGAACTCAGACTTGCATCGTCTGTCGATATTTTTAAGAAGAAGATTTTGTCAATCATCCGCCCCCCTGCAAACCCTGTCTTCGGACTTCATGACCCTATAGGTTTGTCTTTTCTTACTCAAATTAGAGTTGGTTTAAGCAAATTAAACTTCCACAAATTCAAACACAATTTTGCAGATACTGTTAACCCAATGTGCCCTTCGAATGATGGCATTGAGGATGCGGAGCACTTTTTGTTGCTTTGCCCTTCTTTTGATGCTCAATGACGAGATCTTCTCGCTGGAGTCTTTGATGTATTGCGACCATATGGACATAGTAATCTACCAAACAAGGTCCTAACTCAGCTCTTATTGTATGGCGATGAAAATTTTCCTTACGACCTCAATAAAACTATTCTCAACTTGACTTTACAGTTCATCCACAAAACTGGTCGATTTGAGTAAAGTTATTTCTAACAAAGATTGTATATCACGTAACCAAAAAGTCCCCGTCCGTTTTTGTTTGTCTCTTTTCGTTTGTAGGTTTGTCTCATATTGGACGTCAGATTGAACGGTGGTTCATGTTTACATACTATAAGAAACTCCAAGAAAACTTTTTCTTCATTAGTTTCATTTACCCTTGCCATCACTTTGATCTGACATCTAATATGAAGCAGACCTAAGTATCGAATTGTTCTTATTATCCATAGTGTTGTTTCTAGCTCTTTAGTTTCAGTTATTTAAGTAGTTTTTTCTTTTTTGTCTTTTATCTATGTTAATCCCCTTGGGGTAGACATGGCCTTTTGCTCCCCTGGGGTGTTCGTCCCAGTAGTATTGTAAAGTAATTATTGTAAGTATTGTAGACCGTAAATATGTATTGTAGTATGTTATTGGAATATAAAAAAAAAAAACCCTCTTCCATTCTTCATTGTTGGTGATGATGCATTCCCCCTAAAGCCATATCTTCTCAAGCCATACCCAGCAAAGCAGCAAAGAGAATGGGAGAATGGGAGATATGACTTCAATGGAGCAGGAAAGGAGAAAAGAAGGAATATGTGACTATCACCTATCAAGGGCTAGTCGAATCTCTGAAAATGTTTCTGAGATTCTGGCAGCACGGTTTGGTATATTCTGAACTGCAATACATCTGTCACCACACAATGCTGTCATAATAGCAAAGGCATGCCTTGCCCTTCACACTTTTTGTCAAAGGCACAGAGACAAACATTTTGTTCCTCTCTCTCTCTTAGTGATCAAGAGGACCCAGTATCTCATGAAATGGTACCTGGGGAGTGGAGGAGAGATACATGCAATCACCTTGCCAATATAATCTAGCAGTCTGGACACAGAAATGCAGCAAATACACATTGGTCTAGAGACAAGGTGAAAGAATATGTCAATGGGGTAGGAAAAGTTTCCTGGGAAGAGGTCTTAGTATTTGGGAATAAGCGGTAAATATTGATGTATCATGTTCATGTTCTACCTTCACACTTTTGGCAGAGCAAAAGTAGGATTGTGTCAAAAATTAGTTGCACTTAAAAGGCATATAGATAGTGTGTTCACATGGGCAACCTGTAGGTTACTTCAATCAGAATAATGTACGAGTTCAGTTTACTCTACTAAGTACTGTCACAGAATGGGAACTTAGAATGAATGGCAGCATTTATAGTACGTAATGTCACGTGGGGAGAAATGTATACAGGGGGTCCCTACATCCTACATTCCTCCCCTTCTAAAAAGTAAAAATCTAGAGCTAAAGGTTTAAGGCACTCCAAAGAATAGTGCCAGATAGTTGACGAGTTTGACGTTGTCTTCTTGGGCAAAGCCTTTCACACAGAGTAGGATTGTCCTCAAGACCAGATCCAGTGCTACTGTGTCAGTCGGAGTCGGGTTCCGCAGAGGAGTGATCGCTGACGGAAGATTGATCACTATCATCTGAAGAAGATCTGGTTGGTATTTTACTCCGATCGGGTGGTATACTTGACAGTTCATTTTGGAAAACAGGGATAAGACGATCATGATGAACCACCTTTTTCTCTTTATGAGAATTGTCAATACGGAAGTTTACACCATTTGGTAATTTCTCTATGACAGTCCAAGGGCCATCACACCGGGCTGCCAGTTTTCTGTGTTCACCTGTTTTATAATGTTTGACTTTGAGCCACACCTGTTGTCCAACGATGTAGTCTATATAACGACTATTCTTATTGTAATGCTGTTGCATCCTTTCTTTGCTTAATTCAAGCGATGTAAGTACCTGTGAGTAAATATCTTGTAACAGGGAGTTTGTTATTTCTGCATATTCTTTCGGCAATCGTTGATCGAATTGATCTTGCTTGGGATTGAAACTATTGAATACGATGTCTTGCGGCAACACAGCAGACCTTCCAAACACAATATCATATGGGATGCACTGAGTTGCTTTACTTTGGCTAGTATTGAGAGCGAATACAATTTCTGGTAATACTGATCGACATTGCGACTGTGAGAGCCTTCAATGTAGCAGAATTGACCGCATGATATCTTTAACAGTACAGATGTTTCATTCGGCAAAGCCGTTGCTTTGGCTATGGTATGCAGAAGAGCGACGTTTCTCAATGCCTAACGAATTACAAATTTCTTTCATGAGGGTGCCATCACCATTGGAGCCTTGGTCTGTTAACAGATGCCTTAGATAATAGGATAGTAAATGAAGATTTAATTGCATTTAAGCATAGACTTGTGCGCACAATTTCTAATTATGACACAGGTATCATAGATAAAACAATAAGTAGCATGTATAACCGATTACTTACAATGACTAAACATAGAGGGTGCCGAACGAAATAGTAACTATATTCGTGCACTTGGATACTCTTATGTAACACTGTACACAACTTATTTTGGACAGAGAAGATGCGTACAAATGTAAATGCTGTAACACCTACATAATACTCGGGGACTCTAATGATAACAGAAGGGGCTCTGAGGGGCAGGGGGCCCGATACCCCCATGGCTAGTCGTTCTCATAAGTAGTATATAGGAAGAGTTCTTGTCGATACTAAACCTAATACTCCAGAGTTTTAAGTCTTTTCTAGGTTCCTTTCCAATGTGAACAATCATAGTACATTTGTAGAAGATGCCGAAACCTTGAGTATTTCAAAGGAAACCGTGGACAAGCAACTGTCTGCTGATCATACTAACTCACAGGCTTGTACGTGCTCCCATAGAACTCATACTCAACAACAACAACTGGTAGTAGCACCAGTTTACACTCACAGTTTACACTTGAAAATCTACTGAAAAAGGCCATTTCACTTGAAATAAGGGGGAAACTGACTACTGTACCAGATGTATGCAATCATTGTACATCTGGCAGTGATTTTGATTATTTTTTTCATATACATATTTTGGAGTAATGAAGGAAGACTGCACGGTTTACAACAGTTTTCTATCAAAAGTCACATGATCTGAGTCTTAAGTCTTCAGAAGTGTAAACCGTCGAGAAATGTTGATTTTTCTGGTACTACAGTGTGTTCTACACGCTTTTAAGAGCTCCATCGGATGTACACAAACTGTGTACATCTTTTACATAGTTTACAAATGGTACATACACATTGTAAGAAGAAATATAGAGCATTTTACAAGTGTAAACTGTGGGTGTAAACCGTGTAAACTGTAGCATAAATGACAACAAGACACTGCGGGATATAGCCCACAGTGTCTTATTGTCAAGGGGTATGTATACAATAGCACAGATTCCATAAAGACTGTGGGGTGCTATTATACCTATTGCTACCTATCATTCTACCACGTGGAGTATAAGGTGTGCAAAACAAGTGCCACATGGTGTCACTGTCTTTTGAGAAGAAATGGGAATCTGATGGAAAAAGTGAAACTTTCTCCATCTGACATCCATCATGTCTGTCTCTCTCTCTTACATACTGGAGCCTTTGATGAAGACTATGGGAGACTTTGACATGGCAAAAACTGGAGTGTCGCTGGTAATCTCAATACCCCTAACATAGATGGTTTTAGGCACAGCGGAATGGACGACGTTGCCTTTAACAACAATAGCATGTCATTCCAAGTTAAGATAGCTGGAGTATACGGAACGTCATTCAAAAGGATACCTTCTTTGTCTTCAACCCCTAGCCACGCATACGAACAAGTCACAGGTGAAAGGAAAGTGTTATAAATAACTCGTAAGGGGTCAAGAATGAATGTTTTTCCACAGTTCGCTGGACCCGTAATATATATATTACGGCCCTTCCAGCGACCCATGGCGAATAACGTAATAACGGCATCAGCAAATATGCTTCGCTGAATGCCATTGTTACAGAGACTCTGCTTGGCACACTGCAACCACTCACCTTGACAGACACATGTATTATTATAGGCCTTTTTGAGGAGATCAGTGCGGGACATTGACCTCCTGTCCAATGTTTGCTGCGCCCTTTTCAATGACCATACAGACTGCATGAGTTCATTCACTCTCTTTTCACCTTTATTCCATACACACTCATACAGCCTGCTGTCACCATTCGTTTTTCTCTTTTTTGCCAGAGCAAGGAGATGTAACTTGGAGTCAATGCTGTGCGAGACAATGATGTTGGAGACCTCCACGTTACTAAGCCATTTCTCCTGTGCACCTTTGCCTTTCTTATGTGACGAACGGTTCTGTATTGCCGAAGATGTCTTAGGGAAAGCAATTGCAGCTGGGTGATTCTCGCTTCTCAGAACCTGGGTATCCTGTTTTGTAACATACTGGTAAGTTGTATGATACCCAGAGTGACCTGAGACATTAATAACAATAGTTCGATGCTCCTGGAGATATTTCTTAACTTCTTCCATCTCTGAAGCTTGCTCAAAAGAACACACATATGAAAATGGACACCCGCATCCATAAGATGTTCCATGCAACATGCCCATTGAATGATGAGAGCTGTTGTTACAGCTTGGAAAGCAGTTGTTACAATTTTTGCAACGGACTCACGATTGAACCTTTCTGTATCTGCTTGAATATATGTTAGCAGATACACTTTTCTAACTTCATTGTTATTTAGTTGAGCCATTATGATATTACTATCTCTGTGATTTTCTTGTCGTTCTCTGTACGCAAGTGCCGCTGTTGGTACATGACGAATAAGTAGACTATTATGTCTGTGATTTTATTGACGTTCTCTGTAGCCAACTGCTACATTTGTGCCACGAGGAATAATTTGAATATTCCCGCCGTGTGCTTAATTTTTGAAAATAGAAGTTTTCCAAACACTGTAACAATAATGGACATATGCAGTAGATATCGACCATTAAAATGGCGCTTTTGTGGTCAAAAAGCTTATCTCTCTCGTAAAAATACAGGTGAAAAACTACATGATGAGAAGCTATTTTCAGATTGTACATACTACCAAAGAGCCAAATTACTTGTGTAAAAATGTATAAATGAAAATCTGCATCTAGATAATGATGATTATTATTACCAGAGGATTGTGTGGTAGCCTCGTTTGCAATTTTTTACACACACATACCACAAGGCCATTACTCACGTATATAGAGAGCTACTTTGCTCCCACTTTTCTACATATTCTCAGTACATGTTCCACGATGCTTGATCTACTGATAAAAGTGTGTTCCAGCAATAATCCTTTCGTTGTATTATCGCTATAGGCAGGTACACTGCCACAGAGGCAAACCGATAGACCCCCACGTGATATGACGTCACAGAGGTGACTTACAACAGTTTTATCATCGCCATCATGTTCAGCACCATCGATTACCCCTTGACTGACCAATACATTGCAGGTATAATGTTTTTTGACAAATTGTACCTCCAGACAATAGTGGACAAAAGTCCTGGGACACTTTGCACTTTTTTACTCTGCGCTCGTCTGTCATCCCACTCCTCCCCTTAAACAATGGTGGTTTTTGGAAGGAGTATATATGATAGCAGAAAAATTTCACGTGTGCAATAGTGTCAAGTGTCCCCTCCATGTTCCTGGGGGGAGGAGGTTGCCTGTAAGGTGTAAAAGTAAGGACGTTCAGAGGAATATGGTTGTTTTTACTTTTTCCATAAGTGCCCCAAGGACTTTTGTCGACTATTGCAGTTCGTCCATACCAGGAAACCACACCTTTTCTTGCAATAAGGCTTTTCTTGTAGACACACCATGGTGACACTCACGGGCAAAGTCAACAGCTCTTTGATGCAGACTATGTGGAATTATAATTCTTGACCCAGAAAGTATAATGTTATTGGAACCTATAGTAATCTCATCCTTAATTGGCTTATATCGTGTCATAGCCTCCCAGTGCCCAGTACGTATCATAGCACAACATCCTTGCAATGTTTGATATGCCGTTGTCGCCTCAGATATTTCAGAAAATGTGATAGCTTTTGGAATTGAGCATTGAGTAATGCAAGTGATGACTGCTTTTGTGTCTTCTGCAATAGCAAGCAAATCAATGCAAGAGCCAGGGTGTCTTAACAAATAATGCCTGTTACCACCTGCCAGGTTATGTGCACCAGCTTTGCATTGCACAACACCTTTGTATGGTTGCAAGCATAACACCCACCATTTGATTCTTGCTGATGGTCTTGATGTTCGTGTACTATATATAAAGTCGAGGGGCTTATGATCTGTGATGAGCAGTAGCATTTTGCTGCAGATAAGGGGAATTCACAATCTTGGATTGCAGATCTTTATGAAGAAACCCTTAGTGAAGATGATATTAGCTTTATTCAGACTTTTACTAATGGCCAGAGTACTTCCCTGGCATGGAAACAAGTCCAGATTGGGCACTTACTGCTTCAGCAGTGCACGATATTTTGCATACCAATCAATGGCACCCAGCAAAGTCCCTTATTGTAAAGATCTGTGCACAGGACAAAAGTATCCATTATCCATCACTACTTTGGGGCACACAAAATGTATCCCATGCCTTGAAAACATACAAGAGCATCTTCAGATGACACACAGAACTTAGAAGATCAGGAATAAGGCTTGATATGAATTATCACATTCTTGCTGCATCTGCAGATGGCATTAGGAAATGGCTGTCATGGTGATTTTCTGATTGAAATAAAATGCTTTTTCAAATTTAGAGAAGAAAGTAATGTGAGAGAATGTTTGGGAGATTTACATTTTTGTTTGGATCAAACACCAGCCCTGAAAGAGAGTCATAGATACATGAATCACATGCATATTCGTCTATTTTCTCGGTGGTTAAGGACAAAGATGAAGTTACTGAGACTCTTAATCAAGATCTAGAAAGAGTATGTCTTTGGGCTTGGCAATGGAAGATGCAGTTTAATTGTGATAAAACAGAGGAGGTGGTCTTTTCGGTCAAAAGGACTACAACAGAGCATCCATATTTGAATCTGGGGTTGGACGAAGTTGCAAGGAAGGACGAACACAAGCATCTTGGGCTAATCCTCGACTCGAAGCTTGACTTTAAAAGTCATATTAGACAGGCTATCTTGAAGGCTAGACGAGGAATAGGAATGATAAAATATCTATCTAAATATGTATCTCGAGATGTCCTTGATCAGGTCTACAAGCTATATGTTCGCCCACATCTGGACTATGGTGATATCATTTTTCACAGACACGATCCTGAAATGATACTAAACTTCACACAAAGAATCGAACAAACTCAATACTCGGCAGCACTTGCTGTTGCAGGTGTTTGGAGAGGAACTAATAGACAAAAGCTCTATAATGAACTTGGTTGGGAAAGCCTTTACAATCGAAGATGGTACAGACGCTTATGCCACTTTTTCAACCTAAGGAAAACGGGCAATCCACCTTATCTTTTTGCAGAATTGCCACCTGAAAGAACACTTCATTATGGTCTAAGAGGAAATCGTGACTATGACATACCTTTCAGTAAGACAAAGCGATCCTCTAACACATACTTCACGAATGTACTTCAGGAATGGAATAAGCTTGATGGAAATGTTAGAAATTCTGCAACAATAGCTGAATTCAAACGTAAATTGCTTGCCATTATAAGACCAGTGAAAAATTCCTTGTTTGGAGTATTCGATGCCCTTGGTGTAAAACAACTAACAATGCTTAGACTTGAATTTAGTGCGTTAAACGAGCATATGTTCCGACATAATTTTCAGTGTCCGAGTCCGATGTGTGCTTGCAATACTGGAGTTGAAGACAATGCGCACTTCTTCCTGCACTGCCCTTTGTTTGTACCGATGCGCAATGATCTCCTTGGACGACTTTCACGCCTTCCAGAAATGGATTTAAGTAACATTGATTCACAAGCCTTACTAAATTTGATTCTTTATGGTAGTCCAACACTGAACGAAACTGATAATCGAATTCTTTTAGAGGCATCGATTGCATATATTAAGGCAACGAACAGGCTTAAAGAAAGAGCTCCAGGGGGTTCTGTGGGCTGATGGTGTCCTTGGCCTTGGACTGCTGCTTCCGTTGCCGGGGTGCTGCGGGCTGGGTATTGCTCGGGGTAGCTTGCTGAGTTGGGCCTGGGCCCTGCTCATTCGGCTCTTTGGGGTGGTGTCTGGTCTGGGGTTCTTGGTGGTGGGGTGGCTGCTCTGTGGCCTGGGGCATCTTTGGTTCATGGGGCTTTTCCTTTAGGGAGTTCTTTGGAGAGCTCACTAACAGCGACCCCTTAAATAGTTTTATTTATTGTAGGCATAAGTAAGCTCTTTGTGAATCATGGCACCACATATCAACAGCCAGATCTCAAACATCTCGGCACAGGCCTTGCCGGTGCAACTTTCTTTTCAATCAATTTCAACCACCCAGGCTGGCGCATGCTTGCGCCTGTCAAATTGGGATGGTGCCATGGTACACAGAGTGCTTAAACTTTGTTTTTGTATTGTTTTTGTTGTTCTTTGTTTTGTATTCTTAGATTATTGTTAACGGAATTGTAAGTGCCGTTCATAGCCAGAACCAGATGACGTCATGTCCTTTTCTGCTATGGACGGCACAGAATATTGTATTTTGTTGAGTTTTAGATTGACATTGATATAAAAAAAAAAAAAAAACACACATCCAATATTCCGCGAATTTGACGGCGAGATTAGAGACGATAAAGTGGTCATAAAATGTCTTGATACATTCCGTATACTTGCTACCACGATAATAGGTCTGTTATGCGAATTCTTGTTGGAGCGAACGAGTGCGAGTTAAAACCAATATGCGTCCTTTCGTGATTGATTCAAAGGCTAAGTGTCAGCTCTATGTGAAGCTCCGATATTATTAGCGATCGTTAAAACGGATGCGCAGTCTGGCTATATGACGTAATGCTTCATACGACAATGAAGAATTAAATATCTATTTCCTGGCAATTCCACCCTGATGCTCCAACTACTTTTGGCTGCCATAGTATATCAGTATATCAGTTAATGTTGACTGTTGGTTTGTTCTTACTTGCCACTCATTTGAAACTTTTTTTAGTGACATTCATGTCATTTTCCTGAATCATGATTCTTATACAAAATTCTTGAGGTTAAATTTCTTAAGACAACAACAACCAGTCACTAGTTTTTCAATATTTGAGGGTTCATCATTTGCAGAGTTGGTTCTAGATTTAACCAGGCTATGTGGCAAGGAACATGGACTTAAAAGTGCACAAAATTGCAATTTTACTTCATGTATCCAATTACCTCTTCAATGTGAATGCACACATTTGCAATCTTTCTGGTCAACTCCACTTCATTGACACTTAGTTGTTCTTTACCCTTGGTGAAATATGGCATTATAAATTCTGCCTAATGCATACAAGCAAGGTCTTCAACCAAAGTAAAGCCACAATCTTCCACTATTTGGTCACCAGGCAGGTGATAATTTGCACTGATAAATCCTGATTGATGAACAATGTCATTGTCAGTTACCCTTCCTCGCCAAGCTGTGGATACAAATGTTGCTACCCCTAATGGACTGTGTGCTATAAAAACTTAACTGCCCTGTGCTTTTTATAGTTAGAGTACACCTGGGCTCTTGCTTTATGGTTCCTAGGGTGCTCAGTAAAGATCTCAAAGTAATCCAAGATAGATGTCAGTCTTGGAAAATGTGCTTTAAAACAGGTGGCAGTGTTTCTCTAATGCACTTTCTATTTGGCCAGTGTATTAACAATTGTAGTTGTCCATAGAGAATGTCAATGAGCCAGTGAAATGTGGAATGAACTGTGCTTTGTGATAGTCTTATCTGCAGACTAATGTACTCCAATGGTAAATTGAGCCAGAGCCACACTAGTGTCACAGACCCAGAGAAATAAAGCAACAGAAATTCACTGTGTTTATATCTCTGACAAATTTCAACTCAAGAAATATTCACGAGTGCAACACTAAGCCTAGATCTAGCCTACAGCTTTAACAATGCAAGTATACTAGGCCCCCACATGTATGTCACTGTCTGTAGTTCTAACCTTAAGTCCAATCTGTATCTAAGCTACTTTACTACTCGTATATGTATATATATATATATATAACATACAGGGCCAAAATTAGACATAAAAATACATATATGCAAATTAGTATCTTCAAACATCAGGAAGGGCTAGGCTGCATTATGATAGGGAATGTAAACATTACTTCATAAAAATAAGGCTAAACCTTTGTATACAAGTAAACAATGATAGAAATATAAGATGAGTAACTATCATGATAGGCCTAATGATGCTGGGAAAATCATGCACCTATGAAATAACAACACAAGGGGATGTCAGTGACATGATACATTACCATGACGCAAAGTCTATATCATACACACAAGGGGGTAAGTCATAGTAACAAGGGGGTAAGTCAAAGTAACAACAGGAAGCTAAGAAAAATCCTATGCAATGACTGGAGAATGTAAAGATACTACTATAGTTACTAAGAAAAGTGTGACGAGACAAACGAGAAAATATGAAAATGATGTCCAGTTCACTGTTTAGCAATGAACTTTTCTACTAGACCATCAGGAACGAATTCAGGATCTATCCATTGAGTATGTCCATCATCAACTTTCCTCAGGAATTCCGCAACATACTTTATCATGTACCTTAACTATTTGCTCAGGCCCACCGTCACTTTCTTCAGCCAACTGTATTTGTACAGCATCTTGATGTTATTTTTGCCGACCACTTTTGACACTTCGTATGGTCCATTTTGCATAGTCCTCAGGTAGTTCTTGGATTATAGATGAGTTGGGGGCTTCATGTCTAGTGGCAAATTTACCTCTCTTCTGTACATTAAGAAAGCAGGCATGTGCATTGTAGCCAAATGAGGCATTGTCCTGAAAGCAAATGTAACTGCATCCAAGTATTTATCCCATGTTGATGGTTTCTGCAATGTGTACATTTTGACTGCGCTAAATAGTGTCCCATTAGATGTTCATTTAAACCATTTGAAGATGGTCAAACAGCACACATATAAATCTTCTTTACTCCTAACTGCTTACATAGTGCTTTAATCAATTAGGACGTAAATAGACTGCCTCGGTCTGAAAGTAGTCCTTCTGGACATCCATAGCAATGAGAAGTCACAAAGCAAGCGGGCTACTGTCTCTGCTTCTGAATCGTCCTCAGCATATACCACAGGCCACCTAGTGAAATGATCCACTAATACTAGTGCATATTCATTGTCTCCATCTAATTTTGTAGAGGTCCCACAAAATCCATGGCAATGATTTCTAAAGGTCTCTCTGCTTCACTTGGTTTCAAGGGAGTCTTTGAAGTTGGTTTTGTAGACTTTAAGCGTACACAATCTTTACAAAGTCTAATGTACCATTTGATATCCGATTTCATTGTAGGCCAGGAATGCAACATTTGTATCTTTCTATGTGTCCTAAACATCTTGGATGAGCGGAAAGTGGATTGTCGTGGAACTTAACTAATATCTGTCCCATCATATTCTTTGGAATGATACACTGTTTCCATATTTTCCGTTTTTTCTGTACATTTGCGATGAACACATCCATCTTTGGCTATGAAGTCTTTTTACTTTTTGACGTTTGCTAATATCTTTTTCTCCCTGGGCTTTATGTTGTCAGGAAGAAATTTTATCCATTGTCCTGCATATGTATCCTCGTTTTTGCAATGTATAAAAAGTATATACCGAGATTTCTAGCCAACCGTCTTCTCCCCCCTGAGGGTTCCTTGACAGGGTGTCTGCATTTGAGTGTAATCTCACAGGATGATGTATAATGTCAAAATCATACGATTGTATCTCAGTTATCCATCAAGCGAATAGATTGTTTGGTGTATTTATTGTTGTAAACCATAACTGATAGCACAGACTTCAAACACAGACTTCAAAGGTCTATGATCTGTAATAATGGTGAGATGTCTTCCATAAAGATACGGATAAAAGTGTTTTAAGCTCCATACGACACCCAAGGCCTCCTTTTGAAGTACAGCATACTTGAGTTCAGACAACGTTAGTAAGCAACAGGCATATGAGACAACTACTTCACCATCAGGTGCGTTGTGAGCAAGAACTGCACCATTTCCATAATCACAAGCGTCTGTATAAAATTTAAACTGCAAATTGAAAATCTGGGCACCTTGATAGTGGGGCTGTTATCAGGCATGTCTTTAGATCTTCAAACGATTTCTTCACCTCTTCAGTCCACTTGAAAATTCTTTTCTTCTTTGTCAGATCAGCAAGCACTTTAGAACGACCAGCAAACTCTTCAATAAACTCTTCATACATACTGTAAACTCTTGGATCACCAGTAGTATGATGTCAAGCCTAAAGAGCTGCATTCTTCCGTCACATTTGTAGGAATATGACAGTTACTTACGATTTAATCTTGGCAGGGTCCACCATTATGCATTTTCCAGAGATTATATGACCAAGAAATTTCACAGAACTCTTCATCCAATGACATTTCAATGTTTTCAGAGTCAAGCCAGCTTTACTGACCCTTCCCAGTACAAGGCCCAGTCTTCTTGGATGTTCTTCTTCTGTTGGTGCAAAGACTATAACATCATCTAAATATACTAGACAATGAGTCCAGTGTAGCCCAGAAAGTAGTAAGTCCACCAATCTCTGAAAAGTAGCTGGAGCGTTAGCAAGGCTAAATGGCATTAGTCAAACTTGCAATGTCCATTGTGTGTGGCCAATGCAGTTTCTGTACCTCTGTTGCAATCTGTTGTCTCTTTGCCTCTGGTACATGGTATGGATGCTGTCTGACTGTTTGAGCCTCTTGGACATCGATTGAATGTTCTACAAGACCAATCATTCCCAGTTGATTTGATATTGGCCATACATGATGTCTCTTCAGGACTTGGAGATTCACTTGCTGTTCATTTGAGAGATGGCTGAGTTCTACGTCTTCAATGCGTACCATGTGTGCATCTTTGTCAGCTTGGTCTTCGTTCACAGAGTTCACTTCAGACACAGATGGCTGCAGTTGTACAAGCTCTGTACCAGGCTGTAAGGACACTTTGCTGCAAGTGGTGTTAACCAACTCGATTAGAACAGAATAATGTGAATCAGCTTCAGCAACAAGTGGGGCAACCATAACACATTCATCAGTCTTAACCAACTGCCGTTCCCCAAACAAAATTAAACCACAATGATTACCAACTAAGTTTGCCCTAATAGGCACATGTATCCCGACAGGTAACGTACTTACAGACCTTAAAATTGCAACACATTAAGAGGGCAAATTCTCAAAACAAACCTCCATGCAACCTATTCTCAAGTCCTTACTCCCATAATCAATCACAACATGTTGTTCGAATTTAAATTGTTCTACAACAACAACAGGAAAGTGGACCTTTACATTTCCAATTCCAAGCCTTATTCTACAGTTTCCAACAACAAACAAACTTTTGCCTCTGACTCCAAGAAGACATATTCTAGTACTACCAATATCTTGTCCTAAATTAACTTTCGTCCAGAAGTCAAGATCGATTATCGTATGCCTAGCTCCAGTATCCACAAAAATATCAGAATCCACATTATTCATAGTTCCTCTTACTCAGACACCTTCCTTTGCCAGCCTTGAACCTGTGAACCAAATCACATCTATATGAACTTCCCTTGTCAACCTCTCCAATGCTTTGGCGTCAAAACAGCTGATTGTCTCATTGGCTTGAACATGTTTTGAGTCTGTGGCTTGTTCATGCTCTGGCTTTGATTCTGGTTCTGATTCTGGTTCTGGGGGCAGTGTCATCTGATGTGACCTGACTGGTTACATTTAAAACATCATGTCCTTTGAATACCTTTGTGCTAGGGTTGTTGCTTGGATGCATTGACTCTCTGAGCTGCTAGAGTCTGCTCCGCTGAAGTCAAGTTCTGTATAGCCTTCCAGATTTCTTCATTGCTTTTTACTCGTTCTTCATTGAATCATTGGATGGTCAATAATATGTCCTCTGAAATATGATTCACCCGTTATCTCTTTCCCAATGAATCTAAGTAGGCTTCTCGCCTCTCAGCAGCTGTTATTGCTTCTTGAAAGGAATGTGTTCACTTCTCCCAGACAGTTTCCTTTATGTCAGGCCGTAAACCCTTGATAAGTTGCTTGCAGTCTACACTGTCTTGTCTCTCTGCATTGTCCACTCCATCGTGAACCTTAATTACCAGGTCAATGTGCTCTGCAAAATCCATCACAGATTAACGTGAAGAGTGCATAGTTTCTTGCAGCTTTTGCCAGGCCAGAAATTTCTTTTCCTCAGCGTTGAACTGGTCTTCCAGGGTTTCTTTTAATGTTTCCATTTCCTGTTTACTTTCTTCTTGAATCCTCCAAAATGACTTTGCTGCACGGCCAGTAAAGCCGCTCTTACATGGTCAGATTTTGTCGAATGTGATTATCGAATTCGACAAAATCTGACCGTGTAAATGAAAAAATCGAATGTCAAAAGCCACCATCAGACTGTCGAATTCGATTGTTTACGAATCAAACATGTTCTATTTCTTTCGACAAATCAAACGGTAAATCAATTAACTTTTTTCTTCGCCCACGCTTGTACGTCACATGCATTATCAAATTCTGCATTGTATCATTCTGTGCACGGTCACTATTAAATAGTCATGGAATCAGCGCAGCCTAAGTGCAACAAAATTGAAGGAATAGAATCATTCATTGATGAGTACAGGAGAGAAGAGAGCTTGTGGAATGTTCTCCAGCCTACCTATAAAGACAGAAATGAAAGGCAAGCAAGTTTCAATCGTCTTGCATTACAATTCGGCATGACTGGTAGGTTGACCATTTTCATGTTTATATTTATATTCGTTGGTCATTTACTTGTTTCCTCATTACCCTGGGCGACACAGCACCAGATTAAATCATGCTCAAGTCTGTAATTTTCTGGGGCATTTCAATGTGACCCTGGCCCCCTCCAATTATGGTAGTATATATTCTCTTTCATTCTTTCATTCACTCAAACATGTACTGTATTTTGATTACATTTCTTATTCTTATTCTATTCTATTATTTGTCTAGTAAAAGAAGTGAAAAACAAAGTCAATAATCTAAGAACATATTACTCAAAAGAGATATCAAAAACTAGAAAGAGTAGCAAAAGTGGCAATGGCCTAAGTGAAGCTTATGAATCAAAATGGCCTTATTGTAATAGCCTATCATTCATGAAGATGGTGATCTATCTGTCTGGTTGACCAATGCACACTTATCTTGCCAAGCAACTGCACCAGTAGTATTGAAATACCCCGAGAAGCCTTCCTGCACATCCTTTGCTTCATTTGAATATCTGTTAGAACCTTGCTGTGTCAGTGAGGTTATGCCTGTTGGTTCACAATTTCACCACTCACCTGCAACAACTTTGCCAATTCGAAGTAATTCAGAATCAAAAGACCCTGTAGGTGTGTAACAGGCAGAATTCTTGCATCTTAAATAGTTGTGAAGAGCACAGCTGGCAAGGACCATTTTCTCAGCATTTTGTGGACTAACCATGATTGGCGAGAGAAATACACGAAACCTATTAGACAGGATCCCAAATGCATTTTCCACAATGCATCTTGCACAACTTAGATGATACTTATAAATTCTCTGTTCTTTGGTAAGACCTCTTTGTGCATATGGTTTCATCAGGTATTCCTTGAGGGGGAAAGCATCGTCAGCCACAACAACAAATCGCAAGCTAGTTTCTCCATCGTCCAAGGTTCTCTCCTTCGGGATATTTAAACGATTCTCTTCAAAAGCTATTGCAAGGCTAGAGTTTTTGTACATCCCACCATCACTTACCCTGCCATTCAACCAATATCAACATATATAAACTTATAGTCAGCATCTACCAAAGCCAACAATACGATGCTGAAAGTTCCCTTGTAATTACAATAGAAGGAGCCAGAAGTCACTGGCTGTTTCACTAAGACATGTTTTCCATCTAGGGCTCCAATGCAGTTTGGAAAATTCCATTTTCTAGCAAATTCTGATGCAATACTGACCCACTGCTCTTGTGTAGTAGGTATCTAAAAATCGACATTGACTGCAATGACTTATGTATCCTACAACATATTCACTTAAATTATTAGGAACTAGTATGTGCTGCAAATAATGGAATTTTGTCAGAAATGCAAGAGGATGCACCATGCCTAGATGAACAAGAATACTATGATGAACATGTTCAATGCCAGACTTCTACAAAGAGACCCCTTCCACAGAAAAGACAAAGAGTAGAGGTCCGCAGATCCAAGGAGGATAATCTACTTGACAAAGCATTCGGTGTTTTAGAGAAAGCTAACCAGCAAAATGCAATCCGTGAAGATGCAGATGACACATTTGGAAAAACTGTTGCTAATAGTCTTCGGGAAATCGAAAATAAACGGGCAAAGGCATTGGCAAAGCTGAAAAGTCAAGACATTTTATTCAATGCTCAAACAGGTCTCTATGATGCACCAGCTCCACCAATGTATCAACATCAGGGGCGGATCCAGCACATTTTCTGACATTCTCAAAGGTTCAAAATATAAAACCACACCCAATGACCACACCCAAACAAGTATCATAGTTTTGATAATTATGCCTGAAAGATCAAGGACTATTGAAATGTCAAAAGCACTTTACTTACAGAATCAAAACTAACCTCTACTTCAATAAAAACTATTGTTAGGAAATTTAGATTTTGACAAGGCATCACTGCCCTATCTACAGCTGGAACCCCACACTAAGGAATCACCCATGTTCCAGAATTCCAATTGATATCCTAGAGAAGAGTTCTTAACATAAAGAAATAATTGACATGACAACATTGCCAATAACTGTGCGAAGCAACTGGGTTTCTACTTTGATGGCAGTCAAAACAAAGTCCCACGAGCCACTATGTCATTCTGTTAGAACAAGTGTCTCTATATCAAAGCTGAACTAGTATGAGCTTCTGCTGCGACAAGGTCCCCTGTATCAATGATTAGCTACCAAGCGTCTCTCGAAGGTTGTCTCTAAATGAATACAACGAAGAAACACTAATCGGTTTGTGTACATACCCCTACACCATCTACAAACATAAGTGTGATCGTGTAAGCGGAAGTTAGGATGAATCTTCATTATATCTGTCCAGTGGGGACCTATAGTATTTCTAACACACAACCTAGCCTGACCTCAAGCCTCCGCTCTCTGACCCTTTGTTTATACCCAATGTCAACTGACACCGGCCAGACTCATATTCATCCAGCACTCTTGTAAACAATATTGCATATGCGAATACAGACTGCCGTGAACGACTATAAAACAGTCAAAAAGGAAAAATATAGCCATACATTATCGGGGGGGGGGGGCAGTTTCTCCTTTATCCACATTTACTCAATGGACCGGGAGTAGAGAATCTGTCTGCATGCCTGTGACAAAGTATGACTATCAACTACTACTTGCGATCAAGCCATCCTGTGTGACAACACTTACCTGGAGAAAGCTGCATACTAGCACTATATACCATCATAATTTGTTCAACATCTCTCTTTGTCAACAGCTGCTTGACTTCTTCTGAAAATTCTATTATTTCGGATAGATTGCTAACGAAGAATAGTTTCTCCCGCTCTGAGCTACGTCATCCAACAGATAACTCAAATGTGCCAGGGTACACGGCAACGTCCAAATAGTCACGTATACCCACCCCCTGAATCCTCAAGATTCTCAGTGAACCTTCTCCTCAGGACGCTCAAGGAGTTAGTTTTAACATCGTCCAGGCCTACCTCATATAAAAAGGGTACCAAGACAAAGCCATTGCTATGTATTTTGGACCTCGTCTAACCAGCGCAGATCTACCTTCTCAAGTGACCAAAAATCAGTACTGTTTCGATGTGCACGCAGTAAGAAAATTGCATAGCACATTCTCAAGATGCGAAGGAACTTCTGACATTGGCATGGAAACTACACGTAAACTGTCGCAACTTGCCTAGATACCTTTCAGGATTATTGACACTTGTCAAGCGATTTTATTACTTAATCACTATTGCTAGGTTACCACTTCCTTGAGGTATACCAAGTGTGCAGCAAATATCAGTGGGTACGGGGGTTAGCAACCTTGAGAAATCAGACTTGATTTGAGTTGACAGGTTGCTAAGAGTCAAAAATCTGGACGCTAGAAAATCTGACATTCTCAACTGAGAATGGTGAGAAGGTCTCGATCCGCCTCTGAACATCATGATATGGCATATCTCCAGCAACTGTGCTTTCAAGAGCAATCAATCTCCTAGTCCTATGCACTTCAATACTTCTTAATTCATAGACATTGGCATAGTCTAAAAAAATAAGTGTGATTGTTTTACAAATTGATCAATATTGAAATAGATAATTCTGTCTTTGCTCATACCTGCATATACTCGGCTTTCAATTTTTCATACATTTTGGCACAAATCTCTGGGACAAACTTGCTCAGAGTTGAGTTATGAATTCTATAATGATACTGAAGGTCAGTATACGAAGACCCAGTTGACAAAAATCTCAATGTAGTGGCCAGCTTCACTTTTGCAGGAATGGCTTGTCTCATATTTGTCTTGTTTGGTAACATCCAGCTCAATAAGAGAAAGAATGTCATCAAATTTTTGGGACTCATCCTCATGTAGGTAATGAAGTCAGTTTCTTCGGTGTGGTGCAACTCCTTCAATAGGGTATCGTAAGTCCCAAGTACAGGACGCTGCTTTAGCCATTCCTTCATCCATTTTGTACGTTTTCCTCTTCTCTGATTTCTTCGTCCTTTTAAAACCAATGCTATTACTATGGCAGCTGAAGCAACCTGCTCTTTCATGGTGAAAACAACAGTTTGACTATTCTATATTCTACAAAATCTGATCATGATTCAACACATTCTGACCGTGTAAAAAGGGCTTTTGATTTGACAAATCTGAAGCAACACAAGATTCGACAAATCGAATTCGACAAAATCTGACCATGTAAGAGTGGCTTAAGATATGCCAGTAATATCTGCAACTGGTGCTGGTCTGTCCAACTGTTTGCTGCTGCTCCAATGTCCTATTTTATTAACCACTCTGTGATGTCTCCCATTTCTTTTCCAGAAAATGGTAGGATGGCAACAATGGTTCTTCTGGACCTAGGTGCTGGTACGAGTCTCTCAGGAACCAGTTGAACTGCATCAGCTTTGTTGTCTCTAACTGCCATTCTCGAAGATTACTGGTTTGTTGAAACGGTAGTATCAATGAAAATATCCTACTTAGGGCCTGTTTACAAGAGGTGGGTTGGCCTACCTAAGTGAGATGCCTTGCTTCAGTGAGATCTGCATGTTCTTAATGATTCTATACAAATCTATCTCTGCGTTTATATGAGCCGTGGGCCAGCCCACTTAGGTGAGATCTGTGAGAAATGGCAGTGGGATCCACGTCAGGTGGGATAAAGAGTATCCATGTAAACACGATCAGGTGGGCTGGCTCACTTCAGTGGGCTGGACATTACCGTTCCACGCATGTGCAAATAATGTGGCGCCACACCAGAATTTCATCTCTAGGTGACAATAGCCAACAGCTCAATGTCAATCGCTGATCAAAACACAAAAAATGCAAACAAAGAGAATTCACGGAGAAGAAACTAATTTCAGTGGACAACTGAAATGGTTGCTGACATGCTACAATGTCTTAAAATGTACAAGGTGAAAATGGACTTTCAAGGGCTTGATTTCAACAGTGATAGGTCAAGCCAAGTTCGTGAGGTAAGAAAAGCAATGGCAAAGCTATATGATGAGGAAAGGATTTTTGGTGTTGTTGAGGCTACTGCATGTGATTTCCCTCTGCAAGAACTTTCAGAAGAGGAAAAAATCTTTACCTTAAACAAAGGAAGGAAGAAGCAAGTGGTATTCAGAGAGGACATCAATGCATACAGGAGAAGATAAAAGAAATCAAGCAGACTTTTGCTAAAGCTGCCACAGCTGGAACAAGAAGTGGCAGCAGGCGTATTGTTTATGAAGTTTATGATGATCTTATAAGCATAAGCCCTGTTTACACTACACAAACTAACCTGGGTTCGCCCCAGGTTAAAACTAACCCAGGTTAGTTGAAGCCGCGTTTATACTAGTGCAACAAGATTTTGTAGTGTAAACGCAATCTGGGGCGTTCCCAGGTTAGTTTTCACCAGCGCATGTGCAGATCACAAAACTAAGGCTGAAGTAAAAGCAATATGGCGGAAACTTTGCAAATAACTAACTTCTGAGTATTCAATTAGGCAGATTGATGCTTATATGGAAATTAATGACCATAGTAACTTACTTTGAGATAAGAAGAACAACTATAGCTAATGCTAGGCGCACACTGGAGAAATTTGCTGATTAATGCCAAACACTCCATTGTCTTCCAAAGTAGTGACTATATCAATGTTTGTTTGCATCAATCATATTTAAATGACAGGTATAAGACAGGAACTTGATAAGCATAAAATGAATTCATCCGTTGTGTTGAAACTTACCTGACACTTTTATTACTAGGCATGCGTAGAGGAGAAACTAACCCAGGTTCGCCCCAGGTTTGCGTTTACACTACACTTTAACAACACTAACCTAGGTTCGACCTAGGGCGAACCCATCTCTAAAAGTTGGTTGACCTAACCTGGGGCGAACCTAGGTTAGTTCGCGTTTACATTACAAAAAACTAACCTAGATTAGTTTTAACCTAGGGCGAACCTAGGTTAGTTTGTGTAGTGTAAACAGGGCTATATGGAATGGCTCTGCAGCATCAAAGCCCCTTTCATTTGGAGTAAGCTCTTCCATGATTGCTAAGAGTCATCTAACGAAGGTGAGAGTTCCAATAGTTCTTGCTCATTGTTACAGTCTGATGATGAAAAGAGCCAAGGACAAAACAATAATAGTCAAATAGATAGCACCTTTATTAGTTTTGGAAAATGACCTGCTGTCAGTTGTGTACCAAACTCGATTGACAATAAAAGAAGGCATATGGAAAAATCCTTGTCTGCTGCACAACGTGACCAGTTATTGTTCACTGAAGCTAAGGAGGACAAGGCAAGACCTTGCCAGCTCTTTGTGGGAGTCATCAGCAATGTGTAACACTGCCTTGCAAAATATCAGCTCATCAATGGACGAATTTGGAAACAACATATGCAGATCTATTGACTTGCTTGCTCATACCATGATTGCATCAAACCAATCACAGCCACAAGCACAGAGAAACCAAGCCACATATGTTCATAATACAAACACAACTACACAGACTAGGGCGCTAGTGCAGTTTTGCACCTCACCTGGAAATACAGGTGCTACCCCAAAACATGATACACTATTCAATAGCTTTTGAGATGCTCTGTCACATGAGACCATCTATGGTCAGATCGGTGACATTTCAGCCAACTAAGAGAATGCATGCACTTTGAACCCTACTGTCGTCAAATGTCTTCCCAAATGCGTTTTCCGCCAAGTCACATAACCAAAAACAAACCGTACTGGCATGTTACAGTGAAGCCATGTAGGCCGGTACGGACTTAGTGAAATACTTCCAATCGCTATGGTAATAGCAGCACTTACCTTAGACGTGCAAATGCAGCCGCCAGTCCATACTAAGATGAACCTTCCCGTGCCAGGTTGGCGCCAAACTGAATGCACAGAGTATGCTGGCGGCACCAAATATGCTGGCATAACTGTGGCGTCTAACCTTCCGTCTATACCTTCCACCTATTTGACGAGCCTCGCTCTCGCATATGTAATGGTAGTAACCGGAAGCATCATCCTTCAACTAACTATTTCTCAGAGAACGTCCACTACTGGACAGGGGGACAGTCGGATCACGGGCTCACAACCAGTGTTCTTACAGGTCTGGTCCAGGCCAAACCATACTATCCCTGTGGGACTGGTTATTAATTCTTACAGAGTTAAAGTGTCCTATCAGATTATTTCTGTAACCATTTATTTTGTAGTATTGAGTTAGTGCTGTTTAATGGGTCATTGGCAAAAAACTCCCTTCCTATGGAATTATTTCTTTTGTAATGAGAAATGCCCCAAAGTCTCTAATAAAAATGGCAATACTCCTATCCATTACGGTAACGCCAACATCAAATTCCAGAACAGCAGCACGACAACTGGAAACAAGGGGCGACTTTGAGTGAACTTCATGACAACGTGTAAGTACTACTTCACATAACGACTGACTACAGAACACATTACATGCTGTATTCCTATCAACACACATTACATAACTAAATAAGTGTAACATATGACAGACTAGGGGGCCAATGCAATGGCATGGCAGTACAACACAACAAACAAGAATGTACCATGATTAGACAATACATCACAGACAAGTAAAGCAACATGATGACAGTAACAGTGGGAGATGATGATGATGCACGACTTTGAATTCTGATGACTTGGCAGAAAAACGGAACAGATGGGAACATAGAATGAACGATACTTAACATGGCGACATGAAAGATAAAGATGAAAATAAAACTAGCACTATAACAAATAGATGTTGGATAGAAATTTACTGTTTTCCTTCTCCACATTACTGCTATTGTTTGTAAGAAAAGTCCTAGGGGATTTATGATGCGTGACTTGTTTTTTTGGCAATATACCGCTTTATAAGCTAGCCAGTACTAGACAGGCTGCATTGAAAGAACGGTGATGAAGTGAAATTCTGCACATAAGTTAAAAACTTTTACTACTAGCTTTTGATCCAGGTGTGTTATAAAGAAGTTCCTAACATCACAGACGATGCATTCTCTGTGTGTGAAATGTGGGTAAAGTTTATTATGAATAGTAAGAGGTGGGCCAGAGAGGAAAAGAAGCACACACTTTCCTTGCATATTCCTACTAAGTCCTCTGCATTTCTTGCCCTTCATGTCGCTCATATGGACAGCTTACTTTGGCATGTCTTCATCTTTGTACTCTTATCCGGTCTGTGCTCATAGCGGGTATTTCATTTTCATTTACAAATATTTATAATACCCTTCAGCTGCAAATATACAAAATAATATAACAACTTATCATAGATACAAGTAAAACAGGAAAAATTACTATAAAAGTAAGGCTGGTCTTCGAGGGTGTCGTGTGTGGTTTTTTTCGGCTCATCACGTAGATTTTCAATTGTTTTTTGAAGAGGTTTAGTGTGGGGATGTCCCTTATGTTAAAGGGTATCTCATTCCAAGTTTTAAAAGCTGAGTTTGAAAATCCTTTGTTGGCGTACTCTAGATAACACTTAGGTATTTTGATATTTCTGCAGACTCTTGTATTCTATCTGGAGTTACTTGTGTCATTGGTACATTTTTGGGAGTGGAACACTGCACCACATTTAGTCCTTGTGTCATGCTATTGCATCCCCCAGTGCCATATGTCCTGTGATCTGTACGTCATTCTTATTCTTGGTGAAGTGTGTCATTGCATGACTTCATCATATCATTCTGTCACAGATAGTGCATGGATATAAATGTGAGCCTTTCAGTTTCAAAGGTACTCCTTGTTCTGTCATTCGCCGGTACACATATCATTTGCTCAGTTGCAGTGTAGAAATCGTCCTTGTGACGTATTACGCGTGACACAACTTTCGGAGAGTACATCCACCATGGCTCGAGTACCACAAGAGGCAGAGTTTGGTGCCATAAATTTATTTTCACTGTGCCAGAGATTCCATAACAATGATGAGGCAACACTTATCTGGTGCAGGCAGAATGGCCTCTTAGCTGCAGAGGCAGTTTGTGGGGTATGTGGTACTGTCTGCCGTGATGCCCCGAGCAATCGTGACCTCGATGGTCGGGTGTGGCGCTGTCCAGAACGAGTGTGCCGTAGGAAGGTGAGCATTCGCAAAGGCAGTTTCTTTAAAGGCTCTCATCTAGGCCTGTGGCAGGTTATCTGCATGACATACTTCTGGAGCTTGGACTGTGGGAGAAGCAGAGGCCTGTCACAGCACCAGATAATGAAAGAGCTGGAGATAAGAAGTGGCCATACAGTGGTTGATTGGAAGCAAGTGTGCTGCGATGTATGTGTGTCTTACTTTCTCAATCACCCTGAACGCATAGGAGGTGACGGCCAGGTAGTTGAGATAGACAAAAGTCTATTTGCAAGACGCAACTACAATTGCGGCAGACTTATTCCTGAGCAATGGGTATTCGGTGGATATGACCCACTTACAAAGAAGGGCTTCCTGGTACCTGTTGCAAGAAGAGATGCGGCGACATTACTGCCACTTATACAGCAATGGGTGCAGCCTGGCACAACAGTTCATTCTGATATGTGGCAGGCGTATAATCAGCTCGCTGCAAGTGGGTATTAGCATGGCACAGTGAACCACACACTGCATTTTGTTGACCCCGCTACAGCTGTCACAACAAATCGTGTGGAAGCAATGTGGCAACAAGCTAAAAACACATTCAAGGCGCAGCACAGGCCAACTAACAGGGACATGACACCTGATTATCTGGCAGAGTTCATGTGGAACCAAAGGTTTGGTGATAACCCCTTCTTTCACTTCTGGCACCAAGTGGCAAATAACATAAGTATTATAAAGATATCATGGTGATGCACTGCGGTTGCTACTGACAAAACTTTTCAGCCCATCTATTCATATGGATGTTGTCTCGAGCGTTTTCCCCTTCTGCCAAACCCCTTATTTTACATTAAAAGTAACATACGTATATGTACCTACCACTTGGCCCCCATATGTAGAAATTTCATTTCTCCATAGTTTCTGACAGCAAACTGTCTTGTGTACATTGTATTATGGCGTGTTTCTCACTTAACTTTTCAATATTCTAATAGGCACCTAAAGTTATTTCATAATTTTCATGTTACTTCATTGTCGTACCATGTAATTTCTACGGTGATTATCATATTTCGTGCAATTGTTGCAAGTCCTCTGCATTTCTATGAATTTCCTGTCATCTTCCTGTGATAGTTTGGTGATTTCTACCATAGTGTACTAATAGGGATAGTATGGTTTGCCCTGGACCAGACCTGTAAGAACACTGGTTGTGAGCCCGTGATCCGACTGTCCCCCTGTCCAGTAGTGGACATTCTCCGAGAAATAGTTAGTTGAAGGATGACGCTTCCGGTTCCTACAATCTCATATGTGAGCAGTTCACAATTAATAAGACTATAAAAACTACCAAGAATGTTAGACAATTAATCATACTCAAGTGTTTGTCAAGTAATATTATATATGCAGATGTAATAGTTAGCTCTGCACGGAGATAAGGCAGACACTCAATGTTTACAAGAAACTTAACTCTAAGATCATTAAACTTTAATGACATGAGTTATAGAAGAACATTATTTCTTGTCTAAAACCTTTATTCTTGTGAAGCATATTAGCTTCTTCATATTCTTACCACTGGGTACTAGTGTAGTAATAACTAAACTGGAGCTGTTCATCAAACTTCGTATAACCTTCAAAATATGACAGTCTCATCCCATGACCAATTAGCCAGCCTGGTTTTATGAAACCAAATGATGTGGTAAGTTGATCCCCACATACTTTGTACGAATGTCTCTGATTGCCTCTCCTTCACTACTGTTACAAGAGTACACTGGATCAGGCATAGCTTTGTTTTGTGCAGCTGTTGCTACTTGGATCTGTGACCAAGCACATTCTTCATCTATACATATATTGTTCTTCTCGCAACAATTGTGCAATACAAAACATGCATATATACTGGTTGGTACTGTCTTTATATCTAAATCACTTTTTGAAAAGTCTGTTGGCTCTACATAACTTCACTACAGCACGAAAAAGCGGTACCATGTTTTAACCATACTATGGTTAAAACATGGTAACGCTTTTTTGTGCTGTAGTGAAATCAATTTTTCTTCTTAAAACTGTCCATCTGGCCGTAAGGCGACCAAAGGCACATTCAAGTGGGTTTCTTGCTGATCTAAGAAGAGTGTTGAAGATCACTTTTTCATTGGTGTCACATGTCTCATATTCTTTTCAAGAATGGGGTATAAGGGGGTATGTGTTGAGACGACAATCAGAAATCCTTATGATTATAATTGATTGACATTTTCTATTATTCTATTTTGTCTGGACATGCGCATTACATTATGTTAAGTTTAGTTATGTACCAGTCTGTTCTTACAAGCACAAGCAAACAACTGTCTTCTTACTATCTATGGCGTCTCCAGCCTTAATTTCAACAGGTTATGGGCCCAGAAGGCTTCTTTACTTTAATGGAGATCCAGAGTCCTTTCCAATTTGGGAAACTAGACTTGTAAACCACTTATACACAGTGGACAAGAAGGTACAGGATGCCATTACAGGAGAAAATGAGGGAGATGACTTCGCTGAAAGCAATAGACGGGCCTACGCAGAATTGGCCCAAGTTTTGGATGAACGCTCTTTACAGTTGATAATGCACGGCACAAGGAATGATGGAAAAGCAGCATTCAAAATCTTGAAAGATCATTACGCTAGTACAGAAAAGCCTCAAATTTTATCTTTATAAGAAATACTCACGACACTTACAATGACCACAGAAGAAGACATCACAGATTATATGATCAGGGGGGAACGATCGGCAACAGGGCTAAGAGAGGCTGGTGAACAAAGTACGGACAACCGTATCATTGCCATGATTCTCAAAGGCCTACCTGAATCCTATAAACCGTTTGTTGTTTTACATACTCAATTAGATAAATGCAAGACTCTCACGGAATTTAAAGCAGCATTAAACACCTTTGCAAACATGGAAGCCCTTCGTTGACCTAGGCCAATATCAGCAATGGATAGTAAAATACAACATATGGCACAAAAATCCACACAAAAATGCTCGAAGACATTACAATGTCTCTCATGTGGAAAAATGGGACATAAGTCACAGGACTGCAGATCCAAGTCGAAACTACGATGTAATTTCTGCAAGAAACAAGGGCACATTGAAGCTGTTTGTTTACAAAAGAAGTCAACCTCAGCATGTGTCTCGTCACAGTTTACCTTTACAACAAACACATGTGCAACTGAAATGGATACTAAAATGGATAAGATACTTGTAGACTGTGGGGCTACATGTCATGTTATCAATAGTAAGCACTATTTCCTTACTTTCGATCAATCGTTTGATCCTAAAACCCACTTTATTGAGTTAGCAGATGGAAGGCGTAGTAATGAATAGGCCTTTTTCCTAATTACGTCATAGGCGCGCGCGACCGCAATGCATCCTGGTAGTAGTGGTCACGCAGTATCATCTGAGAAGTTCATTCCATCAGCGTTTGCGAAGAAAACAACTAAAAAACATGGATAAAGTGGAGTCATGTCAACCAGCATCATCGCAAAATCAGTTCCCCAGCTTTTCTAAAAGCTCTTGCACGGGAACTGACTCCGGCAGTGATCCAGAACATGATTTGACTACGAGAAATGGCGGTGAATGTGTCAACAATGATATTAAGCCCCAAAAGGAAAGAAGATGTGGTGGACGAGGTGGATATACCTGCTGTGTTCCAGGTTGTTATAGTAATAGTAAAAAAGACAAACACCTGTCGTTTTACAATTTTCCTGAGGGCAACAGCTCTGAAAAGCAGATGCTTCGGAAAAGATGGATCCATGCTGTAAGTCGAAAAGATTTTCAACCCACGATAGGACACAGGGTGTGTTCGTTGCATTTTGAAGGTGTGTGTAAAACGTACATGAATAATGTCCCTACCATTACTCCAAAACTTTCAAAACAGGTGAAACCAAAGCCTAGAAGTACTACAAAAGCCAGGGACAGAGAGTTTTTACTTCCAATGGAAAAGGAAGGTGATTCAGTTTGCTGCCTAGATGAAGATGGTAGTCCATTTGAAATTGCAGAAACAATAGAAACAGAAGTAGAAGAGATCTCAACTGCTGCATCAGAACATTTGCACTTCAGAATTTCAGCTTTGGAAGAGGAAAATAGAAAATTGAAAGATGAGAACAAAAGGCTTAAGGATGAGAATTAATTTTTGACAAGAAAACTCTCTTCCTCAGAGGTGCAAGGATGGTTTTGTATAGCAAACTTCCGGTCTGATAGTCAGCTTTTCAAGTTCTATACAGGTCTACCAGATTATGAGACCTTCAAAGCAGTCTTTGATAGTTTTGGACCAGCAGTGAAGAACCTGGTGTATCATCATTCAAAAACAAATTCTTTTAACATTTTATCACATGAATATGTCAAGCGTGGCCCTAAAAGGTCTCTTTCTCCAGAAAATGAATTTTTCCTTGTACTGGTGCGTATGAGGCTAGGACTTCTTGAAGCAGATATTGCTTGCAGAGCCTCACTTTCAACAGCACATGTATCAAGAATATGTATCACATGGATTGATTTTTTGCACAGCTACTTTCGACACTTGCCAAAATGGCCAACAAGGTCATATATTGATGAAACAATGCCAAAATCATTCAAAGCCACATATCCAAGCACTAGAGTTGTTATAGACTGCACAGAATTGTATATTGAGATGGCAAGCTCTGTCCGCTCTCAGAGTGCTACATATTCAAACTACAAGCACTATAACACTGCAAAAGGACTTGTAGGTATTACACCTGCTGGGTCAATTTCCTTTGTATCTGACCTTTATGCTGGGCGCACAAGTGACAAACAAGCAACTGTTGACTGCACAATTGTGCAGCTGTTGGAAGCTGGCGACTCTGTCATGGCAGACAAAGGATTTGACATTGATCATGATTTGCCTGCAGGTACAACACTAAATATTCCACCATTTCTAAAGGGAAAAGATTATTTGGAGCCTCAAGAGGAAATTGATACAAGGTGCATAGCATCAGTTCGTATTCATGTAGGACGAGCTATTTCAAGACTTAAAACGTTTAGGATTTTGAAAACAGTTTTCCCAATATCAATGGCAGCTGACCTAAATAAAATCTGGGTTGTTTGTTGTTATTTAACAAATTTTTTGCCACCACTAATAAAAGATGCATATTCTTAAGTACCTAATTGCCAGGGGGGTTGGAATAAGTTAGGGGTTGGACACAAATGAAGTTGCTGAGAATATAAGAAGCAAAAAATATTGTTGACAGAAGAGATTTAGTCAAAATGTCTTTTTCAAGCATATTCTGAAACATTATTGCATCAAAGCTAATCAGCTAGGTACCTTATAAAAGTGGGGAGCATACATACATACATACATACATACATACATACATACATACATACATACATACATTTGCTATTTGTTAAAGCAGGTTACCTAAAAACGCAGCTATTAAGCTGATATGGACCTGCTGTCTACTAAAATAAAGAAAACGTTTTACAAACATTCCTAACAGTTTTAAAGAGCTGTCATGTGAAGTAATAGATATTCTGTTGATTTGCCTTCCTGGAATCCCCATTGTTTTGGGGTTTGAGCTCCATTTATTTTTAAGTGGCTGTCCAAATTTATGCAGATTAGACCTTCTAGGATCTTTCCTGGTGTACTCAAAAGTGATAGTGGTATGTAATTGTCCCTTTCAATCTGCTTTCCCTTTTTAAAAGTACTTCTAATTTTAGCTGTTTTCCAAGTATTTGGAAACTTTCCAATCTCAAAGCTTTTCATAAAAATTCCCTTGAGTCCTGGCACCACAGATTTACCCCCAGATCTAAGTTCTTTTCCTGATATCATGTCATCACCAATTGCTTTATTTGGTTTCAAGCTAAGAATCTGGTGCAATAGTTTTTCCTCATTTATTTTATTTCATCACAGACTGGAGTTACTCTGTTAATGAAACTATTGCAGGAATTAGGTACTGAAGAATGATCTGAAACAGACATAAAGTATATTTTTATGACAATGGGCTAACTGATCATGGGTCAGATGCTCTTGGGTGCTGGATAAGTGGGATATCCTAGTACGTAGGGGGTGAGAAAATGTCTTAAGGGGTAATGAACAAAGGCTTGACAATAAGCATACAGTTGGATAGAGCATACAGTTGTAGTGTAGATGGCTTGACATTATTTGATGCAACAGCTCCACAAAATAGAGCTGCCTTGCCAGCAGCTTTTAAATTGTTTGTCAAAGTCTTCAAATCATCTTCTGTAATTTTCAGTGCACAAGGAGGTGTTGCACAATAAGCATCTCTTGTTCCACTAACAGATCTCTTTTTTGTTTTCCCAACCTCTGCTTTTTCAAAAATGAGTTCACTAGATTTGACAGCATGATTAAGAGTCATATTTGGTGACAAAGGCTGATGCCACTTTTGAGCCACCTGAGTGCATGTCAATGTAGCTGGTATGCTCTTCAACTCCATATTTGTATAGTCAAGAAGTGTGAATAAAAGTGCTGCCACATGTTTGCAGCAGCGACACTGCCCTGCTTTACAATGGCATTTTGAATACACTATTTCCCCGGTTTCTTGATCCAGGTGAACACAAACACTTTAATAGGTGTCCTTCATAGAAGCATGTACTCTTGCTTTAGCAAGGAACTTTATGATATGTTGTTTGACATTTGGCTTGGTGAGCACATTTTTTACATACCCTTCTTTCCACAGTCGATAGCCAAGTTTTTTATTTCTGCTTGTCCTAACAGAGGAATTTCCTTCCATGCTACAAGCATCTTCCACAAGTTTATCATTGATGATTGCACTTGTGACACCAGGGAAGAATTCCACTGATTTGGCCCAGCCTTCAAAATGATCCTTCCCCTCAAACGGCCGAGCCAAGTTCACCTGATCTTTTGAGCAGGAACGTTCCTCTGCAACGCTTTCAGCAGACCTTGTTCCCGTGCAAGAGCTTTTAGAAAAGCTGGGGAACTGATTTTGTGATGATACTGGTTGACATGACTCCACTTTATCCATGTTTTTGAGTTGTTTTCTTCGCAAACGCTGTAGGAATGAACTTCTCAGATGATACTGCGTGACCACTACTACCAGGATGCATTGCGGTCGCGCGCGCCTATGACGTAAGTAGGAAAAAGGCCTATTGGCAAAAGCAAGGGGTACTGCACAATGTACTATCACCGATTCAAATGGAAGTGAGCACAAGGTTATGCTACAAGATGCTTTATTTGTTCCAGATTTTCCAGTATGTCTTTTTTCAGTAAGATCAGCAACAGATCATGGTGCATACGTCACTTTCACAAAAGGAGGTGCCAATCTTACTTCCGGCAATACCACATTTGAATTTATACGTCAAGGAATTTCTTGCCAACTACACAGACATTGGCATATACCACAAGAACACTGGAGCAATGGCACAAATCCCTAGGACATATGAACTATGAAGATATTATGGAACTATCAAATGTCACTGAGGGTATCAATATAATACAATCCTCTTTGCCACAATCATGTCAAATTTGTCTAGAGAACAAGAGTACTAAGTCACCAAAGTCACAGGAGGAAATAACAGTACACGTTACAAAACCTCTTTATCGCATACATTCAAACATATGCGGACCAATTGATCCAACATCAAGAGAGGGCTACAAGTATGTTATTAATTTCGTAGACGAATATTCTAGTATGATATTTGTTTACCCCTTACGTCACAAGGATGAAACTCACATTGCACTAAAGAAATTTCTAACTGAAGTAGCACCTATTGGCTTGGTTAAAGAGATCCATACAGACAACGGTGGTGAATACGTGTCACAAGCTTTTCAACAAGTTCTGTTAGACAACCAAATCAAACACACTACCACTGCACCATATTCACCATTCCAAAATGGAAAGTCAGAGAGATCCTGGTGGAGCTTAATGGAGATGGCACGCTGTCCACGCCAGAGGCGGATCCAGGATGCCGCACATGCCGCCTGTGCGGCAGTCAAAATTATTACGTACCATGACGTCATCATTGCTTTCCGAGTAGTGAAGACGAACACGATAGACTTTAAAGAATGTAGTTCTACATCGGACTTTTGGTGCGGCACCTCAGACAATAGAGCAGCCTTTTGGTAACAATAGAGCTATGGAGGCCTTGCTTTGTAGAACATGTCAAAATTCATTGTGTAAGATGTCAGTTCTATTCACAGTACTTGTCTAGCCTTCAAAAAATCGAGCAGCATTTCAAGCATGAGAACAATAGGCGGTACTGTTTGATCAAAAAATCGAGCGGCATTTCAATCATGAGAACAATAGGCGGTACTGTTTGATCAAAACATCGAGCGGCATGTCAAATTTGAAAACAATAGGCGGTCTTTTTGATTAAAAATCGAGCGGCAGTCAGGAAAGTCGTGCTGCAGTGCAATGCCGCTCGACTTACATCTCGTGCACGTCTATAAAGATTTGGTTACGGAAGACAGGCTAACTGAGGACAGTATCAGTCTGTCCCACTTGTATTATATGCGTACTGGGTGACAACACGGAGTTTTATCTGAGGGTTTATTCACTAACGTCTACTAAGTCACTGGATATCTTATGCACGAGATCCAATGCAATGAGTTTGGAAGTTATATCGAAGCTCATACTTGAATATGGTGGCCTAACAGAGATAGGTCCGCTTTACGATTTGTACCAATGAAGAGACTATGCATCCTCCCCGGCAAAGTGGATATTTCCTGTTAGGTATCAACCAAGATGGCATCATCCAACGTGACATTTTGAAAGTAGATTTTTCCCTAAGACCATTAGACTATCTTCATTTAGATCCACTGGCCTATTTTGTTTGTTACATTGCAATTGTTTTTGCTTCATTGTATTTACTTATATAGCTGACTGTTTACTATTATTTAGTCTATTGTTTAGCAAATTGTGTAACTTTTGGAACTTTGAAACACCCAAATCATCAACGTGAATAATACCAGTTTCATAAACACCCAATGTTCTCTTGTACGGTGTATTGTCTAATGTCTAAATTGCCTACACCCCAATCATTTAGGAACAAATTACGAGCAATTCACACTGAAAATTTGAAAAATTAAGAACAGCCAGCGGTAACCTCAATTGTACTGGTTCTTATAAAAAGGAGTGTATCTCCATATCTTTAGACTGGTGGAGTTGCAGGTAGTCAGCTGTCTATCAGTGTTTTTATGACCTAGTTTCTCCTAAGAATATATGCAATGAGAATGCAAAAAGGTTCCTTTTGTGTAGAAAAGGAAATAGCACCAAAGAAATTGATTCTTCTTTTAAACCATGCCATACTGTGTGTGCCAGTCATTATTGTGATTACTTACACTGTTACAACATATATGGATTTCTCTGGTTACTCAAAAGAAAGCAGATAAAACTTTCTTTCCCATGTAAACTCTATAGAACTTACTTTTTATCACCATACTTTACCTCCTCATTGAATCTTTTCTCTGTTAGTACTATTACTTTTTGTGATAATGATGTAATGTATGGATGGAGCCCTATCAATGCCCCCTCCCCCCCCCTACTAGTTTGTGCAATTTTGCTATCATCAGTTTTTATGAACTGTGACACTAGATGATTGCTTCATATTTGAAATTGTGGAGAAGATGTAGAAACCAGGTGCAAAGGTTAGATGCCCTATGTGTCAATCTTAAAGAATAGAAGGTTTATCCCTACATTGTTACATTGTTATCATTGCACCTTTGCCCTTCTTACTCTGGATTCATTGGTGCTGCTTTTTGTCTCCAATTGCTTTCATTTTGTCAAAGAATGGATATGAATTCCTTCAGATTCCATATGGTAATGAATGCATCTTATATACTTATTTGACCAAATAAGGTAGAAGGAGCTTGAAAAACTGTTCAAATTCACAGACTATCTCCTATGACTACAAGCTTTTTCCTCAAAATTTTGAAATGTCATGTTGAACATTTGACCAAACCTTATAGGCAATCAGTTGACAATATAGTTGAAGCCAATAAGCATTTGTCTATACTGAAGGCACTCATCTTGTGTGCCAGACAGAACATCCCCATCATGGTGGTGATCAAGCTATTACAGTCAGGAAGACTGTTATAAATTGACTTAGGTCTACATTGGGCAGTCCTACTATGGTGCTAGGAACATACACTCTTCTGTTTTGTTATCCAAGCAAGTAGAGGTCCTCACTTGCATTATATAATGCAATGTACATACATGAAATGCAGAAAAATGAATTTTAATTGAATGGTGGAGCCATCTCATCAAAAGTACATTGATTACTGATTTAGTAAATTATAGTGGGCTTTTAGAGAAAACGAAAGGTTATTAGTTTTATAATTTAAAGTAGTAGTGTATGACAGACAGTTTCTCTATGGTTCCGAAAACTCATGTTTTGACTTGTAATACCCAGTTATGGATCCAGAAAAGTCTGACAGACTTCAGGAGAGCCAATCAATTACTTTCTTTGTTCTATGCTGAGCCAACAAAATAGAACAGACATGAGTTTGATATGAAATTTTGAAAGACAATTAGAAAATCAAATTAAGGCTGTCGCGATAACTGTACGCTCACTATCGTACTTCAAAGAATGAAGGCTATTGTATGATATAGGAGGATTGCTGGAAGAGAAGCGAATCTCACAAAAATCGTAAATATATGCTACTGGTAAAAAAATGGGTGTGGCCACCGCACAGCCTTTTGACTACGCCCTTTTACTGATATGTTTCTTGTGCTGTGCGGCAGTCAGTTTTATCTCTGGATCCGCCTCTGCACGCTTAGATGCCAATGTTTCAAAATCCTATTGGCCTTATGCTGTTCGCTATGTGCAATATTTACTTAATCGCAGTTATCAGAGGCGAACCAATAGTACAGCCTACGAACTGTTCACAGGCAAAAAACCTGACATGCGAAAACTTCAGCACTTTGGTACACCCTGTATAGTCTATAATGAAGGCTTGAAACAAAAGGTAGATACTTGCGGCAGAGAAGCTATCTTCTTAGGAATTAACCCCCAAAGTAAAGGTTATTTTACATTATGCCAAAGAACTGGACAAGTGAAAACTTCACAAAATGTTTCTTTTCCACAAGAAATCAATGATGAGCATGATTCGCCATTAGCCTTTAGACAGCCTATTAGAGAAGAGAAGCCTGGACAACAATCATCAGACAAAGATAATGAAGATATCCCTAATAATGATCAAGGGGGCGCTGCAGAGCCACCTCAGAGAGAGAGAAATCAACGCAATACGGGACCACCAAAGTACCTTGCGGACTACCATCTTTCTACGACCGTAGATTATGCATATGCAGTAATAACTTCAATTCCCTTACCTTACGTGGAAGCAATAACATCTCCTAATGCAGAAAATTGGAAGGCAGCATTGGATTGTGAGATCAAAACTCTCCATGATAACCACACATGGGAACTTTCTAAGCTACCAGAAAACAGGTCAGAAACTAAAGGACGCTGGGTATACACACTTAAGCAAGGCAAACAACCAGGGGAAGCACACTTCAAAGCATGATATGTAGTGAAAGGATTCAGTCAAATACAAGGCTTAGATTATGAAGAAACATTCTCTCTTACGACCAGATTTACACCAATTAGAACGCTACTACAAAAAGCAGTCAATGAAAACCTTCATATACACTTGATGGATGTAAAGGGGGCATACTTGAATGCTCCCATAGATAAAGAAATTTATGTTCAGCAACCACCCGGTTACATTCAATCAGATGAAAATGGGACACCACTTACTTGCCATTTGAGACAATTGTTGTATGGACTGAAACAAAGCGGCCGAAATTGGCATTCAACGCTGACAGATTTCTTAAAATCTCAGGGATTTACATCTAATAAAACAGACCCATGCATCTACACAAAGTTCTGTGAAAATGATCAAATTATCATTCTATTCTGGGTGGATGATATTATCATATGCAGCAACACATTGTCACTGATTACAGATGTAAAGAACATACTCAGCTCACATTTTCACATGGACGATAGAGGAGAGCTTAAATGGTTTCTCAGCACTGATTTTCAATGCTTAGACAATGGCACTTATATAATGAGCCAGGAACGTTACCTAGAAACAGTACTTGATCGTTTCTCTATGGGTGAATGCAAACCAGTTGGAACACCAGCTGAAATCACTTTACATCTACAACCAAGAGAAAATGACAAAGTACCAAACTTTCCTTTCAGGCAAGCTATCGGAAGTCTAGTTTATCTATCAGTTGCTACTAGACCAGATATAAGCTGGATTATTTCACAGCTTTCACAACATCTTCAAAAACCCACTGATACTCATATCACAGCAGTTAAGTGAGTTCTACGTTACCTTAAAGGGACAAAATCGTCGAAACTTATTTTCGTAGAAATCTTCCTTGTGAAGTATTATGCGTTACACAAATTTCGAAGAGTACATCCACCATGGCTCGAGTACCACAAGAGGCAGAGTTTGGTGCCATAAATGTATTTTCACTATGCCAGAGATTCTATAATAATGATGAGGCAACACTTGTCTGGTGCAGGCAGAATGGCCTCTCAGCTGCAGAGGCAGTTTGTGGGGCATGTGGTACTGTCTGCTGTGATGCCCCAAGCAATCATGACCTCAGTTGTTGGGTGTGGCACTGTCCAGAACGAGTGTGCGGTAGGAAGGTGAGAATTTGCAAAGGCAGTGTTGTGGAGGCTCTCATCTACGCTTGTGGCAGGTTATCTGCATGACATACTTCCGGAGCTTGCACTGTGGGAGAAGCAGAGGCCTGTCACAACAGCAGATAATGAAAGAGCTGGAGATAAGAAGTGGCCATACAGTGGTTGATTGGAAGCAATTGTGCCACGATGTATGTGTGTCTTACTTTCTCACTCACCCTGAATGCATAGGAGGCGAGGGCCAGGTAGGTGAGATAGGTGAAAGTCTATTTGCAAGACGCAAATACAATCGTGGTAGACTTATTCGTGAGGAATGGGTATTCGGTGGATATGACCCACTTACAAAGAAGGGCTTCCAGGTACCTCTTGCAAGACGAGATGCGGCGACATTACTACCAAGTATACAGCAATGGGTGCAGCCTGGCACAACAGGTCATTCTGATATGTGGCAGGCATACAATCAGCCCACTGCAATTGGGTACCAGCATGGCACAGTGAAACACAAACTGCATTTTGTTGGCCCCACTACAGCTGTCACAACAAATCGTGTGGAAGCAATGTTGCAAAGAGCTAAAAATAAATTCAAGGCACAGCACGCGCCAACTAACAGGGACATGACACCTGATTATCTGGCAGAGTTCATGTGGAACCAAAGGTTTGGTGATAGCCCCTTCTTTCACTTGCGGAATCAAGTGGCAACGGACTTGTATGCACTGTAGACAGGCACCTATAATAACTGTCTTTTATTCTATTTTAAACTTATAGCCACTTTTAATACTATAATGTCCCCATTATCTCCCACTCTGGCATACACTTGTTATTCTAAGGTCACTTAGCTAACAGACATGTTCCACAAGCAGGTACTTATGTATTTGGAATGAAAATTTTTTCGAACGAATCCCTGTGCCAAAAATCTTCCTCCACAAGGAAGAAACCCTTTGCTTGTGTACCTGCTATGTAAGCCCCGGACAAATACCATAAGTATTCTAAAGATATCATGGTGATGCACAGTGGTCGTTATTTAAACAACGTTTTAGCCCATCTATCCATATGGATGTTTTCTCAAGCATTTTCCCCTTCTGCCAAACCACTTATTTTACATTACAAGTAACATAGGTATATGTAACTACCACATGGCCCCCATATGTAGAAATTTCATTTCTCCATAGTTTCTGACAGCAAACTGTCTTGTGTACATTGTATTATGGAGTATTTCTCACTTCAATTTTTAATATTCTAATAGGCACCTCAAGTTATTTCATAATTTTCATGTTACTTCATTGTTGTACCATGTACTTTCTATGGTGATTATCATATTTCGTGCAATTTTTGCAATTCTTCTGCATTTCTATGCATTTCCTGTCATCTTCCTGTGATTGTTTGGCGATTTCTACCATAGTGTACTAATAGGGATAGTATGATTTGCCCTGGACCCAGACCTGTAAGAACACTGGTTGTGAGCCCATGATCTGACTGTCACCTGTCCAGTAGTGGAAGGCGAGACATAGTTAGTTGAAGGATGACACTTCCGGTTCCTTCTATTTCATATGTGAGAGTGAGGCTCTTCAAATAGGTGGAAGGTATAGATGGAAGGTTAGGCGCCAAAGTTATTAAAAGTTTAGTAGGAAACGAACAAAGCAAAACAGCACATCTATACTCGCATAACATAACAATCAGAGTGTAACACAAGCGTGAATCAGCAGTTCTAAACATACGAACCATCACGCGGTAATAAAACAAAACAATAGTGAAAACAGTCATGTGATATTACCCACGCAGATAAATGTCAAGGGGATTAATGTGAACACGAGTCATGTCTGTATTACAACCATAATTCTTTACACTCCCACTTGACGAGTGTTTATATTAATTTATACAGATGTCTCAACGTCCATCTTCTTGCGTAAGTCTTGAAATCTTTCCTTTGCAAGTCTCTTGGTGAGAATATCAGCAATCATCTTATTCGCTCCTTGATTGTCTTTGTATAACTGTGTAGCTACTGATTGCTTAAAGCTGATACTTGATAACAATCTTCTGAGCCATATTGCTTCCTGTGAGGCTAGCGTTAAAGCTACGTATTCTGCCTCAGTGGAAGACAACACCACAATGTTTTGTTGCATACTTCTCCATAATATAATTCCACCTCCAAACTGAAATAGGTAACCCGAAGTTGATTTCCTATTGGAGATATCTCCTGCCCAGTCGGCATCAGAGTAACCTCAAAGTTGTAAGCAATTTGGACTAGAAGCCTCAAACTTTAATCCATAATCAAGAGTTCCTTTAACATAATGAAGCATTCTTTTAACACCAATCCAATGTTCTGAACTTGGTTTCGACATAAATTGACTAAGTGCTCCAACTGCCGAGGATAAATTAGGCCTTGTTGCTATAGCAGCGTGTGTGAAACTTCCAATGACAGCTTGGTACTCTTTGGTTTTCACAGGCTGTGATCCATCGGGAAGTTTCTGGTACTTCTTGCCTTGTTCAAGCAGTGTTGCGACAGGTTTACAATCAGCCATACCGAACCACTTCCGCATATTTTCTAAATATGACCTCTGACTTATACTTAATATCTTCTTTCCTCACTCACATCTGATTGTCATTCCAAGACAATAACCTGCTTCCTTTTGATCCTCCATCTCGAATTTTCTTTGAAGAGCTTTCTTTTCATTTTCCATCAAGTTAATGTCATTTGAAGCTAACAATAAATCATCAACATATAGAGCACTAATCATTAATGTTGATACACCCGACTTTGAATAAATGCAAAGATCTGCATCACTCTGTATGTAATCAGAGGCTTTCAACAAATTGATCAATGGACAAATGCCTGCATCTTGCTGATTGCTTCAGTCCATAAATGCTTTCTGCAACTTGCATACCATATCTAGCCTTTGTCTGTCTACATATCCATCTGGTTGCATCATATACATTTCGTTGTCGAGTTCGCCATTTACAAAAGCCGTCTTATAGATGTACATCGTGCCACAGATGCAAACACTTCATCGTAGTCAAGTCCTGCCTCTTGAGTGTGTCCTTGAGCAACTAATCGTGCTTTGTATCAACTGATGCTACGATCAGCATTCCTTTTCAATTTGAAGATCCATTTGCAGCCAACCACGTTCTTGCCTGGAGGTAATTCAACAAGTATCCAAGTGTCATTTTTTAGGAGTGATTCATACTCACTATCAGCTGCAGCCTTCCATTTAAATGCATTGGAGCTATTTAACGCTTCATCCATACTTCCCGGCTCAAAATCAACATCATCGACAGTAGCTGTGACATATAGGCGATTATTCATCCACCAGTCACCTGTTAGTGTTCCTGGTCTTTCTGGTGCTGACCTTATTCGCTGAGACCTTCTTGGAACAATTTCTTCCTGACTATCTTCATTCACAGGCAATACTTCTGGGAAATAACTAATAAATTGCCTTCACAAGTGTCAATAATCCTGAAAGGTATCTAGGCAAGTTGTGACAGTTTAAGTGTTGTTTCCATGCCACGTTGAGACGTTCCTTCGCATCTTGAGAATGTGCTATGCAAGTTTCTTACCGCGTGCACATCGAGACAGTACTGATTTTTGGTCACTTGAGAAGGTAGATCTGCGCTGGTTAGATGAGGTTCAAAATACATACAATCATTGCCACCATTGTTGGAACGACTTGCAGATTTTTCACACTTTTCCATACCTAGCTTCCCTCCTCCCCCGTACAATGTTGTGTTACTGTGATATACGCCTGGCGTCTCATATAACTCGGTCGTTTTCACACATAGCAAAATCTTATCTACAAAATCCAACATTATTTTCGGGGGGGGGGGGAGGGGGCTTTAAGTCACTTAAATGGCTCGCTTAGTATCAGTACTATTTGAGTCAATGGCCTGCCTTTAAATCTCAGAGATGTGTGGTGTTCCAAGTAATTTTGGCAACGATTGTAGCAGCGGCTTTTCCTTGGTACTCTTTTTATATAAGGTAGGTATGGACGATTTTAATACTAACTCCTTGCGCGTCCTGAGGAGAAGGTTCACTGAGAATCTTGAGGATTCAAGGGGAGGGTAAATGTGACTGTTTGGAATGTGCCGTGTACCCTGGAATGTGAGTTATCTGTTGGATGAAGTAACTCAGAGTGAGAGAAAACTATTCTTCGTTAGCAATCTATCCGAAATAATAGAATTTTCAGAAGTCAAGCAGCTGTGGATGAAGAGGGATGTTGACCAAATTATGATGGTTTATAGTGCTAGTATGCAGCTTTCTCTAGGTAAGTGTTGTCACACAGGATGGCTTGATCGCAAGTAGTAGTGGATAGTCATACAGGCATGCAAACAGATTCTCTACTCCCAGTCCATTGAGTAAATGTGGATAAAGGAGAAACTGCCCCCCTCCCTGATAATGTATGGCTATATGTTTCCTTTTTGACTGTTTTGTAGTCGTTCACGGCAGTCTGTATTCGCATATGCAATTATTGTTTGCAAGATTGCTGGATGAATACGAGTCTGGCTGATGTCAGTTGACATTGGGTATAAACAAAGGGTAGGAGAGCGGAGGGTTAAGGTCAGGCTAGGTTGTGTGTTAGAAATACTACTAGCAGTTTTTTGACAGCCCGCTAGACGCGTGCTCCCCCTACCCCCAATGAAAGCTGGAGATTAGCCTTGGAAAGACTAACGCAGTCACCCATCGAAGCAGCGTGGTCCGCATTTTCGATGAGGATCACGGGAAGGTGACGTCATAGGCCTCTACGATGGAGCATGTGACCATCAGCATTGCATTGGTCAAATCGAAAAAACTGCAAGACAAAAGTGTACAAAAAATGCTCGGATACCTGTGCTAGGCTACAAGCTGTATAACAGGAGGCGGAAAGCCCCGTAGCCTAGCGCAGGTATCCGAGCATTTGTTGCACAATTGTGTCTTGCACTTGTTTCAATTTAACCAATGCAATGCTGATGGTCACGTGCTCCATCGCAGAGGCCTATGACGTCACCTTCCCGTGATCCTCATCGAAAATGCGGACCATGCTGCTTTGATGGGCAACTGTGTTAGTCTTTCCAAGGCTAATCTCCAGCTTTGATTGGGGGTAGGGGGAGCATGTGTCTAGCGGGCTATCAAAAAACTGCTAGTCTTCATAATATCAATAGGGACTATATTGTGTGTACAATTCCATGGAGTTGCATAGCATATACTATATTGTGCATAGCACCATGTGTGTCCATAGAATACACATAATATACTACATATACAGCTGTGTATAAATGAAAATGAATAACTATCACTGCTATTTGGATTAAACTGACCTAATGAAATGTGTGGTTATACCCTATACTAATTCCTTAAAATACCACAATCAAATGCATTCTTAAGCATGAGAATCACTTGTAACCTAAAGGGTCTAGTACAATGTAGTAGGGTAAATTTATTTATATTACATATTGTGCATAACATCATGTCTCCATAGAATACAAACAATATAATACATATATATCTGAGTATCAATAAAATCAAGAACCTACACCACTACTTTCATTAGGGTTACTAAAATGATTATGTGTGGTGCTAGTATGTACTACTTAATCCCTCAAAATACCACAATCACATGTATCCTTATACATAGAAATCAATTATAACCTAAGGAGTCTAGTACAATGTAGCAGGGAAATTTGCATTGTATAACAGGTTAAATATTGTCTATACATTGAAATACATGAGTGCAACTGTAATCTGATTGTAAGCATTAATCTTCCTACATCTCCTACATTGTGGTAATGGAAAGATATAATATATTGTCTCTCGCAACATGTTTCTCAATACAATAGAATATTCTACTGCATATGTTGCTGTATATCAATGCCCATGAAAACCGTCCCTACTATCTGGAGCAACAATGGTATTCTTTTAAACCAAAACCATTGCACTCCATCAGGACCAGGTGCCTTCCAATTTGGAAACTTCCGACACCCATTCTTTACTTGCTCTATTGTTATTCTCACATTGTCTTATTCAAGGCCATCATTACTGTAATCGTCCTTTACATTCTTCAACCATTCCGCTTCTTTAGTATGGTGTCTGTCACCATCACTCCAAATATCCCCCAAAACTCCTAAACTCTCTTCTGCATTCGGTACTACCTTATCCCATCTAATAGTTCCATCAATTTCCTGAAAGAATGTCTTCTTGTCTGTACTAAATTGGCGATTTTGCCTAAACTGGTTTATTCGTTGTTCGTACCTTTTTTATTTTTGCTGTCTTGGTTTGCAATCCTTGGTTCAATTCCTCTATACCTATCAAAATTCCTTTTTTATCAATTTTGTACCGTTTATTTAATTCTAGGTACTTCATCCTCGATCTCAACTCTCCTTTTCGTTCTCGATCTAGTATACTAATGTGCTTGCGTAGTTCTTTGATACTCCTCTCGATCCTTCTTTTCCACCACGGCTCTTTCTGTTGATAAGTTCTCCCTCTACTTGTTAGTCCTAATCTTTCTCCAACCAGCGTACTCAGCCCTCAACAAATTGTTTGTTTATGTGATGTTATCAGTTTCAATATAAGTATAAACTTTGTTTACTTTTTGCGTACTAGTATTCAGCTTCCACCTATCTATCTTCCTAAATGAAGTTATTTCCATGTATTCTTTGTTTGACATTATTTCAAGTAGTCTATTAAATATTCCATTCTCATCATCGTTTAAGTCTGGATATTATCTGGTTTGTTCCCAATGACAACTATCATCAGCAGGTTTCTCTTCTATATTATTAACTTCATTACTTTCTTCACTATACATCGATAAATTTAGGTCATGTCTTTCAACATTTGCTTGTCCCTCTTTTATGTCATCATTTAGCACCTTCCTCTTTATTCCTTCCAACTCCAAATTTGTTAAGCAACCATTCTTTCTTATAGCTCTAGCCTGATCCGCTATTCTCTGTTGTGTTGATGTAAATGGGCCTATTTCTTGCCATTTGTTGTACATTCGCTGTCTATAGCCTCTCACCGGTACTCCATTCTCATCAACTGGCTTACATCGAAACTAACTCTCCATTATTTTCATATTTATCTCTTTGCTCCACCGCCTCCTTGACTTATCAGCAGTAACTGGATGAGGACTGAGACTGAACTACTGCTGTTCCACAGGACATCTGCCGGACGAGGAACTGTCACTATCTGTTCCAGTCCCATTCACGTCGTTATACTGAAAGGAATCTTGATTCATTTTGCACTAAAAAGAGGTTGTATTTTCTGGTGTACACCCAAGACTAAAGAGCCCCCTCTACCCATGAGACAGACTAACCCCCGCCGGACACCAACCCGGTACTTCAAAGCCTCGGGGAGAGCTAACAGGTGCTACACCTTACTCAAGGGTGACCTGGAGGTAGTTGCAGCAAAGGGTAACTTCATTATCCCACGTCGAAACTCCACAACTGGATGCAGTTTACTGTCATACCCAGGACGACTATTATTATTATTATTATCGATTTGTCACACATTACTCAAATGGTTCATATATGTCCCTGAGGCTTGGTGACATCAAGTCTCCTCAAAACTATTATTATTATTATTAAGTTGTCCATTAACAACAGCCATCGATGGAAGTGACATGTTTAAAAGAAGGCCAACCTTTCCACACAGGGAAAGCAGTGCTTGCAGAGCAAATCAAGCTTATTACAGAGGAAGAAGACAATCATTTTACTCCAGATGCAGTAGATAGTCATGCTTAAAGATTTTGATATTGAAAACTACATAATTAGAAAGATGACTACCATTGCAATCAGAACATCTAATTACATCTTCTGCAGTCGTACCAAAGAGTGGTCAACTCGTGAGCTCCTATCTTATTGACTTATAGTAATAGTCATTATCTTTGTTCTTATTAATCTGTCATTAGTGTTGTATTCAAAACAAGAAGTCAATTGTAAACTACCTATTATTTAGTGTGGTGTACAACTGTATGTAACAAATATTTTTAATGAAATGAAATTTCCATTATTTTGATTAGTGTATGTAAATTGCTTAATTGTGTTCCAGATCTCTCTGTGAGATCCATCATCATTAGTTTTGCCTAATGTCATGTTATATTTAGAATGGTTTGTTATATGAGTCAGTTCTGAAGGGTTTTGACCAAAGGACAGGAGCATATCCTTGTGTCTCACTCTGCCATACCCTCTTAAGCATAACATTAGGTGATAGGGCCAGAGTGAGACTACCAGGATCATGTCTTCCATTTCTGTGATGCCCAAAAAGTTTCAAATGATGGCTATGGCTCCTGGCTCAGAAATGGTGACTTTTGCGGATGGGAGGATGACGACAAGCTCAAGAAATCGCCGGCCTTTCTAAGAAGCCTCTCTGCAGCATATTTCCATGGCCTTCCTGCAGGCAGGAAGGATACATACGGACATTTTACTGCTGCCCTAAAGATCACATTAAGTCCCATGCTTAATCATGAGGACTTTTATTGATTGATAAGTGATTTTGAAGCTCACTTTTTGCGCCCTGATGAAGACCTCCCTCTCTCAATGGGAGCTGGAAGATTTGCTATCAAAAGCCAATCCTGACTTGAGTGTGGACACGGTAAGTGCTCTGCTTAAATGGCAGGTTTGCCTACTGATCTACGAATTCGTCTTTCAGAATTCAAGCCCATACCCTCCTTGATGTTTATTTGTTATACAAACTGATGCATCTGATGTAGATATTGGTGTGGTCCTTCCTCAAAAAGAACCCCAGGGCTATAATCATGTTATCTATGAAAGACAGGGAAAAGACATTATCTAGCACGGAAAAGGAAGCTTTAACTGTGGGTTTTGCAGTAAACCATTTTCGTTCATACCTCTTAGTTAAGAAGTTTACTCTGATTACTGATCATAGTGTGCTCTGCTGGTTGTATTCCATAGAAGCTAAAGCTTGTCTTGGCCGTTGGGTCATGGATTTACAGGAATATGAGTTCAATGTTGAAGAATGCAAGACAGTGAATCGCCTACAATAGGTATACTTATAATTGTGCAACAACTCTCACACCAGGCTGTAACTTGCAGGCTAAACAAGTAGAAGACCCCGCAATAACTTCGATTATTAAACTTACTTTAGATAGTTTCCAAAGCCCCCTTGTTTTATTTGGGGCCATGACCCTATCCTACCACCTATTGGAACTGTTGGACTTCTGTACATATTGTCGCTGGATATTAATCAAAAGTGCCGGAGATGATTCCTTTCCCCAGTATTCTTTGTTTGTTCCCCAATGTTGATTTAGTGTAAGAGTACACCTGTCTTGTTGAACAGTATAATTACACACTATCTTCTGTATATATTTATGCTTACTAATATAACTGCTCATCCTGAGATAGTTCTCAATGAGTAGCAAATAGAGGTATTCTCTATGAGTTTCCACTACTGCTTCATTACTATCTCAGAAGTATCCAAAATATGAAATGGATGGGAAAGCGCATGTATTCATGAATGGTGATATCACAGAATTGATAACTAAAGTAGGCTTAGGCTATGTCCACATGTAGCCGGATAGTTTGAAAGACGCATAATTTTTTATACGATTAGGGCTCTCGTCCACACGTAGCCAGCATTTTTCTTTACCATAACCACATATTTAAAAAAACGCTCTTCAAAGTGGATTTTACTCAAAACTCCGGATTCGCGGATACGTGTGGATGGCAAAGACGTAGCTGTTTTAAAACGGTTGCGTCATAGCCTCAAGTCTACATCGAAGGCCAATAACATCAACATGGCAGACCACTTTGTTGCACTACTCCAGTCACTTCTTTCAAGTTTGATTGCTTGCCTGCAATTCCAAATAGCTCTTTTTATCATTCAATGAATAACTTTTGGGAGACGACGAAGTATACGTTATTCACTGGCCTGTACCACTTCACCACAATGTGCAAAGCGGTACAGGCCTTATCGCAAAAGACAGTGTTGGGTTAGACCTGGTCGAACAAGTGTCTGGTGGGATAACTTTGTAAATGAAGTTACGATAGCTGAGGAATGGAGAGAATATTTTAGAATGTCCAGGTCTTCACTTCTTTCTTGCACAATCTACTATATCAGTGATGAGGGTAGATTACGCAAGACTGCGAATGCTTTTGGAATGTCAAGGCAAGCAGTTTCCAAGGGTGTCAGGCAAGTATGCAACGACATTAAACGCAAGAAATAGCAGAGAACACCAGGATGAATCCGTACTTGCAACTATGTATAAACTTCAACTTAACGAAACACAAAAACAGAATATGGCCTAAAACTACGTATCACAACAACCTCGATTTCGGAGGCACAGCCTCTAACACAATGTTCATACAATGGCGTAGTATTGTTTTAAGTTTTTTTTTTTTTGAAATAAAGTGTTTTTTTTTTCTTGAACGTAGTATTGTCAATAAATAACATCATGATCCGATTAATGTTCCATATCATACAAACCACTGCGAATCCACTGAGGAGGACGGCGTTGATGATATGAACGGCGATCGCTTACTATATTTTCCTCTTTGTCCTGAGATAACGGTTCTTCCAACACTGTATCTGTAGCACTTAAATCTGAGTTGTTACCGATTGACTCTCCCCTTTCCTCTGAAGATAAACTACTGTCATCACTGTCCACAAATACTGGTTTATGAACCCTATCGTAAGACTTTGACTGAAGTGAAGGAATTGCTGGATAGAGATGATTCAGAGGGACCATGTACTGGCGTGACATTACTTTACTGTCAGAAAGCTTCTGAACAAGAGCATTGTTACCTGTAATTTTAGTGAGGATATACTTGTCTCGAGCTTTTTCTTTGCTATGCTCATCTTTAATGAAAACCAAATCACCTACACTAACGCACGCATTGCTTGCATTAGGAGAACCTGGAGCTTTTGATTTGGCACTGAGTGGCTGATTTGGAGATTGAATCTCGTTTTGCTTTTGAGCTAAGGTAGTGTCACTGAATCTTAGTTGCTCACTAGTATGCTGATCTCTCTGCAGTAGGATTTCTTTTGCTGATAATCCACGGTTCCAAATTCGGGACTTTAGCATATCAACTGCAAGTTGTAACTGCAGAGGTGTGACTTGTGCACCAGATGGATCCAGTTTAAGAAGCTCAGTTTCTAGCTCTTGAATGGCTTTGTCAACAACACTGTTGGAGTTTTTATTCTTAATCCATCCAAAATCAAGTTGAACACCGCGTTATTGAAGAAACTTATCACTACGAAGAGCCTGGAATCCTGGTGCTGAATCAACGCGAATAGTACACTGTGGAGCACGAAAGAACGATGAATTTAATAGAAGCGCGGGTTTAAGGCTGGCCGCTGACTCATCGGTAATAATAGCAGCTGTTGTGAAAGATGAATGGACATCACAAACAACACATATCTTTTGGCGATTTCGTCGAAGAACATCCGCATAAAAAACCTGACCTGGTGAAGAAGCAGACATTGACGAAGACTGATCAAATACTTCTGCTGGCACAGCTTTTAATGAATTACACAAATCACATTTATCCACAAGTTGATCAATGACAGTGTCACTTTTGATGGCAAAGAAGAATCGACTGAAAACAAGCTTTAGTTGACTTTTTGCTGCGTGCTTGAAGTGTAAATGTAACGCAGTAACTATACCTGGCAGGATATCCACAGGAACAATAATAAGTGCTCTGTGTGGTAAGCCAGGAATTTGTTTGTAGACAACTAGAAGTCCCTGGTCATCAATGGAAGCTACATTCAGGTATCGTCTGGATTTTTAAGGTCACGTACTTTGCGAGAGGGATGAGTACCTTGGGTAAGATGAGCATAAGCACGCCTTAAGTCGGAGCAATCGTGCTGAGTAGAACGCCATGCTGCTTTGTTCAAAAATGGCATAGATGAAGAACCTGAGAGTACATCTGAAACCGTTACAGCATTGACAACTGATGATGCAGTAGATTCAACAAATTTGCAAACTTGACAATTGTCAGCTGTACATTCAAAAGGGTTTCGCGAAGCAAAGTCACTGGTAGGATTAGCTGTACCTGGTAAATGAGCCACTAATACCCTATGCGAGCTCAAAGTGGACAAAAACGTAGAAATACGAGCCGAAGCTGAAAATTGACCTTGGCAAAGACACTTGTATGCATCAACACAAGGTTTAGAATCAGTTAAAACTTGTAAAGGATGTTCTGATTCTCGAGCATAAGGAGCAAAATGAGTAACACCAGCAGCAATAGCTAATCCTTCCAGTTCACATGGAAACCACGTTAATTGATGCTGTTTCAGTTTAAAGCTGTACAATTGAGCTAGCAGTTTTTTGTGGTCTCTGTAAATGAACAATGTAGCTCCAAGACCTTTATTTATCGGAGAAGCATCAACTGTTAACATTAGATGATCAGAAAGCCTGGGTATGGATAATATGCTGGGAGATCGTAAAGATGACTGTGCTTTGCTAAAATGAGCTTGTAAGTCTGGTGTCCATGTAATTGTGTTGACCCCTTCTAGACCTTTGATAGAATCTTCAAGAGGTGACAACAAAGATGCATAGCGAGGGATGCAACGGGAAATTGCTTTGAAAGCCCCAATAAACGATCTCATTGAGGTGCAAGTCTTAGGAGGAGCAACTGACGCAAGAGGTGTTAGCTTATGAGCTGAAGGAGATAACGTACCAGCACACCACTGCCAGCCCAAAATGACTGTTTTCAATGGACATATAACTGTCTTTGATGCTGACAGTGTCACGTTGTTCTCTTTCATGCGTTGCAAAACCCTTCACCAGTTGTACAAAATCTCATCTACAGTGACCCCACCAACAAATAAGTCATCTGCAATAAGTGCTAAAAATCCTTCTTGCATAAAATCTCCAAATACTCGGGCGGTTAGCTCTTGCAGATACTCAGAGGAACCTGGCATTCCCATTGCTGAACGGAGATAAACTCGCAGACCCTTAAATGGAGTTACCGTGCCTAGGTAGGGTATTGAAGACTTAGCTAGCGGAATCTGCAAAAAACTCTTTGTTAAGTCAGTTTTGATGAGATATGTGAACGAAGAAATTGTTCGTAACACACTGTCGCAAGACGTGGATGCAGTTGGAAGAATTTTTACATACTGGCTGAGACTATTAAAAGCAGTAACAAATCTGTGACTCCCATCTGGCTTCTTTACTAGGAAACTGGGTGAAACAAATGTAACAACAACTCCCACATCCTCTGGCCTAGCTAACACACCTAGCTGCTCAAGCTAGGTGACACACCTAGCTGTACAACCAAATTTGGTCGAGAAGACAGACTTAAATTTGCTTAGTAAGGCATATGAAGCGTTGTCGCTGCTGAGCCGATAACTGTCCGTCAGGATCTACAGAAACAAGTGCAGAATAATCTTCTGATGTAGATTTAAGATTTGCTGGTGTAACGGAAGAAATCGGATTGGAGAAACTGAAACATTCCGCTGGCTGTAGTTGTGAAGGAGAAACTACGCGCCGAATTTGAGGAATATGTTGGGATTTAGCCAAAAATACTGCATCACTGCTAAGATTGGGTGTGCGAACGGAACCTTGAATGATGCGAGAAATGCTGGGAGCTGGCCACTCCCCTGCTAATGGTGAAGTAAGACGGGGCTCGATAGGAACTTCACCGTCAAACGATTTTAAGTCATCGGCATAAACTTCCACAAACTCTCCAGGCAAAATAACTTTGGCTGTGTCATTACGAACAATAAAGGACTCAGCACGATTAATATCAAATGATTTTCCAGCAACACGAGCACCGTAGGGTATTTTGATGTTCCTTATAGAAATAAAGTCAGATTTAAGATGAACTTGTATGTCATTTACCTTTGCAAAATGGAATACCGGCTAAGATATCACAATCAAGTTTATCAAGAACTAAAGCAGTTATGGAAGAGCCATCCCTCCAAAATTCAGGGTAATATGAACCTCACCTTTAACATCAAGCTGTGATTTGTCAGCAGATCAAACAGAATGAAGAGTAGAGCGAGGAGTAATGCCCGCAGACTGAAGAAATGCTCGTGATATAATAGACGATGTAGCACCTGTATCGACAACGATGCGGCAAGGATGATGATTATAAAATGCATAAAAGAATGGAGAAGCGTCACATTCAACTTTTTTAACTGACGATATTAAAGTGTTGACATCAGAATCAAGAGATTCATTTTTATCAGCGCGGTTCACTGGACTATCCATATCATTCATATCGATCTCGTCTACTGTAACGTGTAATGCTTTAGCAATGTCGAACTTTTCACTTTTGGACAAATACCAGCAGTCACCAATGTCATGACCTTGGTATCGACGACCAACTGACTTGCATATAGAGCAACATTTCAACGGGGAAAATGCAGTTGTAGATTTATTGAGGAATCGTGATCCCTAGTAAAGGATGTTTGCCGACCCTGGTTACGCTTGTAGGATGAGCGTGCATAATGCACCTGAATATCCTCTTGTGCTGTACGTTCGGCAAGTAAAGAATCCATGGACTGAGAAAGATGGGGTTGAATATCTTTTAAAGTTTTGGATTGAAGATCATGCGCATAAACTCGAGCAACATAGGCAGGAAGACGCTGACCTATTAAAGTCAACCACAAGTAAACAGCAAACCTTTCCATAGTAGGTGACATAGCTTCATCTTCCGTGGGTAAAGCTCCATCGTGATATAAACCTGATGCAACTGTTAGCAAATTGCCCTTGAGATGTGCAACAATACGCTGGTAAAAAGTTTCATACCGCTCATCATCTAGACGATGGATTGAGTACAGATTGAGGAAGTTAACTTACGATTGAGAAAAACTGTAGTGCTTATGTATACGTTGCCATATCCAGGAAAGACTAGTACTGCATTTTATGATCTCATTCTGTAGAAGAGAAGGAGAAAATTGGGCTATTAGACCTAACAGTCGCTCTAACACAAGTTTCTTCTGAACTGCAGTTTTACGACTAGCTGCAGCAACATCATCGCCATCACTCCTCAGTCCGCGGTTAACAACACTCGGTATCAAGAAAGGGAGCAAAATCATTGCATAAACTGAGATGATACAACATGGTTGATTGCCAAGTAGCATTAGAAGTAATTGATTCATGTTCAGTCAAAACCCATTGCTTTGGCGGGCGAAAACCGGAGCTAGAAGCCATAATGAAGAAGAAGAAACTTGCCACTTTTTCTTCTTGGGGATCCTGCATATCCTTTGCTTCCCCACCTAATGAAGGAGTATGTGAATGGAGGATCAACTAAGCAGGAGCAGTACTTCGGGTTTAAACTGTGTCAAGTAGGGATGGTGATTGAATGGTCCTATGGGCGACTTAAGGCCAGGTTTGGAGCCCTTAGACGACCTATGGATATTAACATTGCTGAGCTACCCTTTGTCATATATGCTTGATTTGTCCTACACACCTTTTGTGAGGAAAAGAAGGAAACAATAAGTGAACATAAAGTTTCAGCAGCCATTCAATATGATAGAGAGTTTCAGCCTCCTTCTGAGTCTAACAATCAAAGGGCCAACTGTAATGATGATGAGGGAAAGAGAATAAGACGAGTGTTAACACAGTTCCTGGATCCATAAATGACTGACTCACACATGTATGACAATGAAAGCATTTTGTAAATCCTAATTCCTGTTCAATACTACCATTTTTCATATTATTTATGCAAATGTTTGGAATGTACACAACTACGTAACCAACACTCTTGAGTGCCTAAGAAACTGAAACTGTTTATTTATTCTCATTGCAAAGAGATCTATGTTGGGGTACAATTGTACCTTATCTATGCATCCTTTAAGAAATGTGGGCCGTAACTGCCATTCACTGGACTTGTTTCCTTGCTTTCGTGATGTAATGTCTGCCTCAGTATTATCCTTACCAGGAATATATGCGAGAGTTAACCACATTTTTCTATTTATACACCACTCTACTATTTCCTTACACATTTCATTGCACATTTGTGAATGACTAGTGTCCATGTTAATAAGCACACAGACTGCAGTTGTATTACCGGATAAAATCGTGATATGAGTATTGTGTTAGTCCTTAGCAAGGACTTTCAATGCAAACACTATTGCCTTCATTTCAAGAAAATTTATACTAGATTGTTTTTCAGAGGCAGAACATGTCTCGCATGTGCAGCTGTTATTATGAAATGCACCCCAGCCCTCAGTTTTACTTTCATGTTTTGACTTTTTACGAGTTATTGGCTTTGAAGCATTGCCAATAGTGGCTATCCACCAATGTGCTTCTAACTGTGCATTAGCTGAAAGACTCATTACAACATCTAAATATCCTTTACTTTCCGTTACGGCCTCCGCTTTTGTTTGTTCGAAATGATGGTAGTATAGTGGGCCATAAAGTACAACGGGGAAACATGAGATTATAGTGCCTACTGCTTTAGCCACATATCTACCGGTGTTTTCCTTTGAACTTAGCAAGTGTTTACAAATAGCCACTGCCGATTCACTTTTATGCTGGGTGAGCATCACCATCATGGCATTGGAACTCAAATTAAAAATCCAACATTGAGCCAGTATTAAGGCAGATTTGTCCAGATGACTAATAAAACCTAATTCAGTAAGTGCCGTGATTGCTCTAATGATGCTTGAAAGGCACATATGTAAATGTATCCCTTGGATATAGATATCATCAATATAAACCGTTGCAACTATGCCTTTTTGTGTAATACCATTAGACTATCATTTGCTGAGAACCATCAGGCTTTGGCGTTAAGACACTTGGGAGATGACTTCACCTGGTTCAGAACCATATTTTTTCAATAACGTTCTTCGCTATCACCATTTCAAGTTCTACTGTTACAAGCTCTTCCTCTGAGGCATTACAGTTTCTTTCCCGGTGGGAAACTATCGGGCAGCTATCCAGCTCAACCTGTACTCCTGATACATAAGATAAAATCTCAGGATCTTTTGTTATGGGCTGCCAGGCCTTTATGTGTGTTGCTGCTCGCCCAGCTTTAAAAGTATCTCTTTGAGTTGTAAGAAACAACAAGTAGTGTGGGAAGACAATTGTCAAGTTCATTTACTTGGAGCTTGCTTTAAGGTGTCTACAATGTCTTTTGATGTTGGAATGTGGGTCATTGGTACTGACCTCTTACCTGAACACTCTGGCCCCATGGCTTTTTTCTTACTGCTTTGTGATGAGGGCCTTGCCATAAAAAATCACACCTAGGGGTGAAACCGAATCCAGACTGAGAAAATATGCTCTGAAAATGTGGTTAAACCCTGATGACCTCATTTTGTCTGGGATTTGCTTAAAGGCTTTTGTGATTTTGTTTGTTTCCTCGACTTCCTTTATTTGTTTCCCAATGCATTCACCACACAAGTATATTGAAAGGGGAATCTCCGTTGAAGACAGGCATAATGCTTGCTGCTCAGGCTTCAAAGCATTTTTCATAGTAAGCCGTCTTTGATTTGAAAGATCAACGATGGATGGATCGATCCAGTCAATGGGGCTGTGATGGCCACCCTGGTGTGAGCAGTCCTCTCTCAACAGCAGGTTCAATGCACATAGCGATGGCTCCCCTGTGCAAATTGGTTAAGAGAAGGGCGATGCAAGCAAATGACCTACCCTTGAGCAACGATTTGGAAGTGTGGCCTGATAGCTCAGTTGGTAGAGCACCAACGTACAATGTCAGGGGTTGTGAGTTCGAATCCCGCTCGGGTCAGTTATTTTCTTACACTTTCACTTTTCATTTATATATATATATATATATATATATATATATATATATATATATATATATATATATATATATATATATATATTTATATATATATATATATATATATATATATATATATATATGTTGAAACGAAAAGAGTCCTGGTACAGTAGAATATAAGTCAAAACACAATAAAATCAACAATTCTTTGAGACTATTTTATTCTGTAACTAGTTTCATCCGTTCTAGCAGACTCATTAGGCTACAATGGTAACAATGCTCTACTCTTCTCCTATTTGGTACATGTTTTCTAATTTGACGTAACTTTAATACAATGGTAGTAAATACCACACATTATGAATACAAGGCTATAGGGGGTGCAATGCAATAGTAGTAAAATGAAAGATCAAGTAGACGTAGTATGAAGCATTTTTTGTGTACTGATTGGATCTAGTTGAAGTTAAACTCTTTTATTTGTTGAAGGAGGGACTGTATTTTGAAATGAAATAGTTTTCTTTCTCTTTGCGATACTATTCATCTTGGTTGTGTAGTTTGAAAAAAGGACAAATAGTAAACATGATTGCTTTGTTTTCTGCGCATTCTGCAGTGTTTGCTACCTTTAAGTTTCCGATATTGTGGTATTACTATTTGATTTCAATGTAGTGATGTCCTTTGTCAAAGGGTGTCACTCGACTCACCAATATACTTTTCACCACACCCATTACATGTAATCACGTAAATAAAATCTCCAACTCCACAATCCATGTTGAGCTTTATGTTAAATATTGTTTTATTTGATTTGTTTATTATGATTTGATTGCCCTCAACTATATCAAGTTTGAACAACAGGAACAGAACCTCCTACAATAGTCAACAAAATTATTATAGTAATACCAGAACCATTCCATCTCGAAGAGCATATACCCAAGGAAACACAAGGAACAGACAAGCACGATATACAGTAAAAGAACATTCAATACGAACCAACAACACCAGAGAAACTGGAATCCTGATAATAGAAGAAATGTGCAGGGAAGTAACTCTTTTTGTCCCTAGGCAGGAGCCAAACTCCAAACTTTTAGCATCAAATGAACCGGTTAAGCCGAAGCTCTTTATACTAACAAACAAGGCTATTGGCAATAAGGCAAAGGAAACTTTAATCAAGTATGGTCTAAAATTCACCCCTACACCAAGAGGTGATATCACTGAACTAAAAACCGATATTAGGAACTTTTGTAGAAAACGTTGACTCATGGAATACCACACAGAAGACAGTACTAATAATGAAAATTCTGTCCAAAGTTAGTTAAAAACCCAAGCACATTTAATCACCCACCAAACAGGAAGTTTATTTTAGATACATACATTGATTATTTAACAAAATACCCCCTGGAATGAATTAATGTTACAAAAGATAAAACCAAATATAAGTTGAACATAAATGAATGGGAGGCAATAATGCAACATAAAAATGATAGCAATTTAATTATAAAAGAAGGAGACAAAGGGGGAGCTTGCATAATAATGGATAAAAGCTACTACAAAGACAAGAGAAGACAATGTTTTAATAAGATAAGATAAGATAAGTGTCTGTGTTGAGCACTTTTAGTTAAGTAGGAAAAGCAACTTCTATTATTACACTATACACTATACACTATACACTATACACTATACACTATACACTATACACTATACACTATACACTATATATATATATATATATATATATATATATATATATATATATATATATATATATATATATATATATATATATATATATATATATATATATATATATATATATATATATATATATATATATATATATATATATATATATATATATATATATATATATATATATATATATATATAGTCAGATATAATTCGAAGAAAAACAACTATGATTCTACTTTTGCAAGACATGTTTCGGATTCATCATCCATCTTCAGTTGCTAAATCTGACTTGAAATCATTAGAACACATATAAGTATATACATTCGATAAAAGAACGAAAAACCGTTATGAAGAAATAACACAAAGGGGGAGTTAGAAACGTAATGAGATATCAAAGTGCTGAGCCTGTTTATTTAAAATGGGCTTCTCCCAAGAAATGTGCAAAGCCTCTTTGATTTTAAGTTGATGATAGGTACTTGCTGTATCTATAACCGTGAAACAATTGTCAGTACAAGATTCCCTACATTTATCAGAACCCCTAAGATGTTTAAAGATGTTGGAGTTTTTGTCAGTATGTAAATGCTCTCTCACTTGAGTGGACAAATGTCGGCTTGTCTCGCCAACATAAACGGAATCATATTCCACGCAAGTAAACTTATAAACCACGTTAGAGTGGAGCGTTTTGGGTACAGAATCTTTAACATCGATTAAGTTTTTAATTTTAAAAGAAGAAAATACCAGTTTTATTTTTAGATCTTTACAATATCGTTTAACTAAAGTTTGTAGCTTACGCTTGGTGAAATTAGACCAGGGTAGATATGGTAACGTGAAATAAAGAGTGCAGGGGATGCAGGGGATATAGAAATAGCAGAAAGAGCAGTAGACTTATTACTGTTTTCAAGATACCCTTTTACTACTTTTTGTAGTAATCCGTCAAGAACTTGATTCTTTCTGAGTATGTAAGAGAGCTTCTTAACATCCACATTGAAACCCAGAAGAGTGTTATTAATTTAATAAGCTCTATCCAGCAGTGTTTGGATAAGGCCAAGCTTATACGAAAAGGAGGTAAAACATAGTTGTTTTCCTTCGAAGTATATCTGACTTTATCTTATTGAGATATTTTGTAAATATATATATATATATATATATATATATATATATATATATATATATATATATATATATGTTTACTATGTTTAAATGTAGATTACTCAGTGACTTATGGCTATTGCCAGTGCTTCTATTTTCAAGGAAATATCCTTATTTAATGAAATTTTGCTGATCACCGGGAAATAGAAAGGAAATGGTAGGCATTCTCATGATATGGTGTGCAGGCTGCCAAAAAGTGCCAACATGGGGTGGTATCACTATGTTAGTTAATCACTCCTGTGTTATGACAAAATCCAAAAACTGATATGGTGCTATTGCTCTCATATATCTTGCTGAAATATTGTCAGTGTTCTGATAGAATAGAACTGTAGGATTTCAATTTGATAAAAATAAGATAAAAATGAAAGCACTGTATATTGCACACTAATTTCAAGAGGTAGAAATCTGATGAAAAACTTTAGTCTGTCTTCTATAGTATCCCAACAACTGCTGTTTTGGCATGTCATTGATAAGTATATACAGAATGCAAACAAATGTCCACCCATATTCCCATTCTCATGGTAAGCCAAGACAAAATAGAGGAAGGTTTGCTATGAATTCTCTTCCTTGTAAAATATAGAAATGATAGATATGCTGAATGTGCCTCTTGGTTTTTCCCAACACTGTTATAAATGAAAAGTCTGTTGGTACTATAGTGACATGTTATAAATGTTCAGAGTTTTGTAAATGATGATGAATATCCTTCTTCATCATCATGTTGATATCTCCATTGATATACAGGCATGAAATGGTGACTGGCTGAGTTTTGCTGATGCTGTTGCTGCTGAAGCATTGTAGCTATCATCATTAACTCATCAGTCATTGTTCTGGCCATGTCTTGTGACATTTGCTGCAGAGAATGGCTGAAGTTTCTCTCAGCTGCCTCAAATAGCTCTAGGGATGTTTTCCTCAGTTGAAGGTCTTCCTTTTGCATCATAGAATCTTCCTTTGCTAATGTAAGCAGTTGCTCTTGGACTGGTGCTTGTTTCATGCATTTTGCATGTGGTCTCTCATTCACGGTTTCCAACAACTCCTCTTTCCTTGCTTTCATTTTCATGAGGACATTGATTGCGTCATTGTACTCTGTATCCTCAGAAGATGGGGGGCTTCCAGAGCCCCGTGCAAGTGGAGAATCTGAATGGTTGCAAAAACAGGAATCTCTGTTCTCTTCATTTATAAATGAAGATTCTAGCCCTCCATCAAGTTTCTCGACTGCTGGACTACCAGCCCAAATGTCATTGCATTCCATGAAAAGCGAACCAACCGCTCTTCCACCGCCGCTTTTTCTACCACTGTCAATCACCTTCCTAAAGCCTATTTTTAAGTTTTTGATAATCACAGCTATTCAGCCTTTAGTAAAAGTATCCAAGATCTCGCTATTTGGAAATCCCACGCTGATTTCTTTCGGATAGTTTGAAATGAAAAGCTGTGCGATATCACTGTATTTGGAGTATGTTTCCCAGCCATGGCCTAAAGATACCTTCACTGTCTTGTAGCCCAGCACAGTCTGCAAAAGCAGCACAGATTCTTCATCCATCCAAGTAACATTTGTGATTTGGACTCCTCATTCGTCATGGTTGTTTTTAGCCATTTACTTTCCAATGAGGGGGGGGGCTGAAAACTTCTCACTTGAAATCAGTGATTCACGCGAAATCAGTGATTCACGTGAAATCAATGATTCACGCGAAATCAGTGATTCACGCGAAATCAGTGATTCACACGAAATCAGTGATTCACGCGAAATCAGTGATTCACGTGAAATCAGTGATTCACGCGAAATCAGTGATTCAGGAGAAAACAGCCGGTGACCTTGTTTGTAGCTCTCAAGTGAGGCAATTCCAGTAGAACTGTTCCAGTTCAGCTCCCAGTGTAAATGGGGACCAATTAGGATCCAATCCAGCATAAACGATAGCAAAAATTTGAACAGATCCATCTCAGATCTGTACCCATTTGGATCTGTTCCAGTGTAAACGGGGCCTTAATCTCTTTATATACTAGTCTCTTTCGGGTTGGTGGAGTGGTTAATGAAAATAGAAGATGGTATAATACAATGTACATGTGTAATAAGTTGAAGCTGGTAGTAGGAGGGCACTACTGCTTGATGCATGACAGATTGTCATTGATATGAAGTACTTTCTTGTATTTAATTCAATTCAATTCAATTCAATTCATTTTAAATCCCACTATATACAATGTACAACAACAACTACATAAAGATTAAAAAAAAAAACTCAACGATCAAAAAAAGCACTTTGTATTATAGGGAATTCTTAAGGAGGAACTCTCCTACTAGTTCGTAAACTAACTTGAGGAGAGTACCCCCTGTAGTATAATTTATACTTCAATAACGGACCTAAATTTTAAAAGTACCTAGTCCTAAATAATTCAATTCTACATAGAGTTTTGAATGAATTTTTTGAGATTTTTTTTGAAAGAAAATTTAGAAGTAGAGTTTTTCAGTATTTCTGGGAGTTCGTTCCATGTTTTTGCCCCCATATACCGAATGGATCTCAAACCATATTGAAAACTATTTTTGTGATTGCGGAATACGTCACCACGATTAGACTGTCTAGTAAAGTATCCATGGACATCTGAGTTTAACTGAAAAAATTCATGAAAGCAATACGAATTTAGCTTATTAATTGATTCATATACGAAGCATAGTAGTTTGATTCGAAAAATATCATAAAGCTGTAAAAGTTTGAGGCTCTTGAAGATAGGCAAAGTATGGGAAAGAGGACGCTGATGTGCAATAGCTCTAACTATCTTTTTTTGTATTAGGATTAGTGGTTCCAGATATGAAGTAAATGTTTGACCCCAGACAATAACACCATATTGAAGGAATGGTAAGAATAATGAATTATAAACTAGAATCAATGTGTTGATAGGGAGAAGGCTTCTGATTTTAAAAAAGATCCCACATGTTCTAGCCAACTTCTTTGACAGTTCAGATAAGTGAAATTTCCAACTAAGGTTTTCATCTAAGAGAAGTCCCAAAAATTTTACATATTTAGCTTTTGTCAAATGTTTTCTTCCAATCTTTATTGAAATGTCTTCTGGGATTTTCATTCTTGTAGAATGGAAAATAATATAATTAGTTTTGCTTATATTAAGGGAAAGCCTATTTACATCTAACCATCTTTTTACAGATTTCAATTCTTTGTTCACTATTTTTGCAAGGTTAGTCAAAGTATCACCATCACAGTAGATGTTTGTATCATCTGCAAATAGATAAAACTTTAATTTTTTTGAAACATTGGGTAAATCATTAACATAAATAAGAAATAAAAGTGGACCAAGTACAGATCCCTGTGGGACTCCACATGTGGTTGTCATTAAACTAGAGCTAGAGCCATTTATTGAAACAAATTGTCTTCTTTCCGACAGGTAGGACTTAAACCAATCAAGTACACTTCCTCTAATACCATAGTGCTCTAATTTGTTTAGTAAAATACCATGATTAACAGTGTCAAAAGCCTTCTGGAGGTCCAAAAAGATCCCACACCCGTATCGCCTATTATCAAGGGAAGACCTAATTTCTTCAGTTAAACTAATCAATGCATGGTCAATTGAGTTATTTTCTTGAAATCCGAACTGTAAAGGATACAAAATGTTACAATCTTTCAGAAAAGCATATATTCTTTTATGCATCAGCTTTTCATAAATTTTGCTAAAGATTGGTAAGAGGGATATTGGTCTGTAATTTGAAGATATTTCGGGGTCGCCTTTCTTAAAAATAGGAACTACCTTAGCTATTTTAAGCTTGGAAGGAAAAATACCGTTGGAAAAAGACTGATTTATCATAGTAGCTAAAGGATGAGAAATTTTCGACCCTAAAATTTTTAGTAGCTTTACTGGAATACTATTTGGTCCAATAGATTTGGAAGAGTCTAAGTTCAAGATTATTTCATTGACTTCAACAGCAGTGACTGGTGAGAGAACAATCGAGTCAGAGTTTCTATTTGTTAAATAGTCAGTTGGTGATTTGGGATTGTGCTGAATAGACTTGGAGATATCATTTCCAACATTGATGAAAAATTCATTAAGTATGATAGACATCTCAGCTGCATCTGATGTTAATTTTCCATTTTTATCTTTGATTTTATAAATTCTAGAAAAGATAGAATTTTTGCTTGAAAGAATTCTTTTTATTCCAGTCCATATTTTTTTCATATTTTTCCCATTTTCTTCAAAGTAATTTTGAAAGTATTTTTTCCGAGCTGCCTTTAATTCATTAGCAACATGGTTCCTGAATTTTTTATAGATTAGAAGGTTGTTTTCTGATTTATTGTGAGCAAGTCTCCTTAAAAATCGATCCCTTAGTTTTATCATTTTCTGAATTCTGTAGTTGATCCATGGTTTTGACTTAAATTTTAACTCCCTCTTAGTTATCATTCTTGAAGGAACATGTTTATTCACTAGTAGAGTTAAATCACTTAAAAACTTATCATAGTTTGTATCTATATCAGACGCATCATTTATGTAATTCAAGCTCAATTTGTTAAAGTCTTTAAGGAAGTTCCTTTCATTGATAGATGAATAATCGTATTTTAAGGTGCGTGTTTGGAGACGAGGGATTTTAGCATTTTTTAAAATAAGAAATTGTGGAAAGTGATCTGAGATATGGGTTGTTATATTCCCACATATCAACTGTGCATCAACTATGTTTGTGAAAATATTGTCGATTATTGTTGAGGAACAATTAATGTGAAGTTTAATGGAGAACATGGAGAATGGAGAACATTTAATGTGAAGTTAGCTAGTTCAAATATATGAATACTATATTGCAGTGGTTACTTTTGACTGTAATATATATAACCTATGAATGGAGGTTGCTATAAGTCTTCTCATGTCATATAGCTACCTTGAAGCAAGCCAAGTGTAATAAATGAAGGGTGTATTACATTGGTGAACTTGATGGGGAAATCATGTATGGTGTAGTGTCAATCACATGAAGTACTTTAATCCCTTTACATTTACATTAGTTCTCTTCAATGTATGGATGTTCTATTGCATTGGGCAACGTAATTGAATGATATGTTTAGCAGGAGTCTGTAAATCGTAATGAACTCTGATAAGATGCTAATATCTGCAGAATTGATCCAGTAGTTCAATTCAAGGAGAAGAATCAGTCATCATGCAGAAGGTCAGAGGAAAGCCTGCAAGCTATTTCCCATACCTGGAAACAGTGCATGGAAGCACTGACGCATTCTGGCTATATAGGAGAAGATAGGACAGGTTGGGGGCAAAAGGGTTCAGCAAGGAAGTGGCTGATCAGCGAATCAGGAAAGGAGAACAACATTCTATTCCCAAGATCCCATGATGAGAATATGGTGGGTAGAGCTTTTAACATCTCTTTGGTTAAATGGTATTATAGGCCATACGGATTACTGAGTTATATCTCAAGTACTTCATTAAACGTTATGTCTAAAGTAATACAATGAGCTCTAGATAACTACATAATTCTATACTATCCCAATTTCATATAAGAACTGAGGCTTTGTCGCAAAAGCAAATGAAAATGCTAAGTATACTCAGCTTGATTTGTGACTTAGGTATACATGTCATACATTAATCCCGAAAAATTTCGGACGGTAAAAGGTCGGACGTTTTATTTTCGGACAGAAAATTTCGGACCAAAATGTGAAGATTTCGGACTATTTTGGACTAAAATTTCGGACAAAGTGTGCCAGATGAAAAGTAATTTCGGATAAATGTCGTAATTAACAATTTAGGTTTTCGAAATAACATCTCCAATAAAGCATTATAAATAGTGATAAAATATCAGTGTTATTGCACTTATGTAGTCTTATTATGTGTTCTACTCATCTGAATCAAGATCGAGGAAAGGATCTTCAGGTTCAATATTTGATGCAACTGCAGCTGTAATTCCAGAAACATCGAAGCCCTTTTGTATCAGATCTGACTGGTTTCTCAAATGATCATATAACCCAATCAACCACCTTGCATGGACTGCTTTCAAGACAGATAATGTTGTCTTTATTTCATTTGAATAAACATCAACCCCTGCATTGATCTGCTGCGTAATTTCCTTGGCATACCACTCCTCACATTTTGTTGTTAAGACTTTCTTGGCAACTCCATTAATGGTAAGGTCGAGTGGCTGAAAATGATGTGTCATATTTGCAGGGACAAATACCACTTCGCATGAATTTTGTTCCATCAAGTGTAATACCATCTCTGTTTTGTGAGCTCTGAACACATCAAAGATCAGAAGAGCCTTCTGATCTGCTGCCAAACTGTGCTCCACTTGTTTTGATGCAATGAATGGAAAGATCACATCTTGCAAGAGCTCAGTGACTTTGTCCTCATTACTCCAATGATTCTCTGTGTAACATACATTGAATCCATCAGGAAATTCTAATTCTCGTGGAAGACAACGCGCTGTTTTTCCCTGATATATCAGTTGCATTGGTAGAAATATCCCCGATTTTGTTACTGTGAAGGTTCCAGTAATTTGCTTCTTCTTACCCTTGCTAATAAGGGGAACACTCTTTGCTCCACGTTGGTGCAGTGTGTGATTTGGAGAGCAAATATATGACAATGCCGTCTGGTCAAAATTTATGATGAGATCATCAGGAATATCATGCTTAGATTGCGCAGCTTTTATTTTACGTTGAAAGTCTAGTTTTACCTCGCTTATAATCCCTGGGGCAACTGGAAGTTTTGATGTTGTGGCACACATCCTGTAGAGTACATGTTTTCCCCAGTCACTGTTAAGGCTCAAATAACCCCCATACTCGATCAAAATGCTGCGATCATTGGCAATTACAACTCCCTTTGCAATTGAGTTAATAACAGAAGCAGTTACTGGTGCTCCTTTGAGACGTAATGCTTCAACCAAAGTTATTGTTTTTTTCATTAGGTCTTCGGGCATCAATGCAGGCCGACCTCTTTTCCGGCTGCTTATTGTGCTTGGAAGCTGTCCCGTTCTTTTCTGAGCTCTTTGTGCTGCCTTTTCAAAGTCACTGATTGACTGCTTAGTTAAATGAGGGTATTTCCCCTTAAGTTTTCGCAGAGTTTCTGCAACACCATGAACTGTTGCAAAGCTTCCAAGTTCCGCTTTCTCTTCACCAGTCCAAGGTCTATATTTCCCTCGTTTACTGCCCTTTCCTTCTGCTTCTTTTAGTTCATGCACTACTTGCTGTTTTTCAGTCTCAGTCACCAAACTCAGAAACTCACTTTTCTGAAGCTCTTCAGATAGACCACCTTGGCAGCTTCGACTCGGATAACTTTGCTTATAGAATTGAAAGGGTTTTACCTGAAGAGCTAGAAAATGCAATCCAGTTTTCAGAAAGGTATTGGCTGCAGAGGATGGCACGTGTACGGGAAAAATGTCTGGACCAACCCTAAACGAGGAGATAAACTTTTTGCAGTTAAAGAGAAAAATCCACAAGCCTTGACTGTAGACCCATATTCAATTGCATGGATGTTGAAAAGAGTAGACAAACTATCACCAGAAGTAGTGGGCCACATTCCACAGGAGATTTCACGTTTTGTTTGGTTTTTCCTGGAGTGCGGGGGAACAGTCAACGGTGAAGTTCTAAATGGAAAATGTCGCAGGTCTCCTATTGCCAATGGTGGTTTAGAAATCATCTTAAGGTTTTCTTTTTGTATTTCTGATTTGAAACGAAGATATTTAGAAAGGCTTATGGAATTGATTAATAAAAACTATGATGCTTCTGAAGGTGAATTTGAGGAAATCCTGGAAGCTAATCTAGACTCACAAGAAAGTGATTCAGATGATTTAGGAGAGCCTGGACCTATGATTATGATAGATGATGAGTGTAATCATACTGAAGATGACTCGCCTGTTACGAAAAATCCAGATGTACTCATAAGTGATGACTGAGAAACATAACGTAAATTGTTCGCTTTTTCTGCTTTTTGTCTTTGCATATTGTTGTGATTAAAGCTTCAGGTACAACTGTAGAAAGGTAAGCATTGAGCACGGTAAAAATTTCGGACGGTAGAAATTTAGCACGGTAAAAATTTCGGACGGTACAATTTTCGGATGGTAAAAATTTCGGACGGTAAAATGTGTGGACTCCATCTTAGTCCGAAAAGTGTACCGTCCGAAATTTTTCTGAATTAATGTAGACAATAACCACTACTCTATTATTGCAACAGGTTACAGTCTCCAGTGATTTGCAGCTATGGTCAGTGTTGGGGAAGGAAATACCAATTCCAAACAACTGGTATGTTAACAGCACTCCAGATGGCATATTTCTAGATGTGAGCATCAAAGTGGAAGTGGCAGCAAAAGCGCTTCAAAAAACGCCTACCAATGTTGTCCTTGCTGTCAGTACAAACGATGCAGGGTGACATATGGTCATGGAGTGAGCCGAGAGGCGTTTCAGGATATAGCTCTCAAGTGTTGCAGCACATTTCCCAACGGCAATGGTTAGTTCTTATATGTTTGCTGTGTTTTGCTTTCAACAGAATTCTTTACTTTTGAGAACATGTCAACAAGTCACCTCAAATGTATTCTCACACCATTGCACCATCTGGTATCATTGTGGAACACAGTGACATTCCTGTGTATTTGTCTGGTCCTCGCCATTTTGTGAGTTATAGACTGTGTGAAGAGATTTCTGCACAACTAGGGGTAATTTCCTTACAGTCATAGCTTGATCTTACTTTACAAGGAAGATATCATCTCTACTACCAATGAAGTTTCAGTGAATTTACAAAAGTCACTTGACTAGTGCTTGTGCAGTTGGCATATAATAAGTTCTTTCCTTTTTCCAGAGAAAGGTCCGAAAGCTGCTTTCATCTCATGAAATCACTGCTCCTAATCCAGCGGGGGCCATATGTTGACTTTCCACTTTGTCAAAGCCACCTGTAAGTACATGGCATCCAATGGCATGTCTATCTGATATTAATTGCATAATAGGATTTGGTGTACAAGCATGGGCAATGTTCTTTTAGCTATCTCTTATTCTCAAACTATAAATATTGGACTCATGACTTACATGACTTGCGATCGCAGAATATGCTTATGCACAATAGTAGTTAATGCATTAGTAGAGAGCTTACGATTTTGCAACGTAGATCAGTACCTTGTGACGTTAGGTCACGTTGTGAGTCACATAGTGACAATAGAGAGTTTACGCAATGACAACGGGAACGATAACCATAGAGGTCAGCCTTATCATTTCCGTTATGGTCATGGTAAATTTGATTTAAGCATTATCACTGGTAGGGCTTGGGCCTATACGCAAATCACTGTTTGACGTAAGATGAGAGCTAACATCCGTACCTGTATTGGAAGGGCAGAATAAAACCTCCAACATAAACACTATCCGAAAAGTGGTAAACTCTAAAGATATGGCTGAAAACACCATAGATGATGCTCTTTTTATGGTGCATGATTTAAATGTTATTGACGAAGAAGAAATGGCTCTTATCAATATGGAAAATAGACCTAATAGCAGTCTGGTTATACCATACTGGAAGTATGAAGCATTTGACCTTGATCAGATGTCAACTGATGAGTGTAGGGCTGAGTTTAGATTCGAAAAGAAGGATATTTTTGACTTGAAAGACATATTTGACTTGCCAGAGGAAATTCTTGCGTACAATCGTCTTAGAGTCGATGCTACAGAAGCCATCTGCATCCTTTTGAAACGTGTTGCATACCCCTGTTGATATTTGGATTTAGTTCCACGATTTGCTAGACCAGTGCCAGAAATCTGCATTATTTTCAACACTGTGATGAGAAAGCTAAATGAACAATGGGGTTTTCTGCTCAAAACCTGTCAAAGGGGTTTATAGATGGGACTGTGAGGCCCATATCTAGACCAGGCATAAATCAGAGAGTGCTGTACAATGGACATAAAAGAGTACATGCCATCAAGTGTCAATCAGTTGCTACACCAGATGGACTGGTTGCTTTTCTTCACGGGCCATTTGAAGGGAGAAGGCACAATAGTGGGATGCTGAGAGTCTGGACTCCTGCAGTTACTTGAGGAGCATTCCTTTGCTCCAAATGGTGACATAATGTGCATTTATGGGGACCCTGCATACCCCCTTCGTCCACAACTCCAAGCTCCATTCAGAAATGCAGCTCTAACAGAACAGCAACAGGAATGGAACCAAAGAATGAGTTCAGATAGGGTCAGTGTAGAGTGGCTGTTTGGAGATACTGTTAACTATTTTAAATTTTTAGACTTTAAGAGAAATGTAAAAATCCAGCTAAGTGCCGTTGGAGAAATGTATATTGTGTGTACATTATTAAAAAATCCAAGACATTGTGTGTATGGTAGCATTACGTCCGAATTTTTTCAAATTGATCCACCACGCATAAGGGATTATTTTAACCAGCCATAATAGTACCTGATTGATTTGATTTCGTTTTTTCTCACTATGTAACATGTATAAACTTTTGGGAATGTAACTAGACAGGTAGAAATGATGCTGTTTTATGCAAAGGACGACTTGAAAGAAATTGAAAACTTCATATCAGCAAATATCACAACATTCATGTCAAAGTGGCTAATAAAATAATAAAGCAACTTACTTTGTCAAAGAGCGAATCAAAGCGTTCTGGTCTTGTAGCTGCTTTGAAATCTGCACCAAAAGTTCGTTTTGTCGCTTCATTTGGCTGCAAATAGCATCGAATCTTTTCTCTATATGTGCTCTGAAAAACTTGTTATCTTTGTCTTTACTCTCTCTGCTTTTTGATTTCTCTGCTAATGTGCGCTCTTTTAGTTCAAAGTCCTTTCTTCTCCACTCAGTGTCAAATTATACTTTTTCATTCAGATACTCGAACGTTTCATTTTGAGCCCTCCTTGCTCTTTTCTCTTTTCTTCTGCCATCATCTCGAGCTTGTCTTTTAGATGACTCTCCCATAGTCTCCATCGACATTCTCCTCATCTCTAACCCCTTTTCAGCATTTATTGCCGCCTTATCAGCTTTCTGCTTTGTCACATTTTCATGCTCCACATTTGCTGTTTGAAATAGTTCTATCAGCTCATCAAGCAGCTTATCAATATCATCCATATCTGGCGATATACCACTTGCTCTCTCCTCTTCTCTATTTTTGGCCTTTCTTTTCTCAAGTAGGACTTGAAAACAGTCCCGTGTCGATCTATGGTTCACTTCAAACCTTGGCGATTCAATAAGGTTAAGCGAATCTTCGATTTTCTTCCACTTTTCCCCCCTCTCTGGGCTGCCAGCCTTCGTTATCCAAAGTTCAGAATTCATAACTGCTCTCAAAAGAAGCTCATCGTGGCTACTTGTCTATTTAAAGCGTTTCCTTCAGTAGCAAAATAAAGGTATAGAATAACTTATTGTGTTAGGAATAGGGAAAATTATGTTTGTGTTAAAAATACATTCATATCTCATCACCACTAGTAGTACTAAACCAGTACAGTGTTGTAGAGCATAATAGACTAGAAAGGTATGCAATCGGTCACTTCACTTTCAGTTATCTCGCAAATTTATTTTACTACTAGGTGAATATATGTGTATAGATCCAGGTTCACTTCAGGCCAATGAAATGAAGTAAAAATGACATAAACATGAAAGCTGGAGTCGTCTGAAAGAAAGCGGCATTCTTTTACGTGATAGTGAAAGGGAATATGCTAGTAAAAACAAGCTAAAAGCCAAACTCTTACCCAATAGTCTTCGGATTTGATGGTAAAAGACTTGGTGATGCCATTTTAGTCTTTTTCTTCACTTGCAAGCTAAGCGTTTTTGTACAGTGCTATGGTGGTCAGAGAACGATAGATCTGATTTCTATCATTCTAGAACACTAGGTGACAGCGATAACGTTAGGGGAATCACCATCGGCGCGTGCGCACTAAGCTGAAATGGCTTCCTATGGTTATCGTTATCGTTATCATTGTCCTTGCGTAAACGCTCTAATGCATGGTTTACAGAGCTCCAGTACTCCCGTGAGTACGCGGCTTTCCAGCCTAAAATGTAAATGCTAAAATGGCTAACTACGACCAGGTGCACGATATTATGGTGGGCGCAAACGAAGAGCATTTAATTGATGATACAGACCTTATTTTGTTGCAAGGTCTTCACCAACGGAAAAACCCTGTATTCCTTATTGGAGGTGTGAAAAGTTCAATGTAGATCTCATGGACCAATATGAGTGTAAGGCCGAATGTAGAATGTGGAGGAATGATGTTTACACCTTACTTGAAACAGTAAACCTTCCTGAAGAACTGCGATGCTATAATGGAGCTGTTGTAGATTCAGCTGAGGCTCTGTGTATTCTCTTGAGGAGAGTTGCATACCGTGTAGATATGGTGATTTGGTGCAGAGATTTGCATGGCCTGTTCCTCAGTTATCAATGAGTACCAATCTTGTAATCACTGAACTGTATGACAGGTTTGATCATCTTTTGCAAACAATGGATCAGCCATGGCTCTCCAGACCCAATTTAGTCCTCTACAAATGCAGTTCATGCAAAAGGAGCTGCATTGGATAATTGCTGGGACTTTGTAGATGGAACTGTTAGACCCATTTGTCATCCCAAGAGAAACCAGAGGGTTGTATACAATGGACACAAAAGGGTTCATGCCATGAAATTTCACTCAGTTGTAGCACCTAATGGACTGATTGCACATTTTTATGGTCCTGTTGAAGGATGTAGGCATGATAGTGCAATGCTTGCCATGTCTGGGCTCTTGGCACAGTTGGAAGAGTGTTCATTTTCACCTGCTGGCCAACCTCTCTGTATTACTGGGGATCCTGCCTACCCACATAGGATACACCTCCAGTGTCCATACCAACAAAGACACAACGTGACTCCAGAGCAACAAGCATTTAACCAGTCAATGAGTCGAGTAAGGTAAGAGTGTCAGTTGAGTGGATATTTGGGGAAATGTCTCCTATTTTAAATGTGTTGATTTTACAAAGAACCTCAAGATTGGCCTGAGTCCAGTGTGCAAAATGTGTGTTGTTTGAGCACTACTAAGAAATGCATTGACTTCCTTGTATGGATCAAATACCTCAGAGTTCTTTGGAATCCAGCCTCCACCACTCCATGCATATTTCCATGGACAATAGAAGTTAGAGAAATAAGTAAACCTGTGGTAATGTAGTCATGGTACATCAATGGTGAAAAATAACAACATAAATTTCACTTAGTCTATTTTCATACAATTGTCATGCATGCTTTATATTATTTCTTATCAAATACCTTCTCCAGAAATGATAGTAATGCTGAGTTCTGTTCTTGATTTTGTAAAATAATGGTTTGCAGCATTTTCTGCTGCTCTTTCATCAACTGTAGAATGTCCAAGTGTGTTTGTGCTATTTCTTCATCTCTCCTCGCCCTCTCTCTCTCCTCTCTATATCTTTCTTCCTTTCTCAGTGCACCCTCCTTCATGTCATATTCTAGAGTTTTCTGCTTTAAATCTAACTCCCTTCTTTTCAGATAAATCTCTATGCCTTTCACTTCTGAAAGGGTTGCAAAACCAAAATCTCTCTGCACAAGAGCAAATCATGCTGAAGGGTCCATGCCATTTTTGGCCTAAAATGGAACATCAAAGCCTTTATTCCTTTTATATTCAAGTTCCAGTTACATTGTTGTACAGAACCAGTGCAAAAATGACAACTGGTGATTGTTTGTGTGCACTTATGAAATTAAGCACATATTGCAGTCACATATCTCATTACATGGAGAGATTTGTGACTACACTATCTGATTAGTTCATTAAAACATCATTTGTGTAAACTCAATTCAGGCCCAATGGTCTTACATATGTTATACTATCATAAGGAGTGGTAACCATGACAGAGAACTCTATAGGGTCAGCGGTAGTTTGTTAACGTGTCTATCTCTACACAACAGTTGGTGATCCACAAATAGATATTTCCTAGGTTAATGTTGTATCATGCTAACATTCTAAACCTTAGTTCTGTAATGCTACAAGTATATTGACAAAAGTAATAGCCTAAGTGTGCACATGCTTCTCAAAACAGCTTGAGGCTTTGGAAATTCAAGTTAAATTATACTTCTAATTGTTTTAGGATGGCTTTACACACATTTGTTGTCGTTTTGGCTGCTGAGTCTGACTTGCTGAAGTTTCCATCTTGAAAAACACAGGACTAAAATTTAACGTAACAATTTAGAGTAGGACACGATGAAACATCCAAAAACATCAGTAAATAAACACAATAAGTGCTAGAGACACAAGATAAGACACAATGTCATCGATTAGTAAGTTTATTTATATACAAAAACTGACTTACTTTCGTACGTAGTGATGAATACATGGGTCTGTTCTGAGGCACCTAGTGAAATTGCTTAGTACGATCTGCCTGCCAAGGAATCCCCCCCCCCCCCCAATATGACATGCACAGAAATGCAGTTTGTCACTACTCAAGGTCCTAGTAGAGCTGCGTAGTGGAATCGTAAGCTCACTATTAGCTAGTTGCTTACTTCTGAAGAGAGCCTTTGCACCTGTTAACATTTATTGATTGAAGTAACACATTATTCCTGTCTTTTTAGGAAGAGACGCAGAGTCCTCTGTCCTCTCCCAACATCAATGATCCTGGTTCACATGAAGAACATTCTCTCTCTTGTGCCATATCAAAGCCACCTGTAAGTGCTCTTGAGGATATACTGGCCAAGTGACACATTTGTTTGGTAAGCATTGATAATACGATATCAAAGCAACACAAGTAAGTTTGTACGATTGTCAAGGGCTATTTGCAGTATTGCCCCAGTTAGCACACCATTACATCACTGCCTGCTTTACATCATTGTGAAATCTATCAAGTCTGTCTATTATAGGGAGTGAGATGGTATTCCCCGCAAATGCAGAGACAAACTTCTTATAACCAGCCCTTGCTTTCAAACAATAAACAGACAGGTGTAGATGTAGATGCAGAAGTGCAATGCTAGCATGATGCTAATGGTCACACACTCACTTACACAATTATCATCATTCAATAAATAGTAAACTATGACCTTATACTGATGGATCAATATTTCATCACAATGAAGCCCTGGAGATTTGACTGAATGCCGATAAAAGAGGTGTAAGACAGTGTCTTATAGTGGGGCTATCAAGTCCAATCGAATAGATATTCCCACTATAAGGCTCCATAGAGTATAGATTCAGCTCTTTCATTGCAAGATCTGGATGGTGATCGGTACACAGGGCAATGGATTCACCAAGTTGAGTTCTTTTGACGCCCCAAAGGTACCCTTCAGAATTTGTCAAACTGTATGTGTCACATTTTTTATGTGAAAGGCTTGAATGACCGAATATCCATTAGTTCACAGGATACCTATTGTTTCTGTTCTCTCCAAGTCATATAAGTCTTCAATCATTTCTAGCAACTGTATAACTTGGAGAAGCTCCTATGTAAAATTTTCCAAACCCTCCTTCCTTAAATGGTTACTTTACCCACTTCCTTAAGACAGACTAATGATGACCATATTGGCTCACTCTCTGCCCTCTTCTGCAACAAACCTACAGCTACATCTTATATAATTTTTCGAACCTCTACCTATGGTAATAAGAAGGTAGGGCATGGCACAAGTGCCTTGCAACTCCTGTGCTTATCCACTTCAAAGTACTTTCTACATTAAGTTCTGCTAAGTGTCAGTGACCAATCCCCTATTAACTATGCTTTTTAGGATACCTTCCTTGAAACCTCTAAGCCCCATAGTACAGGTGGCTCACTGTTTGACTGTATTGAACACCAACAATCTCCGATAGAGTTCTTGACATGTACGCAACTAACAAACTTATGAGGCTGCTACTCAGTTGCAGGGCACTTCAAATGACTCTGGAATACATGGAGATTTCCCATTCTTTGATGACACAGACTTTGATGATGAATCTCCAGTACAAGACAACACTATGCATGAGGTAGGCACAAACTAGCAAAATTTATACACTTTCGCAAGAGGTACTAATGGGCTAAAACATTGCCCTCTGCAACTTCTCCTCCTATTTCCTGACATTTACTGTGATAAGTACCAGCTCTCAAAGATTGAAACGGTATATCATAACTGAAACTATAATACAGTTGCTATCTGCTACGATGAATGTACAAGAGTATAGATACAGTAGAAAAAAAAAGCTACCATGGTTCACTTTCACGAGTCAGTGGCACAAAATATTTGTCCATGAAGTAAAAATTTACTATTGCTTAAATCTCTCTAGCTCGCTGTGTTTCCAAATGTCTGCTAAAGACAATTGTATATCATGCTAGGAAAGTAAGAGCGACACTTCAGATGAACACACCAACTACCTTCCATCAAGCGAAGAAGAAAGTGACGATGGATCCACATCAAAAATTGAAGAACCTGTGTCAATACAGCATCACATAGCAAAAACTATGAAAGCTGATGAGGATGTGTACGTTGATCAGGATGTGTACCGTGACGAGTTTGGGAAACTGAAAGAGCATGGGAAACTGTCGCCCATTTGCATTAAATAAGATGTCCAAAATGGTACAGAAATTGTGTTTACTACATGCAATGTGTAAGGTCAGCAATTTCCTGAAAGTCGCTGAAACCCCACTTACATGGCACTAGGTTCATTTACGTCTGATATGGTTTCATACCATATTGGTTTTCCATGTACACAAAGATGATGATGAATGCAGTATGATTTTACTGGGCTTATGAATACTGTATGAAATGAATACAGTATTGTGTCAACACCCTAGTCCAACCAGATCTCCTACCAAGTCGATACTTCTTTCTATTATCTCTGCTGGCATTCTCATTGTTATGAAATCATATGAGAATTTGGTGTTCACACAGTAACATATTCATTTTATACCATAATGGGTCTAAAATCTATTGCTCATACTCAGCACACAATGACCTTATATCTCCAGAAACCATGCATAAAGACAGCAGATGGCAACATACCTGCAAATTCTGCGAAAACAGATTATGTAAAATACCAAAGCATTTAGAGACCTGCCATGTGAAAGAATTGGAAGTAGCAAGAGCACTTGCATTTCCAATCAAGTCAATTGAGAGGATAGCGGCTATTGCACAACTCAGGAGAGAGGGGGATTATTCGAAATCTGTGGACAATGTAAAACACAGATCACAAGCAATAGCTGTTAGATGAAACAAAAATGCTGATGAGGCATCTCCATGTCCGCATTGTTTTGGTTTTTTCAAGGTAAGGTTCCTCTGGAGACATTCCAAGCACTGTCCTGTACAGATTTTGACAAAGGAACCAAGTCAGAAGCCTGGAAGTAATATCTTAAAGAACAGTAGAGTGCTATTGGCAGCATCAATTGAAAAGCATCGGGAATTGATGACAAGCATCATTTCTTAAATGATAATCAAGACTGACCAGATAATCAAGACTGACCAGTTGCTTCTCACATATTGAGCAATGTTATTGGAGAAAGATGGCCTTCACAGGAAAAATGAGATTTCGTATAAACTAAAGTCATTGGCAGAGTTAATCGAAAAGGCACAAGAGCTTGGCAAGAATGCCAATCTAGCTGCAAAGGACATTATCCATCCCTAAAATTGGGATCTCCTGGTTCAGTCACTAAAGCCCTTACTGGCTATGACAAAGCAGAATTTGAAGTGCCGAGCCTATTTGTAAAGCTGGAGTACACACTACAGCATTTGGCAAGAGTTGCAAGATCTGTAGGGTTAAAAACAGGGGACGACCAGTTGGCAAACAAAATGTAATAAGTTCCTGAAACTTTACGAATCAGAATAGAGCATATACACAACACATCTTCACATTCACTTTGACAATAATCAGAGCAAAGCCCCTCACACTTTGCCTCTTGCCACAGACATAAAGCTGCTGAGAGATTATTGCAAGGATGACATTGATCGCCTGCTCACATTAGATGAGTTCGGCACAAGAGAATGGAGAGAGCTTGCAGAGACTACACTCTGTAGAATAACTACATTCACTGCAATAAGAGGGGGAGAACCACCTGCATTGACATTAGATGAATGGCAAGATGCCTTAAATGATAAATGGAAAAGGAAAGAAGCACTCTCGTTCCTCAATGAAGTGGAAAAACACCTTGCAGATCATCTCAAGGTTGTATGTAGCACGGGCAAATGACGATGAAAAGTGCCAATCCGTTCTACTAGTGAAACTGTTGCAGCAGTTAGCTGCATTATACAGAACAGAAAAATTGATGGTTGTTGTGTGTACACAAATAAAGGTTAAAATAAGAAATAAAGAGTAATCACAGCCACACCCTATAACACTACATAAGTGCAAGTCTCTTGTGATGAATTGATGTGCTTTGAATACACAATGTTGAACACCCTAGTATAGTAGGGTTTATTAATGACAAGTGAAATGAGATGGTGTGTGATGTGTAAAGTTAAAATCTCAGAATGATACGAATTGTACGAATCCATTACTTGATACCCATTCAACTCAGATCTAACTACCACGTCATGGGACGCAGGATTTTTTCTACAATGTCCAAAGTGCTTTCTTCTGACTGTACGTTACACAATTCAATTTATGTTCTGTGAACTAAGCTTATATACTGCTACCTACTATATTTTTTCTCTTTCTCTCCTTCACTCTCTATTACAATTTTTTACCGAAATATTTGAACATAGTTTGTTTTCAGTTTAATCATATATCGTTTACATCTCCACCAGTTCAATCACTCTGTGATCCTGAACCCTCAGATGATCACGACTCCATGTTCAATACATAAAAAACGCCGTGTTGCTGAAACTCAGTTGGACGAGGTGGGCAGCCAAAGTCTCTTCTCTTCACCTGAGGATCGCACATCACACGAAGACACAGACAACACTGAACTCAGTCAAATTCAAAAGAATGGTCTCAGTGAGTTGGTAAAACACCAACTACAAATCATCAATCTCAATGATCGTGCTGCACAATTCAATCTATTGTCTGAAATTGGCACCTCTTTGCCGAAGTACAGAAAACCGATGATCAACTTGCATGATGAACAGTTCTCCTAAGCTACTACTCAAAGTAAACTTGACTCTCTAAACTGTGATTATCAGAAACAACTTTGCTCTATTCTTCATGATCATCACAAGGACATGGTAGATCACTCTGACTTAAAGTTCAAACTTAGATTAGATAGCATCAAGCATTTATACAAAAACCAAGCATTAACTCGTAGACTATCCAAACTCTCTAAGCAAGAATCATTAGAATCGTATAAAAGTAGCCTTGCCAGACAGAAACGTAACCCCAGACCAGGGGATAAGCATCCTAAGTCCTAGATTTGCATACACTAGTTCCTCTTATACAATATACATGAACACATTTATTATGATTTCTTATACTGATTCATTTATATGATCCTCCCAAATAGGGGGCAGATTTCATTCACACATTTGGATAACCGATCAACTAGGTATTCATCCCGATACAGTATGTTTGCACTTATTGCCTTTGCTTGTTTACACAGCTAATTTACCTGAACATTATCATGAGGATATAATATATTACTCTACTTACCAACAAGATTAGACATTATCAATCGCTTATATGAGTATTCAAGTTTAACTCGTAGACTATTTGCAATATTCTAACCACTATGATCACTAAGAATAGTGAAGCTCCAACTTGGGCACACGATACCAAAGGTTTTACATTTCCATATTCACATATATTATAGCGATCACGACACACCTGAAATATCATAATAATAGGATATATATCTTCCCCAATACATGGGAACACCTTATCATGGAACAATTTACCAAGTAACATAGATTTCTCTGCTAGATACTGATACCAACCCTATACATTTGAACCCAATGTTTCTTCAGGCGCACCTTGTTAGGTTCTTTTTGCAATAATTGATTATGGGTGATAGACAAATCTTCCATCAAGATACATGTTCCACCTTTACATATATGAGTATTCAGACACATTTACAATTCTCATTCTTTTGTAAATACTATGCATATACGTGTAATTAATTTACTCGTTTTTGCAGTCAATGGGTCAAACATGTATCCTTGACTTTTTTGTTTTCTCTTACTCAGCCTATTCAAATTTCCAAGAAAACAAAAACAAGCTCAAATGTTTTCGAAAATCTACCAGAACACAAGAGGCAAAAACCAGTTCAAGAAACAAGCCAAAAAATTCCTCACTAATGATATCACTCCTCCAAACCCTATACATAATCTAAGCAAAAGTACTCTTACCACCTCACAACAACAAGTCCTATCGAAGGGTCTCTCATGTGTCGCTATTCCACAACTTATGCCTATGTCTCAGATTTATTTCGCATATAACAAATTCTAATGCCATTTGATTTTAAAACACATGTTCAATACTGAGTATGGTACAGAAACAAAATCATCTCATAACCCATTTTACACTTATTCGTCGTGGAATACACTGGATCCTGAAAACCTTTCACTACAGAAGTATCGTACAGATTTCTACACAGATCTATCTAATCTACAATATCATAGACCAAATACTGACAATGTATCAGAAACCGACAAGTTACCTCTCAAGGAACTAGAGTCAAACCCGATATCATTATAAAACCTGCAGACAAAGGAGGCAAAATCATCATCCTAGATTGAGATGCCTATATCAATGAAGCCATCCATCAATTATCGAATTCTAAGTTCTATAAAGAACTAACCTACAATCCTATTCAGACTCTAATCTTGGACATTTCAACATTTATAACATATCTCGGAGGACAGACTCGTATAGATGACAGAATGCCACAGCGCAAAGCTATTGGATGCATGTGCACGAAGAAGCAGACGAAAATGGCTATTGACTTGCAGACATATAGAACAAGGATTGGCACCTTCACATCAGGGTGGTCAAATAAACATATGTATAATGACTTTAGTCAAAGCTAGATCATATCTACAGTTCCTATTGGCATGCTTCCTAGCTGCTAGCATACTGTTGTGCGGGGATGTGGAAGAGAATCCTGGGCCTAGGCAAGTGCAGACACGACTACAAGTCAACAATGAGCAAGAACAGCAAACTGTGTTAGGGGATGCTGATATATTGAGGCAAGTACTGCAACAAATGAAGAAACTTGATACACTAGATGAAATAAACACAAAACGTGATAACTTAATGCAGAAGTATCGGAAATGAAAACAGCACAAGATGAGATAAAAAGGGAAAACAACATGTTGAAGGAATCAAGTAAAAATCTGACAACAAATTGTGATTATCTGTAGGGTTAATCCATGCAAGAAACCTTACTGTTGTTTGGTATAGAGAAGGCTAATGCAAAAGAAACATGGGAAGCCTGTGAAAGCAAGGTGGTTGACATCATAAACACGAACATGAATCAGGATACCGATTGCAATATGGAGATAGAAAGAGCTCATAGACTTGGAAAGAAAAGTCAAGGAAACAAGTGCCCCATTGTCGTAACATTTGCCAGATATAAAACAAAAATGAGAATCTTCTTAGAACAGAGAAGTATGTCTGGGAGCGCTATCAGACTTGCAGAAGAACTGTCGGGAGAGTGTCATGGAACAAAGAAGGAAGCTACAATCAATTGTGGAGCAAGCAAACAACGAGAACAAACCGTGTAAGTTCAGGCACAATAAACTTGTCATCGATGAAACAGTATACACATTTGATTTAGAAAAAGGAGAGATAAGTGAGAGAAACAACAGCAATTATCATAGGATGGAGGATGCTGAAGCTGATTGAATCAATGGCAGGGTAAAAAAACTACAGGTCAGTGTCTGGGTATTCCATAACTTTTTGTGTTGGAACATAAACACGTTAAAGAGGCATGTATACAACTCAGATGTAACAAATTTATGTATTAAACATGATATAATAAGTCTCACGGAAACTTTGGCATCTAAGGCATAGAGTTAGGAAAACTAGAGTGCGCACTGTGACCCTTTGTACTGGGCATCAGTGAGGGAACTATTGGTTGCCATAATGGCGGCTATAGAGTGGCTAGTAGATTTATATGCTTTGTAGATTTGAACTCATAAGTGACAGAAAAACAAAAAAACCAGTGTTGCTTAGTTCTTTCCAGCAAGCAGTGGTGGTAGAGAAACATTTTGTATAGACAGAAAGTGAGAAACTTACAGTTGTTAGCAGTGATGACCTGGAGTGATGATGGATGATGAGATTGACGTGGTTGGGTGGTGGCTCTCTACTGGCTAAGGCGAATAGTTAAAGTGCAATGTACCTCAACAGCGAAGTTGAGATAAATAGGGGTTCTTGACCTCCCCATTTTGGATACAACGCTAAAAATCCACGTTGTTGTTAATAAAACAAGGTAACGTGCCTCCGAAAAAAGCACCCTTTTTCCACAATAGTGCCGCCCGCGTGCAAAGAATGCGCAGGAGCTGTGACACAGAAACCAGAACGAGGATAGACCTTGGCTGCTGACTCCCTTCTTACTTCATGTTCTTTGGTTTTGGCTATTGACTTTTGGGTATAGAATGGAATCTGATGAGTGTGGATCATCGCAAGACAGCGTCCATAGCAGCTCTTTTTCCACTTATGAGGAGGAAAATGAAGAATTGTCTGCTTCTAATGACAGAATTGATCAGCACGGGGATGGATGCGAATGGGTCGAACCATACTCTGACGAGCCGATTGCTGACACAAGTTGGGTTGCCGATTATCGAGCAAAGAAGCAAAATCGAAATGAAAGAATAGTTTCATGTTTTTGAAAAGTTTATTCATCTCTATGATCATGTAGCTGCTCTTTGTAAATAGATATATGTTCAGTATAGCAATGTGAAAATACCTTTCTTTAAAGGTGCAGTGAAATGAAATGTATGAAATCTATAAAAATTAGTTTCTGAGTTGTCTAGTATCAGATAAAATGAGTAAGGTCAGTTTCTCGTTCGAATTTGAAGCGAATTGCGCACAACAGGCATCCAAAGTACGACCATGACGAAAAATTCTGCTGAGATCTCGTACTTCCTTTCTGACGTCACACGGGGTAGCAACGAGGTTGTTTTCATTAGCAACCGCGTTAGTTTCAATAGGACAGCTTTAGTTACTTGAAAGTCGGAGATTCCTCGTGATATTTAGTGATCCAAATAGTAGTTATCAAGATGGTTAAACGTTGTGTTGTGTACGGATGCAAAAACTCACCAGCTGAAGGGATTACACTACACGAATTTCCAAAAGAAGTAAACAGATGCAAGCAATGGGTCCGGTTTGTTCAGAGGACAAGAAAGTGGGAAAGTAAACCAAACACAAGTCATATCTGTAGCAAACATTTTTCCAGGGAAGCCATATCGAACTACTTTCAAGTTGAAATGGGTGTTGCCAAGAGATTGACTTTGACAGAAGATGCTATCCCAACAAGTTACCCATCAACCGAGTCTGACTCTACTGCTACGTGTAACAGACCGGCGAATAGTGATACGGTAACATCTACATCACAGTTTAGTTCAAGAAATGCATTCAGAAAAAGAGACGTTGCCAGGGTATGTTTCCTTACTTGTTAGCTTTTCATCAAAAATGGAACTAGATGCCCTACTAGTTTATATTCACTCAGCGTAAGAGGAAGATGGCCTATCTGCTCTCGTAATGAGACCCTGCATCATCTCTGCAAATGTTGCTTTGGTCCTACGAAATACACATTTTGTCACAAACACATCAACTTTTGTTAATCACCAAGTAATCAAGTGTTTACTCAAGCTATTCAATATTCAGTTGCTAGCACACTCCGAGCCAACCCAGGATAGTGCAACATTGGAAGGAACAGCCACTATTGTCAGCGAAGAGCAAGTTCCTGTTGCATCGGAGCCAAAATCAAGAGATGTATCATGCCAGGCAGATTTTTCCAGTATTTCTAAGGAAACAAGGACTATTGCAACACAGACTTCATTTAGCAAATACAAGCGGTCAAAAGGTAAAACTTTCATGCATTTAATTTCTATCTGCAACAGCTGTTACTTGGTTTTGTATTTTGATGGAAAAAAGAGATGTTTATGCATAGTAGGTCTTATAGCACTGCAAGTGCTGTTAGCCTATAGTTTGTCAGAAGTTCAATTAATTGATTTTCTGTTTAGGAATACAAGTCAAGGTAAAATCCAAAGATGCTTCAGTGCAGGCTATCAGAAGATCATTGCCCCCTGTTACATCAACCCCAAACAGGCCTCGACTTGAAGATTCGTTTGAGATATCTGAAGAGGAGTCAGAGCTTGATTCCAGCTATGTGCCATTGCATCCAAATATTGAGTACAATGAGCCAACAATGTGAGTTGCTGAAATAGTTGTTATTTAAATGTTTAGGTAAAAGTACCATTTGGAAATGCCCTCACTGCAAGAAACAGATCCATTCTCAGACAAGAGATAATTGAATCTTTCACAGATGCACTGACTTCACGAGCTTGTCTATATGTGCATTGTATTTATCACCTCAAAATCAGTGTAATTATCAGTGTAATTTAACTCAAGAGTTTATTTCTCCTTGGAGAAATGCCACCTAATACTAGTGTGCTAACCTAGACCATTATGTTTCTTTTGTAGATCTCCAAGTAGTCAACGCAAGTTGCTGATCTTTGAGAACCAGTTATTAACCTTGTTTTATGAATGTTGTGTATGTCATCAGTGTTGTAATGTTGAAAGTATTTATATTGGAACATTAATTGCTGTGAAGCAGAAGTGTCTACATTGTGGCTTTCAAAGAGAATGGCAAAGCCAGCCTTTTGTTAATGATATTCCTGCAGGAAATTTGCTTTTGTCTGCTGCAATTTACTTCACTGGAGCTTCATTTACAAAGATGAACCAAGTTTTGAATGCACTCCAAATGCAAGTAGTGTCTGTTAGAACACATTACAGCCACATGAGAAATTATCTCCAACCTACAATTTATAAATTGTGGAAAATGAGACAAAGCCAAATGCTACAGAGTTACAGAGATACAGGTGGCCATCTGATATTGGGAGGAGACATGAGAGCTGACAGTCCGGGGCACTGTGCCAAATATGGGTCATACACCATGATGGAACTAAATGCAAAAAAGATTGTTGACATCCAGTTAATACAGGTGACTTCAATCAACTTAATAGCTTCATATATTGTTGTATTGTTTCATTAGAGTTTGTTCCATTGCTGAAATGGATATAACCGAAATTTCAATATTGGTATGAAAGGAAAACTTAATAGGGCACATGAAGGGTACTTCCAGGTTTGATGGGGACTGGATAAAGTCTGGAGCTGTACTTTTCCTAGTGCCCCCAGCTATTACATTCTGGTATCCTTGACACCATATCCCTAGCTTATAGGTTGTACTGAATTGTGTTACAGAGTAATGAAGTTGGCGGTAGTTGCTATATGGAGAAAGAAGGCCTCATTCGAAGTGTTAGACTGATAGAAGATGCAGGATTAGAAATAGGAAGCCTTGTGACTGATCGGCACCCTCAAATTCAGAAACACGTTAGAGAACAAATGAAAAGTACCACCCACTACTTTGATGTTTGGCATGTTGCTAAAGGTAAGCTTGTTCTAAAAGGAGTTTTTGATACATGCATGAAATTTACACTCACTCAGTGGCAATATCTAAGGTGGCTTATTTGGTTGTAAAAATTGTTGCCCACCTTATGTGATATGGAATATATACAAGATTCTACTAAGTAGCCTTTACTATGCCATTCATTCAATGTCAGGCCTTGTGAAGAAAATGGAAGCATTGGGAAGAGAAAAAGACTGCCAGGATATAAATGAGTGGATAAAAAGTATATCAAATCACTTGTATTGGTGTGCTGCTAGTAGCAAAACAAGCAACGAAATCTTGGCAAAATGGAAGTCGGTTGTAAACCACATTCAAAATATCCATATACACAAAGACCCATTGTTTCCAGTTTGTCTCCATGATGCATCATTAAGAAGAAAATATCTAAAACCAAGTATGTATCACAAATATATCACTGTTGAATTGACTTCTCTACTTGTTTATCAGGAAATATTCTCAGCTTGCAATAGTATTACTGAAGCATTTGTTATTTTCAGGTACCAAATCTTGTGAGAAATTAACAATTATTTTGATGAACAAGCGCCTACTGGGGGATGTTGCAAAGCTAAGTCCATTACAGCAAACATCATCAATAGAGGCATTCCACAGTCTTATACTCCAATTTGCTCCCAAAAATGTGAATTATTCTTATAGAGGAATGCTATGCAGGTAGGTAGACCTTTTTTTTAAATTACCATAAACTTACAAGTACTTCAATACACTAGTAATGACAAATAAACCATGCTGAATACTGACTGAAAGCAAAGAAAAATGTAATGTTGTTCCTTTCATGTAGGCTTCTTTTGGCTGCAATTCACTATAATGAAAATACAGATCGGCCACAAGCACAGACCAGTAATGGACAGCCAATATTCAGAATTCGGTTTCCGAAATACAAGAAAGGAGGGTTCACTGTAACACCTGCAAAACCATCACCAACTTATGGTATGTCTTTAGATGGAGTATTCAAAAGTACTCTATACATCAGCATTACCTTGATTATTCTTCTAGAATCAACCCATATTTATAAGGTTCATTAATGTCTACTCTTTTTTCTAGGGTACATCAACAGTCTGCTGGATATGCTATGCGACAAAGTAGTCTCAAATCCAGGGCCATACCAAGAGTTGATCAATAAAATGAAAATTCCCGAAAACTTATGTGATGCATATGAAAGACCGTCGCTTACTGAGGCCATAAACAATATGACTTCTCGTTTTAGGAAAGAAATAAAGGGCAATTATTAGATTTACATTCTGTTTACAGTTTTATTCATAAATTCCCCTTCAAATCTAGTTTTTCTGATAAAATATTGTAGTGCGACAATTTAAATGAATTCAAAGCCCTTTATTTCCTGATAGTATGAATCTGAGTATTCCATTAAAGTCTACACTAATTCAATGGTGGCAACTGGAACCCTTCATACTCCTCTGATGGAAAAGCATTTCGTATAGCTGCTACAACACAAGAAGGCAAAACCACCCTGATTTCCTTCCCCAGATACCCCCAGCACCATTGCACAAAGTGTCTATAGGATGCATATCTGTATTTCCTAGAAAAAAGACAGATAAAGCTGTCAAATGTTAACAATTCATGCAATAATATATATGAAAATCCCTGTGGGTCCATTTCTTACAAATAACAGAAGGACCATATTGTTTATACTCTCTTCCCCCATGGACTACAAGGTTACTTCCATCTGTTTGACTGCTTTTGGTTCTATACCAATAAATATGGAAAGTTAGAATATATTGTTGTGTGTGGTAAAGCTCACCAAAACTTACTAAGATGATAAAGAAAAAGGCGATACATTTGTACATACTTATTTTCTGTGTTTTGTACCATCTCACGATGCTGTTGTTTATATGCGTTGTAAACTGCTTGCATATTCCAGGGGTTGGTTGCAACTGCTTCGAAACCTGGATGTAATGTCATGCAAGTAACAGCCTGTTGAGCTTCTTCACATTTAGCTACCACAGCAGGAATTTCTTGGCAGCAGACACACTCCCGTCCTTTTGGCATTTTGATGCAGTTTCCGCAAGTGCACCTGTTAACGCAGAAGTTATTAGGGCAACGAAGGATAAACTACATGTTACGGAAACTGGACGCCTTTATGGCTTCTTCTTATACTCAGAAACGTTAAAATACCGTGAAACAATAACTTGCTAAACAAACATAATATGAAAGGCAACTTACCATTCACTGGCCTCTTGTTGCACTCTCGTGTCATCATCAGGTTCAGAGCTATCTTCAGCTTCTGATAAATTGCCATTTGCTAAAGGTTCAAACATATATGGCTGTATCGCACCTTGATAGCTTCCACCTGAGTCCTCTTCATTCCATTCCTCATTTGAATCGGCTTCGTTGAACGATTCATCATCGATTTCATGGCTTTCCAGAGAGAGGGCGTCTGATAATACATCGTCGTCAGCCATGATTCTCTGGTTGGAATACCCCGTGTGACGTCACGTAGCAACATGTTGTTGTTGCTTCAGAACCGAAAGTTTCGCACTTCCGATGACAACATGAGGCCCCTTTTTTATGGGATAGCGCTCTCAAACACGCAAAAAACCTATGTAGGCTTCCCTTTAATACATAGCCCAACATTATAATGCAAGAAAAAAAATTCGCTTCACTGCACCTTTAAGCGCCACAAATCAGAGTAATGCATGGTCTGTTTTCCTTCCTCACTCGTATGTTCTAATATCGACTTGTGTCAGTCAGAAACAAATGTTGAGATCTTGCGATCTCTAGATTTCAAAACTGCAAGGCTTCTTGTAACTCCCTCATATTCAAGGCCTATACTTTTTCAAACTTTATTTCTTTAAAAGTATAGTATACATCTGTAATGCACGTACACATTGTACACATAGGCCATTTCATACTCGATGCCAATTTTCCTCTCACAATCTTGACTTACACACCTGGGACATCACCGTACATCACTCCTGTCATTACATATCTGGCCATTCCTCTTCTGTTGTTCTCTACGGATTTATTGCAACATGACTCTGTTCAGTAAACAGCTAACAAACACCTAGCCCTTCCTCTACATAATTTGTGTTCATACATAATGATATGGCTTTGCAACTGATCAACGAAGGATGTCACTGAACGAACACTGCAGTCTATAGCAAGCAACAACTCACTTTCCTATACATCACTTGCAAGTATGTAGAGTCTATTTAGTGTATTATTTTCAATGAAGAAAAAGACATTGACATGATAGGGTAACCATTCTGTACACTTTCTGTTTACGAATTCAACCCATTTTACTTCTATGTTTCACCTCTGGACGGTCATCATCGAAAAATGGAATGAGATGCAAAGAGATACCATTTGTCACATCTTTAATGTTAGAGCATCCAGCAACAACGCATCTTTCAGGCATGATTCCCTACTGCAAAGCGTTTCGCGATCGTTGACTACACTATTCATCGGTGTTTCCTTGGATGCAAGTCTGGTTTCTACGTCACACCCGACTCGTTACCAGTCCTCAAACAAACGCTGATTTGTGCAGAAAAATATTGCAAAAAGTGGGTTTATGAAGCGCGCCAGTGGCAAAATAGCAATAAAAAACTCAGACTAATGATTAATTTTGATGTCAACATAGCTTGTACAAGTTACATATAAGTAGTTCTATTAAGAGGTAACTTGCACTTAAAATAACTGGTATGCCTGACTGCCTGACGCCATGGTAAGTAAAACAGATTTTGACATTGTCACTGTAATGGTGAAGTTATGATCAGCATGATAATCTGATACTGAGGAAAATCGAACACAACAGGCCTAGCTAGTTTAAAAACGTAAACAAAGCAAACTTAGTGATTCAATTCGTACCAATAACAATATGGTGTTGCTTTAATGTGCACCAATAACAAGAGCTGTGAGATTCTGCAAATGTCAGTCATGATAAAAAGTACTGTTTTTGTTAACTTCTGTCTCTTTGATACTCAATTTGACTTGAAAATTCTCTCTGTGTGTATTCTGCTGACTTGATTTACAACTATATCAGTGTAGCAATGAGGACTATATTTGATTAATGTTGTTATGTGGTCATCATCCATATTATTAAGGATGTGTCTCTGCATTGAGTGCTCTTGTACCATCAAAAAACTGTAGCTCCTCTATTTTGTAGCTCCTCTGGTTTTTAGCTCCTCTACAAACACATTGCCATAAGCCTTGAAGGATAGAAGGTTTGTCTTGCTCTTCATAACATGTTCATGGACAAATGAGTGATAAAGTGCTGCTGCACACTCAGGGCATTTCATGTTACCACCCATTTTCTTTGCAATGAAGCCACCAATGTAGAACAAGACATCATATTTCCAATCATTGGATGATTTTAAAAGATGATAAACAGCAGGATTAACTACTATGCTATTTTCAACAGACTCTTGAAATACATCATTGGAAGACTGAATGGAATCTTCACCTATATCAGTGCAATTAGCTGTTCCTGGAGCATCTATATTGCTCTTTAATAAAAGTGCTCTAAGTGCATATTTGAACTCTAAGACATATGGATTATTGTTGCACCCAAAGCAATCCCTTAGCCTACCGACAACATTTCCAATGACTCTTGAGAGAATCTGTTTGTCAACACATATTGGAATGGATTAATCTCTCAGTACAGCAGATGTTTACTTATGGCTAGAACAGACTTTGCTGAAGTGATAAAGCCAACAATGAATTGTTTCCTTCTTCCTCTGAATAACAAATGATCATCTAGGTCTTTTGACTGCATAAGATAGGTTTCACTTTCTTGCATGTACATTTCAATCTCAGCACTGTTTTGTTTTGTTACAGGTTGTTTTGTTGCCTTTCCAAACTTACTTTTACTATTAAGGATATCGAAGATGTCATTCATTTTCTGTAAAAAGATTGTTGTGGCAGCACTATTTTCAAAACCTGGAGTTTTATGTATGACAAGAAATTTATTGCCGCTGCAAAAGAAGTGCTTAAAGTTTGAGCAGCAACTTTCACCTTCATTCTGTGATTTTGCCACTTACTGTGGTGTACTTTCAACTTGTGTCCTAAATGTAAAAATATCTTTTGCTTGAACCTGGTGTAAGTGTACAATATATTCCCACTTGATTGTGTCATTGTGTAAATTGGTGATTATTCCAATATCTGCTAGTGCATGTCTTGCCAGTTTAATCATGTGGCATACATCTAAAAGTATATAAACATTTCCCTCTTCTCTACAGGGATGCTTACAAGAGCCATCAAAGTTTGAGCTTATTTTGCACCCCAGTCTATCTGCAGTGGTTAAAGGTTTTGATGTGCCATCAAAAATCACTGCATGAACATAAAGATAGGACTCTGGTAGACATTGTATAGATTCCCGAATAATCTGTGCTTGGATGTCTGCATTGATGTTGTTGGTTAGAAAGTATGCAAAAGGGTATTGCCACATTTCTTTCAAACCAACTACCATTACAACAAGAACATGGTTAGCTGTGTTTTCATTTGGTTCACCCTGGATGCATCGATAGTCACCATTGCCAACAATCTTCCTAGATGTTTTTCAACCAATGCTTGTGCTTTTAACGCCATTTCATCTAGGATAATACTGCAGTCCCGCTGACAGGTTTAACAAGATCCATGAGTGATCTTATGACTTGCATCAAGAAGCCAGGCTCTTCTTCAACATTGGCTGCCCACTTTCTAAGTGTTGATGGACTTGGTAGACCGAGAGCTTTCCATACAAATCTTTAAAGGCGGTTTTCCACTTGCAGAAAATTTTCCGCGGACAGGAACGGAATGCAACAGCAAAAGCTCATGGGCATGCGCATGTGTCACGTGAATGGAAAAGTGCCCGTTCCATTCTGTTCCGAAGACAGTTGAGCCAAGTTCAACTTTTTCTGCCTTTCCTGTGTGGAAAAGCGTCGTATGATTTCAATATCCAATGAAATAACTTTGTTCTGTGACTTGCTTGCATGAAGTACAGGGGCAAAACTCATTTACATCATCATGGCGAACAATCTGGAAGTTGCAGAACAAGAACTTGCTACTTTGGATACTAGCTTTTTTCAGTCACAGCAGCATACAGAGCAGCTTGACGAAGGAACCAACAGTGGGAATGGGGATTCACTGGGAATGCTAAGTGAGGAAGTTAGGACATATCGCTGTCTCTGAGACAGGTCATGTAGAGCATTTAAAGACATTCAGCACTCTCGAATCATAAAATATGCAGATGATACTGTCATATATCTCACTGATAAGTAGTTGAAAAATGTCCAGCTACGTCTTACAGAGGATATGGGTTTGATCTCGAAATGGCTTAAGGAAAACGAGCTTATCATTAACATGAAGAAGGGTAAAACTGAAGCGCTTTTGTTTGGGACTGCAAAACGGGTAAGCATGCAATCAGAGTCTTTGACAGTGCACATTGATGGATTTGCAATAAGAAACACCGACGAGTACAAGTATCTGGGTGTATATGTGAACAGCTCACTTGATCTTAATAGCCATTTTGAAAAATCCTATAAGAAAGCAGCAGGAAGACTTAGGCTTCTGGCCAGACTAAGAAAACATCTTGACTTACAATCAGCCAAAAAAATATACTGCTCTATGATCTTGCCTGTTTTTACCTACTGTGGTGTTCTGCAAATGAATCCGTCTGAAACCAGAGTTAAACAGTTGACTGCATTACATGAGCGATCCATCAGGATTGTTTATGGTAATGAAAAAAATAGTGACGGGCTTCCATCAGTGGTGAATACGAACAAGATCCGAGTATGTAAACTTGTGAGAAAGTGCATTGATAAAGACATCTGTCACACATTCAAAGATCATTTCATCTTACAGAATCATGGCAAACATACAAGAAATGCTAACAACAGCTTGAAATTACCAAAAATTAGAACTGAATATGCCCGCAAGTCGTTTTATTACACTGGCACAAAGATCTACAATGACCTGCCTCTAAAAATAAGATCAATTGCAAATGCTACCCAATATGAGAAGAGCCTCAATGCCTATTTTACTTAGATCAAAAAATTCAACATCAAGGAGCAACATCAAGACATCATGACTGGGCCTTTTCAGTCAACTTTTGTAACTTATTTTTCAACTTTTATACCACTTTTATATGCTTTTCAAATTTCTATGTCATTGTAAAATTGTAACTAGGGACCCTTTATTAGTTTTAGCTTATTTTACTGATAACAGCAATTATATGCTGAAGTGTGTCTATCCTGTATAAATAATCGTATTACTATTATTATGAAAAAACAAAATGCCTGGAGACTTATTGCAAATAGCTTGCATATTAATGGTAATAGCATACTGTTTACAAGCTTATTATGAATGCGACAAATGTAAAACATTCTAAACAACTATCTGATCTGTGCAAGATGTTGTTTAACATTGTCGATGCTGGGCCATTGACAAGAAAATTCAAGGTTTAGGCCCAATGGATTTGGTCGTTTCAAGAAACTTTCATTATGACGGAAATATCTAGACTTTATTTCATTAGGGGACAAAGGGGCCTACAGGTCAAGCTTGGCTTGGAAACAAATTAGGCCTTCATATTGCCTTGGCCCACCAGTCAAATTTTCCTACAAGATGCCCTGAATATGTGAAATAGATCATATGTCATCTATAAGCTATATGAATTCTAATATGAATTCTTTGAAATGAACTTTTAATTTATTGTTAGCTAAAGAAGAACAAATGCAATGGACAAAATGCCTATGCCCTATACTGCTATACTGCAAAATTAAAGGAGAACTTTCGAAAATGTCTGAAAAGAAGAGAAAAGGCCATGAGATCAGGAGCAGGAAGGACCCACTTGCCATCCTGTCAGTATTATAAGGAGCTGCAATGTATAACTGACACATTTGCCAATAGGCCAACTTGCAGCACTGTTTCACTGACTGCCAATCCAAACATGTTTGCACCCCCATCCCCCTCAAATTAGTCTCAGACATATCCTGATTTTGCAGTTGATAGTAGCTTACATGAGAGATCGGTGCCCTCCTGCAACTATTGTTGTGCCACCTCCTGCTACAGTTACTGAAGGACCTTCTAATAAAAAGAGGAAAAAGGATATGAAGGATGATGTAAATAGTTTATTGATGGCATCGATAAAGCGAGATCTCATCGCTACTGAATCAGCAGAGTCTAATGACAAGGACCCTGACACATTTTTTTGCTTGAGCTTGCTGCAGGATTTCAAAGAATTGTGTAAAACTACCGAGTTTTACAGGGTAACAAATGTACAGAAATAATAGAAATAAGTCACAAAAATACACAAGGTCCTTTGTAGCAATAAATGTCTCTAATTCTTTCATGCACGATATATAACAGCAACTTCCACTGACAGTGACTATAATGCAACAAACTGAGTAACGCTAACGGCAAACAACAAATTCCAAATCGACAATACTCTAAACACGAACGACGACTTTGACTGTAACTCCAACTTAACGACAACTGTTAACGACGACTTCACATAACGACTGACTACACCAAGGCTTCCCAACGGGGTCCAGGTGGACCCCCAGGGGTCCACAGTGCGATGTCAGGGGGTCCACATAAAAATGCTATGAGTGCACATATGAGTGCATCTTATAAAACTTGATGCACTTCTCGTAAGGTGCTGGATGAAATAAATAAACGATGGCTAGTGTGGACTGTAACACATCCTAGTCGATGGAGATCACTCTTCCCGAAAGAGTTGTATTTGTGAATGTTATCATCACTTTGACACGTGTGAGGCAGGCTCACCCATCCCTGGGATGGAAATGTCATTAACTGGGGGATTATGGGAGTGGTTGGAAGGTGGCCCAATGTGATGTGTTACAAACATGTGAGCTCCGATATTTGACAAAGGATATTTCAAGTGACGAACTGCTTGTTGACGGATGTTTGGTCTTTTCAAGATGTGAAGGAGAAGCTGTAGCACCAGTGGCAACGTGTAAGGTCGAGAATTATTGTTTCAATAATCATCTTTATTGGTTCATTGGATTATCACTATATTGGTTTTATGGGTGTATTATCGTCTTCAGTTTCTGCATTGGAATTGTGATTTATCATACTTTATTTTTCAACCGTTATAATCAAACATGAGCAAAAGCAAGAAGAAATGTAGACAGTATGATCCCTCTTATATTCAATATGGATTTATCAGCAGTAAGAACAATCCGCTACACCACAGTGTCTTATCTGTCTGACGCAACTGACTAATGCCTTGATGAAACCCGCTAAACTTTCTTTGCATCTCAACAAGTGTCATCCTTCATTGGCTAACAAGCCCAAAAAATACTTCGAAACGCTCAGTAACAGTGCCCGTGCTTCGTCATCAAAATTGAAAGACTTCGTCATCAAATGTAATAGTGCTTCTGGACTCACTGCATCGTACAATAGTGCTCTTTTGATTGCTAAGCAAGGTCGACCACATACAAGTGCTGAGGATCTCATCATGCCCGCAATCAAGGAAGCGTATAAAGTAGCCAATATTTCCAATCCAGAGTCTGTTCTCAAGAGTATACCTCTATCTAACAATACCATTTCCTCTCGCATTGCTGATATGGCGGATGACGTTAAATCTATGTTTATTCAAGACCTGCGAGACAGCAAATTTTCATTAACTGTTGACGAAAGTACCTTTGCAAATCAGTCTGTGCTTCTTGCTTTTGTGCGCTATGTCAAAGATGTCAAAATATGTGAGGAGTTGCTTTTTATGAAAACCCTCATCAACACTACTGGGGAACACGTGTGTAACGCAGTCACCAACTGTTTTAAGATAAATGATATTAGCATTCATAACATGATCTCCGTTTGCACGGATGGTGCGCCATCAATGATCGGTAAAAGAAAAGGATGTGTTCCCAGATTACTTGAAGACAGAAACGTGTTCATCATTCACTGCATTTTACATCGTGAAAATCGTAATCATATCGCCATTCTTCAGACCGTTGTTTCTGCTGTCAATAAAGTAAGATCACGAGCCCTTCAAGACAGGCTTTTTCAGGATGCTTGCCGTGAAGAAAGTTGTCATCGGCTGGTTTATTCTACAGACGTACGTTGGCTTTCCATGGGTGACTGTCTCACCAGGTTTGTCTTACTGTTTGATACAGTTTTGGAATTTTTGCGAGACAGAGACGCTGCTCTGAGCGATTCACTTATTAATAATAAGATCAGTATATTGTACTTAGAGGAGATATTTCGTAAGCTTAATGAACTGAACTTATCTTTGCAAAATCAGGATATCACCATTGTGCGTGCGAAACAACAAATAAAGGCGTTCATGAACAAGTTGGTTATTTGGAAAATGAATGCCGCAACGCACAACTTTTGTCACTTCCCCAGTTTAAGAGCCGAGGAACTTGACAGTGATATACAAGCAATGATTGTGGATCATTTGTCCTTTTTATATGAAAATTTTCAAACTCGTTTTGAGGATCTATTACAGCTGAACATACCACCGTTCGTCGATCAGCTTCATAACATGACAATGGAGGATGTTATGGGTCAGCCTGAGTGCATTCAGATTGAGCTGTGCGAGGCTATCGCTAACGAGCGAATGATTCAGGCTTCTGAAATAAACTGGGTCAAAGTGTACCCGCAAAATTCAAAAAAATACCCAAGTTTGTACGAAAAAGTGGAACCTTTTATAATTAATTTACCAACGTCCAATGTGGCGGAAAAGGGGTTTTCACTTTTGCTTCATTCGTTTGCAAAACAGCGAAGGAGCATGCACCTGAACAATAATGCAGAGATGAGACTTCGTCTCAGTGACTTAGAACCACGGATTTCGGTACTTGTGAAAAATAAGCAGCCGCAAGGCTCTCACTGAAAAGCTTTTCTGACAGGACTGTTTGTCATTTTATTGATAAATGTCGTTTGTAGAATTAAAGATTTTAATTAAAAGTACTGGTATTCTTTGTGTTTGGGATACTGGGAAATCAAGTATAGCAGAATAAAAAGGTCGCCTTATCCGTGCCACGTGTTTTTGGCTTCTGAATTATCAGTGAAAAGGATTTATTTATCCATTTGATAACCTTACACATGTACAGTATGTATATTGCTGCATTAACTAAGAAGTGCTTTGATCATAGAATCTGTACAATGGAAATCGGGATTGATATGTAAACCCAGTAAAAGAGTCAAATACATACGAAGCGAAAAAAATTACTCCACAGGGGAGTCTCTGGGTTACCTTCCCGGCAGTGTAGATCTTGAGCGTCATATATCAATACTGAGTAACAGAAGCCTCAAACTCTTTCCCATGCATCAACTAGTTATGCAATACTACATAAGCGTTGGTTACTGCAATGACAACTTCCTCTCTTGCGATACTTGCTCTGCAAAAAATCCGAAATCTTGATACAAGTATCCCACATCTATTTTCGATGATACGTCTGCAACGTGAAAGTCTGTAATTGACTATTCGTTCTTCCATGGTGAGTGAATCTCTAGGGTATGGTTTCATCATGTTAGTTCTGAGAGGAAATGCTTCATCTCCAACAAATACAAAAGGAAACTTAAACTCACTTCCCCACATTGACTCAGCTTCTGGTATATTTAATTTGTCTTCACTAATAGCAAGTCCTAAATTACAACTAGAAAAGACTCCTCCATCGCTATTTCTGCCTGAGTCACCAATGTCTACCATCATACACTTGTAGTTGCTGTCGCATACAGCCATTAGTACAATGGAATGTGTATTTTTGTACTTGAAAACAGTGGATCCTGATCTTGTAGGTGCTTGCATCACAATAAAGTGTGCCATCAATTGCACCAATATAGTGATTAAACTGCCACTTTCTTTCGAATCCCTGAGCACTATTTGTCCATTCACACTCTAATGATGGACAGGGCAAATAGTCTGCTACCAGTGATTCCCAGATAGCGTTTGAAGTCTCATACATTATTCGTCCAATGCTGGAAGGGCTGATACGAAAACGTGCTGCAATTGTTGTCTGTGCATCACCCGTAAAAAGATATCTAAGTGTAACACTTAATCTTTCACTTGGACAAATGGGATCTCTTGTCTCAGAACACTTCTGTATCATTGGAGCCACTATTGCTAATAGTTGTTCATATTTTGTTGGGCTCATGCGGAAGTAAGCAAAGAATAGGGCATGATCTTGAAGCATCATCTCTTTTATCAATAAAGGACATTCACCTTTCACTTTTCTCTCCTGGTAAACTTGTCTCACCCACATTTGCTTTTTGCACGTCTTCTCACTCATTAGATTTCGAAGTAGTAGCAGTTTCTTCGTTGTCGTACTTAGGCGTACCATTTTATAAAAGACTGTTTTCCTGTCCTGGCCACGTAGAAATGTGGAGATTAACAACGGACACTTTTCTGTTCCGTTCTGCGGAAAATTTTATTTTCCATTCCTGTCCGCGGAACATTTTCTATAAGTGGAAAACTGCCTTAACCCCTTGGACTGTAGTAATGAAGAGTTACAGCACATTCTTTACTAGATTTTTCATATCTACGACCTGTGTGCTTATCATTGTTCCTTGATTGGTTTTTAAATAGATCTTTTGTCATTTCATTAAAGTTTTGCACAAACACTTGTGCACTGTCATTTGAAAGGTATTTGTAGCTATGTAGTTTTTTATCAGACAGTGTATTGTTTTTGTGTTAAGGATATTTGTGCTTGTAATCGTTTGATCTGTATATTTTTTTGAGACCATTGATGTCAGTTTCCTAATCCTTTTGGTTGGTGATTCTACATAGGAGTGTTCAGGGTGCTCCTTTCTAATGGCTGATGACTTATTAGTGCATGGTGGCATCTTCTCATTTGTAACTTGTATTCTTGGTGGCTTTCTGATATTGCACTTAGTTACTAAATGCTTAGGAAAATCAAAAATTTATGGAATAGCATCAGGTTTCAGACGCTTCCTCTTAACACACAAAGTGGTTGGCAATTCAATGTCATTACAAAAATAATCTGATGGTTTGAAGTGCTTCTCACTTAACACAGAGCTGTTGCTTGGTGTCCATTCATCTTGCTTGGTGGCTATTATCCATTTTTTAAGCAGTTCAGGGTTATTGCTTAGAAACCTATGCAAAATTTTTCACTACATCATAAAATATATGTGATTAGAATTTCAAAATGAAATATATATTTGTTAAGATATATCCTATAGTTATATCACTATTCGCCAAATGAATGAAATACTTCCTGTTCATATATTTCTGGACCAATATCTAGGGCATCAGTTGATTGCTTTCAACTTTGCCATTTCTAAACTGGGAAAACTTCAGGCCTGTACATACACTGCAGTGCACCCTCTGCTCTATAGTGAGTTTACATCATCAATGCAATAAGTAAAACACCATTATGATGATAACTTCTTGTATATACTTTTACTTACTTGTGGAAGGTTAATGGTTTGTTTACGCCTTCGCTCCATGCAATACATTTGAATGCTGAACAAGATTTCGGCATTATTAAATTCGTAACACAAAGTCAAGATTCCTAAATATGTACTATATCATATACATATTTGTGAATTATTTACAAGTTTTACAAAGGTTCACCATAACACTATTGAACATATCAAGCGGACCTGTATTAGAACAGCATTACTACAGAGTTTTCTTCAAGTTTTCACTAGTACGGAGGTTCCCTCATTTGTCTGTTGCCTTTGTATAGCTACCATCTTGGCTCTCCTAAGTTGCCACGCATCACGTGACCTAGTGCACACTCTAGTTTCCCTAACTCTATGATCTAAGGTCACTGATTATACGGATATGTAGCACAGTTATAATGCTGACTCACAGGTCCGAGACCATAGGCCACATTGTTCTGGTGGTGTACTACTTTCCATTAAAAATGACATAATGAGATTCTGTTCACGGATCTTACCAGAACTAAAAGATATGATTACTATTAAGATTAATAAGGACTTGCTCCTTATCTGCCATTACTGCAGCTTGAAAGTAGCACATGTTGACAGCCCAACAGCATATCAACCAAAACAACGTTTGGAACTCGACGTGAAAAACGTTGAGAAAGGGCATCCCCTTTAACTGGGCATGTGCAATAAAAAAGTGTGATGAAATCAACCTGTGCAATGCCGTCTGCCATCGTGGTTGCACAAGGTCCCTACTATCATTATTGGAGATGTGTCTCAGTGAACAATGCCCTTGAAACAAATATCTAGTACAAGTAGATTTCGGAAATAGTAATTTCATCCTTGTCCCAAATTTTCTCATCTGATTTGAAAATATTAACAAGTTTCATCCATCTATTATTGCATACTGCAAATCTATCAATCACTGAATCAACATTAACTTTTATGTCTTTTTGTGAGTACAAAAGTGCTAAGCTGTTAAGTCTTGTTTCACTCATGGTGCTATGGAGATATGTTTTCAGAATTCAAGGAATGTTCACAAGCACAACATGTAAATGGAATGACTGCAAGAATTTTTAGTATTGTTGCAATATCTGGAAATGATATTCAATTCTTTTCCCTAAGTGTTTCTCTACTGGTTCCAGGCAGTTCTTCTTGAGGACATTGAATCCATTTAGACCCCCAGATATCAACCTCTTGTAAAATACTAGTAGCATTTGGTAGGCCATCAAGGTACTGAATACATACATTCTTAAAATCCTCTTTCCAATGCTTGTCTAGCTATTGAACGCTGATTTGATCTGTGTTTTCTTCCATTGCTCATCTGCATTGCTGATTGACTGATCAACCATATTATATTGTGATGAGGAATCTGAACGATCTAAAAATGCTTGAGTGACTTCTGTTAACACCAGGTGAGTGACAATTAGGAATAAAAGATAAACTCTTGAAAACAATGGATTTTGCCAGATATCCGATCAGGCAGTTCGTGACTTAAATCATCACAGAATGGTATTGATATATTGAATGTGAAATAAGTATCCGTTGGGTTATTCTCTCTATGCCTTTGTTTAGCACATACTCTAGGATACCACACTGGAGCATCTACTTTGGAAGCAATATCACATGCCTGTCTGAACCAAGAACAATGGTAAACATCATACAATTGTGAGCAGGTTTCAAGAACATTAAAGATTCAATCTCTTGTAAACCACAGAGCACATCAACCTCTGCACCTTGAAGCTGGTAAGAAGCATGTGTGGTGTTACCAAGACAATAGAGAGTTTACGCAATGACAACGGGAACGGGAACGATAACCATAGAGGTCAGCCGTATCGTTTCCGTTATTGTCGTGGTACATTTGATTTAAGCATTAGCACCGGTAGGGCTTGGGCCTTTACATAAATCACTGTTTGACGTAAGATGAGAGCTAACATCCGTACCTGTATTGGAAGGGCGGAATAAAACCTCCAACATAAACACTATCCAACAATTGTTAAACTCTAAAGATATGGCTGAAAACAACGTAGATGATGCTCTTTTTATGGCGCATGATTTAAATGTTATTAACGAAGAAGAAATGGCTCTTATCAATATGGAAAATAGACCTAATAGCAGTCTGGTTATACCATACTGGAAGTATGAAGCATGTGACCTTGATCAGATATCAAATGATGAGTGTAGGGCTGAGTTTAGATTCGAAAAGAAGGATATTTTTGACTTGAAAGACATATTTGACTTGCCAGAGGAACTTCTTACGTACAATCGTCTTAGAGTCGATGCTACAGAAGCCATCTGCATCCTTTTGAAACATGTTGCATACCCCTGTCGATATTTGGATTTAGTTCCACGATTTGCGAGACCAGTGCCACAAATCTGCATTATTTTCAACACTGTGATGAGAAAGCTAAATGAACAATGGGGTTTTCTGCTCAATACCTTTCAAAGAGAACTTTTGTCACCGGTAAACCTTCTAAGATACGCAGATGCAATGTATGCTAAAGGTGCACCATTGAAGAACTGTTGGGGGTTTATAGATGGGACTGTGAGGCCCATATCTAGACCAGGCATAAATCAGAGAGTGCTGTACAATGGACATAAAAGAGTACATGCCATCAAGTGTCAATCGGTTGCTACACCAGATGGACTGGTTGCTTTTCTTCACGGACCATTTGAAGGGAGAAGGCACGATAGTGGGATGCTGAGAGAGTCTGGACTCCTGCAGTTACTTGAGGAGCATTCCTTTGCTCCAAATGGTGACATAATGTGCATTTATGGGGACCCTGCATACCCCCTTCGTCCACAACTCCAAGCTCCATTCAGAAATGCAGCTCTAACGGAACAGCAACAGGAATGGAACCAAAGAATGAGTTCAGTTAGGGTCAGTGTAGAGTGGCTGTTTGGAGATACTGTTAACTATTTTAAATTTTTAGACTTTAAGAGACATTTAAAAATCCAGCTAAGTGCCGTAGGAGAAATGTATATTGTATGTACATTATTAAAAAATGCAAGAAATTGTTTGTATGGTAGCATTACATCAGAATTTTTTCAAATTGACCCACCACGCATAAGGGATTATGTTAACCAGCCATAATATTACCTGATTGATTTGATTTCGTTTTTTCTCACTATGTAACATGTATAAACTTTTGGGAATGTAACTAGACAGGTAGAAATGATGCTGTTTTATGCAAAGGACGAATTGAAAGAAATTGAAAACTTCATATCAGCAAATATCACAACAGTCATGTCAAAGTGGCTAATAAAATAATAAAAGTAACTTATTTTGTCAAAGAGTGAATCAAAGCGTTCTGGTCTTGTAGCTGCTTTGAAATCTGCACCAAAATTTCGTTTTGTCACTTTATTTGGCTGCAAATAGCATCAAATCTTCTCTCTATATGTGCTCTGAAAAACTCGTTATCTTTGTCTTTACTCTCTCTGCTTTTCGATTTCTCTGCTAATTTGCGCTCTTTTAGTTCAAATTCCTTTCTTCTCCACTCAGTGTCAAATTTTAATTTTTCATTCAGATACTCGAACGTTTCATTTTGAGCCCCCCTTGCTCTTTTCATCTTGAGCTTGTCTTTTAGAGGACTCTCCCATAGTCTCCATCGACATTCTCCTCATCTCTAACCCCTTTTCAGCATTTATTGCCGCCTTATCAGCTTTCTGCTTTGTCACATTTTCATGCTCCACATTTGCTGTTTGAAATAGTTCTATCAGCTCATCAAGCAGCTTATCAATATCATCCATATCTGGCGATATACCACTTGCCCTCTCCTCTTCTCTATGTTTGGCCTTTCTTTTCTCAAATAGGAAGTGAAAACGGTCCCGTGTCGATCTATGGTTCACTTCAAACCTTGGTGACTCTATAACGTTAAGCGAATCTGCGATTTTCTTCCACTTTTCCCCCCTCTCTGGGCTGCCAGCCTTCGTTATCCAAAGTTCAGAATTCAAAACCTCTCTCAAAAGAAGCTCATCGTGGCTACTTGTCCATTTAAAGCGTTTCCTTCAGTAGCAAAATAAAGTTATAGAATAACTTATTGTGTTAGGAATAGGGAAATTTATGTTTGTGTTAAAAATACATTCATATCTCATCGCCACTAGTAGTACTAAACCATTACAGTGTTGTAGAGCATAATAGACTAGAAAGTTATGCAATCGGTCACTTCACTTTCAGTTGTCACGCAATTTTATTTTACTACTTGGTGAATATATGTGTATAGATCCAGGTTCACTTCAGGCCAATGAAATGAGGTAAAAATGACATAAACACGAAAGCTGGAGTCTTCTGAAAGAAAGCGGCATTCTTTTACGTGATAGTGAAATGGAATATGCTAGTAAAAACAAGCTAAAAGCCAAACTCTTACCCAATAGTCTTCGGATTTGATGGTAAAAGACTTGGTGATGCCATTTTAGTCTTTTTCTTCACTTGAAAGCTAAGCGTTTTTTGTACAGTGCTATGGTTGTCAGAGAACGATAGATCTGATTTCTATCGTTCTAGAACACTAGGTGACAACGATAACGTTAGGGGAATCACCATCGGCGCGTGCGCACTAAGCTGAAACGGCTTCCTATGGTTATCGTTATCGTTATCGTCGTCCTTGCGTAAACTCTCTAATGTCTACCTATAACTAGTTCTATCACAGAAACAATAGTCCAGAGTATAGATAGGTTAGAAAAAGCAGCAGAAGAGGACCAGTTTCATGAACCATCAAAAGTATCAGACATTTCTTTTAAAGCAGCAATGATGGGTTTATACATTTCCTAAGGAACCTCTCTAGTCCATCTATCTGTGAAATGTATCTAGTTCTGCAAACATCAATAAGGGTTGAATCTCAATTGTATGGGAGGTATTCCATCATCATCTTCTGTAGCAAGGCCTGTCTCTTTGGGCTATTAAAAACTCCCCAGTCTTGTCATATTTCCATCATATCCTTTACTGTTTGCAACTGACAGGCAGGGGCAACACATAGATTCAACCTGTGAGAGGCACAATGTATGTAAATAGCTAACTCATTCTGATTAAGAATATCAGCAGCTACTCCCGAGTACTTTCTGGCCATATTAGCTGCTCCATCATACCACTGGCCTCTGCAATTCGTAATTTCTAAACCTAGTTCACCTAGAATGCAGTTTAATATCTTATCAGAAAGAGCTTTCCCTGTGACACTCTCCTCACAGAGAATAACTTGTATAAATCTTTCATTAGTTTTATCCTCTCAGTCTATATATCTCAAGACATGGGATATCTGTTCCTTAGTAGAGCAATCTTCGAGTTCATCAGCAAGAACGGAGAAGAATTTAATTTCCTGAATGTCACTAACTATATTTGCAGTAATAACTTGAGCACAACATGATACTACTTCATTCTGAGTTGTTTTGGATCTATATGTAGCATTTTGGGGGGCTGATGTACCATGATCCTTCAAAGTTCATATCCACTATCCACCCTGAAGTCTAATAGTGCCTGAAAAGTCCCACAGTTTACTGATCCATAATGTGATGAGTCATCTCTATGCCCTCTTAGAGGGATATTGTGTCTGCCACACAGTGGGACTGTCTTAACAATTGGCACTAGTTTGGTCCTATTTGCTGACATTGTTTGGTCTAACATCTTATTATGCATCCAGTAAATTATTTTCAAGAGTGCTAAAACAGTTCTGCTTTGACACCATGGCAGTCTTGGGACTTTCTTACTTGCTCTCATGATCCTGAAAAACTCTAGAGGCACAAGACCGATCATAAAAAGGACTTTTCGTAATCCTGTTCTATTTTCCGGCATTAGAGCCAATGGGATACCCAAATAACACACAGGTAAAGCAAAAGGCACCATAAAGACCTTAGAGTAACAAAGCCATGGGAATCTTGTTAACCACTGATAGTGAAACTTATGGTTTCTACCAGAAAGTTTCTGATCTGGAAATTGAAAGTTTAAATCTACCTTTCTACAATTTCAAATGTGTGCACATAGCTGAGTCTATCAGTATCAGAATAAAAGGAGCCAGCATCATAGTTAAATTTTCTGGAAAATGGGCTTTATCATCCAACTTATCTTTATCATTACTTTCCAGGATGACTCTGTGAACTTCTGGTGTCTTAGTTCTATCAGAGGCAACAATGGATATATAGGAAGTTTGAGATATAGATTCCACTTACCTTAGTTTTGGGAAAGACAGTGTTAGTTGATGACTTTGTACAGAATGTACTTGACTTTTGTTGTCAATAATGAATACAGGACCAAGGTGGTCAGGATTGTAAAATGCCTTTTTGATTTTTGGCTGTGCACAACCTGACCACATTAGGTATGCAATGAACACTCTGCATTTCTCTTTGATGGATCAGTGCATGAAGTAGAGAAACAGCATGTCTACTACCAGTCTTACAATAAATGGACCGAATTGGTACTTCTAAAACACTTGCTAATGCTGTAAGACATATAAAAGGGATACAACTTCCATTTTAGAGAATTAAACAATGCTTCGAGCTTGACACAATGTGCATAGTTCTGTAGGGACTTATCAAAATGATCACTTGCTTGGAATGTTATTGACTGGAAGAAAATTGTGTCAAGAAAGCCAGAAGTTCTCTCAATTTCCAGAAGGGCAATGAAATGTGGGTGTGAAGCATAGTAATAAGGAAAAAGATAAAGTTCAGCAGAACAAAGAGTTCTGACTTGATGGGAAGAAGACTCATTTCCAGTTAAAAATAGAGAGCAAGCATTGTTTCATTACTTTTCAGTACTTTTATCTTATAGTGTTGCATTGTTTGTTTTGTTATTGTTGTATACTCTGACATTTACATTGTTCAGACTTTATGCATGCTCCAAATCTATACCCCCTATGTTAGGCCATTGTTAACATTAAGGCAGTAGTATGGAAGGCACCTAAATCAGAATCAGAAAGCTAACCAGTAAAAAAGAAATGCTTAGCAGATAGAGCCACATTGGACATTTGAAGTATGCAAGGAAGTAAGAAGTACTTACTGATGAAATTTAATTCTTATTGTATCTGCTTTAATTCATTTAATCCATAGCCATATGGTAGTTATAGCATAGTTTATTGTAGGATACTTTCTAATTATCAGATCGAGTTACATACATACATAGAATCCGATTCATATCCAGGTGTCACGTTATGCAAATCCAAGTTCGGGTTGATCCAAGCAATCTATTTCATCATCAGCCTATGTCATTATGTAGCTGTACGAGAATGCGCAGTGCAAGAGCCACCTAGTTGTGTATGCCTCGAGCTAGCCAGTTGTGTAAAAGTTCATTTTGCGTTCGAAGTTGTTGGAGAATCTTCACAAGACTTCTACATCGTTGAGACTTGATGATGCAGGAATAAGGGATACGTTGATATATATAATTATTTTTTGTTTGATTTCCAGTGTATATAATTATATCCTAACTGCATCTTCTTAAAGTTTGTGTTTTTGGACGTGGCCTGGATATGGCCTCCGACTCAGAGTGCGAGTCTGCAAATGATGTTGCCCCTAAAACTGTAACGGAAACTAAGGGTTTCTGTAGGAAATCATAAAATTCTATGTTATTTTGGTCTGTTTTAAAGAAGATGCAGAGTAGCCTAGATGCTAATAATACTATGCTTTATCATCTACTTGCTGATTCACAAAGCACCCCACTCTCCATGCAAGATGATGGTGTGTCACCTTCACACAGGTTACGTTTACATCAGCTCAGTCTGTGAGCACCCGAGCTGCTCAGTCAGCACAAAACTCTGCTGCTCAGTCAGTCAAGAATGCGGCTGCTTTCTCAATACCAACTGTTAATGCTTAGTTAGTCCATAATATAGCCAACGTATCACCATCTGCAACAGATATCATCAGATCTTCTGAAGAGGATGCTGTCAGTCTATATGGGGGTGGAGATTTTGATCAGCAGGGTACTGAACTTACAGTTGATAACACTGAGTTGTTACAATTTATTGACAACTCCATTATATTATCTGAGGAGGCTGGTCCACCTCTCTCTGAAAAACTTGTTAGGATTTTAAATGCAATATATCTAGCAGAGTATGATACCAGTAAGAGGAAAGACTTATTGAATAAATACCATATTCCAAGCACGTGTGAAAGTTTTCTAGTACCAGAGGTCAATCCTGAAATGTGGCAGAAACTCCCTTCACATGCCAAACGGGGAGATATGGCCATTTTTACACAGCAGGACACAGTTCTTTGCATTAGTAGCGTCATACCCTCAATTGGCCTTTTGTCTGCTTGACAGTCTAAAGAAACACCCAAGTATCAGCATTTACTTGCTAAAATCATTGATTCTGTTGCTCTTTTGGGACATGTGAATAGAGAACTCTCATTTAAGAGAAGAGAGTTACTCAGACCTACTCTTAGTCTGGATTTTAGACAGGCCTGTTCCTGTAATATGATAGTGGGACCTTTCCTTTTTGGGGATGATTTACTGCAGGTTATTCGACAGTTGAGAACAACCAACTGTCTGGTCAAGTCTGTCACAACCGATTTTCAACAGGGCAGACTGTGGCCATCTTGTTTTACTGCTACAAGCTCCTTTTTCCAGGTCTCCTTTGTTAGGCCAGAGGAGGATGATCAATTGGACTCCCTGGCGAAGCCCAAATCAAAACCACTTCCCACAGAAGTTCCCTCAAGGAAAACGATACAGGAGGAATTGCTACCACTGCCTCTGGCGAGCAAAACTATCCAGATTTTCTAGTATCAGCCTCATTTCGTACTTGAAGAAAAGAGTTGGGTTTTTGTAAAGCGGGACAGATTACCAATCATATTGAATCCTGGAAACAAATTACATCTGATAACACTATTTTGCAGATTGTAGGGGGAGATATCATTGATTTCCAGCAGGCTTTACTTGTCCAGATATCATACCCACATACTTCTGTTTCTAAGGAGACATGTACCACTACTTGAGAAGGAGTTGAAGTCTCTATTTGAAAAACAAGTACTTGTGCACCCAGACAGTGAGGCTGGACAGTTTATTTCTCCTCTCTTTTCTGTCCCTAAGAGTGATGCTACACTTAGACTTATTTTACACCTCAAAAAGTTAAACACATTTGGAATACAAGTGTGATATATGTGTGTGAATATATGTGTAAACCCATATATGTGAACAGATTTTTCAGGGCTGTACAAACCAAAGCGAGGCTTTCATTCTCCCAAGTTCTTGTGGCTATCCCCATTGTGTTGCCTTGTATCATGATCTCACTTTCTTTCGCTATATTTGCAAGAACATTTCTCCTTTTGTATTTTCCTATGCATGTCTTGACCCTCGACATCTCTTTGACGTCACACATTTGCAAGCATTCATGTGGGTGCATTTTACTTTTGATTTCATAAGTGGACGCAACTATAATATATTATAAACCAGTTTGACATCCGCCAGGAATCTTATTGGTTCCCAAAAATAGTCAACTTGGGAGATTACTATGGGGGAATGCATCAACGTGTCAAACGGAAGTGAGGTGGTCATAAGGAGAACAATCCTCTAGATAAAGCCTATGTGAAGGAGAACGCCATATGAAAGAGTATCAGGACAAAGAAGATTATTTTTAGGCTTAACCTTAAGGCTGCATTCAGACTGAATGCTAGTAAAAGATTGTTGGTTGCTATTTGCAAGTATGCGCTGGATCAGCAGATCTAATGTCCAGAGTGGGCACTTGTGTTTACTCATTCTGTGGAAGAAATCCAAACAGAAACAATGGAAATAAATATGATAGCTGATATCTAGCATTTCAAAATGTATCATATTTCTCTAAGTAGATTGCTTTCCAAAGCACTGTATGCAGATCCATTACTGTTGCTTACTTCAACTTGCTGCTTCAGATTCTTTGGCCATTTCCTTTTCCCTTCTGATTCCTTTGTGATTCACCTCACCTTTGTGAACAGTGTGGTTCTTGCAGTGGGGACGTCATCATCTCCACTTTTATCTAGGCCACTTGACATTGACTGTTGAGGATCAAACCTTTCCACAAATTATCCTTCAAGATCTGATTGATCTATAGGATTTTCCAAAGCACTTTCTGCTTTATTGACACAATCCACTCCTCTCAAGTATTTTCAGCTTCAACAGACAGTTGAATACACTCTGGAGCTGTCAGTGTTGTTAGCAGCAAATTACAAGATAACATTTCTGCATTTGCATGCAATAGACTTTGTTCAGTGGTTGGCCAAATGACTAAACATTACTCAACAACTCCTCAAAACAATAGAAGTGTAGTCTTGCTCACTCAACATTATTGACCGAGATCAAATGTTACTAAACAATGCTCAGCATCACTATACACCACTGAACATAGTGGCAAACGGACTCAACATTTCACTCAACATGTCATTCAACATTTCACTCACCTTTGTTCACTGAACTTTATTGAGTCATTTGGCTAGGGCTGTAAAAGATGCTTGTCTAGATTATTTACAGTTGCCCTTAGACACAAATACACTACTAAATGCTGGTCTTTACAAGAGCCTTGTGCATTCTCTGGTGATGAAAAGGTGTTGAGCCAAGACACAGGAATAACATAGAAAGATATGGAAAGGGTTCAAGATATCATAGGGGTTTTACATCTATGATGTCATCTAGTAGGGGGGAATTGTTGATATTTTATGTTTTACTACATATGGTTAGAGTGGGAAGGGGGCATTTTCCTCTTGTCGACTTTTAATGAGCCATCTTACAAAGATCTTGCTTAGGATAATACTGAACAGAACAATGACCAATATAGGACCAGAGATTGCACAAGAGCAATGTGGATTTTCTGCTAGAAAAGGAACCACTAACACAATATATATATTAAGAACAGTTATAGAAAGATCCATTGAAGTCCAACAAGACCTATACTTCTGCTTTATAAACTTTTCCAAGGCTTTTGACACCGTAAAACATGACAAGCTTATACAAATGCTTCAAGATATAAATATAGATGGTAAGGATTTACAATAAATCAAGAATATGTACTTGCAACAAACTGCAGCAATTAAGGTAAATAACATCATCAGTGGGTATCAAAAGATCGAAAAGGGAGTAAGACAGTGGTGTGTACTCACACCTGAATTGCTTTTGCTTTATAGTGAGATCATACTAAGAACTATAAAACTTAGACCTGGAACAAGAATAGGGGGTGCAAACATTAATAACCTCAGGTATGCTGATGATATTGTCCTGATAGCACAAAGAGAAGAAGAATTACAAGACTTAGTACATACGATCAAGGAAGAGAGTGGAAGTATTGGATTGAGTCTGAATATAAGAAAACAGAAACCATGGTGATATCAAAAAAGAAAGATCCACCAACTTGTGCTATAAGGATAGGCAACAAATTATTACAACAAGTGCATAATTTCACGTACCTCGGCACACAGATATCAGCAGATGGCAAATGCAAGGCTGAAGTAACTGCAAGAATAATGCAAGCAAAACTAGTTTTTGGACAAATGAAACACCTTACTAACCAGAGTATGTCAATGACAGTTCATCAAAGAGTACTTGACTGTTACATATTGCCAGTATTGATGTATGGCTGTGAAGCATGGACTATCAGAAAGGAAATATAAAATCGATTAAGTGCGACTGAGATGTGGTGTCTTTGCAGAATGCATAGAATCTTGTATGTGGACAAAATCAGAAATGAAGAAGTACTTGAAAGGGCAGGGACAATGAGGTCATTAGTTAAAGAAGCAAGGAAGAGACAAGCAGTGTTCTTTGGACAAGTGATGAGAAGAAAAGAACTTGAACATGTAGTGACAACAGGACAATTGATGGGCAAAGAGGCAGGGGCAGACAGAGAGAGAAGATACTTGACAGTATGATGGTATGGTGGCAGAAAGACAAGCCAACACAAAAGATTTCATGCACTTGGAAACATGAAGGGTGAGTTCACTGCAGGGTGAGTGGCCAAGCAGTTCAGTTGGCTTCAGTTAGCTAGCTGACGTTAAGCTTGGTTGTGCTAGGTCAGCAACTGGATGGGTGACTATCCAGATAAACGACCAAAGCAACTCACTCCGCCATCGTTCAGAAGGGACGGCAAGTGTAAAATGCAGGTCACCAGGTCATGTAAAATGCAGGCCTGGATGCGGCATGCACAGTAGGCTTAAATTAGCTGAAAATGCTAGATATAACAGCCTACTCAAAATAAAGTAAACAACAACAAAAACAAAAGATGGAAATCCATGGTAGCCAATGCTATGAAGCATGGCACAGAATGATGATAATATGTAATTGTATGAAATTTGACCTTCGGTTATAGAGTTAACCTACCAAGTGTGATGCTTAAGGCTAATGTAGGTGCTCCAGAGTTGGTTGAGGGGCCTGGGGAAGTACTAGGCATGCCCAGTAATGATGAGAGGGAGATAGACAAGGAAATGATAAAAATTTTATGGGGAGCAAATACATGATATTATTACTGAACGATATGCTAGACATTATAATGGTAAACCAGAGAAGGAAGACATCCACACCCAGTGGCTAGCTCTCATTTCACAAGTATAGGAAGCAGAAATAAGTAATGGTGAAAGTAGCAGGGATGTGAGACAATGGAAGAAAGCCATTAAGGACAGCGTTATGCCATGGGCTAATGAGAAAGAAAGACAAACAAAGGTATTAAAATATCAGCAAGAAGAAGGTAGAAAATACAAGGAAAGAGAAATGTACAAGGAAGCACAGAGCAAACGTGAGGCAGAACTAAACAGGATGAATGAAGGTTACAAAATGTAAGCTAAGTTTGAAGAGAAAGATAGAAGTCAAAGATATCAGGTAGAAAAGGAAATGCGGGAAGAGAAATTTAAAGCAGAACAGGAACTAGTAGAGAAAGGGTAGAGGCAGGCAAATACCATCACATTGATGAGGCAAAGCTCCCAAAATTGACAAGTACACCCTTCAATGGGACTGTAGGTGATAAGGTGAGAGTTGAGAACATGTTTATTACTCAGGTATACAACAAAGAAGACACAGAGAAGCAGCTGAAGATATAGAAATGAAGGCAAAACTTCTTTTGGAATATGAGTAAACTGGTTAAGTAAAACTGTAGTTTCCCACTAAACTTTCAGGGGAGTGTGTGCAAGTTGATTTATTGATCATGTTGATTTAGCCTCATTTTGGTTAGCGAACACATTTGGTTGACAAAGGGAGCATGGAGAGTCGTTAAGAATGAGAGTAAGGAAAAGGCTGTTTATGGTTATGTGAATATCGTGGTTTGCATACCGGGACACATTGGTAAAGGATATCTCTTGCAACAAGTGGGCTTGTAAAGTAGTCTGAGCATACTTCTCATACTTACTGTTCAACTCTGAGTTGAATACATGTGCAAATAGTCTGCTCCACATAGATGCTGTGAACAACAACTACTGTGGCAGGAATATGCCAGCCTCACAGTTCGTTCACTGCAGTGATGACTTTATTTGTTTCTCCCATCTTCAAAACATAGTCTATTAAATTTGAAGTTCAACAGGAATGTGTCGGACAAGAGACTTCTTTCCTTCTTTTGCTTGAGAGGTTAAAAATAACTGCAGGATGTCGTTGTTGGAAAACACAGCTTGATGATGAAATTCAGTACAAGAATCGTGACATCAAATAAAGACATTGTATTGTCTTTATAGATGTATTTTACTTTTGACAATTCCTTTCTAAATACGACATAATGAGTAGACCTAATCAGTAGCTAAGACCTAACAAGACATACTTGGTAAACAAGACCTAAGACATAATCAGACATTTCAACTCAATCATGAGCCATCATCAGTAAAGGGATGGAAGTAACAAAAATATGGCCTTATATAGCCATGGGGGCGTGAATCAGGTCATGCACTAAGTGAATAACTATGGGGCGTGAGAAAGCTCACGCACATATGTCAAAACAACCTAGAGGAAAATCCAAACAAAGGTAGTGTCTTATCAAATTCAACTATAGATCTGATTCATCAGTTCTATCACAACGATGACTTCACAAGGCTGATACCTGGGCAGAAGGATTCTGTTATATAGGAATGTGCGCTTGTGCTTCCTATAGACTGCTTGTTCGATAAGTGACATCCTTCATTGATCCATGTTGTGCGTATCATTATTTAACATGCAGAGAACACGGAAGCAGAAAGAGGAGACACTGTTGTTGATGGTACTCTTACTTGACTCTGACTGACTTTACATTACAGATAACATGGATATATACAGTAACATTGAACAACCCATAAATAAACATGATTTATGTAAAGGAAGGGTTAGGTGGTTGTTAGTTGTTTGTTGAATAGAATCATGTGGCGGTGATTGCGTAGAGAACAACAGAAGAGGTATGACCAAGTGTGCGACGACAGGAGTGACTTATGGCGATGTTCAAGGTGTGCGATGTAGTGAATGTGAATGAATGAAGAGAAGAAAATCAGCATTGACTGAGAAATGGCCTAAGGTACAATGTTTACGTTCACTACAGTTAGCATGGGAAACACTATTCATAAACAGAAAAGATTGTTAATGTGCAATGTAAAAGAGCTCTTTGTTGCATTCAAGGAAAAGTTCCCAATAGCCAAGGCTTCTTTTGCAAAATTTTGCTCTTTGCGTCCAAAATGGTGTATTCTTCTTGGGGCATCAGGAACTCATTCTGTGTGGGTTTGCAAGATGCACCAAAACGCCAAACTGCTGCTTGCTCCCATTGGTGAGAACTACAAAGAACTAATGAAGCTTCTTGTTTGCAGTATGGAAAATAGAGAGTGTATGATTAAGAGATGTCCAGACTGTGCAAAGAATTCTGATGCCATTTTGAATTGTCTGCACATGAAGTTCTCAAATGTTGAAGATGATTACATTCAGTTTTCACAAAGGACAACAACAGACCTCTCCAAACTAGTCTAGCAGCAAGAAACTGTCTCTGAATCTATTAGGCTTGTTATTGACCAGATGAATAAAATAACTGTCCATTCATATATTGCTAACAGGGGTGGCTGGGAGTCCAAATGAACTGCTATTGAAATATTTGCATATTGAGTTAAAGTGTTCAAGCCACGCCCATTAGCTCATGGCATGCCCTTGTCTATGCCATTTCATTTGTAGTTTCATTGATATCAATTAATCATAAGCTTCTTCAACTGCATATCCCTAAACATGTAAGGAAGTAAACAATGCCAGAGAACATAAAAAAGTTCCATTAGTAACATAGTCTAAGTATAACTTGAAATAGCTCAACGTTAGTGTATTTCTCCTATTTCCTACAGAACCTGTCCATGCATCGCCTGTTGCACATTTTGAACCTTGAGACAACGTTTTCATAAAAGTCAGGCTTGCTAGAAATCGATCGAAACAGTTGATGCTCAACCTGCAAGAGCACCAAATGATTTTTCCAGCTCTGGAGCATATGAGATCTGTCCGAAGCAATACATTTCATCATTCGACTAAACACCCGCTCACAGTGGACACTAGTAATGGGTGTTACCACAGCAAGGTCTAGCAAATGAACAACATGTGGTAATGCTTCTTGACGTTCAAATTTCTTACTTATTGTTAGAAGGTCCTGAATACTGGCAGATCTACTGTTCAGAGTAGTTGTGTTCATGTCATTTACTGCTCCTGCCTGACCCTCGTTCCTATCACCAACAATTTGTTTCACCTAGGGTTGAATCATGGTCTTTCTTTCTCCTCTTTGCTGCAATCTCGCTTCGTTCACAAGCAAATTTATGTAAAAGAACTGATATTTCGGTGCAGTTATAAAGTACATTTAGGTTGTGCTCAACAGCAACTGTGTCATTAACAGCAAAGGGGTAGAGCTCTTTCAGGCTTTCTATCAAAGCTCTTTGCTCTTGACTTGAAGCAATTTGTCTTTCATCAAACTTTGCTGGATGTACCAAGTCTACCCATTTACACTTGTTCAAGTTTTGGAATCGCCATGAAATCTCACAGTACAATTGCGTTACAACTGCAATTCTTGTTTCTAGCAGAGATACCTTCCATTCTTCCTCCGATCCATGGTTTTCTTTCATCCTTATTTACAGCAATGGCAAAAGTGCACTTCCGATAGCCTTGTAGGAGGAGTGAATAGCTGAGATGGCTGATTCACATGAAAGCCATCGCGTGTCTCCTGGTTTTGGTAGCTGGTAACCAAGATTTTTTGTTCTTTTCGTATTCATCCTGAAGAAGGTGATGAGCTTATCTGTATGCCTACAGAACTTGGATACCATTGTAAACTGGTTAGCAGACGTCTTGGCACACAGAGCCATTCTATGTGCCATTCAATGGTTGTAATATGCTGCAGGGAAATGCTCTCTTATTTGGGCTTGTACACCATTCAACACTCCACTCATGCTTGCCGCTCCATCATAAGAGTGTCCTATTACCTTTTCAGAGGAAGACTCTGGGGTTATGTTTTAGTCTTCAAGTGTCTGTAGCATGATAGAGGTTAAACCATCTGCTGATTGATCTTCAGAGCAATCCACCACTGCAAGAAGATGCTCTTCAACTTCCCCGTGATATATGAGTCGTACCAAGATAGCAGATTGTTCAACACTTCTCTTATCTAAAGTGTCATCCATCATTACTGATATATATCTCGAGTTTGCTATCCTCTGTTTGATTTCACTATGCACCTCTTCATAAATTGACTTGATGAGATCATTTTGTGGCTCGTGCGAGGTGTATGTCACATGATCTTTGTCTAAAAACATTTTCAAATCATGGTCGTAACATCCTAAAACGTCAAATAAGTCAAGGAAGTTTCCTCGTTTTGATGACATGTTTGACTCGTCATGGCCCCGAAAAGCAAGCCCTTGTGCTGACAAATAGACAGTGGCGTTTATGTGATTCTTCATCACTTTAAATAGCCGGGATGCATTTTGATAGTGAGCCTGACTTTCTCTCTGCTTCGCTTCATCTAGAGCACAAGCAATGTCAACATTCCCTAACAGCTTATAAGCGGTAAAATCGAGGATATGATTCTTTCCAGCTTCATGATGACTGGCCACACTAGATATGTTTCTGCCAGATACTGAGTATCCAGTTTCTTGAATGAAGGACACATTTTTCATCTAAAGGACTATATGTAGGGTTAGCGTTTTACGGAAACGCAACGTCCCAGACAAAATCAGCCCCTGTCAATAGCGAGGCAGTCATGGATAATAGATTAAAGCGAATGGATGCAAGTGAATGCTGCTATACAGGTTGCGGCTGCGAGTAAATACCCGCCATTAGCTGAATATGTGACCTATGGTTCCCAGCCTGGAGGATGAGCTGTGCTATTGACTTCTCGATTTCATTAGCAGCCTGGAGGATGAGCTGTGCTATTGACTTCTCGATTTCATTAGCAACTGGTCACCTAGCAAAAGCTAAATCAAGTCACTTAGTAAGACCTGGGTAACTCAGATATTTTTCCTGTAAAATAATAATTGCAATACAACTTAATGCTACTTTTTAGTACACAGTTGAACTACACGTTAATTCAATAGCAATGGCTATTGGCTTGAAACTAAAGTATTTTAAATCTACCTTTGAATGATCGCCCATTATCAAACATGGCCAGCAGTAGTAACTATTCTTTTCAGCATCACCACAAATCCAAGGGAAGGTTTCATAGACAGAGTTTGAAGACCTGCCCTTAAGTGGTACTATTGGACAGGGTCTGCCTGCTAGTTTAAATTCCAAACGCTGTTCATGGTTTAGTCTGTGTTGGATCGAAAGCAAGGCAAATACTCTACCAACACCAAAGAGAGAGGAGCTCTCACCAACTTGATTCATTTGTCAAAAATTCTCCACTATTTTCTTGCGTCTACTGTCAACAGAGTACAACTAACTCTGAAATGCTAATCATTTTCGGAAATGATTAGCGTGGCTGGCCTCAACAAGTGATGCAGGGTTTGATTGACCGGAGATAACAAAGAACAAGTTGAAGCGGCATCTTTATGGGATTAGGCAATGCTATTGACATAAGGAAAGCAATAGAATATCTTTTATAAACAAGAAACACTATCTTTTTTCATTTAGAAAGGTGACCTTGCATCCACCCATGAAATGCTGGAAAGCAGGTTTAAAAGCAGAGCAGCTGTTCCTGGAACAAGATTATGTCATCAATTCATCAATATGATGTGCTAGATGAAAGCACAGTTGTAGAAAAAAGATGCAATGAAGATTTAGAGTATTCCCTACAACACAACTTGCTAGGCATCCAGCAAAAGCACACAAATGTTTGCATTGAGTAATCAGACTATGTTGCTTGTGTATATGAATCAAAATGGTGGATTGGATTGGTGATTGAAATGGATAGGGAAAAGCAAGATATTAACTACATGTACGGAGCCACATGGCCCATCTAGATCATTTCATTGGCCAGAACATCATGATGACATCTGCTGGGTTCCTATGGCTCATGTTTTGGCAATAGTTGAGGTACCCACAACAGCTTCTGGGAGACACTACCATTTAGCAAGCAAAGATCTCATGGTTCTAGAGAGGACATTTGCTGAACAAATCAACTGTTCATGCTAAAAGAAGCAAACACCAATGGCAACTTTTATTAAACTTGAGTAAACCGTTCTCATTTTGAGGACAACTTTTGCATATGAAGCTCTACAAGTAGCAATGTGACCTTGATGCAAAGTTCACCCTTAAATGATGGGAAAATGGTTGTTTCATCTAGCTACTACTTTGGCCTTAGGGTGGGTGCGCCATTTAAGCAGTAGTATGAAAGAAGGTGAAAAGTGCTTATTTTCTTTACAGTCTTCTCCATATTTAGAGTTATTGCTATGCTTGTTTAGCTCTCATTCTTCAATTCTATACACTTGAAAATACCTGAATTTTGATTTTCAAGTGTATGGCATCTACCCATGCAATTTTATGCAAGGTGAACATATCATCAAAATTGGCACATTTAGCATGGTCTATATTGGGTGGGAAATGACCATATGTTGATGGCCCATAAATCCCACATTGCAAGGAATTTGTCAAAAATACTGTGGAATATTACGTAGAACCTAAAATCCTGCTCATATACACATCCTAGTCAATATCTGTGATGTAGTGGTAAAATATATTTATTTTTGTGATGATTTCATATATAATGACCCTCTTTTGATTTTTGTTTGCTTTATCTCTTACTGGGAACTGTCGTATCTCATTCACTGGTGAAGCCTCCAGACAGATAATGCTCTCTGATTAAAGCAATGTCTCTTTTCATTGTTATTTTTTATTCCAACACCAAGATGTATACTTTTGGGTAATCTTTCGAGTTGCTGCTTTTGTACGGAGTTTGTCTGCAGACCACAAAGAAGTCAGTGTACACCTTCCAACATCCTGGATTCCTTTGACATGTTCTTTGGACAATCAAGCCAGATAAGAAGATGCAAACTTTCATTTGCATTTTGGGTAAAACTGTGTTGACATCTTTCATCATGGCCTGGGGATGTCAATATTTCAACAAGGTGTTTTAATTCTAACTAGAATGCAGTAGGAAGCCTTTGTCTGTCATTGTAGGTAGAAAAGCCTGTGTCTTTGTTAAACTTTTACTTAAACCACGATTACTTTCCTTTTAGAAAAGTTTGTGCTGCCCTTCAAGACTAACATTTGATGCTGGTTCAACTAAATGGTGGGAGTGGCCGAGATTGCCTTCTGCATACTGTGTAAATCCTCTGTATTCTTTGGTGTTGCATTACCATAATATCATTGACTGCTGTTGATTTTTCATATATCATAAGTCATCGGCGATCATCGCCGATACAATACTTCCTGATGATCGGTGAACATCCCCGATGGTCGGCGACGATCCCTTGGCTATGGTGTATGTACAGTGTGTTCCATGGAGAGAATTAGAAATCCAAACACATCTCCTATCCATACTTGTACTTTTAAGGAAAAAGAAGTGTCTTCTCCAAAGCAAAAAATACAAAAAGAAACAATTTTGGGTTCGCAGAATATTTCAAGCTCGCAATGAGCTAGGCCATTTCAATACACTGGTGCAGGAAATGAGATTACAGGACAGATAATAGTTGTCAGGTATTTTGGATTATTCATTCCATTTGGGGTAGTCGGTGTGAATTGTTTTCGTCTTAAGATGTAATGAGCCAGTTTTTTAAATCAACCAATGTGTTTTATCATTTTCATCAAAATTCCTGAGAATGAGTCCAGAATGTTTCCAACACATGCTTCAGCAAGTAGGTCCATTTATGCCAGCAAGAAAATGCAAGAGTAGGTGCCCACTTTCAAAGGAAGAAAGACTCTGCCTCATTCTGAAATATCTCGCAAGTGGGGATTCACAGCAATCAATCTCATATAACGTTCGTATAGGCAAAACAACTGTTCACAACAATGTCAAGAAAACTTGCGAGGCAATATGGGAAGCCCTATCTGAGACATATTTGCAACAGCCTACTACATGTGAGGAATGGGAAGAAATTGCTAAAGACATGCTAGTAAAATGGAACTTCCCAAATTGCATAGGGTCGCTTGATGGCAAGCATATTGCTATTGAGTGCCCTAAATATTCAGCTATCCTTATCCAGCTGTTTGCTGTTTTGTTTCTATCTTTAAAATCCCTTGAAGCTCTGTTATATATAGTAGGAAACTCTCTAATAATCTCCATAAAAAGAGCGTCATTTTCATTTGCTTCGGAAGGTTCTGGCACGTTTAGGCTAGATAGCTGGTTTATGCACTCCATTTTCTCTCTCAACGTGACAAGAAGACTCATCAACAACACATTTTGTAAATCTATTGTTTTTCAAGCTATTGTTTGTCGGGAACCATCGGGAAAGCCAAACATGTTTGACTTACCCAATGATCGGGGATGATCCCCGATGGTCGCCGATAGTGCAGTTTTCATAGGTCATAAGCTATCAGGGACAATCCCCGATCATCGGGAACCTGCATCGGCGATGATTGCCGGTGAATTACGATATATGAAAACCAGGCTTTACCATCTGACAACTTCTCACCTTTTCTATTCCTGTGTCGTGCTCTCAGTGCATTTCCCATTCTTTTTTGGATGTGCCCAATACACTTTTCCTTTATGCCTTTATACCTGGCCTATGACTATAAAGTTTAGCAATACCATCTCTAACAATCTTATAAGTATCACTGTCACCATCTCCTACAAATGTGGCGTGCTTCAAGTGTCTCTCAGAAACAGATCTTTTGAATAGTTTAAGTGCATCATCACCTTTCATACCAGAGGAGGACCCTGTATAATTAATGTCACAAACCTCTGAATGCTTTTCCTGCCATTGCTTATATTTCTCACTACCATTATCATCATGTTAATGTTGTCTGCACTCTTGACAATGTAATGATAGTGCCTCAAAATCTACTACTTCACCTGTGGCAACAAGGATGGCTGTTACTATTCCATACTTGGACGTCAAACCTCTTTCTTACCATCCAGGGGCGGATGCAGCATAAAATCTGACTGAGTTCCAAATACTTGGAGGGGTGGGGTCAAAGTGTGCAAGGAAAATTTTAAGACCACGCCCTTTTATACAGCAAGTAACCGCCCATTTAGTCAAAATTGCTGATAAACATTAAGGAGAAACCTAATGGCTTCCTGTCCCCATAATGCTAAGATGTGTATTATTCTCTCAAGGTAAAGGCATTATGGGGTGCTACCCATTTATTGCTACAGGGTTTGAACAAATACAAAATTGCATAAACAGTCAAAGTTAAGGCCTTAAAAGCACTTGGAAATCAATTGAAATGCTGATTATATACATAGAATAGATAATGAAGCAGAAATTATTATATCACAACTGTCGAAATCATACAGATTTCTGGAAAATTATTGTTTTCCATTTTGCAGGCAATCATTCATATGGTGGCAAAGTTTACTTTAGATACAGGTTTCCCTAGATGATCTGTAATGTTCTATAGGAGAATGGAATTCTTTCCCAAATGGTGGTTATATAACCTCTCTCCTATGGATATAGTTTTTCTAAAACGGTTATCTATTCTGTAATACATCCTTTGATAAGTCTCTAAGTCTGGAGGATTATGTTGATGGAATGAGTATATGTGGTCCCAGAAACGGACGTGACAGGGTATTGAAAGGTGCCAGTGCTTGGAAAAATTCCTTAATTTGAAAATTCTCCAGTCACCATAATGATAATAATGAAGTAAAAATTGTTCATATGGGCATGCTGTTCGATGCAGAAGTTTTCAATGTGAGCAAACAACAGATAATGGCAAAAACACCGGCTTTAATTGATAGGCCTAAAAGTAATGTGCACCCAGATACACTCCTGAGACTAGGTGCACACTCAGACGTCTGGCCTTTTGCTCATGCACACTCGAAATCTCATCGATGAAGGCCATACTCAACTCTGTAGACTGGTCCTTAGCAAAGCTCTCCGTGACATCTCGATCTCGATGGCTCAATGGCAAGCCCAAAAGCCCAGCCTGTCTTTGAAATAACCAAACTTTCCTAATGTTATTTCTTCGTTTCCATGAAACCCATCAGGTAACCCTGTCTATGATTCTTGATGGAAGCAGATACAGTTGGTAAACGTGCACTAAAGGTCGCCATATTAAAAGTCAATAGTGAAGTGAAACAGGATGTGTCTAAACAAAGATGACTTCCAAACAATGGTAGACCAATCAACGAATTCTTACCTACTGACTTATTGTTTCTGATACATTTCATTTCCGAGTTCCACCATTGTGTCTGACTAGGTTCCATCCGAGTTCCAAATCGAAAATCTATTGTCTATTTCTGATCATTTCCGATGCCCAAGGATTTTATTTCCGAGTTCTGTGAGTTCCCAAGGATTGTCCACCGCAGATACAAATCATGACAGTGCTCCGCATAGATAATAGTATTTTTCAAAGTGTAGGCGAGAGAACCGGGAGAGAGAAAAAATAGTTTTTCACTGTCATTGAATTGGATCATGTAACTTTTTGGAAACTTCATTGTAACCCATAATATATCTAGCTAACTTGGACTTGAATGTAATGAAATATCATTTTATTTTGCAAAATCTGACTGAGTTCTGGGCAGCAGGGAACTCGGTCTGGATCCGCCACTGCCATCTGCCATCAATACTAACTGCTGCTGGAATAGCTCCATCAATGTCAGTCCTGTCTGCATTTGGGTTTTTGTTCAATATGCTTTTCCTAATCCACTGTGCTGCCCTTGTCAGAAGTAACTCTACTTCTTGATTTGTAGTTTGAGACACAAACTTGAAGTGTCTAGCATATGAGGCAGTTACTAATGGTGGATGAAGGTTCATCATGCCACAGAAATCTGAAAGAACTGTGTGTCCACCTTTCATTGCATTTGAAACCAAAACACAATGCCTATCTATTTCGAATTTCCAGTTGTTGATTTTGACACTTGAAAATGTTGTTTCATGCTGATAGAGAGATTACTTGAAAATAAACCTCTTAGCTAGGGGATATGCTATACAGACATACAGTCACAGCACTCAAAGTCCATTCAGGGAGTTGCTTTTCTGTAGGAGGAGGTAAAAACGAGTACAAACTATGAATACAAACCTTTAGATTGTCACTGTCAAAGCCTATTCTCCCTGATATTAAACGATCAGTTTGACTTTAAGCAGTACTCTTTATCACAATTATCATCTGGGCTGGGGCTTATTCAAGATGGGGATTATTAGCAAAGTGAAGTTCTTTCATGGGGGCTTATCTGGGGGCCTATGTGAACAGGGCCACTTGGAGGGCTTAGGGTATATTACTCTAGTTTGCCGGAAGTGATATGTTAGTTCCAATGTCCCATCTACTAGTGACTAGTGAACAGAAGCAGATCTTCCTTATTCAGCTATAGGTAAAGACAGTCTTTTAGACAAAAGTGTCAGAAACACTTCTGAATAAACTATACCTTACACAGAACCTTCTTTATGAGCATGGAGAGTAATCAGATAGCTTTCATGTGGTAAATGGAATTGGAGAGCTTCCTTCCATTCAAAAAAGAAAAGTCTACCTGACATTTTTATGGTGGTTGACCACTCTGGTTGAGAAATTTGTCAGTATAAGGAATGTCTGAGGCTGTGTTTCAACTAACCTGAGTAAAACAAAGACAGGTTAACAGTTTTCCTTTTTGTGTAGCATTCCCACCAACTCACTTGAAAAATGGGTAAGTTTGAAAATGGGTCTCAGAGTGGATGCGTTTTTAGGGGCCCTTTACATGAGCAAAGTCAAGCCGGTTTGAGTGTCAGACCGGTTTGAGATTATGGCATGTCTGCACCTTTTTGTTGAGTTTACATGTAGATTCAGATCGGCCCGAAGTGAAGTTGGTATGAAATTGCGCATGCGTTACTGAATGGATTCGAGGGAGCTGAAGACAAAATGTTTCTAGTGGCAAGCGGAAGGTGACTGGATTTTTGGAGCGACTTGAGCTTATATCCTCATATAGCTTTACAAGGTCTACCTCCATGTATTTGCCTTCATAATCCTTTTTTATTTTATAATCATGCAAACACATTACTAAGCTCTCAACTTTTTCCTCATTCCACTTCCATCTACTTTTCCTCTCGTCAGTTGTGGCATCCTTCGTAGCATCCTGAATACCTTCTACACTATGTATTGGAACCTCTAAACAATCATCATCATCCTTGGAAAGATCTATATGCGAAGGACTGGCGCAATTGGCCACAACTTGTTGTAGTGCTAGCTCCCTAGTAAGAAAACAATTTGGTAGATGTGATGAGAACCGGTATAGTTGTTATTCACCTGATATATATTCCTAGGTTGTTTACTTAATCGTACGTGACTTGATTCACGTTTACTGGTACACACTTCCGTCCAATTGATCCTCCCCATTGTACCCACTTCATATATAGATATATTTTCCTCATTCATCCTTTTATACTGATGATGACTCTCGTGTGAGTCGAAACGTTTACTTCTTGGATATGTCGTAGATTAATTTTAAAGTCGCAATAGTACCACTGGATATGTCGTTATAAAATCAAGACGAAGAAATGTCTCTTGTTTTGGTTGCGGTCTTTTTACTGAACCGGTATAGTGTTCTCAAGTAAAAACAGGACTAGATAGGCTATGCTGTTAATTTGTATAATTTTTGATTTTTATACGTACACCTAGAAATAAATGAACATCTAATGTAACAAAATATCCTACCGTCTTTTCATTCCAATAGTATTCTTCAACGAAGGTATTATTTTTGGAGGTGAAATCACGATGATAATGAGCGCGCAAGTTACATCGATGGACAACTGAGTAATAAAAATGGCGACAGACACAGAAAGATCTCCGCATTTATCTTACACAAACTTTCATTTCACCCTGGTGCGGAAAAAATCTGTTTACATGAGCATTCCAGGCCGACCTGAGTTTTCAGATCGGTCTGAAAGACCCGAAATGAACTCAGGCTGGCACGAGTTTCATTTCACCCATTCTCATGTAAACACCAATAAGACTTTGACCACACACCAACATGAACTCGCGCCGGCCTGAAACTCAGACCGGTTTGAGTTTCCCCATGTAAAGGGCCTCTTACATGGGTATCTTTTACTCCACCTACAAGGTGGTGGGAATGTGATACCTGGGTTATTTCTGCAGTTGCATGGGGATAATCTTTGTCTAATTCTCTGGTCTCCCTTGACCTATGTGTCACTAACTGAAGCTTGATAGCAATATCACCGTACTATGTCTGCACACTTTCCCAGTCGATTCATTTGGCAGTTTGTTGTACACACTATTCAAGAGTGACATCTAAGAGCAGTTCTGCTTCATCATCAGACCAGATAAAAGCTCCTTTTCTTGTTGAAGATTTTCTCATATACATTCTCACAAAATTCAGTTAGGCTCAAAAACTCAGGCCACGTGGAGTACTTTGGCGGCATAGCTCCAGCCTCATTCGAGTGAGGCTGTCGTTTTCGACTATTCTATGCTGGATGTACCCTGGATACACTTTAGCCCAGGTTAGTGGGAATGCTCAAAACAGGATTAAACTGGTGTTGGACAAAAGTGGTATCCATTGACTCACTTTATCTATGGATAACTTTTAAGGTGGGGCTCTACCTGAAAATAGCATACATTTTGTACTACCAATTGCAGAGCCTGATTTAATGCAAACTATAGCAAACTATATATCAATGGGGAGTGTAAGAGTCAGATAGTCTGACTGTGCCTATCTCTGCTCTGCATCTGCAGGGGATAAACATTTATCTAGCTACCACGATACAAGGTACAAAGGTCCTTAGCAAAGATTTCTCCAACAAAACATATCAGAGACATCCACTTTTTGTGCCATTTCCTAAACTAGGTAATATGCTATGAAATGAATGAGGGAGTTTTGAACACTTCAAAATCTCATCAAATAGGAACCATTAGAAGTTGGACGTCAAAAACCTACATGCATAATCAGTGATCACTCTTTACTCAACAAGCTCTTTACTCATTCATAAAAAGTAACTACATGAGACCTATCTTTCCAGAAAATTTCAGGCTGATAGCTTAAGTAGTTTTTGAGATATCCTTTCTCAAAGGCATACAATTGATTTTTCAGGAAAATGGACCTAAAGTGCCCAAAAATGTTGCATCATAAAAAATTTCAGACATTGTCAAAAACTGAGATCAAAAGTAGAAAATCGTCCATTTCTGGTTCTTACCGGGTAAGTAAACAAGATCAGAATGATCCTGCCCCATAGGTTACTCCTTCTAGTTCATGGAGTGCGTCCTCTCTCCTTATATGTACTATCTTCATTGCCTGACAGTGTCTCTTCTCCCTAGTTGTGGCTTGGGAGTCAGCTCTCTGCAAGCGTTTTTGTCTCTTACTTGACAGGACTGCCTTGTGCAGGCCTTGTCATGAAGGAATTACCACGCATGTAGTACTTAGTGGGGATCAAGAAACAATGCAAAAGAGGAAAAACATTCAATAGAAGTAAGGTTTATCGAAAACATATGGTTTGTAGATAAAGAAACTAGTTTAGGTTTTAAACATAAAACACTTCTTCATCATCGGGCTCAGGGGTGGATCCACGACAAATCTTGACATTTGCACAATTTGTGACATAAGTGCAATGCGCAAATAACCACCCCCCTAAGCCACACATACATACCACACCCGTATAGTCCCTATTCTAACCCCAATACTGCTACCTAGTACAACCCCATGTAAAGCGGAGAAAACCTGTAATATATACATAATAGATGCAATGATTTGTCATTTTCAGTCAGCAGCAAGGAGCAGGAACTATTGATGCAATCTCTACCCTAAACCTTAGAGCACTATTTTCTTACTGACCACTTTCTTATGTCAAAAAAGTAATAATTTCTTTCCAGCAAACATCTCCCAATAATGACACCTTTCCCATAAGGTAAATTAAGTACACATTGAGGTCTAGTTAGCTTTCGGATAAATAATCACATTGTCAGCTGGTGAGAATTGCAGATAAATAAATCTGGCAACAAGTAGCCCACTACGGTCCAAGTGTAGGGGTATTCGTTTACCATTTAGAAATGCTATTATTAATTAACCTTTCACTGAGTGTTATTGACTTGCAGTCTTGGCATATATCTTTGTTGTAGCAAAACTGGAGCTTGGTCTACACTTCCTACAGACATCGACGGATATCAAAGTGCCTGCCATGCATGCCTAACTGAAATCGATGGCAACAAATGCCACAAACACAACTAGACTAGCTACAGTATTGGCCTGCTATTGTCTTTGGTATAAGCGTTTGTAGAGCCATTCACATTCCATGTGAAGACTACTAATAGACCTTCATGGATTCATGCTACTTCCTCAATTTCCAAGTGAATCCCGTCAGCTTGATATTTGGGAGAATTGGGCAAACTGTACGCACAAGATATCCTAGCAGAAGAGAGGGTTATCAAGACAGATAATATAGGGTTATCCCCCACTCTCTTCCATATAACATCCATCACCTCTACCTTTGCCATATTCACACAACCATTTTCTCCATACATTTTCCTATTGATTTTTGATGTACTAATAGCACCATCCATTCTGAAGGTCACACAGCTTTTAGGGGTACACTTTTCACGTACTATTTCTCTGCACACGCACAGATAAGTAGATGCTAATTTTATGTGAAGGTCGTACACAATAATTGGCTCTGTGTACTTTATGATGTTGGGGATTACCCGAACGAACAATACTTGAGAGGATCCCAAAAAACAATGTACAATAACAAGTATTACCAAAGATAAACAACAGATAATGTTACCACGGTTACAAAATGGGGTTGTTGATAGATAGTGCGATTCTGATATGACTATTGTCAAATGAGAATGAAAGGTAGTTTCTATTCACAGAGATCTTTGACAGCTAATATGCAAGTAGAAAATCTGACCTTTGCCAGTGCGGGTGCTGTGAATGCGTGGATCTGCCTCTGATCGGGCTAGTCAAAGGGATCAGAATCATCATGATAACTATCACTTGAATCATCATAAGAATCGTCCTCAACATCTTTGCCATCGACATCAAGTGCAAAAATGCCTGTGCTGCCCATAGAATCATCATCAGCATCCTGTTAACCTGTCATTGCTAGTTTGAGTGACAATAAAACAACTTTCCAAAGTGGTTCTAAGTCAAACGCTAAATACTGCACTCAAAAGTCGGAAATAAGTGATGATACTTGTGGTCAGAGTGTTATCATGTAGCTTACAGGGAAAAGATAAAAGCCAAAATCATTGAACATGGAAATAGTGGACTTGGGGTTTCAATGAGCTCTCAATAAATCTGTTTGCGCATGTGACCTATTACACACACAATTTGATTGGTGCATGTGTGGACACGTGTGTGTGTGTAGGCATGTGTGGGCGCGTGTGCGTGTGTAGGCATGTGTGGGCACGTGCGCGTGTGTAGGCATGTGTGGGCATGTGCACATGTGTGGGCTGGTGCATGTGCGATTGCACACGCTGAATGACAAGGCCTGCTTGTGTATATTCCACCAGGTATTCATAGCTTTTTCATTATTTCCATTCTGCATATTGATCCTTTGTGGAAGTGGCACACAGCTGAGGCAGCAGCAAAACAGACCACTTTAACTCCATGATGCTTATGCTTGGGGCAGCGTACCAAACCATTGAGTTGAGACATTCATGTGGGTCTTGGATATTCCCACAACTGCACCTTTCCAGACGCTTTGAGTCACTAAGTGCCATGAAAGGTGGCTTCAGAAGTTCAAGAAATACCTCTGGTAGAGAATCATCATCTCTATATGTAGCCGTTCCCATAGTGACCTTCTGCTGCCACTTCCACCAAGAATCTTTTTCAGCAGGACAGAACCTGTGTTGCTTAGCAGACTCTTGATGCACAACACTGTGATTAAGAGCTGCTATTATGTTCCTTTTCATGGTGTAAATGGCAACATCACCTTCCCTACCAGTGGGGTTCAGCTTCTTCAGAGTATTTTCACTTATTGCCAAGCCATACTATTTCTGCATTTTTTTATTCTAGTTTCAGTGAGCCTTCCCTGGCCCCCAATTGCTTTTCCATCTAAAAGGTTCCCTTTTGTCCTTGCTTTCAAGGTAAGAAGATACTTCCACATTCTTTTTTGGACATGGCCAACACAATCCACTTTGATCACTTTTACGTCCATATACACATTTTCAACAGTGGTGAAAGCTTTGCTATCTCCATCAGATACCATCCATTTGTAACACAAATTATGCAAGTCAATAGATCTTCTCCATATGAAGGAAGCTCCTTCTGCCTCCATAGTGAACTGCGATCGAAATTGATGTCACCATCAAGGAAACTATCAGCATCTCCTTCAAACTGGGATTTTCTGATGGAACACTTTTGACAAGCTTTTGATAATACAGTGTAGTCTAAAACCTCCCCAGTGTCCACAGAAATGGCAAAGAATACCCCTATCAAAGAGGTAAAACCTATTTTTGCCCAAGTTCCATCAAAGCTCACAGCTACATCTATTGTTTCGTCACAAGCAATATCCTGATTTTCATCAAGGATGACTTTTCACAGCCTCTGACCAGCAAGTAGTAGTTCTTCCTTTGTGTAGCTTATAGAGGGGATGCTCTCTACCTGCTTGTGATATGCATTAATTGACAAACAAGGCATGCTCATAAGTGCACAAAAAGATGCAACGCCCTCACAGCCAATACCAGATTCAAGTGAATGGTGCACTGCCCGCTTATTCACATCATAGGACTTTCCTCTGCTACTGATGATGCCTGAAGTTTGAAATGAAGTGCTCTCATCACAAGCACTACATGTAAGAGAGAGGTTGGACTTCAATCCTGCCCAGTGCTTCTCTCCAATATGAATCTTTGCTGAGGAAGAAGCAAGATAAATATATGATAAGAAGTGCAAAGCACAGAGAAACTCAAAGTTGCTGTACTGGTGGTAAGTGCAGTAGTGGAAGTACCAAGTGCAGAGCTGGCATACAAATGGGAAACTGTGTCAAAATCTCACTGTAAAGGAGAAAATCAATATCTACAGAAGTTCTCTTGAGCACCAGCATATACAATCTAAATGCTTAAGAAAATATTTCTGACAAGTACCTTCGTCACATTTATATGGCAGAGAGATCAATGAAGCCAGATTTTTTCAAATGAATCAATCTGTAACCAGTCGGTTCACTGTGCTCAACTGAATCATCATGTGACCTTTTCAATGATCCATCATTTGAACAGTACAGCTTCATTTTCTTTGCAGAAGACTGATTTGCTGTACGTCATAGTCATCTGAGTTTGGTGTCTCCACTGGTGTCTCTGGTTTTTCGCTTGAGGTGCTAGGTTTAGCTTCATCAAAGTCTCTTTCTTCTGAAAGAGTTTTTTCTACCAGTGCTTGCTTTCTTTTACACCCACCAAACCCTTTTCCTTTCCTGGTTGGCCTACAGCAGCTTCTACTCTTATTTCCAGCCATTCGCACAATTATTCCTACGATTTCTCAATGCACTTACTGTGATCTCTCCAACTTTATTTGCCTCTCATCTTGCTTGTTAATGGCAGAGTTAAGCCCTGGTCAAACTGATCAGACATTTTCAGCTAACATTTCAGAAATGTTAGATGATATGTTTCATCAGTTTGACCATGTCCTCCTAACATTTCGCTAAACATTCTGTCAAACACCTGTTGACACTACTGTAAAGTGTGGTGCTTGTACAAAGGAGTAATAAAAGACAGTGTGTACCAAAGCTGAGTATGGCAGACAAAATTGAAAATGAGAGATGACAATTAGTGGGAAAGCTGCAGCAGCATTGATTTTAGACGAATTGTATGAAGAAGAGAATGAGAGTGTTTGAAGAGAAGCAAAACCAGTTCTTGGATAAAAAGTAGGACCAGCTGGATTATTTCGTGAGTACGCAGTGAAGACTGTGCAGGCTACAATGAAAGTATGAGGACAGATCTTGCATAAGTAGTTGAAACAGTTTCCCTAAGTGAAACAGCGAGTGCTCCCCAAGAAACACTCTTTCCTAAAAACTCATAGCATAAGTGGTGGGGATACAACAATAGCAAACAACAATGGCAATGATATACACGTATGTGTGATCAAAACGGGGCCAGATTTTAGGCGAAATGTGTGATGGAGTGGTCAAACAGATCACACATTTCGCATAACATTTCATAACAAAATGTGTGTTTGACTTCCATCAAACTTCATCAAATATCATCTAACAAATGTTATGTGATGTAACAGGGTGGCCAAACCAGCCTAACATTTCATTTACCATTTGGTTTACAAATGTTAGGTGAAATGTTAGATCAGTTTGACCAGGGCTTTAGTGTTCTTTCCAGGGCAGATCTGCAAACATTCCAGAACTCTGGCCACTGATGATGCACCATCATTGAAATGTGTAAGTGCACTTGCAGTACACAACTCCACAACCTTTCTACCTTGATATACTTGTTTTGGACATCTAGCGCAAATAAGGTTATTTAGTGATTCATTTGACTTCTGTGTGTATGATTCAAGGCATCGTGATAGCAAATTCCTATCAGTTAAATCTTTGTAAATAGCGGTAAATAGGGAGCACTCATCCATGACTGCTTTGGGTAAGAATAGTCTGTGTTTGTACTGGTAACTCTTAGTTGCTTTTTCCCTTTGCCATCCACACCATGAATGTTCATCTCCTGGACACATGTCATGTTGGGGGTTAGTGTCTGATGAAGAGATATGATAAAGTCCAGCCATGGCATCCTTTATCATTTGTTCCAGGTTATTTTTATTTTGCCTTATAGCTAGTCCATAGTAGTTCAGCATCTTATCAACCATTCTTTTTGTTCATCTACCTGTACCTCCACTTCCTTCTCCATCCTTCAACTTTCTTGTCCCTAACTGTGACTTGAGTTTCCTTAACCTTGCGCTGAGCCTTCTTTGCACATGGCCAACATACTCTTTTTCTTGATGATAACATCAGGTCCATATAGCCTCTCTGCTCCAATAGCTGAGTGGGATGCAGAATCTCCATCACCAACACATGTTGTGTACCTTACACCATAATTTGGGTTACCCCTTTGGAAAATAGGGAGTTTAAGCAGAACATACATTAACGTTAACGTTAGCTTTTCAGACATGAGATGACAGCATGCCTACTCGTCACAGTCGTATGACCAGGCACAAGGGCAGGCATGTGAACAAATATCAGCATGATTTTGATGTAATAGATGACTAACTTCTCCGTTTTAGTCATTTTTGTTGTCACAATACACAGTTAGCAAGAATCAAGTAGATTTGCACAGATAGGGAATGGCAAATGGCCAAGATGCTTTGGTTTTTGCGTACAGGGCTGGTGTTTTGGATGAAGTCGAATTTCTGTTATCAAATGTGTTGAATGCACCTCAGAATCTTCATATTCCTTATTGGCAGTATGATGCATTTAGTCTTGACTTACTAACTGATGATGAATGCGGGGCAGAGTTTCGGTTTATGAGAAATTATATTTATAACCTGGTTAATGCCTGATCAAATAGCCACCTACAACAGATTAAAGTTAGATTCTGTGGAAGGTTTATGTGTTCTTTTTAAGAGGCTTGCTTACCCTTGCAGATATTCAGATGTGGTTTCTCGTTTCACCAGACCTGTCCCAGAATTGTGTGTAATCATCAACCATTTGCTGACGTTTCTAAATGATCGCGGGGGATATCTGCTTAGCTCTTTTAACAGAAGACTTGTAAACCTGAAGAACTTGGAAAGGTACGCAAAAGCTATACATGCCAAGGGGGGACCACGTAAAAACTGCTGGGGGTTCATTGATGGAACTGGTCAGCCAGTACCCAGGCCTGGAAATAACCAACAAATACTCTATAATGGGCATAAAAAAGTGTATGCCATAAAATTTCAATCGATCATAACCCCAGACATCCAGGTGGCCTTTCTTCATGGTCCATACAAAGGAAAGAGGCATGGCAGTGGTATTCTATGTGAGTCAAGTTTTGTGTGTTTGTTAGAAGAATTCTCCAGCTCTCCAAATGGAGAAGTAATGTGTATATGTGGGGACAGTGCTTACCTGTTTAGGCCACAACTACAGGTCCCATTTAAGGGTGCCAACATCACAGCAGATGAGCAACTGTGGAACATGAGGATGAGCAGTTGTAGAATAAGTGTGGAATGGCTGTTTGGAGACATTGCCAACTATTTTAAGTTCATAGACTTTAAAAAGAACCTTAAAGTTCAATTAAGCTCTGTTGGGAAAATGTACAGTTTGTACTTTACTGAAAAATGCCAGGAACTGCTTGCATGGAAGCTTAACTTCAGATTACTTTCAACTGGACCCACCCCAAGTACAACAATATTTTACACATTATTGCAATCATAGCAAAGTAGAGTAAAAATAAATGACATGCAATACTATATTACCAAAGAAATTTTCTGCTACTCATGCTAGCTTTCTTAAGATTTCATTTAGTGTTGCTTCTTGTCGTTGTTCTGTTTCCATTATTTTATTTATCATTGCATCCTGGTTGCCAAGGTGTCTCTTTAATTCACTGAACATCCCTCTTCAACACTCTCTCACTCTCCTGTTTCCTTTGCTCTTCTAAAACATTTTCCCTGTGCATTGCCTTCTCTTTCACTGCCATTTCCTTTAAGTTTAACTCTCTTTCTTTTATTTCAACGTCAAATTTAATTTTCTCTTGTATGATATCATAAGCCCTCTTCCCCAAATTCCTACTACTTCCTCCAATGTCTTCTGTTCTTTCTCCACTTCTTCTCTTTCTAGTTTCTCCCAATGTTTCCATAGACACGCTATGGATTTCTTCTGCTTTTGCAATATCAGCTGCTTGCTTTTCCATCAGATGTTGTGATGCAGCACTTTGATCTACTGCTGCTGCATCAAATAAGTCTATAAGTTCATCTAGCAGAACATCCGATTCCGACACTTCTGGAATTATCCCACTCGCAATGTCCTCTGCCCTGTCTTGTTGCTTTCTTTTTCTCACCATTATTTGAAAATGTTCCATCACCGACCTAATAGTAACGTCAAACTTAGGGCTTTGCATCGTAAGCAAAGTGTCCATGATTTTTTTCCAACCATTCCTTCTCTCCACACTCACTGGCTTGGTAGACCAGATCTCTGAAACCAAAACTTCGCAAAGCATTGAAACATCATGCTCATTTGTCCATTTAAACCTTTTGCTAGAATAAAAATAATCAATATCTACTTAAGTAAGTATCAAAGGCATATTGCATAAACTACAAAACCTAATTGTCAAAACTGAAAGAGTTGTTGTTCCTTAAATTTGCTATTACTCTGTTGTATTAGTGCACTGCTATTATGTCTAGTTGCATAAAAAAACATGGAAATAGCAGCTAAAGCACAATTACAACCACCTGTATTTCCTAACTTTTCCCTTTGGGCAAAATAGATGAGTATAAAAAACTGGCTTTTTGAAAACAAATACCTTACTTACCTTGACATGTTCATCATCTCTGTATTGGCCATTGATTCAAACCTCCTCATGAAAAATTCTATTGTCAAAAAAAACAAAATACAGGCTGAAAAATGTGAACGGTTGCCTTAACGTAAACTCTACAATGCTAACATTCGCAGACAATGGATACACACATTAACGTTAGGGACCTCCCCCTTATAAATTGGCTGCTCACACGATTTGTGTGAGTGTTGATATCACGAGGACCTCGAGACAATAGATGATGATGCAATAATGCTCGTGTTAATAGTAGTCTCTTAGACCTTCAACGTCCATTGATCCAGATGATCCTTTATGATTGATTGCACAGTGTGCCCTATATCGGAGCTGGCACCGTAAGTAAGCAAGTGACTTATTCAAGGTTTATTGTCTCTCACAAGCCTTGCATTAAAGGCAACGAGCCTGATGTGCAGTTCTACTCAAAATGTGCACTTCCAAAACTCTGTATGCAGTTTTAGAAAGGGGTTATGCAAGATACAATGTATATCTAGAGAGATCCTAGTTAGAGTATGATCTTTGCATTGTGTCATCTCTAACAAGTAAACACACAAAACATGCATACTTTCACTGCTTGCTGGTCTGGTACATGTTGTTTATACTGACATGAATCAAGGGCTATCCATTTGAAAAACGCCTTGATATTGCTGACAAATATTTTTACAGTGTAGTTACTAGATGGGCAACACATTGAAAGAAATAGTTATCAAGTAGTATGTTTTGGTAACAACTTGAGTAAGCATACCTCTGCAACATGTTGGGGCCTTCCTATTCACTTTTCGCCAGTATTATGATCACAACATGATACTATGTGTAAAGCCACTGTCGGTACCTTTCAACTTCCACCTGATATTCGGAATAAAATCAAACCACTTTGATTATATTCTGCCCACACTTAGATTGTGTACAATCCATTTTGCAATACCTTTTTGGTTTGTTACAGAATGAAAAAGCCAAAGTGATAATCTGATAAGTGATATTTTGCCCCTTACCTGAAACATCCGAGCTACGACGCTGCACAGTTATCGAATCAACATGCTCTCTTTTAGAAGACTTGCCACTACCTTTTCTTTTATTTACTGCTCTTTTTGCTTTAACCCTTTTTTCAAACGCTTTCAACCTACTTGCCATTATCCTCAGCCTGTGGTTAGTGTTTAGAGTACATGTAGATATGAAAAGGTACACCTGGACATTATGATTCAAAGAAATGTCGTCCACCCACTAATCTCCACGTTTTTTTAGAGATCAGCACTTCCACATGGTTACAGCCATGTCAGCCTCTTTTCCATGTCAAAAGCGCAAGGTATTGTGGTATACTGGGATATGCTATACGGACATACATTGACCGCGCTCAAAGTCCATTGAGCGAGTTGGTTTTTCTGTACGAGCTGAGCACGAGTACGAACAAGTGTACAACCATTTACGTCGTCGCTGTCAACGCTCCTATTCTCCATGATATAAACATAGCCGTCTGAGTTTAAGAAGTATTCTTTATCAAAATCATCATCTGGGGTGGGGACTTACTCGAGGGAGGCTTATCAACAAGTTGACGCTCTTGCATGGGGCTTAATCGAGGGGGGGGTCCAATTTGAGGGTTTACCGTATACACTTTTTTTTATAAGAAACAAACTTCCTGCTTTTAGCCTGCATGTTTCGCCAAGTCCAGCGTCCACTCTAGATCCAACATCAAACACTCCAGATAACCATACGTTGGATGATGGACTTCTACCCATTAAACAATTTCCTGCCACAACTGATTTTTGAAGTTTACCTTCCAATCTCAGCTTGTCCATGTTTTTTACATGTTTCTTAAAAGACATGTTTCTTATAAAAAACTACGTGTATTACTTTTGTTTGTCGGAAGTGATATGTTAGTTCCATTTTCCCATCTACTAGCGAACAGAAACAGATCCTCAGTATTTAGTTAAAGCTAAGGACAGTCTTTTAGACAAACACTTCTGAATAGACCCTACCCAGGACAAATTTTATTACGTTCCATGTACGTTCCCACACAATACGTACCGTAAATAGTACCGCGGAATCATTTTCCCTGCCTCTATAAAGCCCCATTTCCACTGACCCGGATAGATGAGAAAACGGATAACAATTAATCTTTCTGGCAGCGAAGTAATGGAAGCGCTTGACAGACTTGTTGCTCGTTTTCGTTTGTTTCTACTGACACATATATGCAAAATGAAGCAATAGACATCTTTTATAGTGAAGTAAGACAAATAGCTGCACTTAAGTTGCAGCTTTTTGAAATATCCAGGTAAGAGTGTTTCCACAAAAGCGATGCGGTTGTAAATTAATCCGTTTTCCAACATATATGCTCTAAGCACCGATTTTAAAAATACCCATTTGTTATCATTTCAGTGGGAACTAAAGTCAGAATTGGTGATTCTTAATCCGTGTATTTATCCGGGACAATGAAAACAGGGTTTAAGCTACCTCGGTTTTCGCAGCACCGGTAAATGACGAAAGATCAGAAGTTCCGATAATTCAATGGACTTTGAGCGCGGTCAATGTATGTCCATATAGCATATCCCTGGTATACTATGGCAGTTCTGCACTTGTGGTGAAAAATGTTTCCTTTCCTTTTCACACTTTTTAACTCTGCAAATAAATGTTTGAAAGAACAAAAATACAAATTAGACAAAGTAAAGCAAATGAAACTTGTCAAAGATAAATTTATTGTAAATAAAAGCTAAATTTACCTCTTTAAAAATAAAATGAGATATAAATAAATGAAAAATATACATTCAAAAATGTACCCAAATAACGGAAATTTATGTCAATTGAAAGCGAGAATTCTTTGTGGCAGCTATGGGCGACCATACTGGTCTACTGAACAAGCTACTTGACGGCAAAGGAAATGAAGGCGAAAAAACCTTTGCAGGCATGCAATAACATCTTGAGTGGATTGGTCTTAGAAGCTGCATTTCAACATTACAAAAAGACATGTCTTTTGATTCGAATGATAAGTCAAATAACCCTAGTCTTGCAGCTGGCTTTCTTGTCACATTTTGTTTCATTGCTAACGTTATATCCAACTTTACTATACCCTTGTTTGCAACCTACGTTAGCACCTTGGTCAAAAATAACATGCTGATTAAGTGTATCAAACTTTCTTCGATATTCTTGGACATTTGTGGATTTGTGATTTTGCCACATAAAGTATCATATCACTTAAACCTATTTCTCAATGTATTCCTTGTTTTTTCAAATTATAGGTTTAGCATTCACGGCATGCACACAAAGCATTCCTGAAGCCATGGGTTTTATTAAAAGAAGATGGGGAAATAGAAACCACTCATTGCACCTGCACAGATAGCCTTGGTAAAGCTTGTTCACATGCATCATCTTTGCTTTTTTATATAGAAGCATTTAGTCATGGAAAGGAAGCTAAATCGTGTACACAAGAAGAATGCAAATGGCTTCTACCTAAAGCTGTAAAGGAGGTACCTTATTTGCCTGTTGACGATATTGATTCTAGAGGGACAACAGTGAAGATGAAAGCATTACACTGGCAATAAGGATGAAGACAGCAATAAACCAGTAAAGAAGAAGAAGATTGGAGAAACTCAGGTCTTAAATAAAGATCAGAGACAGAAAGAAGTTTTGAAAAAGATACGTTTGTGTGGAACTAGACCAGCACTTGTGGCAATTACAGAGCCATATAGTGAAAGCTATGTTCCATTTGGTTTAATCAAGAACTTGTGTTTTTCAGATCTGTACTCCCCATCAAATGCTGGATGCTCATTTGATATTATTCTTAAAGAATGCGATGAAAGTGCTTTACCAGTGTTATCACCTGAGCAGCTTCAAAGCATACAATGTAGAACAACCAAGCAATCCCATTCGAAGTTATGGTATAGGCTTAGGTCCGGAAGACTTACTGCATCACAATTTCACCTGGCCTGCAGAACTGATGTTAGTGACCCTGTTGATGATAGCCTATGCTGAAATAATATTTACATATGTTAATTAGAATATAAAATACTTTGTTGTGATTGGTTTAATTGCTTGCAAGTAGATCACATGACTTGCATAATAAGCTCCTTGTGGGCAAGCCTATTCCACGCTGTTGATTGTGTATTTCTGTTGTATAAGTCTGCGTTAAAGGGGAATTCCGGGGTCAGAACAATATAGGCCAATATAAAAGTGCACTAGCCAGTAATGATGAAACGGATATTCTTTTGTTTCAAAAGTACTCTGGCTAGTACAAATCATCGATGAAAGTGTTCAATTCTTGCCGTTCTGTTTCTGTCATGGAAGGCGCCTTGTTTCCTTTTGTGTTGCTTAATCCTTTTTTTCACGATGAGGCCTATGAAGTCATTGCCGCTCACCTTACGGTTCACACAGCAACAGCAGATCCTTTAAGAAACTGGTATCGAAATGGCTGGACCTGGTACATACGACTTTGAGCCAGAGTATAGCAATGAAGAGCTTGCATCAATGTCTGATCTTGATGTTGGTGTTGAGCTTGAAGTGGAGGTAGTAAATAGTGGCAGTGTTGAGAGATCAGTCAGTAGCTGGTGTAAGTGTGGCAGTTGTAAGCTGATGCCAACCAAAAGAGAATGCCTGTGTTGCCAGGATGTACAAGCTTTAGATAGCTTGATAGTAAGCGGTACAAACTGTATCACTCTTAACAATGTGGACTTTAACGCAGTTTGTTTAAACCATGCTGTATTGTGGGCTAGTTATGCTGCACTCAGGTCTCAAAGGCATGGGGATAGCATTGATGCCCTTCTGCCACAGTTGTCAAACAGGTATATTAGCAGTTTTGGCACACTTAAGGTTTAGGCTGGCTGTTTCTACTTTTGAGGCCGACTTGTTCTTATTTTTGTCTTAAATTATTAAAGTGTAGGCACTTTAGACATTAGACAATATACCAGACGACACTGGAGTTTTATGAATCAGGTATTGTTTTTAATAACAGTGAATACCATTAATAACTTGGAAGTTGAAAGATGCATAGCTGTATTTACTTTGAGTAGGCTTTTTCCAAAATAAAGGGCTATTGTCTATAAGAGTTTAGAATCTAATAAGCAAAACCATATAGAAACATATTTATTATGTTACTACAAACAGACTCATTTAATTTCAACCATGACAGGGCTTACCGGCTAAATGCATACCGAAATTTCACCTGTTGGGTTCATGGCACGCTTGGCAAAGGAAATTGAACAATTATCCCTTCTTGTGTGGTAACTTGCATTCGTAAAGAATTCCCTGATCCAAATGGGAAGTATACTGGTTTTTTGGATGGCACAGGGGAGCAAGCAGAATATGATTCCAGCTGGATCTTAGAACGTGCAGATATAATAAGTTAAAGAAATTTTAGGAAAAATATTGTTTTATGAAAGGAAAGCATTTCTTATTTGTGGATATTGATTAAATTACTCAAAATGCTTTATGGAGGAATGTATACTAGTACTGTAACTTAAGGCAAACATAGTTTGGCAATTTGTTTATCATTTGGATATCAGACCTTACTCACTCTCTCTCTCCTCTTTTTCTGTTGTCATTTCATTTTTGCTTTCTTCAGTGTTGATGTTTGAGGATGTGGTGTTTTTCTTTTTCCTCTAGGTCTTACTTCTATGTTCTTTGTCCTCCTCTGTGTATGTTTCTCACTAGGCTCCTCTTTAGAAGTTTTTCTTTTCCTTTTCCCAACAGCTTGGGTTGCATTTCCATCTTTCTCCCTTCCTGCTAACTCTTCTTTTGCTTCCATTAGGTCTTTTACTTTAATTTCATTTTCAAGTGTTATTTTTTTTGATTGGATTTGTTTCATGTCCTGTAGCTCACGCTTTTTTAGCAACTCTTCCTTTGGTGGCATTGGTACAGGTGCTATGTTTGTGGGAATATTGGCTGGCTTTGTTGATTTCTCTGGTTTCACCAATGGCTTTGACATCTTCATTCCGGCACTTGAGACCATCAGGTCATGCACAAAATTATATGTCTTCTCCTCAAGGATACGTTTTGTACTCCAGGTTTTTGTTTGCTTGGAGCATGAAATTTTCCATCGCTTGGAGCCATTGTCTTGGGACTGTTTTGTCTTTTTGTTGACTGTTGCTTGCTTCCTTCCCACATTCTCATTGTGATCCAATACAGCCATTTTCATCTGTGCATCCATGACTTCATATTCAAATTCTTGTCTTTTTGGACAGTACTTGGTACATAGGCTGTGAAATGACTCTAGCTCACTTGTGTGACATGCTCTTGTTAACTTTATGACGGTTTTTAATAGCTTGGCTTGAGATATTATTTCAATGACACTTAAGTGAGCAGCAGAGCCAGGTGTCAACCAGTTCTTCCTCCTCATTTGTTCCCTGGATAAATTGTCATGTGGACACTGCTGCCATTTGCCACCAACTTTTCATTTATGTAGATTGACTATATGGTACTGAAGAGATAGCCAATCTGATTTCAGCTTGTCCACATCTTCATTGCAGTTTTCTGATGCCCGCCATAAATGATTTGTGATACATTTTATCCAAGGACCTATAGCAGCACACCCTTTCTTCTTCATCTTTTTAGACAAATCTTTCTTAATTGATTTTGTAACATGCCATAGATCATATTCATACTCCTCCTTGCCCCGCTCATCCATACATTTTGTTATTCCTGGGTGTCTGTCTGTTGCCAGTAAGTCAATCTTGATATTGTCTGATTCTAGTTCTGCTAAGCACCTCCTGAATCCTTCCTTTTCACAAGCATTGGAGCTTCCTGCCTCTGTCACATGAACCAGCTGAGTTGTGATAATCTGTTTTGATTTTTGGCACATCAAGCTATATGACCCATACTTTGCTGAATATCCTGGGCTATCATATCTGGCATCACCACTATACCATGTTTCATTGCCATTTAAGTCTTGCTTCACTGCTTTTTTCTGGACTTCGACAGTTTCATTGATTGAAGGAACAAGAATGTCTCTTTGAATTTCATAAAACTGGCTGTGGCCTATATACTGCAAGTTTAGAAATTTTGCCCAGTTTGCAATGTGAGAATATGTCTCTCCTGAATATAATGTTGCAGCACTGCATAGCAAGTTCCCAGCTGCCAGTTTTCCAAGAAATGTCTGAGATTTCCAGTCAACTATTAAGTGCCCTTCTAGGCATTCTGCATGAATTTGAACTGCTGTTCCACTTACATGTTTTTGAACGTTGTATGCACTCATGCCACATGATGGACATCTCAATTCCTTGATCAAATTATCAAGAGCACTTTCAAATACAATGTACTTTTTCTCATCTGTCACTTTGCTAGGTAGGTCCTTTTCATCATCAGGTTCTGACTCTGATTCTGAATAATCAGACACATGGAAGCTACTGTCAACTCTATCAGAGTCCTTTCCATTGGACTGCTCTAAGTCCTCCTCTGCACTTTCCGTTGGCAATATTTGTGATCCTCCACCATTTGACATTGATATATCATCATCAAAAACTGAAAATTCATTCCCATTGTTGGCTTTTTTCTGGACACATTGTGGTCTGTTAACTTCCACTGCAAAGTCAGGTGGATTCACTTTTTCTTCTACAGACGGATTTTCTTGCAAAACTTGTCGTATTCCTGTTTGTCTAACTGTTTTATGTGGAGTCAGGGAATAGGTGTGGTCATGATTTGCAGAGTCAATGAAGTGTTTTGGTTGATAGACAAGATCATCTACAGGTTCAGTCTGTGTTCTGGCTTCAACCATTTCACATTTTGGCTCTTCATCTGTCTGTATAGAGACATTTTTCACTGTTGTTGTTGCATTTGTCTGTGTTTCACTGTCTTTCCATTGCAAATGATTATAGATGTTTTGTTTCTGGAAGAAATTTGGGAAAACTTTTTATTGCAAAGAGCTGTTTATTGAAATGATTTAAAAGGGGATAAATAACAAAATGATAGAGCTATGACAACCACACAACAACCTTGGTATATAAGATGAAGCGCTATGCATTTCATACATAGTTTCATCAACGGCAAAGCCTGTTGGCAAGTTTTAATGGATGTTATGTACTTTTGCTATAGATTAATTAGCAGAAAATAACCAACTTCTTGTTACCTTTGTGAAATACACACTTGCATTATTTGTCCACTCCTTACCAGGGTATGTCTTGTACATTTAAAAAATTTTTTATAATAACTGATGACCCTGTCATCATTGCTCAACAACAACTCAAATATTGACAAGTCCTATGATGAATTAATATCTGATAAGTCAAGAAAGTGTCATATTTATGATTGCCTTTTGCTTATTAGAGGACTGTTTTGAAATCTTCTTGGTCTTGTTAGATTCAGGTGACTGCATTAGCTGGCTGACAAGCTGAAATGAGAATTACTTTTGAGAAATTAACCAAACCCTCCAAACTGAGTGTCTGAAAGTGAAAAAAGGAATTAAATAAATAAATAAACACAGAGTGAGAAATATTAGTTCTATTAAGGCAAACATACCTGTTTTCTGTCACGTCTCTTTGCTCTTTCAGCGCTAAAAGCTCTTACATCCATGGTCTTTTTGCAATAGGGAAAGTCGGTAGGCACTGCAGTGGGCTTGAGTTTTTTACAGGATGGTGTGCGTTTTTCCGCCTTAGATTCCAAGTCAGGCCAGAGGACTAGACACGCCCATCTGGTTGACGGAATAGAATTACCACAAAAGGGTTCAAATAATACCAAAGACTCTAATTCATATAAGATAAGAGGACTGTATGTATAAAATAAACCGATAAACTAAATGAAAATATATAACAACCAATGTTGATTGCAAGTTCTTCCCATCACTTCTTGACTTGTGCCGCAAGGATTCTATAACTCCGACCAGATAATTAAAAATAATGAACGTTATCACCTCGTAAGTTTCATATGTAGTAGAGTTCCAATTCGCCAGAGTTACAATTCTTTAGAGTTCCAATTCGCCAGAGTTACAATTCTTTAGAGTTCCAATTCACCAGAGTTACAATTCTGTTTTCGGTTTGCCTCTTGCATCTCAATTCACTTCGACAATTTCATCCAATCAAACAAATGTATGTACTTCATTCGAATCCAATCAATCAATAAACAATGCAACTCAATAAACAATAAAATTCAAAAGTAATTAAAGAAAATAGAGGTTGGGGGCTAGCGGCCACATTTTCCTACACTCCCCCCTTGACCAGCGCATTCGTCTAATCGAGTTCCTCTTCAAGCTGGTCAACGATGGCTATCCTTTCATTTGCAACGGTCTTTGCCGCACGTGTTGGTCTCTCTATTTTCGTCGTTTGTTCCTTGATTGGTAAATTATCCGTAACTGCCTTTAACTCCAGTGGAAACACTTTCTGTACGGGCCTTTCTAAAATATGTCTATTTCCTGTCCGCACTCTCACCCCTCTAACCTCGTTGTCCTTGCCGGTAATAAGTTCTTCTATTAACCCTAGCTTCCAAAAGGCACGGTTTCTAACTTGTTCATCTTGAAGTAATACCACTTCTCCAACCGCAATGTGCGATGTTCTCGACTCCTTTGATCTCATGCGGTGGTGCTCACGCAGATTTACAAGGTATTCCCTTTTCCATTTTTTCCAGTAGCAATTTATCAGCTGAGAGACAAACGAGGCTCTATTTCGTAGTGCCCTTTCGTTCTCTTGGAAGTCCGCGTTATCCTTCATCGTGACCTCATTGGGTAGCTGCAGCAACCTTCGTCCCATTAACAGATGAGATGGAGTGAGTGGCTCCTCAAGATCTCTGGGATACATATAAGTTAATGGTCGCGAATTCAGTACCCCTTCTATCTCTGTTATTACAGTGCTTAGTTCATCATATGAAAGCCTTGCAGTACCTATTGTTTTCTTTAGGCATGTTTTAACTAAGGCAATTAAGCGTTCATAAAATCCACCCCACCAGGGGGCTTTGGCCAGGTTGAATTTCCAGCTAATACGCCTTTCTGCCAAGTAAGATTGCATCCTTGACGACTTGAGAATAGTGATTAGTGTTTTAGAAAAAGTCTTGAATGTCCTTGCGTTATCCGTCACAATCGTAAGAGGAAGTCCCCTTCGGCTTACAAATCTTCGAAAGCACATCTGAAATGTTTCAGCGGTCAAGTCCGGTACTAGTTCTAAATGGAGAGCACGGGATGTTCCACAGGTGAACAACGCGAGGTAGACCTTCTTATGATCGCTTGACGCTCGAATGTAGAGGGGTCCTGCAAAGTCAATGCCAACTGTTGAAAATGTATGCTCCTCTCGTACTCTAAAGTCTGGCAACTGTCCTGTACTTGGTGGATGATAGGCTAGGCCTTGAATTCTTTTACATAGTCTGCAATTTCGCAAGACCCCCTTAACGAGTTGACGACCTTGGTTTACCCAGAAACGTGATCTGAGTTCTTGCAGAGTCTCCTTTGTTCCATTGTGCAGCACCTTGCAGTGACAATACCAAATAATCAGTTGAGTGAAGTAGTGTTTCTTCGGCAAAAGTATAGGGTTCTTTGTTTCAAGAGGTAAACTTGAATTGTTTAATCTACCGAAGCAGCGAATTATGCCCCTTTCATCCTTTCTGTTACCGAGGTGTTTCCTTAAATCTGTGAGTTTCTCTTCAGTAATGGTAGATTGAGCATCCCTTATCCAACATTGTTCAGCCCTTTCTAGGTCTTGTGCAGTTAGACCTTTAGATTCTTTCACCTTTCCTCTGCAAATTTCAATAAAACGAAGAACAGTTGCAGTCACACGTAAAAGTTTTTGGTAAGAGTTGAATTTATGGCAATCAATCAACCTTGATATAAAGGAGCGCTTCTCTGACTCTACCAGCATACTCATTGCACCCTTTGGTTTCATCTCTTTGATACAATCTTCAGAAAGATCTATAGGTAGTGTTCACTTAGGCCAATGAGTTTCATCCATTGAAAGCCACTCAGGGCCTTGAATCCATTGGTTTTCATTCAAAAAATTGACTATACCCGTGTTTCTCGTTGGTATGTCAGCCGGGTTATCAATTCCAGGGCAGTGGTCCCAGAGATCTTGGTGCACAAGTTTGCGAATCTCCTGCACTCTATTCTCTATGAATAATTTCCATTCCCTTTCATGTCCCTTAATCCAGTGCATAGCTGTTATCGAATCTGTCCAGCATTTCACTATTTCTGTGCTGACGATGGGACTGAGTGCTTCCTTTACTGTATTTATTAATCGCGCAAGAATCAAGGCTGAAAGGAGTTCAAGACGTGGAATTGTTAATCTGGATAATGGAGCTACTCTTGTCTTTGCCATAACGAGACTCACTCTTGAATTTCCATCAACTGTTACTTTGGCATAAACAACGGCAGCGTACGCTTCTTGTGAACTGTCACAAAATCCGAATAGTTTGATCTCTTCTGGCTTTCCCTTAATTTCCCCAAAATAAAACCGGGGAATGTTTATCTCTCCTAGCCTTTCAACGCTAGACAGAAGAAAGTCCCAGTGGTCAGCTAGGCCTCCAGTTAGCTGCTGATCCCAATTGAGGTTTTCCATAAATAACTTCTGCAGAAAGACCTTCAGTGGAGCTGTCACTGGTGAGATCAGCCCGATAGGATCAATGGTGTATCTTGTAGCAGCTTAGCAATGTCAAAGTTGAATGTGTCCCTTTCATTGTCCCATATGAGACCAAGTACCTTTAATTTATCATTCTTGTTTTGTTGATTCACTGGTAAACTAGCCTTAGCGAATGATTCATCATCGCTCAGTAGGATTGGTTTGGTGGCGAGGCATGACGGACGTGTTTTGGTAGCAAGGTATCGTCAGCGGCAAGATTATCAAAATTCTTAAGTATACTGAATTTATATTTTCAAATTGTTGAACTAAATTATTTCAGATCATATTAGTTATATCACAAATCTTTGGGAATAATGACAAAACCACGAAAGGGCGCACAACAATCGGATAGTAATAATTTCGATATTCTGTTCGAAAAACTCGAGAAATTGGAAGAAAAAGTGGCAACAAAAGAATGCATATCGAGTCTAATGAAAATTATTAACGAGCAAAAAGAAACAATTGCAAGGATGGAGGATAAAATCGCCGTCCTTGAGAGCCATATCGATCACCTTGTTATTGCAAATGATGAGGTTGAACAATATCAAAGAAGATTGTGTTTGCGAATCAATGGTATTGATTTACCGTCCGATGGAGATGATAGGGAGACAAGTGATGAATGCCTTGATAACGTTCAAGGTGTATTTGAGGAACTCGGGTTATCAATTCCTCCCAATGTTATTGATAGGGCGCATCGTGTGGGCAAAGAAATTGTTGTCAAGGGAAAAAGAGTGCGGTCAATGATTGTGCGTTTGACAACATTCAGACACCGCACTATGATTTTCAGAGCCAGGAAAAATTCCGATAAATATAAAATCAAGCTAGATTTAACAAAGCGTCGCCTGACCTTGCTTAAAAATGTAAACAAGAAGTTGGAAGAGAAATCTGACTCTTTTGCCTTTTGTGACTTAAATTGCCGCCCTTGCTGGTATGATCGAGGAAATTATAGATACTTCAACGATGAAAATAGCTTCGATAAATTGCTCCGTAAAGTCGATCAGTAGGGGTTAACTTTGTTTTTGCTTTCTCTTGACTTTATTATTTTTTGTCTTATTTTTGATACTGATTAGTCTATAATGTTGTTGTTTGTATACTGTTTTTAGTTGACCGACTTTCGTCACAATACCGTTACTTCCACTCATTATACCCCATACAATAGGCAATCTATATACCATTCTATATTCCCATTCAAAAACCATTGAAGTCCTCGTGGTATTTCTGATTTCCCACTTCAGACAACCCTTAAGGCACCAGACTTGTTTTCATGTACCATGTATGTAAATTCAGTACAAGTAATAGCGAAAGACTTGGCGATAATCTTAAGTCCGCTGGTTTACGAAGCCAATAGCTACTGATAAACTCGTTTTATTAAAACTCGTTTACATCTAGTCACATTTCGTTTTTTACTCTATCCGTAAAATCCTTAAATTCACTTTATAGCACTTTACAACTTCTCTTGATATTTAGATTGCATGATAGATACGCAGAATCATAGCTTGCCCTCATGTGTCGATAGCCTGCCCGTTTTTGGGCTGAATTCTCAACTAACAAGACTGCCTAATTTGAGAGACTATGACATTGATGAGCAATTACCAGCAAATGTCCAGTCAAACTACGTTACTACCTCGGAACTTGCATCTATGGAAACTAGTCCTAATGACCTTTTTATTCTTCATACAAATATACGAAGTCTATCACTGCATATTGATGAATTGGTTCTACTCTGTGGTCAGACCAAAAAATTTATAGACATCATCGGGGTTTCTGAAACGTGGAACTCCATGCAAAATGAAAATCTTAGTAATATCGATATTGAAGGCTATAAATTCTACAAAACAATGTCATTGAGCCAAAATGGTGGTGTTGGGCTTTACGTAAAAAATTCTCTTGTCTCCAATTCTTGTGAACAATTAAACTTTAGGTGTGACGAATTTGAAACTATATGGGTTGAGGTTGAAAACAGAAATGACAAAAATTTTCTATTTTGCTGTGCATATAGACATCCAAATTCAAGCATAGATCTTTTCACTTCTCATCTTCAATCAATTCTACCTAAGTTGCTGAACAAGCAGGTCTTTATCATGGGTGACTTCAATATTAATCTCTTAAATTATGATACGCATACCGCCACAAACGATTTTGCTAATAGCTTGTTTTCCAACAATTTCTTACCTTGCATAAATCAACCAACAAGAATTTCAGCGCATTCCTCAACACTTATAGATAATATATTTACCAATTTAATAAATGCTACTATAGTTAGTGGAAATATTTTGACTCAAATTTCTGATCATTTACCTCAGTTTCTTATATTACAGAATGTAAATATTACTCAAAACAAGTCAACAGTATTTAAATCAGATTATTCAAACTGTAATGAAATAAATTTTGTCCACGACTTCAATGAAATAGATTTTGGGTACTTGAATGAAGTTTCTAACATTGATAGCAATTATGGTCGATTTCTTAAAGACATTGTGTCACTCGTAGAGCAACATGTGCCAACGAGAAAGTGTTCCAAGAAAGAATCAAAATTTAAGATAAAGCCTTGGATTACCAAAAGAATTCAAAGGATGATAAAAACCCGCGATAGCATTCTACAGAGAATGAAAAAGAAACGATCCGCGTCTAACGTAACACTATATAAAAAATTTAGAAACCACGTGGCGAATGAATTGAAGGAAAGCAAACATAAGTATTTTCAAAATTATTTTACAGCACATAGGCAAAATATGAAGCAAATATGGTCAGGAATCAAAACTATTATTTCTCATAAAAGCTACAATACAACAACCATAAGTAAAATAATGGATGGAAACGGCGAGGTCTCGTCTGAGCCTAATGAGATTTCTGACATATTTAATGATCATTTTGTAAATGTTGCAAATAGTATAGCAGAAAATATACCAAAATCCCCAAAGTCTGCTCTGGATTACCTCAGAAATAAAAACCCCACCTCAATACTTTTATCTCCAGTTACACACAAAGAAATCCAGGATATAATATCAAATCTCGACTCATCAAAGTCTATTGGTCCTTTTAGTATACCAATCAACTTGTTAAAAATCTTAAAGCTCCATATCTCTCATCCACTTTCAAAACTTATCAACGAATCATTTCTTAAAGGAGTCTTTCCATCCAAACTCAAAATTGCTAAAGTAATTCCTCTTTTGAAACAAGGTGACCCAAAAAACACACCAAACTATAGACCTATCTCCTTGTTGCCTGTCTTTAGTACGTTGTATGAAAAAGTTATGTATAAAAGATTGTATTCCTTCGTCACATCAAACAAAATTATACATCCTTTACAATTTGGCTTTCAGGAAAATCATTCTGTTGACCATGCATTAATCAGTATAACTGAAGCTATACGGAATACTTTGGATGATAGAAAATATGGATGTGGTGTATTTATTGACCTTCAAAAAGCTTTTGATACTGTGAATCATGATATTTTACTCTCTAAATTGGAACATTATGGAATAAGAGGAACTCCCCTTAAGTGGTTTAAATCCTATTTGTCTGATAGATATCAATATGTGTCTGTTAACGGAGAAGATTCAAACCTAATGAAGATTACTTGTGGTGTTCCCCAGGGATCAGTACTTGGACCCTTACTTTTCCTCCTCTTTATCAATGATTTGCCTAATGTTTCAAAAAAGTTAAATTTTTACCTATTTGCTGATGACACTAACATTTACTATGAGTCTGAAAGTCCTGAAAAGCTTGCTAAAAAAGTGAGTACTGAACTAAGGTATGTTAAAAGATGGCTTGATGCGAATAAGCTCTCATTGAATGTGGATAAAACAAAATATATAATTTTTCACTCTCCTGGAATTAAATTACCTCTTAATAGTACGATCAAAATAGGCAACAAGCACATCTCTAAAGTAAAATACGTAAAATTTCTTGGTCTTTTATTGGATGAACACCTCAGCTGGAATTATCATCTTTGCCAACTTTCAAAAAAATTATCTAGAACATGTGGAATCCTTTTGAAAATCAGAAAGTATCTTACTATTGATACAATGAAATGCATATACAATTCTTTATTCATGTCATTCCTACAATATGGTATTACTGTCTGGGGTCAAACTTACGAATCGTACAAGGAACCAATATTTAAGCTGCAAAAAAAAGCCATCAGGATCATATCAAACCAGACATCTCGTTCCCATTCCTTGCCCTTATTTAAAGATTTACACCTACTTAGATTATCAGACATTTTCAAATTCAAACTCTTAACATTTGTATATGAATCAACAAACTTACTAACACCATCTTGTTTTCATGGTTATTTCTCTTTTAATTCTGTAATACATAACTATTCAACAAGGCAATCTCACCGTGGCGATCTTTACTTAATTGGCAAAAATACGCTTCGATACGGGTTAGGCTCAATTCGATATATGGGGGCTAAGCTATGGAATGAGTTACCAAGGGAAGTAAGATTTTCATCTTCCAAATTTTTATTTAGAAAAAAAGTAAAAAAGCACCTTTATAACACAATGTGAAACTTTAAATTCAAAATTTTGCAAACAATTGTTTCAAATTCAATCTAAGATAATCTGCAACTCCAGAAAATGAAGCATTGTTTCCTTTCAATCGTGTCTCTTAATCCAAAATAACCAAACCAGGGGGGGGGCTTGCTCCTTGATTAGTCTACCTATTGAGTGAGCTCCTCCTTAGAAATTCAACAAACTTACAATTTATGCTAAATACTTTTATATTTATATTTATGTTTATCTTCTGTAAATACGTTTAATTAGTTGAATTGTTGTTATGATTATAATTGTATTTCAATATTGTTAGTTAGTTTAGTTTAGTTTAGTTGAATTTTGAATAAAATGAAAATGAAAAAAAAATGAAATGAATCATCTTCCAGCAATATTTGTTCAGAATTAATTTCTAATCTTTCATCTGATCGAATTTCGTCCATAATTTCTCTTGAGTTTGAGGCCCACTTGCGCAGATTAAAACCTCCCTCCTTCATTATTCCTTTGGAGCATCTATAGAATTCTAGTGCCTCTTGGATAGTATGCCCTCCACTGTTTACATCGTCAGCATACAAACCACTGGCAAGATTTGAGGACACATTCGGATGAATATCTGCATAACGTTCTATATGCTTCTTCAAGGTGATATTTAGCAAAAAGGGGCTGCTTGAAACTCCAAACACTACTCGTGTAAAGCGATAGATCACAGGGTCTACTGCTGTTGAATGACTGTTGTCACTTTCATACCAAAGAAATCGCAACGCATCTCGATCACGTGGGTTAACAGAAATCATGAGAAACGCCTTTTCAATGACAGCTGTGATTGCAATTGGAAACAATCTAAATCTTGCAATGATTTCAGCGACTGTCTTTAGTAAACACGGTCCGGTGTAAAGGCAACTATTCAATGAAACTCCATGTTTGTTCTTAGCTGACGCATCGTACACTATACGAACCTTCGTAGTTTGCTTGTCCTTACGAATTACTGGATGGTGTGGAAGATACGTCACATTCCCAACTATAGCTTCGTCTTGCGGTTCAACCCTTTCGATTATTCCTCTCTCTTCTTGCTCTTTAATGATCTTTTTATAATCTTCCATCAGAGGTGGATTTGTTTTCAGTTTATTTATTGTAGATTGTAGGCGTCTCTTGCAAAGGTCATAGTTATCAGGCAGAACAGGGTGATCTTGTTTCCATGGCAACCCTACCTGGTATCTGCCATCGATAAATTCGATTTCATCTTGGAAGGTCTCATATAAGCTTAGTTCGTTCCTTGAGATGCCTATAGACTCAAGACTCCAGAACTTCGCTACTTGCTGTTCTAATGCTTGCTCTTCACTTCTTTTAGTAGATGTCAAAAATAGTGCGTGGGTATCTGCAAGATTTACTTCAGTTGAAGAGGAAGAAGGACAATCATACATTGGGCCCGACAATACCCAACCAAGACAAGATTCAAGTGCAATTGGTCCTCGCTCCCCCCTTATGCATTGTCCAGATATAAAATGCCAATAAAAGTTTGAACCAATCAAAATTTCGCAATTCAATGCATCATCAATTTGTGCGGGGAAATCGGCAAGCCATAGTCCTGTGAGATGTGGATAATTCCTAGTAGCAAAGTTAATAGCCTGATTTCTTATTGGCGCACAGACAATAGGAACTACATACGCAGTCACATAGGTACATAAACTGTTGTATGGGCTGCGCACGCAAAACTGAACAATATCACAGGTACGCACAGTGCCCTCATTATCACCAAAAGTTTTTATTGTCAATGTTTCTCTGCCTACTGTCGGTAGAGAGAGAGTAGATCGTAATGCTTCTGATATGTAAGAATGTTTACTGCCAGAATCAAGAATTAAGCGAGCGACGGCTGATTTCTCAGGGTGTTGGGCCGCAGAAACATACGCTTTTGCAGTTTGTAGCAGAACAGAAGTTTTCGTCTCAATATTCATGGTGGTTGTAGAATTGCCCTGGGTTGACCCAGACAAATTTAATTGCATTTCGTTGGTGGAAAGGGGTGAAGAGTGTGTCGGATTACTCTGCCACTGTAGAGGATTAGCAAGCGCCCTAGGTTGGCTCCTGGACCCTGCAGGTGTAGGCATATCAGCTTTCTCGCAAATGCTGGCATGGTGGCGCTGTTTACAAATGTGACAGCTAATGTTACTCCCGCAATCCTTTGAAATGTGACCCTTTTTTAGACAGACGAAACAACGCCCATGTTTCCGAAGAATGGATTTTCTCTGCTTCTTATCCGTTACTATGCAGCATTTTACCGATAAATGCAATCCCTTGCAAAAACTACATGTAACCTTGTTACCATTAGTTACCAGAGCAGAAGTTGTGGGCAAATTCTGCGTGCGGGGTTTTGTGTAAGAGACACTTGCTGGCGATTTTACGTGAGCGCATTGCTCTCTAGCACTAAGTTCTGTTTTCAAAAGTTTCAAGACTGTGTTAAGTTCCCATTCCTTATCTTTCATTTCCTTCGTGACAGATAAACGGATTTCTTCAGGTAGCTTTCCCATAACAAGGGGGTTCAACAGTGCACCGTATTCTTTAGGTTCTAAGCCCAATGATTTTAAGCTCCTTACGTTAGTGTCAATATCGTCTACTAACTTTCTGAGCGTAGTTATGTCCCTTACTGAGCAGACGTTTGGAAGACTCATAAGAGCTTCCATATGCGAGTTAATTATCATCTGTTTTTGAGCAAATCGCTCCTTTAAACCTTCTATAGCCGTGTCGTAATTCGAATCGGTTGTTTGAATACCCGATATCGCAGCAGCAGCCTTTCCATCGAGTAGCGTTCGCAAATGTCTAAACTTATTCACTTTAGAAAGATTCGGATTGTTATGAATAAGTTCAAATGAGTCCCACCACTCATGCCACTTGTTTGGGTCACCACTGTAACTAGCGAGGTGCAATTTGGGCAAATTTACTATCTCAGTGGATGGAACTGAAGTCGCAACGGACTGTTCTGGGTTTACCGATCGATTTGTACGTAAACTGAGTTATCTACTTTCAAGTTCGGTAATTATCGATAGGATTTGGACTTGTTTTTCTTCGCAATCAAACATTTCGTTCTGTATTTCTTCTTCTGGTAATAAGTCTAAGATTTTATCGTCAAAATGACGCAATAGTTTTTGACGTTCCTTCAAAAGGACTTTAAGATTTTCTGCTTGTGGAACTAAAAATGGCCCTTTGTCCAATAGCTCCCTAGAATCTGATATGATTTTTGTAACATAAGCTCGGTACCCTGCACGAATTCTTTTCTTTTTGGACAAGATGGCTGGAGTGGAGGTACTAGCAGGGTTAGTGGCGCTTTCCCCCTCTTGAGTCATTACGGAGGTTATATGAGATAGAAAAATATAACAAGAAGGTAATCCTAAAGCTAAGGCAAAACTAACCAAGAAGATGTAGTAAAATCTATGCATAAATCCGGCTACAGGTGTCGACCATGTGCGTTTTTCCGCCTTAGATTCCAAGTCAGGCCAGAGGACTAGACACGCCCATCTGGTTGACGGAATAGAATTACCACAAAAGGGTTCAAATAATACCAAAGACTCTAATTCATATAAGATAAGAGGACTGTATGTATAAAATAATCCGATAAACTAAATGAAAATATATAAAAACCAATGTTGATTGCAAGTTCTTCCCATCACTTCTTGACTTGTGCCGCAAGGATTCTATAACTCCGACCAGATAATTAAAAATAATGAACGTTATCACCTCGTAAGTTTCATATGTAGTAGAGTTCCAATTCGCCAGAGTTACAATTCTTTAGAGTTCCAATTCGCCAGAGTTACAATTCTTTAGAGTTCCAATTCGCCAGAGTTACAATTCTTTTGAGTTCCAATTCGCCAGAGTTACAATTCTTTTTTCGGTTTGCCTCTTGCATCTTAATTCACTTCGACAATTTCATCCAATCAAACAAATGTATGTACTTCATTCGAATCCAATCAATCAATAAACAATGCAACTCAATAAACAATAAAATTCAAAAGTAATTAAAGAAAATAGAGGTTGGGGGCTAGCGGCCACATTTTCCTACAGATGGCTTATATCCTAACAATTTGGCTTGAAGGTCTTCTTCAAACATCTCAGGCTTAAAGTGCTTCTCACAAAGTCTTTTATCCTTTGTAAACTTAAAAGTACCTATCTTAAATCCATGTTTTAGGGAGTGCAACCATTTCTGGGCCCGTTCCTTTTCATTTCTACATTCTTCACTGTTTTGGTCCTTAAATCTGAATGGATTGGGAATCTTGAATGTAGACAGGTTTGGGCATACACCAGTCTTGGTATTGCACCCAACAACCATACATGTCGGCATCTCCGGAGCTCGAACGTCAAATCACTTGAGCTTAATAAAGGAGTAATCACAGGTTCCCACTTAAATTTAAGTTGCACGGCGATGACGTCACAATCCTCTTCACGAGAAAGAGGCTGGCAGCCGAACCAGTTGATATAATAGCAAAATGGCATCCGGCAAGAGAAGTTGAATAAGACAACTTTCTTTCTCCATGGATCATAACCAGAGTAGTTTTGAAGAAAAAGAATACCCATTTCGCTATTACTGGTATGTATACTTTTAAAAGAAGGTAAATTGTTCTGACCCCGGAATTCCCCTGTAATAAAAAGCTCTGTGAAACTACAAGGTTTCTGTCGTTTTTCTAGTATAATTTTAACAGATCCAAGCATGAGTCTTCTGAAAAACATATGCTACCCAGCAGATAATAAATTCACAAATGATGCTGTACCCTGGGGACTGGAGAAAGAAAACATTGCAGCAGCAGCCTAAATGGAAAAAATTTAAGAATCCCATAAGGAAGTCAAATGGTGTTAAACAATCAGTGGTCATTCCTGGGAGCCTCTCTAGACGGTTTGATATCATGCCAATGCTGTGGGCAGGGTGTCCTTGAGGTTAATATAGTTGCATATAGTTGCAAAGACATTCCATTGCATGATTATGCTTGCAAAAGAGAATCTATGCTTGTACCTATACAAAATACACTGTCACTGAAGAAAGACAACCAATATTACTATCAAGTGGAATGTCAGCTCTTTATATCTGGTGCCAAGTATGCTCATTTTGTTGTATGGACATTACAAACAATCTCATGAAGACAAGTCTGCCAGATAAACCAGTCTTTGCAAGTAATGTGTCAAAAGCAGAGAACTTTTTTAAAGTGTGTACCTTACCAGAAATGCTCAGCAAGTACTTTACAAGACAATGAATAGTGAAAAGTAAAAGTCAGAATGCAGAACAGGCCTCAAACAACTTTAATTTCGATTCACTATCCAGTACAAGAATCGCGACAAGAAGTAAAGACATTTTATTGTCTTTGTAGATGTATTTTAATGTCGACAAATCATTCTAAATACGACATAACCAGTAGACCTAAGACCTAACAAGACATAATCAGTAAAATGTAAGACATAATCAAACGTTTCGACTCAATCATGAGCCATCATCAGTGAAGGGATGGAAGTTGCGAAAATATGGCCTTATATAGCCATGGGGGCGTGAATCAGGTCACGCACTAAGTATCAATGGGACGTGAGTAAGCTCACGTACCTACGTGAGTAAGCTCACGTACGTACATGAGCTTACTCATGTCCCATTGATACTTAGTGCGTGACCTGATTCACGCCCCCATGGCTATATAAGGCCATATTTTCGCAACTTCCATCCCTTCACTGATGATGGCTCCATGATTGAGTCGAAACGTTTGATTATGTCTTAAATTTTACTGATTATGTCTTGTTAGGTCTTAGGTCTACCGGTTATGTTGTATTTAGAATGATTTGTCGACATTAAAATACATCTACAAAGACAATAAAATGTCTTTACTTCTTGTCGCGATTCTTGTACTGAATTTCATCATTAAGCTGCATTTTCCAACAACGGATTCACTATCCTGAGTTAAAACTGAAACTGACCTACCATTAGGGGAAGCATGGTTGGCCAAGTAGAGCATGTCTACTTATTGAAGATAGGTCACACTCAACACATGCCAATATGGGTGCTCCTGACATATATTAAGATTTACTAACTTCTAGAAAACAATAGAATTTTACATTTAAGACTACTTACTAGTTATAAAGAACAGCAAGTACAACAGGAAAATTATTACAATGGAACAGCAGAATCTCAAACCTTTGCAGGAGAACAGCACACTATTGCAAGTTTGTCAATCTGTGGAGTGGAGTTATTACAATATAATGTTTCACTTGGAAGTATTCCATTGAGACTTTTATAGTTCTGCCCTACTAGCTCTATTACCCATTCAACATAAATCCTCACATTAGCAAGTCCTCATTTTTCTTCAACTTTGATAGATGGTAACTGTGTTTTACCTTTGGTAAAAGCTGGTATCTCTAATTTGGCACCAAGTAAAGCTACACTTTCACTGACGCTAAAGCCTCTGTCTGCCAGAACAATATCACCAGGAAGAATCCTGTTTAAAATGTGACAATTTTCTGTCAAATGTTTATCACTAGTCTGACCACCCCATGCTTTAGATACCAATCAAATACTTTACAGCATTGTGGTCTTTATAACTGCTCCATGTAAATGCATGAGCCAGCACATCACCTGGACACTCAATAAATACTTTGAAGCAATCAATTATCACGGCTCCTTTGCGACCATAAACCTGCACAAAATCATTTGGCACAGTTGTCTGGAGCTCATCTCTATTAGGCCACTTAAGTAGAAACTTCAGCTCTGTAGCCATAACATCAGTGCACCTATCAAAAATCCATTAAGCTGTTGATTCTCATATGTTGAGGCGATAGGCTAGATCATGGAATTATAAGTTTAATCGGAGTCTCATCATGGTCAACACAAAGTCTTGAAAGCTGGCTAAACAATGTCGGTGCATTTCGGAAATTGATTCAGAAAGAAAGGAGACTAATAACATCAACAATGATTAGATAGGAATGCCAGTGAAAAACAGTCATGTCTTTATCCTGCTGCAATTTTTGAACATCTATAGGGATAACTGAAAGTAGTCTTTTAGACATTTAGTTTCATTGTTTAAAGCACACAATGTCTGTTCAATGATGTCTAGATCACCCATCAAAAGTTCACTTTGAATGTGGAGCTTGGCCTAGGCCTTCTGCTTGATATGCAGTGCGCTTATCCACTCATTTCTCTAACCTTTCCCAAAGGGAAGATGTCTCCTTCCTCACATTTGAATGGCCTAAGCACAAGGTGGGGATCAGTCTGGATGAGACTTCTGAAAAAGAGTGTCGGGTTTGCCTATTATAAAGTGATCAGAGCAAACCCAGACACTTTTTATCCCATTGAGATCTATGTGACATATATGAGTATTGCTCAACCACTTATTTCTTTGCTTGGTCGAGTATTATCTTGTTTGCCCATCCAAGTGAAACCACCGATTGAAGTCTTTTCAGAATCTGCTAGAGTCGATACATGATATATACATATAAGAGAATAGTCAACCTTGCAGTATTTCCAATCAATCTAGTGGAAGATGTAACAAATGAACTACATAAAAAGCTTATCCTGTGTGACGGTCAATACTACCCAGAAGAAGAAGAAGTTACTTCAATACAAAAGGAAAATACATATGTTCTGGGTACTGAACGTATACCAGATGACCATAGAGTATTCACAAGAAGATTTGCTGACATTGACGGAGATAACTATACTGAATTTGATTTGAACGACACATGGCCACACCAAGCAATACATGAGAGTTTCTGTGAATTTCTACAGACATTCTATATGTATATTCCAGCATTCTTAACAATACGAGAAGGTTGTCTTCTGGCCATACGTGTTTAGAACTGATGGATTACTTCATTGTACTAGATGTGGTTTGTTGTATACTGGAATGCTCACTGTGATTGTACTTATGCGGTAGATTCCTAGATAATGAAATCTCTGAAATACACATCTTTTCTGTCTCCTAACTGCTGTATAAAATGAAGCATGATATGGGCAACAACAGAGATGGGTATAAATCATTCTATGAAGCGAACAGCTGAACAAGTCATCAGACGTTTCATTGGTATAATGTCAACAGGTCTTTCTTGTGAACCACGTATAATGTTAAAACACACCAAAGATATTATCCAAAAACACCATTTTTCATTTAATAATGCATGGCCTAGAGTAAATTTGCAGAAAGAAAGCACAAAAGAAATCTACAAAAATGTTGTCACTCACCTTTTTCATGATGGTTTTAAGTGGGGTTGAGTTGTTTCTTTATTTGCAGTCGGTGGTCTTGTTCCATTCAGTGGTCTCCAACAGTCTTGCCTGAGCATGCCCAGCTCTATCTTTGTTATAATGACTTATTAAGGAAATAACAGGATGTAATTAGACCAATATCGATTTCTTACTTATGCTCATTAAAAGTGTTGATGGTATTTTGAATGGACATTACATCACCTTGCAATCAACAATAGAATAGATGCCTTAAATGAGTGCAAGAGACCATACATCTCACTTCATCAGTAAGTCAGCAAACATGGAGAAGGTAGAGAAAGAGTAGACAATTTTTGAAACTGAAGACAGCTACTTCAAAGTAAGAAAACAGTTGTTCATGATAAGACGATAAACTGGCACTTTGATGGTAAAGATGGTATTGGTGCAAGGGCAAAAATGACATTATTCAATCGTAGTCATGAAGTGGTGCAAAACCTAACAAACTGCCTCTGGGGAAAGACTGATAAACCTGGTTTTGGAAATCTGGAGTACTTTGGGAAGACCGCAGAAGAGATTGCAAATGAAAACTGGCATTAAATGACTGCAAGATTTCATGGTGGAAAAAGTACAAATTTCTCAAAGTCCACAGCCAACTACTGTTGTCAGCAGACAGGAATATCACAGGTATGTTGGAGATCAATTGCATGAAGGCAGATAAGGCAACACTCAACTTTGCATGGTTTTGAAGATGTGGCAAGGAATTTGTGATTAAATTGGAGGAAATGTCTTCACGTATATTGTAACACATTTTGATTTTCATGTATAGCTATGGTTTTGAGTGCTTATTGAATTTTGCTATAAAGTATCTATAAAAGGAGATTTGAGTTAAGATCTATCACAGTGATCACCCAAGTACTTTTAAAAGTTGAGGGAGTTTGACTCTATTTTCGAAATGAGCTTGCCATCAAGCAAAGGAGAGATCTTGAAGTGATACAGGACACAATTGTATGTGAGACCAGCCCAAGTCAGACTAATGAGCAAGTTGAGAACCTTATGAGTAATATGCAAATCATGATAAATCAGTTGCACATGGCGATTTCAACTGTAGCGCCTCACAGTGGTGGACTGAAGATGCTGTAAGTTCCAAGGCTATAGACATGGTGGTGGCAGCAAGTGTTTTTGTTACCCTATTAAGTTCTGTCTTCATCTGTACAGAGTTGTTGAATATCATACCCATTGATCGTTGGGAAGTTGATTGCAAATACAGAATGTCTATTGGGCAGAATGGAAGAAACTTTCTTGAAGGAAAGGCATGGTGGAAAGCAAATTTGGTGAAATCGGCGTGTAAGCGATCTCATCGAAGAGTGGCCTATTTTGTTGAGCTTGAAGGTATGGACCCTTTCTTCAAATTGCTGCTCTGTGGTGATGTTGAATTAAACCCGGGCCCAACAAATCAACTGACTTGTAATAAATGCGTAAAGAATGATGAAGCTCTGGACTTTCCCAAGATTCTCCTTCATCTTGAAAAGAAAAGTGAAAGCAGTCAAAAAAGCATTCTTGAAAATCAAGGTCAGATGTTGGCTCGATTAACAACTATTGAAGAGGACATTGAGAAGTTCACGGTTGATATTTCCGTCCTAAAACAAGAGCAGTCAGGTTTAGATTCCAAAGTAAACACTATGTCCAAGGACAGTAGTGTACATTGTGATCATGGTAGGGACTTACACTTTTTGATCGATCGCCATGAGCAATATTCTAGACAAAATTCAAGTCCAAGTAAAGGAGTCATGGAGGAGATGGGAGAAGACATCAAGAAGGTTATATTAGAGACTCTAAATAAAAACCTTGATTTGGATCTGGTCCATTCCGAAATTGAAATTGTGCGTCGTATTGGGCGCCATTATAATAGCAATCCAAGGTCGATTTCGGTTACGTTTTTAAGCCACAACACCATGGAACTTGATATGAGATATAAAAAGAAGGCAATGCACATGAAAATACATGAAGATCTAGCTCCTGCTATTAAATGTATGTTTAATGAGGTACTAATGAGGTAAGTTCGAATAGGAGATTCTTAATGTCGACAGCATATGGACTATTGATGGAACAATTAAGTTTAGATACATTACTAACCCTCGCAGATTCGAGATCAGGTCCTATGCTGGGTGCTGGTTTGAAGTAGGGCTGCCATTTTGTCTGTCCAACAGAAGTTGTTGTGCTATTCTGCGAACTTTCAGACATTAGTTTTTTGCGAATAACAAAAACAGGTCTTGTAATATGAAGTAAAGTGTCAAGATACAAAAGGAAATTTTTGAAACGTCCCAACCTTCGCACAGTAATTGTCATTAGACAGATCTGTTGGACGGACAAAATGTTACCCTAATTCGAAACAGCACCGCTGATTACTATGACTTAGTTAAGTCAAGGTAATAGACGTTTGGCCGAGATGGAAAAGCTAACATTAAAGACCAAAACTCAACTGGTATAGCTAAAGAAGTGTATCGCAGCCCAACGCCAAACCTCTGTCTACCTATTCACAATTACCTAAATCTTTCCATGTGGACTTTTAATGGCTGTGGAAATTGGAAAGTTTAGATTTTACGACAGGCAGGCTGTGAATTGTTAAACAAAATTTTAGAATGCAATGATTTAATTTGCTTTTCTGACATTTGGAGAGATCCTATTGAAATATCATTATTTAACTTTAAACTACTAATAATTTGCGTGAATTTCACGAGCCAGGTTTTACAAATCATTTGGGGGGGGGCAGACCTCCTGTGGGTCTGTCTCTCCTAGTACGCAATTCAATTCTTAAATATGTTTCACTTGTTCTTTCAGATAGTTACCATTTCTGGTGCAGACTTATCAAAAATGGGTTTAGTTGGGAACAAGATTTATTTATCTGTTTTATTCATATTCCCCCAGGCAGTTCAACTTTATTTAGAACAGGGCAAGCTCTGTCATTTGAGACTCTCCAATCAGAATGTGCTCATTTTGAATGAAAACAGTGAGTTCTATTATGCGGTGACTTCAATGATAGAACAAATGACGTCAATGATTTTGCTGAAAATGACGAATTGGATAACTATCTGCCAATAGATGATAATTACATACCAGATCAAAATCTAGATAAAAGATTAAGTAAAGACACCTCTCCCATTAATGGTAACAGAACTGCTTTTATTGACTTTTGTAAGGCCGCTGGCTATCAAACTATGAATGGCAAGGTTGATAAGGATACTTCCAGCAATTTAACCTGCTTTACTAACAAGGGTAATAATGTTGTTGATCCTCCCTATTACATCAAGACACTTTGTCAATGGTCGACAAACTAAGTGTTGGCGAACTATGTGAATTCTCAGATCACAGCCCAATCGAGCTATTCATAAAAAGCTTGAACAATATAATTAAATCGGAAGCGCAGCCTGATATATGAATGGTAAATCTACCTACATATGACGACAAAACGCTTTTATGCACTTATAAAAACAATGCTATATCAATGGTGCCTCAACGTCAGAACTTTTATCTTTGGCAAAGGAAAGCGGCAAGATAACTAGTTTTCTAACAGATATTTCAAATGAGTTGGACAATAGTGATTTATCCATAGAGGACGTTATTGACTCATTGTGAACAAAAATGATAGATTTATCTGAAGCTGATTTAACGTCCAGAAATAAATTTATTAAAACCACACCTTTTACATTGGCTATACTTATGACCAACACCATTTTCGTTGCCACTATCGTACCAGACAAGAAATGCAGACATATTTTACAGAATGTGAACAAAAATACCACATCACAAGACAATTAAATTTTGAAACAAAGTATCATCATCACTCAGTGGACCTGGAATTGATTCTCTGGCCTTGCAATATCTGCTGGAATGCCCATATCCACAGCACTTTTTACAGTATGGCTGAGTCTTCAAGCAAATACTGTTTACTTTTGGATTAGACTCCAACCAAAATCTGTTGATTACATCATGACGATTAGCAGTCTGTGACATCTTTCTAGCAAGCTTGAGCCTGATCAGCCTCATACTTTTGTTGTTAGCTTCAAGGCCAGTCTAATCACAGTTTTTAAGTCTGCAATCAGCATTCAGCTCAATCAGCTCCCAAGAATGACTAAGACATTTTTGCAATGAAGGAGTGATGCTAATCCATGTTTGTTATTCATTCTTGTGAGGAGATGCAAAACTCTAGAGATAAAGTAGATAGAGATGTGTACACAAGTCTCTGTCTTTAGTAACATCTATACTTTTGCTGGGACTAAACAACCTTAGACTTACTGTCAGGTACTGCCCAATCTGCCTCATCACCTGCTGATATTTCTAAGGTAGCATCTGAATGATAATCTCTCTCCCTTTCTCTTGTAAAAGTCTCCTGGCAGTTTTTCCAGTTGTAGTTGTCCCTCCTTTTCCGGTTCCACCTGGATAATCCCATTTTTCCCAATCTCATTTTTAATCTTCTCCTGGGTTTCTGCCTGTGCTTTCTTCAAGAGCTGGTGACTTCGAGATATAGACTAGCATATAATTTTGATTAGCTGACTTTTACCCCCGTGAGAAAATCGCTGGATTCTGTTTGCTCTGTCTTGTCTGCCAGTGGCTTTCTCTGTGACATGTCAAACTTTGTCTATAGCAAATGCCACTGTTTTCATGTCAACACAGTTGTTTGGTTTCTGGTCATTATTTTGGGGTGTCTTGTCATAAAAGCAAAGATTGGTACAATAGTGAAAACATTGTCTGATCTTTTCATAATGACGGAAAGGTTGTGCTAATATATGTTCCAGAGTGATAGCTGTGCCAAACATATTCACAAGAGCTTTCATGTACACAACTGTAATTTCTCACGAAAATGTCACCAAATTCCGGCAGAAAGTTTCTCATTAACTTGTTGATTTTGAGTTTTCGAGACAGTTCTTGACAACCAGGAGGCTTTTTACAATGACATTACTACAAAATATACATTTATTTCCTAACATTTCTACATAACTAGAGGGAATACTACTTTCATCACTTTTTTGCAACTAACCATAGTAGACTTTCTTACTTCCCAGACAAATCTGCTTGTAAGGAGATGCCATAGACCAGTTCACAGCATCCCATTCTTTCAGGAAATGTGTACTTTACTATGTCTGGCTTATGGTTATTCCAGATTTTTTCCCTAATGCATGACATTATTGTGAAGTTTTACACAGAATTTGCTATTTTTTAAATCAATTTTGCTTTAAAAAACAGGGAAATTCTTGCCATGTAAAGATTTGGAAACTACCACCACTTAAACTCCAACAAACTATGCTTCTAGCTGTTCATTTCATAAATAAAAGATGACAAAAAAGCTCAATTTTAAATTTTTCTGGAGAAATGTCACATTATAGGTATGTTCTGGCAACTCAGGATATGATATGCAAGTGGACCACCAACACCTAGATGATTTGCTAAGAGTCAAACTACTGTAACCTTGGAAAGAGTCAACCTTTCGCTTTGAATTGTGTTTTCCTGTGATGAACTTTCTTTCTATTTCAAGGTTCATTGATGCGAATCCAAACTTTGAGGGGGGCCAACTTTCGACATTTCCAGGCCCCAGCCCACTGTGACTTGCAGGAGGGGTTCATTGGTGCAATCAATTTTCGATTTGGGGATGGCTGTGATGTGTTAGTGACATCAGACGTTTCAGATGTGCCCCCGCTTTGTTGAATAACCTGTTACATGGAGGTGATAAAAGTCGTCAACATTCTGAATGTGCACCATACTTCACCTCTCTTTGGCTATGTGAACTTTGATTTCGAATACTATTTGATTTTCCAACAATTGTCCATTTCAAAACTTGCACCAAAAACAATTGCATTCTGATCTGTAACTTTTTCCGCAGAGATGGTACCCTCATCAAAACACACCTAAAGTAAGGAGTTTTCTTCAGGGCAATAATCGAAGGGTTTAAAATGGGGGTCTGATCTTGTTTTTTGGCAAAATCACCTCGAAGTTCTAAAAAAGTGGCACTTGTTTTCCATTTGCCATAACGTTTTATCCAGTACAGATATCAAGATGCCGAAAGTACCAGTTGATGACTGGCCATTCTTTCCTGCAGTGTAATGCACGTCATAGTTTAGGACATTTCACCCTTTTTAGTGAGGGGCTTTTGGTACCTACTCATTTGTAGTAGCTGTATTTCTATTGCCTGGTATCTTGTATTGATATTGTGCTTGTATAAAGGCCGAAATACACGGTCCTTTTTTACCTCTATTTCCACCTAGTGTATGTCAAAAACACTAGAAAAAAAGATTATCTTTGACACATTCCATGTCATCATGTTCTCACTTTTACCTTTCTAAATAGATGGACATGTTAAAACTTCAAGCGAAATCAGATAGGTTTTTCTATTGTGCTTTTGACAGGTGACAAGAAATCTGTTGTTCTGCCTGTCTCATGTTATGCAACAAAGTGTAGCTTCGTAGAACCAGGCCAAAAGCATCGAAAAGCAATACCCAAATAGACAGAAACTCTCTTGTTTATGCCTTTTTATGTAGAACAACTATTGCCACCGAGGTCAAAGAGCTGGGAACTTGCTCTATAATAAAAACAGAGCGGCCTACTTACGGGTATAAGTCGATAAAAGGGTTTTCGTCATCTCTGTACTTGGGGCCTGTACGAGGATGAAGAATGTTAATGATTTAAAGTTCTACCGGGGGACTTATTCGACAGGGGTAGTTAGAAGATTTCAAGTAATGCACAGGAAGCCTCTACCAAACCCCAAAGAGTTGTTTTGAATGACGGCAAATGACAACATTTGGTCCCTCATGAGATCAATGTGAAATTTCAAAGTTGATGCAATCACCAAAGAACTGTTTCATAACTCTGGCCCCTTCTCAGGCCTTGGGGCCTGGGGTAATCTGCTTCCATTGCCCCACTTCTATCTAGGTGTTCTAGGTGTAATAGCATTTCCGTTTTCCAGTTAACCTCTATACCAAAACTATAGAGCCAAAGCATATACTTTGTATTGATTTTCTAATGATGAAAAGAACGAAAATAACAAGAGAAATAGCATATTATTGTGTATATGAAGGCACCATTGTTCCGTACTTCTCCATCTATTTAGGGAGCAACGGAGGAACAAGAGGATCTTGTAAACACCAATCACTCATCAAAGTGACCTAATCCTATTTGGCTAATAGGTGACAACTTGTGAATTCTTGTAAAAATATGACCATGTATTTTGGCCTTTATACTGCAGTAGGTTGAGTGAATTGCCTTGTGCTTGAGGGTGCACATTGTAAGCATATTAGAGAGTTTATGAAACATGACGCACCAGATCATGACACATTGAGGAAGTCTGGGTCGAGAGAACCGTATGCGTTTCCGACTTACTTGTTACACATTACTACGACGCATTGGATTTTGCACCTAAAGTAACCCTTTCACGAAAACTTTGAAATGGTGGACGAATTAGGTTATATGATGGAGGAGGACATGATAGATGACGAAGACTTTGTTTATGCACAACACAGATTAGCTGTCATTACTTTGCATCTAGAGCTGCCCTACTGGAAGTACCCACGATTTAGTTTGGAAGTACCCACGATTTAGTTTGGAAGACATGGCTGATGAAGAATGCTGGGTAGAAATGCGCTTCAAGAAAAACGATATATATAGACTTGCTTTAGCGTTATATCTCCCAGAGACTTCCCACTGCTATAACGGTCTGGTTGTGGATTCAGTAGAAGTTCTTTGCGTTTGCTTGAAACGTTTTGCTTATCCGTGTCGCTACGCCAATTTAGTCCCTAGGTTTGGGAGGTCTGTGCCTCAGCTATGCATGATGTGCAATACTGTTTTGGATGACATATACAGCAGGTTTTCACAGCATTTGACAGACCTGAATCAGCCATGGCTCTCCAGAGAAAACCGTAAGTCATTTGCAAATGCGGTGCATGACAAAGGTGCTGCATTAGACAACTGCTGAGGCTTTGTTGATGGCACTGTCAGGCCTATATGCAGACTGAGCCGAGATCAACGTGCTGTATAATACAATGGTCACAAAAGGGTCCATGCTCTTAAGTTCCAGTCAGTTGTGGCTGCCAATGAAATGATAGCAAATCTTTTTGGGGCTGTCGAAGGGAGAAGACACGGCAGTAGGATGCTTGCTATGTCTGGGCTATTAGGGCAGTTAGAACAGCACTCCTTTTCCCCTGATGGCGAAGCTCTCTGCATATATGGCGACCCTGCATACCCACACTGAGTTCATCTTCAGCGACCCTTTGCAAGAAGAGCAGCTCTCAATCCTAATGAGGTTGCTTTTAATCAGTCAATGAGGCAAGTTGGAGTAGCGGTAGAGTGGGTATTTGGAGATATCATTAACTACTTTAAGTTTCTAGATTTTAGAAAGAACCTCAAGATTGGTCTCAGTTCTGTTGGCAAGTTCTACATTGTCAGTGTATTACCGAGAAATAGCGTAACTTGCTTGTATGGCAATAACACGTCCCGTTTCTTTGAACTTGACCCCCCAACATCGGAAGAGTACTGTTTGCACAATGCAGATGCTTGGGTGAGTCAGAGTTTGACAGAGATGATGCTGATCCACATAGACCTTACATTAAACAGTTTTTTTTAAAACTACCACATCTGACCAGTGGGGTGCTACCCTGAAACTTTCCATGCACACATGATAATATCACTTTCACATTACCGTCCCCACTTAATAATCATGAAATGAAAATAGCAGTATGAAATAGGTAAGAGTGTAGAATACTTACAAATACTTGTGAATAGCAACTGTTTGGGACACCTACAGCTATTATCATTACATTCAACTTGCAAAATGAGAAAATTACAGGGGTAAGGCAATAGCTGTCTCTGTCTCTGCTGTTATGCAACATTTTCCAATTCACTTGGTGAACAAGTCCATAATCAGAAGAAATGATTTAAGCCACAACTGTAAAACTAGATGGCATATACTTTGAAGTAATGATATATAACAAAAGTCAAGAAACAGTCCATAACAAGAGACATTTACATAAATTTGTCTAAAAGCTTTTTCATAAAGTCAAACATTAATTTGTTTTGCTCTTGCATCTGTTTTGTTAGTTCAGACTGTTCCTTTAGATGATGTTGCATAACAGCCATCATTTCACTCTCTCTCTTTGCTCTGGCTTCCCACTCCTTTTCTTTCATTTCCAACTCCCTCTTCTTGATTTCCCAGTCTCTTTCCTTCTCCTTTTCTTTCATTTCAATCTCTCTCTTTCTCAGTTCAAGCTCTTCTCTCTTCTGGTACAAGTCTCTGTCATTTTGTACTCTAAAATAGTCCATTACTTCCTTATGCCCATCATTCTTCTTTCTTCTCTTTCCACCTTCTTGACTTTCCCTTAACCTTGTGTCTGCCAACCTTTCCATTGATCTTTTTCTAACAGACTCGGCAGTCTCCCTTTCCTTCTCTATTGCACTTTCCTCCCCCTAGCTACTTCATTTTGCACCTCTTCCCCCCTTTTCAATAATGTTCCTTATTGCCATATCAAGATCTGTAGGCTCTGGGGAGCTAATGCCACTTGCTCTCTCTTCCTCTGCCAGCTTCCTTTTAACAGCTCTTCCTAATTTCAAGATTCTGTCTCTTACAGCTCTCTGGTTGACCCAGAAGTGTGGACTTCCTAATCTATTCAGGCTACTTGCTATTTTATCCCAGCATTAGCCACACTCCCGGGTACCAAGTTTAAAGCGATAGGGCTCCTCTACCAAGATCTCCCTGCACAACAGTTCATCATGCTCATTGGTCCACACCATTTTGGACCTGATTGATGAAATGTTAGATGAACCACAATGAGAAAAACAAAATTGTGCTCTAATATACTGAAATTCCACACAGGCGAATTAAGCTCTGAATACTATTTACAGATAGTATTATACTCCTATCAAAATTTACATCGAGATAATGTCTGACATAGATGAAAAATAGTCTGTTTTACTGCCATTATAGCAAGCTTATTAGAATACAAAAACTGTCATCAAGCATTCTCCTAGTGGATGCTATAACTACAAATAGTAATCCACACATACTGCTTACAAATACCTATGATAATGTACAAGTCACAGGTGCTGTTCCAAACTAAGTAGGCAGGCCACATAGCCTGAATATGGAAACTAATTCTAACATCAATAGTTCTGTAACGCATACAATTGAAAGTACTGAAAATTGATACAGACTAAGTACGATGATACTAGAATGTTCACAAACTTTGAAGTGCTCTGCTGGTTGATCTGCTGGATGTTCTGTTGACTGCTTGGTTGCGCCATTTTGTTATGCAGCTTGGTGATATAACCTGCATATGATATGGAATATATAGCTTTAAAAAGGTAATATAATAGATTTCTGAGTCGAAATGCAAACAAAGTAATGTAATCATATACACATATAAACTTTCAGCTTGTACTTACAAGGAAAACTCTCACGTTGTGAGGATGACATGGCTTTGCCCAAATCGACAGTACAGAAGTATGGTTGACACACTGCGATTTGAAAGGATGACGTGACCGCGCTGGTTCCAGACTCCTCTGGCTCTTCATGACCCTAGTGCGTCGTGTTTCTTAAATTCACTATTGTGAGTCAAATGGACACCTTGCATTACTTGTAATGAGGTATCTGTTGTGAGTACTTTTGGATTCTTTTGAGAATGAGTTGGTAAGTTTTAACATTTGTTTTTGTTTGCCTCTTTTTCACTCGCTGGCTGCCAGAACTCTCACAAATTCCTACAGTTCTTCCTACCTATTATTCTGCACATGAGATGAGCCATACTAATGGTCATTTTGTATTGTAGTTAGCATTATTAATAGATTACTACATCAATATAGCGCTACTGCAGATTTGTACCAAGAACTATCGAATGGTTATAGTGACTTAGAGTAGGCCATCTATTTCTAGGAGAGATTTGACTCTGAAGTCATGTTATTACTAAGGTGCATGATGTTATTTCTCCTCTCAATGGCCTAGGTGGTTCTTATGCCTTGGGTGGACACAGCAGTGAGTATAAAATCTGTACATACTCACTAGTAGTGTTTCTTTCTATTTTCCCAGTAAGTATTGTGTAGCACTTTTACTATTTTATACACCAATGGTTATTCCTCTACATCATTCTACACATGATACTCAGGCTTCATGTATTATTGCATTTATTACTGGTATACCCATATTTCATTTTTCTCCTCCAAGTACTACTCCATTGTTCACATCCAGTGCCATTCATAGCTCATACCATAAAGACTTGATTACGCACCCGGGGCTTATTTGTCAGAAACCATCTTATGGATGGGGGCTTATTCGAAGGGGGCGTATTCAAAGGGGGGGCTTACTAAATGTAATGGTCCTGCGGTCTGCTGAGCATAATATCTTATATTATTTTGCCCCCTCAAAGTGCTGTTTCATGAAGATATCACTCATATAAAGCACATCCTCAATGTGGACAAGGGGAAGGGGGACTCAAAACCCAATACAGATCAGTTAGAGGATAAAAGATAAACAACTACAAGAAATGATGGAATACGATAAAAATGCTGTTGGTGTTTTCCTCACAGATGAAGGTGACTTGCTAGTTTGACATATTCTCATTGAGGTATAGTTTGATGACGAACTTCCTAAATGCAGCACCCAAAAATACATTCAAGGTGAAAGTTATTGGGAAAAGAAAGCAAGAAGTTGGATTGGTGGTCCCAGCGAAATACCATGCAGAGACGAAGAGCAAAAGAATATCAAACATTCTTTACAAGAAACTGATAGAAAAGAAAAGTACTTTGAAACACTTTGAACTACATGTTGATAGAGGTAGCATCAAGGAGGGGAAGTTGTGAAGACAGTTGTTCGGGTAAAATATCAGCTCAAATAAACAGATAAATAGCTGATGGCTTTGATTTTCTTTTGTTTTTGACCTGCATTATTCTGAGCACAAGCAAATGCCAGCATTTCTGACACTAACACCACACAGCATGGCTACTGAAAGAGCAGTTTCCCATTATAACAATAGTAAAACAGTGAGGAGAATGTCTTTGAAGCAGGATACAATGAACGGCATTATGCATGTTTCCGTAAATGGCAAGGGTGCTGCATTTTACAATCCAAGGCCAGCTGCTTTTGAGTTTTTGAGAATAAAGGAATGACGTAACAGGCAACCGAGAAGAGAATGACACTCTTTAGCACTCTTTGTTTTTCTACAGATTTAGCTGTTTTTGTAAAGAAAGCATTAGTTTAAACTTGTCAGATGTGTTCTGCAGGGTGTGTTCACATAATGTTTTCAAGTTTTTTGTGGCCCTTTTGAAACCTTTCCCCACTAGTTCAAATTCATTAACAAATGCTATGATTAACACAGAATGACAACTGGCCTGAAATTCAAAACCACATAATCAATTGCCCTGGATTGGTGGGACCACAAGGAGTTTCAGACCTGAGGTGCTATGCACAATCACATGGTTGTCTAGTGTATAGAAAGGCACTGTTCCTGACACTGTGGTTTGTGCTGAACTTCCCAGGGGTGCACAGATAACCCAAGTGTACATTCTCTAAAATGATTCCTTCATAGATTGCAGATCCACAGGTTTCCCAAATATACATGCTTTCTTGATTCCCGTGAGAGACCACTCAAAAAGTGCAAATATGGGTTCTCATATCCAGTACAAGAAGAGGAGAACCTCACCAAGGCAGGGAATTGCCTTCTTCCATGCAGTCATAGTGATGAAGACATTCCAGTGGTTCCATACAATCAACAACTATTGTACCTCTGGGGAGTGCATATGAATATTCATCAGGTTACAGAAGCAGGTTGGGAAACGTATCACTATATACTAAGATGCCTATATGATAATTTATGCCAAACCAATCAGATTGCTCGAATTTGTACCACGTGACCCATTTTTAGTCCGATTTTAATGACACTTCTCCTCCTAGGCCTGTAGGGGGATCGTGACCAAACTCGGTGTAGGGGTTCTCCTTGGAGCCCTCTTACTCACAAAGGAGCGATTTTTCCATATCTGTTCTTTTCGCCGAGATATTCACCATCTCATGTACGGCTATGCTTCCATGCTCCTCTGGCAATGGAAGGTATGCTCCTTCGTGTAGGGTCATGCGCACCTTCTTCTTTCTTTAACGGGGGTCTCACTCTATTATGCCTTCACTTTACATGGTTGTGTTTCATTGGCACTGTCTTCCTCTTTTGTTCGCGGTTTACCTCCGTCGTGAAGTTTGCACAACCGCATGGTTAAGTTTGCCATGATCTTCCACTGGCTTTGTTCTTGAGCGAGCTTTGAGAGCAACGAAGGTCTCCGAAAGCGAAATCAAAAACTTCACCGTGTTATTCGAGTTGTGAGTACTTTTTATTTTATTCTATTACCTTTATTCGTTTACTACTTTCCGCTACTGGACCTGATCATGTATTGTTGGCGAGGAGTTCTACATAAGATCTTTGTTTGACTGAATGAATGAATGAATGGATTTCTTTTCCTACGGATAAGTCGTTTGCTTTATTCCTTCATTGTTTAAGCATTATCTGCTAGCTACCGTTTGTTTAATCGTGTATTTTAAGCCTATTAAGTAGAGCAAATTCTTTTACGGCTATTAAGTAGAGCACACAAGTTCCTTCTAAGATCATTTGTAAACATTAGGCATGCTGTTGAGTCCTAACTGTACCTCCCCTTCATAGTTATCTTAAACGCATTATTTTTTTATGTTTCATAAGGTTATTCCACTTAACTTACAGTGTTTTGTTGTTGTAGGCTGTATGTTCAATCCCTTTGCGTGCGTTTTCACTATTTCAGTCATAGGAGACATTCCTTTTGTCGGCCATTTTGTCTCCTTCGGCATGCTTCTTTCCCCTCACAGTTGACCCTTTCGTTCAACTCCCTTTGTATGTGTTATATACAGAAATAGTTTGTGGTAGTTGTTATAAGAGGTTGATACCCTTATTCCACCCATTTTTGTGTTTTTCATTGTTTTGCGATCCCCATTAATTCATAAGATCGAGGCATTCCTTCCTCGGCCATTTCCTGTCCGTCCCGTCATGTTTGACCCCTTCATTCAAATCCCTTTATAAACAGAATTTTATTCTCCTTCTCGAGGATTCCTTGATATTATTCTACTTTACTTAAGTGTTTTGTGTTGCTTAAAGGTATGCATTATTTGCTTTAAGGTATTCATTTATTTTCGTCAATTACCTCCTAATATATTCATCCTCCTGCAATTGTGTACCATTAAGCATGCTTTCTGTCCCGCGCGGTTGACTCAATCTTTCACCTCCCCTTAGTATTCCTCATATTACCAGAAATTTTGCTGCCTTTGTCATGGGAATCTGATAATTTTTTAGTTATATACATATAGTTCTCTTCAATATCACTTAACACATTTACTGATTTCAAGTTAGGTTCAGATCTGTGGCTCTACCATGATTCTTAGTGACAGGCCCACGTATTAGTTATACTTGGGACCTGAGAGGGTGCACAAAAGTCTTTGTTTACACTCACATTATAGGTTGCACCAGATTTTAGTCTTATCTTTTAAGTACACATTTTGAGTTTAGTGTGTAGATAATTCATGATGTTTCTAAATTGTGCTGTACATACACATGACATATATTCTGCTAATAGCTTCAGTTCAATTATTTGACCTACATTTGTGTGTAGAGGAGTGGTCATGTTTTCACAGTGTGTGCTACATTCACATGGTATTCTGCTAATAATTGCACTTTCTCTTTAATACAAATGTTCAGCTACAATTTTAGTGTCTTCCTTTTTTATTGACTGTATTGCCACTCTCTATTGTCAATTTGTTACCTTTCTCTTTGCTCCATTACTGCACTCTTCTAAAGAATGTCTTAGCATAATATTTGAGTATGCATACCACCGCAGCATTTTGCAAACATATTAGCACTACACATAGATAACAGACATATATTGTATGTAGTATATTATGTATATTATCACAAGGCCTCTATGGACAATATCTTACTAATTCCCACAACATTGCTATTATGCAAGCTTAATACTAAATTACATGTTATTCACCTGGTATTTCTGTCTCAACCTTATACATTTCTTCTACATCTACCTTTAGAAGATCAGTTTCTACTTTCAAATGTCAGATCATTTACCCCCACTGCCTATTCTCTTTTTTAACTATTACCACTACTGTCTCCTACTTAACTCTAATTCCTTCTTATCCATTTATTTCTTTACTACTCACAGCTATTTTCAGCATGCCACGTTTAAGACGCACAAATGTAGAAAATAGACGGAGAAGGGCACAAAATCTAAACTATCAACACCAAGTAGTGCATCAACCTGCAGTAGACAATAATGGTCCTCCTGTCATTGCTGCAGTGAATGACCTGGCACAATTACAGCTCCAACATCCAGCTGTAAATGCTTCCATGCCACAAGGGGCACAACAGCCAAATCTCCCTCTGCAGGATCACGTCATTCACTTACCAGCACCACATCGCCTAGGTGACATGAACAACAGGTGTCCCCACTGTGCAGCACGATATTTCCAGGAAGAGTGCACTACACAGCACATCTTCACAAGATGCTGTTTCCAAGGAAAAGTCACCTTACCACCAATTCGGCTCCCATCAAACAACATTGTGGAGCTTTTCAGCGGTGACACAGCCCATTCACGTCACTTCTTGGAACACATTCGTCACTACAATGCAGTGATGGCAATGGCTTCTTGGAATGCAACAGTTACTGAGCATGCAGGTAGGGGACCAAGAGTTGTTACAATTCATGGTCAGCCCTACCATCTCACAGCTGCACAAGAAGCTCCGCAGGGTATGCCACCTCAGTATGCACAGTTATACATCCTTGACACCAATGAAGCAATGCACCAGAGGACCAATGATCCACGCAATCACAACCTGCGTCCTGAAATTATGCAGCTTCTGCAGGATGAACTTCTTGCTGTCAACCCATATGCACGGCAATATCACAATATGGGCCACATCCTTCAGAGGGAAAGGCAAATTGCTGCTGCAAACAATCAACCTATTCGGCCTGTCAAAATGATCATTGCAACACGGCCATTTCAAGATAGGCGATATGCTAATCCCACAGCAACAGAGATTGCAGCAGTGTATGTCGGTAATGATGGTACTGCACCCAATCCAGCAGACCGAGATCTTGAAGTGTATCCTGCTCAACCCAATGCACCACACACAGTCAAGATCAAGGTGACTTAGATGTATTCCTCCTTACGACTTTGTGACACCTATTTAATAGTTGACCTTGCCTTAGTAATGATCAATTATTCAATATATTCTTCCCTTTCACTACCTTGCAATTTCAACTCAAAAAATTATGTAATGATACCCATGTATAGCAAGATATTGAATTATATTTTCCTGGTTGAATTGTTTTCCTCAGATTATTGTAATATAGTGTTTGTTGTTGTTGTAAATGTTATGAATTTAAATTAATTAATTTAACTCATCTTCAATTCAAGGCAACATCACCAAATGCCGATCCTATGACCTACCCATTGCTGTTCTTCCATGGAGAAATGGGCTGGAATGTCAACATTCAACGTCATGTTGTAGCCACTGAAAGACAGCGAGATGTAAGACGTAGAGCACGACTCACATTAAACGAGTTCTATGCTTTCAGAATTGCTGTGCGGGACAACTTCTCCACCATTCATCGTTCCCGTCTATTGCTTCAACAGTACCTGGTTGATGCATTCACAAAAATTGAAGGGAATGAATTAGCCTACATCAGGACACACCAGCAACAACTGCGTGTTGAATCATACCAAGGCTTGATGGATCATTTAGGCAGACGTGCCCAAGCAGAAAATGTGACTGTAGGCCGCATTGTCATTTTACCATCAAGTGTTGAAGGCAGTCAGAGAAACATGTACCAAAAGTACCAAGATGCAATGACGATTGTAACAAAGCATGGAAAGCCAGACATTTTCCTCACAATGACAGCAAATCCAAAATGGCCTGACATTCAGGAGAACTTGCTTCCACATCAAAATGCAAGTAACAGGCCAGACATTGTCAGCCGTGTCTTCAACTTGAAACTCAAGGAACTTCTTGATGATCTTCTTGAGAGACATGTACTTGGACATGTTACTGCATTTGTATATACCATTGAATGTCAGAAAAGAGGTTTGCCACATGCACACATGGTCTTATTTCTCGCAGATGCAGACAAACCACGGACAGCACAGGATGTTGATCAGTTGGTTTCTGCAGAAATTCCAGATCCACAGGCACAGCCAGAATTTCATGAGACTGTAAAAAGACACATGATGCATGGCCCATGTGGTGAATTAGACCCTCACTGTGTCTGCATGGAAAATGGAGAGTGCAAAAAGAATTTTCCAAAACCTCTTCAACAGCAAACAGAATTCAATGTCAATGGATATCCACTGTACAGGCGACGTGGACAACATAGAGCACAACTACGTCGCCATACAGTAAATGACTCATGGGTGGTACCACACAATCCTCACCTACTCATGAAGTTTAAGTGCCATATGAATGTGGAGGTGTGCACAACTGTCAGGAGTGTGAAATACATTTTCAAGTATATCCATAAAGGCAATGATGCTGCACATGTTGAAATCAGACAGAACCATCTCAACCATGATGAGATTTTGCAGCATCTCAATGCACGCTATGTTGGACCACACCAGGCAGTTTTCAGACTCATGCAGTACAAGATGCATGACAGAAGCCACATCATCATCAGGCTTGCAATTCACCTACCACTTCAGCACAATGTATATTATCAGAGTGGTAATGAACAAGGGGCAGTTGATCGCAATCAACACACAACACTGACAGCATTTTTCAAACTCAATGAAGAGGATCCAAATGCACATCAGTATTTGTACCATGAGATTCCACAACATTACACATTTGATCAACGAGCAAAAAAATGGAATCCTAGACGACGACAGACCGCCCCAATCATCGGTAGAATTTATCAAGTTCAACCCTCTGATCCGCAACGATTTGCTCTTCGCTTACTCCTTCTACACCGAACAGGAGTTACATCATTTGAGGACCTTAGAACAGTTCAGGGTCACATTCATGCCACATTCAAAGATGCAGCAAGAGCAATGGGATTGCTTGAGGATGATGCAGAGCATAGGCGCTGTTTACAGGAGGCTGCAGTCATGAACATGCCCTCACAGCTGCGCCAATTGTTTGCTACATTAATGGTATTTCAAACACCATCTGACATCAGAGCCCTTTTTGATGAATTCAAGGAAGCTATGTGTGAAGATTTTATCAGACATGACCACCTCCATGACCCAGAAGCTGCACTGCAGGACAGACACATTCATCTCTGTCTCTGGAACATTGACACATGCCTCAGGGTTCATGGTAAGTCAATTTCAGATATTGAGTTTTCTGATCTTCCACAGCTTCCATGCAATTTCATCCATCCACAAAATCACAATGACCAAATTGACATTGTTCATGAAAGACAGCTCGGTGAGCAAATGCTACATCAGCTGAACAATGATCAACGCCACATTCATGACACCATTGTCAATGCAATCACATCAGATTGTCATCAGAATTGCTACTTTGTGGATGGACCAGCTGGCACAGGTAAGACCTTTCTTTACAATACTGTAGTTCACAACCTTCAGGCTTTGGGAATACAGGTGAAGTGTATGGCATATTCAGGAATTGCCAGCACATTGCTCATCAATGGAGCAACTGCACACTCCACATTTCAAATACCTATTCCTCTATTGCCTAATTCTACATGTAACATTAAAAGGCAAAGTGCCAGAGCTCAAATGCTGAGAGACACAACAATCTTTATCTGGGATGAAGCATCAATGATCCCAGCAAATGCATTAAAGGCTGTTGATATCCTTCTCAGAGATATTACCCAGGTTGATAGACCATTTGGGGGTAAATTCATGTTTCTTGGTGGTGATTTTAGACAGGTTCTCCCAGTTGTTCCCAGAGCAGGTAGAGAACAGACTGTCCGCCAATGCATTATCAATTCATACCTGTGGCATCATTTTCACCAATTCCAACTGGTGACAAACATGAGAGCTGCTCGAGATGACACATACAGAGAATTCTCTGAATGGCTCCTCAGAATTGGCACAGGTGATGAAGCACACGATGCAAATGATCACGTCACCCTTCCAGACGAGATCATGACAGAATCACTGCAAGAAATGATCAACGTTGTTTACCCACCAACTCAGCCTGGTGATGCAGATCTAATGCAAGATCCTACATACATGTCAGAGCGTTGCTGCTTAACACCACTGAATGAGAACTCACATGAAATCAATGATCTCATTCTACGCCAACTCCAAGGACCAGTGCACACATATCTGAGTACAGACAGAGTTGTCACTGATAATCCAGAGGAAGCAGCAGCATATCCAATGGAGTTCCTCAATGCACAGACACCCAGTGGACTACCAAAGCATAAACTGGAACTCAAGGTACACCCTTCACTGTATTCAGTTTATGAATTCTACACAGTTTCTACTTCTGTCTAGATATCTTTCATATAAATTGTTCTCTTTTCATGCTATCCGTACTTTCCCTACATGACATACACAATATTTTGGTACATGACATATTGCGTAAACAGTCTACTTATTTTCACAGGTGCAAATATTCAGAATAGTCATAGCCCTTATACTTATCTGATTGCCATATTTCAATCATATATGCTACACTTGTAGTTAGACATGCATAGCAGTTTCATATGTAATCTCTTATTTAAATTTAGTTACCTTCCTACAGGTTGGTGCTACCATCATTTTGTTGCGGAACATCAACCCAAAAAAGGGACTCTGCAATGGCACCCGTCTCATTGTACGGGACCTGCAACGCCATGTCATATGTGCTGAAATCATCACCAGTGAGCACAGAGGCCAGTATGTCATGCTACCAAAGATAGCACTGTCATCACAAGATTCTGCTCTGCCAATCAACATTGTCAGGTGCCAATTTCCTGTCAGACTTGCATACTGCCTTACAATCAACAAAGCACAGGGACAGTCATTGAGGTATGTTGGTGTTTACCTTCCAAAACCTGTGTTTAGTCATGGTCAGTTGTATGTGGCAGTGTCCAGAGCAAAATCATTTGCTGGCCTCAAAGTGTTCACAACAACTGGTAGACAGACACAGAATGTTGTTTACCGGGAAGTTCTCACATAAGCACATGGTTCATTCAGTTTTATGTACACCCCACTTGCATTGCATCACAACACCACATGCAACCACCCTGCTAGATGTCATACACACATTTTTTATAAGACTATAACCCATAACACTGTATAGACTAATTCCCTGAACCGTACAAAAGTTCAGGAATACTTCAAAGTTACGGTTTCATCACCATTTCACTTTTGTCTTTATTTTTAATGGTTCTTCACACCAGAGCACATTTGACTTTAAATTGTCTCTACAAGTAGCTGTTACCTTATGTGACTCAACACCTTTGTGAGATGTGTGCATTACACTATATTTTGAGCAATGAGCAACTGTTACTGCTCCATATTAGACACTTGATTATACTTTTTGTGATACTTTGCATGAAAGTCAAGCACATTTTAGATTATTTACACACAGTGAACATGGCATATTCTTATAACATATGTGTATATGTACATCAAAGGTAGGTATCTTCACTTTTCGTTATTGCACATGCCTTTTAAGTAGGTTAGGATAACACATTCTTATTTTCCATCTGCTATTATAAGGTAAGATCTTTTAAGTAGAGCATATATGACAGTCAGTGGACCAGCATTCAAACAGGTCATGCTATCACAGTCACAGTTAGTGCACACACCATGTAAGTCACTGCACCAGTACTCTCGCTCAGTGCATGTGCACACAGGCATTCACAGGCCCCATCAGTGGCCATGAGTGTAACCATCACATCTACACTCACAGCATTGCCAATCAGTGCACACTCAACCTCCACTCAGTGGACATAGAGCTGCAGAGTACATGCACACTTACAGTCAGTGCAACCTGTGACAGCATGATAGCTCACTGTCAGTGCATGTACACTAATTGTCAATGTATCCTTTTCTTTTTTATATCTATGCCATTTCAAACTTTTATACTCTGCACAGGATAGTTTCATATAATGTTACCCACATCTTACTTTCACTGTGTTTACCACATATACCTCAGAGCTTCCTGCATAACCTTACTTTTTAGAATACTTATCATGGAACTGTAACATTGTATTCTTCACACTTTCCAATTTTTATGTTACATTTTTGTTAGATTTAGTTACCTGGGTTATGCGTTTTCAGGTTCACTTGTGTGTTGTTGCCAAGGGAACTTGTTATGCTTCCCCCAGTGAGTTTTGTACTCCAACATATTTGGCTACTTCAACCACCCTACCTGTGTATTTTCAGCTCTGTCCCCAATAATAAGTATACATGTTTCTAAAGGTCTTTTTCTTAGACACTACAAAACTACTATACACCCTCCCACTTCGTAAAACTGTGTTCTATTTTATCCCACAAAACTCACTGAAATAAGGATTACCCAAACAAAGGATGCAACCTTGACGTGGTGTTTGGGCTTACAACCAATGCATCTAGCAACAGCACAGTATGCACATACTATATACAAAACTTCATTTCATGCTCTCATTCGTCTCCACAGATTACACTATTAACAGCCTTTCAAATCTTCATGGTGGTATTCTCAATTTTTTTACACCATATTGTGGCACAGACTAGCTTAGTATTGATAGCCCGCTACACGCGGGCTCCCCTAGCCCCAGATCAAAAGTTGCATATTAGCCTTGGAAAGACTAACGCAGTGCCCCCATGAAAGCTGCATGGTCGGCATTGTCGAAGAGCATGGATGACAAAGCTCACATAGGATCCCGAGAGGATGACGTCATGGGCCTCTGCATTGGAGCACGTGATATCCGGTTTTGCAATGGAGAAATCAACAAAAATTTGCGAGAAAAAATTGTGCAAAAATGCTCGGATACCTGCGCTAGGCTATGGGGCTTTTGGACTTTCATCTTCATCTTCTAAAGCCCCATAGCCTAGCGCAGGTATCCGAGCATTTGTGCACAATTTTTTCTCGCAAATTTTTGTTGATTTCTCCATTGCAAAACCGGATATCACGTGCTCCAATGCAGAGGCCCATGACGTCATCCTCTCGTGATCCTATGTGAGCTTTGTCATCCATGCTCTTCGACAATGCCGACCATGCAGCTTTCATGGGGGCACTGCGTTAGTCTTTCCAAGGCTAATATGCAACTTTTGATCTGGGGCTAGGGGAGCCCGCGTGTAGCGGGCTATCAATACTAAGCTAGTCTTGCTAACTATGTTGCCAAAGGAGAATCCTCATTCAAACTAGATATGTCGAAGAATGCATAAGCGCCAGAAAAATATCTTCAAACAAGAGTTGTTGGCAGACTTGAAGTAGATCATATAAATCTAGGACATTTCTTATGCTGTCCAAGTAGGGCAGTAATTTACCTACCAACAGACTTAAATCCTCAGTATGGCTGTTTAAAACACAACCAGCATTTACCATCATGATGATATCTTCTACTCAAACATGCTTGAGAAGTATATGGAGCACCTTCCTGAACTAGAAAATGTATTATATGTTGATTGGGCAGAGAATATATGATTGGTAAATCTTCTGGTTCCCAGACTGAGGATGCACTTACACTGCCCCATGATAGACAGATGTACATTGATCTGAAAGGCAGGAAATGGAAGAAACGCACTACAGAAGGTGGTGCTAAATGGACATTATGTATGCGCAATAGTGAAAATCAGGAACAATACTATATGCAACAGTTTGCACTCAGCAGTCTACTGCATAAAGACAACTACATTGTATTACAAGACAACTCATCTGGTACATATATGGAAGAATATGCCCTGTGTAACCTCCTATCACAGGGTGATGATGTGCTAGCTACTCTCCATGATGGATGAGAAAGAGGATTTTCTTAGAAAAACCTCAGGAAACTAGCCCAATCTCTTAAGCCTGAAATACACTGTCCAATTTGTTGGATCCAATTTATTGGATTGCGAAAAATTGGATGGTGTAGACGCAAAAATTGGATGATATTTGGCTCTTCCAACAAATTGAAACGTCGATTAAAAAAGTTGGACGTGTTCAACTTTCATCCAACTTTTTTCCATTGTTCCTCCTAATCCCTATTGTTCTTCTTGGCGCTAAGAGGACATTTCCCAAATATTTTCACGTCTTCATCTTTCGTGCACACGCTTGCGAAGTGAAGGCGAAATGAATAGTGCGGGTCTGCATACCTGTTGGCAGTAGCTAGAAATTGAATGGATGCAGCCAGCTTCATTTGCGCGGGAGTTGTATCGCGATGTAAAGTGTCTTATTTTTGAATCTCTAATTCAACGAGGCTTAGGGGCTCCTAGAAATTTTAGAGTGACATTCTTAAAAACTGTTTGAGTTCCTCGTCATTCTCCAGCCGAAATTCCTCTAAACGAGTGTTACCTACACCGAGCTCATTATGTCGGGTTAGCCTTAGCTCCCAAACTGATCTTTGCCTTTTCTGGCGCTTTCTTTTTCGCTTTTTGCTAGTGATGGCAACTATGATTGCTCCAGCGAAACACTCGTCCTCGGAATCCATGATGAAATGAGGACGTTGTACAGAAATCGTTCCAATTTATTGGATGAGTGTAAACAGAAGTTTTCATCCAATACATTGGATGATCCATCTAATCGAATCCAATAAAGTGGACAGTGTATTTCAGGCTTTAAAGATATGAACTGGATTGGCGAGGATGACTTCAATGTCTTTATTGATGAGGTCGAGACAATCCACAATGCAATATGAGAAGAAGCTGAACAAGAAGTACTCAGAGCAACCTTTGACGGTGACAATGATAGTGATCTGGCAGATTTAGCTATATTAATCTAATATTAATCTAGAGGATCTAGAGGATTTAGGCTGGGCATTAACTGTTCATAAGGCTCCAGGGATGACTATTCACAAAGCATACGTACACTTCAACAGGACTTTATTTGCTAGTGGCCAAGCACATGTGCTATCTCAAGGGTAAAATCTCTTGATGATTTATATCTTCTGGAGTATGATCCCAAGGCAATATATCTAGATACTTACTACAAATCTTTACTTCAATGGATGACATCCATAGATAAATTATCGAATTCATCAACTACTGTAGACCACCCAACAAGACAAAGAAAGCACACAACATGGCTAGCACACAAAAAGATCCTATCAAGTAACTCCTCTAGTAAATCACCAGTTGTAAACTGCATAAACCACAATACTAGGCACCTTAACAATTTACCTGCCAAGAAGACCATCTCAATTAACTCAACTAGTTGTTCTAACTCACAACAACCAGATTCACCTGGTTAACTCCAAAGACATGCCACTCTATCTCCCACAGTTGCCAGTGACTGCATTGGCTCAGGCCATATATCTATATTACAAGTTTAAAATATATTCCCCTCTTTTCCCTATTTAGAGCAACTATGGCAGACAATTGACCTTCCATTGCATGCCTCTAAAGAGTCCTACATACATCAGTATTGCCAAGAGTTTGAGCACATACTGGACATAGTAAGAACTATAGATACAGCAATGTCCCCCTCTTCATCTACGGTCATAGATCATACTCAACAGCAACTATTACATCCACTAATGCAACCTTACCTAGTAGCAGTTCATACCTTAGGCGATGGCAATTTTCTGTTCCACAGTATTTGGAAGCAAATATTGCAGATCAACAAGAAGATGCTCATACTGCAAAATTCATGAGAGAACTCACACTGTACATGATCTACAAAGATGAACCCAGGTACACACAAATGGTCACTGCACTCGATACAAGTACAACTTCGATCAATATCTTGCAGACATACAACACATGGGCACATATTGAGGTGACCTCACACTAATAGCACTATCAGATGCACTAAACAGAAACATTTATTGCTACACTTCCTTTATAGACACAAGACCATTCTTTTTTGACACCTGTGATTTTCACACCCTGCAATTAATGGGTTAGACAAGAGCAGAAGGTACATGGCAGCACAATATTTTCACCACAACCAGTCCAGACTGGGAGACAACCTCTAAAAATCATCTTTCATATCAATCATTTCTCTGTACTCTTAAGTACATGCATCCATGACAATCTCGTACCACAGACCAATAATTTTAACATACATCTTGTCCTTTGAGAGCGTTAAAATTGAACCTCTCATGTCAATACCCTATGCACCTATGATGATTTTGATTACCTTACACATAAGATGTTTTATATACTGTTCATCCACAACCTCCCTATTCTGCATTGTTCCACATACATCACTATCTCACACTTTCTTTTCAACATTATATAACACACAATGCCTAAAGCACAACCCACTACACCACCTGCATCTATTAATGAGCAAAGTTACGACACTGTGGATAAATGGTAGAGTTAGCCTCCCGTGACTTTCAGTCATGTGCACGGATTGCAACCTGTATATTTACTGTATGCACTGGTATCACTATTGGCTATGCGAAAACACTATCTACAACACATACACTATGCACCAATGTATCATCTGGATACTACCAGACTGCCAGCTACTGTTACCCTACCCTAGCACAATGGTTCCATACTTCCCAAGTGTCATATGTCACTCAGTACTTCCCTACCAAGACCATCATGAGACATACATCGAGGAATCTTTTGCCCTCCTGGTATTGTATTCTGTCCTTGTGATAGCGTTTGTGCAGGACCCTTCCCAAAGTCAGCAGTACTACTCTTTCTTTCTATCATACACGTCTCACAGATACCAACCTAACTCTCACATGCACCATACACATAGTTCTTGCATACCCTTTATCACATGCACCATACACATAGTTCTAATCACTCACATGACTTCACCCTAAAGCCCCGCGCACACTAGCAACTTTTGTTATCAGCAACTGCGATTTTTGTCGCCGGCGACTGAATTTCTATGTCCGCACACTTGCGATTCACTGCAGCAGTTAGTCTCTTTTTCATATTCAGTTATTGTTGTTTATTTGGCGGGAAATTCAGGTTTCAGTAAGGTCGATAGCCTCTAAGAATGGCTCGCATGAGTGTAAAACAAAAAAAGTATCGGCAGCCTTACTGATACTTCGTCGAAGAAGAAAACGACGAGTAATAAACAGATCTACTTGGGCTCAGTCTTGGATTTCAAACAGAGAGAAACAAGGAGCTTTTCAGAGTGTGGTAAAGGAACTATGAGAAAATGACAAGAAAATGCACAAACACTATTTTAGAATGAATGAAGAAACGTTTCAACTGCTTCTGGGTAATAAAAGCATTGATTTTGAAAGAAGACACAAAAATGCGAAAGTCAATACCACCAGAAGAAAGACTTGGAATAACTCTTCGCTTTCTAGCAACAGGTAAGGGGCCAGTCATTATTAATGCAGGATAGGGGGCTAGAAGATATTATGAGGGGTTATGGAAAACTGTTGGGCGTCCATGGGGGATCATTAAAATTAAAGTCACATGGGTAGTCATTGTGAATAACCTTAAATTTTCTCCAAAATATATCATATCAGTCAAAATGTTATTTACACTGTCTGCAATAGTCTTCAGTTATATCAAACAGTTTCAATTACATTGTCACTATCATCATTATCACTGTTTATTTACAGCTGAATGTAGATAACTATAGATGGTTCATATACAATACTGCTGAACTGTGAGTTGTTGCTCAGAAACATGGTATAAAATTTTGACATATGAGGATGGAAGGGGCCATCAAAAAGTGCAGCTGCAATGGAGGGGCTCACAATCGTCAGAGGAGAGATTGAGGGGCCAATAAAAAGCTTTGGTACCAATGAAAATATGGTCTGCCCCCCCCACCCAGCATTAATAATGACTAGTCCCTAACAAAAAGATGTTTGATGAAATGATGAATTTCATTATCAACCTGTTAATATGAAACTAGAAACTCAACTACTAGGAATTTGAGGATCCCATTTCTGGTGCAGATAAACTAGACACTCAAATATGACTGGGAAAGACAGCCTTGGAAGAACTCATTTATAGTTGGAAAACAGTTTTCTAGGTGAAAATGTGTAAAAAATTCATTTTCACACTTAAATTGTGAACTGCATTTAGGTTTTCTCTATCATTGCAGGAGAAACATTTCATAGCCTTGCATTCTCATTTCGTGTGGGAGAAAGAACAATGTCTGATATTGTTAACAAAACATGCTTTGCTATTTAAAGTACACTGAAGAACACATATCTTATGGTAAAAATAGTTTTTGCATATTTCCATAACTTCAGATCTGGCTATATCTCAAAACTACCCAAGCACTAGATAAGCATGATACTTGATCTGAGAATAGTTTTATAAGTGTCAGCTACTCCATTTGCTTAAGAGTCTCAGTGAATGGACTATTTGGATTAATAGTAGAACTTTTGCCACAAGGGTACCCATATTGCATGGGACTTGAAAAAATTTGTGGGCTAGGACAGCTATTTCCAGCTAAACCTCCCATCTGTGCTTGAAATATAGCAGTTTGACTGTTGTTCATTGCTATAAGTCTTGTTCTTTCATCCATTGGCATCAATGCTTCTCCTACATACTTGCCAAAAGCAATGCATGGGGAATGGCTTGTTCGTTTGGGGCTACTCTCTTCATCCAAAGATGAGGCAAGTTTCTTTAGCACAGCAAACTCCTCTTCTTCCTGCCTTTTCCTGTTTTCTTGAGGGTTTACTGAAGCTTGAATGTACTTGGGTCATTGCACCTGTGTCTACCAAGTCCTCGTTATTAGGAACAGTATCAACATCATCATTTTCCTAAAGCAGACAATCACTATTTTAGACTCCATCAAATGCAGATGAATGGAAGGAAAGTAGCAATGGATTTTGGACAAAATGGAATTATCCTTTCTGTGTGGGTGCCCTGGATGGTAAACACATTGCCATCCAAAAGCCACACACTGTAGGCTCAGAATATTTCAGTTACAAAGGCTACTTCAGTATCCTGCTATTTGCACTTGTAAGTCATGACTATAAATTTCTGTATTAGGCCGTCGCCTGTGGTTGTCAAACTAGCACAGAAATGGATTTCCGTTGCACATATTGCGAGACTAAACACTTTTTTCTCAAAACACGGAGCTTCTAGCATGGGTAATTAAAATAAAAAAACCCCCATCGATATGTTTGCACAATAGCGTACAATCGCTGGTGGACAATTTTGATTTTGTGATGATGTCAGCAACTTTCCAATTAATCAATAAAACAACCAAAACATGTCCTTTTGATACAATAAAGTATTCCTGTTAGTTCTCTTTGGTTTCTTTGTCTATCAATAATGTTTTGCGAAGATTGTGTGTATCTTCCTCTGTATTCCAGGGGGTGGGGGTGCAGGCTCCCCTTAAAGCTGAGTATTGCTGTTTAGTGGACTTTTAACGTTCTCATAAATAATCCAAATACACAGCAAAGCCAAAAATAAAGGCTGGTGTCGACAAATGGGGGAGGCGGATAAATAAAGGATAGGGAAGGGGGCCTATCTAGGGGGCCGATTTGAGGACTTAAGCTTTTCTAACCATACATACAAGGAGCTAATAGTGGAAAGTAAGCCAAAAAGGCATTGTTATGATTAGAAAATATCGTCAATATCGCTATCCTCCATATCCGATGTGCCACAAATTGTACTATCACCATTACTGTCAGTGCCACTTTCATTCACTACAGAACTGTTCAAGCACAATTTGCACTGGCAAAGACTAGTGCACTGTTAATTTGCTCTGTGGCATGAGCACCTGTTTGTAGTACATCCCTTTTTACATGCACATTGAATATTTTCAAGAAGTCTGTCAGGAGCTGGTGGCAAATCCATCCAATCTATGGACACCTTTCCCTCCTTATCACTTATCCATCCATGTCCTATGAGGTTTGGAAAATTCATGATAGGACTAAGCGATCTCCTCCAAAGTGCAGCCTGAAACATCACACGACTAATATGTTTCTTGAGGGCATCCTTAGTGCATGGCATATTGCTCCCACAATACGTCCCAAGTCGGAAAATATTATAACGTGCTGTGTCAACATCCTCTACTTCCTTCTGTTTATATAAAATGCAGACGACTTTTTCAAGTTCCTTTTGTAGCACAGTACTCGCAATGGGAGATGATCCAATGGTCCTGAATGGCTCGAAGAAATGTGGGTTGCCATCCAAAACCTTTACGGGCTTTACTTTTCCCATTGAGTAGAATGCACTTGTACTGTCACAGCCTGAAATAGGTAGAGGAACAGCAAATAGTACGGAAAGGTTTGGAGAATTGCGGAGCCAATACTAGAGATTGAAATGAATAATTTGGGCCCTGTGTTATTTTCCATCAACATATCATAACAATATGATGATACAGTAGAATTCCCAGAGTGAGATCAGGGCAAAGCGGTGATTTAACCGCTGTAACAAAATCACAAAGTACAAATAATCAATACATCTAAATGTGCAAAATCAAATGATGAACTTCTCTTTTGTGTAAAGGAAAATACCTGTAAATGCATGAAATCCAAGTAAAGCTTCGCAAAACTCAGCTCCTAACTGCCTGTACACATTATTTACATCAAAGAGTCTTCTCTGGTTGCCGGACCCTGTGTCAAAGTACAATGATGCGTCAAGTGAGCTTTTGTGGCCTAGCATCAGGATGAATACATCCATATAAGGACTTCGTATTGTTACAGCTTCACAGGAAGTTGATGCATTCTTTGCATGGAGGAGAAGACGAGTATCAGCTTCTTCATGGTCGGAGTACAGTTCGAGAACTTCTTCAATCCTTGCTTTGTTTGCGTTGTCCACAAAAAAACGATGGCACTTCTGTCCATGGGTGAAATAAAACGAAAGATTATGGAGTTTCCCTTGTAATTGCTTAGTGCATAAATGATTGAATACAAACTCTATTAGCGATTCCTTGTTTTTCCCTAGACTGAGGAATTTTTTCAATTGGCATGGCACTTTCTGATTGGGCCCCCCTAGTCTTATTTGTGTAACACCAGATGCAGCTCTTTTGCATCGCTCGAGATTCTTGATGCTGACTGATGGATATCTGTCGCTTACAAAATCAATTCTTGTGGCTTGTGCAGCTTTTGCACACTTCACCATCAGCTGAAATATCTTCTCTGCAAGGTCTCCAAACGTTTGAGGGACATCTTTCAATGTTTGCAAAATTGCCATTGCATCAAGCAGTAAAGCTCCTTCTTTCGGTGTTATCTCTACAGTCGGATCATCTACACGGTTGACCACGTCATGGAGGAGTTTACATTTGGGACTCTTTACAAGGTTGCCATCAGGCGTGGCAAAGGTAGCAGGGAACTTTCTCAAACTGTAATGCATGAGGTTTTGCATATCAATCTCCCTGGACTCACCAATCGCTAGCAAACGTGAAATAAATCTTGCATCATTACGAAGCTCCACCACTTTCCCATTCATCATGGATACCCTTGATTTGACTTCCTTCTTAGTGAAGGTCTTCAGATTTACCCTTGTACTTGCAGAAAATACATCAGGCACATCAGCTCTAACTGTCAGATTTACAAAGTCATTGAATTTCTCTTCGCCAATCTGCTTAGCGGCCAGCATATCCTGTTTGACACATGGTAGTGCAACTTCACCGCTAGCAATGTTTACGAAATGTTTTAGGCTGGGATCAAATGGATTGGTCATCATAGCAATCATTTCCATAACAGCAGACACTTCAGAAGTGTGGCACTTTGTCTGTGTCACATCGAGGTCTTTACATATTCTACAAACAAGTGGAATGAATGAGAAAAAAGCGCTATAACATTATATGCTCTGTCTATTCTATTGTTGCTATTCTGCTACTTAGTAGTCATAGTTTCAGCAAAGTGGAACTTACATTACATGCTGCGAAAAATTGACAATGTCGCAGAGCTGTTCACAAAAAACAACCCATTCATTTTGCATATAGAAACACATTCAAATTTCAATTCCACTTGGAAACACTCATCACTTTCCTATTTAAATCACCCTGTGTGCAAAGTTAATCGCTTAAAATTAAACGTAAATGTTAGAATATTTAATACAAGGAGAATAAGGACTACTTATACCTCTCAGTTCTAGAAAGCCCAGCCAGAGAATAGCATTGTCTTGTAATGGAGCCTCTTTCTGACTGTGCAAGGATCCATCATTGAACTGCTGATTTGTTGAGAGTGAGTCCAGTCAGACCACCTTTTGTTTTTGAATCCCGATTGAAAGTCTGTTCCATAACCTGATCACACGCTGTTGAAGAGAATCCATAGCGTCTTTGTCGTTGACAGGTCCAGTTTGCTTTGAGTTCAGGGAGTGAGCCTGAAACATGAAATGGATAATGAAATTCATTGATTCTCAATGTTAATATGCAGTATATTGTATCCCATCTTCATTTGCCCATATGACAAAACATGTGGAACCTGAGACTAGTTGAGACAGCAATAGTTAATCCTGTTTTTTTTAAATATTTTCAAGTTCCAAAACCATAGCACATCTGGATGAGTAGTATTGAGCGAGATCATCTCCACCCAATATATTGAACCGTATCTAGCATAAGTAACACGATCCGTAACAAAAACCAAGGAAGCATGGATCGCACAGCCGACAAGTATAGTTCCCAATCATTTTCCCTCGTAGCTTGTATGAATAAAAGAAGAGTTTGAACCATCTCCATATAAAGCAGCCACATTGCCATTGTGTTGTTCGTAGCTGACCGTTCCTTCACATAAACATTGACATTGTTCTGGATCGATTCAAACTGGGGTGAGAGGACATAATCTTTGAAGTGTTCATTTGGATAAACACTAGCCATACATTCTGCAAAATAAAGTATAACTTCGTATGAGCAAAGATGATTATGAACAATGGTAGTATATCAAGTCACCAGCAAATACAATAGAGAGATAGAGCTGCTTATGTGGATTACGTCTCAATATGCACTTATTTTTTATAATGGGATAGTGTGGAGGCATGATGTCCCCAACTGTAGGCATGATTTCTCCATGAACCTCCCTGTCTATATGTCAAAACTCAAAAGTCACAATGACTCAAAAGTAACATTTATGTACTATAACTGAAAAAGTATATGCCACTGATGAATACCATTGACTACCTGCCATTCACATACCAAAAGATTTTCAAACTAAGAAGAACCAAAATTGTCAATGGAAAGCATATTTACCAAAAAATACTGATATTTGCTCTTTTGCCTCCAGAGGCAGTGATTGTAAATATGTGTCGAATAAGAGGTATGTTAGTGATTTGTACAATACTGTATGTGCTCTGACACAACGGTTATAATGCTTGCCACTCAACACACCATTGACAGATCCTTCTGCAACAAGTTCTAATTCGAGAAGCAAGTCCTGAGAAAAAAACAAAGGTTGATCAGCACAGCATGAAAGTAAACTTGTTATAAGGATTTAAAGTAAATGACAGACATAGGGTAAGTATGTCTAAAGTACAATGATATTATCTTTCTTTTTGGATTCATTGCCATTTGCCTCAAAAAGTAAATGATTGTGGTTTAGGAGAAATGTAAAATAGGGGCTTGGAGAAATCTAGATATTGCTGTTTGTAGTCCATTGCAATTGTTGATTTTATTGAGTTGGACATTTGCCTTAACAAATGCATGTAGTTCTAGTTGTTTCTTAAAATAAAAATTCTATATGTACCCTCAATCCACCATCCTTGAAAAGCTTTCCAATTGCACCACAGAATGACATGGCCATGTGAAATTCACCCAGACGAACTATAAACCTGTCTCGATAAGCTGCTTCCTTCCAGCGGACTTGTTGAATCTTTGCATAAACAGCTTCATAAAACACAAGGCAGACATGGGAGAGACATACATTGTTTGCAATGTGCGTGCTTCGCTGCAGTATAGCATTAATTGTAAAAATTTCTGTAGGAGAGGCATTGATGATTGGCAGGTACCCAATTTGTGACATGATTGGGAATTCTTGTTCTTGTAACAAAGTGTTAAAACCAGTCCAATGTGGTAGAAAGGTATCTTCTTGAAAAACTCTACAGAGAACAAATGAGAGGTCTAGGCCTCAGTTACACGGTACGGGATACCTTTTGTATCGGATAGCTTTTTATACCAGATACGCCTGTCAGTTACACGGTGCCTTGCTATCCGATACACATTCCATTGGCTATCTGGTACAAAAAGTGATCTGATTTGTAAGTGACACAAGAATGTATCCGATACACTCACGTTCCGTGTAACCAAGCCGTAAAGGGTTATCCGATACACTTTTTGCTCCATAGCCTCATTCTCAGAGTGAGGGACGAAAAGGGCGCCAAAGGTGATACTTCGTAAAAGAAGACAATATGGTGGAAATCAATAAGCGTCTTGACATTGCATTTGTATTTACGTCATTAGCCGGTGCAGCAGTGGCGTAGCTAGCGGTCATGCTTGTCATGCTGAGCATGACTAAACATTTCCAAAAACACCATTGCCATTTTACGTATAAAAGTATTTAGCCAGCTAGTACCTGCTAGTAGTCTCTCTTACGTTCGATGAGGTATCCCCCGGACTTTTCTATTTGATTCAGTGTATCCCCCTGAATGGTATAGTTCACAGGGTAACCAGCTTTGTCATGCTATGATTCTTCGATTGAAGCTGACCGGAAGATGCCCTATGACTTTAGTCATGCCCATGTCACTGGCACCCTCTGCTTGGTCATGCTCCACTGTGCCGGATAATGCAGTCTCTTTGTAATGCAAATGTGATGCAGAGGAGAAGAACAAAGCTTGGTCATGCTTTTTCGAAAGAGCATGACTGATTGACCTGATGAGCATGACTGATCGTTCTGCTTAGCATGCCTGATTGATGCATATTGTACAGTGCTGCAGCGGAGCAGTCATGCCAATGTCTGATAGCATGACCTAATAACCCTGTGTCCTTTTCTGGCTGTTGTTGAAGTCTGCGCTGCTGTTCGCTTTGACAAAGGGCATTCGAGGTAAACATTGTCGAAGTGAACCAAGTAATAGCTCAGACCTTAGCTCAAAAAGATCGTCTTGATAGGAATATCGTGTTGCAAGTTGTGATGAGATCAGTTTGAACTTAACACGACTGAAATGGGGATTGTTGAACCAAATATAACCGGTGGTTTATGCTGAATGTTGCTGAACACCAATTGACTGCTGTTCATGTGAGGCACTCGAAGTGCTATTTGTTGGGGTTGCTTCCCATATTAGCCTGTATATTCTTGATGATTCTTTGCATTGAAGGGATCAGACCTAACCGGTAGAGAGTGATTGGCCCAAAACAGCACCATACTAGAAATGCGAGGTGACTAAACTGCTAAAGTGTGTACTCGCCAACTACCATTACCAAATGTGTACTTAGTGACTGCTGTTTTGTACGGCACTATGGTAAGACAAATTGGAAGTAGAAATGGGACTAGACAATGTGGTCTAAGGTCAGGAAAGCTCAAGCAACTTTTAAAGCAGATTTTATTCATAATGTAGAACTGTGAGAACAATAGGAAAGATGTATAAAATTTGTTTATTTATAATGATCTTTTAATCATATTATGAGTGTACAGACCTCTTAGATATGTGGATAGTGACTATAAGGTGTTTTGGAAGCAGAACAATCCACAAGAACTCTCCTGTTTGTGTATAAGTATTAGAATTTGTGGTTGATCTAGGGGGAATGGTAAAAGTGGATTTACTCATTGTTTGTGTATGATCATTATAGTCTATTGATCATGTTCATGATGGATTGAATTCAGAGATATTCGTATCATTGATGTAGATTCTGAGATTTGCATGTATAAAGCACTTGAAATTATACTGGGGTGTGTGTGAGGGGGGAGTTATTACTTTAAATCAGTTAGTCACCCCAACATTGCAAAAGCCTCTCTAACAGATTTATGATGAAGTTGAAGTGAGGTGTACAGTATGAGCAATTTTCACTTTTCCCTCACATTTAGGAGCGGTATTCTTTGGCAGCAGTTTGTTACTTAGGCCTAACTTCTGTTAGGCTAAGGCTGTGTGTGCAGACATTTTAGTACACTCAAGGGCATGTAATGACATTGTTTGTATGATGATTTTCATCAGCCAAGGGGGGCATGTCTTGGTTAAAAGGGCGTGGCCACACTCCATGATAGGTAGAGCATGACCAACCAACTTTGTTCAGCTACGCCACTGCGGTGCAGTCCAGCTACCTAGTTTGATTTTTCAAAGGAGTTTGACTATGTATTTGGCGAGAAAAAGACGCATCACTAGGTTATTGGCAAATGTTTCTATTAAACCCTGCCTATGGAAAAGTGCCATGACTTTATACTCTCCCAGTTTTTACCCTCAAATTGACTCTGGTTGGCAAATACTTTAACAGCTTCCAATAAAAGCTCACCTTCAGCATCTGTCCATCCGAATGCATTGTCGCAATCTTCTATGTTGGCCATGCTTGCAAAGTGATGGCAGCTAACATGTGGAGCCAAACTATGGCAGCCTTAAACCTAGTTGCTATGGTTATCTCCGCAGAAGAGCAAAAAACAATAGAAAAGGCCTTGCAGTGCGGAGTGGATCTGGTACCATGTAACTGGAAACGTAACAGGTATACAAAGCTATCCGGCACAGTGTAACCGCAATGAATTCGGAGCAAAAGGTGCATCAGATAGCCAAGTGGTATCCGGATACAAAAAGCTATCCGGTACTGTGTAACTGAGGCCCTAACGTCTTTGCTGTAACGTGTTTTGCAACATGAATAGATAAATCAGTTAAAGCTCCATCCAGCGCTTCCTTGAGGTCAATAGTGACTTTACACCCAAGAATGTAAGGTTTACTTCCTTCCATCTGGAGTTAGCTCTATTGATGATGATCTCTCCAAATGTTTTCTAACTTGCTGGGTTTTCTGTACATCAGAGCAGTGTCGTTGAATGATAATCCCACCTGTGATATGAGTAGTACCCTTTCCAGTTCTTGTTTCCTCACAAAAATCATCATTGTCCCATACAAGAATAGTAGATTCATTTTTGGTGAATCCTGGTGGCAAGGCACCTTGGCTGGAACTATTGACTTGAGCTAAAGCTGTCTCATGACGAAGAACATATCTATGAGACATGCAGTGCCCAGAAGTGTTCACCACTTTCAACACTGTGGAGGACCCAGTTAGTTGCCTTAGTGCCATGGCAAGTGATATGCTCTTAGGTGTTGCCTTCTTGCCATCTGATGCAATAAATACAAGGTCTTGTTGTAATGCCATGAGCCTGCAATAATGAGCATCCTTCACATCAACATAGGTATCTAACTTAGGATCTTTAGAGAATCCACAGATCCAAGCAAGGAAAGTAAACAAAGCAGGATCTACAACTTTCTTCACATTTTCATCTGTGATATCAGTAGCAAGAGCAGGCCATGGAGTGTTCAAAGGTGGCTTATCAATCTTACTCTTAATTACCATTGAGGCATGATATAGGAGTTGAACCTCATTAACAGATGGTAAGCTCCTTGAATTAGCACTTATAACATTGTCCTCCTTGCATTCAATCTCATTTTCAAACTCATCATCACTATCACCATCATTACCATCATCTACAACATCATGACACTGATTGCTTGCCATATGCTCATCCATTAAATCCTCAGCAGACAAATTTTCTGCATAAACAAATTCACTATGGTTACGAAATCTTGGGGTATGAAACACAAGTTGTGGGTATGACTTCTTAAGCCTTTCCTTGAGTCTGAATCTTCTAAAATTGCTTGCATCAGCACCCTCAACCTCTTCCACACTTTGCAAGAACCTTTGATAAAGGTGAGCCATGTACTCTATTTTTTATGCTCTGTGAGAGGCTCAATGACATCTTTGCAAAACTTGTCAAAAGCTGCAGCATAGAGCAAAGAGTATTCTTCACCAGCAGATTCCTTTTTTCTATAGAGAAAGCTTGTATAGTTCTTGTGGCACCTCTTATGATAGCGTACTTCAAGTGCAACACAATCCTTATCCCAAATTTGAAGTAAACTCCTCTCATCCCTTTTTACTGTTGCAGCTTCACAAAGTAATCCTGCATTTTCAGTTTGGCAAAGAACTAGTGGCATTCTTTTCCTTTTTCCTGATATCTGAAAGAAAATTTCTGATCAAATACAACCCCATCATAGTGTCAAGCTTCATTGTATTCTTTATATATGCATTGTTATTAGAATTTTTAACTCTTAGTTCTTGTGCTTTTCATCCTTAGTTGACTTTGTAACCATTGCACATTTGCCAAGAGGGAAATGAAAATGAGTGCAGTGAGAATGAAATGTGATATTACAATATGATCAAGAAGCATTTCAGAATTTCCTTGCATACCATTGGCAAATTCTTAGTGGCAGAACTGTATTGTCTGGTGCATGGCTTCTCATAGACATTGTATGTGTATGTAATATATTATGAATGGAACTTTTTGACAAAAATGTCATACGTGAACCAGGGGGCCAGGGGGCCATGTTTCCTATAGAAACCAATGGTTTTAAGAAACTTTTTCACATGAAAAGACCAGTATTGCCCCCACTAAAGTCCAGTTCTTGACTATGGCCCCCCACAGTCACACTCTGGATCCGTCCCTGTAAGTGAAGTGCATTCTTCCCTGCATCTAGGAATAGCTGACAGTGAATTGCAAGCACCTCAGTTTGTTTTACAAAACCATAGCTTCCAGCTAATAAACTTTATCATAAAGTGATGGCATAGTTTCACTCTGACCTTGACTGGTACAGAAATTGATAAGTCACATAAATATAAACCTACTCACCATTACAAACTGATCAGTTTCCTTGCGACAAAGTATGCATTGCACTGGGAGCACGTATTCATGTCTTGCAATGCGTCGGTTTGCAGAAGCTTCACTTTGCTTTTGTAGTCTTGTCGACTTTCTCTCTTGTGATTCATCAAAACTCAATGCTGCTTCTGCCGCTGATTGCGGATGGGAACTTAAGTTTTTATTCAAGCTGACTTTTTCATCGGCTTTCTGAAGCTTATTTTTGTCACAGATTTGTTTGTAACATCGTTCATGAGCATACTAAGACAACTTACAATATTCCTCGTCTGTAAAAATGTCATAACTCTGTTGGCATTATTCAGCTTTTTCCCCATCTAAAGCAGCCCATCTCTTACGGCACGTCACAAACTTCCTTATACATGTTCCCGACGTTAGTGTCAAGGATTGCAAAACATCTTTGAAATGGATAAAGCACACTTTCTTTTTGGTACATTTGAGTTTGCTTCTCTTTGCATCCCGATCAACATCGTCCGCCATCTTTGTTGTCTTTAGAACAATAGGTTCTATGTTGACACACAGACACGATAATAATAATGGCCGCCGCATTGAAGTTCACACTTACTAGATGTTCAATGGCAAATTTCTCCGTCATGTGCAAAGATTCTGATGGGGGGTTTGCGGTAAGATGATAATGAGTTATAAACACGCATCATTGTCGATAAACTTCTTAGTCTCGTGATATGTGCAGCGGAAGTGACAGATATTGCATGACAGGCGACGGCCTATATGTAGATGTAGGTGCCACAGGAAGATATGGAGATGCTGGAGTATTTGAGAATTCTACATTGAAGATGGACAATGGCACTATTGGTTTCCCAGACCCAGAAGAGCTGCAAGGAACAGGATTTCTGTGCAACTACCATTTGATTGGTGATGATACTTTCCCTCTTAGAGAAGACATACTGAAGCCATTTCCACTCAGACAGCTTAATCATGAGCAGCATGTACTTAATTATAGACTATCTTGAGCAAGACGTGTGGTTGAGAATGCATTTGGCATACTAGCAAATCGATTTAGAGTGTTCTTGACAAAAATTCCTCTACCACCCAACAAAGTTGTTATGATTGTCTTGGCTTCATGCTGCCTTCACAACATGCTTATTGTTGAGCAACCTACATATCTGGCAACAATGACAGCCCAAGAGAGTGACAACCATCAAGCTCTAAATGGCGAATGGAGAGAACATCCACAACTAGAAAACATGGCAAAAACGCAAAAAAGAAACTGTAGCACCCATGCAAAGGACCAGTGTCAAATGCTGAAAACTTATTTCAATTCAGCTTCAGGATCTGTGCCTTGGCAAAGTGAAATGATATACTTACAATAGACAAATGCTTCAAATGGACATGTTTGCTTATATAAGCAATATATTGCCTATGTATATTTCCCATATATATTTGCTTACATTATATTATATTTGTCTTACTGTAATAGTGTGTATTAGCAAACCTGCAAATTTGAAAGTGAGGATATGTTTCCAACATAGTTATTTAGGAATTGCAGTTTCTCCTCCAGCCACTGCACCCTCTTTGTCCTCTTCGGTCTTGCACTACCACTACTTGGAAGCTTTTTTGATCTCACATACTATGTCCTCAAAGATCTCAGTCTTTTTTCTACTTCAGCAGCTGAAAGCAAGAAGTACCTACTGGTTCACATACATTCTGAAGACTAACCTCATCTAAACGTAAATAAATGATGAAGAAGCAACAAAAATGAAGGCAAATAGCTTCTGCCTACTTTGATAATGGTGTGAACTATGAGAAAACGACGATGAGAGCTTTGAAACATATACCTGTATTTCCAAGCTCTGTGGCTATTTCAGCCAGCGCTGCTGTCTTTGCTACCCTGTCAGCATATGCTGGTGAGCTTACTGCATATAAGCAGAGTCGTTCCTGCCAAAGTTCAACTAACTGGTCTTCCTTTTCAGCACTCGAAGAGAAAGCACAAGTATCCTCCATATTGCTTTCCATGGCCTATGACTATGCCACGTGATGAGAAACCTCTCCTTGATTGGCTGTTTCATCTCAAAAATGTTGTCACTCACCGCAGACTTGCGATTTTCTGTTTTTTTGTCGCTGGCAACTGAAAACAATATCTAGCATGCTAGATATTTATTTCTGTCGCAGGCGACAAATGTTTTCAGTTGTGATTTCCCCCAGACCTGTGACTATTGTCGTTGGCTACAAAAATCGCAGTCGCTGACAACAAAAATCGCTAGTGTGCGCTGGGCTTAACTAAGTACACTGGTAAATAAACATGTATAACCATGGTCACTTACACAGTATCACCCAGCTACTTTACAACTAACCCCTATCACTCCATCTACTGACTTGGGACAAGAACTACTGTTCTTTGCAGCTAGGATTCCTAACATGTATATGCCTATGATAGTGTATGTAAGTTTAGCTCATTCTATCCACTCTGTACCTACTTCACTCTATATCCACTTATCTTGCTTAACTTTCACCTACCTAAAATCACATCCATAGCTACCAAACCATTTTCGCTACCATTATTGCCTTCCACACGTATTGTCCATGCAACAGCCTTCCTTGGCTTTACAACTTACATTGCACATACATTGTGGTATATACATACTTAACATAGTTATACAAGGAGTCAACGCAATAGGACCTCGTTACCACCTACTTTACACTTTTATACATTTCCAAGCATACTGTCATCTAAACATTAGAAATAGGTATGATTAGATACGTTTTGTTTAAGACATGTCTTCTTATATTACGGAATATGCAATTCATTACAATGATAAAAAGAAAGTGAATTCACCTATTTTTCCATATATGCATATGCCTTATATTCTCCTGTGTGCATACACACTCCAATATCACTAATATACATACATACATACATACATACATACATACGTACATACATACATACATACATAAATACATACAGACAGGCCTCTCCGGGAAAAGATACCAGGTGGGCTATAAAAAGCCCTTGGCCATTTGGCTGCGTGGGCTATTTAGCCCTAGCAGAACTGTTGAATAGTTTTTACATTTGAGTATTTGCAAAGGCAAAATTGCATTACCTTGCCAATTCTTTAACCACTATTTACCTGAAGAAGGCATTTTGTGTGTACTACTACCTAAAAAGTTTGCATTACAACTCTTTAAAATGAGACAAAATAGGAACATCACTTTTTGTATGTAGCAAGGGTTTGTTACAGACAATGAACACAAATTTACCGAGCTGAATCCAATTAGACTCATTGTCACTGAAAAAGTTCAGTAGCAATATAATGTCATTCAAAAGCTAACAGAGAATAACTTTCATGATTTTCATCTTCATCTATATTACGGACTGAGCCACTGAGCTCTGATTCAGATTCAGAAACTTCTTCAAATAGTGCTTCAACTCTTCCTCTCTTCTTGTCAGGCTGTCCTTCTGTCAAACCTATTCTCCTTTTTGACATGTATATTTCAGGAGCTCTTTCACTAATATCTTCTCTTTCTTGGCATCCCCAGTTTTTATTATTGCATTTGACAAGCATCAAGTCCTCCATGGTGTCATTGTGGAGACAAAGCCCTCTGTCACTTAGCAGCAATGTTAACACAAAGAAGGCACTATCCACTGTGGAGTTGGAGCCAGAAAGACAAGCTAGCAAAGAAACTAGAAGGGAGACATTACGGTATTCATCCTTACAATGTGTGACACTATTTTGCCATATCTTCTCAGGAGAGAAAGGGTTTTCCACAGCAGCTTTTATGACAAAAGAGACTTTATGAAATCCTTTGCTGCTTGCCCATCTTGTTTCCCTTGTATAAGTTTACTTCCGGTAAAATATAAAATATACATTAAGTAAAAATGTATAAGTTTTGTTTTCGGCATTTTACCAACGCTTCAAACTGCTTTAGCAGCATGCGTGGTGTCAAAGCAAGCTCACATGCAGTTCTCAGCAGCTTTCTGTATGAATCCTTTGCCGATGCATTAATGTAGGATGTGATAGTTGGCTGAATCTTTCTTGTCATATCTGGCTCTTCAATAATAATTCTTTCATTAATCGGCCGATCCTGCTCAACTGACAGTGCAAATTCATGAAGTTTGCTTTTCAGATGCCACTCACTTTTGTATTTGGTAACATTGTTTGTCCCATCAACAACAGTTTTCACTGCTGTTTTTATTTCCCCTTTATAGAATTGACTTCTGATGATAGAATCGTAGTTTTTCGAAACATACTTCACCACAGTCGTCCCGCTTTTTCATCAGTTGTAAATCCAATAACAGTCTCTTTTCCCCAAGAAAGAAAAGTACTGAGTTTCACTGTTTCTGCCTTTGGCATCCTTTGCAAGTCAAATGTAGGGTATCTGGGAATGTCTGCCTAGTTTATATATCGTGGCTTGAAAAGAAAGTATTTCGTATTTGACAACATGATGTAACGTCTATCACTTTACTTGTTCATAACAGTAATCATGCTACAGGCTGTTCCTTTCATGCGAAAACATTTCCTATTCCATTGACAGTTGTAAGAGGGTAATACAAAAGTTAATATGTGCTATATAAGGGAATGGAAATCTCTTATTTATAATGCCATTTTATATACACATAAACGTTATGTTCTAACACCCTGATATTTAATGGTACGTAGCTCAAAAATTGGGAAGCTAAGCTGCATGATGAAATGAGAATGTTGCTTTGAAAAACTGCATGGGCGGAAAAAAGCCCTCGCAAATTCATTTTTGGGAAAAGCCTGATACAGATATCCAATAATAAATACAGACATACATGCATTTACAAATACATACATACGTACACACATACATACACATATACATAATATATGTATATCATATTTATTATCATTATACTATTTTGTGCTATCTCTTACACCCTATACTTTTCCATACTTCCTATATCTATAAACTACATTGTATATCATTGTAGGTATTGTACTGGAGAGGGACCAATATAGCCCTCTTCAAACAAAATATAGCATTACAAATTAATATTGCAAAAGACAATGATCTTATTCTAACTAACAGACATGGGGATTTTCTACGCAATGTCAAGTAAGAGTGCATACATCTATTATATCATATTACATACATGTTATATTACTCTGTATTTTCATAATCTGATACCATTATCACACACCTAAACCTATATACAGTAACCACAAACCTACATTATCTCCACTATCTCCACCACATTACGTACTGCTACTGTCTCCACCTCTTACTTCAGGCTACATTTTACATACTTGCATTCTATTATATCATCTCATACCTTCCATTTCATTGCGTTTACAGGAAATGCTACCACATTCAAGTTTTACCAGTTGGCAAGAGATCCAGGCCACAATGAGCAAGACCACGCATGGAACGTGATAGCACCCTAAAGCAATGGACAACTCATGTGCTTACTACAGATGACACCAGCAACACAGATCAGAGGATCGACAATGGCCGTAGATGTTGCAGAGAGCTGAATACCGGCAACATCATATGCCATGGTACTACTGACAGCGACCCCTCCACTACCATTCACAATACAGCATGTACCACCAATACCAGAAGATGGAGACAACGATCTTACCCACAGTGGATGTCACAACAATGCAATAGAACTTTGACCACCATTCCAGGCAACAAACAGAGATTGGATGAAAGGCCTGTGCATACAACTGCACATTCATACCCATCATTACTGTGTAAGGAGCTTGGAATTTACAATCAATGCATGGTATCCAATGTAATTCATATACATGACTAAGTCCTTCATCACCTAATACGCCTATTCCACACTGGTACCATACACATCCCTATTCACCTTATACATTATATGCTTATTTCCCTTAAACACCACCAGCCATCCTTCATATTATATTAAACTACATACCAGCACCTACTTAGGGACTGGTCATTAATTGTTCCAGAGGAGGGGGTGGAAGGTATGTAGTACAGGGTCACGAAATTCTGCACAGTCATAAGGAGCGGGGATCAAAAATATAGACTAGTTTGCAACAAAGTGTGTGGAATTTTTTCTGATGTCCTGGAGTGAGGACAAAATGTTTTACGTGAATCCGAGAGGGGGCACCACACTTCCATGGAAGAATTGAGAATGTCGTCCACCCCTCCCACAAGTACTTACTGACCCGTCCCTCACCACACACTTATTGTATCCACTCCTATACTCTTTACATTCTCAACATTGTAAGTACTATTAGAGTATGACTTACTACATTATATTCATATCATTATCTTATGTACTTTTACTTCATTGACCTAATAATAATAATAATAATAATACATAATTGATTTTATAATGCGCCCCTATATTATAAAATACTCTGCGGCGCATACAATTTATAAATACAAGTAATAGAAGTAAAGCATTACATCAAATCAAAAAATAATCAAAATAACTTAGAATTACAAAATCTTTCTAAAAATTAAAGTACTTACAATGAAAAAAAGATATTTAAAACTTAAATGCTTGTCCAAAAAAATGAGTTTTTAATGCCTTCTTAAAAATAGTTATGTCCTTGGACTGTCTGATATGGAGAGGCAAAGAGTTCCATGTTTGAGGTGCAGCATATTCAAATGATCTCTTCCCGAATGTCTCAGTTTTAACTCTTGGAATACCAAGTAGGGATAGCTCTGTTGATCGAAGAGTTCTTGGAGCTTTTTTACTGATCAATAATTCCTTTAAATAAGCTGGTCCAATATTGTTCATGCATTTAAACACCAGTAATGAAAGTTTGTACAAGATCCTATACCTGATAGGTAACCAGTGTAATTCTTTCAACATTTCTATGGCACTATCTCTCCGACTCTTGTTTAAAATCAATCTAGCTGCTGCGTTTTGGAGTCTCTCTAGTTTTTTAATTGTGACATCAGGCAGTCCAAATAACATAGCATTTCCATAGTCAATATGTGATGTCACAAAAGCGTGAACTAAACCTTCAAAGGTGTTACGGTTGAAGTATTTCCTGACTTGCCGTAATCTATACAGTTGGTAGAATCCTTTTTTACAGACATTGCTGACATGATCTTTCATTGATAAGTTTTCATCAAAGATGACACCAAGGTTCCTTACTTTCTGTACTGGAGAAACAGTACATTCACCTACTTGTATGCTGTCTAATGAAACTTTTGGCAACTGTTTACTGCCACCAATAATGATGAGCTCAGTTTTGTCATCATTGATTTTTAGTTTATGTTGTAGCATCCATTTTCTCACAGCAGCAATACAATTAGTGATTTCATTTAATGCCTCAGATTCACTTTCACTGTTGGGCTTGAAAGATATATAGAGTTGATTATCATCTGCAAATCCCCCTACATTGACATCATACTGGGCAATAAGATCATATAACGATGACAGATAAGATAGAAATATCACTGGCCCTGCACAGCTTCCCTGTGGCACACCATACTTGACATCGAATTCATTTGACAGCACATCTTTAATCAAAATCCTTTGCTTGCGGTTTGTAAAATACGACTGAAACCATTGACTGACCTGACCACTGATCTTGACTTTATGTTGAAAGATTTGCTGCAATGTATTCACGTCCAAGGTGTCAAAAGCAGCACTTAAATCAAGCAGAACCAACAATGTTGACCTAACTCTAGACATACCTCTATTGACCTCATTCAGGTCCCCATGATGTTGATCATTGTTATGAGTATTAGCTCTTGAGCACGAGAATCCAGTTAATGTTCTCAGCTTCCTATGGCATAGGGATTAGCAATTTGTTGCCAAATATATTGCTAGGTCATGACCCCGGTCCTTTCCTTTATATCTATTGTCTGGTGTTGGGTTACAATGTAAGATTATCCAGACCAATGCGAGTACCTGCTCCTGTATACCATGCTCTGTACACAGATTACACTTTGTTACAATATTCAATCTTATTGCGTTTTGCCAACTGTTCTGTTATTGTAAACAAACTTGTTATTGTAATGTACATTTCATTATCCTGTTATGTTGTAAGGTTCATTGTCCTCTTGTTATAAACAACCTTGTTATTGTAAACAGCGTTGTTATTGTATTGTAGATTTCACTGTGATAAACAACTTTGTTTACTATAGCCAAATAGTATAAATACTTGTCTCATGTAAGTTCAGTTCAAGAAAGTTTTACAAACTGTTAACACGACTTTCATTAGTATCTCCTGGTATACATAATATTACATGGTGTCAGGTGTTTAGAACACAGTTAATCACTGAGTCAAGAACTACGTACATGGCTGAGTTTACAAAGGGTCCGGAAGTAGACTTTTCACCTGGTCCAGACTGCTATCAGAGATGCCAGGATTGGGTTGAGGAATGTAATCTACTGCTTAATGGCCCACTAGCATCCAAATCCAGGTCAGTAAAAGCCAATTATGTACTGATATGGGCAGGGAAGCCTGGAAGGACACACATTAAGTCACTTCGCCTCACAGACGACGAAAGGCAAGACCCAAATAAACTCTTAAAAACGCTTTTAGAGTGGACAAAGCCAAAGTCAAATGCCCTGGCCGCAGCAGCAGCTTTCAGACGCTTGGAACAAGGGAACTTGTCCCTTGCAGAGTACATTGACAAGGCTACCATCCTGTGTGATCAGTGTGAATATGCTCCGAAAGAAGCTCGTGACAGACTGCTAAGAGATGCGATTGTTATAGGACTCAGGTCTCGTGATGCATACTACAAGTGCATTGAAAAAGGGTCATCATTATCTCTAGATGAAGCCATTGAAATTGCACAGAATGCAGATGCTACAGTCAACCAGGTTAGCTATATGAGGCCAGAATTCAGCATGACACAGAATCCAGTAGAGGTTCATAGACTTTGTGCAAGAACTAAAGAAAAGCCAAGATGGCAAAAGCGGCAGAAGAACAGCCCCCACATGTCATCGAACCAACAGTGTCAGAAGAATAATTACAGTGACCATGGCAAGTCAAAGAGGAAGTCATGTTATAACTGTGGTGCAGTACCTTCACATCCAAGAAGTCAGTGTCCAGCCAAAGACGTTGACTGCTTCCATTGTGGCAAGAAGGGACATTTCTCAAAGATGTGCCGGTCAAAGTCAAAAATCGCTACTGTCAAAGATCTGCAGGTTGAGCCAGTCAAAGAAACAACGTTTCAAGATTATACGCCAGATGATTACAAGCCGATGTTTTTTCATGGCAATATTCACTCTCTGAAAACTGCGACTATTAAAAGCCTAAATCAACCAGCTTCAAAACCACACATCAAGCCACTTTGGTTGAGTGAGTTGTTGACATCTCAAATATATTGCATAGACTGTGAGGTTGATACAGGAGCAGATTGCAATGTAATTCCTTTGAGCAAAGCCAAAGAGTTGTTTGGAAAAAGTATGAAGCTTGATCCTCCTACTTTGCAGCTGAGAGGTTATAATAATGTTCCAGTAAAGAACTTTGGTTCCTGTTTTTTATTTTTGTATCATGGTGAACATGTTTATAAGGTAAAGTGTGAGGTAGCTGAAAGCAATGGTCCTGTTATACTTGGACGTGAACAAGCATTGAAAATGAACTATGTCCAATTTCCAGCTATAACAAAACCAGTTATTTCAACTGCACCAGCATTCATAAAGAAGACCAGTTCAGTTCCTGCAGTAGCAGTGGCTCCTGTAATCAAGCAAACAACCAGTAATAGTATCACCATCAATGACAAGACACATCACATTCCAACATCAAAAGAATATCTACTGAAGGAATACAAGGATGTGTTTGAAGGCATTGGTACATTACCCGGAGGTCCATACCATATCCAGCTAAAGGGTGACTACAAAGCAGTTCAGCATCCTCCAAGACAGGTGGCAGTGAGTTTAAAGACAGCATACCAGGCAGAGCTACAACGATTACTAAATCTTGGTGTTATTGCAGAGGTCCAGGAGCATACAGAGTGGATAAATTCCGTTGTTCCTGTAAAGAAACCTGATGGTACACTTCGCTTGTGCCTGGATCCAAAGGACCTCAACAAAGCCATACATAGAAACCAGTGGTACAGCAGAACCATAGATGACATCCTTCCAGAGTTAGCGGAGTCTTCATGTTTCACATTGTTGGATGCTGCATCAGGATATTGGCATGTCTTGTTAGATCGTGAAAGCAGTGTTCTTACCACATTCAATACTCCTTGGGGAAAGTACAGATGGCTCCGTCTGCCTTTTGGCTTAAAGATCTCTGGAGATGTTTTTCAAGAACGGCTTGATAGAGTCTTGAGGAATGTACCCAAGATAACAGGGATTGCTGATGATGTTCTATGTCATGGAAAAACTGTAATTCAGCATGATATAGCAGTTATCACTCTACTGGAAACAGCAAGAGCCAATCACCTTGTTTTCAATCCAAAGAAATTTGTGTTCAGATCACGTGATTGCAAATTTTTTGGGGGACATCTAACTCCTGAAGGGTACAGAGCTGATCCAAAGAAGATAGACGCTATTTCAAAAATGAAGCCACCACAATCTCTGCAAGATCTTCAGAGCTACCTGGGGCTAGTGAACTATCTCAGCAGATTCAGTCCAGGGTTAGCTGACGCCACAGCTCCTCTCAGAGAACTATGCAAGAAACGGACAGTGTTTGTATGGGAAAGTTCACAGCAACAAGCATTTGATACCATCAAGGACCTGATAACTAATACACCAGTATTAGCTTATTTTGATAAAACCAAGAGCAGTGTGATTCAGTCAGATGCTTCAAGAAAAGGACTGGGAGCAGTTCTACTTCAAGATGGAAAGCCAGTCATTTATGCATCAAGAAGTCTAACAGAAGCTGAGAAGAATTATTCAAACATCGAAAGAGAGCTGCTCAGTGTTGTTTTTGCACTGGAAAGACTTCATCACTATGTTTATGGCTATACAGTTATTGTCCAGACTGATCATTTGCCGCTTGTAAGCATTTGGAAGAAGTCCATCGCAGCTACTTCAACCAGACTGCAAAGATTACTTCTGAGACTGTCACAATATGATATTGATCTACAGTACTTGAGAGGGAAAGACAATGTCATAGCTGATGCTTTATCCAGAGTTTCGCCACTGCCATTGACAGCTGAAGATAACGAAGACTCTGAGTTCATTCCAATCCATATGCTAACTGCTGAGTTTCCAGCTGATGCCAAGAGCATTGCAGATTTTAGAAAAGCTACAGCAGAAGATATGGTGTCATCTCTTCTAATGAAAACAGTTATGGATGGGTGGCCAGATTCAAGAAAGGACTGTCATCCATTACTATTGGACTATTGGAATTACAGAGATGAGGTGAGTGCAGAAAATGGACTTTTGTTCAAAGGCTGCAGACTCATTGTTCCAGCCAATTTACGTAACCAAGTGCTTCACATTGTGCACAAAGGACATTTTGGGATAGAAAAAATGCAGCTAAGAGCTAGGGAAACAGTTTTCTGGCCTGGTATTAGTAACGAAATCATGGAAATAGCCAAAGCATGTGAAGTTTGCCAGATTTTTTCCAGATCACAACAACGAGAAACATTGATGTCACACGAGATTCCACACAGTCCATGGGAGAAGATAGGAATTGACTTCTTTGAGTTTCAGTCTCAACAATATTTGTTAATTGTTGATTACTATAGCAGATTCCCTGTCGTCAGAAGAGCCAGCAACACCACATCTGCAGGAACTATCAACATTATCAAAGAAGTGCTTAGTGAGTATGGTATTCCAAAGATTTGCATGACCGATAATGGGCCACAGTTCACTTCAAAGGATTTCCAAGATTTTTCACATGAATATTGCTTTGAGCATATAACATCAAGTCCACGCTATCCAAAGAGCAATGGATTAGTCGAAAGAATGGTGCAAACAGTGAAGCAGACAATGAAGAAATGCGTGACAATGAAGGAAGATCTGCACATGGCTATGCTCATATACAGAACTACACCATTAACTAATAACATCCCTGCACCAGCAGAACTCTTGAATAGTAGAAAGTACAGAGGGCTCTTACCATCAAAAACTGTTATGCATAATGCAAAAGAACAGTGTGCTTATGAACAGATGTTAGCAAACAAGGTTAAGCAAGCAGACTGTTATAACAAATCTGCCAGAGAGTTGCCACCACTACAACAGAATCAAGCAGTATATGTTCAGACAAATCCAGAAGTTAACAAGTGGACACATGCTGTTGTTTCTAGAACACCCACAAGTACTCAGCCAAGGTCATATACTATTGAAACAGAGAATGGTGCTCAGCTACGGAGGAATAGGTGCTACATCAAGCCTGAAGCTAGTGAGAACGTTCGAGAAAGGCCTAGAAGAAACGTTTCAAGACCACAGAGACTGATAGAAACACTTTAACTTTACTATATAACATTTGTTTTTTTTTTCTACAGAGGGAGATGTTACAATATTCAATCTTATTGCGTTTTGCCAACTGTTCTGTTATTGTAAACAAACTTGTTATTGTAATGTACATTTCATTATCCTGTTATGTTGTAAGGTTCATTGTCCTCTTGTTATAAACAACCTTGTTATTGTAAACAGCGTTGTTATTGTATTGTAGATTTCACTGTGATAAACAACTTTGTTTACTATAGCCAAATAGTATGAATACTTGTCTCATGTAAGTTCAGTTCAAGAAAGTTTTACAAACTGTTAACACGACTTTCATTAGTATCTCCTGGTATACATAATAGTACACACTTGAGGATTTCATTTGGTATTTTCGCAAGTACTTGTGGACAAGTCATGTATCAACCATCATGTCGAATCAAATGTGAATACTTTTGGGATGCTGTGTCAGACTGAGGTGGTAAGTTGTAACATTGTTTTTCATTAGTGGTTTCTTGGCTCACCAATGGGAGATTTCACCATCCTGTTCCATCAGAATCAAGAATAGTAACAGATGCAGAATAGTTGCATTCGGGTTTAAAGCACTTCTCTTTCGGCACTAATCTACAAAAAGTCACCAAGATATATTCGTATTGGTGTTAAACATAGTGGACAGCATGTAACAATGTCAAAAGTATGGTTTCCAACATGTATCAATGACATTTACCTGGAGAAAGATCTTGCAGGTTAACAACTTTATAAACTTTAATTTTAACTCGACCCTTAGTAATAGCAGTAATATTTTTACTGAAAAGGTTATCCTGTATAAATATGGTAGATTATTATTATTATAAATCATAAGCAAACACAGCTTTATGTAGGTTTACAATGGATTGAATGCCAAGTGTGTGGTTTATGATGAGCGGTGAAATTGATACTTTCATATAATTTGGAGGAAATGACATTTTGAAAATAGCTTGACTGCAGCCAGATTCAAGCATGCGACCTCTGACTTTATACATCACGTGCTCTACTGTTGAGCTATAGGGTCACATTGTCAAAACATGGCCAGATAGCTCAGCAATAGAGGACTTGATTTACAAAGTCAGAGTATTGAAATGCAGATCATGAGAAGAAAGAATTCAATGCTATATCAGGACTTATAGCAAATAATGGTGTATAGTGACGGAGAAAATCTAGAAATAGTACAATAACCATTATATTGTGTAAAAAAGACATCCTGCTGGAGCAAGACAGTAAAGTATGGCTACGTATGCAAGAGATCAGAACTTAGACTGTATTAGAAATGAGGATATGATGGTTTACTAAGGCCTATGACATGTGTACATAAGCAGGGCTTTCACACTCTGACATTGAGGCACGCGACCAAAAACTCGCGTGACCAGAGTGGGGTGAGCGACTGACACTTATTTGAGAAAAAGACATAGCGAAGTTCTTTGTTTAATAAGTGAACTCGACAGCATTTCTCTTTCATTTTTCTACAAGCAAGCCATGGCCTAGAGCGCTTAATATCCTAAAGTTTTCCTTTAATTACTTAGCTTGAACAATAGTACGTGGCTTCAAAGGACCTACAATCGTTTTCGCTCTATATCCTGCAAGCATTCAACTTCAAATGATAACGGAACCTGGCACTGATAGAAACAGCTGACTCGTATTTCAAAACAATAAATGTACTTAATCAAACTACTGTTATCAGCCCATGGTAAGTGCTTCAAACAGAAGTAACAAATTTCCACGTTTTCTTGCCTAATAAAGTTCAAGTTCGGCTTCAACAATGCTAAGTTCTGCAATTTCATCAATATTACTGTCTGACTCTGATGAATCGTCTGGTAAGGGAGCATCGACTTCTGTTAAAGTTTGGATGCCTAGAAGATTATTTCTTTTCATTCGTCTTTTCGATTTGAGGTACATATCGAGAGCTCTCTCTATCATTTCTTCCCTCTCATCTTTATTCTAAAGAGAGTGATTTCCATAAACTATCAAATTGCCATTGAGGGTACTATGTGACAATGAGAGGCGTTTGACAAAGAGTATGTTGCTCATGGTGCTAAATGCTCTCTCGGAACCTTTGAATTCGAGCATATGAAGGGTTTCAGTGAGTTGAAAATGTGGAGGGAAGTTTCAATGCTGTTCAGAAAAGTGAAAGACAAACGAGCGAAGAGAGCGTTAGAAAATGGAAATGAAGAAGCACCCCTGCCTTCCCAACAAATAGGAAATGACAAACATGTGCATGGTGTCCACTCTGGCTGGAAAGGCTGGAATAGCTGGAAAAGCTGGGAAATGGGCCTTTTTTCAGAATGTGGCTGGAAAAGCTGTAAAAACATATGGTTTTCTCCTACTTTGGCTGGAAAAGCTGGAATTTTAATTGTTGGGTCTAAGTACTGTTGTGTTCCCGCATATATCTTTATGTAGCTTCTAGTCATCTCATCAGTCCCGTATCTCTCTATGCATACTCCTTCAAAAGGTCTGGATACTATCGTCCATTTCGCAACATAACAATATAACAATACAACAATTACAGTTTTTACTCATCTTTTGTAAAAATGCAATTGCAGTCACTTGTGTTGTAAAGGTCTGAAAGGTTAAAGTTCCCGCCCACAAACAAGATGTCTAGCAAATGTTTCACTTTCTGTTGTTTTCACACCTTTCTATATCTGTAATTATGACTGAGTGGAAGTGCTCCTAGAAATTCTTACACTCCGGGGATGGTTTACTGGAAGAAATTTACTTTATATAGGAAATTCCAGTGTATTGGAAATTTATGGCCACGCAATACTTTCTGATAATAATCGGACTGCAATGTCAATGGCTGGAATTTCATATCAAACTTCAAGGTATAGCTGGAAAACAATGTGCTTTTTCTGACCAAAAGGCTGGAAAAAGATCACTTTTTTCTGAAACTTGGGCTGGAAGTTTAACTTGAACTCAGTGGACACCCTGATGTGTCAGTCCATTAAAAGTCAATATCAAAGTGTCCATTTCGAAAAGGAGTTTCTCAAGTGGGCGAGCCTACGACTGAAGAATGGATCTTACTGATTGCCAGATTCAGATGTCGCTCACCACAATGGGAAATGTTCATTACTGGACGAGCGATTAATCATTCTCAAATGTAACCATGGGCATGTTCCTTCGTGCGTGCTATCGCTCGCCCCACACTGAAACCCCTGCATAAGTATATATCTATATACAGATATAGAAAGTGTTGTAGTGTTTTGGAACCTATAAAATCCTACTACACATTCAGTGATAGTTCTATACTATATGAAGCATGGTTGGGATGGTTCTTCGGGTCCTTGTGAAAGATAATAGTGTATGATGACCTAATTTATCTAGTTTAAAGACTAATAAGCTTCTATGAAATTACTTCAGCTTAGGAAAAGCTATTAAGTTTGACATTAACACTTATGTCTTAGAAAAATAGATTTTGTTGACCAAAACAAAAAAGAGGATAGCATATGACTACTTCAGAGATGAATGAATTATGCAGAATGTGTGTATTAAGGCACTGATTAATATCTACATATAAACTTAGTGTGGAAAACTTTTCATATCAAGCGTTCAGGTATCCATCATCTGATGAAGATGAAGGCAGTGTGTATGTACCTTCTGGTGAGAAGAGTAGCATACCATCAGATGATTACTCAGGTAATACATCCTTTGACAAGTCAGATACCAAGGTAGATGATACCCGGCCAAACGTCCTCCTAGGAATTGAAAACAACGAAGAACCTGGACCTTCATCATCTCGTGATCAAGGTTAGTATAGTTCGTTTTACACCTGTGGGCAATATCTGTATACGCGACTTACATATATAGCATCTGGTAAACCAAAAACTGTGGAATCAAATTTTCTGTACACCAAGAGCTACAGCAAAGAGGGGGAGGCGGTACGACAAGCTTAAGACTATTTTAGATGTTGTTAAGGGGGGGTTTGAGAATTTAGATGTCCCGTTTCTTTCTTTTACCTTTTCTGCAAATCACCACTGAATTATGTCAGTGTAAAGTATGCGTTGTGAACTTAATGGAATGAAAAACATTTCAGTCAGTCATTTAATCATTAATCTATTTGCAGGGTTATTTAGTCATTAATCTATTTGCAGGGTTTTTTCTTCAATGACAACCCATTGCCATTATTTACTTTTTTGGCAACACTGACTAAAACGTGCAATAACACGCTGAAATTGTATATGCTTTAGAAGTATCATATGTCTTGTATTTGTAGCCAGAGAAACTAGTTTATTATAGAAAGGTTTCAGCTGATGACAGACTACAAGAATATTTTGCTAAGTTCCCCTTTGACTGAGCCCTCCTGTCAATTAAGCCCCCAAGGGAAAGCCAACAGACAAAATAAGTCTCCAGGAAGCTAATTTGAGGACTTATGGTAACTATACTATCTTCTTTGTGACAAATTTTATTTCTGCATTGCTTGTTCTGATTAGGCCTGTGCATGGATGGGGGGGGGAGTAAAGCAATGTAGACACCATAAGGTGAGGCTAACGAGTTAAGACTATGCCCAACAAGGGGGGAGGAGAGTCAAATATTTCTACTGCTTTTAGACGTTATAAATGTATGACCCCTAAAGCAATATCATTGTTCCTATTTTATACCAAATGGGGGAAAGAGTGTGAGTCGATATATAACACTTAGCTTCAAACCTACTCTTGCACCTATGCTCTTTTGAAAGTAGAGATTAATCGTAAGTGTATTTTTCAATGGAGCTATAGTGCATATCATGTGACAGGTTTATTAGTGATGAGAGTTGATGAACATATAGATCTAGGAAAAGAACCTTGAAACATCTCTAAAGTTTCAAGATTTCTAGCAATATACTTTAATCAATTGTTGTTAATTTTTTCAAGCCATTTTACCTTACTTTAATTCAACCCTGGTGACTTTGAGAATGGGTACAATGCTGAATGTTATCTACTTTAGAGTGAAATCGCACAAAGATGGCAGAAAACAGCATACATGCAAATACTGCCAGAAAAAGGTCTTCAAGATACCATGTCACCTTGAAGATTGCCACGAAGATATCACCGAAGTTGCCCATGCCCTCGTCTACCCGCAAAAATCAAAGGAGCGGAGAGCTGCATCTGCGAAAATTTGTAGAGAGGGCGATTATGAACCTTCAGTGGAAAGACTCAAGTCCAAAGAAAAAGCCTTTGCCGTACGGAAGGGTAAACCGGACAATGAGCTATCGCCTTGTCCCAAGTGCTATGGCTTCTTTAGGGCAACATTCCTCTATAAACATTCTAAGCACGGTCCTGCTAATGTCCTCTCGTGCAAAAGTAGTACCCAAGTACATTGCAACATTTTAAAATCGAGCAGAAGCCTTTTGGCCACTGCAATCATTGATGATAAAAATCATCATACGATTGTGAATGAAGTTGTTGCAAAAATGACCCAAGACACCTATGCATTAATAATAAAGACTGATAAGCTACTTTTAACATATGGTGCAGCCATGTTCGAGAAAGATGGCCCGAAACGACGAAGCGAAATATCCTACAAACTGAAATCGCTCGCGAATCTTTTAGAAGTTTTCCAAGGGGAAACTAAGAATGAAAGCAGTAATGCGTTTGATTTAAGTGACCCTAGAAACTGGGATACATTGGTAGCATCGGCAAAAGTGCTAACAAAATACGACAATAACCGGGTTGGCACTCCAAGTTTGGTTTTGAAGTTGGGGTACTCGCTGCAACATATGGCTAGAGTGGCAAGAGCCATTGCATTAAAAGCAGAAGATGAGGTTCTTCTTAAAAAACAAGAGCTTTGTAGAGTTATATGAATCCGAGTGGACAGTTTACTCTACAAGAATACGAGTACACTTCGACAAGAGCAGAAATAAAGCTCCTCAGGAAATGCCATTAGCCGAAGACATCAAATGTCTTCGGAATTTCTGCCAACAGGAGATCGAGAAGGTCCTGAACGATGGTAGAGTAACAAGGGCAGACTGGAGATGGTTGGCAGAATTAACCCTGTGCAGGATCATCACTTTCAATGCTAGAAGAGGCGGCGAACCTCCAGCATTAACCATCGAGGAATGGAAGGATGCCGAAAGCGACAAATGGAAGAGAAGCCATGCTTTGTCACTGCTCAAGGAATCCAAAAGAAGACTGGCTGACAGGTTGTTATGTTGACTATATTAGTTTGATTTCATGACATGTACACAGTGTTAAACACTTAGTTCTAAATTGTTGCTTTGCACCCTATTGCCAAGTAAATATAATCAGATTAGAATGATGAAAATATTCCAAAATTCAAAGATATTAGTAAGCTACTGAAAATATAGATAACAATTAAGTATGTAAAGCTAAAAATAGTGGGGGAACTTTAAATATAACACAGATACATACCAAACTCATTCAGTTTGCTATACTCTTCTTGACTTTGTTCAATGAGCACTTATGTTTGCTTGAAAACTCAAACGATTCAACTAGGTTGCACCTAGGATAACTTTCAGGTTACAGCACTTCATAGTTCCTCTTTCATGCATCAAAATGTCTTGAGAACATTGCTATAAGGCCAGTGGAGCAGACCCTTGATATATCTGAACACCATACAGAAAGTCTCTACGGGAATAATTTCATTAACAGGTTGAAGGTTGTCTACTTCTCTGGGAAAAGGCACTGAAAAGTCCCCATCCTATTTACTGAGGAAACAGCAGCCACTGTCCATCTCCTACTAGCAACAAGAAGCAATGGATCAAACAGAAATGAGTTTGTCTTCGCTAGGCAATTTGAGTCAAATAACCATATTGATGGTTGGCAAGCAGTGAGGTCTGTTGGGATAAAGGCAAAACCTCAAAAAGCGAGAGCTCATCACTTTGACAAGAATTAAAAAAAAACTGGCGACTACTCTTCTCCTTCTAGAAATGAACGAAGCTGAAGTAACATGGGTGACAAACCATCTTGGGCATTCTGTGAATGTACATAAGCAGTGGTACCAACAAGAAGAGTCAACTATGGAGTTGACAAAAGTGGCAAAAGTTTTAATAGCCAAGGACGATGGCATAAACTTTCAAAATAAGAAGATGGATGATCTTGACAAGCATATAGAAGGTACAATTACAAGTGACATATCAATTTCTACACATGAATTCAAAGTTCCAATTCAAATAGTGTGAAAATCATAGTTCAAATCCAGCTAACAATTTTATTCCTTGTACAAGTGCTAGTTATTTCGAGTACCAAAGATTAAGTGGACAGAGAGCCATCAAACCACTTAACAAACTCACAGTTGCTTTATGAAAATGTATAGCTGTCACATGAATAGTACTGATACCACTCTATGAGTAAACCTGGAGCACAAAGCAAGGAGTGAAAAGAGTAGGCAAGTAATTTGCAGAAGGTCATATCCTTCATTTATTCCATAGCAAACCACCTACGTTGAAAACCACATTCATCAAGTTCTTTGGCCCTACTTAACATTATTTCTGCTGTATTGTGTTTGTAAGAACACGCTAGCTAAATGACTTACTGCCAATAAAAAGTGATTTATGGTATTATTTTACAGATACCCCCACCAGTTTTGAAAATGTCAGCAGAACAGTGGAAGATGAGCCAGTGCAAGTAGCTTCATTGTTTTGGAAGTAATAGTACTATATATTGCAATATGAGTAATCAAATGAAACATTGATAATCATAGCTATTGATTACAAGGGGCTTGGTAACAAGGGGCTGGCAATCAGTGCTAAGGCCTATGACAATCTTTCAACACTACAGTAGTAAAAGGCAATTCTTGAGCAGTTTATCTTGTGCAAATATATATATCATGTATATATATATATATATATATATATATATATATATATATATATATATATATATATATATATATATATATATATATATATATATATATATATATATATATATATATATATATATATATATATATATATATATATAAGGCGAAAAAATACGACAATGCTTTTAAGTTTGCAAAACATGTTTCGGATTGTTCCAATCCATCATCGGTTGCCAATTACAATGAAAAAACTACTTGGTACATAAACAAACGTTAAATCATCAATCGAATTTATTAATCGAAAAAGGAATCAATGTAGCGATAACAGGTAAGAACGGTTAAGAAGAATAGCTAAAAGCTTAATGAAAAGTTGTAATGCTGAATCTGCTTATTTAAATCAGGTCTTTCCCATTGGATATGTAACGCTTCTTTAATTTTAAGTTTAAAAGAAGTGTTTGCAGAATCCAACACTGTAAAACAACTATCGTTATATGCCTCTTTACAAGCAGCTGAACCTTTAAGATGTTTAAAAATATTTGAATTTTTATCAGTAAATAAATGCTCATGCACTCGAGTAGATAAATGTCGGCTTGGTTCACCAATATACACGGAATTACATCCGGCTGTATATTGGTGAAACAAGCCGACATTTATCTACTCGAGTGCGTGAGCATTTATTTACTGATAAAAATTCAAATATTTTTAAATATCTTAAAGGTTCAGCTGCTTGTAAAGAGGCATGTAACGATAGTTGGTTTACAGTGTTGGATTCTGCAAACACTTCTTTTAAACTTAAAATTAAAGAAGCGTTACATATCCAATGGGAAAGACCTGATTTAAATAAGCAGATTCAGCATTACAACTTTTCATTAAACTTTTAGCTATTCTTCTTAACCGTTCTTACCTGTTTTCGCTACATTGATTCCTTTTTCAATTAATAAATTCGATTGATGATTTAACGTTTGTTTATGTACCAAGTAGTTTTTCATTGTAATTGGCAACTGATGATGGATTGGAACAATCCGAAACATGGTTTGCAAACTTAAAAGCATTGTCGTATTTTTTCGCCTTATATCTACTCTTATATCATCGAGAAATTTTGGGAATATATATATATATATATATATATATATATATATATATATATATATATATATATATATATATATATATATATAAGTAGTATATAGGGAGGGAGCCATTTCGTCCCTCCGGCCTCGCAGCACTTTTTAACATCCCTCCGCCACGCAGCCTCCTTTTTGGGCAGGTGAGAATTATCGGTGCGGAGGCGAGACTTATTCAGGAAAAGTCGTTTTTGAGGTTTTTGGCGAAAGGCAAAAATACTCGGTATGAGGCAGAAATGTAGGGTTTGAGGTACTTCGAGGTAATTTGAGGTTTGAGGTACTTTGAGGTTTAAGTTAATTTGAGGTAATGTGAGGCAAACAGTACGATACATGAGAAAAGAGACAAGAGACAAGACGATATTTGTAAACCCACTGTTGAAGCAAAATTCTGAATCTTTATGATAATGAAAGTAATAAAGTCAAATGTACAATGTTTATTTATGAGTCACTGTAGTCCTCTGATGTCTTGAGAGGTGCGCTGCAGACTATGATGCAATACTTGCAGGATGATCCATGGCAGAGCGATCAGCAAAGTAGACATAATGGGTTGAATGTGAGGTCTTTAGCGTTGATGTTATTACCATGAGTTGTTCCATGACGTGCGAATAGGACTGTAGTTGATCTGCCGTCTGTGTTTGATCGGTCGGTGATGGTGTCGGTGGTTGCGAGACCGACGACAATTATTGTAGTGAAGGTGGCGAGAGCGAGTGTGAGATTCATGGTGAAAAAGGCAAGTGTAAGAGCAAGGTGATTTGATAAACTGATCACGTAGGACATTAAAAGTAGAAGTGGTAGGTAGTTTGATGAGAACGGATTGGGATAAATAAGTTGGCGACATCTATGAAGCTGTTCTTTGTATCTATTGATGTGTATATTATCATGGTCGATGGTTATGGGTTGTTGTGATTGTTTTTGATAGAAGTAATAAACATGTGGAAGACTTACATATGCTGATGTACCGATGATAGTGTGTGCTTCTGTGTCGGTGATGTTGTCTGAGAGGTGCTGTACTTGATCGAGTAGATGTTGGAGAGGCTGTTGGTGGTGGTCGTCTGATCTGTGTTTGATAATAGTTGCGATGAGTGTATTGGGCAATGGCTGATTGGTGATATTTAGGTCGGTGAGGAAGTTGATAGCATCGAGAATGTCGGTAGAGCTTGGGGTATGGTAGCGACGATAGTACATCTTAATGTCGTAGAGTGATGGCTGTGCCTTGCCAATAGCGGATCGGTCTTGGTCTGTTATGAAGGAAGCAATGTATCGAAGAGCAGATTTGAGGAGATGTAGGACATCAGGTGTGTAGGACGTCATGGTCTCGGCTAGATGGTATTGTTCTTTGTTGACTCGATCTTTGATGTGGCGTCGGTTCTCGGTCGAAGAGAATATCCTTTGTCAGTACTCGGTCTCGGTCACAGTCTGGGATACAGTTGTACGAGTGTCGGAAGGTGTCGACAGCTGTTCGGTTGACTGTTGGCTGTGTTTGGTGTCTGTGTCTATGGTCGATTTGAGGATTTGATTATGATGCTGCGAGTATCCTGTTGGGACTCGGCTTCTCTGATCGGTGTGCTGTTCGGTCGGTAATATGTGGGACAAAACTGAGCGTGGTTGATGAGGCGAGTTTCGTTCCGCAGTCTGAAGTAGTGGTTGGCTCTTTGTCTCTTTATTTGTTCTTCCTCTTGTTGGGAGAGAACGAGTGTCGTTCTCGGTGGATGTATGAGATTGTGCAAGAGATCGTGAATGTGCAAGAGATCGTGAATGTGTAAGAGATCGTGAATGTCCACTTTTGATGATCGTTGGTATGCCGCGTGACGACCTCTAAATTGAAGAAGCGAGAGAGCAGTGACAGGATGCATGGACTGTCTGGCAGGTCGATGGCTAGCCAATCTGTTGTTGTCAAACACGAGTCTATCTCCTGAAGTTGTCCGATGAATTCGTAGAAGGTTTTCGAGATGATGCCATTGACTAAGTAGCTGTTTGGTTCTGTACCTTCCATGTCAGAGTGTGTTGGAGAGGAGTGGGATAGGCATCTTTATATATAGGCGAGGAAGGACTTGAGCGAGCATATATGTGCTGTACAGCACGACTATGATCAAATGGAGATGACATATAGTCCTCTGTGTGCATACATAGGAGGTACATTCGTGTCTATAGGTTATGTATCGATGACATAACATGACCTCAGAACGTGTCTATACATGTTGTACGTTCGAGAAAACGTGTCTATATGTGCTGTGCGTTATTGTCTCCCTCAAATAGCCTCAAATAACCTCAAATAACCTCAAAAGAGGACTTTTTTGAGGCTATTTGAGGTTATTTGGGGTTATTTGAGGTGATAACCTCAGCACGTGTCTATATATGGTGTGCCATCGTGCCTATATGTGCTGTGCATTATTGTCTCCCTCAAGTAACCTAAAATAACCTCAAATAACCTCACAAGAGGATTGTTTGTAGGTTATTTGAGGTAATTTGAGGTAATTTGAGGTTATTTGAGGCTATTTGAGGGGATTTGAGGTGGAATGTGTCTTATATAAAACGAGCGAGTGGGTGTTGCTCATTTCAGATCGTCATTGTGTGTTGGCAAGACTCTGTCGTTGAACGACCCGTATAAGAAACTTTTCAGATATAAGAAACTCTAGTGTCTATATAGTAAGTACTATGGATCTACGTGATATACCATCGGTTGACTACTCGGAGTATGAGGAGCGCCACGAGGTTACTATGGAGGAAGACGAGGATGCCACTGATCTTCCTCCACTGAGATCGCTCCTCGCTCCGAGTAGATTGATACCGTCGGCGAGTTATACGACATCGACGACATGTGATACGGCTACCACTACATCAGCTGCAGCAGCGGCTGGTGCTGCTGCAGTGGCACGAGCAGCTGGAGCTGGAGCTGGAGAGAGTAGTACTACCACAACTGCTATGGGACGACATGACCAGGTGTGTATACATTAGTATAGTCGTGGTGTGAAGTGATGGGGGTGTGATGTAGGGGTGGATGTGTGGGTATGGTTGATATGGACCTATATTAAGTATTGATTGTTATCGTAGATTCGACCAGATAATGAGGACATGAGAAATATCAGAGTGGGACTTCGAAGAATGCGGAGGACTGTAAGGCTGAGCAGAACCAGAACAGTCGCCTCCATGAGTGGCAGCAGCAGTACGGCGACGACGACGACGAGCAGTGTGGGAGGTGGATTCGTGGTGGCGAGCAGCATCGTTACTGCTCATCCCGATGGGGACGAGAGCACCAGTACTGATGCTGCTCATAGGTCGCCATCCGACAGGGCGCCAGTGGATGTTGGATCGACAGCAGCTACATCATCGACAACGACCTCTGCTTCAGCTGTGGGCATGTGGTTGTCGACGAAGTTGTTCGGTACGGAGGTGATGCTCCCGGATACTGAGCAGTACTCGTCTGTCTCGCCCTCTGCCGAGATCGATATGGGCTCGTTTCGTGTATACGAAACAGCTCTGGTATCCGATCTGATATGGCAGCCCAGTCTATCGGATCGAGTCGTCCGCGATAGGGTGGCTGAGGTGACACGAGAGGTAGACGGGTATGGCAGTTCCGGCTCGGGAGCTACTAGTGGTGATATGTGGGTCCATGAGCTGGCGCATAGTGTGTGCATTAATGCGTTGACCCAAGCATACCTTGCCGCCGAGCAGGTTTCCTGTCGGGTGGAGACAGAGCTGTTGTGTAGTCACGCTGTGGTGGAGTTGCCGATGGGGCTGTGCAACAGGGGACCATCGTGTTGTGTGTGCAGGTGCAACCTGGCTGAAGTGTCGACAGTCTCTCTGAGACTGCTGGCAGTTCAGCCATGTGGTCATCTCCTGTGCCAGCAGTGTTACGGGAAAGTGTTTAGGATGACGGAGACAGACGACAGACCACCTCTCCTGTACGGTCAGTTGGCAATGTTCAGTGCCGGAGGGTTGTCGTCTGCCCCAATAGCGAGCAATCTCCCGTAGTGTGTCCGTATTGTCGGACCACTCTGGTGCAGGATGTGACCGAGGTAGGTCGCGGTTTGTCTACCATATGTCGGTGGAATCTGCACCATCGTTGCCACGTCTATAGTAGGGCCGCTGCTTTATTCAGAGACAGAATGCGAGCCTATCGCGAGAGTGTAGACGTTCTCCATGAGCGTGCCCTGCACGCCGAGCACTCTTGTCGCCGGCTCTGCGAGCAGCGCGATATGTCGCGACGAGCTCGGATCTCCTTGCTGGGTAGGAATATGTTGCCATCTACAAATTATACTCCACCACCATCCCCGGGTAGTGGTGGTGGTAGTTGCAGATGGCAAGAGAGTGGTTCCTCGGCACAACATCATGGCTTTGAACCAGGACATGTCTCTAGAAAGTTTTTCAAGAACTAGATAGCAGCAGAGCATATTCCTCTGAATATAGGAATCTAGAGACAACACGAGTGACCAGAAAGAGGCTGAGAAGAAAGAAAAAGTATAGGGATGATGAAAATAAAGAGAAAGAAGGATATACTTATGGTCCAAGGCTGTGTTGAGTTGTATAAACTTCAGAGCCATTTGTCTCAAATGGGATTTTTCAAATGGGTCGACACCCTTAATACTGATGAAGATGCAAGTTGAAGAGCTTGAAACGTTTTGAAGCTTTATTTGAAGCCTAGTTAAGGAGAGGTCATTATTTATGGCTAAGGTGGTGGACTGAAGAGACATTATTATGTACCCTGGAAACAATTTAATCCCCCTCACTTGCTTAAGTTTAAGTTTCTTTGCCACAATGAAGGGAAATTGTGGCAAAGGTTGCATAGTCATACAGTAAATAGTCTCTTTACCGGGGCAGAGGCAGGGGGAATGGAATCAAAATATCAAACAGACACGCCCTTTAACATTTTACATCTCATATTAGCATTTGGAAGTTTGAAAACTAATCAATCTCTTAATCTTTTTGGCGACTTCTTTTCTAATATATACGGTTAGAGTCTAGTTGACAATGTCAAATTTTTTGAAACTTTTGAGTTTTCGGATTATGGTTAAAATAGGTTAATTGCCTATCATATATGTTAGCTGTATTCCTACACACATATACACTATCCTGACTTTTCTTGAGGCTGATATAGCTAAATGGAATGGAAGTGAAGTGAAATGAAGTGAAATGGTGAAGTCATTGACTTGAACCTTGTTAAATTCTGATTGTACATTTGAGAATAAGACATTCTCAAATGGGGGAGTGTGTCAGAATTATTAAGTCCATACGTATTCCATTTAATTTCAAGGAACTCTAGAGCTTCTAGAATAATCGATAAGTAGGCCGATGCATGAGTAAACAACATTCCGACTAGACAATTCTATCGTTAGGCTTAAGTAAACACGTAGTCTCATTGTCATGTAATCTATTTAGTTATGCTGACATAATGTTTACATAGAACCCCCAAGAGCATTCTAGAACAGGGTAAAAATGTACTTTACATATTTAGCTGCTGACGAATGATTAATTAGAACTAGAATATTCTTGAGGAAAAGTATAAATACAGCATTTAGGGTAGAGTTGAGGGGAACAGTTTTGTTGAATCTACGATATGCTGTGATTGACAACTGTGAAACACTGCGAGTCTTATAATGACTATCTGTCTGTGAGTTATTGTCGCGGACAATGACGGACAGGATTCCCGACAAAGTGGCACCTCTGATGGGACATGTTCATGTGTTTTGAGAGCAAATCAATCAAGAAAGGGAATAAATTTTGAAGAATAGCAATGGCTTTGGCCAAAAGTCTGAAGAAGAGAGAACTGAAACGACAAGTTCAAGTAATGTCACAGAAATTGGAAGAAATGTACGACCTGCGCACAGAGATTGAAGAATTGAAGATTGCCGAAGACGAGAGTGTTGTGTTTTCTTGTTTGGCACTGATTATTATCCGATCCGAGCAGAAGCGAACACAGAAAGAGCAACAATCGTTTCCACTATTTACACTATATACATACAACACCACAATCCAAACAGCATCAAAACCCCAAACCATTTACAAAACTCTACAAAATCCAACCAAAAAACGTGCTACTCTATCTCTCTATCTAACCTAATCTCTCTCTAAAAATAGATATATCGTAGCCATACAACAATCATGTGATACCCATTACAACAAGAGCCCTGAACAGGTCAAGGAATGGGGAAAAGAATTCGAAGCCAGGACCGAACACTATGAGCAAGTAGTTGAAAGTCTGACCAATGCAACAGCTACAATTGATAACGACTGTGAGAAGGTAAAGACAGAATTGGCGAAACAAGAGGAGGAACTTCGAATGAAAAGAAGATATGAGGAAGAACAACGCATTGAAGAGATGAGACTAAAGATGAGAGAGCAATTCAGTAAAAGGCATGCTGATGAAAAGACACCAGTAGCTGAAGGAACAGACATGAAGTGAAGCTAACTAAGCTACCCATTACCAAATTCAAGGGAACTTCATTGGATTGGATGAGATTTTGGAACCAAGTTACCACAGAAATAGACTCTACGAAGATTGCTGGGGTTTCTAAATTTTTGTACCTTAAAGAGCTCTTGGATCCAAAGGTGAAACCACTCATAGATGGGCTACCATCTACATCAGAAGGGTATGAAAGGGCGAAGAACATACTGCAAGCAACATTTGGAAAAACAAGTGAAGTTAGTACAGCACATGTAAGGGGAATAATAGATCTACCAACAGTAAATGGATCAAACCCTGCAAAAATACACGATTTCTTTGAGAAATTGGTTACACATGTTCAAGCAGTAGAAACTATGGGGAAGCTCAAGACAATCAATGGGTATGTGTGGTTACTACTTGATAGACTCCATGGCATAAGATCAGACTTGGTGAGAGATGATGTAAATTTGACCAACTGGGAGCTTCCACATCTCGTTGAAGCCCTTAGGCTGTGGACAGAAAGAAATACAATTTCTGATGAGAGGAAGGAGCACAAAGTACAACGAAAGTTTGACAGGACACTTCAAACTCAACAGAAATAGTGGAAGCCGAAGAGTTGTGTGTATTGTGACAATGAAATGCATAAACCCATAAATTGCCTCATGTCTCTTCCACTGAAGCATGGAAACAAGTTGTTGCCAGGAAAAGGCTATGTTTTAACTGTCTTGGCATTGGTCACAGAGCAACAGAGTGTACCAGGAAACAGAACTGCACCACATTTGGATCAAGACATCACTCCTCCATTTGTGACAAATCGCATGAGGTGGCTAGCACAATGATGTTGACAACAGAGACCCAACACATGGCATATCCAGTTGCAGTGGTAAAAGTCAATGGACTAAAGTGTAGGGCACTATTAGACATTGGTGCAGGCAGCTCTTATGCTTCAGCCTCATTGATAAACTGACTTTGTATTCCAGCTGCAAGAGTGGAGAACAGGAAGATAGAGATGATGGTGCACACAGCTGTAAGGGAGATACAAGTCTACAACCTCAAAATAACAAACTTGGAGGAAGATTTCAAGATGTGTGCTGACGTCAGTAAAGTTGATAAGGATGTCCAATTGTCTCTGGACGATCCAAAGTATGAAGCAATGGTGAATAAATACAGACACCTCAGTGATTTACGGCTGCATGACATGGACAATAAGAGTGAGCTTCCAGTGCACCTAGTTCTTGGAACAAGCGAGTATTCTAGAATCAACACAGCTACAAAGCCGAGGATTGGAAATCCAGGAGAACCTGTTGCAGAATATACCCTCCTTGGATGGACAATAATTTCACCTGGAGCTTAGTTGGATATGTCAAACTTAGTCCTTGCAAAGTCAGCTACTGAGGATTATGACCGCTTGTGCAGTTGGGATGTACTTGGAATTGAGGATTCTCCAGCTGAGTATCAAAGCACAGTTTATGAAGATTTCAAGGAGCAGCTAACAAGGAGTAAGGAAGGCTGGTATGAGACTGGACTACTCTGGAAAGTAGGCCACCCAATGCTGTCTACAAATGAGAAGGGAAGCTTAGCAAGATTGTCACCATTGCTGAAGAAATTGAAACGCCAGCCTGATTTGTATCAAGATTACAAGTCTGTCATCAAAGACTACCTGAATCAAGGAATCATAGAACGAGTCTCATGTGATGCAATGCCTCATGGGAAGGTATTTTACATCCCACATAAAGCAGTCGTTTGGGAGCAAGTGGAGAGTACAAAGCTTCAAGTAGTGTTTGATGCTTCAGCAAGAGAGGATAACAGAAGTCCATCAATGAATGATTGCCTCGAAACAGGGCCTTCACTAGCTCACAGATACATGATGCTAGTCTACTTCAGAACTCAAAAGCTCAGCAAATGAAACAATATATAGAGCCACTAAGGATCATTCTTAAAGTATCTGCCAAACAGCTGCTACTTTATTTTAAGAAAGATCAGTTAACACAATATTCCCTAAACACTGCAGGTAACAGTTGCTTTACTATGTTAAAATATTATCAACAAGAGTTACATTTGGATAAAATAGCCATGTAATGTGAATGCAAGTAGGGAGATTTTATAGGAGAAATGTAATGTCACTTATCACACTCAGTCATGAGGCGATCTGGGTTTCTATGGAATAAGGTTATATGTATTCAGTTGGAGTAACTCATACAAATGACAATATAAAGTTCAATTGCATGTATAAGAACATTGGGCCGCATGAACATGGATTTGCAGTGGGTTCCTTTTCCGGAGCATTAGCCATATTTAGTACATCATGTAAAAGGCGATCTGAAAATAACATACAAAAGCAAATCTCAACATCAAAACAAACAGGACATAAAAGAAGTATTGTTGAGCCGAAAAAATATTACAGGGAAGAAAGGTGAGAAAAAGAAAGCTGAATCTAACCTCTACAACTGCAACGTAGTCACTGGTAAGTAGACTCAGGCCAAACAGAGTAGCAGAGTTGAGTAGTACGTGGCGAGGATTCCCCTCAAGTCTTTGACCGCGCTAGAATCCAGATCTCTAAGAGTAGCCGTAGTGACTTACGTACCGATTCGTAAACTCTCTATTGTCGCGGACACTGACAGGATTCCCGACACTCCATTTCTCTATGCCACTCCTCCAGATGTCCTCCACTTCCTCACATGAGTTGCCACAAAGAGCGACATCATCAGCGAACATCATGTCCCAAAGTGCCACCTTCTGGATCTGCTCTGTAAGGCTGTCCTTCGCAATTGCAAACAGAAAGGGGCTGAGTGCTGAACCCTGGTGCAGTCCCACCTTCACATAGAAGTCTGTTGTTGTTCCTACTGCACATCTTACTCTTGTCTTACAGTTCTCGTACATGTCTTGGATCAGCCAGATGTACTTTTCCTCCACACCCTTCAGTCTGAGGCAGTTCCATATCTCTTTTCTTGGGACTCTGTCATACGCCTTCTCCACATTGATGAACACACAGTGTAGATCTTTGCTTTCTTCTCTGTACTTCTCTATCAGCTCCCTCAATGCGAAAATTCCATCTGTTGAACTTCTCCCTGGCATGAAGCCGAACTGTTGGTCAGATATCGATACCCCTCCCTCAACCTCTTCTCTATGACCCTTTCCCACATCTTCAAAGTGTGTGCCATCAGTTTTATTCCTAAGAAGAATAAAGTACTTCAAGGTTGTAAACCAAAACAGTGTGAAACAGACTGAAGGAGAGACATATGCCAGTGGTCTGTGTTAAAACCCAGAAATTGAAAAAAGGTTGAAACTTAATATGATTTGCTCACAAATGCTCATTTTGTTGATAAGATGTTATAGTGTGGCTATTTTCAATTTGAAAAGTTGGCAGTTGGAGCATTTTATTAAGTGTCAAACTTTTAACTCAATTTTTCTCATTTTCATGATTTCACAGTTTTCTTGATGTTAGTTTACAAACAGTGACTAGAAAGTTACACTGAATGTAGGCATACTATATACCAGTTTGCTGGGAACTTTATGCACTGTGCAATTATCTATATTACTTTGCAATCAAAATTTTAAGTGCAAAGTTATCTAGCTTCAAATACAGATTGTTCTTATGAAATTCGTCAATGCAAGTAAAGAGTGGCATTTAAAATTCAGGAAAATATACTTTGAAAATGAAAACTATAGAATTGTACACAGGAATCTATACTCTATCGAGAAAAAGCACTTTTTGTGCTGTGGGTGCAGTTTTAAAACTCTATTGCAATGTAGATACCCAGGTTTTCCACCATTGTTACCTTGTTGCCATGGAAACCAAAGGTTATTTTTAGAAACAAAGTGAATTTTCATAATCAGCAAGTAAATGTTTACAAGTCCCTAACTTTCACTTATATTGCTTTAAAATTGAAGAATTTAGGTTTTTGACTAGACTCCTACCTTAAACATCATTTTTTAATTTGGGAAAAATGGGTGGAATATAGCTTTCCAGCCCCCCTGTTCCATAATGCCTGTTGAAGTGAGAACAACCCTAATGTATCCTCTTATACATATGCTATTATTTGTTCATTTGGAACTAAGACATTATCACTAATGTCAACCAATCTCTTCAAAATTTGTCCCATATTCTTCTCAATTTTTCTTGCTCACAAGACATTGCACGAGAGCAGACAAATGGCACAGTGGAGTAGGAACAGCTCTGCTTGTCATGAAACTCATACTGTATAAAACATAAAATGTAACCTAGCAAGGGCATGGCTTGGTAGACTTAAGTTCCTGGTACATAAGTTCAATGCCTACATTAAAATACCTCTATTATAGGTCCAATGTTTTCAAAGGCAAAAGAATACTTCAGCATGGGAAGTCTGGGTTTAGTATGAAGTAAGTCTCTTTCAAAATAATATTTTTATGACATCTTGTACCTATTAAAGACTCAAAACACTTTGTTTGCCTATTTGAAATTTGATTCCTTATAAGTAATGTATCATGGTATTGACTAAAGTTAAAAAATGTAACAATATATGCTTGTTATATATTTTGTTGAGCAAAGTGAATTTAGTGTACTTCTGATTAGTGACTGGTATTTTTATCTTGCATTTATCTCTTCATAAGAAACTTGCTTACAAGAAGCTCACTAGAAAAGTTGCAAACAAAAGAACCTTATAAAAATATGATCATCTTTCCAGTCTTTGTTACTAAGCATTAGCTGTAGGTAGTAAACAGGTAATGTTTCCAAATGAAACCTATCTATTGCATCAAAGTTATTTGATAATGTGATAAATCATAATGGTGATGGAAAGCTTCACCTTCTCTTTCTTGTAATGTGAGATACTCCATTTTATGTTTTCGTTATGAAGCTTGATATTAAAAAGTGTTTTGAACAAGTCCTTCGCACTTCTTGTGATACTATTTCTTATTTGAGGCATTACCTAAATCACCCATGTAACATGTGACGCATGCAAATAATTAAAATATACATGTCACTCTAGCAAGCAAGGACTAGCTGAATGAAGATTCAATCTCTTTGGTTGAGTCAATCTCACCGGTAACAGTGACTGAAGACAATGAAAATCATGCAATGAAGTAACTAGTTTAGACAGTAAACTTCATAAGTATGGCAATTCAATACAATGCTGGGACATTGGGGGTAACATCTCACGTTTTGATACATTATCGGGACTTTAAGGTAAGGCATAAGTAATCTATTTTAAGAAATATATTCACCAGCTCCCAGCAACATTGATTCTTTTGTTTGTTGTGCAATAAGAAAGTAAAACTGAAAGAATAGGCTATTAAAGTCTACAGTAAATATGGAGTCCTGCTAATGCTGACTTTTGGAGAAACTAAGAGCAAGCTGTCTGACTCAATACAGGGACTTCACAGAAAGGCTATAAACGTACAGGAAATTCACTAAATTGCCTTTGAAACACCTTTATTTTAGTCGGACCTGATAAAGACATCAGTCCTGCTAATGTGGGGTATAGCTACACTGCAGTCCCTGTAATGTTGCATATAGACAAACATACATACATACATATGTACATACACACATACATAATATATGTATGTCATATTTATCTTTATATTATTCTCTGCTATCTGTTGCACCCTGTACTTTCCCATACTTCCTATATCTATAAACTACATTGTATATCATTCTAGGTATTGTACTGGAGAGGGACCAATATAGCCCTCTTCAAACAAAAAATAGCATCACAAATGACTATTGCACCAGGCGATGATTTTATTCTAACTAACAGACATGGGGATTTTCTACACGAAGTCAAGTAAGAGTGCATACATCTACTATATCATATTACATACATGTTATATTACTCTGTAGTGCTATAAATCTCATACCATATCACACACCTACACCTATATACAATAACCACACACGTTTGTATCCTACATTATCTCCACTATCTCCATCACATTACACACTGCTACTGTCCACTTCAAGCTACATTTTACATACTTGCATTCTATCATATCATTTCATACCATCCATCTCATCGTGTTTACAGGAAATGCCACCACATTCAGGTTGTACCAGTTGGGAAGAGATCCCAACCATGACCACCAAGACCAAGTGTACAACACGATAGTGAATACTGCCAACACCGCAAGCCACGGTAATACTGACAGTGATACCTCCACTACCAACAAGATAGCAAACACCACAAATACCAGAAGATGGATACAACAAACTTACCCACAGAGGACAAGACAATAACCAAAAAGAACCTTGGCCACCATTCCATGCAACAGACAAAAAAGAGTAGATGACAGACCTGTGTGCACAACTACATATTCAAACCCATCAATGTTATGTAAAGGACTTGGAATTTACAATCAATGCGTGGTATCCAATGCAATTCATATACATGATTAAGTCCTTCCTCACTTAATACGCCTATTCCACACTGTTGCCATACACATTCCTATTCACCTTATACATTATATGCATATTTCCCTTGACCACCACCAGCTATCCTTCATACTATATTACACTACATACCAGCACCTACTTACCACACATTTATTGTATCCACTCCTATACTCTTTACATTCTCGATATTGTAACTACTATTCACATACTATTTACTACATTATATTCATATCACTATCTTATGTACTTATACCTCATTGACCTTAAGGAGGTACTATACAGTTTTTTATAGAAGTATGATAAAAACGCTATTTTTTATTCTTGGCTATTATTACTCAAAAATCTATACAGATTCAGGATTTAATCGTCATTTTCCCATTTACTACCTGTAAATAGCTGAAAACTGGGGGTTTTTGACCATGACTGTGCGTTTTTCTCCTGAGCAACGCAAAAAAGTTGGGTGCTAGGGTAGAAAAACACGTTTTTCCCCTTCCCCCAACCATTCCCAAAGCTGGTGTTCTTTCCTCTGTTTTCTAAGCCTTGTTTCCCTGTGCCATGATGCCTGTTGATATGCATAGGCAGCCCATAGCAACCGTATGAACGTTTGCTCTCCATTTTGACTCTGTTCGAATTTTTTGTCGCGAGGATTTGTTAACCTTGCTTTGCAAAAATACAGAGGGATGGCACCACATAAGGAAAAAGCAATGGGCGGACAAAGGAAGGGTAAAGTAAAAGGATTTAGAGGGATCCAAAAGCAATATGTAAGGCACTCGTCTTCCCCTTTGACCACTTTAGACTCTACTGTTGAGCTCAGGCCCAAATCCTCAGAATGCAATATTGACAATACAGTTACAGAAAGAAAGCTTCTGAACAGCTCTTTTCTTGAAGATCTAGACAATGTTCCCCATTTAATGTGATCAAAAGCAGCCAGTGAGGGGTTAGGCCCTGCAAAGGACAAGCACATTGCGAGTGGATATGCACTAATCGACCTGTCCTGCCTACAACATTTTCTCAATACTGCCGTTGCTTGCAAAAGGTGCTTTAACACAAAAAGCTCTTTTGAATTGCTATCAAATGAAAGTAAAAGGGGTGGTTTGTCATTAAAATTAACCCTTAAGTGCACTTCATGTTTAAATGCCACCTCTTTTGACACAAGCAAGAAAATTGAACAGGGTGCATTTGAAGTTAACAGAAGATCTGTGTTAGCAGTGAATGCTCTAAAGGGAGGGAGGCAAACCTTAGGTAGTTTTTGCTGTATAATGAACATACCACCACCTATAACATGCAAAGCATACAACAATCACCTAAAAATCTGCATGAATGAATGAATGAAGCAGAACAATTAATGCTTGATGCAGCCAATCGATTGCGTAATTTGATGCTAAAGAGAGATCCTACACTTGTTGATGAAGATAATACTGTTCCTGTAGCAGTATCAGTCGATTGATCATGGCAAAACAGAGGGTTTTCCTCAAAGTTTGGTGTTGTTTTTGTCATAGCAGTTTTGACAGGGGATATATTAGATTATGAAGTTCTGTCAATATTTTGTCAGGAATGTAGTATACATGGGAAAGATAAAAATGATAGTGAGCAGTATGTTACATGGAAAGAGAATCACAAACAACATTGCTCCATTAATTTTGAAGGCTCCTCTGGAGCAATGGAAGCTAGTGGTGTTGCAAGAATCTTTGAGTGCTCAGTTGAATTGAGAAAACTGAAATATACTACTTTTGTTGGGGATGGTGACAGTAGTACATGTCAGACTGTAAGTAACAGAATAAAGGAAAGGTGTGATGACAGGTGTTCTATAAAGAAAGAGAGTGTCTTGGACATATTCAAAAAAGGATGGGAAATGCACTGCGTAGTTTGGTACATGATATGAAAGGGAAGACATTGGCTGATGGGAAATGTGTGGGGGGAAAGGGACATCTAACTCAAGACAAAATTGATTCTTTCCAAAGATATTATGGAAAAGCCATAAGAGATAAGTCACAGAAATCTGTTGAAGACACAAAGAATGCTATCTGGGCAATATACCATCATTCAATTTCTAACCCTGAAGTGTCTCTTGAGAAGCAACACAAATTTTGTCCTCAGGGCATGAATTCATGGTGTAAATTTATTACTGATGGTATTAATGGTACAAACAGTTATTCTGAACAAACAAGATTGCCAGCTGTATTCCTAGAGCAGATCAAGCCAGTTTTTGAAAGATTAACTGATGCTGAAGTTTTATCAAAGTGTCAACTTGGCTCGACACAGAATGCAAATGAAAGCTGCCACACTGTTTTGTGGTCCAAATGGTCTAAAACTGGTTTTTGTGGCAAAGAGCGACTGTTATTAGCTGTTGGAGAAACAGTTGGGACATTCAACACTGGTGCTGGCTTTAAAAAACACTTGCTAAGAGCTGCAGGTATACCTAATGCTGGCATGAATACTTTGAGAATGCTGAAAAGAGAAGATGATGTCAGAAAAAAGTACAATGCAGAAAACATCTAAGAAATACAAGATATATAATAAAGAAAACAAACATAAGAAAGAGAGAAGTAAAAGCAACACAAAAGATTATGAAGCAGGTGGTTTTGATCAGAAAGGAAAATCATCACAGTATATTGCCTCAATTGCACAGTCAAAACTAAAGGGTCAACGTAAATCACAAGAACCTATGTTGAATGAAGGGACTATTGAAATAACAATGCCCATTCCTTTTAAGATGATTAGAGCTATAAATCTTCACCCTACTGACATAGAAAAGTAGACTGCTAGACCTGTACTTAGGTATATTCATGGGAACAATAGCATAGGGCTCAAATCTTGATTGGACGAGAGAGTTTGTAAAGTCACGTGCCAATTTTCAGCGAGAGACCAATGATGATATTCGAAAGTGTAAACAAATCGAATTTTTTGCAAAATTTAGGCCATTTTTACTAGCCCTTACTTAAAACATGCGGTGTAAAATCTGTTACAGACTTGTCAAAATCCAAAGTATCAGACAAATTTATAGATAAATTCCGCAAAAAACTGCCGTGGAAGTCGTCTTTTTTAGGCCCTTGTTTTTGCAATACAGCCTCCCAAAAATCGAGGTATATTTTGGCTTAAATCTAGTCTACTTCTCGCAATAATTTCCTTCATATAAAATCAAAACTACTGTGTTTTGTTTATCTAAGCATTGCAAAATAGATACTAGATACTTGAGGTGTTCATAAGCTGCACATAAAAGAAACGTGTAAGGCCTCATCGATTAGATCAACATAAGATTACGCACTAATGCTGAATGGTCAAAATAGTTGTAAACAAGTCTTGAACTTACTAGATCTATTTCTCTAATGGTGAATAATTCAATCCTTAAACTTCCCCATCAAAAGCCTTTGGCATTTATTTCGCATCTGTGCTCTTCAACTAGTGCTCTGACCTTGTCTGATTGTCTGAGCTCACGTCAGCAACACCTCTGCGATAGAGGCTTGGACCCTGGCTTCATTCGCGGGAAAAATTGTCGCGTTCATTTACACAGTAATGTGGAAGAGAAGACTATTGCTATCATGGAAGCAAAGCAATATTCCAGCTGCACACATATTGTAAGAAAATCGGTAAGCTAAAGATTTCAGAGGCAAAGGAAAATCTGTTTTTTCGTTTTACGGTTTATCAGCTAGGTTACCAAACTTTGATGGACTGGAATATTCCCTTCCAACCATGTGCAAATAATTCTGGCGCCAAACCAGTTTATCATCTTTGAATGGACAATGTCTGAAAGCTCAAAATTGATGCCTTAAAGCACAGAATATTTTGTGCTTAAAGCATTGCAAATGGAATGTCAAGGTCAAGTTTAGGAGGTAAGACAGGAAATTGTATAGCTATACGGAAAGGAAAATATGAGAAAAATGGCTATCATACTTTGGTGGTATGGGCCTCATTCAGTGGCGTACCAGACGTACAATGTCTGCCAAATGTCTTGGACCACTACCTGTGATTTAGGCTGTAGACGAACAACAAAATCCCCTCCCCCGTAAAACAATGTTGTTTCAAGGTGATACAAATAGCACTGGAGGGAGAAATGATGTCTTTCCAAGTAGGTAAGGGCTTTGGCTATCGATTCAACATTGTATAACGGGGGGAAGGGGGCTGACAATTGCTATTTTTGGGTGTTCCAAGGACTTTTGGCAGACATTGTAGGTTACATTTGATATTTTCTGTAGGCGCATTGTACCTCAGATCTGATCAGCTCACTTTCGTGAGTTTTCCCACTTCATGTAAATAGACCCCAGGAAATCTTTCATTACTGGATCTCAATCTTACTACGCAAATACGTATATAGAAGTCTTAGTGCCTTAATGCTAAGCACGTACGAAGGGGTCTTCTAGCGATGAATTTATGTTTTACAGCCAAAATCTACATCCTATATACAGTGGTGATTTCCAAAAATTTTAACAAGGAGGGCTCTAGGTGCAACCACGCCCATATTTTGGTGTGGCCTAGCTGTGACCACGCCCATATTTTCAAATTTCAAATATGATAATCTACGTTAATACTGATATAGTATAATCGACATAGCAATAGAAAATGCTTTGGAAGCAAGGTCAGACAACTTTAAAAAGCAAGGGCAATTCAAGAATTTTTAGGGGGGTTGAGCCCCCCAAAATGATCAATGATTTTAACAAGGGAGGCTCCGCCCCTTTTGAGCCCCCTAGGACTTCAGCCCTTCCTATGTATCTGGACCTGGGACAAGTCCTTAACTAAAAACTTCTTGCTGTAGCTGCAACTGGGCATCTGCAATAGAAGTGGAAACATTGCTTTCTGATATGATAACTTCTTCATCATCATCATCCTCATTGTCATCAATGTCTGCTTCACATCCATCATCACGATTTTCAGATGATTCTGACCTCTTGGGATTGAAAATGGCTTCTTCTGCAGAGCTGGCCAGATGTGATATAGCAGTGATCAATGCATCTTTGCAAATGCAACATATCCCATAGCCTGAAGGAAAGCATTCTTTGTGGAAAGAGTGCCCGCATCCATGGAGAATTGTCATACTGGTATTGGTTGAAGGTTCCATGCAGGTACGAAGATCGCATCGTCTGCAAAATTTTTTTTGCATGTTTAATATGAAAGTATGTCTACAATAAATATTTAGAATGTATTTTTTGGAAAATTGGCAAAGTGGTTTTGGATCCTTATATAGTCAATCACTGAAATACTTTTCTAATAATTTTATAGCTGCAGATAAAAGGTGACTATTCCAAGAATGAATTTATAATGTAAAGAAAGCTTTCTCAAGACCGTAACTAAGGTTGCAGATATTATAGCCATTATTGTTTTAGTGCATACCTGTTTAATATTGGCTCCTTGTTGCTAAATTGGAAACCAAGTGGTAGAATTTTTGAGGATACTATGTTTTCTCCATATAGAATGGGCAAAATCCAGTAAGTTGCATTCTTTCCTTTTCCTCTAGGTCGCTGTGTCTGCCTTGCACTATTTGGTGGATCCTTTATGCTTTTCAAAGTACGACAGAGAAACTTTGCAGCGCTCAACGTCAGCTCCTGCAGCTGTGACCTGCTAAATGTGTAGTTTTTTGGAGCAGAAAATATAGATTGGAATTCCAGTAATATTGCTTTGCTATTATCAATGGCCCTTGCTTTCCAGTGTAGTTGTTCGCTGGTGTCATTGGGCCTTGTCTGAGCTCTTAATAGTGAATGGAAATTGTCAACTGGATATTCATCAAATATATTCAGGTGGTTCATGATGGTATGAAAAAGGGGGTGATTAAGTTTCTTCCAATAAAGCAGGTTACTCAGCCATACCAATGGTGCCTTGTTGTAGTGATGCCTTTTGAAACAAAAGAACATTACCCAGCACCTCATAACGGACGTTATGTACTGTTCAGTGTTACCGCTTTTAAAGATAACCGAATATATTGACAGAGATAAAGGCAAGTAAGTATCAAGAAGGTTTAGAAGGGTTAAGTAATGGAGATCTTTGCATTTGGAGAATGCTACATAGACTTGATCCCTAATCAAAGTCCATCCTCCATAAAGCACCTCTTCAAGGAAAGAAATCCTCCATGCCTTAGGTCTATTTGAAAGATATTTCCTTTCACCAAAGATTGCAGAATATGCCTCTTTGAAGAATTCAATATTGAGAAGACACACGCACTCTCTGGCATTCAACTGGATATGTAAAGGCCCAATAAATGGCACTATGTTTCTTAAACAAGAAGATGAGTTTGGTGGACGATTGTATTGGATCTGTCTCATGTAAAATTGAGCTGGCCAATCACCAGGCTGAGGACAAAGAAAGTGAGAAAGGTATTGGCTTAGACCACAGTTGCTTGCATGGGTAGCAGCCTCTAAGAAATTTTCGAAGTTCTTTAATGGAAGTGCCAGCTCGTCAACCAGTCTACAATCTTTCATTTTTCTCATTGACTTTATTGAGTGGTACTCTTGATAATCATGTACCTGGATATAGAATTGAGGTGTCATGAGTATTTTAAAAGTTAACAAGGTAAGCAAAAGTACAACCACTAACAAGATAGCGTAACTATAAGTTGGATCAATACACGATATATACATCAATATACGTTATCTTGATAAAAAATCATAAAAAATTATTCTTTCAAATCATTTTACCTCAATTCTATTTCTTTCCATCTCAGGATCAAAGAAGGACGAACGAATCCAATATGGCATCACAGATGCATATGTTGCTGAGAGTTGCGAAAGAGTTTCAGCTACAGCCTGAGCAAGTGCTTCTGAATTTATACCTTGAGGGTCGATGTCTACAGCCGAGGCTGGAATAGCTGGAATTCCCCGAAACCTTTTTAAAAGAATGGTAGCCATACTACGTGCAGTTGATGTCATCTCATCGTTTGGGCGACGCTTGGCATGAATGTTAGTGTAGTCGTCAATCATAAGGACAAGAAGGTCTTTACTTGCACAAGCTTCTGAGATAAATTGAGACACTAATATATCATGATTTTTGGACATCTGTGCAAAATCACGCTTTTGAGTAGACTGACAACTCCAATTTTATTCAGAAGTGCAAGACCTGACTCACTAATGCCTTTTGTCACACCTTGCCTTGATAATGTTTTCTGGAACCAATTGGCCTTTTGCGATTGGCCAAACACAAGCATATAAATTATGGTGACAGCTTTCTTTTCATTCAAATGCATCCTACCTGCTACCTGATCGTTAGTGGACATGGCATAAAGAATTGCATTGAATAGCTTGCTTGCACCTGCATCATTGCAGAGCTTTTTAAGTAATCTATGATCGAACGGCGGTTGTGTGTCTCCGCTACCATAACGGTCCCAAAGCAGATCTTTTAGAAGACCAACCTCTTGCTGCAGGTCAATACTTGAAGACAGTAATTTCCTAATTTTTTCAAAAAGGGCTACATGGATATACATGTAATTGTCACCAATCTCAACTGGACCAACTTCATCCAGAATCTGAACCTCTACTCCAGAACTTGGAAGGTATTGAATGAGCTCCTTCGGCACGAGGTAGAAAACTTGTCCTCTAACGTCAGCTTGCTCAAATGGAAGCACATTCTTCTCATTCTGTGAAGATTCTGTTGCTTCATCACTATCACAGGACATCAAGGTATCTGATGATGTTCCACTAAGTTGTGAAGATGATTCGCTGGAGTCCAACTCTTAGACAGCATTCTGCAGCTGCAGAAACTTATTTTCCTTCAATTGAGCGCAAATTATCTAGATTTATAATTTGAGCTTTATGTTAAGCATCTAACTGCATGGAGGCACAGAGGAGCAAGATCCAATCAAATCGAAAGCAGTTATTTTTAACACATTATTTTTTACCATTAATTTTCAATTGTAAATTAAAAACTCAAATGACAAAAACTGGTCCCGAAAAGTGATAGTAAAGGCTAGTTGTGCACCTTAGAGACACTACCTCCAGCGAAGCGTACGTTATAATTTCCCTGTTTTGCATATGTGCATTTTGTATTATTTTTAAGTATTTTTCAAAAAATCATATTTGTCCAGTCTCTTCAATATCATATCTACAGTGACGAACAGAATGCTTCATAATTCCAATTTAAATCTAAGGCTCCCAATAATGAAAACGAAATTTGGGTAAAACAGCCTTGCATACAGGGGCGCTACGATTTGGAAGTCACTGCCTGATGACTGTAGAGAAGTTAATGCCTTTCCAACTTTTAAGGAGTATCTAGAAGCCATGGTCGCATATCACCATTTATTTTTCTCTTTACGTTTTGTGCTATTGTATAGAGTTGTATTTTACCTCGTATATGTATTTTTTCTTTTTAAAGGAAGGCCCCTTGAGAACCAGAATTGCTGAAGGGTAACTCTCCTAAAACATGTAAAAATGAAATGAAATGAAACGCTTCATTTATTGCCTTTGTCGCTCCCTAGTTAGCTCACTTGTCATTCTGTACGTCTATAGCTACACTGGTAAAATTATCAGCATAAGCATAGGATAGATGATGGCAGGGAGGGAGCTGCAGTCCCCCTTAGTTAGGGCAGAAATATACTACAAAACAACCATATAAAAGTCGGGCGACTTTTCTGACTTCACTTTATTTATTCGGGCATAAATGTTACAGCCCCCTAACTTTCTAGTCCTCCTACGCTTATGATTATCGGCATACCTTGGCATATGAAGATAGACTTGTATAATTTTCTGGCAGTTTGGATGTGTATGAACGTTTTCTTAAACAGGAACGCACGCAGTCGGAGCAAAATGTGTCCCTCGGCTTGTATTTTATCTTCTGCTGGAAAGCTTTGAAAAATATGCTACTTCTCCCAATTTTTCCATAAAGGTTTATCATGCGTCTAGAAGTAGAGTTCCATTCCTTGTGTAGAGCATTTGCACAAGACTTTCCAAATTTACCCATATTTGCTACAGCTTTTCTTTGTTCATTTGCTTGTTTACGTTTGTTCGTATTGCGTTACACCGCCCACTTTTTCCCGCGAATGAAGCCAGGGTCCAAGCCTCTATCGCAGAGGTGTTGCTGACATGAGCTCAGACAATCAGACAAGTTCAGAGCACTAGTTGAAGAGCACAGATGCGAAATAAATGCCAAAGGCTTTTGATGGGGAAGTTTAAGGATTGAATTATTCACCATTAGAGAAATAGATCCAGTAAGTTCAAGACTTGTTTACAACTATTTTGACCATTCAGCATTAGTGCGTAATCTTATGTTGATCTAATCGATGAGGCCTTACACGTTTCTTTTATGTGCAGCTTATGAACACCTCAAGTATATAGTATCTATTTTGCAATGCTTAGATATGCGAGAAGTAGACTAGATTTAAGCCAAAATATACCTCGATTTTTGGGAGGCTGTATTGCAAAAACAAGGGCCTACAAAAGACGACTTCCACGGCAGTTTTTTGCGGAATTTATCTATAAATTTGTCTGATAATTTGGATTTTGACAATTCTGTAACAGATTTTACACCGCATTTTTTAAGTAAGGGCTAGTAAAAATGGCCTAAATGTTGCAAAAAATTCGATTTGTTTACACTTTCGAAGATCATCATTGGTCTCTCGCTGAAAATTGGCAAGTGACTTTACAAACTCTCTCGTCCAATCAAGATTTGAGCCCTATGCTGGGAACAATGCAATCTTTCATTGCCAAAGTTTCACACCTTGCTTTCTCTATTAGCTATACTACCTACTTCTCTTGGGAAAACGGTTACAGATTCTGTTCTGTAGTAGCTAATGAGCTGCAACTTGGCAGACTTATAGAGAGTTTCTGAAACACTATGCGGCGAGCTACTACGCCTCAGGGGGAGACTGAGTACTACTTGGTCTGCGGTGTAGCAGCTCAGGAGCAAAAACTACCTTCCGAAGCACGAAGACACCTCAGCAATGGCGCCAAAGTAAATAAACACGAGGATGGAGTTAAAATATGCCTACCTTGATTTACCATGATAGCAAATTGGTAATGAAGAATTTATAAAAGTAAATACAAGTCTGTGGTTTGCTAAACTGGTATTGTCAAAGTACATTCCTCAATACATGACTAGGCCAAATGGGATATAGATGAAACAAAACTTTGTCTCTTCATACGCTTATGCCGAAGCCAATTTAGATACTCTCATCGCTATTTTGGGTTCAACCAAAATATCCAAATAAGTACATGTTAACTTTGTCTGGTAATGTCACTAAAATACAAACGTCAGTATTCTTTTGTGGGCTTCAACTGTTGTTTCGGAGGTGCTGGTTGAGGCCATCTTCTCTATTCTCCTTGTTGAAGGTGTTCTTTTGAGACAAGACAACAAATATCAGCAGTTATTTACAGCTTGTTAGTAGAATAGATGACAGAATGGAATAATGAAATCAGTATGGTAAGAAATAATTTACATTACGTACCTTGAAATCTTGTATATCACTACGACGTGAAATAGGCCAGTTGCAAGTAGTGAAACTAGAGGTCTGTGAACAAGCGCGGTCCAGTTGCCTTGCAAATTTTGATTACGAAACACAAATAGGACGGCGACTTAAGTATTTTGGCGCCAAATTGAAAATGTTTTCCACGAATCATGGCAGCCAACGTGGACCTTACTTACGCGATTATGCAGCTGTATGATGATAATGTTTTAGATGTGGAAGATGTTTTGTTGCTACAAGAGGCTCAAAGGCCTGGAAGAAATCTACATATGGAGCAACCATATTGGCAATACCCAGCATTTGACCTGGAAAGGATGGAAGAACACGAATGTGAAGTGGAATTCAGATTTACGAGGCGAGAAATATATACCTTAGTGGAAACATTTGGAATACCCGAGGAGATAAGGTGCTATAATGGTACTGTCATAAATTCTATAGAAGCCTTGTGTATAACTCTGAAAAGATTCACATATCCTTGCAGATATGTGGACCTGATTCCCAGGTTTGCAAGGCCAGTTCCACACCTTTGCATGGCATCCAACGTAAGTACTGATACAATTTTCGATAGATTCCAGCACTTGCTTACTAACATTTATCAGCCTTGGCTATCTCCTCCAAACCTTAAGTTATTTGCAGATGCCATCCACTACAAAGGAGCAGCATTAAATAATTGTTGGGGCTTTGTAGATGGGACTGTCAGGCCGATCTGTAGACCGGGACAAAATCAAAGAGACGTTTATAATGGGCACAAACGAGTACATGCTCTTACATTTCAGTCGGTCGTTACACCACATGGACTTATTGCCAATATGTGCTGTCACGTGCACAGTTTTGCTGTTGTAGTAGAGTTACAATGGAGTTGGAGTAGAGCCAGAGTAGAGCAGAATAGAAAGAGAATAGAGAAGAGACGGACGAGGAGAAGGCTGGATTCGAGATTAGTGTGGTAAGGTTGTGCTTAGTAGAGCTGTTGAATCGTGTATATTTTGTATATAAACTATCTTGGTACATTGCTTACTTGTATCTGAACTACTGATACCGCCACTTCGTCACACTTGGGAATCACTGCCTCTGCCGATGTAGAGGTTACTATTTGCCATTCTCATGATATCTGAACTTCTTCCTCAACTAGAGCAGTTCTCTTTTTCACCTACTGGACAGGCTCTTTGTATTTATGGTGATCCTGCGTATCAACATAGAATTCACCTTCAGCGTCCGTATGAAAGGAGAGCCCCTTTAACTGAGGAACAACAAGCATTCAACCAATCAATGAGCCAGGTCAGAGTGGCTGTTGAATGGGTATTTGGGGATATTGTAAATTACTTCAAGTTCATAGATTTCAAAAAGAACTTAAAAATTGGACTCAGTTCTATTGGGAAAATGTATTCTGTTTGTGCTCTACTACAGAATGCATTGACATGTCTTCATGGCTCAAACACAGGAGATTTCTTCAATGTGGAACCACCTGAACTATCTGATTACTTTATTTAGAGCTGCAGGGTATAATAGTTAGACTCCTCTACAAGGAAATAGTTTTGTTAAAAGCTACCACAATAACTAAGTAGTGTAAACCTATCAATTGTTTAAGAGGCAAATTTTAGCTGCATCTTTGTGCATTGTTGCTAAATATGGTAGGTACTGAATACAGCCAGTTTATAAACTACCATAGAATCACTTGGAATATCCTTATTAGCTTGCCTGAACTCATACTGCAGCAATGTGCAAAATGATGTAATTCACATAAAGCTCATGGCAGCTGTAATTTGAGAAGGTACTTCTGTCACCTCTACCATCTAATGGCATTTTATAGTTTTGCTGGATAAAAACAGCACAGAAACCAAGAAATAGACCTACAGAAAGAGGTAGTTACTATGCACTTAGACCATAAGTTGCGCATCCATGCAGATCATGATCCATTGGTGTAGAAAGGAATCAGAAATTTATTTATGCAACAGATTTTAATAGAATGTAAGGGAAGAAATATGACATATTCTATGTTGATTTCTTTATGGTTCCTAACAATGCCATTCTTGCTTGCATTTGTTGCTGTAATTGTTGAATCAACACTTGCTGTTGTCTTTGCTGTTCAGTTAGCATTGCTAATATCTTTTCATCTTTTCTCTCTCTTTCCCCCTGCTCTCTTTCCTTTAACATTAACTCTCTTTCTCTGAGCTCCATTTCTTTCTTCCTCATTTCCAACTCATCTCTTCTAAAGTCCATCTCTCTCCCACTCTTCTCCTTTAAAAATTCCAATTGCATTATTTCCATTCCACCTCTTCGCTTTTTCCTTGACCCCTCACCAATCTCTCTCCCTCTTGTCTCTGCCAATCTTTCCATTTATCTTTTTCTAATGCTTTCAGCTGTTTCCTTTTCTTGTTCTGCTTGTTTCTTTTTATTCTCATCATTTCTGGCCATGTCAACGTGAGCCCCCTCACTTCTTTCTATTATGCTCTCTATTGCCAGGTCTAAGTCTGTGGGTTCTGCATTTATCCCACTAGCCCTCTCCTCAGCAGCCATTTTCCTTTTAAATGCTTTTTCAAGAATGGTGTAACAGTCCCTAACACCCCTTTGATTTACCACAAATCTACACTCGGTGTTATTACCATTTAGGTTATTGGCTATTTTCTCCCAAGCTTGCCCCTTATCTCTTGTACCTGCCTTGAACCTATATGGTTCTTCAACTAGTATCTCTCTGCATAACAGGATGTCATGGTCATATGTCCATGTCATCTTTGGCCTACATAAAAGAATTAGTTCAGTAGAAGTATAACAAGTAGAATGAGATATAAATACAACTTTTATAGCTTATGAATATACTTGTCATTCATTTTATCAGCCAATTAGCAACATGCAACAAATCCTCAGTATAATAGGTAGTACATAGTAGAGTATACAATCTTGAATTTACACACATTTGGGTTTGTTTGGAAGCACTGGAAGCAGAAACTGGCAGTGAAGACATCGTTGACTTGGTTTGCTGATTCGCGTAGTGGAGTGTATTCCAAATCAAGGCTAGAAAACAATGTCATTTATGTTGAAAAAGAACACTATTGGGGCCAGGATAAAAAGCGAGCATTACTTTTCACTACTAACATATAGAGATGTAGAAAAAGTATGAAAATAATATATAAATCACGTATACTTACCAAGGTTGTGACCAGTACGTCTAAAACTCACATGCAACGTTGCAGAATTCAGATGACGGTGGCGAAGGAAGGGAGATGACCCTGACCGCACTCGTTCACAGACCTCTATGGGTTGCCGTCGAAAGCAAAGTCGTCAATCATAAACTCTCTACTATCTACTACACCACAGCAATCGGAGGAATCCCGGAAAACGCGCTGGGAACTAGTCTCCCCTGAGGCGTAGTAGGTCATTGCATAGTGTTTTGGAAACTCTCTTGTAGCAAAAGAGTAGTACTACTGCTGAAATTGATAATTTTTAAAAATTGTCAATATGACAGATGTTGCCATGGAAACAGTGTTTTCTCTACTTTTTCCTTAATTAGCTCGTTAATCAAAAATGCTATATTAGATTAGTAAAGCTATTACAGGGGAACATTTGATAAAATTTATAGGGCTATAGATCAACCCATTTTCCAGTTATTGCACATTTTCTGTATAAGCTGTGCAGCACACTTTTTTGCATAAATTAGCATAATTTGCCGATTTGTCAAACTTTTTCATGGCTTTGCAAAACTGACAACCTAAGTGGGTAACTGTGCAAGTTTCATAGGTGTGAATGCTCTGGTTATGGAGAAATCAATGATTTTCATTTTCTGAGTTAAACTGTATAGTACCCCCTTAATCTAGAAATACCTCTATCAACCTCATTCATGTCGGCATGACATAATATGTACACTCATGCAAAGTGCTCTGCATCTTGCTTATGCAACTGGCAATGGAGGCACAGGTGAATATGATGATGGTTCCAAGTTGTAGACAAGACATTTTTCATCCATCACCACATTCACTCAAATTCAAACGTGTGTGGTCATGCTCATTAGGAGGCAAAGTAATCTCAACACACTAAGATGGCGCAGTGGAGCTGGTGTGGGTTTATGAAGTGCGGGGACCCCTCAGACCAGTAAGGACCTGCCTGCACTGGATGTTGATGAGAAGATTATGATCCAAGGCGTCTTTCAGTTTAGATTACCTGAAAACACCAGCACCACCTGCATGCCCTGCAGAACCCACATCAACAAGAATGACTTTGTACTTTGCAACTACAACAGCTAGAAGCTATTGCAGTCATGATGAGGGAACCAAATAAATTTAACAGAATATTATATACGATCAGCGCTACATAAAAATATCTTCACGAACGAACGAAAACACGCCACTAGGCTACCATTATGAATAAGCAATGTAAGAACAAAAGAAAAGGCGGGAAAATAAGAAACACTAACATGGCGGCCAATACGGCTGAATAAAATGTCAACACCCCCTCTTGAGGTCAAGTTTCTATTGTCCAAATAAAAATTGTCCGACTTGATGTAAAAAGTGTCTTTTCGGAGGCTTTGTAAGGATATCAGCTACGTTCTTATCTGATTGAACATAGTCCAAAGTGATCTTATTATCATTGAAACAGTCACGCATGTAATGATAGCGAATATCAATATGCTTGGACTTGATGTGCTTCACTGGATTCTTGACAAGTGCTAAAGCTCCTTGATTGTCATTTTTGATGATCGCAGGTTGAAGGTTGGACGGCAGTAACTCATTCAATAATCTAGTGAGATAGACTGTCTCTTGACACGTAATGGATAACACCATGTACTCATCCTCGCATGTTGATAAGGCGACGGACGATTGCTTCTTTGATTTCCAGCTTATTGGTGATCCATTCTCACTTAGACTAATGACGTAACCACTGATACTGTGTCGATCTTGTAAAGATGATGCCCAATCTGCATCACAAAACGCATTGATTCTCAAATTTGTTGATTTGGTGAAAGTCAATGTATAAGCAACAGTGTACTTTATATAGCGAAAAACATGCTTCAACATTGCCCAATCTGCAGATGTTGGACAACTAAGGTGTTGAGATAGCTTTGTAACGGTAAAAGCTAAATCTGGTCGGGTACACGTCATCGAGTAGATAAGTGTCCCTACCATTCGACGATATTCAGAAATGTCCTTGTTTTCGACCTTTGCTTCTTCATAGGACTTCAGGTTTTGTTCGCAAGGTGTGGAATGAGGTTTGCAGTTGTCCATTCCAAAAGATTTAAGAACATTTTCGAGGTAATGCTCTTGTGACATGGTAATTCCTCCATCAGATTGAACGACTTTGATTCCTAGGAATGATGACAAGCTTCCAAGGTCCTTCATACTAAAGTTCGAAGAAAGTTTGGACTTGATATCTGACATTAAATTGATAGTGCTTGTAGCAACAATGATATCATCGACCCATACGAGTAGGATTGTAACATCATTACCATCACGTTTGAAGAATATGCATGGGTCAGCAGTTGATTTGTTGAACCCAAGGTTCATAAGATAATCATGCAATGTTTGATGCCAATTTCTGCCGCTCTGTTTCAATCCGTAGAGCGATTTATTCAATTTCCAAACGTTGTTTGCGGTTGAGTATCCAGCTGGCTGGTTGACATAGATTTCTTGGTCAATCGGTGCATGTAAGTAGGCGCTCTTCACATCCATTTGATGCAGTATCAAGTCATACTGGACGGCGATCTGCATCAGAGATCTTACTGATTCCATCCTAGCAGTTGGCAAAAAAGTTTCTCCATAATCAATTCCTGCAATCTGGCTGTAGCCCTTGGCAACATAACGGGCTTTGTAGATTGGGTTTTTAGGGTCCCCTTTTAACGCATAGACCCATCTTCCTCCAACTGGTATCTTTCCTTCTGGTAGGTCGGTAACAGTGAATGTGTCGTTGTTCCTTACTGACTTAATCTCTTCATCCATGGCTGCTTTCCAGAGTTCTGAATCATTACAGTTCACGGCTTCACCATAGGATTTTGGTGCACTTAACATGTAGCAATAATCGATACACTTAACATAATCATCAGTGTCATTTGGAGCAGGGGAATCAGTACAATCATATTCTTCCAAATAACTGGGTGGTTGACGGTTACGACTTGGGTAACGAGGTTGATCTGCTTAGTTGACAGGTTCTTCAACGGTAATAGCCTCACCAGTAGATTGCTCAGCTTCGGTTTCGTTGGGTGGCAATACAAGTGCATCACTTTCTGTTGTAGCACTTTGAAATTTTTCGGTGAATGTCACTAAACGATGTTTGCTGACGGTTCTGGTCTCCAGATAATACACAAGGTATGCAGGGCTGTCACGGTCATACCCTACAAAGTAACCCTTTCTCGATCTTGGATCTACTTTCTTGCCAGGTGCATACGGATAACATATTGTTCCAAAAATATGGAGCTTGGAGAGATTTGGTTTCACTCCAGTAACTAAACCATATGGAGTGTTCTGTATTCTGCTTACATAGCAACGATTTCTGATATGGGTTGCTGTCAACAAGGCATATGTCCAAAGGTATTTTGGTAGGCCAGACTCGATAAGTATAGCACGAGCCATATCAAACAATGTACGCCACTTTCTTTCAGCTGTGCCATTTTGGTGTGGTGAGTGAGGGGCTGACACTTCATGTTTGATCTTATTCCTGGTAAGTAATGAATTGAACTCTGCTGATATGTACTCACCACCATTATCACTCCTGACACGTTGGACATCACCGGCAGGGAAAATGTCTGCGTTGAAGCTGAAGGTTTTGACTCGACCGTATGGGTTGATGTCGGCCAGGAATTTCTCGGTTGCTTTCACTGCATCTGATTTTTCCTTCAGGAAATAAGTGAAAGTACATCCTGAATAGTCATCGACGAAAATGATGACATATCTAAAGCCATCTTTTGCAATTGGATCAATGGGACCTGCAAGGTCGGTGTGCACTACTTCAAAAGATTCTGCGGCACGCACATCAGCTCCTCTGTTACGAGTGTTTACTTGTTTAGACAAGATACAAGTGTCACAGTCAAAATCATTTGTATCATTGACCTTCATCCCATTGACTACTTTTGTCAACTTTTTAATGTCTTGGGTATTACAATGTCCCAAAATTTTGTGCCACATTTGTAAACTCTTAGTTCTGTCCGAAGTAACATTGGTTTTGCATAAGTAGTACAAACGACCGTGTTGCTGAATTGGGAAAGTGGTTCCATCTGGTGCTATCAATACAGCATGATCTCTATCGAAATTTACTTTGGCTCCCTTGTTAGTCGCAGCTTGGACAGAAAAGATGCATTGGGGAAACGATGGTACGTATAAAACATTCTCAAGTTTTGATGTGAAAACTTTTCCTTCTGAAGACAACAAAGATATAAGAATAGTCCCTCTTTTCTTTGCAATGTTGTTTGCTTTTGATCCATCAGCTAGCTCAATGAAGTGTTCTTCAGGTTTAAATGAATGGTCAGTTTCGATAAAGTTGAGATCAGTATTTACGATATGGGTAGTCGCACCACAGTCAACAAGAAATTTTTCTGCACTTTCAGTATCAAGGAAAAGTCCATCATCACTAACTGTAAAAGTGAACGTATGATTACTTTCTGGCGGTTCGACAGCAGACTTTACAGGGTGATGGCTGTTCTTTTGTTTTCGACAATTCTTATCAGTATGTGTAGGTGAACGACAATGGCTACACCACTTCTTGGCATGATTGGCTTTTGGTTTACTGCATTCAGGTGATTTGTGACCAGATATTCCACAGTTATAGCAAGTGATGTTGGGAGTCGGTTGATGTTTATGATGGTAATAATCCTGGGCCTTCATTATGGAATTATTTCTACCAGTTGACTTGCTGTCTGGCTTTGTTCTTGCCTGTTCAGTGTCCTCGAAGTGTCTTAAAGCTAGTTTGAATTTCTGAAAATCTTGAACGATATCCTCAGCCTGATTTGTCACAGCAATAAATGGCTTGAATTCGTCTGGTAACCCCTTCACAACCATTGCCACCAAAAGTCCATCACTAACAGTTTCCTTGGCATTTCGCAGAGCGTTGGCGGCTGACTCTGCCCTCAAAATGTAGTCTGTGATCGATTCATTTGCGTTCTTCTTCAGGGAGGTAAGTTGTGTGTACAAAGATATAATCCTTGGTTTGTTACTTCCAGCATAATGTTGTTTAAGTATCTCAAATGCTTTTCTACCATTATCTCTGGCATCTCTCATGACAAGTAAAATTGAACGTTCGTCCAAAAACTGAATCAGTTCAGAAAATGCTAACTCATTTTGCTCATCTGTGACTCCCTCCACAGGACCAACAAGAACATGTTTCAGCTTCTTGAGTTTCATATACCCGAGGAATTTAACTTCCCACAGCTCGAATTTTCTCTCATCACCATCGAAAGATATGTTCTGCCATTGACTGCTGGCACTGGGTCCATAACCTGTTGCAGTCATGATGAGGGAACCAAATAAATTTAACAAAATATTATATACGATCAGCGCTACATAAAAATATCTTCACGAACGAACGAAAACACGCCACTAGGCTACCATTATGAATAAGCAATGTAAGAACAAAAGAAAAGGCGGGAAAATAAGAAACACTAACAAACATGGCGGCCAATACGGCTGAATAAAATGTCAACAGAAGCAAGACACTGAAGACATGCCTATAGTTAAAAACTTCAGATGCACTTCTGCTTGATTGTTATATAGCAAAATGTTTCCCATCAATAGCTCCAATGCAGCATGGGTAATTCCACCTTCTTTGAAACTCTGATGGTATTGGCATCCACTCATCTGCAGTAGGAATATAAAGCACAATAGAATACACTAGGTTTTCTTACATTTACTTTGCTATTTGCAATGCTTTCTTTCTAGGATGACGACTCCTTTAATTCTATTTCATCGATTGAAATAGAACAGGAAAATGTGGAACTGATAGATGATGATATAAAAGAGTCTACTAGTCGTGAAACTGCTAAGAATAGTGAGCCAAGACCACAAGATTAGCTTTGTGAAGTAGAGCCTATAAACCTTGCATTTACAAAGAGAAAGAAGAAGAGCAGCATCTGTTCAAGGCATGAGCAAAATCTTTACATCAAAAAACTAGCAAAGCTACATCAAGGGTACAAATAGATAATGCCACTACAACATATGAAAAGTTTCTTGCACAGAGTTTATCAGAAATGGATCCTACTACAAAGACAGTATGCTCAGCATCAGATTAGCATTATCCTATTCCAAGCACAAGTGGGTAGCCAGCAAGTGGGCTATGCATCACCAAAATCTGAATTTCCAGGTTGGTTGTCATCTGCAAAAGATAACCAATACAATCCATGCAAAGAAGATGCACAAGACACCAGCACTTTGTAAAGGCAAATGTTACAATAGGAATGACAAAATAGACTTAGTATTGTAACTTATGAACTCATTCTCGTGAACTTATAAGTGATCACAGCTGTCTACCTCTTTAGACATTCTGATATGCACTAAATCCAACAGCTCTTCAAACTGTTCCCTACCCAAACAATGGAACTAACAAAAGGTCCCAGCGTGGTCACAGCCGAGCTTGAAAAGTAGATTTGAAAACACACCACATGTTGATCATCTTAACCCTTTGACGTTCACTAGTCAAAATATCGTTCCTCCAGGAACGATGACGTACTTGTTGCTATAACAACAACAAAGTATACACGACTATATTTTATCATCTTACAATAGCCAATAGGTTTCAACCAATCAAATTGGCTTATGGATGAGTGTGGTGTTTGATTGGTTTTCTTGTTTTTCCTTCTTGAAGTAAGGAGACTTGAAGTAGCAAGGCCATTCAAAATGGCCTCCTCAGCCAAGCATTCGAATGTACGGTTTACAGCTGAACAAGTGCTAGATATTTTGATGAATGATATGGGTGAGGGAGAAAGCGATATTGATAGTGAGATCGGTGGTATGTCAAGTGGAGAAGAGTTTGAATTAGACACTGAATTAGAAGGAGAAAGTGACCAAGATCCACTCGAAAGGTGAGTCAAATTGTAAATAATTGTAGGCCAGTTTGTTCCCATGGAAGTACTAGCAGCATGTTACGCACATTTTCCTCAACAAAGATCTAGATATATTCTTACATTGAATTTGGGTATTTTTTATATAGTAACAGCACTTATATCAGCTCCATTCCCGTTCCAACCTTAGAGTTATTCATTTGAAACATTCTTTTTCACATCCTGTTGCCATGGAACACAATGTCACTTCAAAGACAGTTTATTGCCTTCAGTATCATATTCGCTGCTTATATAACGGTGTGGCTTCAGTCAGGAGCATTACTTTTGTCTTATTTCTCACATTTTTGTAGGACTTTTGCCTTACTGCACTTTCCTACTAGAGTGATGTAGCAGCTGTGCTAATCGACAGTTTTGATTTTTTACAATACTGTTATAATAATACCACTATTTTTTATGCATCAGTTGCTCTGAATATGTTATCTATACTGTTGGAAACTGTGTTTTCTTGTCACGTGATGCACTCCTCGCGAATGTAGACCACGTTTTTTAGTATTGTATTCAGTCTAGTGTTAAGTACCGTGCTGTTAAGAACGCTTTAGAGAGTAAGTTTAAAACATGGCGCCCAACGTGGGGCAGTGATTGTAAGACTTGACAATGCCGACAGAACCAACGTCCGAATCTAATCCATCGGAAAATGGGCAAGCCGATACAAAATTTGCAAGGCTCCGAGCCATAAGAGAGGGAAATCGGTCAGTAGTTTCTAAGCTCCAAGCTGAAGTAGCAGTCTTCATCGAAAGTCGTTCGAGTTCATACGCGGAACCCAATGTTCTGCCACGCCTTGAATCAATTTCAGATTCCCTTACAACGAAGAAAGAGTATCTTAGACAGCTTCACGAACAAATTTTAGGATTTTGTGCAATTGAGGAACTTGAGAAAGAAATCGAAGAAAGTTCAGACTGGGAAACACGTATAAATGAAACTTTAGGAAAAATTCAGAATTTTAAACAAGGAAGATACAGAGCTGCTCCAACACGTACCACCACAAGTAGTCAAGCTTCAACAGCTCCTGTTACTTCTACCCCATCAACGGATGGCGCATCTAGCAACCAACAGCAGCAAACTAGCGAACAGGATCCTTCAAATTCCGACTTAAATCTGAGTTCACAATCGCATACATCATCAGGAAGTTTAGGAGTAAAATTGCCAAAAATTTCTTTGCCACGTTTCAATGGGGAAGTGACAAAATTTCAAACATTTTGGCAAAGTTTTAATTGTGCAGTAAATCAGAATCCAAGTGTATCACCAGTTCAGAAATTTAACTATTTGTTATCTTTGTTGGATGGCCAAGCATTTAGAGCTCTGCAAGGACTCGAAATCACAGAGGAGACTTACCAGCCTGCGGTGGAACTTCTTAAGTCACGTTTCGGAAATAAACAACAGATTATAAATGATCATATGGCAGCGTTACTTCGTTTACAGAACCATCCAAATGAAAAGGTTGCACATCTACGATACATTTTGGACAGTATCACAATTCACGTTCGAGGATTAGAGTCATTAGGGATGCCATCTGAAAGGTATGGTAGCTTGCTAATACCTATTATAATGAATAGAATGCCCAAAGAAAGTACTAGTCAGGTTGCTAGAAAAATTACTCAAGAGATATGGCCAATCGAAGAAATATTAAAAATAATTCGAAGTGAAGTGGAAGCGAGGGAATTTAGCGAAAAGGTAGCTGCTTCGAAGCCAACAGAAAAGCCAGTTTCACCCCGTCCTCGCCCAAGGCACATCCAAGGAACCACACAGTCATTTGTTACAAAGTTAGAAAAAGGTTCACCAACGTGCGTGTTTTGTAACGAACAACATTTGTCAATTAACTGTTGCAAAGTAACCGATATCAAGCAAAGAAAGGCCTTAATACTAGATGCAAGAGTCTGTTTTTGCTGTCTAAAACCAGGGCACCAAGCAAAGACATGTGACAAGAAATGCCGCAAATGTGGAGGTCACCATCACCAAACCATATGTTTCAAGAATAGCTCAAAGGAGAGTAGCTCTAGCGAATCCAGAGTAGCAGATTCCATCTCTGCATCAGCAAAATCCAAAGAGAATGTCCTCATGATGACAGCATCGGCGTATGTTTATGGGGCAGACATGAGCAAAAAGACGAAGATCACAATGTTATTCGACAGTGGGAGCCAACGCAGCTATGTGTCTGAGAAGCTAGCAAGACAACTGACATTAGATGCAAAAGCTAAAGAAACTGTCAACCTGAACACGTTTGGTTCAACTAAGTATAGTAAACTTACTTTAAATTCCGTTGTTGTTAATGTCGAAGTAGAAAATGATGAAATCATTCCTGTTCATGCGCTTACTCACAACGTCATTTGCACCCCCTTGTCCCCGCGCATTAATGTAGGAAATTTCCCTCATTTGCATGGTCTAACATTGGCGGACTGCTTTGAAGAAAGCAATTCTAAGCGTATAGATCTACTTATTGGTCTTGATTCCTATTTTAACTTTATACAGGGAGATGTCATTCGTGGTATGCCTAAGGAACCTGTTGCTCTAAGGAGCAAGTTGGGTTGGATTATTTCAGGTTCTGTTAGAAATGATAGTAGTAATGCTGATTATTTTTCTTCGACGAATCTCATTTTAGAAGGTTTTGATAAAGTTGCAAGCAAGGCTTATCAAAATGACGAAATTGTATCTACACTCAAAGAGTTTTGGCAGCACGAAGCATGTGGTTTATTTGACACCAATGACAAAGAGGGGACCGATAAAACAACATCTGCGAGTTCACAGAATGAGCATGTTAACATTGTACACAATGGAGAAAGGTATGTAGTTAATTTACCCTTCAAGTCTAATGCTCAAAGTTTATTGCCATCGAATTATCAACTTTGTTCCAGTCGCCTTAACTCCCTTATTAAGAAACTTCGTGCTAATCCATCTTTACTGGCTGAGTATAATGCTATTAGTCAAGAACAATTGGATACAGGTATCATTGAAAGAGTCTCAAAGGGTGCAGAGAAACAAGCAAATTGTCATTTTTTGCCTCACCATTGTGTTATACGACAGGACCATGATACCACGAAGGTAAGAATTGTCTTTGATGGGAGTGCTAAAGAAAGGAAGGAAACCCCTTCCCTCAATGATCTTTTAGCTCTAGGGGAAAATTTTATGCCACTTCTTTTTGACACCATTATTCGATTTAGGTCACACACCATAGGTCTCACTGGTGATGTACAGAAGGCATTCCATCAAATTAGCATTAATGAATCTGACAGAGATTATCTGCGCTTTTTATGGGTTGATGATATAGCTAAACCAGAGCCAGCTGTTGTGCAATTGCGCTTTTGTCGCCTTCCTTTTGGTTTAAAGCCTAGTCCGTCCATCCTAGGGGCGACAATTAACAAACATGCATCACTTTTTCAGAATACCGAGCCCCATATTGCGCAGATCTTACAACGTATGTATGCAGATGATTTATCATGCGGAGCAGATAGCGCCAGTGAGGTACTCGAAATTATGCACAAGTCTAAAGCAATTATGAAACAAGCAGGTTTCAATCTGTGCAAATTTAAGTCAAATGACCCAACAGTACGCAGTGAGATTGCAAAATTAGAGGGTGTAACGAAAGGCCCTGAAATTAAGCAACACGCTGTTGAGGACTCTGAAACTTTCACTCGATTAGCCATCGGTTTACCATATAGGGAAGGCGAAAGTAATACTAAAGTACTTGGTATCAATTGGGATACCAATAGTGATCGTTTCTTCTTTGATCTCGGTAAAGTGACAGAGTTTTCTGCCTCATTGCCTCCAACCAAACGGTCTTTGCTCAAAAGTGCAGCGAAAATCTTTGACCCCTTAGGCTGTCTAAGTGTCTACACCATTAATCTCAAGATTTTATTCCAGCAGTTGTGTTTTTCAAAGCTTTCTTGGGACGACGAGCTAGAAGGTGACACTAGAACGCACTACGATAAGCTTTTACGTGATATGCATTTTCTTCAAGAGGCATCTATTCCACGTAGTTTGTTCCTCAAAGACAAGGGCGTTTCTTCAATCCAGATTCATGCTTTCTCCGACGCCAGTGAGATAGCTTATGCCACAGTTGTGTACTTACGTATTTTGTATGGTTCGGGGGAAGTTGATGTTCAATTCATGGCAGCTAAGGCAAAAGTTTCACCTTTGAAACAGCAAAGTATCCCTAGACTTGAGCTTATCGGTGCCACTTTAATGGCCAAGTTTGTTTCAACCATTAGCTGTAATTTGCAGGAAGAATTAGGTTACAAAACGACTATTAGTACCTACTTTTGGGTAGATTCCATGGTTACTCTGTGCTGGATTGGAAATAATCGGCAGTGGACACAATTTGTGCGCAGAAGGGTAACTCAAATTTTAGAATTTTCCTGTCGGGAGGATTGGTATTTCTGCCCAGGATCTTTAAATCCTGCTGATTTACCTTCAAGAGGCAAATTTCAAGGTATCAATACCAACAATTCATTGTGGTGGAAAGGCCCGAAGTTTTTAGAATCACCCCCTTCAGAATGGCCAAAAGTCGATAAGTGTAAGGTAATTGAAGAAAGTGCTGCCTATTCCGAAGAAATTAAAAGTCCTATTCAAGTCACACATGCTATGGTCAACATACAAGATGAAATGGGTTCAGTCACTAATATCATTGACCTTCAAAGATTTAGTGGTAAGCGTAGGCTAGTAAGGACCATTGCTTGGGTATTGCGTTTTGTCCACAATGTGAAATCAGTGCTAAGTAACAAAGATGTTAACATCGAGAAAGAGTTAAGAGTCAATGAAATTGAGAGTGCAGAAAGGATGATAATTAGAGCCATTCAACGAAATGAATTCAAGGATGAAGTTCAATTCTTATCATCCAAGAGTAGTAATGGTAGTAAAGTGCCAATAAAAGTCAACCAATTCAATCGTTTTATTGATGAACATGGTATTCTCAGATGCAAGTCTCGGTTGAGTAATGTAGATATTCCTGAAGCTGGGAAATATCCTATCTTGTTACCAGCACGTAATGCGTTTTCGCGTTTAGTAGTTGTTGAAGCACACGGTAGGGTTTTTCATAATGGGATTAGAGAAACTCTAAACTGTCTCCGCCAAAAGTATTGGGTTCTTAGAGGAAGAGAACTTGTCAAAGCTCATATTCGAAATTGCGTTGTTTGTAGGAAACTCGAAGGTCTACCGTTTAAGTTTAATCTTACTCCAAGTCTGCCATTGGAAAGGATTGAAAATTGTGTTCCATTTAATGCCGTAGGTGTTGACTTTGCAGGACCTTTAGAAGTCGAAGATTTATGTGGACAACATACATTTAAATCGTATATATGTTTATTCACCTGTGCTACCACACGCGCTATTCATTTAGAACTGGTAGAATCGTTGAGCACAGAATCTTTTATCAAAGCTTTCAGAAAATTCACAGCTCGTAGGGGATTGCCAGCCAAATTCTTGTCAGATAATGCTAAGACATTTAAAACTACATCTATAGAAGTTAAGAAATTATTGCGTTGCCCAAAGCTTCATGCTTTCCTAACCAACAAGGGTGTTGAATGGACCTTTATCCCTGAAAAGAGCCCTTGGGAAGGAGGTATCTGGGAGCGTCTAGTACGCAGTGTAAAGCGCTGTCTTGTAAAAGTTATTGGAAGAGCTATGGTAAGTTTCATGGAACTAAGCACTATTTTAGTTGAAATAGAGGCAGTTATTAACTCGAGGCCATTGACATATATATATGATGATACTGAAGGTGTTTCTTTCCCTTTAACTCCATCTCATTTGCTCAATGGACGAAACTTGCTTCAAGAGCCTAATGCCAGATTCTCAGAAATTGTAAGCACATATGAAACACTTTCTAAGCGCGCAAAGTATCATTTTAGGCTATTGTGGGATTTTAGTAAACGTTGGAAGGGTGAGTATCTACATGGACTTATGGAAGCATTCAAATCAAAGCAAATAACTAAAGCACCATCAATATCAATAGGAGATATAGTTATTTTAAAGAATGACCAGACTAAACGATCTTTCTGGAAAGTTTGCAGGGTTGAAGAGTTATTAAAGGACAGGGATGGTAACATCAGGACTGCAAGGATAACAGTACCAAATGATAAAGGTAAAGTACAATTCATCAGACCTCTAAAATACCTTGTGCCTATTGAAGTGTCAACAAAGCAGTCAGTCAATTCAAAGATTAATGCAAAACCCATCGCAGCGCCTGCACGCATAACAAATAGCAAGGCTTGCACAAGCAAAGCAGAGCAAACAGCATTAAATAGGCCCCGGCGCAACGCAGCAGTTGTGGGTGAATTAGTTCGTAGAGATACGTCATAGTTTAACGCGTTATTCTTAATATGCTTTATATTCCTAATGTTTGTTTTGTTCGTTTTATTATTGTACTTAAGCTTTAGCGCTCAATCCCGGGGAGTGTTGGAAACTGTGTTTTCTTGTCACGTGATGCACTCCTCGCGAATGTAGACCACGTTTTTTAGTATTGTATTCAGTCTAGTGTTAAGTACCGTGCTGTTAAGAACGCTTTAGAGAGTAAGTTTAAAACATATACTTTATTTAGGCTATCCCAGCTAGCTGAAATTTCTAAAGAGAGCTATACAAGTCATGATGTGATCGCAGAGCCTGAAAGAACAACCCCAGTCTCAAGGATGAAAGACAGAAAAGGGAGAAGGTCTGCTCGAGGAAAAAGAGTAATGGAGGGACGTAGAGGTGCAAATAAACAATCAGCTGAGGTGAATGTCGCACTGCAACCACAGCCTGATAATGGATATGACACACCTGATATAGGAAACAACCTCCCTCCATTTGCACCAAGAAGGCCACCAGGATTACATTTGGAAGGCCCAAGACTGAGAGGAAGCATGACAACAGCATTGGGTTTTTTTAGACTTTTCTTCTCAAATGCAATAATGCAACAGATATGTACTAATACCAATGCATATGCATGGAGAAATATACAGTACAAATCCTCATATGGAGACAAACATGGTGCTTGGGTAGAAACAACTCCACAGGAACTGGATAAGGTAATTGCACTTATTATTTATTTTGGGCTGGTAGATGTAAGTTCTTTTCAACATTACTGGAGCACCAAGACATTGTATCATGGTCTTTGGGCAAGGAGCATGATGTCTCAGAGACGGTTCAAAGCACTAATGGGGATGCTTCATGTTGTAGACCCAGCAGCTGAAGATCCAAAAGACAAATTACGTAAAGTGAGTAGCTTTCTTGATCATTTCAAGAGAAAGTTCAAAGAATTCTACCAGCCATTTCAAAATGTGTCAGTTGATGAAAGAATGGTAAAATCCAAGCATCGTTAAGGCATACGGCAGTATATAAAAAACAAGCCAACCAAATGGGGCATCAAGTTATGGGTATTAGCTGACAGCACAAATGGATATACTGTAGACTTTGATGTATATGTTGGACGTAGAGCAGGAAATGCGCCTTCAGAGAATGGACTTGGCTATGAGACTGTAATGAACCTTTTGGATGACTACACTAAGCAAGGCTATCATGTATACTTTGACAACTTTTATACATCTGTAAAGCTTGTAAAGGATCTGTTTTCATTAGGTGTACCCTCAACTGGAACAGCATCAGAAAACAGAAAAGGTTTTCCAGACAGCATGAAGAAAGGAAAGTTATGGGCACGTAAGAAAGAGCGTGGTAGTATGAGATGGGAAAGAGATGGTGTTTGCCTAGCTCAACAATGGAAAGACAACAGAGTGGTGACTATATTATCATCAATTGAAAATGCCAATGATTTTGTAATGGCAGAAAGGAAGGAAAAAATTGATGGTATTTGGCAAAGAGTTGAGATAAAGCAACCCAAAGCCATTGACAGTTATAACAACAGGATGAATGGTGTTGATAGATCTGAACAATTACTTGTATCGAGAAATGTTCTTCGAAAGTGTTTGAGATGGTGGAAGACATTATTTTTTCATATGATTGACACTTCCATAGTAAACAGTTATATTCTGTTTCAACTGCACCGTGCAGTACACCAAGACGAGGAGCTACTACAAAGACCAAAGAAGTTCTCAATAACTGAATTTAGAGAAGAGCTGATTAGAGAACTAGTTGGACTTGAACAGTATGGCAACCCACCCATACATGGCCCCCCAAAGAAAGAGCTAGACATGTACGAGACTCATCACATGCCAAAATGTAGCAAAGCAAACAGGAAGTGTAAAGTATGCTATGCCACATCAAAGAAAGAACTCAAAGTGCTTTCTTACTGTGATGCACCTCAGTGTCAAGTGTACTTACACTGTACAGCTGACAACAAGTGTTTTGAGATTTGGCACAGCAAGGAATATCACAGATCATAAGCGTTAGAACCAGTGAGGACAGCAAATTTTAGTAACATGCTGCAAAATTGTTTTTGTTATTTTATCAATATTGTTTCATTTTTATATTTTGCAATCATGCTGTTCATGCAAGGAGCAATTTCGGAATACTTCTCTCTCATTACCATAGCTTATATTTGCTTATCACAAGCAAAAAAGCTTTGACAATTTTTGTGAAGTAATACCATTATCATAGGCATAATTGCAAAAGGCAGTATCAATAGCCAAATTTTGCACCTGATAGATGGTGCAGTACCTTTTAGACCATAGAAGCTTCTGAGCTGAAAATTTCTATGTATATCCAGCATACAAACAGCTCTCTATTAGTCTTAGTAAATTTGTCATCAAATGAAGATAAATAGCATTTTTTTTGATGTTGAATGCAAGTTTTCATGGGTTGCACACCAATTAAGGTGCAAATAATACTAAACAAATAGTAGAAAAAAATCATAAAATGGTGCAAGACCTCAATAATCAGATAGCATATCAATCAAGCTTTAAAATAAGCTATAGCTTGATAGACATTATTTCATACTTTAAAGTGTATGGCTATGTTTTTCAATGGTTGCGTCAACCACCGCTTTTAGGGCGAACGGCAAAGGGTTAAAATCCATTGCCTAACCCAGACTTTTCTCTTCTCAGCACGTAGATGATGACTTCAGCATCTTCGTAACAGTAGCAATGTGAGTAGAGCTTCTTCTTTGTATTCTGAATCACTTGTAGAAGATGAAATGCTCACCATTTTGCAACTTTGCCACTCACCAGGTCAAGCATGCACACTAGGATTAGAACTATCCTATTGTGCATGCTTGACCTGGCTATGTAAGATATCACAGTGCTGAGCTAAATTCTCAGAGGCGAGCACGTGATGAGCAAAGTGCCTTGCAAGGCAAAAAGTATCAAACCAGTTTTCTTTCTGATTTTTTGGCTCCTGAGGCACAAATGCCACGAAAATGTTGCCACACACAATGAGCAATTTGATGATAAAGTGGCACAAGAGGCACTTTCATCAACAAAATCCTACTGCCAGTGCCAAGCATAAGAAATGCTCTTTGATGGCATTGCTGACAGAAGAGAAATGTCAGCATGTTCAATAGCTTCTAGGATACTACATTTGCTCCAGACACCACCATCTGATGCTCTTCCATAAGTGGCTACATCTGCGTAAAGTATTCGTAGTTTGGAGCAGCACTTACAACTAGGACTATAGTACCTTTGCAGTTGTACACATGGGATCCTGAACCAGCTGGTGGTTGCATAACAAGTTGCTTTCTATCTATAGCTCCAAGACAGCGCGGGTACTGCCACCTTGTTTTCAAACATAGATGCCATTTCCAGCCAATGCTCTTTTGCTTCTGACACCTTTAAATACATGGGCTGCATTTTCTTAAGTATTGCGTTGCATACCTCAAACACTATGTACGAAAGTGCTGTTTTGGAGACCTGAAACTGATAGGAATGTGAACTATATGATTCCCCAAGTGAAAGAAACTGTAAGGTTAACATTACTTTGGCTGCTGAAGTGATGACCTCTGTCCCACCACTTTGGAAGATGTGGAATTGTCAGTAGGCCACACTATTCCTTGGCACATGCAAGTTTTTGGCTAATGGAGTCCATTGCCGTGCATTTAACAGTTAGACATGTACCTTGCACCCAGTATTGATGACCTCATTCATAAGTACAGATATAAAGCTAAAAACAGCGGGCACAGTCCATTTTGTGCTGCAATACGTCACATAATTCCAATCCATGCTTACTACACTCTTGAAGATCTAACAAGACATGAAACATCTCTCTCAAAACATCCAGATCAATCAATGGAATACCCGTGATCTTTTCTTCATTTGATTTAAAGCATTCATATGTGTAATTTCACTTTCTCTGGTAAATGTGTTTATTTCAGATCTCCTTTTTCATTAGTATGAAATTCTTTTGTGTCACTCAGCACATGTGCTACTGGATGCTGACATTCTACTCTTACACCAGTATGGAGATGAATAGGACTGACATGACAATTTCCTCAAATATGTCAAACATTTTTCAGAACAAAATAAACAATTATTTAAATGAAGGTTTTGTACTCACTTTACAATGATTTAATATAGAACTTTGCCTCAAATCTCACCTTTCAGTAGTATGTTACATTCACACTAGGGTCCAGACTTCAGTAAGCCATTATGATCTCTGTTTCATGACTGTTAAACTCATTGATGTAAGGATGGTTATGGCCTTTAGAGGTATCGTCTCTGGCTTAGAGACTATGACAGCATTTTCAATGATGATGAATACGCAGAAAGCAATGACTAGAGGCAATTATATCAATGCAATAAACAATATTCACAGAGCTTGTCTAGGAGAGGCAGAAGCAAGCATGACCTTAGCAGCAGAAGAAGAAACATCCCAAAGTGAGTCCAATGATAATAAAAGTTTTGATGGAACATGGCAGAAACTTTGACATGCATCAATAGATGGTGTTGTATCTGCTGTCTCAAATCTATCTGGTAAAATAAGAGTACCAAGTGAAATCAAAATATTGCAAAGCATGCCAAAGAAAACATCATCTTACCAGAGAATCATACCTACAATGGCAGATTCAACATCAATCAAAGTGCAGCATAAATCAGTAGGGCTCACCAGGAGCAATGGAAGGTGATGGAGTGAGAAATATCGAACAAAAGTATGGAAAAGTGTGTTGCACTTACACACGTTTTATAGGTGATGGTGATTCCTCATCATATGCAATAATAGCAGAATAACAACCTTATGGGCCAGATATCTTGATTGAGAAAAAGGAATGTGCTGACCATGTTCAAAATAGGTAGGTACCCAGTTACTTACGTTGAAGGCAAGTTTTGGAAGCAGGAGATTAGAAGATGGGAAAAGTATTGCTGGAAAAGGATAACTGATCAAAAACTAATCATTGAAATAAAAAAGTGTTATGGACTAGCCATGGGGAAGAAAAGAAATAATATCAAAGGGATCGCAGATACTATAATGGCTTGCCATTTTCACATAGCTTCTTCAGATGCAGATCAACAGCAGTTTGTGCGCCAAAGGAAATGAATCTTAGTTTGTATGACAGAGATCCCAAACAGCTAGAAAAAAGAGTATAAACACAGGTCATCTCTACCAAAGGCAAATGTAGGTTAGGTTATGTCACTGTATAAGGATTTGATTGAGCACAAGTTGTTGTCACATTGTCTTGATTCATATACACAGAACTCTAATGAATCCCTAGACATGCTGATTTGGGCTTCGTGTCTCAAAAAGAGTTATCAAGAGGAAAAATACTGTAGTGTAAGTATAGTATATCAGTTCAATGATGGTGCATCATCAATAGCAAGAGTTTTGCAGAAGCTGGGTATGTCCTTGAAATTTCACTAATGCTGCTTACTAGAAATGCGATGAAAGAAGGATGACTCTATCTGAAAAGAAATCTTCTGAGAAAGTAAAAGGAGGAAGAACCTCGGGGCCATAAAAAGGAACTATGGGACCTTACCAAATACAAGTGGCGTTTTTCTTGGTTTGCAATCATCACTCTTTGCTGTTCTATTTGCTGCTGTGACAGCTCCAACAGCTTTTCACTCGCCATGCTTTCCTTGCAAACAAACAGCACTTGAAACAGGCAATGAAACACACACTTCCGTAACATCAAAATCCTGGACTACAGGAGATCCCATCCTCATTGCCAAAAATCTGTTATAACTTTTGGCATGATATTGGTTTGAATGGTACTGCGAGGGAACAAGATTTTCCTGAAAGTGAGGTTCATTGTTGCAAGTTGAGTAAAATTGTATAGTGAAATGTCTAACCGTTTGGACACAACACAATACATCACTTGATTTTGTGCAATACAAATGTATAGCAAGAGTCAAGAGAAAAGTACAGTTAATTGGCCAAGGCTTTACAAATGGTTTGAGACCCTATGGACATGAAACTGTTTTGACAACTATTTCTCTTCCCCTGAATCACTTAAATACTTAAAACAGGAAAAGAAAACTTGGGCAGTTGCAACATTGAATGGCAAGCGAGCTAGAAAGTGCCCAATTCCCTCAGAGAAAACAATGAGGCTAAATGGGCATGTGTTTTCCCAAACAGTGTCAGATACGTCTGATTCAGTTGTAGTTACTGCTTGGTATGACAACAAAAGAGTACTCACTGCATCTAACTATGCTGGAAAGGAGCCCCATTGGCACCTGCCATCAGTATAAACAAGGAACAACGCACAAGATAGATATGGAAAGACCATTCTCAGTAGAAACTAGAATAAATTCATTGGAGGTATTGATAAATCTGATATGCCGCTCTCCCTATATCGCACAAGGTACAGGTCAAGATAATGGTATCACAGAATGGCATTTCATCTATTATAGCTTGGCTGCTGTCAATGCATGGCTTTTGTGCCAGCAACAAGGTGGGATGATGCCACTGGTAAAGGTCATGGGTAGAATTTGCATCTCTCTTATCATGGGTAGAGTACAGTCTAGTGAAAATGGTGAAGGAGTTCCTACTGCAAGTGTATGCAGATCACTGAGAGTGATGGATTTTCAAGATGTGATCAGATATGACAAAACAAACCACTGGCCAGCTTTAGTAGATACAAGAGGTTCCCAAAGATGCAAGAAAAAAGATTGCAAGAAGAAAACAAAGTTCTACTGCACAAAGTGTTAAGTCTATTTGTGTGTCTCAAACAATTCTTGTTTTAGGAAATATCATGCAGCCCTTTGAAACTTTGAAGCAGTTTCAACTTGAAAACATATGTTATACAAGTACAGCACATCAATGATAAAACTGACAAAAATATTTGATTTAAATGATAGTTCTTCCATATAATGTTGCTGATACATTTTTGTCCAGAAATACCTGTTGTCCATTAAAATGGACATCAAGTATCTCATGAACCAATGTAGAAGACTTCCTTTAACCATCAGTTTCTAGCATTCTTATGGTTTACAATTAAGTCTCATAAAGTACACATAAATATCAATTGAAATGGACATCAGGTACTAAATGGTTAACCCTCTGAGGACCAACACTTCAAATTTTAACAAAAGTAAGCAGTGCTGATGTAGAAAGTACATCTAATAGGACCAGATGAAGAATTCTCACACGGGATTCAAAAGTCGCAACAGTACTTTTATGGTGAATAAAGTCAAAAGTGAACAGTGAGTTGTCTCTATTTCAGTGACACATTTGTGCATAAACTTGAAATGCAAAGATTGAAATAATACTAAATAGTAGAAAACCCGTCTTGATCCACTCAATCTACACTGGCTATGCAAAAGTGGGGAGTTGATTTTGTGGCTATGCAAACAGTATGTATGGAGTGATTTATCAATCACATGTATCCCAAAATTTACCTATTCCCTTCTTTACCTTTTCATATTTGTTTGACTTGGTATGCAAAACTTAATAAGTGATCCAGAGTGCAAAATAACAGTAATGGAGACAAGATAAAATCTGTATATAATGCAACAAAAGGTCAGTGAATGTACATGATATGCTTTTGTGTAGCCCCCTACCCCTATATACATCTATATGCTCTTGATATAGCCTCCTTTGCCAGAACAGGGTAAGGTGATCTAGAGGAGGATCCAATGTGCCTTCCGTACCTTACGGAAGGCAGTCATTTTTTCTCAAACTGGAATAAGTTGTCTAGATTTTCAGAACAGTGTGGATCAAGTCGTTCGTTCTATACCCACATCTACCATTGAATCCCTGTGTACCTTCGTAATGAGTGATCAATCTTCCTTTGTCTTTTGTTGCCTTCATCGTTTGCCTCATATTCAGGGTAAGAGAAATGATCAATGATGTCATTGGGACTGATTTATAATCATAAATCATTTTCATTCAACACGTATGCAAGTTTGATAATGTATGCGGTGCAAGTGGTGTGCGGCAGATCACATACATTATCTAGCTGACAGCACAGCTTTTCATACTAGATTTTGAGACCGATTTTGGTTTTATTGTTCTACGGAGGGGTTGTGCGGCAGATCAGGATTAACCAAAGACAAAGGATATCTGCCTTACAACTGCCTTACAACTGCCGCACAATTTCCAAGATTGAAAGTGAGTGAATCCATGGATTTGCTGAAGCACTATAGCCTCACTTGGAGAGTGCATGACTGGGAAGCAAGCCACAGCAAGCAAAGCTATGAAAGTGTACAATGAATCTGTTGAGCAGAAATGACTGGCTCGTCAACTGTAAGGAATCAGACCTACTCAGAGACCTTTCGACGGCGGAGGTGAAGAAACTAGGCCATACTGCTCCCTGCTCCAGATAATAGTTTATGTGCCAGGTAGTTCATTGCTTCATTCTCCAGCTTAACAGAAGTTCTAGCATCCTCCATGAGACGGCAAAGTTCATCTTCTTACAACAAAGTGACCAACTTTGTGATCAGAATATATATCAGGTTATGACTTTATGCCTAGTACACAGCTGTTGAAAAAAGTAGCAACATACTCCTTAATGTTTTCATGACTTATATCATGACATTTTACTGCCTTATGCATTGAGTGTGGTTGTGGAACAGTGGTACCTGGACCGATTTGTTTTTCTTTCTGCTTTTGTTGGATCTTGTTATGTTTATTTGTTTTAGTTTACATCTTAACTACGGATGCTGTGTTTATATTTCAATATAGATTGTACATAGGTTATTGATAGAAAGTACATCTGAAATCTAGAAATCAGTATAATGTCTGTTTGCTTTCACATTGCTTAAGAGGCATTGCTTGTCTCAGTTGATCTTGGCCATAGCATTTTTTGTTGCATTTCTTATATTATAGCATATTTATCCAGGATAAGTGGTGATTATAATTGCCTGTGTATAAATACTGCAATATCTGTGGCTGTCTCTGAGGATGAAAAACTGTCCTTTTGACACTCAGAGTACTTATGTCAGCTGAGCTTGATCATAAAGTCTCCTTCTATGCATCACATCCACATTACTTATCCTTACTGACAACACAGCAAACACTTGAACCTTTTGAAAAAATTGGTAGATTTTTTCAGCTATCTCATACCCCTTAGATTAGTGATTTGATGAATACACCAGGGTGTAAGCATTGCTAGCTAGTGCAGCTGGAGACCTTGAAATTTGTCAGGTAAAAGGGTGGAGCCAATGTGTTTGGTTATCAACATTAGCCAGTGTTACTGGTATTGCCATACACCCAGAAATGGATTGATGTATTGCATTTGGACAGGTTGCTGTCACATTGTTACATGTTGTAGATAAGTCTCACAAAATCCAGAAGCTCCACATTCCCACATCCATTTGTTATGGTCACACTATGCTTGGTTTCTAAGTGATGTCAATCCGTCATTTCAACTAGATCACATTGTACTAGTATTTTTGCATTAGTTTGTGACCTGATCTCGATAAAGGCTCATCCTTGACGTAGAGAAGATCTACTTTCTTGTAATGCAGACTTAAAAGTCACAAATGTGAAGACCAAGGTTTCTTCACCCATTATGTCTTCTAGCTTGAAAGTAGGCACGATCTGTATCCCTGTTGCAACACAATCAATATCTCTACTTGATGAAAAAGGTAATGGATGAAGTTTCCCTTCCTTTCAGTCTGATCATAGGCCTGAAACAGTGTTTGAGTACCCTTCAACAAATACTAATGACATAGGTTGTGTTTTTGACAAAACAGCATCTCTGAACAGATAATCAAAAGTATGAAATTTGCAGCAATATCTTGAGCAGTATGTTATGGGAAAGAGGGGAGTTTTCTTTTTTTGGCTTGTAGATTATAAATGGCTTCAATACTCTAAACTCCTTCATGGTGCCTTATACTTGCCTTGTGCAATATTTGGTCACCAGACTGGTGTCAATTCATCTAAAGTAGACAAACCACTTGTATGTCCTTTCATAGACTGGTCCTATGCAGTATCAAGGTTCAAAATGTACATCAATTCAAGCGACCATCAAACTATTATGAACCATGCACATTTTCTTTCATGAGAACTTACTTTCAGTAGACAAAATCCATAGTAAAGTATCAAATGACACTATCTGCAAGAATAGGTTGAAGTTATGTCCCATCATTAATACTGTTCTCTGGTTTTTGCAAGACAAAATATACCATTATGTGGTCACAGGGATGATTCCATATAGTATGAGATGATATACACTGGAAGCTTTCAAACCCTCCTTTATTTCAGAGTTGACAATTATGATGCAATTCTTAAACGACACTTTGATACTTCCCAAAAAATGCCACTTAAGGATCAAATGCTATCCAGGATGATATATCTTGCTGTGCTGAAGTAGTGAATAAACGAATACTTTCTGAAATAAAACTTTCCACACACTTCTCCATACTTTCTGATGAAGTCACAATCTGCTCAAATAAAAAGCAAATGCCTGTTGTTTTCAGCACTATCTGATAAGATCATAGATTTTGTAGTGAATAGATATCACTTAGATAGTCAAAACTGTTGGTGCCAGAGTTATGATAAACCTGGCAATGTGGTAGGGGAAAGATTATAGTGTTTCATCTCAAATTCTTCAAATAAAGTCCCCGCTATTTATACCTATTTGACATTTTGGTTAAAAACATACTGCATTACTTCAGTGGACATTAAAGAGATCGCTAATAGATGCTTATAAGATAAAATGTATCTACTATACATGCATTACTTAAGGGCCACGCCCTTTTGTAAGATAGTCAGATTTTCCCTAGATCCGCACCTGGCGATCAATGTCTGTGCCACACTTTGACTAAAATCAAGAAGGCTTGTGCCTTTTTCTCATCCTTTTCACAAGCTATGGCTGCATTGGCAATGGTGCAATCTGAAAGACCAATAAAGATTTGGTGCCACCATTTCTTAGATTTTCCCCCAACACCATAGCTGGCACTCAGCATATCAGCCTTATCAAGACTGCCCATTCACTTCTTATAGTCCTTGACTACCTGTGGGCAACCTATCGGAAGCTTTGAACCATCCATCTGCATTCTGCCAATACTGGCCTTCTCTGTCCCATGACCATTGGAGATCAGGTGCACAGCCTTGTTGTCTTTCCTTTTGTAGATACTTAAGCCTTCATGACTGACAGTGTGATTAAATTCCCCCTAGCTAACTCCTTGTCAGCTTTTACGTTGTCTGGGAAATCCTGTCTGTTAGGACGCATTGTTCCGCATGCCCACACCTTGTCCTTCAAGTAATCCATGTTAGAAATATGATGATTATGTCAACTATTATCGCAAAGATTACCATTGTGTCACAAAGACAATAGAACTTCTTTGTGGATGTTGATTGGACAGTTGAACACTATTGTTCTTGCGTTTAGCAGGTGTTGTTTTGTTAGAATCATCATGCGAAATTGCCAATGTGTTTCTGGGCAGAAGCGATTAACACAGCAATGTATTTACATAATAGAAGTCCCACTGTAGCATTGAAGGATAAAACTCCTTTTGAATATTGGTTTGAAAGAAAACCTGACATTTCTAACCTACGAGTATTTGGATGCATTTGTTACATACATGTACCAGATGGTCAACGTCAAAAGTTGGATCCAAAGTCAAGTAAAGGAATCTTTGTTGGTTATCCTGAAGGCACAAAAGGATATAAATTGTATGATCTAAGGAAAGATACGTTTGTTCTAAGCAGAAATGGTTACGTCTATGAAGATAAGTTCTATCATCCTGATTTGGAAGCTAAGTCAAATGATGTTACAAAGAGTGTTTTTCCGGAAGAAGATGTTGATATTGAAAGTATAATAGAACATCCTATTGACATTGAGAATTTGCCTGAGACCCATGAGGATGATATTGAGCCAGTGGGAGAAGAAAACGGAGATTATCCTGTAAAGGCGACGTATGAAGAGACATTCATGCAGCAAGTCAAGAGTATAGGAGCAAAGAGAGAGAGAAAGCCTCCAATAAGAGTGATTGACGAGATTTCACATTATGCTGAACATTGTTTTACGACAGAATCGTTAACATCAGAAGCAGATGAACCAAAGTCTCTTAGTGAAGCTTTGAATTGTGAACACTCTGATCAATGGAAGGAAGCTATGACTTCTGAATAGTCTTCTTTATTGAAGAATGAAACATGGGAATTAGTACCACCACCTCCTAATGGAAAGAACGTCATTGGTTCACGCTGGATTTTAAAAGTCAAGCGTAATGCAGATGGCTCATCAGATCACTGTAAAGCGAGACTTGTTGCTCAAGGGTACTCACAGACCAAAGGTGTGGATTGTGATGAAGTTTTGTCACCAGTTGTAAGATACTCTGCAATAAGATCACTACTAGCATTAGCAACTATGCATGATCTTGAGGTACATCAGATGGATGTGAAGACTGCTTGTCTTAATGGGTCAATAGACTCTGAGATTTTCATGACACAACCAGAGGGATATGTTGATGCATGTAAACCAAACTATGTTTGTAAATTAAACAAGAGTATTTATGGGCTCAAACAATCAGCTCATCAGATTTTTATTGTCATGGCTTCGAGACTGTTAGGGCGTGTTCTCGTAAGCTCTGGCTGATTTCATGGTGGCGTTGCTCATGTAAGGCGTCTTATGTTATTCAGTTTTATCGATGAGAAGAGTTAAGGACTTTTAGTATATTAGGTGGAGTATCAGTGGTGAGTCACCTAGCAAAAAGCGTTTTAACCGGATCAATTACTTGCAGATAGGCCTAACGACGAAGTACATGTGCAATCACGTCGGGTACTCGTGCTGCTCGATTAGCGGATGATCAAATTAAGAAAGTTATCGAGGAAGTCGTACATGATTCTGGTCTTATTACAGATGATCGTATGGCGAGATACATGTCGGATTTGCAGGCCAATTTGAAATCCACGCTAATAGCAGAAATCGAAAAGGCTACCCAACCTCTTGTCAGCCAAGTCGCATCATTGGAGGGGAAACTAGAGTCTTACGAAGCTCGTGTTGTTGCGCTTGATAGTAAGGTTGATACCCTTGAAAGGAAAGTTGAGTCATTAGAGAGGGACCTTAAATGCTGTCAGGTCCAGAAGGCTAGGATGGAAATACGTATTGACGACTCAGAACAGTATAGTCGCGGTTCATGCCTTAGATTAACCGGTGTACCCCTACCACATGACAAGAAAGAAACGGCTACGGAATGCTTAGAGAAAGTCAAGCGGGTTCTTGGAAAATTGGAGGTGCAACTCATGAATGAGTGCATTGACCGAGCTCACCGTATTGGGCCACTTAAGGAGATAAAGGGTGATAATGGTTCTTCAACCGTTCAACAGCCTATCATACTTAAGTTCACCAATTGGTCTACGAGAATGGCTGTTTATCGTGCACGGAAGAAACTGAACGGCCCAAGGATTTTTTTAGACCTAACAACGCGTAGAGCGAAGCTCTTGTCTAGTGCCATTAGTAAAGTTGAACCAATTGATGCCATTAAATATGCTTTCGCTGACATTAACTGTCGCCTTGGTCTGAGAATGTCTGACGGAAGGCTGTTGTTTTTCAATGATGAAACGGAACTCGCGAAACTTCTGGAATAATTTCCCATTACTCGTCGTTATGGTTACTCATCTAAGTCGTAGTTGGTATTGAATTTCTTTTTTTAACTAAGTGTGTGCTTTGCTTCTTTTTGCTTTATATATATATGGTAGCTAACTAATAGTACACGTTTGGGTTTATGTTCGCGGAAGTCTGGTTACGCTATGTCTTTTGAATGAGCGTGGCTAGACTTCCACGTAAGTCGGTTATGCAGTTTGTTAACCCAGGATTTACAAGACTCAAACGTAGCCTTGTCATTTGCATCGTGATTTCTGTGATTTTGTCGTCACAATAAAACGAATATTCCCGGTGGTGACAAGCTATCTTGATTTTGTTCCAATACAATATGTTAATCGTGCCAAGTGACTTTGCTCTAAAACAGGTCTCCAGAGATAACGTCTCTTCTATCGATTTCCTTGAAATTTGTGTAGCCTATGAGCAGTCCCATGTTATGTCAAAATAAGGTTGCTGAGGAGCTTCTTGTGATGGGTGTCGTTACTAGAGGCGTTCAATAACATTCACAAATTTGATGTTATCGCAATTTGTGAAACCCAATTAGACAGCACGTTCGATCTTCCAGATAAAGTTGAAATTAGTAGGTATGAATTCATAAAAAAAAATCACCCTGGTGATATAAAGCGTGGGGGTGTTGGTCTATTTTTTAAAGAAATGTTACCACTTAAACAGAGGAGAGATCTGGAGGTATTGCAAGAGTGCCTAGTGTGTGAGCTCTGCTATGACAGTAAGAAACTCTTTTTGTTGTAATATATCGAAGTCCCAGTCAAAGTAAGGAAGATTTTGACCATTTTCTTGATCAATTTGAGCATTTAATATCCATCGTGAATCAGGAAAATCCATACTCAGTCATAGTTACTGGAGACTTCAACTGCAGGTCACCTTTATGGTGGCCTGATGATATCGGTAATGTCAAAGGGGAACTCTTTGAGCCTCTTACATCTAGTCTTGACTTACATCAGTTAGTTACCGAGCCGACTCACTTCATTGGAAACAGCAAGTCTTGCATTGATCTGATATTCACGGACCAACCGAATTTGTTTATTGAAACTGAGATTCATCCATCTCTAGATCCACTTTGTCATCACAGCATAGTAAGTGGCAAAATTAACAGTAGATGTCCACCTGTTCCGTTTTGTAAAAGGCAGATCTGGGACTACCACAAGGCTGATTCCAATGCTATACACCAAAGCATCCAACAGTTTCCTTGGGGTCGACACCTCACAGGACTTTCTCCTGATGAGCAAACTAGTTTGTTAACGGAAACTCTTTTAAACATTTTCTCTAATTTCATCCCCAATCGGATTATCAATGTCAAATCACGTGACCCACCGTGGATAAATCGTAGTATAAAGAATCTTCTGTTGCGTAGTAAAAGAGCATATAGAAAGTATATTAGGAAGGGTTATAAGGAGGAGGATAGAGATCAAGTCGAATTATTGAGGGAAGAGGTACGCCAGTCAATTGAAAATGCCAGGCATAATTATCTAGAAAGCTTAGGTAATGATCTTGCCAATAAAGAAACTGGAAATAAGAAGTATTGGGCTATTATGAATAGTTTGTTTAACAAGAATAAATTTCCGGTCATCCCACCACTTCTAGTTAACGACATATTTGTGACCAACTGTACCAAGAAAGCTGAACTGTTCAATTCACACTTTGCTCAACAATGCTCTGTAATTGAAACAGTTAGCACCCTTCCTCAGTTCCATCCCCTAACTCAAGAAACTGTGGGTACATGTATAATTACTGAGGAGATTATTTTGAACTTAATTCGCTCCCTTAATCCTAATAAAGCGCATGGTTGGGATGAAATATCCATAAGAATGATTCTTATTTGTGACTCCTCAATCGTATCTCCGCTTAAAATTATTTTTCACAATTGTCTTGATAGGGGAATATTCCCAAAAATATGGAAAAAGGGGAATATTGTCCCTATTCACAAGAAATCTTCCAAACAACTGCTCAAAAATTATAGGCCTGTCTCCCTTCTACCTGTGTTTGGCAAAATCTTCGAGAAAGTTATTTATTCTAGTATTTATGAATTCCTTGAAAAAAATAGTCTTCTTTCAGCAAAACAATCAGGTTTTAGGCCAGGCGACTCAACAACAAACCAGCTATTAGCAATCACCCATGAAATTTTCTCTTCCTTTAACTGTAATCCCCCTTTAGATGTAAGATCGGTTTATCTGGATATTTCAAAAGCTTTCGATAGAGTTTGGCATGAAGGTCTCATTTTCAAGATCAGACAATGTGGAATAAGGGGCAATCTGACGAAACTCCTCACTAGCTTTTTATCTGAACGCCAACAAAGAACTGTTATAAATGGTAAATTTTCCAGGTGGGGAGATGTATCAGCCGGTGTGCCGCAGGGGTCGATCTTAGGCCCACTCTTGTTCCTTGTATATATCAATGACCTGCCTGATGGACTGGAATCAAATGTTCGTATATTTGCCGATGACACGTCTTTATTCTCGGTCGTTCACGATCCTCAATTGCCTTCTGATATTATTAACTCCGACCTTTCTTTGATAAAGGTGTGGGCACACCAGTGGAAAATGTCTTTTAACCCTGAACCCTCGAAACAAGCTGTGCAATTGATTTTTTCTCGTAAAAGAGATCAACTGGCTCATCCCGAAATTTACTTTAATGACATTCAAGTTTCTTCAGTCGATGAACACAAACATCTTGGACTTATTCTGGATGAAAAGCTAACTGTCTCCTCCCACATAAAAGAGCTGCTAGGTAAAGCCAATAAAGGAATAGGTATGATCAAACTTCTTTCCCGTTACCTACCACGCCCGTCATTGGACCAAATATATAAGCTACATGTCAGATCACATTTTGACTACTGTGATATAATATATCACGTGCCACCCGTGGATAATCCCTACTCGCAAGAATATACGCAGAATCTTCTTATGAATCGACTCGAGTCAATGCAATACAATGCGGCTCTTGCTATCACTGGTGCATGGCGAGGTACCTCTCGCGAAACTATTTATAAGGAATTAGGATGGGAGTCGCTCAGTGACGGAAGGTGGTACAGAAGACTGGTTCTTTTTTTCAAAATTGTCAATGGCCTTGTCCCTGAGTATCTATCTTCGTTACTTCCTGAAATAAGAGAACAAAGATATGACCTCAGAAACACCTACAGCTACGAAGTACCAAAACGACGAACTGATGCCTTTAAAAACAGTTTTTTTCCACACTGCATCAACGAGTGGAACAAACTGAGCTTAGAGTTTCATGAAGTAAGGTCACTTTCACTTTTTAAAACTAAATTAATTAAATTAGTAAGACCTATTAAAGGACACCTTTACGGTATTCATGACCAACCAGGAGTGTGTAGGCTAACTCAGTTGAAATTGGGTCTAAGTCCTGTTCGTGAACACAAATTTAGACATAACTTCCTTGATACCGCTGACCCAATGTGCTTATCTAATGATGGCATTGAAACCACTACTCATTTCTTGCTGCTCTGCCAAGAATACGCTGCCCAGAGAATGGTGCTCCTTGGCAGGATTTCTCCCATTTGCGCATCTTATGGAGTTGACTGTAGTATGTTGAACGACCAAGAACTGCTCAATCTTTTACTTCATGGCAATGATGCCTTCAATGAAAATTCGAATAAGAGCATTCTCTTGGCGACAATCTCCTACATCAACTCAACAAACAGATTTATTTAAATTGCAGCCTTTTATGTCGATTTGTTTTATTTTATTTTTTTTTGTCCCGTAACGGTTTTACTCCAATAGGGATCAAATGCATGTTCATCGTGGCATATGCATATTTTTTTTCAATTCATTCTAGCGTATCTGGAGCGTCTAGGGGTTAAAATTTTTCAAATGGCGTGTCTTGCATGCGAGACCCCTATTGGAGTAGGAAGGGCACTGTTAGTTATATGTCTGTCTTGTATTGTTCATTGTTTATGTTGGCTGCAGAAGAGATGTGCTAGATCACACCTTCTGTGGTATCGTTATGTAAAATGTATTCCAAAAGGGTGAGGTTGTGTCTAATGCTATGTTTTTAAGAAGTTGTATTTGATATTCACCCGTAGTATATAACTTGTATTTGTAGATTAAGTTGTAGTTGTAGATTATTCTTTGATATATAAAAAAAAAAAAAAAAATCAGCTCATTGTTGGAATTCTACCCTTGATCAGCATTTGAAATCAAGTGGTTATTGTAAGAGCAATGCTGATGGCTGTATTTACATCAAGTTAATCAAAAAGCCAAATGGCCATATCAGTTCTGTTATACTTGCTGTTTATGTCCATGATAGCATTCCAGTATCGATTGATATTTGTATTCTCAATGCAGAGAAGGAAACATTGTGTCGCAGATTTGAGATGGTTGATAAAGGGGAAGCGCATCATGTTCTTGGGATGTCAATCAAACGAGAAAGAAAAGCAAAAACGTTGTTTATAAGTCAACCAAAGTACATTGAAAATGTGCTGCAACATTTTGGGATGAAAGACTGTAAACCTGTCTCAACTCCTAGTGAACCAGGTAAACAGTTTCAGAAGGCATCAGATGATGAAGAGTCCTTTGACACCAAGATGTATCAGCAAGTAATGGGATGTCTGACGTACGCATCAACTGCCACAAGGCCTGATATTGCAGTAGCAGTTGGAACTTTATCTCGTTACATGTCAAATCCAAGCAAAGCTCATTGGATGGCTGTTAAGCAAATATTACGATACTTGAAAGGAACAATGAGTTATGGACTTAAATTCTCTGATAGTGAAAATGATAAAGTCGTTGGTTTTGCTGATGCAGATTGGGCAGGTGATGCTGATTCATGTTGTTCTACGTCTGGATATGTCTTTAAAAGTGGTAGTTCTACTGTAAGTTGGTGCAGTAGAAAGCAAGCTACTGTGGCGAAATCTGCTACGGAAGCTGAATATGTGTCATTAAGTCTTGCAACGCAAGAAGCTATTTGGCTACGTCGATTGATGAATGATCTAGGGAACAGAATGATTTCACCTACTTTAATGTATGAGGATAATCAGGGGGCGATACAGCTTTCAAGAAATCCAAAGTTTCATAACAGAACAAAACATATTGACGTTTGTTATCATTTTGTTCGTGAACGAGTGGCATCGAATGAAATTGTTGTTACTTACTGTCCTACTCAAGATATGATGGCGGATATAATGACAAAGGGACTGCTAAAAGGTACGTTTGAGAAATCTAGAAACTCATTAGGACTTTATCGCGTTGTTTAAGTCAGTTCAGCTTGTTTTGGACCTAGTATATTATTTACATAGTCATCAAGTGGGAGTGTTAGACATATGATGATTATGTCAAATAGTATCGCAAAGAGTACCATTGTGTCGCAAAGACAATAGAACTTCTTTGTGGACGTTGATTGGACAGTTGAACACTATTGTTCTTGCGTTTAGCAGGTGTTGTTTTGTTAGAAAAGTCTTCCTGTTTTTCAGTTGTTGAATTTCGTAGCTTACTTGAAAAGATGAATTTTTATCAATCCATAAGGGCAAGTGAAGAGACGTACTTATCAACACAACCTTCATGCTTCTGTCCACAGAGGTCCTTGCACATGTTGATAGCAACCTTTCCTCCAAGTCTAAAAGGAACATCGTCAGTTTTCACCTCTGAATTCTTACCTTGCTATAACTCAGACTTGCTTAGGTATCCATCAGGATCAGCACACATTCAGAGTTTATACCTTCTTTAAATTAGCTTCATTGGATTATATTGTTTGATTGAGCTCCTACCTTTGAAAAGAATCATGCTCTTGTCAAAACTTTGATGCTTTAAACACTATATAGCTTTGGATTTTGAATTTGAATTAAGTAATGTAACTTGACAACAAGTACAACAACAACAATAAAACTATATTACAATAATCTGAGGAAAACAATCAAACCAGGAAAATATTATTCAATACCTTACTGTACACGGGTATCATTCAATAATTTTTTTAGTTGAAATTGGAGGGTCGTAACAGGGAACAATATAGTGAATAATCAGTAATAGGGTAAGGTCAGCTATTAAAATAGGTGCCATGAATTATTAAAGAGGACTTCCCTAAGTGGGTACACTAATGGGAAAGGAACACCCCCTATGACAATATATTAATAAAAAGAATATAGATAAAAAATGAAGGAACTATATTATATACTTTGATTGTTAGGCATTTCAAGCTATCTATTCTAACCTATTGCACAGAATCTTTTAAGTATGTATTAGGTTTTTTTTAAATACTGTTTTGGAAGACACATTACAGATCTCTCTCGGCAGTTCATTCCAAGACTTAGTGCTGAGATATCTAATTGAGTTTAGTCCATATAGAGAAGTATTTGTTTGGACCATGAATATATCACCACAATGTGATTGCCTTGTATTATAATTATGAGCAGATGAGTTATAAGTAAAACATTTGTAAAAATAGGATGCAATACTATTATTTATAATCTCATAAACAAATACTAACAACTTAAGTTGGATTATGTCTGAAGCTGTACATAGTTTGTGTTGAGTGCTATTAGCAAAGGGCACAGCTTATACAATGTTTCTGTGTTATCCTTTAGTATTTGATAAATGGAACTGACAGATCAGCATCACTATGAAAGTATATCGTCCAAGATGGCAATCTGTGGTAGCCCATGACAAGATCAAAGCCAAGAAACCCATACATCTCTTTTTTGGTGATGACTGCAGTGGCAGATCCAGAGAGGGGCTAGGGAGGCTTGAGCCCCAGTCAGATTTCTAGGTGTAAGAATATAATATTCTTTCACTTTAACAACTCTTCCTATATATAACTGCTAGAAAGGACACTTTGCAAGTATTGTAGCTCTTTCGGGTCGGCAGAAGTGGCAACAAGTAGAAAAACAAATGTCAACAGAGTGTCTGTATGTATTTTGCTAACTACCATTGACCGAAATATGTATTAGGTGTCCAATCTTTTGTCAGGATCTCTATCAAGAGACACTGGATATTCTGAGCCCCCTTGGTCTATGGAATACTCGACTTCACTGGGGATCAAAGCGTCATCGAACTATTTACTGACTGCATGTGACGCAGCAAGCCATCCAGTCTCCAATCGTTTGCAAGTATCTTGATCACAAGACAATGACTATTCCGAGCCCCCCTGGTCGGTAAAATGCAATGTGTTTTACCAGTGTATTCTACAGGCGAGGGGGCTTGGACTATTGATTGTTTTGCAATCAAGATACTAACAGATGATTGGATACTACGTGATTTCTGTAGTCACGTGCAGCCAGTAAATTTCTCATGGACGCTTTGAGCCCCGTTCAAATTGAGTATTCTATAGACCAAGGGGGCTCAGACTATCTTTTGTCTTTGAATGATGGTTTTATTGGATATCTGATGCGTCTTTGGGTGCATTCCGGCCAGTAAAAATGCACTCGATGATAGAAAAGTGCTAACAGGCATCTAGAACCAGAACCACATACAGGAGATTTCATGCGAGTTCATCAGATACTTGTTGTCTACTGAAGTCAGTGCCATGTTCCTATTTCAAAAGGATTGGTAGATACTTTTGGAGTAACATGTGAAGGCAGCCGAATGCATTATTGGTGAAGAAAGCTTAAAAGGTAAGCGAATATTGGTAATAGGAATTACGTGCTCAGACTACAACAGTAGTGAGCCATTTGTTATTACGAATGTATAAGGTGGAATACGAATGTATAAGGTGGAATACATATATAAATATTGCACTTTGTTAAACTGTTAATTTTGATACGTGGGGCTTCTGGTTAGAGCTATTGTGTCTGCGTTTAGGCAGGATGACTTGATAGCCACTTGCATCTGTAGGACCCTGTTTGCATTTTGTTGTTGGCAGTAAGGGACTCCCAGGACTAGTTTAGACGTCATTACTTGAGTTGAATCAGTTACTTGTACTTTATCTGAAAAGCCTAAAGTCTGCGAATTGATCTGGTTCGACATAACTGCACGATACATAAAGTAAATCTCTATCTTGGATAAGGACTGCCACTTTGTTGTTCTTTGCTTCCTTTTCACCTCAGTGACCCATGTGTAGTGTGTTAACAGAATCACCATGAGAGGCTCTTTACATGACAAACTTCATTCCACGATGAGTTATCAAATAATGAGGCGTGGCTTATTTTGCTCTGCGTTTACATGAGAACCCATCTCATGATGAAAAGTCGCGCCAAGTGACATCACTCACTCATTTCATTTCCCTCACTTTACCTATGGTAAGCATTGCTGTTAGTTTACCTTTTGGTCTAATAGCTCACATTATAGTGCAGCACCAAAGGTTACAAGTGCAAATATCAGAGTCCATATTAGAGAAGAATCATCTGATACGAAGATACAAGCATGCACAACAAAAAGTCTTATTAAGGAAAAGAAGAAATAGGTGGGAAAATCCTGGTCGGACTGACGTTTGGTGGACAAATGCTTGAAGAGGGTTAGTTCTTGATGAAGAATGGCTAGCAAATTTTAGAATGTCACGCGAGGACTTTGGGATTCTTGAACAAACGTTGAGACCATATATTTGCAAATGCAAGTAGTAGGCTTCGACGAAACCCCTGTTGATTGCCCAAACTCTCTATGCGATGAGGACAAATCCTGTTTACATGGTAGTTTACGGAAAATAAGCCCCTTTTCACCCCACGGTGAAAGTTCATCCCATGCTGGAATGCCGCGATACTCAAACATGAGGGGTTGGCCAACCATGTCAACACGGTTTCCTCTTCGCCTGGTCCTTCACTTCCAAATTTCACGAAACCCATTCTTAACCTCCGTGATCAGACGTTCTTCTCATCTACATGCCTCAACAAACTCGACGGCATTAACAATGAATATCAGAAACAGGTTTGCAGTCTACTGGGAGCCCATCACACAGAAATGGCTGAACAATCTTGATTTTTTCTTGATATACGTTTTCGTGACATTGATATAGTAAGTCTACTATTAGGAAACGCCTAGATTGTTTATCTAAGGATCTTTCAATTGATGCTTGTACTGAAGTACTTACCAAATCGAAACGCAATCATGGACAACAGCGTTCCCATCCATAATCTAGTTCTTTTATGATTTTCTTGAGGTTTACTACACATATATACCATTTTTTCTGATGATTTTATATACTTTAAACAGTTATTTTCATCGGATCAATGATCAAGTCACTTCTATTTCATATTCTGCATTCATCTATTTGACTTTTGTCCATAGTCCGCAAAATCTTTAGTTAATTAGCCTTACGGCTTTGTATATTCCTTTCAAACTTTCTGGTGGTCCACACCTGAAACCCTTCCTTCAAAATGCCAGTAGTTTTTTACGATAACAATTCAGATTTGCTCCCTTTTTCACAAGTCACATACAGTCCTCTACCCTAAGTATTGTAGTACCAAAGATTTTATCATTATTTGCTCCGTGTTCTAACATATGACAATGTCCAGATAGCCGATTGATTTGATTTCATGATATAAACTAAGCTTGGTCATTCATTCATTATATTAACCTGGTTCCATACAATACACCTATAAGGTACAGCATTTCCTCATCATATCAAAATACCTTCAATTTTCTATATCCATTTTCGACTATGTTTCTTTTCTAAACCGAGACCAAAACAATTACATATATACCATTATATCCCGTTTGATAGTACAAAATCTCTTCGAAGCATGTGTTTTCAATATACTACTTTTCTACATAATCTTACACCATTATTCTACGTCCTTATTACTTTAAGCATACATTAAATGATTTATTTGAGAGTGAGCCATTATTCATTTGGTATTTTTATCTTGTCTTCTTCATTGTTAGCGAATTACCTACACCATAATACTACGATTGGCAAACTTAAATATATAGCTCTGATTAAGCATCAACGAAGCCAAAGAACATCCAAGAAAAATTCCTATAAGAAAACATTACACCATTTCATCTTGAATACCACTGATAAAACAGAACTAATATACAACCTCAGTAATATGTATTTATCACCATCACACCCTCAGTAATATGTATTTATCACCATCACACATCAATCTCTTATCCAAGGGTCTAGGCTGCATACCTACACCTACGCCCACCTCTATCCAAGAAATCGATTCGGCATTTCAACCCTCTACATATTCCTTCAGTGTGGGAACCCCCTGTTCCGGACAATACTAGTATTCACATATATCTCCAACAAATATACTTTGAAATCAACCAACGACATAGGCCTTTTCCCCGTATTGACAATCTGTCTAGAGAGGATAAAATAGCTCTACATGACCTATGTACCGAAAACAATGTTACCATTAAACAAGCTGACAAGGGCGGTACAATTGTTATCTGGGACTCTGCCAGTTATCTGAGGGAGGCTCACCGACAACTCAATGATCGACATTATTACATAGAGTTGGATCACAATCCCAAGAGTGGTCTACTTTTTGAGATTTCAACTTTTGTAACTTTTCGTCAACAACAACACCATATAGACTATCCAACATTTACATTTCTAGATCCTAGCAATACTTCCAGGGTACCAATAGTTTACTTACTACCTAAATTACACAAACCCGGGGTACCTGGACACCTGATTATATCAGGATGTAAGTCACCTCCTAGCAACCTCTCCAAATACATTGACTATTACCTCAAACTACTTGTTAAGCACATTCCATCTTATCTACAGGACACAACGCACTTTTTGTGCAAAATCAAAGACATTGCTGGTGACATACCATGCAATTCTATTTTAGTGACTTTTGATGTAAAGTCACTTTGCACCAACATCCCCCATGATGAGGGAATCAATGTTTGCATAAGCGCCTTACAGTCTTTCTATAGGAGTGACCTCCCTTTATCAGTTAAACACGTAAGACAGATACTTCACCTCATTCTCCAAAGAAACTATTTTCAGTTTATAGACACTTTTTATCTACAAACACACGGTGCTGCTATGGGATCACCATTTGCTCCCAAGTATGCTTACATTTTCATGGACTCTATAGAGTGTCATATACTCCATTCAGCCCCTGGGGGTAAGAAGCCACTTGTGTGGTTTCTTTTCACAGACAAATTGGACTCGTGGTGTTGATCTATTACATTTGGATTCATGGTGTTGATCTATTACAAACTGTCTTTGAACATATGAAGAGCACCCATCCCACTATCCAATTTTAAATGTCATATTCAGTTAACAAGGTACCATTCTTGGATGTACTGATTTTCAACCGAGACAATACACTGCACATGACTTTATACAAGGAACCAACTGATGTTCCGTCACTTCTACATTCACATTCTTTTCACCCCGCTACTTGCAAAGCAGGCATCATTTACAGTCAAGCTCTGAGTTACCGTCGCATTATCTCCAATGATGACGATTTGGATTTCCATTTACAACAACTCTCTACCATACTTATCAAATGGGCCTATAATAGTGGCCTCATTAACACATTATTCTCCAAGGTATGCTCATTATCGTGAGATGATCTCTTACAATCCCATTCACGGGCCTCTTGTGATACATTACCCTTCATTATTCCATTTACTCTGGATACTGCACAGATTGGACGGATACTACATGAGCAATGGCACATCATTCAAAAAGACGACGACCTATGCGACATAGCATCAACCACTCCCATTGTAGCATTGAAAAGGCAAACAAACATTAAAGATTTACTTATTCACACAAAGTTCACCAGTCTGAATACGTGATATGATTCACTTGTACTATACATCGTAATGTACTTTTTCATGGCTTCTTTCTCTATCCTGTCTTATCGGATACCGTGTCTGTATTACAATGCTGAATATACATCGTGGTTTGTTACTCATTCATCATATTAATAGTCATTTCCATATTGTTCTCTACACTATACATTTTCTGATACTACTTCTGCTCCTCATCTGATATGATAGTGTCCCACTTGTCAACTCCATCTTTAGAGGATCATGATGATGACCTCAGCTATGCACATAAGATATTGGGGGGGGGGGCTGTGAATAAAGCAAACTGCACTGGGCCCCAGGAGATGTTTTGTTTGACCATGCCCTTTAGTTTGCTGGAAAGCAACCGTGTTATACAACTTGCCATTTTTAATGGATGAAGTACTATTTACAGAATTCAGACAATGTTTGAAATGGAAGTTGTAAATTGACTGGAATCTATGTATTTGCAGTCATCTACTAACATTACCTGTGGCTGAAAAAGCTAACAGAATACTTTGCAGTCATTGACAGCAAAACTTTCCTGCTGTCTCCGTGCAATGCACGCCAACAATCAACTAGGAAATCATAAACACTGCCAAAACAAAATCTAACGATCCTCTTAACACTCTTTTTCAATCAACTATGCTTGTGTGCTTTTGTGTGCTACATTAACGTTAATACACAAATCTCTGTTCGACAATTGTCCAAAAATCTCCTTTCCAAATAATCAGATTATCAAACAATACTATTGATAATGAGGTGTGTTAAGGTTGATGGAACATAAAAGTCAGATCCTGATGCCCTCCCAGCACCTTCACATAACATTCAGACAAGACTTCACTTTCTTCACTCATTCTGTTTAACGTTCCTGCTCAAGTATACATTGGTTGTGTGAACACGCAATAAATGATTAAAAGGGATAACTGGTAACTGAACTGCTTAATAGTTTTGCGAATTTATAGTATGGCCTTGCAATGTTGTCTCGACAATTTGCAGAGCAAATAGTTGCAAACTATTGGGGGGCAGAACCCCCAGCCCCCCACCCATGGTTCCGACGGGCCTGCAGATAGATGATAACTCAAACTGGCAAATGCCTTCATAAAGAGCACTTTTATTTACTACAATAGTTGCGGTTGTTTTAAAAGAAAATGTGGCTCTATTGAAACTATTTAAAAGTATATGGTAACTGTCACCATGGCAAAACAAAGAATCCACACTTTTCGCCAACAAAAAGCAATGCAAATGAATCAGTCAATACATAACAGTTCATAATATAAGTATAATGTAACAGATTCTATCAAGTATACACACGTCACAACCTGTGAAGCTCAGGAGTTTTGCATCTTACTACAAACAAACATGCTCCAGTTAGTTGTATAAACAAGTTGCTTAGAAAATAAAGTACAAACCATTTTGACCAAGCTTCAAGGATATCTGTTTCCATGCTTGTAGTTTCTTTGGGAGCTCTTTGTAGGACTGCTCATCCTCTACTGTCGAGACCAAACCATCTTGTTGGCTGTTTTCATCCAAAATGTCATCTGGTAACATGCCAACTGAGCGCATGTTTATCGACGACATATCTGAGGTCCACTGATTCTCTCTGTGACGTTGATCAATCAATGAATCCTCATAGTCGCTGAGCACTCGCATGGCAGCCATGTTAAAATCTGATCACAGACTGTCATACAAAATATGATTGGTTCTTTTGGTACCGCACACAAGCGCCCGTGATGGGAGTTGAGCTTCTTCCTACTCCCAAAGCGCTCAAAGCTTGGCCGCTGCGATTAGATTGACCATCAAAGTTTTATTACCTGCGCATGCTCGTACTTGGTCGCAGCGCTTGCACGCTCAAAATGCTGGGTATGGAGAGCAGCCTTTACTCAGCTGTTAGAGCATCCATGCAAAATACAAGCTGCAGTGTACAACTACCAATAAACAGGAAAAGTGTAATAATCACTACATCATGTGAGTGCCCAACAGACAAATGGCTTAGCAGTAAGTCATAAAGCAGCATATTTGTCATAAAACTGTTTACTGTCGAAAGCAAGTTCTTAACTGTACAGAGGATCTATGTCGAAAAGCAATTAAGATTACTTACTTAGAAAAGTAGAATCACTGATATAGTCAGTGTTACTATAGCTGAAAATTTCTGCCTGATTCCTAGACAACAGTTATGCAGATGTAGTAGATGAAGTTTGCAACGTACATTGTCCTGAAGATGAGGAGGTAAATACTCCTGAAGATAAGTCAGGTGATTCAAGATACTGTAATGACAAGAGAAAAGTGAACAGAAGTGGTGAAGTATTAGGATGCTCACCTGCAAGGTATGTGAGTAAAAGGAAAAGCTGAATTATGGGAAAAGACAGCTTAATGAAGCCTGTACAGTTGTAAAAGAGAAGTTTGGCAGTGTTTTAAATGTTGTCAGTGAGGTCACAGTTGTCAATAAAAATGAAGAACACTCTCAAGGTCTTAACATATTAATGGATATGGTTAAAGCAAATGGTCCAGAAACAAATACACAGGAGAGTGCAAGTTATTACCATTGGTTCCTGATATTTTGACAGTGAAATGTATCAAAAAATTTTTTCAAACAAGTAATGCAATGGTTCAAAAATCAAAAGAAGTAGAAACCCATAGAGGATTGCTTGAAGACTTGCCAGAAAAGAAGCAAAACTGTGCCAGAGCATTTCTCTGAAAATATGATTGCTTTCTACCAGAATGACAAATACTCAAGAATGTGTCCTGGCAAGAGGGAATATGTACGTGTTAGGATTGACGGTAGATACCAACACAAGCAGAATCGTCCTCTTCTTGTAAAGTTAAAAGAGCTCTATCTAGACTTCACTAAAGAAATGGACATGAGTGTAAGCTTCTCAACATGTTGCACATTAAACCCCACATTGTGTGTTCCTGCCAGCAGTACCTCCAGTGCACATTCTGTGTGTGTTTGAGAGTATCACCAAAATGCAAAGCTTTCTTTCACTGCAAGCAACAATGTAGGAGATTACAAAAAGCTGCTACGTATGATTGTGCACAATGTTAACAGAGATTGTATGCTGCACTCTTGTTGTAAATGTCCAGGCACTGAAAAGCTAAAGGAATACCGTCTTTCTCAAGTAGACATCAATAGAGTAGTGTGTAAGACCCCATTTACACTGGAAAAGATCCAAACAGATCCATATCAGTATGGGTACAGATAGGCTTTCCGATACCATTGGAACTGTTGGATCCGTAGTGGTGTGGAACTGCTATTTGCACCAGTTTGGGATCACTCTGCAAAATGTACCCATTTTGATCTGTTACAGTTGAGGTCCAGTGTAAACTGCTGGAACTGATCTGAACTGGTACAGATCCTTTATGAAACAACACACTTTTTTCCTCTTGAGGCAGATTTGATATGACAGTTTGCCATGTTTCAACCACTTATCCCTGATGTCAACCACAGTCCTCAACCCCATATTCTGCTTGACAATTTGGTAGTACTTTAAATCATCAATCCATGAAACCTGAAAAGAATACAAATTGTTGCCATGGTAATGAATATGCCTGCCATGATAAATGCTTGTAGTCCAGCAGAGTCTGGAAAAGCAGCATAGATTCTTTACCTGTCCAAGCAAACATCTTTGCTTTGGACTCCTCATTTGCCATAGTTGTTTTCAGCCATTTACTTTTCAATGAGGGGGGTGACAACTTCTCAATCAAAATAAGTGATTTGTGCAAAAACAGCTGGCGACCTCGTTTGTAGCTCTCAAGTGAAGCACTTCCCGTAGAACTGTTCCAGGTCAGTTCCCAGAGTATACGGGACTGATGTGGATCTGAACCAGTGTAAACACTAGCAAAAAGTAGAATGAATCCATATCGCATCTGTACCGATCCGTTCCAGTGTACATGATGTCTAACATTCAGTCAATGGAAAAATGCACTCTTTTCTCAATCCTGCTTTCCTTATAAGCGCTAAGTGAAGAGTTTGTTGAAGAAGCCACTATTAGAGAGATTACGCATCCTAAAGATAATGGTAACGATACCGTTAAGAGTCACAAGAGCACACAATGTCCACGCACAGAAACCATGAGCGCAGGCACATGCATCTCTAGAACCACAGGGCTGCAAGGTTCTAGACTTTGGCGGGAAGATGTTGTTCTCTATTGCACTGAACTCATCTACTCGCAAGTTCCAGAGTATTATTAGCAAAGTCCTACAATCAAGTATGGCTGTTTGACAAGATAGTATAGATGCACTTGATTTAGCACGTGGAAGTGATGTCATCAACGACATGGATTATCACTTGTTGTTTAATGTGAATAAGGTGAATAGACCTAACCTCGAGATTCCATACTGGCAATACCACCGTTTTGATCTTGACAGAATGACCAATATTGACTGCAAGGTAGAATTTAGATTCATGAAAAACGACATCTATGACCTTGTAGATATTATGCTGATGCCAGAAATTCTTTGAAAAACAATTTTTCACCTTACGCTTGGACAATAACTGGTGGATGCGTTCTCTCATAGTCCTGGATGACATGTGAAACCTAGGGGTCTGTATTTTCAATAATGCATCAGTGATTCTGGTCCATGCATCCTTCTCTCGACACCCCCTGGCTTTATATGCCAAACGTCAGAAAACATTATCTATTAGCATCATGCAATCATGCTGAAGGGTCAATCTGGATCGCTTCCTTAAAGCCAAGCAATTTATCATAATACAGTAGAACTCGCATAATTCGGATCGGCTTTATCCGGATTTCGGTGTATTCCGGACAGAATTACTAAGTCCAATTAATTTCCTATTGAATTGTACTAAATTAATTCCCATTATCCGGATTTCCTAGTCCGGATAAATGCATAAACCGGACTATATGTTTGGGCAATTATGCTATTCTTTTACCGTAGTCCGGATAAACGATCTTAGAAATATGTCAATGAGCACAGGTGTATTCTTCACTGTATTACCATATCCTAACTGCATACATTATAACCAATAAGTGACATGAATTCCTGCTTCAAGCAGAGGCCAGCGTGTTGGCAACACTTTAAAACAATACACTTTCATAATTATCATGGTTTCATAGCGAAAGCATACAGATCGTACGTACCAAGAGAAATATAGAGTAATTAAATTTTGCTATGAGAATCCAGGAATAAAAAGAAGCGACATAGCGTTAAAGTTTGGAATAAAACCACAGACTTTAAGGCATATGATGAAAGTAGAAACGAAGAAAAAAGTTTTTAATGTTGTGGAAAATCCGCCAGATGCAAGAAAGGGTACAATAAAGCGTGTAAAAAATGTATGTTTTCCAACATCAAAGCCACTTTTATTATTTGTCTCCGTCAGTATTGTACCGATCCGGATTTGAAAATTGATGGAGACATGCTTGTAGCAAAGGCTGACTATTTCTGAAGGAATTGGGTTGTGAAAGTTCGGAAATGACCTCGGGATGGATCCACTGATGTAGAAAACGCTACGGAATGGGGGAAATTTTGAAATCAAGCGAAGCAGGGGATACTGAAGTGTGAAAGAGTGGAAGGTAGGAAAACTAAAGGAGATCCTAAAGTTGTATGAACCAGAGAACATTTTTAGTGCTGATGAAACCGGTCTGTTCTGGCCACTGTTACCAGAAAAAGCCTAGGATTCATCGGTACAAAGCAGCATGGTGGTTAAAAAACAAGACTAGGATTACTGCATTAGTTGCGGCAAACATGACTGGAAGGGAAAGATTGCTGCTGATAGTGGTGGGCAAAAGCCAAAAGCCTCTGGCTTTCAGAAATGTGCTTCATATTCTCGTTACTTACAGGGCAAATAAGAAAGCGTGGATGACAAGGGAACTGTTCACTGAATGGTTAATGAAACTAGACAGACAAATAAAACTAAAACATAGAAAAATTGCAATGGTAGTCGACAACTGCACAACCCATCCGTCAATAGGTATTAAGGAGTGACTTGAATTATGACATTGTACGTGAATCCGAAATATGCTGGGAGTGACCTTCAAACAACAACACAAATTTAACGGGGTCACAGAAAAAATTTTAGCGTAATCCGGATTTGCTTTAATCCGGACGAATTTTGGCGGTCCAATTAGATCCGGATTATACGAGTTCTACTGTAGTACCCTTACCTAGATAGATATGAAGTTTCTATGGAGTTAAGCTACTGCTAAAGGATTGACCAAGTCTTGTAATGTGACTTAAATCATATTATGCATCAATCAAAATACGACGATGACTCTGATGAATTTTGGCCTAAGTTTCTTTCATGCTCCATAGTTATAAAGCTTGAAACATTCAAGGAATGCTTCTTACCTTGTCAGATTTAATAAATTGTTACCATCTATTTCAATCTCAGGACCTCTCTACACTAATATATACTGCGCAAGATAGCAAACGTATGGCTTGCACGTTACCGTTTCCCTGAATGTTATGTTTACCCTGTTAAAGTTCTGGAAACAATGGGCCAGAACGGTAACGGTACCATTATGGTATTCCCCCATATAAAAGGCTGCACACATGATAATATGAGTGACAGGTATCAGTGCACGTGATATGACCAGGTATCCCCATGGAGTTGAACGGATAACAATAGATGATGAAATTTTAACGTTGTCGTTAGTGTTATTGTTAGGATGCATAATCTCTCTATTCATTAGTCATTTGCCAAATAGACATCACTATATTGCCAAATGTCATTGGAATAATAGCCAGGCAATACTTCATCCACTTCTTGTGTACTACAGGGAAGGCAACAAGGTGTTTTCAAGCAGTTACTCTTTCATTTATGATTACCTAAAACATGATGCCAATGTTGTCCACACTTTTCTAACATGTCTACATACAGAGTTAAAAAATCAAGTACTATTAGGTCTCCAAATGCCTTTTTTTTAGGGATGGGTCTGCTGCACAATACAAGAATTACAAAAATTTGTCCAACCTATGTCATCATATGTCTGATCGTGAGCATGAAGCTCAATGGTATTTCTTTGCAACTAGCCATGGTAAGAGCCCATATGATGGAATCAGGAGTACTGTAAATTTTATTTTTTTTAAACCTCATGATAATAATACAATCTAAGTATACAATCATACACCTCATTATATTAAGGCAGTGCATACTTGGCAAGTCTGCAACTTAAGGTTTGAATATAACAAAAACATACATCAACCTCAGATTGAAATAATAGCAATAATGACTGTAATACTAAGGTAGTAAAGTCATAGCCTAATAGTCCAGTAAATTTGGGTTACTCCAAGGTTTACTTTTTCTACAAAAGATATAATAAGTTCATCACACTGCAATATTAATTGATTTCAACAGGACTTTATGTTTAGTAGTATCATCAAAGGTTAAGTCTGTGAGCATTGATGGAGATGGAAAGGACTCAGAAGACGTTCCAAGTGATCCGAGAGCACTCATGGAGAGATTTATAAATTTGACAGTAGAATAAGAATTTTGGAGGTCAGTAATAAGAGGGGGATATTTAGTAGCCTTACGGTCACTATTTATCTGTATATTTGATTCAAAGCCAACAGTGACTTCTAATAAAAATAGTAATAATAATCATGAAATCAAGGCCAGTATCTCCACAGGGTGGCTGTTCACCTGGATGCTAAAAAATAAAGTACTGGCTCATGAATGAAAGCTAATTAAAATTTTTAGAATATACAGTCTATAAGTTTAAGAAATTAATTGATTTATTACATATTAAGTCTTTCCTTCGCAAGTGGAAATAACATATTGAGCATTTGGGTTGCACTTCCCAACCTCCACAAGGTATATGGAAAATAAATCTCCAACTCACTTGAACTGTCTACTTGGTGCTACGCAGATATATTCAACCTAAAGGTCATAGTATCACAACCAGTGGCGTAGCGTCAGGGTATTCAAGGTATTCAGTGAATACCCTACAATTTGCAGAAAAAATAATAATCGGCATTATGTTGCGACCATGGTATTATTTCTCAAATGCTCATTCAAATGACAAATTTAACTCCTTTTAACGAGTTTACCTGCCTTAATATTCAAGCTGTGTAAGTGTGCAGACGTGAATCGTTTGGAAGCAAGCAGATTTGTGAAGGTAGTGCAGAAGACAGAACAACAACTTCATGTTAAACAGAAAGTCGTCACGAATACGCAGTGAATACCCGGTAGGGTGATTCCACCAATCAAAATGCTCCATTTCATGAATAAAAGTTTCTTTAATGAGCGAAAACAATCTCAAAATACACTGAGAAATGGCCAGCGTCCAGCCTCATATTTCTATAGCCTCACATAGAGGCTTATAAACAATGACCTTGAGTACTTGGAGTGGCGGAGTAGTTATCGAATACGAAGGAAATACGACACGTGACATTTATAATATGACAGTTGAAAGACTGACTTTTTAGGAAGAAAGTTCTGGTCAGATGTAAAGTATGTCATGCGGCAGCAGCAGCAAGAAAGACAAGTGAAAGGCAGGTAGCTTGTAGAGGTTCAATCGCACTTAGGCCACGTTCTTCAATGTCTCATTTTGCAGTGTCAGGAGGAGCGTATAACTGTTTTAATTTCATGAATAGTATAACGATAGATGTCAAACATTCCCCTTATATTTCTAAATATATGTAAGTTCCCTAGCTTAGTCTCTTTCTGTTTACATAATGCGTGCTGCTAGATTTGCAAAGTTCCCTGGCTTAGTCTCTTTCTGTTTACATAATGCGTGCTGCTAGATTTGCACAATCCAAAGGTATACAAAGTCATATGATATTGTCCCTATCAACATTCTGACTTATTAGTCATTCTCTGCTATTGTCCAGTTGCTATTGTAAAGAGTGTTCTTTTGTTAAGGCTTCGAGAACCTTATAGGCTTTGCTGTTATAGGCTCTGTTCGTGATTTCGTAGACGGATTTAACTTGACAATGGGGGAATAAGCAGTGGTGATATCGTCACATCGCTGAGTCAAAACTCAGTCTCAAAATTATCACGCTGAAAAAAGAGGATTGTTGATAAGGGGAGGCCGAAGCCTTGCAATAACATCACACAGCCTAGATACAACGTCTAGTACTACTTTTCGGTTTCTTTCTGTTATGTGACCATGACCGACTGATGAATACAGGGTAGGAGATTGAGTTGTTTACTAGATATTTATGTTCAGGGCGATAAATGCCACGGGACGTCAACTAGCCACACCCAGCCACACCCAGCCATACCCTATGCTAGATTACCCTGTCGAAAAAGTCACGCTACGCCACTGATCACAACTGACGTTAAAGCAGATACTAATGCTAAGCGCACACTGGAGACATTTGCTTAAGAAAAGTGCCATTTGTGCCATATTGCTTAAGCAAAAGTCTCCAGTGTGCGTTGGTTAATCCCTAAGCAATAATGCTTTCCTAGCCAAAAGTAAAATATCTATCGTGTTTGATATTTTTTTCCTTTCGTGCCATTCTGCTTACAGTGTGCGGGGGTGAAAGCACTATTGCTTACACTTCTTGGAGTGCAGCGCATGCGCTTGTCTGCAGTTGAGATCACAGCATTCTTCGAAAATGGTGGCAAACAAGCCCTGCGGTGATAAATAAACATTCGCTACATCCCCATTTATCAAACTGAGGAGATCTCGTGACTTGTACAGTTAGCATGTAGAAGAATCTGGACTGAGAAAAACTATCAAGGACTGCCTTACTTTGTTGGCCAAATGAAAAATAAGGAAGGACCCATATATTGTTGGAAGTTGATTAACACTGAGAAATGCCTGTTTGTTCTGATTTTGCGTCAGTTTGGTGTATAGCTTGATATCCTTTCAACCTTTCCATAAACTTAGCCGATCTGAAATACATGGGCAAGGGAAATACTCATATCAAGTTATTGTGCGGAATAGCTTCAGTTAAAAGTTGCTGGTGATTTTCGCCATTACACAGTCTTACCACTGTAGAATATGCATAAAGCGCATGCATTACACTCTGAGAGTTGCAAGCACTATTGCTGTCACCCCACCCTTTCACCCAATAAAGCATTATTGCTTAGGGATTAACCACCACACACTGGAGAAGTGTGCTTAAGCAATATGGCATGAATGGCACTTTTCTTACGCACATTTCTCCAGTGTGCACCTAGCATAAGGCTATAAAAACGTGTGGAAAGATATAACTTTTCACAACCCATACCTAGGACAAGATCATTTCATAGTTTTATCCCATTTGGAACATCCAATCTATATGTTCAAACAGTCTCTTTTGATGAACATTACTTAACAGTTAAGTATTGAGCAAAAGCTGTGTCATCCATTTCAACTCACAAGGTGCACTAGAACAATTCCATGCTTTCATCTATGATGATAAATGATGCATTGGCAATGTTATTGATCTTGTGTATGAAAATTCATAGCCCATTAACATTCTCTAGAGTTCCTCAAATACAATTTGTCAAAGCAGCAAAAATGATATCCAGACCTTTTTATCTCAACGTAATACATACAGTTACAGTCACTCTCAGCAAATTGTCCAGGCCTGGAGATTTTGGTCAAATTGGGTATTCAGACCCCAAAAATTTACAACATCTCAAGCATGTTACAAAAGAACAGAGTTCTAGTAAAAATAAAATCCCCATTCAATCAGTGGCGTAGCCAGAAGTCATGCTGGTCGTGCTCAGCATGACCAACCATTTTACGGAGAAAATCAAGTGTCCTTGTAAAATAATGTGTAAAGGCTCCTTCCTGACATGAAACTACTTGATAGATAGCATCTCTTGTAACCCTGTATCTGGTCATGCTCATATCTAAGAGAACAAAGAAAGTTGTGAGAAATGATCTCTCATATCCCTGTATCTAGTTGTGCTCTACTTTTAGAGCATGACCAAGCAGAGGGTTTCCATACCATTAGAAGACTTCTTGACCCTGCCTCAGTACCGCAGTCTATCGTGAATGTCATTGGACACACTGTGGTAGGTCGTGCTGAAAATCTGGAGCACGACCTAGTTATTGTATTGTTGTTAATATGGACAGCTCTTTGGTAGCCATAACACTTGTTGGTTGGCTAATACATCTCAGCTTGCAGCTAGTTCAGACCTTTGGTCGTGCTCCGTAAACATAGCACGCCTTGTCAAAGGTATCTGTTGCAGAGCTCTTATATAGTATTCTGTTGTTTGTACGAGGTATCGAATATACCTTACTGATTAACTATGAATCAGACGGTCACAGCTGGAGAAGAGATTATCTCTTGTCTTATAGTGAATCCTTTTTCTTCTCGACATTTAAGTGAGAGGAAGATAAGTATTCAGGAAGGAAGGCCAAAGCCAAATTTAGTTCTCAGGATCAGAGACAGGGTATTCCAAGATGACTGGTATGAAACAACAGATTGGTTATGCAGCAGTGAAGGTAAGAATCGCTTGTTTTGTTGGTCTTGTTTGCTTTTTCGCCCTCGTGCTTCACAATCGTGGACAGAAACTGGTTATTGCAACATGCACCATTTCCTGACCGATTGCAAAAAGCATGAGAAAGCCAAATCTCATATGGAGGCTTATAAGATGTGGAGAACATTTGACACGGGCAAAAGAATGGATGTTGTGTTCTCTAGAGCAAGGAGAGAAGAAATTGATATGCATAATGAGCATGTAAGACAGAACAGGGACATGCTGAAGACAATTTCTGAGGCTGCCCTCTTCTTGGCTAAGCAAGAGCTCCCATTCTAAGCAAGGGCATGATGAATCAATTGGGAGCCTGAACAAAGGCAAGTACAGAGAACTCCTACGATGTTTTGCAAAGTTTGATTCAGTTTTGAAAGACGTTTGGAAGGGAAATTGGAAGAGTCTGCAAGAAGTGGTGGTGTTTTCACTAGTGTTTCTCCAGACACACACAATGATCTCATCACCTGCCTTGATTCACTCATTGCAGATCAAATTGCACAAGAGGTTGATAATTCCACTTTAATGCCTACTAAGTTCCAGGAAAATGGGCGATTGTGTATTGCCCAACTTGCCTGAATAATGTACCCTTTTACCTTCGGTGATTGGCTCAGGGAAATTATAAAGTTCAGGCCAGAGCAATACACCTGCCTCAAACGGTTGGAATAAGCACTGTGAGGAGGAAGGACTTCAGGGGAGCAAGAGAAGTAGGTACAATAGAAGAACAGAGCCTATAGAGTGGTGGTGTGGGAGGGTGGGAGTGCGATAAATCTTGTGTTACCTTTCCTTTCCTCAAATGCGCCCTTCTAGCTTGCGATATTACGCACGTGGCAACTCATTCCTTTGCATCCCATGATGCCTAGGGGACCTGGCTATGGGGATACCCATACCAAGCCCCTTGCACTTCCGTCATTAACTAGGGTTATACAAGTCTAACCCTCATTTTGTATCCATCCACATTGATGAGACAACAGATATCTCAACAAAAGAGCAGCTAAGTGCTATTATTAGAATGGATAAGGGTGGTGACCTTGTTGAAAAGTGTTTGAAATTTGTCATTGTTAATTGTGACAGATCTGCTGAATCTCTTAGTAAAAGTGTACAATACATAGTGAATAGTTTTGGGGAATCCGTGAAAAAAAATGATCATGCAAACGTATGATGGTGCTTCACTTATGGCTGGTCATATCACTGGTGTGCAAGCTACAGTTCGTGAGCATTTTCCACAAGCTTTCGTTTTCCATTGTGCTGCTTATAAGTTAAATTTGGTGTTGTGTCAGTCTGCATCTAGGCTTTCTGCTGTTAAAGTGTTTTTTGCCAATGTGAGTGCATTTAGTACTTTTACAAGTGTTAGTTCCAAAAAGAAAAGATCTTTTCACTAGGTATGAGATTGATTTTCCAAGACCTGGGGAAACTCGGTGGTACTACCGTTCATGCACTGTCAAAGCACTTTATAGCAAGTATAACATGCTAATGAAAGATCGTGATGAAATACGTGATAATCCACATGGATGGAATGACATTGCTATACATCAGGCCACTGATTTGTTGCAGCATTGGAGCAGTTTTGTGTTTTGTTTTCTGATTTTTGTCTTCAATGATATATTACATTAATCATCTATTCTTTATGACTTCCTTCACAACAGAAAAAGTGATTTTTCTACTGGAATCCAAAAAGTGAATAACTGTAAAGCATATCTTGGACGTATCCGTAATAGTGAACTTTTGATGGTTATTATCAAGCAACTGTTGCTGTTGTTGGAGAGCCATCTACACGAGTTGACAAGAAGTACAACTATAAGCAGCTTTATTTTTAAGTACTTGATAACATTTGCACCATGCTCAATGACAGATTTCAGAGTATTACAGAGTTTGCATTTCTTGATCTTGTTAATCCTAATTTGTTCATATTTGGCAAAAGGAAGGTCCCAAAGAAAAGTTACAGCTTTTGAATGCAAAGTTTGGTACTTTCTTTGACATGTCCTTATTACAGCATGAGCTACAATTCATGTATAGAGTTGTAGAGTTTTATAAAGGAACACCAACCCACTTGTTGCAATACTTGTATAACAATAACTTACATTCTTCTCTGCCTGAAGCTGTTAAACTTTTGAAAGTGAATGGAACCATGGCTATATCAAGTGCCTCTGTTGAAAGGACTTTCTCATGTTTAAATAGAGTCAAGATATATTTGAGGAGTAAAATGGGTCAAGAACGTGTGGGCTCTTTGTGTAGGATTTCTATACATAAAGACATCTTAAATGAACTGGAAGATCAGCAGCAACTTCACCCTTTGATTATGGAAAAGTTTGCTGAGAAGCCAAGAAGAGTAAACTGTCTTTACAAATAGACTATCATAGGGGTATGGCTGGCAAAACCCCTCGAGTTTGATAGATATATATTTCCATGTAGTAGAAAATTTATAATTTTCATTGGAAATGGCTACATTATGAAGTAGATTCTGCATTGATTTGGCAAACAACAGTTCTTTGTGACATTTAGAGGATCAGGTAGACTTGGCTGGAATAGGATATATTTACATCAGATAGCTAAGGTATTATTTTCATTTGATTTTTCGTTGAGAGAGGAAAAGACTCTGCATTGACCTGGCAAAGAAACCAGTTCCTGGTGACTGTTAGAAGATAGATGATTTGTTAGAGATTTTTTCATCGAACACTTGCCAGAGTATGAAATATCTGAAAATGATTAGAATGTGAATCAAAATATAGTTTAGTGAATCAAAGTGTTGTTGGTTCATCAACTGACAAAGAAAGACATACTTTGTAAATTTTAGAAGAGATTTCATTTGTTGGAAATGAACATATTTACCAGACATAACAGATTTTAGTAAAGTGCTCACATGAACAATCAGTTGGTACTACAGAGCTTCACTATAGCTCTAAAAGGCGGCACCACTCTTTTAGTGGCAACTGTAAAATGCAGGTCACCAGGTCATGTAAAATGCAGGCCACGCTGGCAGCCGCTTGCATTTTTATGAGAAGGCCATGCGGTTCAATGAATCCCATAAGGAAGCGAGGTTAGAGGCCGTCAATGAATCTGAACATGCTTTGAGATGACAAATCCTTAAGGTTTCAGGTAGGGATGATGCACGTTCATATCAGTATGCAATTATCAGATTGCCGTGTAGTTACTTTGTAACTGGTAGGGCACTTAACGTTTTACACCACTTTTCTAGGAACCGTCTCAGTTAATAGTTTATGGCAATGAAAATCAGGTATGTTGAACTTTGGCCGTCGTGTCATGATACAGCGCATTATGAAATCGAATACAATTTGCACCATGTCTGAGACGCATTGTCTTTATAGGCATTTCACTCATCCCTAGATTTGAAAAATTTGCCAGAAAACATGGGTAAAAGGTGAAACTTGTAGCACTTTCACTAACCGTCTCCGAACTTACTTTCGTCCCCTCGACGATATCTTGGAATACTTGAATCAAAAATAGTTGAATAATGCACTTCCAAACAAAATACTTCTAATCAATATGAATACAACCTTTCACCATTTGTTTCTACAAAACATATGTTTAATGTTTAAAACCAGTGTTATAGACTATAACCTCAACTCCCCCCCATGTCGTACGCCATACACTTTTCTATTTTATAAGAAACCTGACTCAAGGCCTAGTAGTAAAGGTTTCCTAACTGTTGTTCACAGTCTTTGTTCTACAAGTTGCTTAAAAGTTCCGTAAGTCGACAGAAAAAGTGTCAGTGACAACGAAAGCAGAATGGAAAACAGTTTTTATTTTTTGAGGTTAAGGGCATAAAGATACTGTAGTGGAAACTGTTTTAAATCCGTAGAGAAAAGGGGAGATTGGGCTTCCGAAACTTTGACAGAAAGCACATAAAGTTCTACCGTTTGTACCAACTCTTTCCTTGTAGTTACAAATGCTTCTTACATGTTAATGTGTCTAGTACTAGGTTTCTTATAAACCTGTTCCCTATGAAAACAATCGTGTAATCCCCAATAATCGATGCTTATATGCGTATGTGTGCCTCTCACATTCTCAGTGGCATTATGTCCCCTCTTCATTTGTTCAAATCCCGATTTACATTATTTTTCCCATTTTCTATTCCCTCTCTTGACAATCAGCTATTGCTTGCAAACTATGTACAAATGAAACATGAAAAATACAGCAGACGGCTGTAAGCCGTTCCCACAGCCTTAGCCACTTAAACAGGTCCGAGTAACTTCCTGTTTTGTGGCACGACCTGCATTTTACATGCCCTGGTGACCTGCATTTTACAGTTGCCCCTCTTTTAGCATACTGAAAGCTTTTTGTGTCCACCATTTGTCAGAGTATGAAATAGTGGAAAACAATCAAAAGGTGAACTGCGATATATAGTCAGATGCGGATAGATTGGACTGATATTTTGAATATGGCATTCAGTTCTTACATCCTGATTATTGCCTTCATCAGTGCCAGTTTGCTGTTAACACAGTTATAGCCTGAAAAAGCCAGAACATTCTTTCAGCACACTGTAAAGCTTTTTTCTTCCGACAGCCATCATAGTATGAGACATCGGATAACGACCAAAAGGTGAACTGAAATCAACACAGAGTTATAATTTCATGTCATCTTGGAATACCCTGAACTAGGCACCAGCCCTTGGAAATACAGTGCAATGTTTGTGTCATTTTCTCAACTAACGCTTGTAGTTGCAAATACATTTTGTCTGCTTGTGTTATTTGCTGTTGGAGTAGAGGAGCCACCGCTTGGAACTCTACACAGTTTGCTTTTCTTCCAGCTGCTGATTTTTGTCTCAGTGCTGGATGATTTCCTTCTGTATAAAAAATAATGGAAAACTTGAGCAAAGGGCAAACCCTTGATGTGGGCCTCAAGCTTATCTCCTTCACAATTATGTGGCTGGGGACTAATTTGCCTAGGCAACATATGGTATTTACAACAGTTAGATTTCATGATTCACGTGATATCGAATGTTTTAGGACCAAAATACATCAGGCTACCATATACTTCAGCTGAAGTAGAGCATCTTACTTCGCAGTTTTACGTACATTATGGTATACCACAATGTCTAGGCGCAGTTGATGGAACTGACACTATGATTAAACAGCCACCTAGTAGCTCAACTGAATATACAAACAGAAAGAGTACCTATTCTCTAAATGTTCAAGCAGTCTGTGACTACAAGTACCACTTCTTTGATGTAGAAGTAAAGTGGCCAGGTAGTGTCCACGATGCAAGGATATCTGCAAATTCAGCTAGTAATGAAAGCTTAAGAAATGGAAAAGTACCTCCCTGTAGGAAGAAAATCACCCCTGATGGAGAACCAATCCCAGTTTTCTTATTAGGAGATCCTGCTTACCCCTTAATGCCCTATTTTATGAAAGAATACACTAATGGAGGTGCTACTCAACTTGAACAATAGTTTGGAATGAAACTATGTGGGGCAAGGATGGTGATAGAATGTGCATTTGGCCGCCTAAAGGCAAGATGTGGAGCACTGAGAAGAGCAATGGATATTACTATAATGAACTGCCATTTGTAATATATGCATGCTTTGTTCTACATAACTACTGTGAAGAACATGGGGAAAAGATTAATGAAATGAAGCTTTCTACAGCAATTTCATTTGAAAGAGATTACCAACCAATGGCTATATGTAACAACCTCAGAACTGACTGTAATGAGCTTGAGGGAAAAAGAGTACGAAGAGAAGTAGCAAAATTCCTTCACCCATAAACACAACTTTATATATGTAATCATCCTTTTAATATGTGTTACACCAACAGTATGAGAATCTTTATCCCTCCCCTTGTATGCAAACATGCACATGGCCAGTAACCCTTGCTCTGTAATGCAAAGTCTGCAATGTCCTTTGAGGGAGAAATATAAGAGAGCCTTACTTTGAAAACAGACATAAGAAATATGCTCAAAAACAAAAAATTCATGCAAAATTAACCTGTTCATTTAAAGAGATTGAACACTTTGCACATGGAGAGGTGCTCTATGGATGCTCAATTGTTTACTTGTATGCTTAAAAAAGGCTGAAACCCAAATACATATAAACTGGATTGCTTTTTTTATCTTCCTCTCCCTCCCTATATGCACACTAAATGCATGACCTCGATATAGGACTAGAGAATGTGAAATAACATTGCAAGTATAAGTACCTAAAGTCTGAGATATAAATCTTTTGATGCCTCTAGAGTTTCATTGTGAATTATGTGCTTAACATTAGTGCCTGTTAATGTCTGTTCTGTTAAAGGTGTCAGTTAAGTGTTACAAGTTTTGGAGTTCATCATTCTCTTCCGATGCTGTTCTATAATAGTAAGTGTCATTTACCATTTGACCTTGTCTATAACCACAGCTTTGGGCTTGGTATTGAGGGAACTACATCATCCCATCATTTTGCATTTTTCCCCTATTGCTCTGCATTGCCACAGTTTGAAATTGATGCCCCATATTTCCATGATTTGGGTTTGGCACCAGACCATTTCCAAGCATCGCAAACCCATCTGTTATTGCAGTTGTCAAAATATGCATGTTTCCAGCTACTTTTTGCATCACAACTGCACTTTCTTCGTCCACTTTTTCCATTTGTTCCATTATTCTTTTTTTAGCTGAAAGTCTTCTCTTTGATACTCTAACATTTGGTTCCCCACAGATAATTTACGTTTTAGTTTATTCTGTTTGACATCCTTCAGTTTTCTGCAAGCAAATCTCTTCGGTGACAGATTGGTGTTGATGGCAGATTTTTTACTTCAGTACTGTCAGCACACTCCACAATGTTAAGAAGACTGGAAGGACTGACCTCTTGTGTGTTGCCACGAGTTGGTTCCATATCAGTTGTCTCAACCACATAGTGTTTCACAGAGTTCAAAAAATATATGAACTGCTCGCCCATGGCCACTTTTTCAGCCAGAGTCGACTGCTTGTCTATATTTAACTCTGATTTATTTCAGTTTTGAAGCAACCGTACCTTTTTCGATTTCTTCTGCCTTATGTGGGTAGTCTTTCCCAATAGCTTCGGCATCTTCATCTGTTTTTGGCAGCTGTGCTTTGTAAAGGTCAGTAATATCACTGTACTTTTTTTCACTGATTCCCAGTCAATGCTGTCCATTGCTTTGGCTGTTTTGTACTCAACTGCACCTTGCAAGAGCAGTTCAGCTTCATCATCTGTCCATTTGAAACTGCTGTCCTTCTTTGATTTCGCCATGTTGATCAGCGGCCTCTGTGTTCTGTGGCTCTGTTCCAGACCAGTATGACCCCTTGGACCAATATGACTCTGGAGTCATATTGGTCCAAGGGGTCATATTGGTCTGGAATAGCTCGACTATGCTCATTGAAAATATGCACCTGCGCAGATGTTTGCGTTTTCATCGTTTTCATGTAGACGGACTAGGCAATGTGAAAACGTTCGTGTAGACGGAAAACTTTTTATCCGTTTTTGTTAAAATGAAAATGCAAATTTTTGAAAACGTATTCGTGTAGACAGAGCCAGAGTTTCACAGTGAAAGGTTTTGTTGTTGGCATAAATCTCCACAGAATCACCTGACCTCTACTTTGTGCTATCAAAAAGAGACAAGACTAAGTCATGATATAAACAAGAATTCAAGCCATACTTTGGTGTTGTCATGGTACACAAGCCAAGTTGAGTGTACCCCCAACAGGTATTTAAAAAATACCAGTTTGGTATGATGAGGCAAATGATCAAATGCATTAGGTGGACTTCCTCATTGTAAAAGTTATGTGAATGCACTATATATAAATATATTTTGTTACTTGCCAACAGCTGCAACAGGAGTTGTAGGTCTATTCATGGCTCCACTTCCATATGAGAACAAACATTACTGCAAAAAGAATGGTGAGAAGCATCGTGATGCATATAGGAGCTGTGATGCATTGTGAAAGAGACTGAAATATCAGGAAATAAAGAATGAGCATCCAGAAACCTAAAGGTTAAAACACACAGCCAAAACTGACATTAACTACAGTCAAAAGTACACCAATATACAGCAATGTGAAATACAAAGTGCATATTTTGGGTATGAGTCATTTAGTCTGTTTACCACTTGTACATACCATGTGAAAGAATCTGAAACACTTGCAATAGAGTGCATTGCTGTCATATCTGAACTACATCAGTATGACCAGAAAAATGACTGTCACTACATGAATAATGTCATCAATCGCATTAAAAACGTCCTTCTGCCACACCCCCTTGTACTGTCTTTTAGATACGATTCATAAAGATATAGACTTAAATAAGATAACAACACATACATCGCAAGAAATCATGTTTTTCCCAGTTGCATGATCAATGATCACAAGGAACCAACATTACATCCCTAAAAGAAGTATATGTTTGAAGTGATGGCTGTGCAGCACAATTGTGCTCTTGATATGTTTTTGCCTTGTTGATGACACATGTTTCAAAGGAGTTTGAGCTATAGTGGAACTATAATGAAAGACACCACTGCAAAGAGCCAATGAATGGTATTGGAGAAACAGCAAAAAGTGCTCTTTTCAGAAAAGTAAAATCAAACATGTGCACCATAAATACACCTGAAGAGTTTCAAGAAAAGTAGGCAAATAAACTGCAATAATGTCCCTATTCTTGCCTTCTTTTGAGGTTGACGCTGAACCTGATGATAGTGTGGAAGCAACATCAATAGAAAGCTCATTGAAAGGTCGTAACGTGGTTCATCATATGACCAATGCAGGATTCCACTTCTTGAAGTTTGTCTATGTTTTAGTTGACAGCAAGCCATTCTTTGCACAGTATAACAGGATCCATTGATTTGTGTATGTAGTCAAGAAACGTGCAACTGTTTGAAATACACCACATGTGATGGTCATTACAGCAACAGCACAGAGGAGTGGTTGCGATTTCCTGTGTGTGGTAACTGGTTTCACTGCAGCTGTTTCTAGACTTTGTATAACTGTCTAATCATACTCTCGCTTTTATGTATGTTGCATGTCAGACTTGGAAGAGATTTGTTTACCTATTCTGAATCATGATTTACAATATGTGTCAAACTTGGTGAACTGTATGTTTGTTCACATACTCATTGCCAAATGCAAGCCTACAAATGAAAATATGATGTAAGGAATCTGTCGAAGCATAATGAAGAGAAACTCTTTATGAAACCCAACCCTTTTCTGAGACCACTAATAGACTATTATGCTGTGCTGTGCTGTGCTGTGCTGTGCTGTGCTGTGCTGTGCTGTGCTGTGCTGTGCTGTGCTGTGCTGTGCTGTGCTGTGCTGTGCTGTGCTGTGCTGTGCTGTCCCATAGCTGTCCCTTGAATTTGAATGTAATTTATTTGATTAAATATTGCAGAATATTGTTACAGCTTTACATATAAACTCTCTAGGTAAATTTCATACTATTAATTACGGATATTGTTGAAATTAATATTTCATGGTAATAAGCCCTAGATCATTATCAGTATTAGCGTACATATTAGCTACATCAAGTGTAACTAAGCATTCATATTCTTTTGGTTCTTTTGGTATCTCATTTAAAAATTCAAAGTCATATTTTACATAACTTTTCACCTTTGGTAAGAAGGGCCTTGGACCTCTACCGACAAAAACACTCAGTTTACTATAACACAACTGTTATTAGCTTATTAATCAATGACATCGACTTGCAGTTGATAAAGAGCAATATAATCCTCTATGCAGATGATACTGTGATATTCACATCAGACAAGAACAGTAAAGAAGTTCCCGAAAAGCTAAATAATGATCTTAAATATCTTGGTGGATTCTTTGTTGAAAATAACCTGGTAGTAAACCTCAAAAAATCCAAAACAGAATTTATGCTTTTCGGAAGCCATCAGAAGTTAGCAAAAGCCGATGAAATCAAGGTTAATATAAATAATCACAAGATTGTCAAATCAGATAGATACGAATACCTTGGGGTGCAACTTGATGACAACCTAAATATGTTGAGCCAATTTGAAAAAATGTATAAAAAAGTATCTTGAAGAATCAAGCTGCTTGCAAGAGTGCACATAAATATCAGCCCTACAACTGCTAAAACTATATACAAAATAATGATTCCACCTATATTCTTATACTGCAGCAACAGTACCATTGCAATCTCAGATTCACACAAATCTAAACTCGAAAAACTTCAAAATCGAGCAACGAAAAGTATCAATGGTCATTATGGCAAAATCAGCTGTCCATCCATTGATCTCTTACGAAATAAGCAATGTGCTATTGAGGTTTTCAAGTGTGTAAATGGTCTTGCGCCCATGATGTTAGAGAACCATTTCAAAAGACTGGACCATCAAAAGGACACTCGAGGCAACAAATCAACTCTTGTTGTCCCTCGCATAAGAACATAAATGGCCCAAAAAGCATTTAGCTATCCAGGTGGTAAAATATACAACAGATTGCCACCTGAATTGACAATGAGAACTCATTTGTGAGATTCAAGAAGGGATGTAAAGACTTTGATTTTAGTTTGTACGACACCTTTATATTGTAAAGGCCGATTTACACGTTGCGGTTTTCAACACGATTTCTTCCTACTCTATGTATCATTGGTTATGTCACAAGATCGGCCCGATTGATAATAAATCTGTTGCACTGCACAGATTCCACAAACAAAAATTATAATGAAGCATTTTTGCAAATTCTAAAAGCAACTAATGACAAAAGCTGCTTATTAAATGCATATATGTAGGATGTACAAAATATTTGGGTTGTTGATTTGACACCAAAAGGCTCAAATGCATTTACAGAATACTATCCTGCACGCTCGGGAAATCTTAGAATTGAGCTTAAATTCAGAGCAGCAGTTGCTGATGGTCCATACACAATTGTGTTTTATGGGTTAATGGACTCTACAAGTGAGATTGCTACAGATAAGTATGTAAAGAAGAACTGGTAATGAATGACACTAAAATTAATAGACTTTTAAGATTATATGGACCTACAAGGGTGAAATTTAAAGGCGTTTTTGGTAAAAACGAATTAAAACCTGTGAATATTTACCCCTATGCTCTTATAATAAATGAATCTACTTTTGGAACTCGGGGAACACATTGGGTTGCGGCATATTTTACTAGAAATGGACATTGTGAATACTTTGATTCTTATGGTCAATCTCCATTACCAGAAATCGATAGATTTCTACCAGATAAAGCAACTGGAAGAGGATATGCTAGAAACGCCATACAACTTCAACAGTTCAATTCTGATGTTTGCGGACAGTAATGTATTTATCTCATAGCAAATAAATGTGAGGGACATAGCCTAGCAAATATCTTGAAGATCTTTCATAAAACTGATAAACACTATAATGATTCATATGTTCTACACTATGTACACAATAAGTTCAATTGTTGAATTATATTGTTATTATATTTAAGACGAAGTGCTTTTATATAATGTATCTAGCATATGCAAGTGTATCATAATGTTCCAAAATGCGATGCTCAATCATCCATACTGTCATTGGGTGGCATTTTGTACAGAGGCATAAAACTACTACATCTAGCTGTGACTCTTCATTCAAATATACTGAAAAAAATAAGAAACCTCTGAGTAAAATCTTGCATAGAAGATATGATGACATAAAAAAGCAGTGTAAAGCTGGGATATAAATGTCGCTATAGTTCTTACATTTACATGTTGTCACTTCTTCTATTTTCCACATCCATGTCCCCTCCGTCTTGTTGTATTAGTACATAAATAAATGTTATGCAACCACGACAGCATGGACATTTCGGTGTATGTGTATGTTTTGAATTAACCATGATCCATTTCAAACTGCATGATAAATGTATATGCTGTTTGCATGTCTGACTTCTCAGCATATAATGCCAGGCATTGTGATTCTCCTCATCATCATCATCATTATAACAAAGTGGACATGACTTATATACATATCCTTTCTCAACTATTAAAGGTTTTACATATATTGCCATTCCAGTCATGATGTTTTCCTATTGTCCGCAATAGTTTTCTACCACTTCCCTCTGCTAATTATACTCGTAAACTAGCTTGTAATGGGCTTTCCCGTTTCTAGTTTATATTTTTTAATACTTTTCATATTGGGTATTAGCACAAACATTAGCAAATGCTTGAACTAGATGATATAAAAAGACTGGTTGTACCTATCGAACACCAGAAAGACAGGATCATTCAACCAATTCACTTACATATTACTCTACAATATACCTATACAATTGTATGAGACTGGTCGTACATGAAAAACTGGTCGAACGTGCATTCACTGAATGAAATACCAGATAGTGTAGCAAAATGCTTTCATAACTCTCTACAGCATTCTTATACATTTGTATAAGACTGGTCGTATATGTCGAACATGCATTACGCGTTTACATTCAAATTTGCAATGTATTGGCATCATGCTATTATATTTAAACAATGAACTACATGCTTAGTTTACCCTACGTAGTAAACGACATAAAGAAGCATCAGGATTGATTGGCACAAAAAGGGTATCAAAATGCCAAGACAGATGGAAGAGTGTAGCCAAATGAACACTGCCAATGGTTTATTAATCAGGCAGTACCAGACGGAACATATACTACAAGCTATAAACAGCTTTGCAAACCATCTGCGTCAAGAGTTGCGAGAAAGGGTGAAGGAGACAAATGTAAGTATCATTCTGTGTGTGTTTCCTTTACGCCTTTTTGCCTGTGTAGATATTTTTCCTTTATATTTTTAAAATGACCCATTACACTCTTTACATATCTTCACAGGAAAAGCTAAGTAGTATTGGGGTTCGAGGCAAGATAACAAGAATCCCAATACCGATGAGACAAAAGGAGTGTGCCGGGTACAAGCAAGGAATTCCTTGCTCTGTGCCCGGCACCCGCCCAGTACTGCGTGTATCGCCAAAAACAACATCACCATCGCCAGCACCTTCTTCACCAGAAAACCTACCAGATGCCAGGTAGGCAGTCTTTGTTAACATATATCTTCCATTTTTTCCTTATACACTTTTCTCAAACTGTATAAGACATTGTCTTATTCCATGTTTCTTTTTAGCTTGCAACCTGTCGTTGTGCTGCAAGACTGTGCTGGCACTGGTGGTGACAATGGCAGTGTTCATTTGCATGAATAGTCAAATAACAAGAGGTACTTACATTGCTTGCTCTTTTTCTTCCACTCCATACTATTTTTTCTCAAGTGTTTCCTTCCCTTATGTTTCTTCTGTCCAACTAAGTTACCTTTTCTCTTTCAGGAAACCGTCATTATTTATGCAAGCTGCGACAGCAGGATTATAGAAAACATCATAAATAAAGAGATAAGCCAAATTGTTGGCTGGTTTCAAGAAAATTTGTTGGTACTAAATCTAAGAAAAGATAAAATAGGATTTATTCTCTATGGAACTACCCAAAGATTGAAAGGCGTAGCGGCAGTAAAGAGAATAATCAATGGCACTGAATCTCTGTCCCTCTTGGAACATATTTTAGATTGGAACATGACAACAACGACCCGAGGGACACTCTCGATTTGTTACAATATAACCAGAGGTACGTTCGTACATTGCTTGCTCTTTCTCTTCATCTTCCTAGTATTTTTTCTCAATTGTTTCCTTCCTTTGTGTTTCTTCTTTCCAACTAAGTTACCTTTTTTCTTTCAGAATAATCACAGGAACTACAAACATTGAGGATTACCCTACTAATACAGTACCAACGTATGTACTTTCTTAGCTCATTGTTCTTGTTGTTCATTTTTCTTCTTGTATATACTCTCTCTCCTCACATTTATTATTCCTTACTATTCTATTTTAGATTGGAACACGGGAATGAAAACTATCTAGATATGGACACTTCTAGCTTTTTGCAATGTGTAACTTGTGACCCTCCCCTTAGTTCTAATCTCTCTTTTGCTGATTTTAACTGTTATCTTCCCAACCCTCCCCTGCAACTATGAGAACTTAACTTTCTAGATACTTAAATATTAAATAGTTTATTTTATTGTATATAGTTTATTTTGTTGGATATAGTTGTATATATATAGTTTAGTTACATTTTAGTTTAGTTGGATACAGTTTAATAGTTTAATTGTTACATAAGATTCTTAATTTACTATATTTTCGTTCATTCATACTGTTATTATTGACTATCTCTCAGTGTCATACTCTCTCAGGGGTATTCACCCCCCAGCAAACTCTATGACTTTTATAGATAAAACATTATATAAAGTAACAATAGAGTCGCTGTAAAATTCATATAGGAACCCAACAGAATTCTCTTGCTTTATCGTCAGTATTGAAGTTGAACTTTAACAATAAAAAAACCCAAAAATCTACTTTCCATCCATAATGCCATATTTCAATCTTGCACAAAACAGTTCAATTCAATGTTAAATGTCACGCGAGCTTTTGTAGGGTGCAGGAAACGACCCCCATTGGTTGAGAGAGACGAACAGATTACTGTGGCACCGTACCTAATTTTTGATATGCCAAACTGACAATTGAACTATTTTGTTAATTGATCTTTTAATTTAATAAGCTGCTTATGTATCCTAGTATTGATTAGTTTTAGTTAGTTAGCTCTTGAGTTTTGTTGAAGATAGATGTTACGTAGCAGAACCTAATTTTCATTCGTCGAACCTGCGATACATGGGACAGCCTTGGTCCATGTATAACCAAGAGCTACATTTGGCGCCCAGTGAGTTTTCTATCTGATGCTACGCAGCTGTTACGCTGGTATCCTGGTTTGCTGCCGCTTTTCCTCGATGCTGCATTGCCTGTTCGCTGTTCCGTGGTTTGCTCGCCGTTTCAAGCCCGAGGGCGTACCGACCGTACCCTTCTCAGCTAAGTGTTTTTCTTCTGTTTGACTTTCGGCGCTCCGCTTTTTGTTTTGCGGGGTGGGGTGTGTATTTGGTTTTACATATTGTTAGATTATCTTGCTGGTTACGTGTCAATATTACTGGATATGTCTGAAATCGAAGATTTGCAATTAGAACTCGATGCACTTCTTTGCCACCAAAGTATTGAAAAGTTACTAGAACTTTCCATTTTGCTCAAGGTTAAAGAAAGTATAGAAGATAAAAGTAGATCTCAACTGGTTAAAATAATTAGAAATGCTATTGAGGAAGCTATATCTAATCCAACAGAAGATTTTAATGTGGACACCTTCTTACGTGATACAATTTTGAATGTCAAAGGATCGCCTTCCTCCTTACTTAAATCTGAGGAACAGACCAGAGTTCAACAAGAAATTAGTTATCTTGAAAAGCAACTAGACGATTTGCGACTACTGCAACTAGAATCTGATAAAACAAGAAAAACCCTTTCCGAACAGTTGCGGGCTGCAAAGCAAAAAGTAACGGAGACAAGCATTTCTGATAGTATCGATTCTGCTAGCGCTAATCTAACTAATCCAGCGAAATCCGAAACTGTTAAGCCAGGATCTTCTGTCCTACTTAGAGACTTCAAAATTTCTGGTCAAATTGGTGAGCCTGGACAACATGATAAACTAACGTATGTATCGTTAATCCATCAAATAGATACTGGTTTAGACAGGGGCTATTCCGAAAAAGAAGTTTGTGATGCCATTATTAAATCAATATCCCCTCACAGTAGTTTGCGAAATTACATCTTAACGTTGCCACAACGCTCGCTCGGGAAATTACGATCAATTTTGCGTGTATTTTTCCAAGAAAAGACAGCTGCTGATCTTTTTCAGGCCATGGTTACGACTGTTCAAGAGCCTAAGGAAACCGCGCAACAGTTTCTACTCCGACTTTTAGATTCAAGAAATAGAGTGTCTTTCGCCTCTAAGGAAGAAAATGCTGAATCAGAATATAGCTCTCAATTAGTCGAAAAGTCATTTTTGAAAGCCTTCGAATCTGGACAGCGCGATGAGAACTTAGTTACTAATCTCCGGCCATTCCTTAGGAAAAGCGATATTACTGACGATGAGTTAATGAGAAGCGTAAATGACTTAGCAACGAAACAATCCGAGCGAAAAGCGAAGATTGGCGCTGCATCTGAGCGTACCAAAGCAGCGAAGGCGCAAGCTATTACTGTCGAAAATGAAAAACAGAATAAACAGAGCCCTAACATTCCTCGGGAAAACAGTAAGGTAGTCGAGTCTGAAACAAGTAAACTCTCAGCAGAAATTCAATACTTGAAAAGTCAATTAGCCGAAAGTAAGCAACAAGCTAACAATTCTGCTCGAGGCAACTTGGCACCTAGGTTTTCTAATAGAGCGCGCGGTCGGTGGCAGAACAGATACAGCGGACCGCCTCGTTATAGTCGTCTCGCATGTTGCCGTACTTGTCATTCAAATGGCACGACGGAACAGTGTGACCATTGCTTTCAATGCGGGGAGCATGGACATTTTCGTTCGCAGTGTCCTCACTTTAGGAATCAGGGAAACCTGCCACGGTTATTCCAGGGGGGCGTGGAGTAACCGATAACGATGCGAAGCCTCAATGTTGTAATTATTGTGGAACTATACAAAATGGATTGACTATTTGGACATGTAGCGGTTGTTGCCTTGTTAAGTATTGCGGTAAAGTATGCCAGCGGAAACATTGGTTACAGCATAAAGCTATTTGCACGGCAGTTCAAACTTTAAATAACGAGTCGCATAAAAATGCGGTACCACCGAATTTCGTAACGCACTTAACTCCAAAACAATCGTCTCAAATCGCAAAAATTGTTGGGAACCGATGTACAATTAATTGTAAACTAAATGGACTGTTTGTCGAAGCTTTATGGGACACGGGTGCCCAGGTTTCTATTATTTCGGAACAATTTCTTCGTAATCGTTTCCCCGGTATGAAGTTGAGAAACATCTCAGAACTTATCGATTGCGAATTAGATTTGACTGCAGCTAATGGTACGTCAATACCGTACACAGGATTTGTAGAGTTTACTTTTACATTGAAAAACAGACAGGACCCGATTCTTGTTCCGTTCCTAGTAACGACCAACGACATTTCAATGCCGCTTGTCGGGTATAACGTAATCGAGCTATGTATAAAGTCCGGACTAACTAGCCCTGAGTTAGCGTGTGTCTTCTCATCTTTGAGTCGTAACAATGTAAATACTTTGTATGATATTATTGAAGCTAACAATGATGCTGATTTGTGTACTGTTCGAACAAACAAGAAAAACGCTTTGATTAAACGTGGACAATGCTCTGAGATTTCGTGTAGGATTAATCATGGACCTATCGCTTCCGCAATTCCTGTTATTTTTGAGCCTGAAGAAACTCAAGAGTTACCACATGGTCTTGTTGTTTCAGAATCATTATTTTCATTAAAACCCGGAAAAACAAGCGTTATCAAATTCTTAGTCGAAAACACTACAAAACATGATATCGTTTTGCCAAAACGCACGGTTCTTGGTCGGATTCAGCTAGTACAATCCGTAACCCCAGTAGATGTGAAGTTGAAAGAGAAAGTTGCCAGTCCCGAACCTACTATAAACGCAAATGTCCATAGTGAGGTTGGTTTTGATAAAAATATTCCAAATCATGTCAAACAGATTAATCTAGATGGTCTTACGGAAACCCAGAAACAATCTGCTTTGAACTTGTTATGCGAGGAACAAAATTCATTTTCGAAAGATGATGATGATATTGGTACAGTCCCAAATCTAAAATTGAATATAAATCTGACAGATAACATTCCTGTGCAGAAAAATTACGTTGCTGTACCAAGACCGCTTTACCCCGAAGTAAAAGCGTATATCGAAGACCTTTTAAATAAAAATTTTATTTGTAAATCGGACTCTCCATACAGCTCTCCAGTAGTCTGTGTAAGAAAGAAAGACCAATCGTTGAGACTTTGTGTAGATTTTCGTGCTTTGAATCAAAAGACTATTCCGGATCGTCATCCGATTCCGCGGATTCAAGAAATGCTAGATAATTTGGGGGGAAACGCGTGGTTCTCGGTTTTAGACCAGGGTAAGGCATACCATCAAGGTTTCGTTAGTGAAAAGAGTCAACATCTTACAGCCTTTATTACCCCCTGGGGATTGTATGAATGGAAGAGGATTCCCTTTGGACTTCGCAATGCGCCGGGTGCATTCCAACGATTTATGGAAAATTGCTTAGGAGACTTACGAGATGAAATTTGTATTCCATATTTGGATGACGTAATCGTGTTCAGCAAAACTTTCGATGGACATTTGGCAAATCTCAGAAAAGTTTTACAACGCCTAAGAGAACATGGAGTAAAATTAAAGCCTCGGAAATGTAACATGTTTCGGAGAGAAGTTAACTTTCTAGGAAGAATCATCTCTCCCGAAGGATATAAATTAGATCCAGAGAGTATCAAGCCACTTTTGCATTTGCAACAATCGACCCCACAAACCGTAGGTGATGTTCGACGTTTACTTGGCCTCCTTGGGTATTATCGACGGTATATTAAAAATTTCTTATCGATTGCAAAACCATTGTATGATCTATTATCGAAGTCTGAAAAAAACAAATCAACGTGCAATCAAACATCGAAATCGAATAATCAGTTGCACTCTAAGAGTTCAGTTATTTGGAACGAAAAACACCAGCGTATCTTAGACACATTACTTGAACAGCTGATTTCTCCTCCGATTATGGCCTATCCTAACTTTTCAGATCCTTTTATACTCCATACGGATGCATCAGAAGTAGGATTAGGTGCAGTTCTGTATCAACGTCAAAACGGTTCATTAAGAGTTATTGCATATGGCTCTCGTACTTTATCGCCAGCAGAGAAAAGCTACTACCTTCACTCTGGGAAACTCGAATTTTTAGCGTTGAAATGGGCGATATGTGATCAGTTTCGTGACTATTTATATTACGCGCCATCTTTCACTGTATATACCGACAATAACCCATTAACGTACGTACTTTCATCCGCAAAATTAAATGCCACTGGTTTACGTTGGGTCAATGAGTTAGCTGATTTTAATTTTACCATAAAATATAGACCAGGTAAAGTAAATTGCGATGCCGATGCTCTTTCGCGCATTCCCGATTTCGAATCGTACATGATCACGTGTACTGAGGAAATGTTACCAAAAACTAGAACTGCAGTAACATCCGCTGTAAATATGCTCGCTACTGGTAAATCGAATTGGATTACGCCACTCACGATCGATCCAAATGTTTTGGCTATTGAAGATATGACTTCTCAGAAAGATTTATCATTCACAGTAAACGATTTAATTCAAGCCCAATTAAGTGATCCTGTTACAAGTCGCGTTATTCATTTTATGGACAACGGTAAAAAGCCTCTACCTAAAGATCTTTTGCATGAATCTCCTGCTGTAAAACGATTGCTACGCGATTGGCCTAAACGTGTACGTAAGGATGGTCTCTTAAAACGTAACATCGGTACTCTTTCACAAATCGTTTTACCTCAGAAATACCATCGCTTAGTCATTAAGGAGCTGCATGAAAACATGGGTCATCTTGGACCCGAACGCGTTTTGGACCTAGCTAGACAAAGATTTTTCTGGCCTCGTATGCACGCAGATATTGAACATTTTATACACCACGTTTGCACTTGCGTAAAACAGAAACGTCCGACATTTCATACGAGAGCTCTGTTACAGCCGATTATTACTACGTCTCCGTTCAAAATGATTTCTATCGACTTTTTGCATTTAGAGCGTAGCAAAGGAGGTTATGAATACATTTTAGTCATCGTCGATCATTTTACCCGTTTCGCTCAGACGTATGCAACTCTGAATAAGTCTGCTAAAACTGTTGCTTCCAAGTTATATAACGACTTCATTTTACGTTTTGGCTTTCCTACTAAGATCCATCACGATCAAGGGGCAGAATTTGAGAACAATCTTTTCGATCACCTTCAAAAACTTTGTGACATTAAATATTCGCGCACGACACCTTATCATCCGCAAGGTAACGGACAAGTAGAGCGTTTTAATCGTACTTTATTATCTATGCTTCGTACTTTACCAGAATCGTATAAAAGTCGTTGGCACGAGCATCTCAGTAAGGTCACTCACGCTTATAATTGCACGCGGAATGATTCTACCGGTTTTTCGCCATTTTATCTTTTGTTTGGATGACACCCTCGTTTACCTATCGATATGATTTTTAACATTGATCAACCTTCGTCTGCGCGTAGCTATAATGAATATGTACAACAATGGAAACGAGCCATGGAAGAAGCCTATAGCATTTCCAACCGTCGATCGATTGCCGCTGGAGAAAAGAATAAAGCTCGTTATGATTTGCACGCTAAGTCAATTGATCTCCATCCGAACGATCGGGTGCTCGTTCGAAATTTGTCGGAGAGGGGAGGACCCGGTAAATTACGGTCGTATTGGGAAAAGGAAATTCACCGCGTTATTCGACGTAAAGATAATTTTTCGCCCGTATACGAAATACAACGAGAAAACGGATCAGGTCCTATTAGAGTATTGCATAGGAATCTATTGTTGCCATGCAACGAATTGCCAATGGATACGGATGCTGCTCCGCAACAACCCATTTCGAAATGTCGAAGGCGCAATACGTACCATACACGATCTGCAACACGACTTTCTACTTCTCGTGCGACAGATAGTTCGATGTCTGACAGTGAATCAGAAGATGACATTTTTATTCCCGCGAATAATAATCGAATATTGGAAAGACCGACGGACTCATTAAGAAATGAGCCGGTACCAACGATTGATATACCAGACGTATCTGATAGTGGAGAAGCCGTGAACTGTGCAAATGATAGAGACCATGAGCCGACGAAACAATGCGAAATGCCTGATAGTGTCGCACACGAACGTTTAATCGAACAAACGTCGTCCGAGATACAAGAAACTAATCGTCCAGTCCGTAGTCGACAGCCACCAAATCGATTAGCTTATTATGCACCAGGTCAATCGTTATTGACTTCGAATGTCCATAATATTAATAGTGTTCCGCGTCTTCCAGTTCTTTCAACTATCTTTTCGTCGATACGTCGCTTTATACCATCCAGTCGTTCGCAGTCGTATCCAGTTGTTGTTCACACGGTATAAGAACCGAATAGTTCGCTTGATTATCAGAAGTACATTGTTATCGTTCCTGATTTTTCAATTCCATTTATATATATTCAGTTTTACATTTACTATATTCTCAGTATTCTTTTACATGAACAGCTTTCGTACATTCGTACGTACCGAAATAGCCTCGCCTATTTCCCGATCGATTTTTACAATCGATATTCGCAAGTCACGTCGTTACGATTCTTCAGAAAAAAGACAATGTTATTACTACTGAAGGAATCACTATGGAATTGAAACAATTTATACCAACTGGAAAGTCATTGAACACAGATAATAACTCTTATTTTGTTATTCTCTTTCGCTATTGGTATTTACACTTGTTGGAAGTCAATGAAGATTGAAGAACGTTTTCTCACCGCTTCCATTGATCCTCAAGGATGTCAGGGACGACATTTTCTTTAGAGGGGGAGTATGTAGGGTGCAGGAAACGACCCCCATTGGTTGAGAGAGACGAACAGATTACTGTGGCACCGTACCTAATTTTTGATATGCCAAACTGACAATTGAACTATTTTGTTAATTGATCTTTTAATTTAATAAGCTGCTTATGTATCCTAGTATTGATTAGTTTTAGTTAGTTAGCTCTTGAGTTTTGTTGAAGATAGATGTTACGTAGCAGAACCTAATTTTCATTCGTCGAACCTGCGATACATGGGACAGCCTTGGTCCATGTATAACCAAGAGCTACACTTTCCCTATATCCCATCTATTGTTCTTACGACTACACTGTCTCTTCTTGTAACGTCAATACTACCCCACATTAGCATAATAACATACATACTTCATCGTTCATACAGCAACATAGGCAGGAATACTAAATGTGGGGGTAGGGCCTCTACAAACAACTTACCTTATTCTCAAAGTCAACCAAGTTCATTACACACTATTTACACTTATTACAATCAAACTCAACACCCTCTATTCAGTCAACCAAACTTCTACACCATAATACATCCATTATGAGCCTCTATTCCACGATATGAGCCCTTATTCCATGCAGAGCCAGCGCTGCAGGTGGGGGGGGGGAGCAATCCATCATCAATCCCTATCATACATCTACCTATCCAATCTCCTTCTACCCATTCATACATTATACACCCAGTCACATTACGTCATATAATGTGCCCAAATTAAACCAATCTCATTGGACACTTTGTCACGTGATCTTTTCCTTGAATCTCATTGGATAATCAACCAACTACTGCAATCTGATTGGTCAGTGGGCCCAAACGACCATTTTATACCTACTCACATCACCTGCAAGTCCCAGCTCACTTGTTTTTCTTTTGGCAGCATTTCCTCCCTGGTATACATCAAAATCATACAGCATTCCATTCACTCCTGTCCTGCACCATATTTTGAATCCCCAGGGATGTGGCTTCCCTCTCATATACTGTTTAATTCTACTAAAATTGCCTTTGTAGGATACCATCATTTCATCACTTGAATGTGTCTCTTCCACTGTAATCTTCAAGCAAGTAGAACGCAGCATTGCTAACCAAGGAAGGATTTTCCACAAATTATTTGCATTTTTGTTACATCATCAACTCCCAAGTTATCAACAAAATGAGTTAGGGTTAGCAGTGACTGAAATCTGTTCCTACTCAGTATATCAGCTACAGGACCATACCGAGTTTCATTTTCCCAGTAGACACAAGTTCCAGGCATACAAACAATTCCCATGTGGAAGAACATACCAAATACTTGCTCCATGTCCTTGGTAGTGGTTGTGATAGACTTACCATTCTTTTGAGCACTGTACAAGTTTGTATTATCTACAGCATGTTGTACCATTTCATCACTACTAAATTTCTTAAAGTATTGCAATGGTGTTCCCACAAACCCATCAGCTGGAGGGGGTACTTGCTCACCTTCAAAAACTAGTGTTTCCCTTTCATATTCTTTCTTGTACCAATGGTATATCATCTTCTGATGCACTTTTTGTTTATGTGTGACAAAATCCTCTTGAGCTTCTTCATTTGAAGTCTGTACTTCATCATTTTCTAAAGCAACATGTGGAACTTTACTTGGTTCTTCTGGTGTGATAGAGACTGGTTTTGTTGCTTTTAGCTTATCTTCATTTATAGCCATATCATCATCACTACAGAAGGTATCACTAACTTCTGGCTCAAAGTTGTCATCACTTTCATCATCTTCACAGCCAAATTCATTTTCACTGTCATCTCCACTCAGTATGAATTCAAGGGCATCTTTGAGTCCTTTAAATCTTGACTTGCCTCTCTCAGCCATGCTATTATCAATAAAATCACCTGCTCTGTTACCATTAATAATATAACAAACAAGATTGTTATAACTAAAGTAAAATTCACAGAAAAAATCTATATGTTCCTATCAACTTTGTATTAAATAGGTCATTATATGAAGTAGATTGTATTTTTAAACAGCAATAGCATCAGTTTGTCTTCGTCTGCTTGGCTAGACAGCAAAAAATCAATTCTACTTTTGTTACCACTAAGAAGCAAGTCTGAAGGAAATGAATGATTCTACGATGGCCTAAGCCCAAAGTGACATATATGTAACAAGCTTCTAGAGGAGATGCTTCCTAGGAAGCAAAGTGGTTTCTACAAACAATATAGTACCCTGTGTATTTTGTATCATCCAGTTATTACGTACACACTACAATCATGTACAATTTTTAACGGAAGTATCCCAAACTATATCCACTTCTTCTAGGACTTAGACAACAGATCACTATAGCTGGAGTTAGGTGATTGTGATTGGATCTCCTGAGTAACAGTCATCAAATTGTGGTTGTTGTGTGACAGTGATGTCACCGTGGGTTCTTGTGGTAGACAAGTAACTTAAAATTTCCAGAAAAAATATTTGCAACTGTTGCAAAAGTATGTGACATATATGTAACCTGGGGTCTCAGAGGGTTAAGGAAGCCCTTGTAGTCTTCCCAGGTATGGTTTCAATAGCCAACTTTGCAGACCAAAACTGTCAGTGGAGACAATAATGTATGGAAGTTTGTACCCATTTGCTTCTCTGGCATTTGCCAAATTCAATTTCTACTGGATAATGGCTTTTCCAATAGCAGAAATATTAACTATACTCGAAAAATGTCCCTTCGCACAAATAAATTCAACTAGCAGAAAACGGTCTTAGTAGAGTAAGTACGGCAACAGTCCATCCTAATACGCCAAGAAGAGTCTCAGTCTGTGAATGAGCAAATAACTCATTGAAAGACAAATTTTAGTAAAATACAACAGGACAGCCCCAAGAAACAATCCAAGAAGGGTTTCAACATCTTGGCACAGATAGGGTCATCTGGATTCATGTATGATTTCTTTGTGTATGCAGGGAATCAGAAAGAGGTAGTACATGAAGACCAAGAAATCAACTAGCTTAAAAAATCTACATAGGATGTAACAGAACTGTGCAAGTATCTCAAACCATACATTAGTCACAAAGTATACTTTGACAACTGGTTCACCAAAGTAGATCTAATGTTATATCTGATAAATAGAGGCATTCTGGCTTGTAGACACTTTCACTTCAATTTCCGTGACTTTAACATGGCAGCCCTTGTCATACATTCAGAGCTCTCATGTTGAAAACCTGAATATGAGTGAGATTTACCTTGTGTCGTGGGCCAAAAAAGTCCGAGCAGCTGCACAGCTCTATCAATCATTTGGGCCCTTGCAGCATCTACAGTCAGGTCAAGCCTTGCCTGCTACAGGTACAACCTCTCTCCAGTCGAGTCGTCGGCAACTAAACCAGCAATCCCACCAGACTTGCTTTGTGAGGAGAGTAAATAAATACTATGTGGCACTGAAACCACTACCACTTAAAGGACGGGGTCCATGTGGGACATCACTGCCCATTAACATAGAGATGGTGTCTCAATAAAAACACCCGGAAGAAAGCAAAGGCAAACCAGCCATTTACATAGAGATGGTGTCTCGATAAAAACACCCAGAAGAAAGAAAAGGCAAACTACCTCCGTATTCTGCCTAGTCAAATCATGCAAGTCAATATTTCTAGTTGTGAATGGGACTACTCAGAACTTGAGTAATGCCTTGCCCAGTAGGGTGACCCATGCACGGCAGGTGGGCCCAGACCATTATCCAATGACTGCTTTGAATAAGTGAATGAAGTTGGAGGTGCAACATGGAATGTTCACATGGTATATCAGTCCAGAAAACTTAAAAGAGCAGCTATGAGATACAATATAACCATATTAGGAGTTAGCGAGACAAGATGGAAAGGAACAGGCAAGATAATAGCTGGTAATCAAACATTTATATATTCAGGTGGAGAGCTACATGAATGAGGGGCTGGTATGTTGATAGATGAAACAACATCAAAGTCTATAATGGGATACTGGGCACTATCAGATATTGTTCTATTAGTGAGCTTTAGAGGCAAACCTGTTTATATATCTGTAATCCAAGTATATGCACCACCTACAGATGCAGACACTGATGAAATTGACAGTTTCTATGACAAAGTAGAAGCAGCTATGTCACAATGTACATCACAGGATGTCATTCTTGTTATAGGAGACTTGAATGCGAAAGTAGGAGAATGCAAAGAGGCGGATATTGTTGGTCCACATGGTTCAGGTGCTTAAAATGATTGTGGAGGGATGTTAGTTGATTGGTGCAAAGAGAATGACATGGTGATAACAAATACCAGACGTATGAATCACAACCAAATGAAATATACATGGATCAGTCCAAATTCAAACACCCATAATCAAATTGAGTACATTATGATCAATAAACAATCGTGTAATGCTAGAAAAAGAGTAACAGTTACCCAGGAGCAGATATCAATAGTAACCATACTCTAGTTATAGCAAAAAGTCTGATTAGAATGCGTAAGCTACAAGTAGCTAAACAAGAGGCAAAATATCAGCTTAGGAAACTGCGCAAAGATATTAGTGTAAGAAAGGAATTTCAGTTGAAAGTATCAAACAGGTTTGAAAAATTACAAATATTTCACACAGAAGATTTTGAGGAAGAATGGAGAGCTTCCGATGAGGTATTGAAGATAAGTGCAGAAGAAATGATACCTAAAATCAAGCCTAAACAGAAACAGAAATGAATGACTGATTCTATTCTTGATATGGTGGAAGAGTGAAGAAAGCTAGAAGGAAAAGATGCATCAAAATACAAAGAACTGGACATTGCAATAAAAGGAGAAATGTAAAGAGGACAAAGAAGTGTGGTAGAACAAGCAATATGATGAAATAGAGAAAGAAATCTATAGAAATCCATTAGCAGCACACAACAAAGTAAAAGAACTAAGAGGGAAAATGTATAAGTCATCACGTGGGTGTTTGAAATCAGAAGTATTTAGCACAATGAAGATGATACTTGATAGTTTGTTAATTTGTGGTTTTTGTTGATAAACATCATGACTATTCTATTGTAGTGAATAATAGCAGGTTATGAAAAGAACAACTGGTTGAGTTGTTCTTGAGCCCATATCTATATGCTGAGAGCATAGCCGCCAACTGTTTGATTGGCTGAGAGCTCTGACAAAGTCTAGTTTCTCCCAAACCTACTTGACCAATCATTAAGCAGGATTGTGACTACACATGAGCTCCACAGCTACATTTAGGCCTATTTTCGGCGTTCTGGCATGTTTTCACCACCCTTCCTTCAAACATTGCACGCCCGAGGAGTGTGATTTTATTGCTGATTTTTTGTCCGTCTCGTCTTCATACATTGCCATTTAACCTATATTGGCCCCACCATGCGATCTCAAATGGGAAGATAATGAGTGCAGTTTCATTACACTGGACGGACAGCATATGATAGAAAAGGACATAACAGCCTTGCGAGTTCAGGTTCTAAATCAGTAGTTTGAAAGGTACTACTTTTATCTTCAATAAAGTTATATCTAATATCATTAATATTGTCAATCATTCAGCAAAGTCTTATCAACGTGTTGACTATGTATTAGTAAGCCAAGAGGATGTCGATGTAGACACTACTCTGAGCATCATGGCAGTTTTTGAAGTGAGTTCTCGCATGCTGATTTGCCAAGCAAGCATGCATGCATTCGTTACATAGGCACTTATTGGACGTGCAGAGTGCATATTCTGTGATACAACATAGAAATTCTCGTGCAGTCATAACTACTTTGCGTGCAGATGGCTTTCGATAGCAGTAATCAAATACGTACTGCTGCCTTGTTTCTCAGTGTGGTCCGGACAAGAGCAAGGCCTACTTAAAAACACACTTGTCTTATCAGGGATATGACTGATGTCCTGTTACAATGACTATTGATTAGGTGACTATTGTACACTTTTAGGATGTGTACATATGGCTGAAGTTGGCTTCCTATTTCAACTGCCTATGACATTGCTCGTTATTAAAATAAGTCGTAAATAATGAAGGATGTTCATTTGCATATAGCTAGTGGAAACGGTTTCTGTAGACATGACAATCTTTTCATTTTGAGACATTTGGAGAACTTTGGGCAGAGTTTCCTTTCCCTCTATCTTGGATCTCTTTTAAGACTTCAAGTAATCAGTTACAATGAGGGACCCCTGTAAGTTTATTTTTTGTATAGTAGTAGGGCATTTATTGGTGTACTAGTAGCTTTTAAAACAGCTGTTTTTGAATAAGTCCACTTTGGACTTTATGGTCGAGGAATCATACCCCAGCTAAATATCTCTTGCTGAAGTTTCATTGTCATCTCTGCAATTGTTGTTTCATCTCTATCCAGACTATCAGGAACTGCTTCAAGATCTTCAAACTCTTCATCACTTTCATATTGATAGGGATCTTCACTAACTGTGCTCTGTTCTGGATGAAGGATTGATTGTGAAGCTGATGCAGACAAGGTCTTTACAGCATTAGTCAAGTCAACTTTGCAGATAGACCAGATACCCTTGCAACATGGAAAGCATGTTAAATGAGATGAGTGTCCACAACCAGGAAGAACTTTCATATCACTTGATGCTTGACAACGGTTTGGAAGGTCACATTTCCTGATAAAGCAAAGAAGTGGTTTGATATAGATGCTTAGAAGATACTAGAACATTTGGTTTTAAAATTGATAAAATACTCACAAAAAGCATATATGCTATATCAGAAATATACATATGTACATATATATATATATATATATATATATATATATATATATATATATATATATATATATATATATATATATATACATATATATATATATATATATATATATATATATATATATATATATATATATATTTATATATATTAAAACTTGTTAGAACATACTTTGTTGGGTCTGGTCTTTTCCATTGAATTGACAACCAAGAGGCAACAACTTGGAAGTTATTATATTGCCTTTTCCATAGAGATGGGGTAGCACCCAGTATTTGATATATTTTGGTTTATGTTTTGGCCTGGGACACTTGTGGCACTTCCTGGGTTTTCCTTGATCTCTTGCAATCTTTTGCAAATAAACTGTGCAGCACTCAGCTTCAAATCCTCCAGTTTGTCCCTGGAAAATGAATATTTTCTTGGCATGTTGAATACTGATTCAAAACAAGATTCCTCGCTTTACATTTCATCCAATGCTTTTGCTTTTCTCTGGAGCAAATCACTCCTGTCATTCTCTCTGGTTTGGCCTTGTAAAAGTGAATGAAAAGTCTCCACAGGATACTTGTCAAATGCATTTAGCTGCTACATGATGGTTTGAAAGAGTGGATGGTCATTCTTCTTCCAAAATAGAGAATTGCTCAGCCAAACCAGTGGTGCTTTGTTATAGTGATGCCTCTTGTAGCAGAAAAACATTGTCCAAACTCGAAGAAGAGCATCTATATACAACATTGTTTTGCCACTTTTGAAGACAATTGAATACATGGACAGCACTGTAGGGAGATACTTATCAAGGATGTTAATGAATGTAAGATACTGGATGTCTTTGCACTGGGAAAAGGAAATCAATGCTTGATCCCGTATCAAAGTCCATCCTCCATACATTGTTTCTAAGACCAATGTCACCCTCCACGCTTGTGGTGTGTTGGCAAGCTTTTTGTGTTTTCCAAACACCCACTTGTAGAAAAATTGAAAGAGGGCAATAGTGAGGCAGCAGACACATTCTCTTGCATTCACCTGCACATGAAGTGGACCGATGAAAGGCACGATATGTTGCAGCAATGCTGGTGAATTTCTAGGAACATTAAAGTGTAGTTGCTGCATGTAGAACTGTGCAGGCCAATCTCCTGGCTGTGGACAAATGAAATTCTCCAGATAAACTCCAAGGCCTTTTTCAACAGCATGGGCTACAGCTTGACACAAATTTTCAAAACTCTTTACAGGTAGTTTAAGCTCATCTATTAACCTGCAATCCGTCATTGTCCTTAGTTCATTTGATTTGTCTGCCTGGTAATCATGCTCTCATATGCGTATCCTTTCCATTTCATGGTCAAAAACTGCAGCATGAATCTAGGAAGCATAGTTGAAGCATATGAAGTGGAAAGTTTACAAAATGATGTCTCAAGGAAACTCACTAGCAAATCAGAACTGACACCATCTGGGTTTTTGACAGCATTTTTTGTTTTTGCTGGAATCCCTGGAATCCCTGGAATCCCTTTGAAGCATTTCAGTAAAAGTGTGGCCATTGTTCTTGCAGCTGATGTTTCTTGGCTTTTTGGGCGACACTTTGTGTGGATGTTAGTATAGTCATCATTCATTAAGACTAGTAAATCTTTATTTCTTAGTGAATCATTGATGAATGTAGCAATTGATTTGTCATTGCTTTTAGCTGGTTTAGAAAGCTCACGTCACTGTGTTGTTTTAGACATTGCTATGCCACTTTTGTTGAGAATGGTCAATCCAGCTTCATTGATACCCTGTCCAACAACCTGGCTAGGTAGTACCTTTTGTTTGCAACTGGCCTTTTGAGACTGACCATACATCAGCATATGAATACTTGTCACACATTTCTTTTCAGGTTGGTCTTGCTTGCTTTTGGAGTGACAGCAATTTGATATAGTATGCATCAAGGCTGACAAGAGCTTATTTGCACCAGCATCTTGGCAACTTCTTTTCATTGATTCTGGATCAAATGGAGGTACATCCCCTGACCTACATTTTGTTTGTAGAAAGGTTCTACATTTCTCACCTTCATCTTGTAAGTCAAGCTGGTTATCAATCATATCTGTTACTTTTGGTAGTAGGCTACTTGAAATATATATGTATTCATTTCCAACTTCTATATGACCAATTCCATCTAGATGCAGGAGAGACAGAGACTTGGCTGGTACATATTGAGCAAGATGTTTTGGAATCAGACAATACTTCTCCCCAGAAACGTCTGTTTCTTCAAACATCATCTGAGAGTTATGTGGCTCACATGTTTCAGACAGCTGGTCATTTTTTGAATTGCAGAAGTTGATTTCTGAATTTTGGGAAGCATGAGTATTGATTTCTGGATTGGAGACTTGGTCACTATCACTTGTCTCAGCATAATCAGTCAATAATTTTTTAAACTGGAAGTAGAATGTGAGATTTAGACAGTAACCTCTCAGCAAATTTATAGGAAAATGAGCCAAATACAGTTTCATTTGCCCTTTTCAGGTTGAATTTATGGTCATAAAGGGGTTGTTCTGTAGTATAGGAATCAAGGAAGGGGCCAGGGTTTCCCAGAGTGCTAAGTTCTAGACAGTTATATGTTGCGATGTATTTTCACACACTTGGAAATAAAAATAAATAAGTAAAATGAAAAAAGGTGCTGTATATTTTACTGTAACAAAAGAAGTTTTTCCCTGAAATGGAAATAGTCTTTTAGTTTGAACATTGAAGATCCAGAAATAAGGAACGTTTGGAACTAGGCCTTGAGCTAGGTTCCTTAGAAAATAAAAAGCATGCATCTAACACCAATAACAATGACCATTCATACAGTGCCCTTTGAGACGATATTTACAGATGTATCTAGTGGCCCTGTTGTGTTTGGTCATAAAACCAAAATTTTATTAAGCTTTGAAGTATGGAAAATGCTGAAAAAGTTCAACAATTTTCCAACACACAAGAGTTTTCTGAGAGAAAATAAACTTCCCGCATTACGTTAAGATTGAATAGTTAATACCTCAAACTGTGCAGAAATGAATGTACTTTAAAAAAACGCCACTTATAGTCGCCTTTTTAAAAGAGGGAAGATGCTGGAAGTTGTTTGGCAGCTTTACCGTATATTCTTGTTTGATAGGACATGTCAATAAACAGTCGGTGCAGACTAGGCCATGTTTGGAATTATTGTATACGAATGCTTTGAAGAAAACATTTGCAGGTCCACGTTTATCTTTCAAATTGAGTAAAACTGCAGAAGAACAATTCCATTTGAAATGAAGAATATTTGTGCATGATTTCTTTTTTCCTCTAGGCATTCCGAGTTTGTTTTGATAACGCGAACTATTACCTAAATGTTACGAAAACGCCCTCTCCTAAAATTTTCCTGCCGTTTTTAAATGATGTTTTCGTCTCCAGTCCTAGACTGCGCAATTGTAGTCGTCAGTTTCATTGTGCAATACATTTAAAAAGTGTTGAAGGCATGGCAGAATGAAAGCAGATCTTTGACAATGACTGATTGAATGGAATCAACTATTTATTTTGATACTCCTGAGATAAAGAAGGTAGTATTGAGAACTTGATAAAGAACAGTGCTCATAGAGGAATAGGAAGTGGCTTTGCCCAAAGAAAGATTGTGACTTGATTTATGAATGATATTTGTCGTCATCTGCATGCACTGCACATCCGAATCCCAGTACAGAAACTGATTTTGGGACATAGTGAATATAGGTATGTGACCTAATTTAAATGAAGTAACAAGCTTTTCAGTAGTGCTTTCACCATTTTACTCAAAGCACTGCTTTAGAGACATTTAGGTAATGCTATTTTCTCAGGAACTAGCCAACATCTCGGTGTGGATTTGAAGCGTAAGCCTGGTTTCCATATAAGTGCTAGGATCGCTGTCAACACAATGATCGCACAACTGTATGACCAACATCTCACAGTGATCCTTGCATCATTTGGTTTCCATATGATCGCAGGGATCGCACAAAATTGAAACCAATATGCAACAGTGATCCTTTTGTCATGCGGTTTACTAGCCACTGTGCACTGTGAGTGCACACTTTAAATATTGGCGCCAAATAGCACAATTATCAAAACGGTGGATGAATACGAGGAAGATATTGACGGATTTCTGCTACAAGCTACTTGCTTTGTATTACTGTAATTGCTTAAGAAAGTAGAAGACCATCAAATCGAAAGGAAGCATAGATTCTGGGTAAGACAGGTTTTGCAAATAAGAACAGATTTGGGTACATTTCATACGCAGATATTTCTAAACGTATGATAAAACCTCGTTTAACAGTTACTTTCCGGAATTGCATTAAATCTCAGGTCATTAGGGATTTCACACAGATCAGTGGGTTTTCCCAATAGCTTGATTGGATTACTAATAATTTTGAGTCCCATGCTGGTGAATAGACAGAGGCTTATCACTTGACAGGGAGGTCTTGATTGACAGGGAGGTCTTGATTGTCGGAATTCGTGACATTCGGTTTCCATTACAAAAATCTGTCGACGCAAGGAGCGCTGAGATAGAGCATTTTCTATCTTGATCGCAGGGATCGCTGTTGACAGACGGATTGCTCGCAAATGTGAACAGGCAGTTTCCATTAAGACACAAGGATTGCTGGTCACAAAATTGTGCGATCCTTGCATCGCCAGTGATCCTAGCGATCATATGGAAACCAGGCTTTAGTCTTAGTGCTGGCAAATCCGAATTCCTGATCGTGGATCACTAAAAGCAACTTAGTAGTATCCAGCAACCAGTGCAACTAAAGATAGAAGAGTATTCGATAAGAAGGATTCAGAAAGTAGAATACTTTGGGCTATCCATTGATGAAAATTTACCTTGGACTGAACAATACAAAGTCTGAAGGACAAAAGTAAAAATGGGCTATCCTCAATGTGCAAACTATCAAATAGTTTACCTAAAATCAAGCAAGAACTAGTCTACAGAGCCCTTGTTGAATCTCATCTTAGATATAGAAATGAACTATGGGGTAGCTTATTTAATAGTCATAATAAATCAATATCAACATAATATCAACATTCGCAAAGCAGAACCTAGAATTTGTCAAAAGAAGTTTTCACTATTCTGCTGCTAAATTGTGGGATGAGATAGTCACACAATGTCCGAGTTCAAATGAAAACTAAAAGCGTACTTGCTACACTAACAAATAGCAACTTCCCAAAAGCACGGTCTCTAGGAGGAGCAGCATTTATTTACTTTTGAGTCTTATATAGTAGTTTTCATTGTTTACGTTTTGCTTTAGCATGCTTATGTATTTTACTTTATATCACTATGTATTATAGCTGATATATTGTAGCATGCTTATGTATTTTAGTCTACATCAATATATATTCTCGCTGATAGAGAGCCATGGATAAGTATTGAAAAAATGAAAGGAAAAAAGTCTCAATGGTTAGATGGGTCCTGTTCCCTTCCCATTTGAGAATGCACGGCGGTGCCAATATAGGTTAAATGGCAATGTATGAAGACCAGTTGAACAAAAAATCAGCGATAAAATCGAACTCCCCAAGCATGCAATGTTTTCTGTAGGAAGGGTGGTAAAAACATGCCAAAACACCGAAAATAGGCCTAACCTTAGCTGTGGAGCTCACGTGTAGTCACAATCCTGCTTAATGATTGGTCACTTAGGTTTGGGAGAAAATAGACTTTGTCAGAGCCCTCAGCCAATCAAACATTTGGCGGCTATGCTTATGCTGAGCACTGGTGTTGCAATAGGAATGTATAGACCTTTTAAGCTTCATATTACATAGATATGATGTATATATAAGAGTTATGTATGTACAGTATCATTTGCTATTATCATGTTGACTTAACGGCAGCAGCAGTATTAGGTTATCAAGATATGTATTAGCATTGCAATTCTTTGCACAGCATATACAATCGCTGCAGAGCTGATTCCACTGGTAAGTTGCTTGTCTTCTTAACCTTGTTCAACCCAATTTATAGAATATCATTGACCAAATGATCAAGATAAAGAGACATGATGAAGATATGGAGTTTGAATGAAAATTTGCTTATTGATTACAGCTGAGTGTTACATTATTTATATTGCCGTTTCTTGTCCTCGTTCAACTGGTCTTCATACATTGCCGTTTCATGTCTTGCTATAAGACAAAGAATCTCCAGTCCATTCACATACAGAAACTGTAGACATTACGCCGAAAGAAACAAGTCTTCCACTTAAAACAGCTAGTCCTTCCGACGGGATACTTCCAAGTACAGGAGCTAGTCTGTCCAATGAGTGTCCAGCATGTGTGCCTTCTCCTTCCCTTACCTTTTCTAATCCACCATCATCATACACCTGTGAACTTTCTCCGCCATCATCAACTACTTTCGCTTCTCCACCACAAAATGATAGTGTCTTGAGGAAAATCACTTCTAACCAACCTTCCTCACCTATATCATCAGTGGATGTTCCACAAAACAACCACCTCTGCATGATGTACCACTACACATAAAGGACTACATCCTGCTCAGTCTGTGATGGCCATCTCTTCAAACTACCTGCATTAACATCGAAGGCAACTTGTAGCACAGCTGCTTCTTCTGCTTCTTCTTCATCTTCCCAGGTTGTGCGCACTAACAACCGAAATCATCAAGTTTCCCAGAATACCAAAGCTACACTGATCTCTATCTGTACATTAAGTATTAATCTCCCTTCTTTTCAAACCTCTTCTGTTCATTCTTCTACTGCTTCGACTACTGCAGTTGTAACAACATCTCTCACAAGTGAACAAAGTTCCAAGTCGTCCATTGTTCCTGTGCAAATCATTAAGATACTTGTTTTACAGCAAGATAAAGATAAAACATAGGCCTCGTGTAGGAGCAAACAGCACCAATTTCCATCTGTGGATTTTGCCTCAGCACATATATTGGTGTTGAAAGTGGTGATTTGATAGCATGATAGCAGAGGACATTAGGATATTTGGGATACTCAAACATTACCTTCTGATCAAATCACAAGTTCTTTCCGTTTTAGACAGAACTTTTTTTAAAATGCTTCATATAGACAGTACATTTGTTGGAAAAATTATAAATTTCGTAATATGTCATTAGTATTTAAGTATTAATTAATTTCCTAATGTAAGCTTTATATTCTGCCTTTTCTAAAGTTCAAAAAGTCATTAAAAATGATTCCTATAGAGAAGATATGCTAACAAACATTTTTAGGTACATAATGCTTTTCTGTGTTATAAAGTAGTTCATATTTCACGTTGAAGTTAGTCTTATGGACTCATGGGATGTTCCCTGACACTTCTTATGGAACGAAGGATATGTGCATTTAAATTATTTCTGATACATGAAGAAGGACTTGAGTTCCATACAATTGACTTAAAGCCTTGCCTGGCTTTGTTTATCCATACGATATTGTTGGTACATCTTGTGATTATCCTTAGTTGCACATTATGAGCTATGATTTTGAAGATTGAAACTATTTCTATACACTACATATAGAGTAGAGAGGTACCACAAATAGTAATATATTTGATTAAAATCTGGAATTGCAACTGAGATCATTATAATACCTGCCTTGTCCTTACTTTCTTTTGTCGTCCATGCAGTTTTATTTATTGATAGAATCTTTCCCAATGAGGTGTGACCAACATAGATACTAGTACCGTAGCAAGTCTGCAAACTTGGAAGATATTTAATCATGTTTATGGCTACTTCTGTACTAGCATATGTTAAAGATATAGCATTTTCAATTACATTATCTGCTGGCAACAGCACATCCTTTTTTCATACATTTCCCTTCAGATACAATGCACCAACTGATTGCATCAGAAAGGATCGAAATTGGAGCATTGTTTATTCTGAGTACACATTGCAAATGAAAGTTAAGTTCCTATCATTATTTTAAAGCCTTACAGGATGAGAAATAAATACTGAGAACTTGAAGTGCTAATCTATGCATCATTTGCATTTTAGACATCTAAAAGTCATAAAGGGTTGATTGTGGTACTGGTTATGGTGAAACATACATGAAAGACTGTACATATAAAAAGCTAGGAACGCAAATCCTTTAATTGCCATCAGCGTTCACAACGGACTTGGATGTTATTTTACTATTATAGTATCATAATTCTTTGAACTGCTACTTGTTTGGAAGCATTAGTTTTCTTGCATGTGATGATTTATTCGAAAACATTGTGAGGTGTGATAAGTTGTCTGTTTCTTACATGTATATGGAAAATGATTATACTGGCGTGTACTTGGAAATTTGTGGCCATGCCAACCAAAACGACACTGAAATATGTTCGTAAAGTTATTGTTTGCAAGAATATTTAAATGCATGTTGACTCAAAATACAAGGTATTGACTTGAAAATTGTCCTAGACAAAGGATACTGTCCTACCTTGTCAAAGAGGGGCAGGGTGAGACTTCCAGGACATACATAGTTTTTGGTCATGTACAGTGCTTTTCAATACCACGTTAAGGCACTAAGTACCTTTTACAACATTTTTTACAACATGAGCTTGTTATAGCTAAATCACCTTAAAGTGTAAACTGGAGAGGGTACAAGGACATTCCAACAATTGTTCAAGGTCAAAAGTGGTGTCTTGTTACCATGACCACCAATAGTGGCTCCCCAAGACTGAGAAAATGATGATTCAGCTCTAAAATACAGAATATAAGTGCTATTGTTCTCAAAGTTTTACCATGGACAGATGAAGACTTTCTCGAATGTCGAGATGGAATTTTGCTATCTAAAATACTTTTTCAATAAATAAATGATCAACATAAGAAATGAGTTGTGGTCACTATTTCCCAACTCTCTTGGATAACATAAGCTGCACCTACAACATGGAACAAAAGAGCCAAAAATCCTTTCAAGGCTGCACTCTAATCCCTATACCAAATCTACATTGAAAGTGTCACTGCAATAGGTTCTATAGTATTCTCTGCATCACTGCTCCAAGGAACCCATGTGAACAAAAACTGCCATTTTGAGAAAATGCCATTTGGAAATGTAAGGTCATATGTCAGTTATATCATATTCATATATCAAGAGAGCTCTGATTTGATGTTGCTAGAAGTCTCCCTTTATTCATATTATGACATCCTTCAATTGAAAAATGTCCTGGGATAATACCACGTTTTTCATATACCAGAACAGATGCTTTTCTCCCTATGGTAAAATGGGCCACAGCATCATAAAGTCCAACCTGAAACTGAGTGAATCCTTCATATGTATTTTTTTTGGAATTCTACTCCATATGAATGAATTAAATGACCCACTTTGGTTCTGAGTCTTTCCATGGAGACACTTTTCCAGTAGACTGTCTTCACTCAGATCGTGAAATATGTTTTTGACATGCTTGCAAACATCTAATGGCAATCCACACCTAGGTTTATGTTATAAAGCTTCATTTGCCATGTCTTGTTGGTACAGACACCAGCTGTCTGAGCCCATATGGCAGTGACTATGCCACTTGTTTGCCTGAGAGGAGGCAACATGAAAAAGTGATGCATATATTGCTCTTTTCATTTCAGCAAGAGTACCCACATTACTACGGATTGCAATCCCATAATAAGTGTGCACTTTATCTATCATTGCTTCCGAGTCTTCCTTTTCCACCAAGACCTTTCACAACTTTTTTTATCTTTCTAAGTCTTGCCCCAACCCTTTTGTGGACATTGCCTACACATTGTACTTTCTTTACTTCTTCCCCCAAGTAAACATCCTTGACAGCTAAAAAACTCTTGCAGTCTCCATCTCCATAGAATTCAGTGTAGCATAGTTTTACTTGGTCTACAGATCACTCCAAAGTACACTTTGCTCCAACACTCTACGTGCTTGGAGCTGACCCCTCATGATTCATTTTGCACACATGCTGCACCTACTATAATGAAACTTTGTTGGGATCAAATTTTGTCAGCTCTTTGTTTCCAACACACCTTGTACAGCACCTCCTCATTGGTGCAATGTCAAGGACCCTCCCTGTGTCCATTGCTATCCAAGCAATTGCACCATTAAAGGATGAAAATCCTCTTGTCTGCTAAGTGCCATCACAAAATATAGCAGCATCAAAAATGTCCTCATCTTCAACAAGTGCCTTTTCTCTTATCTCATCAGCAGCTGCTTGCAATGTTTCTTCAGCAACTTTTTTACAGCATCTTTGACTTTATCTGCAAGCTTGTTGTAGGTTTTCCATGCCATTTGAGGAGGTAAATTCATTAACATCATAAAATTCTCCATTCTATAATAAACATGCCCACAACTACGCATTGAGTACACTATCCTCTTGTTTACCTCAAAACCTATAGGATTTGTTTTCTTAGAGGAACAAAACGTATGCTACCAACCACAGGGACAAGAAAGGGTCATAAATAATGCAAACCCATTTGTCACTTTTTCAAAACACCTCAGTGATGCCTCCTTACAATTAGGACATAAGAGCATGCATAAAGGTTCCCCAATATCTAAGCATCAATCAATCTAAAACCCATGGGTGTACTAATGAAATCGTGAGAAGAAAGTGAATCAAAGAAAGTGTTAATACTTAGTGTTTTGAAGTTATACATGTGTTCATCAAAGAGATCCTCCTCATGCGTGTTAGGATGGCTTTCTTGGTACCCACCCATCAGATCGTAAGCTATTTCTTAATGGCCTCATTCTACTAATATGGGCAATACCCCAAGAGTCCAATAGTCCAAGAGGCTGAGAACAATTCCCAAATGTTTGAAGCCTCCCTCCTCATGCAAACACTCCATCAATTAAGATGTGTAAAAAATTACACATTTTGTGGTGTACTTGGCCAATAGCCAGATTTTACCATATTCTGCGAGCCTGAAGAGAACATCATGAACTCGCATTTTGAGCAACGAAACCATACATCATTGAATTCATAGTGGCCTACAATAAGATGAACGTAAGTGATGCATAAGAAATAGAATTATTCAACTAGTCATACAACTTCTGTATATCATATTGTACCTCTCTATTGTGACATTATTCATTATTCATAATTCACAATCCTTAAAGTGCAGATAAAAGGCACGTTTGCATATAGTAGTTCAAATTTAAGTCGTGTTTAGCAAACTACAAGAGTGTACACTCTATACGACAAAAAAACAAGGGGAGTTTGAATAATGTGGTGCACACAGCAAAGCACCAAGGAGGTAGCCTTGTAATCATGCAGTTCACTGTGGCTTCTAAAGTGCTTTCATAATCGGTTGCCCCTGGCAGCAAAATTCGACTGTAACGGTTCTCAACGAGTGAAGTGTCATGGTGAAATACGGTAAGATAACAGATTACAAACTAGCTTATGTTACCTTATTGCGACAAGAGGGTAAGTTGTCGCTTCGTCAGATTGCTACTCTATGTAACATCTCTAAGTCTAGCGTCGAGCGCAATCTCTAAAGTGGGTATGGAGTGTAAACTGCCTAAAAAACGGAGTGGTAGACCTCCAATACTCAACAGAAGAGAGAAGGATCGCTTTCTGAGAAAGTTTAAATGTATGAGAGAACAAAATCCAAACGTGATGGTAGGGGCTATTGCAATGGAGTGTGAACTCCATCATGCCAGTACTAAGATGTTGTGTAGATTTCTCAACCAGTCTGGGTATAAGTATGTTCGGCCAAGGAGAAAAGGCATCCTCACGGCCAGTGACAAAAGGAAACGGGTTGCGTATGCAGTTAAGGCTGTAAAACAAACAACTCCAGCTTTCTGGACAGAGGATGTTCTGCTGTACTTAGATGCAGTGTCGTTTGTCCACAAACGACATCCCTATGAGGATGCATTGGCAGCAGCCGCCAGGGTGTGGAGAATGCCTGGTGAAGGTCTGGAGCTAACAGCAAATGGGAGAAAAGATCTCAGGGGTGGAAATATTTGTCACTATGTAGTAGGCATTTCTTTTGGGGGCGGAGCAGTACTGGTTGAGGAGTATACGACAATGAACGGAAAATACTTTTTGGAAGTTAGTGAAAGAAGTTTGCATAAAATACGTAGTGATCGGGCTGCTGCAAAAGGAAAGGATACATTGCTTTTTCTTCAAGATAATGACCCAAGCCAAAACAGTGCGAAAGCAAAAGAAGCACCAAACAATATAGGGGCAGAGGTCATTATAAGTCCGGCAAGGTCCCCAGATTTTAACCCCATAGAGAATTTCTTTCATAATGTTAAAAGGAAGCTCAGGCAAGATGCCTTAGATAGTAGGATAGTAAATGAAGATTTAATTGCATTTAAGCATAGAAGTGTGTGCACAATCTCTAATTATGACAAAGGTATCATAGTTAAAACAATAAGTAGCATGTAAAACCGATTAAGTACAATGACTAACAGTAGAGGGTGCCGAACAAAATAGTAACTATGTTCGTCCTCTTATGTAAAACTGTACACAACTTATTTAGGACAGAGAAGATGCGTATAAGTGTAAATGCTGTAACACGTACATAATACTTAGGGACTCTAATGATAGCAGATGGGGCTCTGAGGTGCAGCGGGCTTGATACCCCCATGGCTAGTCATTCTCATAAGTAGTATATATGTAGAGTTCTTGTCGATACTAAACCTAATACTCCAGAGTTTTAAGTCTTTTCTAGGTTCCTTTCCAACGTGAACAATCATAGTACATTTGGAGAAGATGCCGAACCCTTGAGTATTTCAAAGGAAACCATGGACAAGCAACTGTCTGCTGATCATACTAAATCACACGTTTGTACGTGCTCCCATAGAACTCATACTCAACAACAACAACTGGTAATAGCAACGGTTTACACTCACAGTTTACACTTGAAAATCTACTGAAAAAGGCCATTTCACTTGAAATAAGGGGGAAACTGACTACTGTACCAGATGTACGCAATCATTGTACATCTGACAGTGATTTTTTATTATTTTTTCATATACATATTTTGGAGTACTGAAGGAGAACTGCACGGTTTACAAAATTTTTCCATCAAAAGTCAAATGATCTGAGTCTTAAGTCTTCAGAAGTGGAAACCGTCGAGACATCTCGATTTTTCTGGTACTACAGTGTGTTCTACTTGCTTTTGAGAGCTCCATCGGATGTACACAAACTGTGTACATCTTTTACATAGTTTACAAATGTTAAATACATATTGTAAGAAGAAATATAGAGCATTTTACAAGTGTACACTGTGCATGTAAACTGTGTAAACTGTAGCATAAATGACAAGACACTGCGGGATATAGCCCACAGTGTCTTATTGTCAAGGCGTATGTATACAATAGCACAGATTCCATAAAGACTGTGGGGGGCTATTATACCTATTACTACCTATCATTCTACCACATCAAGTATAAGGTGTGCAAAACAAGTGCCGCATGGTGTCACTGTCTTTTGAGAAGAAATGGGAATCTGATGGAAAAAGTGAAACTGTCTCCATCTGACATCCATCATTTCTGTCTCTCTCTCATCAATACTGAAGCCTTTGATGACGACTATGGGAGCCTTGGACGTGGCAAAAACTGGAGTGTTGCTGGTAAACTCAATATCCCTAGCATAGGTGGTTTTAGGCACAGCGAAATGGACGACGTGGCCTTCTAACAACAATAGCATGTCATTCCAAGGTAAGATAGCTGGAGTATACCGACAGTCATTCAAAAAGATAACTTCTCTGTTTTCAACCCCTAGCCATGCATACGGACAAGTCGCAGGTGAAAGGAAAGTGTTATAAATAACTCGTAAGGTGTCAAGAATGAATGGTTTGCGACAGTTTGCTGGACCCATAATATATATATATATATATTACGGCCCTTCCCACGACCCATGGCGAGTAATGTAATAACGGCATCAGCAAATATGCTTTGCTGAATGCCATTGCTACAGAGAATCTGCTTGGCACACTGCAACCACTCACCTTGACAGACACACATATTATTATTATAGGTCTTTGTGAGGAGATCAGTGCGGGACATTGACCTCCTGTCCACTGTTTGCTGCGCCCTTTCCATTGACTATACAGACTGTATGAGTTCGTTCACTCTTTTTTCACCTCTATTCGATACAAACTCATACAGCCTGCTGTCACCATTCGTTTGTCTCTTTTTTGCCAGGGCAAGGAGATGTACCTTGGAATCAATGCTGTGCGAGACAATGATGTTTGAGACCTCCACGTTACTAAGCCGTTTTTTCTGTGCACCTTTGCCTGTCTTATGTGATGACTGGTTCCTTATTGCCGAAGATGTCTTAGGGACATCACTTGCAGCTGGGTGATTCTCTCTTCTCAGAACCTGGGTATCCTGCTTTGTCACATACTGGTAAGCTGTATGATACCCAGAGTGACCTGAGAAGTTAATAACAATATTTCCATGCTCCTGGAGATATTTCTTAACTGTCTTCCATCTCTGAAGCTGGCTCAAAAGAACACACATATGAAAATGGACACCCGCATCCATATGATGTTCCATGCAACATGCCCATTGAATGATGAGAGCTGTTGTTACAACGTGGAATGCAGTTGTTACACTTTTCGTGAAGGACTCATGATTGAACCTGTCTGTATCTGCTTGACTATATGTTAGCAGATACACTTTTCTAACTTCATTGTTATTTAGTTGAACCATTATGATACTACTATCTCTGTGATTTTCTTGTCGTTCTCTGTAAGCAAGTGCTACTTTTGCTACACAATGAATAATTAGGCCCTTCATGATCGAATCTATCATTGCAGCATGAGTCATTGATTTCCTCTTGACATCTTCAACCTTCAATGTGGTTCATCAACATCTTTCTGAGTGACTTCTAAACTCAACTTTAAGTCAGCAACATCTTTCATTAATGATTTAAATTCATCTTTAACTTCATTAAACAACATCCCAACAAGCGTGCAATAGCTTTTGGCCTGAACCTCAAGCATTTCTTTAACAAATTTGTTGACAGATATATCCAGCATAATTGACTCTTGAAAACTAAATATGACACATTAAACTGAACTATTTTATTAAAAGATAAGAATAAATAACAACTTAACAAGTAGATCATATCACATGACACTTATCATGTACTTTCGACATGTGGGACTACAGTGTATCTGCCATGATGAACTATTGATATCCGCTGATAAGGTAGTCAGTGCAAGTATGGAGAAATGTGTGTCTTCCATTACAGTCAGGGCAACTTGTTGTAAAATATATAGGAAGTGGTCTGTCTGTAACAATGATAGTTATGCCATGAATGATACATTAAAATAACATTGCATAGTCATCATAAATCATAATATTCTGACCAAGTATACCTTTGTTTAAATGTCAGTGAACCATTTCCACCTTCTCACTATCAAAAGTTGTGTAAGCAATATACCAATGATGTCATGATAAAGACTGATTTATAGTTGGTATCATGGTTGCATCATGCAACCAATCATCATCACCAACACTTCAACACACGAAACTGATAATGATGAGGCAGCTCAGAATGTCAACCAGAGGGATCCCATATCCCATTGTCCACTTGCAGAGACATGATCACAACCACAAAGTGCGCTGTCTATCTTGACATACGTTAAGTGACATGGAATGTTGTATCATGGTTGATCAAATGAACTATAAATCAGCCCTAAGGCTACATAATAGTGGATGATGCTGGAAACAAGTCATACATCTTGAATACAACTTCACTAGATAAATGTTATAATCAGAATTCTGTCTGATAGTGTATGGTATATTCTGGAATGTCAGCATTGAGTTGCAAATATCCACACCTCCTCCAAAAAGAACAAACAAGTATGTGTAAACAATAACAAAAATATGTACAAATATAACTATACCTGCAGCCTCTACTTTCCTATACAATTGCATTACAGTTCTATTTCCAATGCCTTCATAATACCCTTTGACCCAAACCTGTCGATCATGAAAGGGCTGCTAACAATGTATGGCCTGGTCATATTCAAGGCACAAGACTTTGAGACAAGATCTGCATCTGATCTTAGCTAAGATCGTAGCTCACAACTATCACACCTAAGCAAGTGAGGAATCTGGTTAGCAGCAATGCAGCATGCAAGTAGTCCTCACCTAGTCTCTGTCCAATGCTCATCTACAATTGTCTTCCTTTATACTGATTCACTGTCACTTCTTTTTGAACTGCTTTTTGTACAAACTGCTCTAGGTGGCTATGGACATCTTCCCTTTGCTCTATTCTCTGAAATGCTACACAATAATGATACACTTGCTGGCACTAAAGAGTAGAATAGTCTAAACAGTTATCAACCAATGATGATGATTCACAAACCATTGTCAAGTATGACACCACAAAGGGGCCGATGTACACAATCATGTACAAGTAAAACATTGGTACATGAATTAGCAATAGCAATAAGATAAATCAGTCAGAATATACAGATGAAAATACAAATAATCTCTAGCTATGACCTTCCTCTTCGATATAAAAGCTTTCTGAAGTTGATGGAATGGTATCATCTTCCAGTGAAGTACCTTTATGGAGAAGGAAACACAAAAATTAACTGTCCATAACCTTAGTTTCAGTTTCTACAAAGAAATTTCACACAACAGTACCATGAGAAAAAAAGGCACATAGCACTAATACATCATGAGACATTAGTGCCTAGGGCACAACTAAAACCACAGTACAATGAATGATCATGACAAGCATACAAATATATATGACAATGTTCAATCCAAATGACATATGTATTACATGGTAGCTGCACAGGTTGCACCTTTCCCTTTCTTCATACTGCTTACGATGCTTTGTTCTACGTTTTCCAGTCTCAGGATCCTTGTCAATGTTAAGGTAGGATACCTTCGACTTCCATCTCTAAATTCCCAAAATGTGGCATTCGTTAAAGTCATTTACAGCTTTGTCAAATGATCTTGAACTCCTGGATTTTCTTTATTTCTCTTGAGAATGAAGCATACCCATGACAGCAATTCAAAGTAAAATAACGGATAATGCAAAATAACTCTCCTCAAGTCATCTTCTCTGTATAGTTCTGTAGTGAATGTAAACATCTTAGCTTAGGCCATTTGTCATCTCGAAAACTTTTCCTTCTCATCCATTCATTCACATTGACTTTCCTCAACTCTGGCCAGTCATACATTCACACCTCTACTTCAACACAAACAAACAACCACTACGTCACATCATCTTGCCATCTCTTTTGTCTACTTCTATTCAGCTCTACTTCACACCTAACCAGCCCTTCCGCTAACTTGCTTAAGTATTTGTAGGTCAATTTATTTTAGATCACATTATTTCTGTATATATCCATGCAATCTGTGTTGTATAGTCAGTCATATTAGAGTCAGAGTACACTCAACATCACTGTCTCCTCTCTCTGCCTCCGTGTCCTCAGCACGTTAAATCTGATACTCGCCAACAATGGATCAACGAAGGATGTCACTGAACAAGCATTGCAGTCTATAGGACCCACCAACTCACAGTCCTATAGTTCATAACACACAACATACTGACTTGGTAAAAGTGTCCATTGTTCTGAGACAGGTTTTGTTTAGATTGTCCACAGGAATGGAGACTCCACAGTCACCACTAATAGATGTAAATGGTTACAGCATTATGCTATCACTGCACAGGAGGACTCCAGAAAATGTGATAGTCATGTTATATAGAGATTTTGCATATTATCATAGTCACATATTTTGCCATGACAATGAGCTGCATCTGCTGATATCAAAGATTGTCACACTATCAAAGGGGTCATGTTTGCTAAACCTGAATCATCAGTACCATCACTTGAAAGTGTGAACGGTTCTGTTTTTATTGCTTCAACGGTCTTTTTTTTTAAATTATGGGGCCAGTGCATCATTTATAATGCAAGATGTTTTTGTTGCGATGATGATACTGCTTTTGCTATTTTCCACCTGGAAAAGGCTTTCTTTTGGCTCCAAGCTGTCTGCTACAGCCATTGGTAGGTTATGTTCCACTAGAACTTCTGTACCTACTACTTCAGACTTTCTAACATGATTACCTGTGCTCTCTAAAGCAAAGAAATCTATGAAAGAGTTGCTTGCTACTGTGGTTGCACTTGTGAGGGTTTCTTTTTGACAAATGAGTACTACCATTACCATGTCGTTTGATGTCTGCGTTGCCCTGATGAGAGCAATAGTGAGTTTACGATTCACGATGCTTATGACAGAAGTCTGGACCTTAGCGCGGTATGGGGGATATCTCTATGATTGAGTCGTCCTAGCAATTTCCGCGACAAGCATCGATCGATTTCCACGTCACGATCTTAACGCACTTTTGAAAGGTAACATTTCAGACATATTTCTATGTTAAATCGCTTTAAAGACGAGTACGAGACCTTCGTTCAGATAAGTTTGTAATTTGTTCAGAAAATGGCTAACATGGTTAAGGAAATTGTCGTTTCAGCCCTCGTCAACTTGTACTGGCCTAAAAGTAGAATGGCAGCATCAAGCAACACATTAGCTGAGTCACACAAAAGAACTCTCACGTTTGTATTTACTCTCTAAATTGTTAGTAACGTGCATTCTTAGCACAAGGACAGAACAATGAAGCACACTGCTAGATTGCTTATATTCTGAGGATTGCTGATAGTCGGAGACAGAACATCAACAGACATTCTCCGTTCAGTTTTTCCAAGAATTATCTTTTATGGACTTTTCTACCAATAGAGCACATACTAATGAAGGAGGAGATCTGAAATAAACACCTTCATCAGAGAAAGTGAAAGTACAAATATGAATGCTTCAGATCCCAAAGCACACTATTTTCAGAGAAGAGAAATAACAACAGTCTACTGTATTTTAGTCCTTAGCTGTAAATAATTTGTTATACCTGCATTCTGTTAATACCAATATTATTGTGCTTGCATCATGAGATTGATGCCCTATAGGGTTCTTTCTAGCCTAAGTCTAAATGTAGATGTAGAGATGGTAGAATTTAGGAACCTGTAGGTTACATTAAAGCTGTGTATGATATTGAGAGATTCTCAGAAAAAATAGCCGTCTTTTTCCTTGTCTTCAAGTTTTTTCCTCAGATGGTTAGCTTTTGATCAGAGCTATCATTAATAGTCTCTCAGATTGGTTATTATTTGCATCTTATTTTATAAGAATGCCCATATATCTTTTTCGTGAATAGGCCATAAATGACTTGGACTGAGGAACACGACATTTTGCTGTGCAGGGAAATACTGGTTGAAGAGCCATATAATTTTAAGCATGGGTCCAGGGAAAGGGGGAGATGTTGGGACCGTATAGCTGAAGCTTTGAACAATGTTGAACAACCTAAGTTTATTGTGGATCAGAGGGCAGTGAGAGACAGGTTTGTTACATTGGAAAAGGCTTTCAAGAAAAAGACTAGAGAGGAATTAAGGGCAAGTGGGATTGCACCACAAGAGTCTTCTAAGCTTGACCAGGCTCTGGAGGAAATTATTGACAGACTTGAGAATGCTGAGCAACAAAAGGAGGCTAGTTGTATGGAAAAGCAGCAAGAGATAGAGAAAGAGAAAGAAACTGCAGAGGCTGTAAGGAGAAGGGCCATGGAGAGCTTATCACAAACCAAGGCAAGGGAGGGCTGTAGGAAAAGAAGGGGTGGAGAGACAAGTGAATAAGTAGGGTATTTAAGAGAAAAGCGAGAAGTAGACATAGGAGTTAAGGAAAGCCAAGTGGATTTAAAAAGGAGAGAGGTTTGTATAGAAGAGAGAAGAATTGAAAGAGACTTTGAGTTGAAGCAGAGAGAGCTGTTACTGAGAGAGCGAGAATTAAATTTGAAGGAAAAAGAGCTGGAGTTAAAAGAGAGAGAAAATGAAAATTGTCAACAGAGGCTGGTTAGGTTTGAGCAGCAACAAACAATGATGCAGCAGCAGTTATTTAATTTGCAGCAGCAAATGGGTCATTTGCAGAAACTGAATGAGGACATTTTGAAGTTGTTTAAAAAAAGAAAACCATTAACACCTAGGCTCCTCATTTACTTTGATCTTACCTTCAAATGTTTGCCAACTCTATAGCTCTCAGTTATTAATCCCAGTTGTGTTATGGATGTTGAGTTTCAAGTCTTTTGAAAGCTTAGTTGCTGATACATTTTGTACCATGATGGAAAAACCTTGTACATCTTGTTAGATAAACCATTGCACTTTAAATGAGATGTTTTAGTGAGGCCACAAATGAAGTGACATTTTAACTCAGGAATTGGTTGATGCAGGAGTCATTGTACTTTTATGACTTGAGCATCTTGCAATACAACATGATTAAGCCTATCACTTTTGTATACTTTTGTAGGGAAGTGCCAGGAATGTTATCTAAGCAGAATTTTATAGCAGGAGGCAGACAATGCTATTTATTGAGGTGCCATGTGATTGATATCATATGTACTGTATGGAAGAGTCGAAAACACATTCTTGGGTTATCTGGTAGCTTTTAAAAAAGCTGTTTTATGAAATAGGAATCAATGCACGGAGTCTAGCCAAAGTACCCTTCTAGAGTTGGAGGTTTTACATCAAAAAAGGCAGATGTGTTGTTTCCATATAAACATGTAAGTGCATTGCGAAGCAAAGCACATATGATGTATATCTTTCCAACTGCACTCAATCCAATCTCCAATTTATCTCTTAAAATCAGTGAATTTGAAGTAATTCACAACATCTCCAAATACCCATTCAACAGAGACCCTAACGTCACTCATTGATTGATTGAATGCTTGCTGTGCAGGAGTTAGTTCCTGCCTACGAAGAAATGGGCACTGAAGATGTATCCTATGTGGATATGCTGGATCTCCATAGATACACATTGCCTGACCTGTTGGTGAGAATGACATGTGTTGCAGTTGAGGCAGAAGGCCTGACATTGCTAGCATGCCACTGTCATGCCGTCTCCCTTCAACTGGACCAAACAGGTTTGCACTTAGACCATTTGGAGTTACAATTGACTGGAACTTCAAAGCATGCACTCTTTTGTGGCCATTATATACCATTCTTTGGTTTTCTTTGGGTCGGCAAATTGGCCTTACAGTGCCATCTATGAATCCCCAGCAGTTGTCCAACGCAGCACCTTTGTTGTGAAGTGCATCAGCATACATTTGAAGATTTTGTGAAGAAAGCCAAGCCTGATTGAGGTTGTGCAGCAAATAACTGTATCTATCAAATAGGTAGTCAACCACACGGTTTATTATCATGCACAACTGGGGGACTGGCCTACCAAATCTTGGTACTAGATCAGCATACCTGCATGGGTATGTGAATCGCTTCAAACACATGCACAAAGCCTCTATATGATCAGCTACCACTCCATTTGAGCACCTAAAAATGTCTGGAAGATGAAGTGCAGCAGAAAGTCGGTAAATATCCTGCTTTTTAAACCAAAACTCTACCTCACATTCATCATCACGCAGCTCTTGTAAACTGAAACGTTCATACTTATAGTATGGCAGACCTCCGTGCAGATTCCTATGGCGGTTGGCCTCATGAAGAATGAGAACTTCTTCGTCATCAATCTCGCCATCATCGTGCATTAGGATCAGAAAGTCATCCTCCATCTTGAAGTAACACTAAAGTTTCGCGCCTAATGTGAGTCGTCTTGGTCATTCGTAACTAGAACTTCACTGGCTGATCAGAACGCCTCAGCTACATTAGTACCTAGGCTCCCCTGAGTCGTCTTACTACCGTACGTCGCGAATCGTAAACTCACTAATCTAAGTCTTTGTTACAAATAGTACATTGACTGGAATGAGCATAATGTGAGAATGAGCATATTTTGATTTTCTCACATAACACCAAAGAAAGGCTTTTCTTTGATCCACTTCTTTCTGAACTTGCACTTATATTTGTGTGCTCCTTGCAGCTTTCTCTTATTCATAACTGATCTTCAGACAAAGATCGTACCCACATACATGCCAAATCAAGATAGTAATACTGGAAGAATAGGCCTATGTCAGAGTTTTCATGTCAATGTGGCACCAGTTCTTACCTCCTTCTGATAAACTAATCGTCCCAACAATCTGTGCGTGGAAGTGGAAGTCACACCACTTGACTCGATGAAACATCAGTAAGTACACACATTAACAAGAATCATCATTCTGCCTAGAAGCTATCTCATTCATTATTTCTTTTTACTAACCTAGTAAGAATATAAGAATATATATACATCTGGCTATATATTTCGGTTGACCTTTCGGTCGTTATCCGACATTTCATACTCTGACGAGTGTCGGACGAAAAAAGCTTTCAGTATGCTAAAAGAATGTTTCCGCTTTTTCGTGCTATAGTGACGTTCTGTAGTACCAACAGACTTCTAGTAGGAATACGTTAGATTTTGTTCTGCTTGCATATGAGAGTGAGAAATGTATAAAATGGGATATGCTATACGTATATACATTGACCACACTCAGAGTCCATTGAATTTATCGGAACTTCTGATACTTTGATCATTTACATAATTTATTGTCGAAGTCGACAGTATGAAGACAAGGGTGAGGCAAGGTAGTAACGTTAAAACTGAACAACAAATGATTAGGCATAAGCAGCTGTACATTGCAAATATCCGAATTGATAATCCAGTCGTGTCCATTGTTACACAACGCCAACAATGTATTCCTTGAAGAGCTGCTCTCAACACAAGACACACTATTAGAGCACAACTAACGGATATGTCACAAGGGTAGCTTTTTGGCTGCCCCCCAGTATGTCAGATACTGAAGTCTGGGACCTACTGATTCTTAGTAGCCTGGACACTAGTCTATTGTTCAGAACATGAACACTTCTTTATTACACGCGTTTTTTTATACGAAAAAAGGTTATAAGAAAATGAGGCTCAATTGGCCAAACTCTTAAGAAAACCCTAAGAAAATCACAAGGCTCAAGTTCAAGAAAATGCTAAGAAAATGACAGTTCATCTTCTTTACAAGCCAGAAATTGATATTGGCTCACTTTCACAAGCTCTTGTACAAAGATCGAGACTTATGGTGGCCCAACAAATACAGAGAAGCCTGTCTCAGCCAGTTTATTCCTGCAAAAGTTAAGAAAATCTTTAAAAATCTCAGCCTCAAATTCGCAAAAAGTTAAGAAAGTTGAGAAGATACGCTTAGAAGATACGTTCTAGTTCTACGCTTACTATATATGCTTAAAATGCTAGTAGTCTTCCTAGTCTTCTCTTTTGTACATAGTTATATATAATATCAAGTTTTGTATATATTTATCAACACATCTTCTTTCTGGACTTCACAGCATCCACTCCTATACCCAGTGTCTTCTTTTTCTCGATATTTTCTGAACTTTTAGTATACCTTTTGCCAGTAAGTAAATTGCAAACTTGTCATAGAAGAGCCCACTATTCTTTCACCCATATTGTCAAACAGTTCACTAGATTGCAAATTATGAAAATAATGACTCATGAGTGAAAAAACGCATCATCTAAACAGTTTGACTCATGAGTCGAAAACTCATGCGTTTTTGACTCATGAGTCAGACGCATGAAAAACATGCATAGTGTAAATGGGCCTTTATAGAGGGAATGAAAATGTTTACCCGGGGATGTTTACGGTAGGTAGATTGTGTGCGAACGCCGTGGAACATAATAAAACTTGTGGAGGTAAGGGATTATTCAGCAGTGTTTGTAGCACCTCTGTCTAAAAGACTGTCCTTAGCTATAGCTAAATAAGGAAGATCTGTTTCTGTTCACTAGTAGATGGGAAAACAGAACTATCATATCACTTCCAGAAAACTAAAGTAATGTGAATAGAAGCAGTGAACAGAAATGTGAATAGAAGCAGTGACCAGACACAGATCTTCCTTATTTAGCGATAGCTAAGGACAGTTTTTAGACAAAGATGCTACAAACACTTCGGTTTCTGTAGCCAAGGGGGGCTGGGGGCAAGACCCCCTGGACTTGTACACTTTGACTCTGTGCCTCCCCTACAGAAATGAATTATATATATAAATGTACCATAAATCCTCGACTTAGCCCCCCTTGAATAAGCCCCCCCTCGAATAAGCCCCCACCCCAGATGATGATGAAGACTGTCATAAAGACTAATCCTCAAATGTATACTGTTCTTGTAATAGTATGGAGAAAAGGAGCTTTGACAATGAGCTTTTTATATGGAATTTCTCAAATAACTTTATAAGCCCCCATCGAATAAGCCTCCCCCTCCAATAAGCGCCTACCCAAAAAGCATCAACAATAAAGAAGCCCCCAAGGGGCTAATTCGAGGATTTATGGTATTGTATATATTGGCTATTGTTAAGCATGGCGTGGCTTAACAACTGCGTGAGTTGGGTGCGTGGCACAGAAAAATAAAAGAACTGACAAAAGTAACTTACGATCTTGAAAAACACTATCTTTGAATCTTTCTGTAGATCAAGGTAACAAACATAAGCGAGGTTCCATCAGCATTTCAACATAACATGCTAACTATTGCTTACTTAACTAGTTCTGATAAGGTTCGTCTTTGATTCGTCTCTTCTGTTAACTCGTATTGATGCTCAGCATCACAGCTTTGTCTCTTCAGCTAAATCGTCTTGATACGCGGCATCACAGGTTCGTCCTTCACAGTTCAGCTCAATTCTTGACAGACTTAAACTAACAAATCTAATCTACAAATACCCAACTAGAACAATTATACAAAACTGTCTACCATACAAAGAAAAATACAAGTGCATAAACAAGTAAAAGACAAGAAAATGTTATTCGCGTTATTCAACGTCCAGGTGGGCACACACATTACTTTTCGCCAAATAAGGCACAAGTCTGACCACAATCCAAGTAACTGTTCGATTCCTTTATACGCTATTCTCAATGTGCTACGTAATGTTTTCCCACAAAACAACCATTGACGTAAACAAGAAACAAAGGGGGAGCGCCCGTATCAAAACATAACCCCCTCCTTTAAAACAAGCCTCCTGGCTTGTCCAAGAAATTAGACGTTTACAATAGTCTGCGGAGTATGATAGTCCTTGGGACAATTAATCGCTGGTTTGACAGGTGACGATACCAGATCAGGAGTATTAACTGCCAGATCAGGAGGAATAACTACATCTGCAGCATCGGGCAAAATCTCACGAGCAAAACTATCCGATGGCATATCCGACTCTGCGAGGTCTGGCGACGAGTCATCTATTGGCGGTAAAGGGTCAACTGGACGATCAGCAGGATGATAAAAAGGCTTTAATCGGTTAGTGAACTGGGACAGAAACTATGCGATTAACTAGAGTACGTAGCCGGAAGTGAACGGGAGATAATGTAGTAACGATACGGTATGGACCGTGGAAGTTATGACTGAGCTTCTTTGTCAGGCCCTTCTTTGTTTTTGGTGTATGCACCCAAACCTTAAGCCTGGTATCCATTTAGTCGTTGAGGGTCGTTGACGGTCTTTCCTAAAGTTTAAAGACTGTCAGCGACCCACAACGACTATATGGAAACAACCCAATAGTCATTTTAATCACATTAACGACTGAGTCGTTGAGGGTCGCTGAGATAGAACTAACTTCTATCTCAGCGACCCGCAACGACTGACAAAACCTGTCATCGACCCAAAAAAGCTCAATATCACCCGTGATGGCGGACAAGCAACATCATACCAAGTTAGGGAACTTAAACATGTGTGATTTTATGCCCGAGATTCACGTATTATTACCTATATAGTGAATTAAGCAAACATTTTTTTCAATCCTGCAGACGTAGCAAAGAATTTTTCAGTCTTTGTGTTCTTATCTTTCTCGTCTGAATGAATTTAATGTCACAAATGAATAGACCAGCAACAAAAAGTCCTTGCCTGTTTCTGTCATGCTTGACAATTTTCTTTGTGGTGCCAGTTGCTTGAAAGGCCTAGAGCGCGCTGCAACTCTGACATACTTTGAACGACCCACAACGACCCTCGACGACCCTCAACGACCCTCAAAGACTATATGGAAATGCACCTATGTCAGCGACCCACAATGACTGAAAAAGACTGTCAACGACCCTCAACGACTATATGGATACCAGGCTTTAGACCCGATTTCATAATGGACTGGTGTACTGGTTTTGTCATACTGCAGCTTCATGCATTGCTGTGCAAGTTGCGTATTGCTGCTAATAATATTTTGAGATTCCTCAAGCCTTTGCACGATGCGAGCTCGATGTTCAGCGACAGACGGTGAAAGATTAGATGTTAGTAACAACAAAGCAACATCAATTGGGGTCTGGGTTCCCGACCATACGGTAGATAAAAGGGCAATTCTCCAGTAGTGGCATTAGGGGAACGCGATAGGCAAAGAGAACCATAGGAGTGTGCTTATCCCAGTCTGTTTGGTTAGAACTGACGTACATAGCAAGGCCTTCAACTAAAGTACCATTAAATCTTTCAATGAGGCCATCTGTTTGAGGATGGTATGCGGTAGTATGCTGTCGGCGAATGGTAATGAGACGACAAACTTCCTGAACAATAGTAGCAAGAAAATTAGGTCCACAATCAGACAATAACATATGTGGTGCACTATGGCGCGCAATGATTTCATCAACAATGAGCTGGGCAATCCGAGGAGCATCAAGTGATGGCAATGCAAAAGCTTCGGGCCAACGAGTATAGTAATCAGAAAAGACAATGATATAACGATTACCAACTCTATCAAAAGCTCCTTCGGTGGGAATAGGCAACAGGGGAGCTTTACGCTTACCCCTGGAGACTTTCTTCATGGCACAATCAACACACGTTCGACACCAATGATCAATATCTCGAAACATACTGGGCCAAAACTAATGACAGCGAATCTTTTCATAAGTCTTATGAGTACTAAAATGGCTAGCAGTAGGCGTGTCGTGACAGGCAGATATGACCTCATCGTGTAATGATGCTGGGATCACACCTTGAGAACACAAGGACTGAAGGTGACGCTTTCCAGGTGTCCAAAGATGGCATAAAAGACCGTTACCATCGAGGTAATAAGAATCACTTTGCAAGAGGAGAGAACGTGCTGCCTGGTCTTCAATAGGTACTTCTGCAGTTTCAAGGTATTGGATAATAGGAGCAAGATCTAGGTCGTGGTGCTGTAAAGTGTGTAGGGTGGCTGCAGGTGGACAAGGTGGTGCAAGTGCACTTAAAGGTAACGTGACAGAAGAGTCTGGTGAGACAGACAGTAGAACAGCATAGGAGTGACGAGAAAGAGCATTGGCATTCCCATTTGATGTACCAGCATGATGAATAATGTCACAGTGATATTGCTTTAATTGTAATGCCCAATGTGCAAGTCTGCCAGTTGGATCTTTGATCCGCATGAGCCACGAAAGGCTGCCATGATCAGTGTGAATATAGAACTTGTTTCCCGCAAGATAGGGCTGATAGCGCTTGATGCCAGCAACTACTGCCAAAGCTTCTCTTTCTGTCATACTGTACTTTTTGTCTGCATAACTGAGCTCTCATCCACCATATGCAATAACATGCTCTCGACCATTGATACACTGACCTAGAATATAGCCTAAAGCATACTGACTTGCATCCGTGTACAGATGAAAAGGCTGGTTAAACTCAGGATATGCAAGAATAGGTGCGGAACACAACTGACGTTTCAACTCAAGGAACACTTCTTCACATTCGACTTTGAACTTCTTTTACTGACTGCGGTATAGGAAATGATTTAAGGACAGAGATTTTGTCTGGGTCTGGAGAAATTCCATTAGCAGACACTACAAAACCAAGAAAATTAACGGAAGTCTCAATGAAATAACACTTGGAGGGCTTAAGTGTCAAGTCAGCTTGACATAATCGTTCAAAGACTAACTGCAAGCAAGATAAATGGTCTTCACATGTCGGGGCGAATATACTTACGTCATCGATGTAAAGGAGACAAAGCCTCCACTCGAGGCCATGGAGTACACGCGACAATAACCGTTGAAAACACGGAGGAGCATTACATAATCCAAAACTCATGACATCATAGGCGTAAACACCTGCATGCGTGACAAAAGCAGTTTTATCCTTGGAGTCTGAACGCATGGCTACTTGATGATACCCCAACTGGAGGTCAAGGGTAGTAAAATACTTTGATCCCGACAAAGAATCAAGAACATCATCTATAAGAGGTAACAGATAACTATCCTTACGTGTAACGGCATTAAGTTTCCTATAGTCGACACAGAATCTAGTAGTCCTGTCCTTCTTTGTGACAAGCACTACAGGTGAGCTCGAAGGATTTGAAGACACATCAATAATACCTTGTTTGAGCATATTAGCTAGATGAGTTTCTATTTCATCCCTCTGAGCTTGAGAAACACGATATGGATACTGTTTGATAGGGCAGACATCGCCTGTGTCAATAGAGTGTTGTACTATGTTGGTTCGACCAAGATCTAAACCAGAGGTAGCAAATATGTCACCATAAGTTTTGAGAAGATCTGCTAAGCACTTGTTTTCAGACCTCGATAAAGCTTGGCTAGGAAATGAGGCAAAATGAGACAAAAACTGTTCCCTAGATTCCATTGACCTATAAGGTTCAACTGAAACAGACTTATCTAAATCTAGAGAGCGGATGGCGACATCTGAACTATTTTCCACGAATTGACCGATGGTTGTTCCCTTATGCAGAAGTACTGGCTGTTCAGTTGGATTTAACAAGCGAAAGGACACCCTTCCATCTTCCCCTGGGGTCGAAATGGAGGAAGCAGCAAATAGATAATAGCGATCAAAAAGTGTCGGCACAGCTTCGATAAGACCAATGATATTCGTGGATGGAGGTCTTTTAAGGTATGCTGGAATAATAGTGTCACTACTAGCATCCAAAACTACAGTTTGCGCAGCTCTAACTTCTGAAACATGCGGAGGAATATCCTTCTTTGCAAAGGAAACAAGATTGTCAGGCGCGACTTTTACTGTTTGGCCGCATACATCACTTATTGCACTGAATTTATGCAAGAAATATCTTCCAAGGACTATTTTATATGCTAACCCTGGGACGATAGAAGCATTGCAAGAATATTCGCTTCCACCAATCAAAACCGGAAATGACACAAATCCAGTTACAGGCACGCTTTTTCCATCTGCTATTTTTACACTCTCAAGCTGAATATGTCATTTTCCTTCATACACAGGCTACAAAATAGTATGGTAGTATGCATCACTGATCACAGTTACAGCAGCTCCAGTATCTACGAGTAGTTTAGTTGACTGCTTGAGGACTACGCCCATATCAATACATTCGTAGGAAAAGAAATCTTGCTATCAGGTTCAATGGTGGGAATATCACACTCAGATATTCTTGAGGTGGTAGGGGTGTTAGACTTGTCAAACACATAATCAACCGTATTCGGAATTTCAGCTTTCTTCATGCGGGAAATAGCTTCAAAGGTAGGACTATTACCTTCAAAACTGGACTTCTGTTCGCATTGTTCATCAATATCCGATTGTTGTTTCCCGTACTGATTATTGGTTTGAGGGTTGGGCCATTGTTTACGATTGTTTGTGCGTAAGGTTGCCTGTTGTTTAAGATGCAGTCCAGATCTATTTACAAGTTTGGGGCTTTCTACATCACTTACTCCTGCTTGGGCCTTCAGTACCCCCATGTTGAAGGCCCTGCCGGGTTTAAATTTTGGCTACTCTGATTAGATTGCTGCGGAGGACGGGGGGGGACTTTTTGTTTGATTTGACGACGAATAACTACTATAAATAGGTGGCTTATGCTGTGCATTGGTGTAACTGGACTGCTGAGGGCGCTCATTACAGTATCTGGCAACATGCTCTACCCTGCGACAAAAAGTACAAATAGGCTGCCCGTCCGTTGTATGTACATTTCTACCTCAAGCACCTCCATGATTTCCTATAGAAGGCTGAAACTGTCGTTGTCTCTTCCCAAAGTGATTGTTCTGGAATTCGCTGTGCATGGCGGCTATGAGCTCAGTTTTAAGTGCGTTTATACTGATCGGATTTAAGGGGACATCTACTGCAGAAATAGTGGCAGGTTGTAATGACTTGCTCGTATGACTTGGCTTGGTATCAAAACTCGAAACAAGGGGTTGCATACCGCTTTTCTTCTGACCAGCAAGGGAGATAAGAAGGCTCACGTGACCTTCCAATTCCTTAATCTGTTGTTCCTGAAGGGTAGACTGAACAGCAGTGAGCGAGCTAGAAACTCCCGAATTTTTGAAACAGCTTCTCTTAAGTGTGCAAGGTTTTCTGCTTTGGCGAAAGAGTCAGGCTGGTTTAAAATGACATGGGTTTTGATGTCATCACGCAAGCCATTGATAAAAACATTCAATAAATCTGTATCAGAATGAGCGAGATGCTGGCTCTTCGTAATAATATCCTCGGTATACAAAGACAATGGCTCTGTTGGACCCTGTTTTTCAGCATACAGTTCCTGTCTAAAAAGAAACTCGAGTGATTGGGAACCAAATCTGGTTTTTAAACCATCCGTTACAACTGTGAAATCAGCTTTTGTTTCAGGACATTGGGTATCAAACCAGGCTTTAGCAGGACCGCCCAAAGAAAGTGGTAGTGCATTCAACTTTTTAGCATTAGACCAACTGTGAAATTTAGCCAGAGCTTCAAAACGGGAGAGCCATTCATTTATGTCTTCATGTGGGAGACCGTTAAATGAGTGAAGTTGACAGAGACTGGACTGGAGATTTCCTTCAAGGGCTGCCTGGATGGCACTTAAGTGTGTTTGTAACTTGTTGACTGTTGCTTCCATTGTGTGAACAACAGCAAGCAGCTCTATACCCGTAATCAATGTTAAGGTGGTAATGCAGTGCTCTAATATGAATCCCCGTCAACATACAAAATGCAAAAACAATTGAAAACAATACCAATTGTACAAGCCTTTGTGTCGGTTTGACGTACTTTGGCAATCAGTCAATGAGCCAACATACCAATATACTAAGTAAAATGTTAGTAACAAATCACGCAAAGATCTGATTTCTGCACAAAGTGTGATGGAAGGATTTCAAACATATAAAAACTCAATCAAAACAACTATATGGCAAGAAGAAACAACGTTTGATACACTTTATTTACTTTGTTTCTTCGTCTTGCAACATTCAGTAAGATAGTGCCAACTATATCATACAGCTTCCTTGAGACTTCTGAATTCGGGCTTCAGATTACAGATGTAGTTCAATGGTTGACGTAAGTATAAAGGCTCATAAGAAACCTGCCAAACTGAAACTGTATCTTCTTTGACCACAGACAGGTTCCTCACATGGGGCACCAATGTTAAGCGTGGTGTGGCTTAACAACTGCGTGAGTTGGTTGTGTGGCACAGAAAAATAAAAGAACTGACAAAAGTAACTTACGATCTTGAAAAACACTATCTTTGAATCAATCTGTAGATCAAGTTACCAAACATAATCGAGGTTCCATCAGCATTTCAACATAACATGCTACCTATTGCTTACTTAACTAGTTCTGATAAGGTTCGTCTTTGATTCGTCTCTTCTGTTAACTCATATTGATGCTCGGCATCACAGCTTTGTCTCTTCAGCTAAATCGTCTTGATACGCGGCATCACAGGTTCGTCCTTCACAGTTCGGCTCAATTCTCGACTGACTTAAACTAACAAATCTAATCTACAAATACCCAACTAGAACAATTATACAAAACTGTCTACCATACAAAGAAAAATACAAGTGCATAAACAAGTAAAAGACAAGAAAATGTTATTCGCATTATTCAATGTCCAGGTGGGCACACACATTACTTTTCGCCAATTAAGGCACAAGTCTGACCATTGACTATTCTCAATGTGCTACGTAATGTTTTCCCGCAAAACAACCATTGACGTAAACAAGAAACAAAGGGGGAGCATCTGTATCACAACACTATGCCCCTCTTTTGGCTTCAAGCTGGCTACGAGCCTGAAGCACTTCTAAATAGACTTTTCCCTCCATAAGTTTTATTACGTTTTCTCCACTGACATTCGCACACAATACCTATCGTAAACATTCCCGGCATAATCATTTCCTTACGTCTATAAGCTACCTCAGTTTTCGCAGCTTCGGTAAATGATCAAAGTATCGGAAGTTCCGATAGATTCAACAGACTTTGAGCACGGTCAATGTATGTCCATATAGCACATCCCGTATCAAATGCACGAGTCTCACACCCAATGCACGGGACTTGAGAGCTCTGTACAGTGCTCTACATTATGGTAGGTTCACACTATAGACTTCCATCTATAGATTTGTGACGTCATTGACAAACAGACGGAAATCGGCAGGTGTGAACTAAAAAATCGCTTGTGGACGCGTCGATGACTAGATGGTCGATGAAGTAGAACATGTTCTACTTTATACAGATTTTTGTCGATAGATTGATGAGATTACCGTTATTGATTGGTTTATTTGGAGTCACATGACAAAAGAGAATGCATGTGCAAATGCAAAATGGCTACGAGGGACAAGATAGCGCGCCTCATAGAGCTGTTGGACATTATGAATGTTTGTGGAGGGTGGAGAGCGCTGAATACAAAGATCGCGACAGAAAGTACATAGCATATGAAAAGATTGCCGAGATATTAGAGTGGCCAGGTATGTTGCCCGATTTTGCAGATAATGTCCAACTTCAAACAGATCGGCTGCGAAATCGTTAGACCAGCCAATACTTTGCATAGCTGCTAAATACAGTAAAGAACAAATTCAGTATCCCACTAGCATATATCAAGGGGATGACTTATACTTATTAGTTCTACTGTAAAATATGCTCACTATCAATGTGTTACTACTGCCTGAGTTCGTAGCTACTATGAACTTGTTTTATTTTAAAACTCGGCGTTATTCTATCAATTTTAGTGCCTGAAGTCAGAAAGAAGATCAATAATATCAGAACTTATTTCTCAAAAGAATATGCTAAAGTCATAGGAAAGAAGTCTGGAGCTTCAGCATCAGATGTTTACGTCTCAAAATGGCAGTATTATACATCTTTAAAATTTCTTGAGCCATATCTCATTTGTAGGAGAACCATTTCATATTTGGTAAGGTCATTCACTATTCCATTGCCAGGGAACTTGACCCTCACTTTGAAAATACCTGCACAAGTTGTCCCTGACAACCCTTGCAGTTGGGGAACTGTTGTTGGACCTTTGTGTTGTAAGTCCAAGCATACCAACAGAGTTTTCTTGCCACTGACCATCTAGTACTTGGCAGCTTGCATTTTCCATCTCATTTTCTCTTAGGTAGTTATGAAGCACACAAGCTGCTAAAACTGCTAGTTCAGCTTTTGCAGGAGACAGTGCAATAACTGTATGGAGTAGCCTGAAACGATTTGCTAGAATACCAAAGGCATTTTCTACAACTCGTCTTGCCCTTGAAAGCCTATACTTGAATATGCGCCGGTGTCTGTCCAGGCTTCTACCTGGGTATGGCTTCATTATGTATGGCTTGAGGGGAAATGCATCATCTGCTACAATTGTCATTGGTACTGCATTTGTGTCACTCACCAGCTGTCTTCCAGTAGGAATATCTAAAAATCCCTCCTCTAGAGCTCTAGATAGTGAAGAGTTTCTGTATAGACCTGCATCACTTGCTTGGCCATTACTACCAACATCAATATATATAAACTTATAATTGCTATCTACTAATGCCAGTAGTACTATACTAAAGAATGACTTGTAGTTATAAAACAGTGAACCCGAATTCTTGGGTGTCTTGAGGCGAATATGTTTTCCATCAAGAGCACCAATGCAATTGGGAAAATTCCATCTTAGCTCAAAGTCTTCTGCTACTTTGTACCATTCATCTGATGATTTTGGGACCTGGGGAATAGCAAATATATTTGCATTACATACACACACACACACACACACACATACACACACAGACATACATATATATATATATATATATATATATATATATATATATATATATATATATATATATATATGTAGTGTAATTTTAAGTTAATAACTTTTTCTTCAGAATGAGATTGAGGTATCTGCTGGCCTTACAAATTTGGATGAGTCAATGGACCTGCAGGATGAGACCCACTTTCTAGGGGAAGAAGAAGGTGAAGAAGAAACACAATCCTCAATAGTGACCATTGCACTACAACAAACAACTTTGAATCTGGCAGGATCACCTACTACCAGCCAATCCATAAAGTCAACCCCCACATCAGCAAACTGCAATAAAAACAAGTTAGCAGCTCTTGTTCCTGCAAAGGAAATGAGAATGAAGCCAGAGGATGAACTGTTGTCCTTGGCTATCAAAAGATTCAAAGAAGCACCCAAAAAAAGTGAAGAACCAAAGGATCAGACAGAGGATGAAGTGTATGGCAAATATCTTGCAATGCAGATTGGCAGGATAACAAAATGAGGAGAGAAAAGAATTTTTGAAGATGAAAATCCAGCAGCTCCTTTATGAAGCTCAGTTTGGAGACTCATGGAGCCAACCCCAATAGGACATAAACACTTTCTAGCCTCAAGATGTTTTCATTGTCTTTTAAATTATTTTCAAGTGTATGTGCATCCATAGACTTTTCTTTGTAGTATTCAACTTGCTTTTCTGACATACTTTATCATGCAACGTTAAAAAGTGAATAGCTTCTAACCCACTGGCAGGACTTAAAGTTTATAGACCCAATATCTATAGTAAGTGTATAAGTGCATCTGTTCGTCTATGTTATTTCTTGAATGGGAGTTCTCATTGTTTGGTAAAAGTATGATGTAAAAGCTTTCTACTTTAAAGTTAAATTGCTGGCATCTAACTCACCTGTACAAATTGTTCCTTGAGAGCAAGAAAAATAGCACCACAGACTTCTGGTACAATCGTGCTTATAGTGTTTTTTGGCATTCTACATGAGAATTCAAGAGACTTGAATGTCTCCCCTAAAATGTAGAAGAAAGGTGTCAAAAAGAAAGTCATTATATAGATTAGCTTAAAAAATGTTTGGAGAAAGCTCAAAATAACTAATCGTAAGAGCCAGAAAATATTACCTGTTGCCACAAATCTTAGTGTCACTGCCAGTCTTTCTGCAGCAGGGATTGCCCTACTTAGCTGGGTGTCTTGCTTCTCAATTAGCGGTTGTACACGACCTAAAATGTCATCGAATTGTCTCTTTGACATCCTGAAAAAGTTCCTGTAGCTTGCTGCATCCTTCAAAATTTCTGGGATCAAGCTATTGAATGCTCCACGCTTATGCCTGTTATCTATCCAGGATCGTGTCCAATGTTTTCGTCTTTTTCTTCGGCCTCTTTTCTTCTTCAGTATCAATGCACAAGCAAGTATTTCCAGTGCATCGTCGTCCATGCTGTATCCAACGAGTTTAGCGAGCAACTAGTTTTCCTGCCTTTTTCTCTGTAGACACGTGTCTACAAGTGTGAACAAGCAGCAACAAAAGAGTCTACTAACAGATATCTATCAAGGAGAGTCTATAGACAAAAATCTGTCGACAAAAGTCTACAGTGTGAACCTAGCATTACAGATATCTGACATTTCCTTCTAATCTATTGCCATGGTCTATGCCTGCGAGTAAGGAGTAATACATGGACGTCAACTTTGATGAGGGTGCAGCGGTGTTAACTGCAGCAGAGTAGAAGTTTAATGTGGATTTACATGAATCAGAGAAAATATCATAGAATCAATTAAAAGCTGATGAATCGCTATTAGGGAGGTTCAGATTCAGTGCGAGTTCGAGTTCGAGTTCGAAGGACCTCCCGCGTAGTTTGAAACTGGGACTCGAAGTCGCTCTAGATTTAAGACCGTTAAGATTGTCTCAACGTGACTGCATGATCACAATGGCGGAAGCTACGACTGCTGCTGCGTTTTTATATGCTGAGGATATTATTGATGAAGAGGAAGTGTTATCAGTGGTACAAAGTGAAACAGAAAGAACTACTCCATTGTTTCCCTACTTGACATATAAACGCTTTACTTTGAACGATGTAACTGATGACGAAAGTTTAGCCGAATTCCGCTTCTACAAGGGTGATATTACAAGACTAGTTAAAGCTTTTCACTTGCCCCCAAAATTTATTTGCAACAATGGAACTACAGCTTCAGCAGAAGAAGGACTATGTATGCTCTTGCGGAGACTTGCCTATCCATGTCGCTATAGTGACATCATCCCACGATTCGGAAGAAGTAAACCTGAACTTTGCATGATTGTGAACACTGTTTTGAAATTCATATACACAAGATTTGAACACCTGTTGTCAAGTTTTCAGCAAGGATGGCTTCATCCAGACAATCTGACGGAATATGCAATGGCAGTATATAGTAAATGCCAAGCTCTTGATAACTGTTGGGGATTCGTTGATGGAACAGTTAGGCCAATATGTCGACCAGGTGAAAATCAGAGAGTTGTTTATAATGGCCATAAGCGTGTGCATGCCCTCAAATATCAATCGGTAGTTGCTGCAAATGGCATGATTGCCAATTTATATGGCCCTGTTGAAGGAAGAAGTCATGATGCTGGCATCCTCCGTAGATCCGAATTGCTACACAAGTTAGAGCAGTATTGTAATAAAGCAGATGGTAGTCCACTTTGCATTTTTGGAGACCCAGCATATCCAGTGAGGCCTCACATTCAAGCACCATACAAGAATAACAATTTATCAGATGCAGAAAAGGATTTTAATAAGGCAATGAGCAGTGTAAGAGTATCAGTGGAATGGGTATTTGGAGAGATAACCGAATACTTTGCATTTGTTGATTTCAAGAAAACTCAAAAGATTGCTTTGTCGGAAGTAGGAACAATGTACAAAATGTGTGCATTGCTTCGAAATGCAAGGACATGCTTGTATGGTTCTTCAACAAGCACATTTTTTGGCATAGATCCTCCCACACTGGAGGAGTATTTCTCTGTTTAGATATGAACGATTAGATAAATATTATTATCGGTTTATAATCATATTTCTAGTCATCAAATCATCTCAGATAATCAGCTAAAATATTTTTTGATAATAAAAATAATCAATTATTTTTTGCATTTTGAAACAGCTCTGCAATTTGTCCCAAAAACTGCATATTACTCTGTTGCATTGCAAGCATAAATTGCTGTTGCTCTCTTTGCATGTTTTTCAAGAATTCTTGATTTTCAATGGCCATTCTTTCATGGCTTTCTCTTTCAAGTTTCCTTTCTTGCAATTCCTGCTCCCTCAAATTAGCATCTCTTTCTGCCATCTCTCGTTTAAGGGTGATACCTTCTTGCATGACAGCTAGGACTTCAGCTGATTTTCTTTGCCTTTTTGGTATCACAATTTCCCCCTCTGCTCCTTTTCGCTTTTTTGTTTCACTTAGGTTTTCAGTTGCTTTTCTTCTCATTTCTAATGCCATCTCTTTTTCTTGATTTTCTTTTTCTATAGCTTTACGATTTGTTTCGTTCCAGCTCTTCTGTGCCTCTGTCATTCTTTCGTCAATGTCTGCTAGGCCCATGTATAATTCATCTACTTCGGCGCCTTGAATACCCGAAGCTCTTGCCTCCTCTCTCTCATTTTTCCTATATTTCTCTAACAGTTTAAATAACCTGTCTCTTACCGCTCGAATTGCTACTTTAAAAACCGGCTGTTCTAGTGCATTTAGATTGGCAGTTATTGTTCTCCAAGCCTGCCCTCTTTCCTTCGACTGCGGTTTATGTACGAAAGGCTCTACCAGTAGAACTTCTCTAATAAGGCACACATCGTGCTCATACTTCCAAATAAAAAGTTCTCTTGGTAAATTCCTTGCATTGCCTGACATTTTGATTATTAACATAAAGGTATTCAGCGCCCACGGTAAAGATATCTAGCTTTTCAAACTCGTTCTGCACACTGCGAGATTTAGTAGAAAACTCAAACTGGACGACCACCGCTAGTGCGAGTTTCCAGGGTGATTCCCGCCTAAATGCGCAGATTGCCTGCGCAGTTCGTAAGTCGTACTCACACTCGAACTCGCACTGAATCTGAACCTCCCTACTATCTCCAGTCTCAGTAACCACATTTTCAGATGAAACATCTGTTTTTGCTAAAGGATCATTGTCATGAGATTGTATTTGTCATGAAAACCAAAGCAACAACTATCAGGTAGTAAAGAGGACAGTTTTGATGTTAATATGGCAAGTGTCTGCCTGTCCTCACTTCTATCAGAAGATGCTCTTGGGTCATATACATTAGATCCTGGAGCTAGACGATTGCAATCATTTTCGCAAACTCGATCTTTCTAATAACAACGTCATCAATATGAGATGGTCTTGATATATGAGACAAAGAAGCATTAGGAACATTCCTGGAAGAAATTAATGTGCAAGATACTGGTTAAGGGCAAACTGTCCACTTAAAATCTTCCACTTAAAATCTTCCAGGGCGTATAGAACTCCCCCTACATTGTTAAAGGTGCTATAGTCCCCTAGGTGAATACATGCTGGACAAGTACAAGCTGCAGAACAAGCATTTCTAGATACATGTGATAATTTCAACATCACCTCATAAAGACTTGTTTTCATTTATGACTTACTTCTAACATCAAAAAGCGTGAAGTTTCCACCTGTAGCAACATTGATTTTCCTAATAATACCTTCATAGAAAAGCTGGAATCCTTTAAGCTTCTTGCAAGATGTATCTTTTATCATGATATGTTTGTATTTCTTTGTTTGGATAACAAGGTGATCTTAACGTTCTATGAAGTTGAATGGTGGTATCCCTCTATGGTCAGAAGTCCTAAACAGAATAGTGCAAAAATTGTTAAAAATGGCATTGTAGGTCCAGAGATATTAATAATTTTGATAGAAGATGGATTTTCAGTTAGAGTAGTGCATTTAGCTTGATCTTTTATGCTGCAAAATATTGCATAAACACGTAGAACTAAATCAGCTTTCATGCCTGATATCTTTACACTCTAGGACTGAAATACTTTCTTAAGCTCCTTGACAGAAAATAAATGTAAATCAACCTAACAAGCAGCATTTCTTCTTTCAGGAAGGGGTAAAATAAACTGCTTCATAATCTAAGTGAGCTGAAATTGAAAGGCTGTCTGTACTTAAGAGGACAAACTTGTACTCAACTTATTACCATAGTGACTTGCAAAAGAGAAAGAAAAGTTGGAACATCAATTGCCTTGTTATCAATCTCCCTCAACAGGCTCTACCGTCATTATCACAAGGGTTTATTAGTATGACACTGTTGCAAGTTTGCCATTTCTACGAATGCTTTGATTTGTCTTTCTTGGATTCTGCATTGATTCAAAGACATGCAAATGGTGACAGAACTTCATGAATAATGTAGTATTTACAATCAGAGTTAAAGTTCTTACTATGATGGATATCAGTATCAAAATTTGGATGAAAATGATTTAAGTCAGGTTTGTTTAAACTAAGCTCAGATATTGTTTGAAACAGTCAGAATCTGTTAAATCCGTTGTGTCATAGCAAAGACAATATTCATTTGGGTTAAAATTGTCAGATAAGATTATGCAGGTGCTAAGACAGCTGAAAGGAAAAGCGTCACTGCAACAGCTTTTACATAACCAGTGTTGTATCTTGGCATAAAAAACATACTTTGCTCTTCAGATAGATAAGAAGTTTGCATGCAAACCAAACATGTGTTATCAAAAGTTGTAGAAGGTGGGTCGTATGTTTTCCTATGTTGACAGTTTAGACTAAAAATTGACTGTGTGAAATGTTGTGAAAAGGTTTCTAATAAACAATGTTTACAATACTACTTTGATGATGAATAATTTCCTACTTTTAGTCCTTTGGTTATTTTCAATCTGTGATAAGCTGGTATGTCTTGCTTTCCTATTTCATCTCCAATGTCTTTCCTGATAGCACTTGAAATATCCGTGGTATCTTCACTATCTTGCAGGGGTACACCACTAATATCGATACAGTCATGTCTTCCATATGACTCAAAATCATTTAAGGCCTGATTCTGTATTTCTTCATCCAATCAAAGAGCTTTACTTTCCCTTTTCAATCCATGGTTTTCATCCTAGAGTGACCTTTGTTTTTCAATAAGTCACTTGACATTTTCTTCTGCTATTCATATTCAGTGGCAATAAACTCAGCTGACTTTTCAACGACTTTTACTCTTTCCTCTGATCCTTTCATGTTTCTGGCTGTTTCAAGTTTGAAGCTGCCTAACTTAGTCTCTAACACGCCAAGTCTTCTGTTCATGTTATTCTCTTGCTTTTACTATTTCAATGATCATTTTGAAATCAGCAGAATCTGTGCTTCTTGAAGACATTAGAGAGTTTACGAATCACTACGCGGCGAGCTACTACGCCTCAGGGGAGACTGAGCACTAGCTGAGCTGAGGCGTAGCAGCTCAGGAGCATAATTGCTTTCCGAATCACGAAGACACCTCAGCAAAGGCCACGAAAGTAAACAACAGCAGAAATCGATAAAAAACTACTTACTTTTATGCATCATGGTGGTGAAATTGGCAATGAGGACTGTCTAGATCTCTAGTAGGATAGCCGATGTGGGATTTCAGATGCAGTACATACGTTGAAGAGTTAAGGTAGACTCAAATCGCAGAAAAGATAACTACGCAGAGAGCTTATAACCTGCAATTGTACATCTCTGATAAGTGCAGAGGTGTGAATAAATTTGGGCAGCCGTAACTCTATGAACTAATCCTAACTGTGTATGTATGCTGTCCATATCAAGAATAACTGCACTGCACTCAACAATAGTTTTGGATTTACTTTGGGATCGGTAAAGCCAATTTGAAGTCAACACATATGCAAATGATGCTGTAAAATGGATACAAAAGGTAGCATTCATGATAATTGTAGTGTGTTATTACATCAAATGAACACACTAAACATTTGAGAAATGACATGTAAGGGAGGAAATTTAGCAATGCAATAACAACATTATATACTTGTTTGGAACAGTGATCATTTTCTCCATTAGGCCAAGTATTTGCACTTGGATATAATGATCCTGCATATGTTTGATCAGACCTGGTATTAGGTATTACCCCAGAACAAAAGATGTCTACGCAGTTACAGGAATAAATTGGTTATCAAGGCACTGTATGTTTCGAATTTTTTGAATACATATAATCCTAAAAGACATGGTTGCTTGTGCTGGCAAGATTCATGTTGTATGAGAAGACACTTCAAGAAGTTTCACTGGTCATCAAATATATGGAAAACTGTTTACATCCCTTTAGCTCTGTTTTAAAATATCTATTATATTTTTATTTTGTTCCTCAAGTCTAGTGAGCTGCTGTTGTAACATAATTAGCCCTCCTTTCAACATATCCAATCTCTCTGTCACTACATTTAATTCCCTTTCTTTTACCTCCAAGCTCTTCTCTTGCACAAGTAACTCCCTCTCTCTCAATGCTAATTCCCTTTGTCTTAACTGCACATCCATTTCAAGTCTTCTCTCTTCCACCTCAACTTTTCTTTTCTCTACATCCATCTGACCTTCTTTCATTTTTGTTTCAACTACTTGCTTTTCTTTGAAGTACTGCAAATAGTCACTTGTTTCTAAACTTCTCCTCTTCTTTTTCCCCTCCCTAGCTTGTGTCTGTGACAACCTTTCCATGGCCTTTTTTCTCATCAACTCAGCTGTCTCCTTTTGCTGCTGCACTTCTTGTCTTGCTTGCTCTGTACTGTTGTTTTGGGATACTTCAGCACTCTCCTTCCTTTCAACAATCTCCTCAATTGCACTGTCCAACTATGTGGGTTCGGGTGAAATTCCACTGGCCCTCATTTCCTCATTCCTTCTACGCTTGAAGGCCCGTTCAAGTTTTACAAATCGCTCCCTAACAGCCCTCTGATCAACAAAAAAAGATGTTCTTGAAGAATTAAGGTTTTCTGCTATTTTGTCCCAGCATTTCCCTCGTTCTCTAGAACCAAACTTAAGTTTGAACGGGTCTTCAACTAATATCTCCCGACACAAAAGCAAGTCGTGCTCCACTGTCCAGTTCATTTTGGGCCTAATTGAAAAAATTACACGTTTATAAGCTTCCTGTCTATATGCACCCCCAATATTAGTGAGGAGTAACAGATGTCGGAATACATACATACATATAGTTTGTAGACACGAAACATTGTTCCGTACATCATATATCACATCTCACATAACATTTCTAGATATATTACACATTCATATGGGATACAAATTAAACAAATTTCTCTTCACACCAATATGCTGGAGCTGAAGTATAACAACAAACACTCTTCATATTCTACAATACAGTAAAACTGTAAGGAGGTCATAAGTTTCTCTGTTTACGAGACTTAGATACAAACGTCAGTGTTCTTTTTGTGGGCTTCAACTTGTACTCCTGCGGTGCTGTTTGAGGCCATCGTTCGATACGGCTTGTTGAAGGTTTTCTTTTAAGATAAGACAGCAAATATCAGTATTATTTACAGTTTGTTAATAGCATAAATGATAAACCGAATACTGAAATCAGAATGATAAGAAATAACATATAAAATGTACCTTTCAATCTTTTAGTTCACTACGACGTGAGTTGGTCCAGTCGGAAGTAGTGGAAATGTGTACTACACCTCAGCAATTGGGGTATCCCCGAAAACGCGCTGTGACCTAGTCTCCCTTGAGGCGTAGTAGCCAACTGCGTAGTATTTCGTAAACTCTCTATTTCCATCAATTTTTGAAGTTGACTTTGCAATTTGTACTATTGACAGATATAGTGCACTATTCTTTAGTGCAGTTAACAAAATATCCCCAGAAATAATGTAAAGCAAAATAATTAATAAAACATTAATCAGGCACTTGAAATAATTTGTGACTATTGAATCTTGATCAAGAGCCAGCAAATTCAGGCCTGCACACCAAGATGACATTTGATGATATATTGATTATATATGCGTGTTGTATTGCACCAAAATTTGTGCCAGCGAGTTCATCAGCAATTTTCCCATCATAACTGTAGAAATACAAAAGATTAATTGTTTTTAACTTACGGAGAAGTACCTACAAAAGTAGTAGCACCAGAGAAATGCTTCCTGAAGATGCCATCATATTGTTCCAATGCAAGCAAACACTCAATGTAATTGCCCTTGTGGAGACTTTCATGGCTTTCATCTTGGCCCCAAAATGCTAATTCCTGCTTTCCAACAAAGTAAACTGCATCAATAAATCAATGCATCACCTCCCTATTCTCTCTCACTTTCCTGTTGTGCAACTCTACTGATCATTGAGTTTGATTGTCAATTAGGAAATCAATGCATGCTCTGCCAAAGGTTTTTAATGTAATCATATACTGAATATGTCCATAGGAAAGCCCATGTTTTATGGAAGCCTTTGTCACATTGCTCATATTGCAAAAACCTGTGCTACTCCAAGGGCCTTTTTCCAGAATGAACAGCAGGCAAGGCTAACGGTATAGTCTGTTGTTTGAAACTGACCCTGGGAGCCACTCAATCCTATTAAATGATATTTCTGTAAAAAGGACAAGAAAGACTCCCTTACAAGGCTGTGCGATCTTAATGCAAGGCCCCGGCCTTCCCTTATCAAGAACACTGGTCTGCGAAGGTCTAAAGATCAAGCCATGTGATAGCTGATTCTATGGTAGTTTACTGCATAAAATCCAAAAATCGCACTTATTTTCTCCAATCAGGTCCAGTTTTTGAGATGCAGGGTTGTATTGGAATTGTTAACAATCCCTTTTAGTTTCATCTACTACACTTAATTTTTGACAAAATGCTTCATAGAAAAGAAACATTTTATCAACCAAAGCTTTGGAAATAAAGACTATACATTACACAGTAGCTAAGCATGGATGAAGGGCCTTTGTAGTGATTTTTTCCTATGCTGAGGAGCCACCACATCTCATGTCAAACACCAAAAGTAGTCTGCAAGAAAGTTCACATCCCACTGGCCTTGGTAGCATTCTTCCATGACACAAATGTCTTGGTGGAAACGCTCTCCCTGTTCCTCACTCAAGTCTCCACAGTTTTGAGGGAAATAGTCTAAGTGCGACCTTCAAAAGTGCATTTTGACTGACATGCGAGCCCCTACGGTTTGAAAGTTTTTCAGGAGCTCGTCTCGTCAACTTCCTTTTCATATTCTTCATACCTGTTATTCTGAAGACAGTTGGTAATCACTGATTTTAGTGACCCCCAAGCAGAAAGCTCAGTTGCACTCAGTGCATCATCAAAAGTTGAGTCCTTCATGAGTTCCGGTATTTGAGGCCCATCAAAAATGCCAGCCTTAAGCTTTTCAAACTTGTTTGATGCAGCAAAAGGGGGAGATAATACATTGTGTGAACCAGGCTCCAAACCTTGTCTTAGTGGCCATTCTTTTCTGACATAATGTTAGTCATCAGCCCGACTATCCCACAAACACAGAAAGCATGGGTACTTCGTGTACCCATCCTGTAGTCCTAAAACTAATCCAACAACCTTTAGGTCTCCACAGATCAACCAGCCATGGTCATGGTAGTTCAGGGCAGACAGCAACTGATCCATGCTATCGTGGGTTTCTTTCATTTGCACAGAATGACCAAGTGGAATCAAAGAATAGTCATGTCCATTATAAAAGAGGACTGCTTTGAGACTTCTGCTAAACGAGTCAGTGAAAAGTCTTCATTCCGTAGTAATATAGTTTATGCCCATTGATTTCATGAAATCAGCAATATTGTTGCAGTAAACCAACGGTAAGTCTCTCTTGGTGGAGAAGAACCGTCTAAAGTCTCTTTCACGCTCTTGATACCAGTAGAATGTTGTTTGAGGTGCCAGCAGTTTTTTTCATGAAGGGAACCAAGAAACTGTGACAATTCCTTGGAGAGGTTTAGGTCTCATGTCAAGTCATTGAGATCTGCTTGTGTTAGAGGTACTGGCCGGTTATTCTCTTCTAACCAGTATTCTGCACCCTCTGTTCTGTCATATGTGTTATCAGATTCGGATTCAGAGCTTGATTCCATATCAACATCTGGCTTAGGTGTGAACCATGAGGGACTGGTCGTATGGCAGATGGAATATCAGGGTACTGAACACAATGCTTGTTCTTGTGATTGAGGCCCCGTTTACACTATACCGGATAGCTATCGTCGCGCCGCAATTTTCGTATCGGATAGGGGGTACCGTTTACATCATGCCATAGCTATCCGGTACGAGACGCTCCGCAAATAGAAGGAAAGTCACTCCGCTTTGTAGGTGATATGAAAATCACTCCGGCATGGTTGTGGCATGATGTAAATGATGCTATCCGATACGTTTCGCTCTGGAACCTCGATTTGAAGGCGAGAACATAACTTGGCGCCTAATTTCAATCAGGAGAATTTTCAAAATGGACTCTTCTTTGATGCATACGTTCTTGTGCATGCTACAATGCTTTTATGGTGTGCTGCAGCTGAATTGGTTCCGATTTCAATTGCTGTGCCATCGTTTTATTCACCCCCCAAAAACAAATCAATGGTTTTAATCCATTTGAAGACTGATTCCTCACCTTCTATACTGTTCGTGGATGGTGATCCCTCCCAGATCTCAGAGCACAATCGTAAAATGTCATCACGATGCGTCCACCACCACTCCTTCGGCCTACGTCGACAGCTTTCTTATACTTCGTTCGTATGCTCTTCACCTTCGCTGATATTCATTCTTTAGTTATGTTTGGGACACAAAGTGCTCTTGGAAAATCAATCTCCGTCGCCTCCGTTTCAGCTTTTGGATATCTTTCAATGAACAATTCTCAAATCTTGTCGTACTTGGCTCTAATCCCTTCCCAGTGGAGACCTTCAAAACGACAAGTTGCCGCATACACTTTGATACATTCAAGAAGTAACTCGATTTCTCCATCTGTCCAAGAAAAATTGTCTTCCTTTGCTTTACTGCCAGTTGGGGGAACCTCCATCTTGCTCGAGATATTTATATCACAGGTAGGTACAAAATTAGTTAAGATAGCTCGTTGAGCGATGTGAGCTAGGCCAGCTGGATGCATTGAATGATTTTGGCGCCAATCAAAGAATCCACGTAATCTTCTGCGGGGGTCTGCGGGCACTACCTAGAGCTATCCGATATGGTGTAAACGGTCGCCCTATCCGATAGAGGGCATTCCGCGACGCGACGCGACGATAGCTATCCGGTATAGTATAAATGGGGCCTGATTCCTTGAAGATTGGTAATGCAAAAATAGCAGTCTGTCACGTGATCTTTATCCTCTCTCCACACCATAGGAACAGCGAATGGCATACTTTTTCTTTGGCCATTTTCCAATCATGCAAGTTCTCAACACATGTTTTGCAGCTAACATGGGGTGCAAATGCCTTGTCCTGGTCTCCAAGCTTAACTCCAACGTAACCATGATATGCCTTCTTCACAAAATCAGTTATCTTTGCACCACGACCAGGAAGAATCACATACCCATATATATAGCAGAAGGAAACCAGATGGAAACCAGAACAATCCAAATGTGGACTCTGGGTTTAGGTCAAAGCAGGGAGGATATCCTCATCAACCAGAAAATCTTGTTGTAGAACTAACATTGAAAATCCTGCAAATAGCTTACTTTTACAGAATATGCTACCCTGAATCATACAAGTTCTCTACTGAAGCTACTAGATGGGGCTGCACACATGAGAAAATGGCATGTGAAGCATACATGAAGATAATGGAAGAAAGGGACACAGATTTTAAGGTTAAAGACTGGATTTTTGATACCAAAGGACTATCCATTCACAGGTGTTTCTCCAAATGGAATGACAGAGTGGTCATGTTGTCGAGTTGGGTGCTTAGACATCAAATACCCTTTTTGTATACATGACTCAGCTGTTGACAGTGGGCTGGAAAGGCAAGGTTTTGCCTAGTCAAATGTGATGGGGCTACAAATATGCACTTATCCAGAACCCATTCCTACTACTTCCAAGTGCAGAGCCAAATCAATGTGTGTAAAGAGGCATCATTTGCTGATTTTGTGCTTTGGACAGAGAAAAAGCATTTTTATTGAAAGACTTCCACCTGACAAAACAATGTGGGAACAGACTGTAAATGAAGCATGTTCTTTTTCAACAAATGTATTCTGCCAGCACTTGTTGGCAAATGTTTCACAAGAAAACATTCAAACAAGTAAAGAGGTAAAGTAATTGCATGGCATGTATTCGACAGTACACAGGCAAAAACGGCACTTGTATCAATGGATGTCATACCATTTATGTCTTTTGTGCTAAGATAGTCAGCTGGAAGTTTAGATTATAAAATTGTGTATTTTCTACGTACAAGACCAATGACTCGTTCCACATGTATCCATTCAGAGGCAATTTTTCTTGTACTTTCGACATCCTTTGCTGCCAGTTGCTTTGTCCCATGAGTAAATACAGGGCTTTTTGCCTCTGAATGGTAAATGGCAACACTTTCTTCGATACTAAAACCTCTGTCATCACGAATGACATCTCCTGGCGTAAGAGTGTCTAAGATACCACTGTTTGCAGTAATACATTTGTCACTAGTCCTCCCTCCCCATGCTTTAGATATGTATGTTATAAAACCCTGCGCTGCAATACCAATCAAAACCTTCATAGTATTGTGATGCTTAAAAGATCTGTGCTCCTGCTAATAAATGTAATGGCTTCTCTATAAAGACTTCAAAGTAATCAATGATCACTGTCACCTTTTTTCCAAAGTGCTGTATAAATGAAGTGGGTGTAGTCTTCCATAGTTCTTCCCTGTCTGGCCACTTGATTAAGAAAGAAGGAGGTTAAAAGCTATGTCCAGCATTCACAGAGATGACCTTGATACTGTTGACTTTGAGGAATCAAATCTCTATGCTAAATCTTCTAAAGACAAATTCTGCCTTAGTTTTATCAAAAATATCATCAATTGCTGAAATTTTTTCAACATATTGCATTGTGATGCAGATATGTAAGGTTCAACTAAACTGAATACTGCAGTAAGGGTGATAAAGTTTGGAAGACCAGTGTAAATGTTACTTTTCTTATCGTTACCCTCCATTGACTCTTCTGAGAAGGAAAGCTTGCTTAGCTTTGCAGATGCAAGTCTGCAACTTTCTTCTAAGTGGGAAAGATCACTACAAGTCAACTCAGTCTGACACGACATATCTTTGTAAGCAGGTTTATCTGTGCTCTCTTGTTCACGCTAGGATTCCTTTTCATAGGTTAACTTAGCACATTTATGTCTTCTTCATCAATCCCTTGTCTTTTTCGATTTAGTGCTCTGGTATACCTGTCAAGTGATGAACTTGCGGGTACCTTGAATTTCTCATGTCCCAGGTACAAAGAAGTTACCCAGCCTGCTTTCGTTTTGTCATAAAGGGCAGCCAGTTTACCAGATACAAAGTGGTCAGAAGATATCCCAATGTTCTTTTGCTTCTCTGTACTTAAATCTGCCCTACTGATGCAAGCTAGACAGGTATTCCTTCTCTCATCTGATAATACTTTGGTTTTCTCACCTTGGTGAGTGATCACTTATGGTAGCCAAAAGAACACTTTGCCTTGACCCCTCCCAATCCTATTTGAGCATCTGACACTTGCCCAAAAGTTAACCATCATGAAGGAATGATTACTTTGACTTATGGCCTAAGCGTCTTTGGTGCACCTTGGTGCAAGTTGATGTGAAACGTTTATTTTAGAGCTAGTTACTTACTTGTTTTTTACAAGTGTAGTCAATAGAATATGAAGAGTATATTATATTATATTCCCCAGATACCAAGTTGTAACGAAGTATAGTGAAACTATAAAATAGTAATGATTTATGGTTACTCGGCAAGGTTTGGCTGAATAATGTGCAGTCAAAAATCATGGAAAGAAGAATAAACAACAGGTTGCTATGCATATCCACGACACGGTTGTGGTCCATCATGGTGGCACTGACAAAGTCATGTGACAGATGGGAATAATGAATAAATGGGAATAATGAGTAATGAAAGATAGTGATATTCAACATCCTAGATATAAACTAGCTTAGTACTGATAGCCCGCTACACACGGGCTTCCCTAGCCCCAGTTCAAAAGTTGCATATTAGCCTTGGAAAGACTAACACTGTGATCCCATGAAAGTTGCTTGGTCTGGTCACATAGGATCACGAGAAGGTGACGTCATGGGCCTATGCGATGGAGCACGTGACTATCAGCTATGCATTGTGCGAATCGAAGACAATTGCGAGAAAAATTTTGCAAAAAATGCTCGGATACCTGCACTAGGCTATGGGGCAGTAAAGGGATAGGAAGAAAATCAAGAAGCCCCGTAAATCAAGAAGTCCTAGTAAATTATACAGATCCTTGGTCCTTTATAAGATATCAGCATACACGCAATGGGCAATTACTTCAAAGTATTTTTTGCTGATATTTGTGCTGACTTTTTCTACATGTAATCCTTGGATAATTGAGAATAGGCTCTGGGTTGTTCTGGCATAGAGAATGGGCATTACTCGTAATCTATGGGGTTCTATGCATGCTCTATGGACTTAGAATCATGTGCTACGTTGTGTAGACTCTTCAAACCATTTCTGTGTTGTGAACACCAAAGGACAGGGGTTTCTAAACAACAGCTGAATGTGGCCCACCATCGACTTGTATCGGCTGGTATGAAACTCTACAAGTTAGGTGTATATCGTATATGTATGTACTCTCAGGTGCCAAATAAACGTCCCCCTGCTTATTACTTTTTCAATTTTTGTCCAACCCTCAGACCTTATTAGAACTCCTCGTTTATTATTTTTAAAGAAAATGAAATTGTTTACAAGTTCCTCATTTTATTTTCTTTCTTTGTTAGTACGGTTCACACTCACGCATTTGACTTCTTCATTTAAAATAGGTGTCACTTTATATCAAAACAAGTGCCAGTTGATACGTATCAATATATTTTCTGGCATACTACGTCTAAGAAATGTCGCGAAAAATTGCTGCTGCAAGTACAGCCTGCAAAAATGACAACCTGCTTTCGTCTTGTCCCATGCTTTATAATCATTTTAAGCTCTTCAATGTCCAACCTTCTGTTTGTTCTGACCCTTCCTCCGTTTTTCATACTTCAGACTTTTTCCGACTCCATTGCTAATTAGAACCTCCCCGTTTATTTTGCACTTGAGAGTACATATTTCTGCATTGTTGCAAAGCTAAAACAGGTTTTAAATGCTGATTACTCTAAGGTACAGTATAACTGCTACCATAGGGGTAACTGCTATTAACATCATTTAGGCGAGTAAAAAAGTCACACAGTATTACTCTGTTGATATGCGACTTTTATTGTGTGGCCAGGTGCATAACTATTTTTTCTGCATTTGTCTCTCACTGTAAAAATACTGACCACATCTAACATTGAATATCAACCTAGTGTTGCTAGCTTTCCCATGTAGAGAATGGTACTCTAATATCTGCTGCATAAATAGCATAGAGCTGCTAGTTGATTGGTTGAATAAAACAAAGAGGAATGAGAGTTTTGCTGTTTCTACTACACAATAGCATGTATGGAATATAAGGCACTTCTGTTGCAGGAAAAATCATAGAGCTAAAAGTGAATCAATCTAAAACTGCAGTGCAGTATTGATGAATAGTATCATTGCTCTTCCTCACAAAGATATATATATATATATATATATATATATATATATATATATATATATATATATATATATATATATATATATATATATATATATATAATGTTTCCTTAAGGCCAAGGACAAATATTTAGCTACAATTCTAGTAAAAATGCTAACAGTCAAACATATTGTCTCGGATGAAGAAAACGGTGCTTATTGAGGGGTGGTGCTAGAACCGGCAACTTGAAATGCTGACATATACAGTATGGTTTGGTGTTGACAAAATTAAAAATAGATGGCGGAAAAATGATAGTATTTTATTCTGAGCCTAAATGCAAACAATAAGTGCTGCCTATTTACAACATTCAAGGAGTAGATGGGGAAAGGCTTTCTTTATAGTGAGTGATAGGTGGTATAGGGAACATAGATGAGGCGGCAGTTGATGTGCCCACACCCTAGATAGAAACAGGAGATGACTTAAATGATATTAGTATGGATAGTTTAATAGATGTTAGGACATTTTTGGACAAATATAGAGTATAGTTATTTCAGTTACTATAAGTTTAGTTGTAGTAGAAAGTTCTAATTTGTTCAGTTATGAGGTGAAACTTCTATGGATATCATAGATTAGAGTAAAGGACTTTGTGAGATCATTTTTATTATATAATCACATATGGTATGGGAAGTTTTAAAATCCTCTCTTTTTCTACTTGAAGTAATAAGTACAGTTGTGTAAGTGTGGAAGGAGATAAGGCTTACTTCCTAACTATAATATATTCTAGTCTTTCATATTTTACCCGACTACAAATCTGGTCCATTGTATAATTTTTGAGTATTTTTCTTCCAGAGCTGTTCACACTCAATGCCTGCTCTATATGCAATGTATGGATTCTTCCACTGTGAATCATGTGACAGCACTGGCTTGCTATAGTATTAACGTCTTCTTTTGAGAATATTCCTTTTTGCTGTTTCCCCTGAAGCTAAAGTAGACTGCTCCTCGGTAACCTCCGACTGATGAGTTACATGAAACATGCAGTCTATCTTCTCGGAAACAGTTTCTTGAGGTAACAACTCAAGCATTCCTGAGTCTTCAGCCTTTGGACAGAGATCCCTGACTTTGTCAATAAGTTTCTTTTCATCTGTTGTGCACAGCAGTGGATTATCTTTCATTTTCATACTCACATCACCAATTGTGACGTCTTTTGCTCGAATATCATCTGATATATGTAAAAAGCAGTTTACGAGTATTTAATTTGATAAACTTCAAATCATTGGCTTTTATCAATGACCAAACTATTTGGACAACTCTTCATTACTATTGGCACTTTTTATAACAATAAACTGTGTCTTCTGCATTATTTGTGTTTTACTGCGCTATCAAATTTATGTGATCATGCACATACACACCCATACTTACAGAGTTATTCATTTATATCAAGGTACATATCAACTACATGTATGTATGGATATATATATATAGGTGGATATATATTTATATAGTTATTTGCACATTTAAAAAGTACTGCATACCAGCAAACGTATCATAGATAGCATTTGTTTCTTCACTGGTCCATCACTTTCTTTTTGTGGCAGCTTCAGGTTCTTTGCTGTTGTAGTCATTACGATTGAACTGCTTAGTAGCTTTCATCTCTACTTCTCTTAAGAGGGGCCCCATGTGTGCTGCTGCTTGCAGTGAAGTCTACTCCTTTTGCCTGATATGGTATACTTTGTCAGCAGTTGATTTCATGTCACCCATAAGGTCAGGGCCTCAAAAGATAGGTCTTTCCCTCCTTCTCTGACTGCAGTTACTGCTGCTCTGCGAAACTTCGTTGCATGGACGTGATACGTTGCAATGCCAGATTTCTTCCATATGGCATTTATTGCACCACTGACCATGCCTAAGATAATGAAGTTACTATAAGGAAGACTTTGATTTTACCAAGTGGTTGTACGAGCTATTAGTGAAAGTAGATAACGCTTGGGAAAAATAGGTAGTACGCAGATTTAAGGTCACTTGAATCTGTTTATGCAGCTACTAAGCAACTCAATACTAATAACATCATCACTTGAGTTTGTGAATTATTTGGAGTTAAATAAAGTATTATTACTATTAACCGTGCTACTAGCTGCTATCAGCAAAGAAACATAATGGTTATCTATTTTACACCTAACATAGTTTCATCGTCTTTCTTAAAATGTTTTGCATTGAAATGATAAGAGTAAATCTAGTTTACCTGAAGTAAGAGCACTACCATTCCAAGAAAGGGAAACTTTATTCTCTGCCTTTTCCAATGGCTCAACAAATGGACGCACTTTCTGAATATATGTTTCTAACCAACTGAAGACGTTGCTTGGTAGAATAATTCTAGCTTGTCCATGGGTGCCAAGAGTCTTATGTTTATGCACTTTGATGATATATACATTTTCCTTCATTTGAAATTTCAGAAATTCTGTCATAGTTAAGTTAGCTAGTACCCAAGAGCAGTGAGCATTGTTGATAAGTTAGCACATTATAATGTTAGCACATTATAAAGATAAGTTAGCACATTGTTGATAAGTTTACACATTATAAAGTCTTGTATATTTGTATACGCCTGCTGACTGACATCTTTTGCTGGCTGTTCACTTCTTTGAATTTGGCCAAGCAGCATTATCACTGTTTTACATACCTTGCTATTTTCAAACTCTGTAATTGTGTTGGGAGTCAGTTGTGTCTCCTCCTCATAATCATCTTTTACATGTTTGTGTTGACTGGACTGTCTGTGATATGTCCTCATCCAATTTGTTACCTTCACTTTTAGTTTTCCCATCAGTTCATTTGAGAACACAGAACAGAACTCGGATTGAAGAAAGTTATAAAAATGGTCCATACTTTGCAGTTAAGCCTTCACAGTGTGTGGCCCAAACTCTTTTGACACAATATTTTGTCAAAAATGTATCTTGAATGGCCTTTGAGTCTGTTAGAGATGAAAGATCCATGTTTTTATCAACTGCGTGGAAAATTGTTCCAATTTGAACTGTATGTTGTTTTGAGGATCGTGGATTTTTATTGCCACAATCGTCAGACATCAAATATTTAAAGAACTGTTATAAAATTGCTGCAGTGCCAGATTTATTTGTCAATTGAAAGCCTTTTATATCTTCTACATCATTCTTCAATTAAGTTGAATTAGATGAAGACTTAAGACTTACCCAAAACGTGTTCCTCCCTTTTGTCACAAAATATGTCTCCGTCTTGCATCTCCTCTTCTGCGACGTATGTTGCATCAGAATCTGAAGTATGTAGACTCTCTACATCTTTAAAAGTTACCTGTATCTTGCTTGTAATGTGCTTGCCAAGTCTGGTTTTCTCCCTTTTAGCTCTCTGGCATAAAACATTCAGCTCTCCCGGATCATTTATTACATGAGAGTTCCCGGTCAGGTGCCGCTTTACGTCGACTTATGGTAATCTCTCTTTCCTGGGCCATTTCTCTCCTTTTGCCATTTGTATGGCTCTCTCGTATTAAAAATCCTTTTCACTCTTTCTAAGTGACTCTTGTCTACTTTGTGAAACAGACGAAGATGTCATGCGAAGCCTGCTGAGTGTACTTCTCTGTAGCCACACTCTGTCAAAGGGCATTGTTTTCTACAGCGAGCGTTCTTTCCTTTGGTACACTTTGCAGCCCCTTCAAACGAAATGAATTAACTGATACTTAGTTACCAAATTTTATCATGAAAAGGTAAAATTTGGCAATAGCGTTACGTGTTGACTCAAGTACATTCTGAGCCAAAAAGAACACGTATGGTACGTTGTAAGCAAAATGTATTTTTGCTTGTAATACTGGCATTAAAATATGTTGTAGAGCCCACACCTTCTAGTGGAAATATTTGCAATCCCTGCAAAGACATGGCTCTCTAAATGATTCTCTGAAACCTCTCTTTTATCTTTTACAACATTGTCAGTCTAACCCCCCTCCCATCATTCCCTATTGATTCACAAGTTGAAACACATACTTGTTGATATGTGCCACTTATCTTAACAGGTCTATTGACATTTATTCTTCATAACATTGTTGGAGGAGGTGGTGTTGCAGTGTCTTAATAGTATAAATAGTTGCAATGAGCTGGTTAGCATGGTGTTCATCTGCATTTAGTTGGGAGCTACTGTACTCTGCCTATTAAGCACAGATAAGCACAGATAACTCTTAAGAAAATGTACCCAAACTAGTAACTGGTTATCTCATGAAACCAAAGTCAATCAAAGTTGTTTCAAATTAACATACTATTTCAACTTGCTGATTTCTAGAATCTAGCTATTTTGTAGATACTACATAGTTAAATTCCTTTCCATAGTTAATCTGTTTTTGACACCTATTGTATTTGTTGTAATATATATATATTTATATATATATATATATATATATATATATATACACTCAAATAGCTCCAATCATAAAGAAATGTTTAAAGACATAAATAGACCCTCAAGAAAAAATTCCAACTGTTAAAACGTTTCGGCACAAGCCTTCATCAGTTATAACATTCCAGGTACATACAGCGCATATATAACGCGCTTTGTTTTTATCGTTATATATGCGCTGTATGTACCTGGAATGTTATAACTGATGAAGGCTTGTGCCGAAACGTTTTAAAAGTTGGAATTTTTTCTTGAGGGTCTATATATATATATATATATATATATATATATATATATATATATATATATATATATATATATATATATATATATATATATATATATATATATATATATATGTATATATATATATATATATTCTCACCTTTCTCACCAATATGCCTGGTAGACAATACTGTCTGTCAGTCAGTGAACCTCTCAGAAACCCCCCTCCAGTCCCATCTGTCATCATATTTTTCATTAATTTCGACCATCCTCGCTGGAAGGATTGTGTACAGAACAACAATGGAAACTACTACTGACACAACAGCCACAGTCTGTTGCAAATTTGTCTGATTTTAAACATGCTACCAGATTATTTTCAAGAATAGTGATGTTGCAGATTTCAATTCTAGTCAAATCAGAAAACTGAATATACTTACAACAGTTATTGATGCACACCACTCTAATGAAAGGGCAAAACTGATGCCTGCAGATGAAATGTCTTCATTACATTCATCCATTTCCTTGGAAGTTGGTACAAAAGTAATGCTAACAATGAATCTGTGGACAGACACAGGCTTGTGTAATGGAGCAACAGGAACAGTTAAAGATATAGTATATAAAGAACATGAGAAACCCCCATCATTGCCTATTGTGACTAAATCGCTAGTATAACAAGTTGTTTCATCTTTCAAAGACATAACTTAACTTGATCTAAGGTCTATTTCAACCTAGAAGCGATTTCATTCAATAAAAAATAACATACCTTAATCTAACGTTTTTATCACTCGAGGAGGGAACATAACATCTTTCATCCTAAAACTCAAACTTAAAAAACTTAACAGTTCAAAAACGGACCTACTTGTCAATCATTTCAAAATAACAACAGTCTAGTCCATGCAGACGGAAGTCAGCAGGTACTATTGTCTTCTAAAACAGAATGGCTTCAGCCTAATAACAAAACGAATAAAGTAACATAAAAGCGTTCAAAAAATGTATCTGATGTTTCATGATGCCTATTGCTGTTGTAGTTTGTTTTGAGAATTACACAAAGCCCTCTATTTGTGATTTGCCAAAATGTGTTCCAAGTTCTCCTATAACCATTTCACATACTTTTCATGGCATCCTCTTTGAGAGATAGCAGATACTTTTACAATTATCATGGGCTATCACCATTCATAAAAGTCAGGGTCTTACTCTTGAAAAAGCATGGATAGACTTGGGCAAGAATGAAAGAGTTCATGGAATAACCTATGTTGCTTTAAGCAGGGTTAGATACATAGAAATAATAGGACTAGAAGGAGGACTAGATCACGTGACGCGGGTCATCCATGTAAAATCATAATGGCTGCTAACGACTGGTAGAAAGCTACAACCAGGAACTAAGCTCATAGTGATGTCGCAATCCCAAAGTCGCCGATTACACCTCGTATTTCCGTGGTAATCAAATATATATGTGGTAATGTGATGTTCTTCATTCGTCTGCAAGAGTACCTTGCTATTAAGGATGGATCTCTCTTTAAAAGAGAAGACTTCCACTTCAACTGGTAGGATACAGTCTGTTTATGCCACAAACCCACGTTCTCTGCTAAAGGGTTGTCGAGTGAACTTTGCTTATTCTAGTTTCAGTGTCTACTTCAGCTGCTGAATGGTACATTCTTTTTGTGTAAATGTCTCTGTCAAAATGATTATAAAGCGTTTTGGCTCCTACCTACCAGAGACAGGATTTCATGGCCATTTGGTAAATGATTTGCCAACATCCTATATATACTTTAGTATAAACAGTGTACATTTGACAAATCATTTCAAAATAGAGCATCAAGTGGGAGAATCATGACATAAATGGTAGAGTTGTAGCGTAGACTTTAGTGCTAGTTCAGCTGAAACTTCAGGAGTTCAAAGATAGGATAGCACAGGAGTGCATTTACTTTGCAAAAAGCCTCACTTTGAGTATTCAAATATCAGTGCAAGTCTGGAGCAAAACACAATCAACCAATTACCCCTAACAATATTCGTAAAATGGATAAGAATGCACAAATATCAATAACATATTTGAATGATTTAGGAATGAAAATAGAGTTCCTTCCTATAAGCAGTCTAAGGCTGTTGCTGTATTAACTTTGGTCTATTGACAATCAATAGTGTGTTTGAGTAAAAGTATACTATGCTATTTAACCATATCATACTTTCTGAAATGCTGCTTTTCTACTAGTTGAAGATCAGTTAGCAAAGTAGTCTCCTTAAAGTGATGCAGGTTTGATTTAAGTAATAATTTATATGCAACCAGGATATTTCTTTTGAAACAAACAAAGCAGTCTCCCTCTACTGCTAAGTGCACTGATTAATAATTTGACTAAAGTTGGTCATTGACTCAATAATACTGCAAGTCTACTTAGATGTCAGTAATTCCATATCTGGTTAAGCTGTGAATATTTTTTAGATTCCATAAGCTGTTGTTAGTGAGCTCAAGGGCAACATGGCAGACCTGGCATCACAAACTTCTAGGCAAATCAAAGGCACCTAAAACACTTTCCAAGCTAAATAAATGGGAACTTAAGAGCCTTATGACATTCTGTATGTAGAATTTGTGAATGTATTGATAGAAAGCATACACTAGAACTCAATAACTAGGCTGTAACCCTACCTGACATAGTATCTGAAACAGTCCTGTAGACAATGGGAAGGTCAATCACCCCAATAATTCACTTGGTTTTTATATATACACTGTCATTTCAAATAATTGCATATTTTACTTCTACATCTATGCCCCCCCCCCACCCATATTCAGCTCAGTTAGCTCTGGTACTGATATGAAATGATCAAAAGTATACTTTAACTTTAAGGTTCTACCTTACAGGATCATCATATAACAAGTGTAATGAGAGATCATATTAGGCATTATTTGATATTCTTGTGCCAACACCTGAATGGAGTTTTTATAAATGAGTGGGACTTTCTCTTTAAGGAAATTCTTAATTACTGGATGGTGGGGCAGTACCTCATCCTGTATCAGAAGGGACAATCCTATCTCTAGTGAAAAACTCAAAATTTACCATTCCTTTGTAATCTTCTTCTTTTATATGCCTCTTCATGAATGAAGGTTGGCCTCTTTCAGGTACTTTCTCCATTTCCCTCTGTTTTCTGCATTTTCTTTTAGTGTCTTAAATTCCTTGATCCCTGTTACAGATTGTCCTATTTCATGCCATGTCATTCTTTTCCTTCGATCAGAATCTTCTGAGCCCCGCAGAATATGCCCTAAGTATCTGAATCTTCTCTCCTTACTTTTGACTCTGAGTGTTAGGCCGGCCGTGTTCATTCTATTTCTCACTTCCTCATTAGCTTTCTTCTCAGTCCAGCTTAGTTATAACAATCTTCTTAGAGCCCAGTGTTCAAAAGCATCCACTTCTCTTTGTATTTTCTTTGTCTCTGGCCACATTTCTGATCCATACCTAATTATTGGGTGAATCATTGTACTAAGGTCACTTCTGAGCAGTGTCTTCTGTGGCTTCTTTGTTGTCATTTTTGGAAGATAACCCCCAGATATTCAAATGATGTCACACTTTTCAACTCTTTTCCTTCAATGAATAGTGATGTTTCCTTTTCACCTGTTCTGGATATTTTCATTATCTTTGTTTTAGCTTTTCTACAGTTAGCGACCAGTCACAACAACAATCTTTCTACCAGTCGTTACCAGCCATATTGCCTCCCCATGCATGCCCCACTGGATTGGCCAGAGAACAATAGAGTCCTCGTTCTAGTCCTAGTATTTCTATGGTTAGATCATTGCCTTCTTGTTTTATTGAACCAATGTCTCATGAACGTTTGCAAAACAGTGGTAACTCACCAAATGTAAAATTCAGGCCAAAAGAAGAAGACAGACTACATTCCATTTCACTGAAAACAATGTTTTAACTTCTTTATTTCATTCTTGATATCATATCATGTTTTGCACAAAGTTTCCTTTGTTTTCGAGACTTCGAAAGGTAATATAACGCATTAACAGGGTACCCAGTTTTAACCTTGCTTTTAGCCTTACTTTTATTCTATTGCCACTTTCTTTTTTCAGCCATGGACAAGCAGGAGAAGGTACTAACAGGGTATGTGCACAATGGTTCAAAAATTGGCCTGGGAGCATCAACGAAATACTTTGATTTCACATTGCATACAGAGAAAGAAGTTATTCATGGTGTATGTTTTTCACCTGGCAAGAGGAAAGTATTTGATGATGCTTATATGAAAAAGTCACCTGTAAAAGTAAGACATGTCCTTCCTGACAACAATAAAGATAGCACTAACATTCTGATGAATGACAAAGTTGTAGTGGAAGAAGTAGATGGCATCACTTTTGAAAGGAAACAAATCATTCCAGACATTCTAAACATCGCAAAGCTCTACAATATCACTCCAGAGCAAATGATAGATTTGGAGGCAAAAGCTATCAACCTACAGAAGCCAGGTACTGTTAAAATGAACACTGACAATCCACTTACCAAAAGAGAAGGCCTGTTGATAGACCCAAGTGGATCTATCAAATGTATTTTGTGGGAGGCACATACTCAGCAAGTGCAAGATGAACACACATATTTCTTCAAAAATTTGAGACTGAAGAAAAATAAGCTTGGTGGCGCTCTGTATGTAAATCCTGAAAACGTTTTTACCAACATTACACCATCTGAGGATTTTCCACCAGGCACCCTCCACCCACCAGAATCAAGTCCCTATGAACGTCTAAGATCTACTGTCACAGGGGAAGTAAGTGCAGTCAACAAAGCAGCACTGAATTTCTGCTGCGTCAGATGTTTAAAACGTCTTCAAACAGATAAAGAGAAGATTGTCTTTTGTATCACTTGCAACATGAAACAAAAGTGTTACAGATTCAAACAATTGGTATGTTAGTGCCATTGCAAATGATGACAAGAAGAATGTCACATTGAATTTTTACAATGACATTGTGGAGAAAATCATTGAAGATTTGGATCCCCACTACAGCAAAACAGATGATGAAGATTTCATCACCAACTTGTTCTTTGATCTACCTACTGCAACATTTACGTTTAATGAAACAACAAGAGCAGTTGAATCAGTGTCTAAAATGTGTGAGTAACGTGACATGTTATGACAAACTACTGTTTTCTAGACTTCTTAGTTAATGTCAGTTCAGTATTAATATCAAGATAGGTTTCACTGTTGTCATTGCAATCAGCAATATATAACTATGCAGGTAACACTCTGTACACCTTTACCTTTGTCTTTCAAACAACTTGCGACATATGGGAATTTTTCTGTTACATACCTAAAATTAGAACAATGAAAGCTGCAAAATTTGATTAAAAATTACATTTCATTTGTGTAAATTTCTTCTTTGCAGACATTTACATAACTCATGATATCTATGGATATTTCCTTTGTAGTTGAAGATGCTCATCCACCCCCAACGAATTCATCTCTTAAGTGTTGGAGAGAAGTATAATCATGCATCCCATGAAAGTTTCCTCATGCGATTTTCGATTCCCATACACTAGCAAAAATAGTACTACATATTTGACATTTTAAATCTTCTTTCTTTTGCGCTTTTCTGCTAGCGTACTCATTCTCGGGAAAACGTATCTTACTCATAGCTGTTGTATACAGAAGCACACTCTTATTTATAGAGTACTCAACGAACCAGTGCTGTTTTGGCACCTTGAGTTCTGTAGTAGTAAACTGTTTAAATCTAACGTGAGCAATAGCACAGGATAACTTCAAATATTTACACTTGGTTATATTTGACTTATTAAATGAAAAAATTAGATTGCATTGTCATATGATCATCTTGTATCAGTCCACTTCCATTCGAGCAGTTTTACGAGAATTGATTACCCCTTCTAGAATCAAAAGGAAACATTTTCCACTATAATGTTCTCCATGGGTATTATTTGTGTACGTACTATCCAGTAGTGCAGGGTACTTTCATATTTTGGTGGTTTGTTATATTTGACTTATCCAATGTAAAAATGTGAATTCATTTTCATATTGCACCAGGCTACTTTCATAGTAGTTTTACACGAAGTGATTACCCATTCTAGAATCAAAAGGAAACATTCTCCACTATAATGTCCCCATGGGTATAATTTCTGAAACTTGGTTATGGAAATGTACCATATTCAATAGCGCTGCGTAATTTCATATTTTGGTGGTATGTTATATTTCAATTATCCAATGAAAAACTTTGAATTCATTTTCATATTACACCAGGCTGCTTTCACAATAGTTTCAGATGAATTGGTTACCCGTTCGAGAATCAAAAGGAACCATTTTCAACTATAATGTCCCCAAGGATATAATGTCCAAAACGTGGTTATGGAAATGTACCTTATTCAATAGTGCTGGGTAATTTCATATTTTGGTGGTTTGTTATATTTCAATTATCCAACAAAAAGATTTGAAGTCATTTTCATATTGCACCAGGCTGCTTTCATTTGAGTATTTTGTGTGCTCATGTCTATAGTTGCTTCCATGACCATTACAATCAATCACCCCACCTCCACCACCATCTCTTCCACTTCCACAAGTGTCAACCCCCACTTTTACAATCTCCCCCACCTTCACCAGATATGTCATTTTGATCCTCCACATCATCTTTTCCTAATATACAATCAACCACACCACACTACCATCTTGTGCACTTCCACAATTTTCAACCCCTCAACTACCACTTTCAGCATCTCACCCACCTTCACCACCATCACCAGATATGCCATTTTCATCCTCACAACCATCATCTCCTATAGTGTTGGTAGAGGAATCAAATGACAGGTATTGCCAGATTGACTCTCCCAAGTCTATGGTGGTGGATGGATGTTTTAGTCCACCACTATTCACAGATGATGATGATGATGATGATGATGATGATGATGATGATGATGATGATGATGATGATGATGATGATGATGATGATGATGATGATGATGTGAATGATGAAGATGATGGTGATGCCTTGCCCATGGTATGGAGGCCTTTATGGGGCAGCAAGGAAAGACTGCACACCAGCACAGGTTGTGCAAATACAAACTGGCCAAACCATCTCCCCTCACTCTTCAGAGGAAAAAGAACACATTACCATCATGGTCGTTGGATGAGGAGGTGGGGACATATCAATAACAAAATATCCATAACAGTGACGAGACAGCCTACATTCGGATGATGGTCAAGAATGTCACTGAGAACCCGGATTCAGGGAGGAGGACAAAACCACAATGAACGGAGCTTGGAAATAGAAGGGGTCCGGTGAAGACAAGGAGAGGAAGAACAGTATGGACCACAGAAAAAAGGAAGGAGGACAGGAAAAGGAGACGGGCCAGATGGAGAGAGATTGGAAGCAAGCAGAAGTACTTACAGAAAAAAAAGCGGAAAAGGAAGTGAGGATTATCACGTGGAATCAACAAAAGCTAAGCATGAGACCAAATAATAGAAGGAGACTGAGAGAAGTAGCAGACTGGTGCATGATAAAGAAGTGGAGAATTGTATTCATAAGTGAGATAATAGCAGATAATGAAGGAGTAATCCATTTGGGAGAAGGGAAACGGCAAACAATTATAGTCCACAGGAAAAAAGCAGCAATTATGTTAAGTAGAGAATGGGCAATAAGATGGCAAAAAGAAGGGGAAATCAAAGAATGGGGAGACATGGTAGTAAGTGTAGGAATAGGAGACTTAGTATTGATGGCAGCATACCAGCCACTATGGAAGTATGGACATATACAGGTATAACAATATAGACAGGAGTTGGAAGAAAAGCTACAGAGAACAAGAAGAGATGATATAATAGTTATTGGAGGGGACCACAACTCTAGTGTTGGTCCAAGGGAAGGAGAGAAGTGGCAACCAGGAGTATGTGGACATTATGGCTTGGGAACAACAAATGAAACAGGAAAAGATATGTTGAAGTGGTGTCAATTAAATGGCTTGAGCAGGATAAATTCTTTTAAAAACTTTAAAGATAGGGGGACATGGTATAGCAGAAAATGGAAGAAATGGTATGAACTGGATGGCTTCATAGTCAAAGAAGATCAAAGGAGAAGGATGGGGCAAATGGCAGTGATAAAAGAAGACAGTTTTTCAGATCATAGACCAAAAGCAATTATTTTGAAATGTCAAATCAAAGAAATACAAAGTAGAGGAGCAACAAAGACAAAGAAGCTTGATTTAGACAAATTTGATAATGAGGTGATAAGGAAATTTTACCAGACAAAAACTAGAGAATGGGCAAGTCAGAGGATAAGAGAGGGGGGTCAATTGGATTCAGATGAACAGAGGACTAATTGAGTTGACAGAAGGAGCATGTGGAAAAGCTAAGAGACAGGTGGATTCACTGTGGATGAGAGGGAAGGAAGAAGAAGCAATAAGACTAAGAGGGACAATATCAGAAAAAACCCAGAAAATGAGAGAAGCAGAAAAACAAAGAGGAAATGTAGAGGAAGCTAGAAAAGAATTGAGAATAGCTAGGAGAATATACACAAAGACAAAGAAACAATGAGAAAAGGAATACTGGGATAAAATTTTAGAGGAGGCAGCAGAGGCAAGAGACAAGAATGATATGGGGAAAATGTTCAACTTACTAAGAAAGCTAGGGATGAGAGATGGTAAGAGAACAAGACCAAGTGAGCACTTCTCTTTGGAAGAGTATAAGAGTCACTTTGAGAAAGTATCACAGGAAAGACAGGAAGTGACAGATCAAATGATGAGCTGGGTACTTGACAGAGTGGAGGACATGAGAAATGATGAGAGGATAAGAGAAGCAGGTGAAGAGCTAGAGAAGAGTCTAGAAAGAGAAGAGATTGAAAAAGCAATTAGGGAAATAAAGGATGGAGCACCTGGAATATATGGAATGAGCATCAAAATGATCAAATTTGCTGATAAGATGTGCAAAGAAAGAATAATACAATTAATAAAAGACATGTATGAAAGTCCACCAACAGAATGGGAAGATTGCATTAAAGTAGGACTGGTAGTGCCATTGTTTAAGAAAGGAGAAAGGAATAAAATCAATAAGTACAGAGGTGTGTGCCTATTACCTATTGGATCTAGAGTATTAGCTAAAGTGCTTGCCAATAGATTAAGGGACTGGACAGAAAATATTGGAGTATTGGAGGAAAATCAGCAAGGATTCAGAAGAGGAAGATCCATTGCAGACACTGCACAGATTTTTGTATGGATAAATGAAGAGATGGATAATATCAAGAGAAACAGAGCATGTTTGGGAAGAGATAGATAAGAGATGGATGACCCAGTAGCTATTCTAACAGACATCACAAAAGCATATCCTAGAGTAAACAGAGTTATGCCTTCGCATATACTAGATTTGTGGGGTATGAAAGACAAGATGACAAGGGTTCTAAGGGGAATCCATGAGGGAACTGAATACCGAGTCAGGGGGAGAGAAGGAAATAGCTCAGAATGGATACCAAAAAGAGGACTAAGAGAAGGCTGTGCTACATCTCCAGTACTGTTTACTGTTTACCACTCAAATGTTATTAGAATTGCTAGAGAGGAAAGGAAAAGGATGGAACCAGACTGTGGAATACCATGGAATTGGGTACCTGGACACTCGTTACCACCAAGGACAGGCGGAGAGCAACTCAAGGGTCAGCTAGCAAAAGTACTACATTGACGGAATCATTATTTGCAGATGATATGACAATGTGTGGAAATATGAGAGAGATGAAAACAGGGAAAGCAGAAATGGTGAGAGTCATGAAGAGAAATGCCACCCAGAAAAAGAGGAAGAAGTGAAATTTGGAGAGCAAAGTGCTGAGAGAATAAGAATGCTAGGAGTATTTATAGGGAGGGGAGTAGATGTAGAAGAAAGGCTAAAAAGAATGAGGAAAAGTAGCTTCATTTTAAGGAAGAGATTGAAGAGCTCAAAACTATCAAAGAGGCACCAAGCAAAGATTGTGGAATTATGTGTAGAATCTACTGGTCTTTTTAACTGTAGCATAAGACCATGGCACTCAGCAGAGATAAGAAAGTTGCAGAGCTATGTCAATAAACTCTACAGATATGTTTGGAGTGATAAGGAAAAGCAACCACTAAGAGAAATGCAAGAGAAAGGAGTAAACATGTTTTAAGTAAGGAAGACCTTGGGAGTAGGAAGTCTTGAGATGAAAAGTGAGAAAAGGACAGTAGAAAGGATAGGACATGTGTTGAGGATGAAGAATGACAGGATAGTAAAACAAATAACATTAGGGTGGCCAGTGATTTTGGAAGATCAAAGAAAACACCGTCAAACAACGACTGATTATTACAGAAAAACAATAGAAAGAGCAGGACTGGAATATGAGTGTATTGAGGACTTGGTGCGGGACAGGAAGAAGTGGAGAAATATAGTGAAAGAAAGAAAAAAGGAAATAAATCAATGGGAGCATCAGATGGCTGAGAAAAAATCAAGTTGAATCGAACGAAATAAGATGAGGAAGGACAGGAAGGTTTGTAGAAAATGTGGGAAGAGGTTTGAAACAACAAAGGGGTGAAGATACATTATGGTAGAATACATAAGACAGATAGAGAAGAAAGAGACAAGTGTAGTAAGTGTGGGGAAGAAGTTAAGAATAGAGCAACAAAGACGAACCATGAGAGAGAGTGTGAAGGAAAGGAAAGAGGAAGATGCCCAGTATGTAACCAACTGAGGAGTATTGCCAACATGGCAAGACATAAAAGAAGATGTAAAGTATAGCATGACTGTAGAGGACCGACAGGACACGGATTATGGAGGGACTTCTTCGGCGACAAGACAAGGAGGAAGAAGGACAGGGATATGTGACAGGTATGGCAGTGAGCTACTAAAGAAGAATATGGCAAGGCATAGGGGAACATGCGGTGTACACGTTATGAGAAAGAGAAAGAGATGTCAATATTGCAGAAAAGATCTAACAGAAGGTTTTATTAAGAAGCATGCAATTGTTTGCAAGAAGAAGCAAGACGAGAGAGTGGTGGATAGGAAAACCCCGGAGCTGAAATGGCCTAGATTCAAGATTCATGATTCAAGATGATGGTGATGTGCCAAGCAGGAGCATTCTGCAGCAGGAGGAGATGATAGAGGATGAAGAGCAAGAGGACTACAATGCTCAATGTGAGCGTTGTGACTTTGATATAAGAAATCTCTTAAAGTGTCCCTATAGGAATAATGTCCCAAACTTAGGTATAAGAGCACTCGTATAGATAGTTACTTCACTATGCTTTATTCTGACAACGAGTATAAAACCTCCAGCAGCTATGAACATACACTTTAACAGCAAATTTAAAAGTGGCCAAGAGGTACTTACTTATGCATCAAAGGTAATGGCTACAATAGACATTGTAATATGTCTAAGTAAGAGGTACCACCTTTGCCTACAGAAGTATGGTACATGACAACAGAATGCAAATGTCAAGTTCATTTCATTTTCTCCATTTACATCTTTTCCAGTAAGATCAAACATTGATGCTGTTGTATTCATTGTTTTAGAGTGACTGCTCAATGGGTGGTGTGAGGAAAATATCAACGTTTGTACAAGGTTTTAGAGATCGGGAGAGACAACCTTGTGCTACCCAATTAACTGAATTACTTGATTTCATCTACCAATGCAATAGAGGTTTGTATACAGTCAACAATAATAATTTTGAAATTACATATTCAACAACCTATGTTACATACAATCACACATCATTCGTTCTGGAATGCATTAATGCGCAAATCCAGTTCATTTTAGATGTCACCACACGTCTACATACCCGTCATGAATCGCCAGACGACTACCTGCCACATCTTGACCCACCGCCACAACTGCAACCATTACAATCAACCACCACCACCAACACCACCAACACCACCATCTCGTCCACTCCCACAAGTGTCAACCCCTCAACCCCCCACTTGTAGCATCTCACCCTCCTTCACCAGATAAGTCATGTTTATCCTCAACATAATCGTGTCCTAATATACAATCAACCACACAACACCACCATCTTGTGCACTTCCACAATTTTCAACCCCTCAACCACCACTTTCTGGATCTAACCCACCCTCATCTCTATCACCCGATACACCATTTTCATCCTCACCACCGTCATCTCCTATTGTGTTGGTGGAGGAATCACTCAACAGGTATTGCACGATTGACTCTCCTACTTCTATCATGGTGGATTGATTTTTTGTCCACCAGTATTCTGACGATGATGATGATGATGATGATGATGATGATGATGATGGTGGTGGTGGTGATGAGCGAAGCAGAAGCATTCTGCAGCAAGAGGATATGATAGAGGATTAAGAGCAAGGGGACTACAATGCTGAATGTAAGCATTGTGACTTTGATATACGAAATCTTGTATAGTGTCCCTATAGGTATAATGTCCAAAACTTAGGTATAAGAGTGCTTGCATAGATAGTTACGTCACTTTGCTTTATTTTGATCATGAGTATAATACCTCTAGCAGCTATGAACATACAATTTAACGGCAAATTTATAAGTGGCCAAGAGGTACTTAAGTATGCATCAAAGGTAATGGCTACAATAGAAGTAGGGAATATAGGAGGGACATCAACCCGTATAGAAAAAATTCTCTGTAGAAAACATCCTCTGTATAAAAAATCCTCTGTATAAAAAATCCTCTGTATAAAAAATCCTCTGTATAAATCTGTATAAAAAATCCTCTGTATACAAAATCCTCTGTATAAAAAATCCTCTGTATAAAAAATCCTCTGTATAAAAAGTCCTCTGTATAAAAAATCCTCTGTATAAAAAGTTCTTCATACAAAAAATCCTCTGTATAAAACATCCTCTGTATAAAAATCCTCTGTATCGAAAATCCCCTGTATAAAAAGTCCTCTGTATAAAAAATCTTCTGTACAAAAAACCCTCTGTATAAAAAATTCCTCTGTATAAAAATCATCTGTATAAAACATCATTCACATAAAAAATCCTTCATATAGAAAGTCCTTCACACAAAAAATCATTCACATAGAAAATCATTCACATAAAGAATCCTTCACAGAAACATCCCTTCACATAACTAGTTTCTTTACCATAAGAAAGACTTTCAATCTAGCATCTATGAATTGAGTGAATTTGCGTCATTTCTCAATCTTAGTTGTGAATCAAGAAGTAAAGTCGTGAATCAAGAAATAAGAAGAGGTGGAAAATATGCCAGAAAATTATGCTGTTGTAATAACAGAGGCTGAAAGTCTAACCATACACAATGAAAGTTTAGTAATTCTCTTCGTTTCAATTTTTGAATTACTAATAAAGTTTTAAACTATACTAATTGAACGGTCTCACCACTGTATTTCTCTTTTCTTTCCTCTGGTCTTTGTAGACTGGAGACAATAAGCTACACGCGAATTGTGTTTTTGTGTGTTTCTTCGCCAAGATAGAAATTCAACTGAACTATTTACAAATTATGATTTGGTATATCTATTTGCTCCCCGGAATTACGTATAAAGATGGAATAACAAAAATCGGTGTAGGAAAGGAAAGGCTAGACAATGTGTTGAGGGAAAGTTAGTATAAAAATAGGCCTAACAAAAGGGCAAGGTGTTATGACACAATAGAATGCTAGTGTGATGTTAGTTTAGTGTTAGCGTAGAGGAAGTGATGGCAATGAGTTGTAGAAAAACACGCAATGAATGAATGAATGGAGTGGAAGATAAAGTAACTAAAAATGTAATTGCTACAAGGCTCCCCCCCTAGAATGCACGCGGAGTGTGACATTCGAAAGTAAACAAAAAACACAAGATACAACAATGAAATGAAACACAGATAACATAATGTTCACGTTCTATATGGTGAGAGTCAAACAGTCCCATATCGGTCCGGAAAAAGTACTCTTCTTCCTGAGCGAGTGGTACGTAGCAATGGCTTTGGTGGAACAGTGTCCGAAGTAGGTGAATCGTTAAGGGTGGCAGGAGGATGGTGAACAAAAGCAGAATCAAGATGAGCTGGCTTCAGACGATCGAGAGTGACGGAAATCTGCTTACCATGAATATCCAGGAGGAAGTGTTTTGGATGGCGATGAAGAATGCGATAGGGTCCATCATAAGGCGGATCGAGAGGTTTGCGGATGGCATCATGGCGAACAAAACCGTGAGTGCGCGTAGAAAGATTGGGAGGTACATGTGATGGTGGACATTGCAGGCGTGGTGGAACTGCTCGAAGCTGGTGCATATAGGATGCTGAACGATCGGCATGGAGTGTAGGGTCGAGTGGCATGGTGGCAGGAGAGGGAATAAAGAACTGTCCTGGTAAACGAAGAGTAGTGCCATAGACAAGCTGGGCAGGAGTGCATTGTAGATCTTGCTTGCATGTGGTACAAAGACTGAGAAGTATGAGAGGGAGACGTTCTGTCCACTTGGAGGAGTCGGAGGAGGCTTTGAAACAGGCTTTCAATTGACGGTGGAAACACTCAACCATTCCATTGGCACATGGGTGATATGCAGTTGTGCATATCCGTTTGGTTCCGAGAAGGTTTGTAAGGGCTGTGAAGAGGGATGATTCAAATTGCGTACCGCGGTCAGTTGTAACAGTGGATGGGACACCAAAGGTAGATATCCAATGCGTAAGAAAAGTGCGAGCAACAGTTTTGGCAGTGATGTCTGAGATAGGTATGGCTTCGGGCCACCTGGTGAAACGATCAATGCAAGTGAGCAAATAACGACAGCCTTGAGATGGAGGAAGAGGACCGACAATATCAAGGTGAATGTGATCAAACGGGCATCTGGAGTAGTGACAGTTCCAAGGGGAGTAACAGTGTGACGTTGTACTTTGGCGCGTTGACAAGGAAGGCATGATTTGGTCCATTGGCGGATATCTGTATTGATGCCGGGCCAGACAAATCGTTCTGTGATGAGGCATTGGGTGGCATGGATTCCAGGATGTGAAGGGTTATGGAATTGGTCAAAAACAAGACGGCGGAAAGTTGCAGGAATATATGGGCGTGGCGAGGCAATGGTCATATCCCAGAGTATGGTTCCGGTGGAAAATGGCAAGGGCAGAGCTTGGAGGTGCCAGGATGTGGACTTGAGTTGAGATAGATCTGAGTCATTCAGTTGGGCCTGTGTGATGAGGTTATAATCGAGAGGAGGCGTAGGATCGAAAGGAGCATTGAGTGCATTGATATCCATGCGAGAAAGAGCATCAGCAACAGGGTTGTCTGTTCCATGAACATGTCGAATGTCAGAAGTAAACTGGGAGATGAAATCAAGGTGGCGTGTTTCCCGTGGAGAATAATGTGATGACAAAGAAGAGAGAGCATGTGTCAGCGGCTTGTGATCGGTGAGAACATAAAATTCACATCCTTCCAAGAAATGGCGAAAATGGCGGATGGAGAGGTAAATAGAGTAACTCATGACTGAAAGTACTATATCTGGTTTCAGCAGGCTGCAAACGCTTGGAGAAAAAGGAAATAGGATGCCAGGTGTGATTGACGTGCTGTTGAAGAACCCCACCCACTGCAACAGTAGCAGCATCAACCATAAGGCAGTATGGTGCAGACGGATCAGGATGAGTGAGGAGAGTGGCTTTGGCAAGAGCGGATTTCACATCTTGAAAGGCAGATAGTGCACCCTCGGGGAGATGAAATGAGTCTGTACTGGTTCGCTTTGGTGACAGGAGATCAGTGAGTGGTTGGAGAAGTGAGGCGCAGTGTGGAATGAAACGACGATAGAAGTTAACCAATCCAAGGAATTCGCATAGCTTGCGTAAGGAGGATGGAGCAGGAAAGTCCTGAATGGCTTGCACTTTTTGTGGAAGAGGAGAGATACCATGAACTGAAATCTGGTGGCCTAAAAACTCAAGAGACGCAGCACCAAAACTGCACTTCGAAGGATTGATGACAATACCATATTCTGAAAGACGATTGAAAAGGATATTCAGGTGTGCCAGGTGCTCAGCTTCTGAAGAACTGGCAATCAGGACATCGTCGATGTACACATACACAAAATCGAGGCCACGGAGAACTTCATCAATGAAACGTTGAAAAGTTTGAGCAGCATTACAAAGACCAAAGGGCATGCGCAGAAACTCGAACAAGCCGAAAGGTGTGCAAATGGCAGTCTTAGGAACATCATCTGGGTGGAAAGGAATCTGATGATATGCACGGACAAGATCAATCTTGGAGAAAATGGATGTGCCATGGAGTGAAGAGGAAAAGTCATGAATGTGCGGTATGGGATAACGGTCGGGCAGAGTGACTTTGTTCAAAGCACGATAATCACGGCAAGGACGCCAATCACCAGGAGTAGGTTTGGGGACCATATGGAGTGGAGAAGACCAAGAACTGTCAGAAGCACAAATGATGCCAAGCTGGAGCATGTGATCAAAGTCAGATTTAGCAATCTTGAGATGATCAGGAGCAAGGCGGCAAGGACGGCAGAAGACAGAAGGTCTGGTAGTGTGAATGTGATGGGTGACGGAATGTGTAACAGATGATTCATTGTAGCATGGACGGGAAATGTGCGGAAATTTGCGCAATAAATCTGTGTAAGGAGTAGAAGCAGGGAAATGAAAAACAGGACGTGGTGAAACTGTATTAGACTGAATACCATTACGACTGAGGCCGGTAGTAGTGTCAATGAGCTTGTGATGGCGAACATCAACTCGAAGTCCGAAATGGGCGAGAGAATCGGCTCCCAAAATAGGGAGGGGAAGGTCAGCAATTATGAATATCCATCTGAAACTACGGCGAAGTCCGATATCCAAGGTCATGGATGTTTCACCAAAAGTAGAGATGGCAGATTTGTTGACAGCCTGGAGAATCATGGAGGCAGGTTTACGTTTTTCAGCAGCAGAAGGGGGAAGAACACTGACATCAGCGCCAGTATCAACGAGGAAACAAGTACCAGTAGGACGGTCGGTGATGTAAAATAGGCGACTGGTGATGGAAGAGCCAGCTGGACTGGTCACCGCTAGTGGCTGGTGGTGACGTTTTCCGACTGTTGTAGAGTGGCAGTGTGAGAGACTGGAGTATGTGCGTCAGAGAGAAAAGTACAAGGTGGGATGCATTTGTGGGCGGCAGGGCCAAAACGCTCATGATACCAACAGTATGGAGACAGACGAGTGCGGCTAGGTGAACGGGAAAACGAAGACCTAGAAAAGCGAGAATGAGAGCGACTACGTCCACGAAAACGAGGTGGATCACGTGAATCAAGTTGAGAGAGAGGGCCTGAAGTTGGGCAGTTAACTGATTAATCTGGCCTTGCAAAGCAGCGATTTGTTGGTTATGGTCGTGCATGGTTGGTGGTGGGATACTTGGAGTAAGAGCAGTAACAGACAGATGAGGCGAGGCACCTTCAAGGATTTTGTCAGCGAGCAGAGAAAGGTCTTCAAGGGAGACAGTCTGAGGTGTCGAAGCAAGAATAAGCTGAATGTTCTGAGGTAAACGTTGCAAAAATAATTGCCTTAAAATACCATCCTCGAGGACATTGTCACCAAGGAGCTGACGCATTTTGCGAAGGAGTTGAGAGGGCTGGCAGTCTCCGAGTTCTTCAGCGATGAGCAATTGATGTAGGCATTTTTGTTCAGAAGCGGAAGTACGGCGAATGAGTGTAGCTTTCAAAACATCTTAGGGAGTGTCAGTTGGAGGAGAAATCAAAAGGTCTCGAATTTCTTGGGCAATTTCGGTTGTAACGAGGCAATGACATACAAAAATTGCGTGGATTGAGAGGTAATACCACGAGTGAGAAACTGTGCTTCAACGTGGGCAAACCAGACTACAGGATCGGTAGGCCAAAAAGGTGGTAATTTCAGAGAGATGGCATGGACAGCGTGAGGTTGTGGGAGGACGATAGGATCAGCAGAGGATGAACTAGCGGTGGTCGGTGGATCAAGCATGATGATGTGGAAATGGCAATTAAAACGGTTGTGTAAAATGGCAAGTACGAATACAAACAGTAATAGACAATCAAAACAATCAGCGAATAGACAATGAAACTTGCGTGGTAGTTTGTAGGCTCGGTCACCACTTTAGTAATTCTCTTCGTTTCAATTTTTGAATTACTAATAAAGGTTTAAACTATACTAATTGAATGGTCTCACCACTGTATTTCTCTTTTCTTTCCTCTGGTCTTTGTAGACTGGAGACAATAAGCTACACGCGAATTGTGTTTTTGTGTGTTTCTTCGCCAAGATAGAAATTCAACTGAACTATTTACAAATTATGATTTGGTATATCTATTTGCTCCCCAGAATTACGTATAAAGATGGAATAACAAAAATCGGTGTAGGAAAGGAAAGGCTAGACAATGTGTTGAGGGAAAGTTAGTATAAAAATAGGCCTAACAAAAGGGCAAGGTGCTATGACGCAATAGAATGTTGGTGTGATGTTAGTTTAGTGTTAGCGTAGAGGAAGTGATGGCAATGAGTTGTAGAAAAACACGCAATGAATGAATGAATGGAGTGGAAGATAAAGTAACTAAAAATGTAATTGCTACAAAAGCAAAGACATTGCTTGAATGACTGCTAACATGACTACTTGGAAATTACCAAATAAATGCCTGCAAAATCTCTTGAACATCCTGGATTCACATGTTTATTTAAAGACTGACAAAGTTGATGGCGTTGAAAAAGTCTACATCAATCCTAATAACAAGATTGATGATGTTTTGCTGATCAGCGAATATGTTGAGTTTACCAAACTTATAGAACCATTCAAGAAGATGGCTTCCAAGAAGAAATATGAAGGAGGAAAAACAAAGAAATTCATTTCTCTATTCACTATTAAAGAACATGGATTAAAGGCACAGGAATAGTATTCATGCAGTGTTTTAGCTGTCTCAACTGAAGGCAGTACAGAATGGACTCTTTTGCTGGATTTTCGCAAGGTATATGAGATGGATGATGGTGTGGTAAGACCAACAAGAAGCGGAATCACACTATTAGAAAAGTTATCGAGAGAAGTCATTTCCAATATCAAGAACATGAAAGAAATGGTAATAATTTCCCCAAGTCTGCCAAAAGAAAATCGCAAGATGATCATGACAACACAGCAGCTAAGAAACAATGTGAAGAAACATATCAAGAATACAGAAACATGTTATTGAAAATAAAGAACATGATTAATGAACTTAATCTTTAGTTTTTTAAAAGTTTCTATGTTTTTGAAAAAGGTTTTTTCTTGTAAACATTAATGTTCTTGTTAAAAAACTGTTATGAATGTTCTATACATTCAAGCGATTCTTTGTCTTCATGTCATTTCTTTGCTTAGGGAAACAAAAATGTTCAATTAGTTATCTCGGATTAGAAAAACTACAAGAACTTATTGAGACTTATTTAGATGATAAGCAAAAATGGATCGGACCAGAGTAAAGTTCTAGAGTTTAAATCAACAAATCAAGGACATAAAAACAGCTCAGTATTACGTCAATGTTTACCAAAGGAAAGGTACAATTCTGCAATCATGGCAATGGTGTGTATGCTTTACTTCAACTATGGACTAACAGAACAACACCTTATGAAATTAGGTTGGATAGTACAACACTTGAACAATGTAAAAACCTATGTGTTAGAGATTATCTTGGGACGAAGATCAGACCCATTTGGGTATCAGACTTTATGATAAAGATGAGATAATAGTATACGCTAAAAAATAACGAGACTAGAGAAAAAACCTACTTTAAAGAAAAACATATCTTCTTTAATGAGATTTTTGACAGCAGATGAAATGCGCGCTTATACACAGTAGATTAGAAACCTGCTAAGAGTAAACACTGTATTGCCGGAAAAAGTTTACAGGACAGAAATTATCTCCTGTGGAGAAAAAACTTCCATTGCGCTTAAGTATAAATTCGAGAGACATCTCTTTTTGGGAATATTAGTTTAGAGACTTTAAAAGCAAGAAGATGAATACTGGTAAAGAATAAGATATTATCCTGTTACTTTCTGACAAACAGAAATATGATGTCAAGAGAGATCACTTTCTCAAAATGATGAAGTATCTACATGAAAATATGTACATAGAGGATGATAAAATATACATGACGGATATTTACACTGATGGAAAGACAAGGTCATATTTGGATATAATTGCTAATACCCCTTATGCTGTGTGGGCATCAAAATATTGAGGAATAACTACAAAAAACTATTGACCTTTTATCATCAAGTTATGAAGGTTTGAAACAAAACCAATTCCAATTACTCAGTATTAATGGTGCACGTAAAGAGGTTTGGGAGATCAACTTGCTTATTCAGTCATATAAAGTTGGAAATAATGATGTGGTGAAACCGATGAAAAAAGACTAGAGTTATCGCATGAGTCTGCAATAGGAAGTATTAGAAAAGCAAGAAACCTTATAGATTCTTGAAGTAATATGTGGGATCATGAGAAGATCATGGAAACAGCATTAGATGATGTAGCTACGACAAGAGATCACATTTCAGACAATCCTGATATGAACAATAGCAATGCATTTAAAGATGATGAAAGACACCCCATGAATCAAACAATGAGTGATGACAAAGCAATGCAGCTGACAAGTGGTAAAGAATTCACCTTGACTGATTTGATAATGCATAAGGTGGAAGACCAGTCAAAGAGCAAAATTTTACATATCCTGATAAAATAAACTAATAACATTTGGATATGAAAGGCCATGGCAATATATAGTAAACAATCTAATGTCGGTCCTAACAATAGCGAAATTGTTGCCATAGCAACCATTTTAATACCAAATATCTTTAAAACAATGCCGTTTTAGGGAATGGATACCCAAAATAGTAAAGAGTTGTCAGAGTTGGGTTTTTGCTATGTGTTACTTTGGGTATTAGTGCATGCAATCTACTAGTCTTATGAAAATGCTTTATTGGGAAGGCAATAAAAAACGATTTATAGTATGTGCCATAAAATTGCAAGTGCAGTATAACCTTTAAGTCACCCTAAACAGGAAACAGAACATTTCACACAGCTGATTCTAGTACATTGCATGGTGATATGTCCATAGAAAGTAGGTACCAAATTTCAGCTCTGTGCTATTTCTACTTTTTTCATACTTTGAGCACTACTATTGTCCAGTAGGCGAAAATCATGCTGTTGAGAAAATGGCTCTCACAGTTTGATCATATCTAAGTTACTACAAATCTCAATGGAAGCTCCAAACAAAGTGCAATTGGCCATCTAAATCAAAATGAACCAGTTGCATAAGTCTCCCCCTCCACTTCCTGAGCTTTGTCCATTTTATATTTTCTGTTTCCTCGTAACATTTGGCATTGAGACTTTGCTTTTCTTGTTTCCTTTCTTGCAGCATTCACAAGTCTAGTCTTATTCATACTATCACAACCATTGTATATATAAATCCCAGGATTAACCCCCATTTCTTCATAAATTTTAATAGTAGCACTATTTCCAGTGTTCCAGTGTTGAAATGACACACTGTATCACAAACACCTGCTTCACATTGTGTAAGTCCAACATATCTAGCTTTGGAATTCCATTCCACACCATTCCATTAAAACTTTCATTATGATTTTGTGTCTTTCCATGCAGACATTTCTGCAACAATGACTCTTCTGCAACAATTTTCATTTCTGCAACAATGCCTTGCCAGGCTTTACATACACCTGCTCCCCAGCCTGGTAGGAGTTCTTGTTGCTCTCTCTTGAGCCTTCAAATTGCCGTGCTGGGACCGGTTCTCCCAACAGTCTGGTCTCATAACTGTATATTGCATCAGCTGGTACTATCTGATCCGAATTTGGGGTATTGTTGTACCAGTATACCATATCTTGAATGGCTCCACCCGTCCGTGCAACCATCCTCTTAATTGTTCGGTGATGCCGTTCGATAATACCATTACCAGACTGTTTATAAGCACAGCAGAACACTTGGCTGACTCCCCATAGGCTTAAGAAGGTTTGCATCCTGGCACTCTTGAAGCATGGGCCATTATCACATAGGAGTTCAGCAGGTGGTCCTCGCTCCTGAAACACTCTTTTCAGATGCCTTATCACCTGTTGAGCTGTCTCATTAGCCAAGCTTGACCATATTGCAAAACAACTCGGACCACAGTCTATGAGAGTCAAGTATGGCTGCCCTGCCACAAAGGCAACATCTACTGCAACACGATACCAAACCTTGTCAACCTCAAGGCTTCCATGATTCCACTTTACCGGACTTGGATCTACTCTACGACACTTGTGACAGGAGGTGACAACCTGTTCAACTAGCTTCCGATCCGTGATCCCACTCATCTTCTTCACCAAATACAAAGTGCGTTCTACTCCCAAATAATTTTTATTATGCATCTCTTTGATGGAACTAATCTGAGCATCATCAGGTAAAGCCACACTCATACATGTTTTTCGCAACCACTTTTGAGGCACTCTGGTAAGAACATCTGCAGCATTCTTTACTGAGGGTACTTGTTGGATGCAAACTCTCAGGCCGTATTCAGCTATCAGTTGACCAACAGTGGAAAGTCTTCTCTTTACAATCATTTCACTAAGGGCCTGTTTATATAGAGGCGAGTTTCCCGGCTAGCCGAGTTTCTCGGCTAGACGGGATAATTAACGGGCAGTGTTTATATGCAGCCGGGAAACTCGGACAGACGGGGTGCAATTTTGGTATGCTTACGTGAAGTAATATGAGTTTGTTGACATTTAATGGCGGGAAAGGAAAACATTGCACCAAAATGATTTCAAGGAATATTTCAAAGTATCTACACCGACTTTTGTTGATAAAATTGTGCTGTAGCTTGCTTGTATTTAATCTACAAGGAATTTGTGCTCTTGTTTTGGCGTTTGAAAAAGCAAAGGATGATGTTTTGCTACAAAGCATTTTGCTGAAAAGAAACAAAATAATCAGGAAGCTCAAGGTACAGAGAAACGCCAGATTGTCGAGAAAACAGCGCAGCACATGGTACCATACAGGCCGTACAGATCAATGGTGGAAAAACATGGTAGATAACAAGCTTCCAACAGAAGAATGGAAAAAGAATTTCCGTATGTCACATATGCACTTTGTGGAGTTGCTACAGCACCTAGAGCCCTTTATTTCCCCAAACTATACATCACCCAACAATCGTACTATCCCAGCAAACAAAAGGCTAGCCATTGTCCTTTATTACTTGAAAGACTCTGGGTCATTAAAAATGACAGCTAATGCCTTTGGTATACATGTTTCAACAGCATCAAACATAATTCACCAGGTGTGCTCTGCAATATGCCATGTCTTGGGCCCAAAGTATGTAAAGCTTCCTGAAACTATTGATGAGATGAAAGTCAAATCCGCAGAATTTGCAGCCAAGTATGGGATGCCACAAGCCTTTGGATGCATAGATGGCACACATGTGCCAATACTTAGACCCAAAGAAAACTCTCAGGACTACTTTTCATACAAGATGTTCTTCTCAATAAATGTTCAAGCTGTATGCGACTTCAGGGGGCAATTTATGGATGTTGACTGTCGCTGGCCTGGCAGTGTTCATGATGCAAAAGTATTTGCAAACTCTTCAATTAACAAGAAGCTTAGCAAAGGACAGTTGCCTTCACCATTTTTACAACTACTCCCTGGAAGACTGAAAGTAGGCAATTATTTGATTGGGGACCCTGCCTACCCATTGGTGCCATATTGCTTGAAGGAGTATGAATCATGCTCCACAAATGCCCAAGTTATTTTCAACAATTTGTTACGGAGTGCTCGAAATCCAGTAGAATGTGCATTTGGGAGACTCAAGAACAGATGGGGATTTTTGACACGTCCTATTGATCTGAAGCTTGAAAATGTTCCACTTGCAGTATACTCTTGCTTTGTCTTACACAACTTCTGTGAACAGGATAGCAACCTCATGGACAATGACTTGGTTCAAAATCAGATATGTGTGCATGACCAAAATGCTCATACTTATCAAAGTATTCCTGACCCCATATTTTCAGGAAACATAGAAGAGGGGAAAGTAATAAGAGACATTTTAACATCATATATTCAAGTTAACCTCCCTGATCATTTGCATGAAGATATTGATTCACAATGAACATACTGTGATTCTGGTGCAGAGTCAAAACAAAATAACTTCTATATATAACATCATAAATTAATGTCAACATGGACATTTTCTAGTGTGATAATTCAGCTATGCCATTTTTGCAAAACTTGGAAGTTTAAATGAAAAGGAAATGAAAAATTTGAGACACTGTAGATGAAACTTTCATATGGAAAATGATAGTTCATGAAAAAGTTTCTAGTTTGAAAAGTAAATTCAGTCTAGCATGGTTGTTGAAAAATACAAGTTCACAAAATTACTATTTGCAAAAAGATATTTATATATTACTGATACATTTTGACCTGTTTCCAAACATCTCTCTGTCATCAGTAGAACAGAACTAAACCCTAAATCAAGCGGTTTTCAATTTTAGGTTGAATGAGTCAAGTTTATAGTTATATATAAAGAAAATGTGCTTTTGAAAGCACGAAAAATTGCAGTTAAACAGTTTTAAAAGCTACTTTGTGTGTCATCTTTAAATATATCTGAAAAGTTCATATTTCTGGAATGTTGTTAATTGTTTCCATCTGTTTGCAGTCTATTGTTGTAATACATGCTCCGAAACATGTTTCCAGATTTACTGAATGGCTGGAAGTTGTAACTTTGGTCAGGCATATTCATTGATTGTGCTATCATTTCCATGCTTCTTGCCATCATCATGTTAGCTTGTGCCATTGATTGACCAATATCACCAATGGCTTTTGCAATTGACAATGATGATTCTTTGATAGCCTGTGTTACTTCTTTTCGAAAAAATTTGTCATCCTTTGTTTCCTCCAGCAACAAAGCATCACGTTGAGCAGCAGACAGTCTTCTTTCCATGTGTTTCCGCTTATTGTCAATCAGTTTTGGAACCAAAGACTGTTTCCTTTTCAGGACAACTCTGGAACTACTTGGTTTACTCAAAACAATGTCTGTTGAGCTTGTGCTGGTTGATGTGCCTAAGAAATTAACTTTTAATAAATTCCAATAAAACTATTTTTAATTACCATCAGGATACATACATACACATTAAATACATGCACATAGAACAAAAATTTGCTATTTAGCAAGCCTAGAAGAACAGCCATCAACCTGCTTCATAACAATTTATGGCACCATTGATATCTGTAAACTGAAACCTTCAAAATGTTTACTGCTTTGAGAAGTTTTATCTTATGACATACCTTCTTCTGAAAAATCTTCTTCCAGTGGCACTGGTTGAAAATCTGTGTGATTTTCACACTCTCTCTCTTCAGGTCCCATCTCAATTGTGTCTGTTACTACAAAGTTGCTTACATGTTCATTGAGCTCTGATGACTCAATTCCTGTTTTCAGGGGTTCTGTGTTGGCCGAACCACCCCAAATGCTCTTCAACATCTCGTACTGGTCACATATAAGTCTTCCACTCCCACTTCTCGTACCAGATATAATAGCTCTGGAGAAACCTTGTCGCACTGATTTTACTTTCTCTAAAATTCTGCTATATCCTTGAGAGATTTGCTTTTGCTCTATCTTTAACTTAGCTTTAAAACTTTGTATTTCGTCTGTGTTCCTTGCATCGTTAAGAAAAGGTGTTGTTTGCACCGGCCCAAATGGAATGCCATTGCTTTCATCGCATGGAAAGCGTGCAGCCATTTCTTCCCTTAGCCTTTGATATTGACATGCCTTATCAGCGTCAAAGTCAATGTTGTTGAACTCGCATTTCGTTTTATACTCGCTAAGGCATTCTATCAATGCAACCTGCATTTCGTCTGTCCACCGAAAAATCTTCTTCTTCCCCATCCCCTTACCAGCGTTACTTATCTCGCCAGCAGCCATTGCTTATTTTTCACCACCAATAAACAGCGCATGCATGTTTCAGACCATTTTGTCCCGTTCAAGCGGGAAACTCAGCTGTTAGTCTTTACGTGAGTAAACCGGGAAACTCGGCTGAGCGAGATCCCGCCTCTGTCTGCCGGGATCCCGGCTAGGCGAGTTTCCCGGCTGTCCATGTAAATGGTGAAGTGTAAAACTGTACATTTCCTATACATGCCGGGAAACTCGTCTAGCCGGGAAACTCGGCTAGCCGGGAAACTCGCCTCCATATAAACAGGCCCTAAGTCCACTGACCTTGGGCCTCTTCGTGTCCTCCAGTAAAGATTTAATCCAACTGTATACGCTAGCAGAGTCTATCATTAATTTACTGTCTGTCAAGTCCCATCAGAGGGCCAGGTTCAAACCTTTTAATACAGCTTCTAACTCAGCAACATTTATGTGTACACCATCATCTTCTTTCCTAAGCCATGCATTCTCTTCAACCGTACGGTTGTCAATTTCCAAGCTGCAGCCAATGGCCAAGCTGCTGGCATCACACCAAACAGTACCACACCCTTGTCTGGGCACCGTCCACCTCCCCCTGACAGGGTCATTCTCAGCAACCCGCTGCAGCATATCCTCAGCAAGGGTTCTTACATTGTCTGGTATTTCCTCATCCCAACTGACAACATTTGCTTGTCGTTTAACGTAACTGCAGACAGTCCTCAGCCAGCCTGCTACTGGATAATGACCAATCAACGTCCCACAGAATGAAAATAGTTCACGATTTGTAACTGTCTGCGCCAAGGCAGGTAAGCCACCATCTCTTCTCCACACCAGCTGACTGCTTTCATCCTCTGCTACCCTCAGCCCCAATACACGAGCGTCAGTCAGTGGTACAGGATCCTTAGTCATCAAACCATATTCCTGCAAGTGTTCCCCCACTTTCGCCACCTTAATGAGGCTCCCATCAACCCATATGCCATTGATGTAGTGATCTGTGGCCTTCAGCACCTCTTCATCAAGTGCTAATACTGCCGATATGATTTTTGACATAATCTTAGGGGCCACATTCAAACCAAAACCCATTCGTGTCAACCTTTATATTTCACCATTTGAAACCGCCTGAGATCATTGGCAACATGTATTTGAAGATAAGCTTTCTTCAAGTCCAACATTGAAGCAAATTTATCTCTCATTCTCCATTCCCTAAGCCTCTCTTGACAAACAGCTGTGTCCTGACTTGGATTACTTTTCACATGCTCGTGCAGCTCCCGGTAATCTATCACAGGCCTTACTTTCTTCGGCTTATTAGGTTGTTCAGCCGCCATCAAAGGTATTATACCATCTGCTTTCCCATGAATCTGACCATTGTATGGTTCTAGCCAGCCATCATTCACCCACTGCTGCACCTCACTATTAAATTCCTCTCTATGTCTGTCAGGTACAGCATATCCAGGGCACCTATTTTTCAATTTCGGTTCTCCATCCACCCATTTCCATTCTATTGTCCATTTCTCACCATCAAACACTGCAGAAAAATCACTATCCTCTATTCGCATCCTCTTATCATCTCTAACACTGACAGCTCCAGCTGCACAACAGGTATTCCCCCACATTACACTGCTGTCTTTACCAATAGACACACCTCCCATACGCGTTATCACATCCATACCCACTATAACATCAGCGCCGCACACCAACAGTGGCGCCACCAAGCGTCGATTTATCAGTCTCTGATCATCTATCCATAACTCAAACAGTGCGTCGCCACAACACTGTGTGCGCTCACCAGTCAACATTGTCACTACTTGTGAGGGTCCCTTGGGCCTAATTTTCACATTGTCACATAGCTCATTACAGATAATGGTCTGTTGGCAACCTGAATCAACCAAAGCTTTTAGGTCACGACTATAGTTACTCTTTACTTTAATAAATGACAACACCTTTTCTGGTAATGCTGTACTGGAGAAGCAACTGGTGCTAATGCTTCTCCACACCCATTTCCCGACTGTCTGGAATTGTGTGTGCAATTTCTAGCAAAATGCCCTGGGTCACCACAAGCATAACATACCTTTGGTTTCCCCCCTGCTGTTGACACTGGGGATCTGCCACGACCAAACTTCGCCTGGGGACATTGCCGGGCCATGTGCCCCCCTAATCCACAACTGAAACACAAAAGGCCATTTTTCTGCTTCTGGTGATAGCCAACAGCGCAGGCTGGGTCATTCTTTTGAGTAGAAAGCATAACTCTGGCTCGAGTTACTAAATCACTTAGGCCACGTTTTTCTACAGCAGCTACTGATTTCGGCTGAATGGAAAGAGTAGATGGTAGACCTGCCATAAATGCACAAATTATCAATGGTTCCGCATTGCTCTGCCCAATGAGAGTCACTAACCTTCGTATATCGGCTAAATAAACATCCACTGTCTCGCCTTCCTCCAACACACGCTGCTGTAGCTGATCATAGGCCGAATAACAATTGACCCCAAATGCTAACAGTAATCCAGCTTTTAATTCTTCATAGTCAGCTTTGTCACTGTCAGGCAACTGCTTGTAAACTGCAAAGGCCGCGCCATTCAAAAAGAGGGGCAGAAATGATTTCAAATCCTCTATCTTTTGAAGCTTTGCCACTAACTCTAACTTTTCTATCCATTCTGCAAAATCTCCACTAATAGATTGATCCTCATACCGGCATATAATATCAGACAACTTCACTGAAGCAATTTCTAATTTGGCCGGGATAGCTTGTATTAATGTCAAATGAAAAATAATAAGTCTCTACTTCACACAATCAAACACGCCAACTCCCCTCTAATCCTATTCCTCCTACCGATATCCTCAAGTACCTGCTAGAAACACGTGAAACTCATACATGACAGTCTAAAGTACTTGCTAGAAACATGTGACATTCATACGAAAATCACGTGCCCCTAATATTATACATGTGTTCTACAGTTAAATGTCACAAAGTTCTCAGCATACTACAGACAGAAGCTATTTTGCAGTTGAGAGAGTATGCTTTCAATCATAGTATGGATCTGAAAACACTCACTTATCCTCAAGAAAAGAAAGTAGAACTGTATTGTAATACTCAAAGATGTTGTTTGCAGTTGTTGAACACTATTATAGATATTTATTTTTCATAGACGAACATTAACAACAAAGGTTTCTGAGGAACATTGTTATTCACAGTTATTGTTGGAGAAAAATATATTTTTATAGTTTAAAAAAGTTCCTTATAAATATAAGGTGTCTTTTTGTCTGCCATCTATTACTATGGAAGAGTATACAAATAAAGCTACAATAGTTAGAGATGATTAAAAAACAATGAAGGAGATAGGGTTTACAGATGATACTACATGCTATATCATAAGTAATTATAGACTTGGAGATACTCATCAACCTATAGAGTACTGGGTTACTTTATATATAGAATCATTTTTTTGTGAAAAACGTGAAAAAGAGCTTCGAGAATGCATCTAAAAGATTAATACTGAAAGAGAAGATGTTACCGCTTGACCTGAATGAGTTATCGAAAATGTTAGAAATGATGGTGAACGATGTACGCCTGGCATTGTATCAAAAGAGTTGTAAGCTGTGCAGATCATGCAAATCAGAATATGATAAAATGATAAAGATACTACAGGGTAAAGATAAATTTGTTGAAATTGAAAAGCTAATGGCGTAGTTACCACCAAAATATCATGAACCCGAATGTTATATGGCAACTCCCATTTTTAATACAACAAATAATTTTTATGATGTTGTGAGAAGTATGCACAGTTTGCACAGTGAAGATTATAAGACGGTAAAGTCAATGGAGCTGGATCATGTTTTTGAGATGTTGGATTGTTGAAGATCACTGTCTCCATCTTGCTGATTTATAGAGAATTTATTACTGTCTCCAGAAATGAAGATTGAAACTATTCCTAAGGAAAAATATTTACCCTATGAGATCAGGAATAAATATTCCTTAGAGTCTCATGTTATAATCCTAAAACTGTTAATAATGGTTTTAAACAGAACTCTATAAATAGAGGTATGAGAACTGAATTAATTTACAACATGACGATATACGATATTAGATTTAAAACACCATTTTCACTGATATTAGCGGGAGCGAGTGGTTCAGGGAAAACAATTTGGTTGGAAAATGTTTTGACAGTGTTGGATAAGATAACAGATGGAGGGGAAAAATACCAAAAATTGTTGTGGTTCAGCGGAAGCAACCAACCAGAACTATTCAAGAGCGTTAAGGGTAGTTTTAAAGGTACTACTAGAATTTTTAGCGCAATTGATAAAGAAATATACTCAAACATTGAGGAGGAGGGGAAAAACTCCATACTTGTTATAGATGATTTAATGCTTGAGATGTCAGGAAATCAAGATATCGGGAAACTGTTTACTAAAGGCAGATCGCATTTAAACTGTAATATAATTTTGCTATGGCAAAATGTTTCTCCGAAAGGACCACAGATGAGGAACTTATCTATAAATGCGTAACACATAGTGGTATTCAAAAATCCTAGAGATAAAAGTCAGATAAGATTCTTTGCACAACAGGTAGCGTTGGGGAAAGTGAGTAAATTTTTGGATGTTTTTAACGATTGTACAGAAAGAAGTTACGGTTACCTGCATTGTGATTTTTCGCAGAATACACCTGATGAAATTCGATTTACAACAAATATTTTTCCCCACGAACATCCCGTTATAGCATATAAAATATGAGTTACACAAAGATGGTGATGATTCCTGTAGATGTATACAAGAACATTATTGGTGAAAATCAATCCAATGGAAATCAAATTGTTGGAAATTGACAAAATATAGTTGAGACATCATCCAGAAATTCTGAAGAACAAAAACCTCAACAACAAACAATAGTAATTGCACAGAAGAAGAGGGGAAAAGTAAGGAAGAAAACATCATCAAATACTTATAAAAGAAGAGAGGGAAAGAGGATTATTCACAGCATATTAAAGAGCATGTCAAAAAAGCAATTGTCAGCAATTATATCCCATAGAAAATGAGTGAGAAAATTAGCAAATTATATTACCACCCAATCTTTCCGGCATCACTTTCAAGTCTTGGTAAATTCTATAAAGAACCCAGGAAAGTAATTAAAAATCTAAAAAAACAAGACTTGAAGAAATGGAGTTTAAAATCTAATACTTATACAATACACAAGAGTGCAAGAAAGAAATTCCATCGTGAAAGAATATACACAAGCAGAATTGATTACTTATGGGAAATCGATTTAGTGGATGTGAGTAGATTGAAAGAATTTAATGATGGATATACGTTTCTTCTAGTATGCATAGATACATTTAGTAAATATGTGTGGATATGAGCATTGAAAAAGAAGACAGGTAAAGAAACCACAAATGCTTTCCTCAACATTCTAAACGATAGTAGAAGAACACCGTCAAATATACGATATGATCAAGGCACAGAGTTCAAGAACAAAGACTTTCAGCACCTGCTTAAGTTAAACAATATTAATGCATATGAAGCAATCAATGATACAAAGGCCGCAACTGTAGAGCGATTTAACAGAACATTCAAAAACAAGATGTATAGATATTTTACTGCCTCAAATACATTAAGATACATAGATGTATTGGAAAAGTTGGTCAAGTCATACACCTCAACGTATCATAGATCACTTAAAATGAAGCCGATACAGGTAAATGAAGAGAATTCCGACGTCGTGCGACGAACTCTTTTTCCATTATCCAAAGTAAGAAAGGATAAAACCCCTCCATTGCTGTTTGGTGATTATGTAAGAATCAGTCGCCGTAAAAGAACATTTCAAAAAGAGCATGCCCCCACCTGGACAGAGGAAATATTTAAAATAAAAAAATCTTAAAGAAGAGTACATCAATAACATATATAATAGAGGATTTATTAGATGAAGAGATTAGTGGAAAATTCTATAAAGAGCAGTTACAAAAAGTAGACTTACCACTCACATTTGTTATTGATAAGATACATACAAGACGTACGCGTAAAGGAAAGAAAGAAGTTCTAGTAAGTTGGAGAGGATATCCCGCACAAGTCACACAATGGATTCCTCAGGAGGATATACAAGAAATACCCCATTCCAATTAATACTAACTCCACCTCTTGGTGATGGAAATCTATCAGTATTCAGTATTAATTATCAAGCTCCTATAATACTTAATCCTGATATGCAATGGGAAGCAGCGATAAGTGATGCTTATATCCCAACTTCATTAACAGTAAAAACAACATAAGGAAAAAATACCATTGGTTCATGTATATTTACAAGTATGATATACCACAACATCCATTAAGAAATAAAATATATATCTCATATCCAAGATGGTATTACGAACCAGAAGATGAAGAGACAACCGTTCATTCATTTATAAAAAAGTTTAATGAAATCCAAAACCGAAAAGATTTATATGGTGAATTTACAAATCAAAATCCCCCAGCAAAACTACAAATATATGTTGAAGATGATTATTTGTGTATCACGGTTGTAAAGGCAATGGATTTTGAAAATGAAATTATAATAATAATAATGGACAAGGAGGAATACAAGCATTTTTTCAGAAAAATAGCACAATTTGACACATATTATAGGGGATGGCTACTTCCAGTAAAAGATGGGGAAAACTCTTTATGCATATTTGATGAAACAGATAGTGAGATAAAAATAAAATCACTGCTTCAGAACCCTTATATAACAGAAACAGGATTTGATCCAACAGACACTTCAGTGTTGGGGGTTATATTCATATCTACCGAGAAAATCATGAGAACAACAAGGGATGAAAAGAGGAGCACCAAAGGTCTTGACATTGAGTGCAGTTTTAGTGAAACTACAAGACTTGGTAGTATAGAACAGGGTTGTCCAACCGTTTTTCTTGGAGGGCCACTGTATGAGTTAGGCCATAGACAGAGGGCCACTTATTTAATACATATTATGAAGATGAAAATTTCTAGAGAAGATGGAAAAATGAGCATCTTAACATCACAACAAGAAAGTATATATATATATATATATATATATATATATATATATATATATATATATATATATATATATATATATATATATATATATATATATATATATATATATATATATATATATAATGTATCACACACACACACACACACACACTCAAGTAAGACTCTAAAGGAGGCCAAATACTTATAAAGGAAAGCACTATGAGTACTTCAATGTGAAGTTTGAGTTTGTTTTAATGTCAATACTGTCAATGTCAACCTCTATTGTTGATGTGGCAACTCTTAAGGTGTCTGCAAGATGCTTATCTGTTAGTTTACTTCTTCTGTCAGTTTTCACATTTTTCATTTGTGAAAAAAACTGTTCACACCTGTATGTGCTCCCAAAAAGTGAAAAGTAAACCATGGCATGCTTGCAAAGAGCAGGATAATTTCCCAATGAAAGGTACTTTCTATAAAAATCCAAGAGGCTGTTTTCTCTGTGAGCAGTTTTCAGTTCTCTGTTGCTCTGCAGGTCAAGAAGCTCAAACTGAAACTCTTCTTGTGCTGTCTCAGCATTGACTGTAAAAGGGTCTGAGAACATGGCCAAATCTATCTTTGCCTTTTTGAAGTCTTGACACTTATTTTCAAACTCACCCTTCAACTTTTCAAGAAGACCACAGTATTTGGTATGATCACTACTTTCAGAATCTCTCTCAGATAATGTTGACAGATGTGTGGTCTTCTTTGAAAGCAGCTGGTTTTTAATCACCAACAGTTTGGCCATGAAGGACTCCACATGCTCAAGCATTTTGTGGACAAGTTGATCTTTACCTTGAAACTTAAGGTTAAGGTCAGAGAGCATCTGAGTCATATCAATCAAAAATGCCAGATCATTGAACCACTCATACTTTTCAAGCAAGGCAATGTCTCTATGCTTCATGACCAAAAACTGCTTTATTTCAGGTAGTAAACTCCAAAACCTCTTCAATGTGACTGCCCTACTGAGCCACCTAACATGAGAGAAATAGACAACATCCTCATAGTCAGCATCACATTCTTCAAGCAGGTTCTTGAACTGTCTGTGGTTAAGGCATCATGCATGTATGAAATTGATGATATCAACAACAAATGCTAGTACTTCTGTCATGTCAAGCACTTTGGCACAGAGTTGTTGCTGGTGAATTATACAATGATATGAAAGTAAATCATGGCCAATAGAGTTTTTGAACAAAGACACAAATCCTTTATTCCTGCCAGTGAGAGCAGCAGCTCCATCAGCTGTGATGCCACAGATTTTGTCTTCTGAGGGATCAAATTTAATTAAAGTCTTTTTTACCTCCCTCAATATGTCATCTCCTTTCACAGTTCCCTTCATGTCACACAAATCCAAAAGTTCTTCAAACAATTCAAACTTCTTGGTTGAACCTAATAAAACAAGCACAAAACTTGATCAAATCATGGTAAACTAGAAATTCTTCTTGCTCTTTTCACTATTATCTCTGATAGCAGATAGATAATAGAGACTTATATACTAATTTGTCTAAAAGCTCACTAAAAATAACTTCATTTACCTCTAACAAACATCGCCAACTGAGCAGTGTCACTATTATCAGTAGATTCATCTAAGGCTAGGCCGTACACTTCACAGAGCTTCAAATGGTCTTTCAATGTGTGCTCACTATTTGTTGACATATCCTCAACTCTTCTTGCCACTGTCTGATGGGAAAGACTTATGTCTCCTGCAAAGCAAGATTTTTCAGGGCATGCTTCAGCACAAACTATTTGCAGGCAGTCTTTAATAAGTTCTCCATCGGAAAATGGCTTTCCAGTCTTAGCAATTGCTTTTGATATTAAAAAGCTGGCCTTTGTGGCACTATCTGAGCTATAAAACCTTGTTTTCATCAGTGATTGCTGACCGGAAACTTTTCGTTTTAGGGATTCTACATTGTTGAGATGTAATTGGCCTTCCAGCTTACGATAAGAAGAATGCTTCTTGTTGTAGTGCCTGGCAATATTGTACTCCTTCCGTACTGCGATTTTTTCCAAACATAGTAAACACAAAACAGCATCATTATGTTGGATTACGAAAAAATCAGTTGTCCATGATATTTTGAAACTGCGTCCTCCGAGTCTGCCATCTGTCTCTCCTCTCCGCTTATTAGGAATGTGGCAAGTAGCCGTCTTGAGCTGCTGACCTGTGGCGCATTTGATGAAGGTTTGGGCACGGGTTTACTGCATCAGTACATACTAAATTCGCTTGCACTCGAACGCTTTGGTTGTTCCAACCAATGAGCAATGTGAACTTCTTCCTTGCTTGCAACCGTACTAATTACGATGTAAGTTTACAATTGCACCAAAATTGTACCACCATGTAATTTTGTAACAACTTTAATCTCAACGCAGGCCACACCAGACAGCACATCGGGCCACGCGTTGGACAACCCTGGTATAGAAGGAGGGACAAAAGTACTAGATATTGTTATTGGAGACTCACATGAGAATACTAATCTTAAATATATAAAGTTTGAATCAAATGTTATTAATTCTATCTTTATAAATGTTGTAAATTCCATTACAAAAAGATCTATTACTATTACTGGAAGACTTTATGTTATTGTTCAGTTTAGACCCAGATTGTTTTAATTATGATTGTTTGAGAAGAAATGGTTGACAAGAGCATTTGTGTGCTGTTTCTATGGGTTTTTATAAATACAAAGTCAGGAATAACTTAAACAGTGTTCATGACATAATTTACAAACAATTAAAAACACTTGAAACAGTGTTCATGAAATAAATTAAAAACAATCTACATTATAGTCAATCATCATCTTCTTCGTCTCCATCGTACTAGTAGTCCTGCATCCACCATAGTTTGTTGTCATCATCTTCACCATCATCTTCTACATAGTATAATGAGCCATCTCGCTCTTCGGTTTTGAGTGCAATGCTGTCTTCTTCTGACATGTTGCTCCAGTCTTTTTCTAGCTCATCAGCCTCCTCCTCTTCATTTATTATACTTTTGTCTTTATTTTCCTCCTCACTTATGTTTTTGTTATAACATTGGTGGAATAAGACATCTTTTTTGCTCTTCTTAACTTGTTTCTTCCTTCTCTTGTTTCTTTATGATTTTGATGTAATTTCACTAGTAAAAAAAGTTTTATTTATAACATCGATGAGTCATCTCCTGACGTGATCTAGCGTCATCTCCTGACGTGATCTAGCATCATCTCCTGACGTGATTTAGCATCATCTATTGACGTAAATGTCCACGCCATCTGTAAGAATATTTAAAGAGAGATTTTTGATAATCTGTCATCACATCGCTGTCACCACACTCCAGAAATCAGTTCAAAGTCAAAAAATATTTACAGTCAGGATGGTATCCAATGCTAAAATACGGGCAAGTTATAACATCAGAACTGTATTCAATAAAGCGCAAAGGCAAAATTCACAAAACCAATAAGATCGAATATAGGGCGGGCTATATCAGCCCAGTTGTGGGAAGTCTACCAGCATAACCCTAGCATGCATGGCTGTCTTTTATCCAATGCTGCAAAGTTTAATTTGATGAATCAAAAGAGGAAAGATGTGGTGGCCAGCCGAGAAGTTGGCAGCATGCTATTAAAAGAGTTCCTTCCAAATGTTAAGGAAATGAAAAGTCAAGAAAGTGGAAATTCAAGAGGAAGAAGTGGAAAAGGAAGAATATCCTTCAATGGTGGTAAAATATAGCCTGCTGAGATAAAAGAAGAGTGCCCTGTCTTGGTACAAGAAGAGTGCCCTGTCTTGGTAAAAGAAGAGTGCCCTGTCATGGTAAAAGAAGAGTGCCCTGTCTTGGTAAAAGAAGTGTGCCCTGTCATGGTAAAAGAAGAGTGCCCTGTCATGGTATTAGAAAAATGCCCCCCCCCCCACCTGACTTTGAGAACGTTTTTAATTTTAATAGTGATGAGGGGGATGTTCCCTCTTATAATGATATAATGGCTTTTCTCAATAGTTTAAAGTAATGCGATGTATACTTACTATTTTGTTTTTGATGAGGTTTATTCACCTTCTTATGTTGGCATTTCGTGTTTTTCTTTAATAACTTCATATGTAGTGCGACCAAGGAATCTGGAAAACCTTTCTTCTAAGAAATATTGGTCCTTTTTTAAATAATCTTTGTCATAAAGGATCTTTTATAGAAAAAATCTGTCTATTAAAACCAAACTTTATCATAAAGGATCCCGTTTGGAAAAATCTTTCTATTGTAACCAAACAATTTTAAGCAAATCATTTGCTTGGTTATTCATTTAGTAAGATTCAGGGTATATATCACATGACTTATACTGAGCAAAGTTTTTGGCGGGATTGGCATCAAACCAAATGTTACCTCCATTCAGTATAGATTGGATGTATAAATCATGTGACCTCTTTTTACGTCAAACCCATTTAGTTGCTACCCATTTAGTTTAGTTAGGGAATATAAGACATTCAATTTTGAGGGTCCCACTTGCATTATATAAGTATGTTGCTTCTTGCATTATATAATTATGTACTTTTACATATTCAAATAGGTTTTTTTGGGGGGGGGATATATCACATGCGCTTAATATGATGGATAATTCAGTTTTATACAAATCTTATTGGATGAGAGTTATTTTAGAATTGAACTATGTGATTATATTACGTGTAAAACAATTTCACGATAAACATTACCCAGTGAAATAAACCTGCAAGTACCATCTACTTAAAATGGAAAGAAGTCCAATATCCAGAGTGCCTCTACATGCACTACTAGTGCATACAGTGCCGGAGGGACTGAGAGTAATCCTGGACCTAGATGAGCTAGATCCAGGAGACATTATTGTCATTAAGTCAAGAGGTATGCTTGTTTCCTCATCTCATTTTATATAGTTTAAATGGTCCGATAAAAAAAAGTTGTATTATTTAAAAGTAATGTCTTCTTCTACTTTTCGAAGGTAGACTATTAGAGGCATGAGGCCATAGTCAGGAGCGCCTTCGCTCAATGTATCAGAATGAAAGAGCGCGGTTTCAAGCACAACAAACTGTAAGCTTTTGCAAAATTTTCTTACCTTATGAGTGCACATCTTTTTTGTTGATTTGTAACAAATTTTTCTTGATAATAATAATAAGTAAACTTGGCTTTTTCATTTACTTTAGAACAGATTGAGAAGAAGGCGCCAAGCACATGTTAGACAGGAGAGAAGGAGGGAAGAATTATTACACCAGCAGAGATAGAGAATAGAGCAGGGGCGTGAAAGAAGGTCTAATGAAGAGGCGGAGGACTGCCTCATTTGTTGTGAACATGTTTATAAGGAATGTCGCTGCCAGCAATGTCGGAAAGGGTTCCACTTTGCTTGTACGCTACAGCGGGTAGCATATGCAAGGGAAGGGGGGGGGTTGTTTTCTGCCCTCATTGCAGACATATGCCTGCATCTTTTGTGCCTGCATAGAGGGTGGAAAACAACCCATCCTTTTTCCGCATTATTGACAACGAAATTCTTTTTCAATGTTGTGAGAAACATTTTGAGGTTCGTTTATCTTCATTAAACCTTATGGTGATTGTACATTGTTTTAATTTATAGTTCAAACATTGTAAATAGTTTAGTACTTATTTCAAATGTTTGCAAATAGCTTTTCAAATTATTCACATTATTCAAAAACAAAAAAAAAACGAAACACGAAAAATACCAAGATCCCCCCTCGAACAACAGACTGCACATGATAAAACAGAAGACTATATATTTGATTTGCACTATAATATTTGGCATTTACCATGGTAAGTATCTATATACACTTTATTCCATACATCATTACTATCTAACCATGATTTTAGTCGTCTCTTGCAGAAGTCATTGAATTTATCCAAGACTTCCATCTTCCCAGCAACATTGTAAACAACTGCATAAACAATGTAACCATATACAGAAATAATTCTTCCTAAATTGATGTCATCTCGGAACACCTCTTCCAGTATATTTTCGATAATGCCAGATGCACTGCGTTTTGCCAGTTTCTCGTAAATATTACTTCTCAGAACTTCTTCCTTTCTTATCTGGGTAGTGATGGCTCTTGCAATTCTTCTTTCTTTAGCAGACTATTGTCCCAGTGGCGGATCCAGACATTCGCAACATTCGCAGATGCGAATGTCAGATTTTCAGAAAACTTTTTGCATACAAGAAAATGACAATTGATAAGAAAAGTAATAGAATAGGCAAAACTTATTGCAACGATAGTCCTGTTATGGCTCCTCAATCTGTGATTTTGCTCGTTACTTTACGTAAATAGTTTCTTATGTGTTTGCCTCTGCGAAGCAATTTCGCTTTCTAACGTCAGACAAGCCTTTATCGGTATCTAGGCAGTTGCGAATGTTTACTTGTCAGTTGCCAAGCATTTTGCGAAGTTCCTTCACATTTTGCGAATGTACTCCGCAACGCCAACATCAAAAAGCCTATTGGTTTTGTATGGGGAAGAAGCTTCTTGCGAATCTTGGTCGCCGGGATTGTAATAGAGGGCATGCGGCCTCACAGCGTAATATGACTCCAATATGCAGTTGCCTTAAACGATGTTAGATAGCCCATAAGTTATAATTAGTTATAATTAAGGACGTTGCGAGTTGCGAATGTTGAGACGAAGGAGGCGTGGGCTGGCACACTGGCACTTGTACTCCAAGGAATGGGCCATAGGAACACCATATACACGTGATACAATGGCAATGCGTGCGAGTGAGATCGAGCCTACCTGACAAGTAAATTAGCTAATAATTATACGAGAGATACGTTTAAATGAAGAAACACTGGTTATCATAGAGATTTTGATAGATGCTTAACTATCATCATTGTGTATGGAGAACAGGGGTAAGACTGGCAACCTCTTGAAGTTTTCCAGGAAGCTGGTATTGCATGATCAACTGAGGGCCTAGGTGCATGGGTCCTATTGGTAACAGAAGGTGAAGATTCCTGTTGATTCAGCTAGATGTCTAATACTTATGTTTTATTTATAAAATATGTGATATTAGTATCTGAAAGTGGTATGCCATTTGTGTGACTCAGTCAGCTAAATTACCGGATTTAACTACTATTTTTATAGTTATCGATGGTATGTGTCATGTAGTATGCACAATCGCTTTTGCAGTACAGTCTGGTACGTTTCGGTTGTCTGGCTTTAGTTGAAGTTGTTAAACAGCGTTCAAATGTGTAAGGTTTAACGTTATATATGTCAGATTTGCTTATCAAGAACTTGTAATGGGAAGTTTCAGTGGGAAATATTATTAGATAACGAAAAGGCCCAACACTAGTACTTGCAGCTTTGTTCTTAGTTACCCCTATCTAGAGTGATATGCACCATATATCCACTTCACCTGTCTAGCATCAGTGATGAGACAAGTAGCCTCCCAAAAATTATCTTTAAGAGGGTTTACCCTTAGTGTAGTGCAGGTGATGCATTGGTAGTAATAGCTAAAAATTATGCACAATTTCTGACAAATGAAACATGCAGAAATTTTATATTGGAAGATTGTTGCCTCCTTTTTCTGCATTTGTTATCTCAGGATTATGAATCACATCTCTTTTTCCCTTTTACACAACAGTGATCCCTTTAGCATTTATGTATTGTACCTATTCTTTCATGCAGCAACATGCTGCAAAATAACTACTCAATTGCTTTTGTCTGCTTGAGGACTGCCTTCCACAAAACTGACATCTCTAAAACCAAATCATATAGTTCAAGTTATACCTTAATTGGATATACCCAAATACAAACCTGAATTGAATGTTTCTTAGACTAGACTTTCTTGTCAATGCCTCAAATCACAACACATAACCAAGTGCAATTTCCAAAACCCTTAAACTGCTTAAAGACTTTACTAGAAGTTGTTACCTAAACTTTGATAGGTATGTTGAGTCAAATGAACAAAATTACATTGAAGATGGATTATATATTGAAATATTGGGATAGATGTTGAGTTTCTCTGAAGCATGGGTAACCAAAAGTCATGCCCAGCTGCAAGTCTGATTTGCCAATTTGCTGAATGGGTGGAGACATGCACATGTGTTTGTTCAATTGGGTGTCAAAATTCTCTCATTATCAAATTCTGAGCACTGTGGACAGTTTCCTTGTGTCTTTTGTCCTCTATGTCAATATATTCTGATTAACAGTAGAGAAGATAGCCAAATTGATCAGCAAGGCTTTATGTAGAATCATTACATGATTTCATGAAATTATTGAACTGTGAAGGTGAGATTTCTTCTGAATCTTTGAAGAATAGAATAACATATTGCTGAAAGTGGATGATTACATGTAAGTACTTATAGAGGCTTTGCTATAGTAGAGAAGAACAGCTAGATAGAAATATCAATCCAGGTGTATGAAAAGGCACATTGGATATAAAGTAATCCATTGGCAATTTACATTTCTTTTGCCTCTGCTTGCCAGATCTAGTGTGCTCAAACCATGGTGGTCAGTATATCCAAAGCATGAGATTTGGTAGCTCAAGTGGGTTGTAGGCAGGCACTTAGTAGTTTTTATTCATTGGCCTCAGTGGCCTAAAACTTTTTCCATTTATGTACACTTTTGATACATTGATAGCTTGTGTGACTGGACTTGTATGGCAGGAAAACAATGTATTATTTAAACTACACTGTAAATTGAAAAATTCCATCATCAATTTGGTTTCACCTTTTGTTTGAAGGTATGGTTTTTTGTGTATTGACTTAATATGAGTTAAAAGCCTATCTAAATCATACTAGCAGTGCTAGTTTGTCTTTACAATGCAAGTTTGTTTTGAGAGAAAAAAGTAAAATATATTGGAAAAATTTTGAGTTGTTGAATTTTTAATGGGGTAAAATTTAGGGCGTGGTCATATAGGCGTGGTCATATGGGCGTGGTCTTTTCTAACGGTGAGGATTTTGCGAATGTCCGAATTTACTCTGGATCCGCACCTGGTCTCACGTAATTGTTGTTCACTAAATCGATAACACATACTATAAGCTTGTATTCATCCATGGTTTCTGAAACAACTAAACATAGTCGCACTCATTATATATGTGGGGGGTGAGATTTTTGTCTTACAATAACTTTATTCATATGATGGTGCTCGGAATGCGAGTAGACCATGCGAATCTTCCTCTGAGACATTATTAACTACTTTATTCGAAAGATTTGTTATCAAAAGCCTGAAATCTGTTGTTGCAGTGATGAGTATTCTCTTCCATCTAAGTATCTCCACAGTTGATAACTCTCCTCTATCTGACACAACTTCAAGACGATGTGGCTGTCTCAAGACACGATCAAAATCAACTAAATTGCAATTTAAGTGCAATACTTTTTCCCTTTCCCCATTAATAACTATGTAATAACTATGTCCACAGCATTCCCAGTTTGTATTCAATGTTTGTTTAAAACAATATAACATGTAAAACAAGAAATAAAGGGTAATCCCAGCAACGAGTGTCCATGGGAATGAGGCCAAAGATTCATGGTGCACAGAAGAGTATGAATGAAGATCGTGTATAATGTAGATTAGGGATGTAGAGAATGGAAAGGTATATGAGAGAAGCATACTGTATATGAAAATAGGTACGATTTGTCAGCTATCAACCTGAGATCAGCATTTCGGGGGTTCAATGATAGTACCCTTTTATGATCACAGGCCCCCAGCATCCTATTGGGACACTATCATACCAGACGAGGAGTAGAAGTAGTAACAGAAAACATATAGTGTAGAGAGCAATACGGACATGAATCTTAATATGATAAATGAGTAACGACCCATGATGTATATTCAGCATTGACATACGGACACAGTGTCCAATCGAACAGGGTAGAGAATGAAGCCATGAAACAATGCATCACTATGTATAGTATAAGTGACTCATATCACGTATCTGGACTGGTGAATTTTGTATGAATAAGTAAATCTTTAATGTTTGTGTTCCTTTTGAATGCTACAATGGATGTGGTTGATGCTACGTCACGTAGGTTGTCGTCTTCTTGAATGATGTGCCAATGTTCATGTAGTATCCGTCCAATCCGTGCAGTATCCAGATTAAATGGAATAATGAAGGGTAATATATCACAAGAGGCCCATGAATGGGGTTGTAAGAGATTATCTCGCGATAATGGGCTGGGCACACCTTGGAAACTACTTTGTTACTGAGGCCAATATTATAGCCCCGTGTGATAAGTATGGTAGATAGTTGTTGTAAATGGAAATCTAAATCGTCATCATTGGAGAGCTTGACTGTAAATGATGCCTGCTTTGCAAGTAGGGAGGTGAAAAGACTGTGAATGTAGAAGTGACAGAACATCAGTTGTTTTCTTGTATAAAGTTGTATGCAGTGTATTGTCTCGGTTGAGAATCAGTACATCTAAGAATGGTATCTCATTAACTGAATGTGACATTTCAAATTGTATAGTGGGATGGGTGCTGTTCATATGTTCAAAGAACATCTGTAATAGATCAACACCATGAGTCCAAATACAAAAAACATCGTCTTTGAAATGAAACCACACGAGTGGCTTCTTACCCCAGGGGCTGACTTAAGTATATGACGCTCTATAGAGTCCATGAAACTATTAGCATAAGTGGGAGCAAATGGTGACCCCATAGCAGTACCGTGTGTTTGTAGATAAAAATTATCTATAAAGTGAAAATAGTTTCTTTGGAGAATGAAGTGAAGTATTTGTCTTAAGTGTTTAACTGATAAAGGGAGGTCACTCCCATAGAAAGCCTGTAGGGCGCTTATGCAAACAGTGATTCCCTCATCATGAGGGATGTTGGTGTAAAGTGACTTCACATGAAAAGTCACTAAAAACGAATTGCATGGTATGTCACCAGCAATTTCTTTGATTTTACCCAAAAAATGCGTTGTGTCCTGTATATAAGATGGAATTTGCTTAACAATTGGTTTGAGGTAATAGTCAATGTACTAGCTTAGTACTGATAGCCCGCTAGAACGCGGGCTTCCCTAGCCCCAGTTGAAATGTTGCATATTAGCCTTGGAAAGACTAACGCTGTGCTCCCATGAATGGTGCATGGTCTGGTCGCATAGGATCACGAGAAGGTGACGTTATGGGCCTCTGCAATGGAGCACTTGAATTTCGGCCTTGCATTGTGCAAATCGATGAAAATTGCGAGAAAAAATTGTGCAAAATATGCTCGGATACCTGCGCTAGGCTACGGGGCAGTAAAGGGAAAGGATGAAAATCAAGAAGCCCCGTAGCCTAGCGCAGGTATCCGAGCATTTTTTGCACAATTTTTCTGGCAATTTTCTTCGATTTGCACAATGCAAGGCCGAAAGTCACGTGTTCCATTGCAGAGGCCCATAACGTCACCTTCTCGTGATCCTATGCGACCAGACCATGCAACATTCATGGGAGCACAGCGTTAGTCTTTCCAAGGCTAATATGCAACATTTCAACTGGGGCTAGGGAAGCCCGCGTTCTAGCGGGCTATCAGTACTAAGCTAGTCTATATTATATGAATTATGCACAGAATTGTTTACAATGCTCTCTACAATGAGGCGCTAATGAAACTACATTACATATTGTCTCCTGCTTCACTCAATTCTAACTTAAGGAGTTTTGTAAAATCTGGTGATATAATGTTAGGATGTCATAACAGATACAATATAGCACATGACTTGGCAGGTATGAGTGTTTCTGTTATTGTGTAGGTGACCACTAATCTTGTCTACAGAGGTAAAGGATCAAGTCTGACCCATAAATGTAGGTGATATACAACTGGAATCTGTGATAGGACTGTGTAGTTCAAGGTGATTAAACAAAAGAATATTGCTTAGTATTCCTATATCACAGCTTTATATATATAACAGAGTGTAAAGCCCTAATTGAGCAGCATGAATCATCATATTAGATTTCAACCAAAGTTCTTGGGGGGAGGTCATAGGTTATGGCTATACAACACAAATAGAGCAGCTATCCAGTACTAAATTATCTGGTACAACCATGTAAAATTCAGATTTCAAACAATAATGGTAGTTGGATAGAAGAAAGTGGCTCCAGAAATCAAAATGTTACTATCTAGTACTAATTCATCCCTAAAACAACTATACTATCATATGCAGAGTGATCCATGGAAGTCAGTACTTCTTTGAATTGAGTCATAATATATATCCTGCATTACCAACTAAGATTTCAAATGACGGTACTACTTGAGTGGGGGCAAGATAAGTTCATCCCGTAAGAGTATATCATCACGTGCAGAATGGTCTATGGAATTCAGTAATGGAATTTATATCAAATGATCTCAGAAAGAAGGGCAACTGTGTCCCAACAAAAGAACATTTAGTTTAATAGAACCCCTTTAATATGACTTCACCAAAATAACTCTACCACCTATAGTGGAAATAACCCTGAGGCCTACCGTAAATAGAGCGAAAACAAAATGAAAAGAGAGTTACTGAGCTGAGAATAAAGTTGGTAACATCCTAGTGTTTGCCTGTAAAATATTTATGATAAAATCAAGGAGTAAATTCGAGTTGAAGGGCAATATCTCAAACGTAAACAAAGTGGCCTAATCTTGAGACATCCTAACATCCATCTCATGTGCATATACTAAGAATCAAGAGCAAGCTAAAAGCTCCTAGTACATAAGCAAATATTGCATTGAATGCCTCCTGAATATCATAATGATACTTCTGCAGTAACAAAATGGTACTTCAGAACAGAAAATCAAGCAAAACCTTGGGGGAACTACCATGATCTTAATGCCCCTGAAGCAAAGTTATGGAATCACCCTCAAAAGACCGCAATTAAATTCCAAAACAAAGGACAACAGGTATCTGCGATCGTGAGATGAACTTGGGAATCCCCTTGCATTTCACCATACAAACTACGACGAAAGTAAAGGGTGAAAGTAAAAACTGCACACTTATGGTAACCAAATTCAGCAATAGCCCTATACATACTTCAGTGAAAGCATTCCACATACCAATATGTTATCGCCAAACATAACCATATCCTATGCCATTCGTAATGCGGTAAAAGCAATGAATAAATTCGAAGCTACCAGGGAATACAACAGTAAACATACAGTAATAATTTCATGACAATTTAGTAAGCAAAGTAGGATAACTTAGCGAATGAAATCAAGCGAAAAAAGCACTAAAGTGAAAGCTGAACGACCACATTCTCCTCCAAGTCACACGGCAATATTACGGTAGTGCAAATCAAACCATTCCAACTGAAAACAGAACGCACGCCATTCCATGTCATCAAAATATGCATGAAGAGCAAACAAACTGCCATAGTCTAGCATAGAATAGAAAGTCAAACATATGTTGAATATGTTTTCAAAATTTAGCAGTAAAAGCACGGTAATGTAGTACACAGAATCAAACAACTTTGAGAAGAACTGTCATGGCGGCAATACCCTCGAGGGAAGGTGGTTGAATCTGGTTGAAAGATATAGAAATAAATGGCTGGCAACAGCAGAATACAGATGAAATGGAGAAAGGACATACATGGAATCTTAAATCTATCTACGGAACACAGAGTCGGTTTACCTGGAAAGACAGTGACAAAAGTCTTCTCGCGATCACACACAGCAACATCATCCTACATGAACATTCGCCAATGTGAAAGCAACAGTCCTGCGCAGAGGTGTCAAGTGAGCATGGTGGAGGGTATAGGAAAGCAATGGCCATAAGTTGAAAGTGGAATATCTCGGCGAAAAGGACAGATATGGAAAAATCCCTCCTTTATGAGTAAGTAGACCCCAAGGTGAACCCCTAAACCGAGTTTGGTCGTAATCCCCCAACAGGTCTAGGAGGAGAATTGTCATTAAAATCGGGCTACAAATTGGTCACGTGGTACAAATTCGAGCAATCTGATTGGTTTGGCATAAATTATCATATAGGGATCTTAGTATATATAGACTACATAAATCTCCACCTTGCAAACACTGCCTAAAGTGGCAAACTGTCATGGCGAAATACCCCCGAGGGAAGGTATTGCAAACCGGGTGAAAATTTGGAAACAAACACCCGATGAAAGTAAAACATGCGTAGATCCGAGGAAGAAACCACATTAGAACATACATCAACTTAGAAGGTATAACAAAAACGACAACTCACCTGCAGCAAAGACAGAAAGTCTCCTCGAGGTAAATACTCAACTGTCATGCCGATAGTCGCGTGAGGGAGAACAGTGCAATCTGGCTGAAATCAAGGCCACAGGTTGCTGAAACCCATAGAAAACGCATACAGCTGTGAAAGGAATCACTGCAAACTACGAATCAACCCTTTTGGCACGAAACCAGCTACTCATCCGAGGGAAAAGTAAACACCTCTGTAATACCAAGAGCATCGACATCAGTTTGTGAGCGCACACGTGGTACTGGGAACTGGTCAACTTTGCGGACGAAAAGAATGGAGAACAACAGAGGCAAACAAAGGCTCGCGTAGGTTCTCACAGAAAGTCGAATATCTCGGCGAAAAAACAGATAAAAGTAGTATCTCAACATATGTACAAAGTAGAACACCTGCATCGACCCTCGACACAAGTCTCAGCTCTAGCCCCCGCACCCCGTAGGAATAGATAATTTCACGCGCTACCTGCAGGTCTCTTTGATCTTCGAGAATCACGTGGTACAATCCGAGCCCTGTAATTGGTCTGGCATAAATTAGCATATAGGGATCTTAGTATATAGAGATTTTTTTGATAGCCCGCTAGACGCGGGCTCCCCTACCCCAGTTACCCGCTGGCCCTGTCAAAATCAATTTGCAAATTAGCCTTGGAAAGACTAACGCAGTGCCCCATCCAGGTTGCATGGTCCGCATTGTCGATGAGCATGGATGAAAAAGCTCGCATAGGATCAAGAGAAAATGACATCATTGGAGCGTGTGACATCCGGCCTTTGCAATGGACAAATCGATTAAAATTTAAGAGAAAAAGTTGTGCAAAAATGCTCGGATACCTGCGCTAGGCTATGGGGCTTTTGGACATTCTTCTTCATCTTCTAAAGCCCCATAGCCTAGCGCAGGTATCCGAGCATTTTTGCACAATTTTAATCGATTTGTCCATTGCAAAGGCCGGATGTCACACGCTCCAATGATGTCATGTTCTCTTGATCCTATGCGAGCTTTTTCATCCATGCTCATCGACAATGCGGACCATGCAACCTGGATGGGGCACTGCGTTAGTCTTTCCAAGGCTAATTTGCAAATTGATTTTGACAGGGCCAGCGGGTAACTGGGGTAGGGGAGCCCGCGTCTAGCGGGCTATCAAAAAAAACCGCTAGTCTCCAGTATATAAATATAGTAGTTAAGTAGCGCAAATGGTTGTTACAATAAACTACTAAATGAAACACATAATGTATAGTCTTTAGTATCATTCAGTACCATCTAGGCACTAAAGTAGGCTTTATGCAATAACACTACCTCAGAATTTTATAGTCTAAGCGTTCATAATTAAAATACTATTCCTGTGTAATCCTACAGCATACTCAAAGGTCACAATACAATGGGCCACAATTATGTAAGTGAATGCTAAACTCTTGTCAAACACATAAAGTTCTAACTCTTAAGAATGAGTGATGAAATTTTAGAGATTGCATCATCAAATAAAATTTAAACAATAGTTGTGTGTTAGATAGGAGGGGGCTTTATATGTCTATTCAATACAATACAAATAAGGTTGCTAGCTGTAACTAATAAAAAAGTTTAACAACATATCACAAATTGCAGAATGATAAATCAAAAGTGATAATGCTAGTGGCAACTACTGATATATGACAATGATACAGGCTAGTGAAACAATCATACAGGCAGGCAATCAGGTAATATACTGCTACAACTCTGGTCTAAGGACATCAGTTGGGCACACCTAGTAATAGTAAACACTTTCAAACTCTTATAATATGTAGATTCAAGTAGGTTTTTGACATGACAATGCCTAATGATAACTGTTTAAGTCAAGTGAATCAGAGCTGAAGAATATTCCTAACAGATACTGTAGATTATTCCACAAAGACTTCACATTCAAAAATTGTGTATGACTGTGGCATAAGCTTGTATATATAATAAACTCTTACAGCAAACCCCTCATAATAGTTGATTATGATCAATACTGGTAAGTGAGGTGGGGGCTGGATGGCGGGGCTCCAGGAATCAAGTCAAAATAATACAATTACTTGTTATCCAAAACTACTTCACCAACAAACATAATGTTATCATGTGCAGAATGATTATGGAAATCATTAATGGTGTCTATAACAAATCATCTCAGCAAGGCACGGAGATGGTTTCCCAGGAAAAGAACATTTAGTATCATAGTGCCCACATACAAAGTCAACTAAACACTAAAACATATAGTGAACACAAATAATAGACTGTTGTAAATAAAGGGTGTTAGACTGCTGTTAGTACATAGGAAATTAGTAAAGTACTATACTGAATGGAGCCTTGTGAATAAGGTACTTTTGTGTTGAATACAAAGCTAACTTAGAATACAATATCAGTGTAAATAAATCAAGACGCAACTACCGTAAAACGCACGGTACTATACACCATATAAACAGCGAATTAGTAGATAAAATATCCGTATAAGGCTTGGCACTTTTAACTATAAATACCCCAGTGATTTACAATACAAAGTGTACCGTGGCAGCTATGGCGACTGAGAGTAATATGAACAACCTCTCGAAGTTTTAGAGAGAATACACGTACTACTGTCCTCAAAATACTGCAACAAAAGTGAACGGGAAAGAGAGCTATTACAGTCCGATAATCTAACGAATAATTTGAACAATGTCTTAGCTCCAGCTTACAATGAGTGTATCCTAAAACGCAAGAGCTAAGCAGACGTGGCCCACAACAGCTCAAACATAAACAAAGCGGCCTAACTATTCAGTTATAATTCAGTGAAAATCTCGCGGAAAGACAACGTAGAAACAGCACGATAAAAGTCCTAGTATATCAGTAAATAATACAGTAAGCATCTCCTAAATATTATACCGAAACTTCTGTAGTAACAAAACGGTAAATTACAGGAGAAAATCAAGCGAACATGAAAGGAACTGCCACGATCATATGACCCCCGAGCCGAGGCAATCGTATGGAATCTCCATCAAAACATCGCACTAAATCTCGTCTAGCTGGCAAAGTAGTGATCATTCTAAACAAAACAATCCTGGTAAAACTAAATTGAAACCTTGTCAATGAAATAAGCCACTTACCTTATAGAAAAGAGACAAAATTCCACGAAGAATTGCAAGATATCCATCCACTTCGTAAACACGCCCTCAACTGCAAACTTGCGGCCTTGTGTAAACACTATTGTTCGCAAACAAAGGATGAGAGGTTTCTGCGATCCTGATCTCAAGTTGGGAATCCCCTCGCATTTCTATCTTCAACCTACAACAAAATAAAGAGTGTAAGAATACCAACATAGCATAGGAATACTATTAAGAACAGTTAGCAAATAAATTACACAAACTTTGGACATCTCTGTACAAACCGTATTTAGATGTTTCTTGGCTACTGGCAATGAGAATCAAACACATAGGGCAGTTGCCTCCATGGCTGAACTGAGGGGAATGGATACGTCTGATAACAGTTATATTACCCATAAAAACTTACACCCTTATCACAATAAAATAACAAATTAAAAACCCAGGCCCAACTGAATTCAGCAATGACCATATTCAGTAGCCCCTGTACCACAATTCATCAGGAAACACAACAATGTCCTATCCCATCTATGCACGCATTAAATTCAAGCAATAAATATAGCAATCCAGCAAGGAATACAACAGTAAACATATAATAAGTATTTCATCACAATGTTGTAAAAGACCCACAACGATCTAGAGAATAAATTCAATCTGATCGGAGAGGAAGTGTCATGGCGAATTACTCCTGAGGGAAGGTTGAGGAATCTCGCTGCCCAAAATAATGATATAGCCTGTGCAATTAAACGCGTTCAGTAGACAGAAACAATAAAGGCAATCTAAAAGCAAACCTTATTATATGACAAAACGACTCACCTGGTACCAAAGGGACGAAAGTTCGCTTGAATTCACGAAGCAACAGTGAAGAACATCAATCATGTTGGAGAGGAACTGTCATGGCTGAAAATCCGGGAGGGAAGCTATTGTAATCTCGCTGACAATAGTGAACATAAGTGTCGAAAATACTATAGAAGTTACACACAGTGAACAGAGCAAAGACAGGCAAGTTGAAACCAAACTTAATAGCTTTAGAAAACCACTCACCTGTTACACAATACTTACAACAGTTCCTTCCAAGTCAATGCACAAACTGTGACCTTGAGGGCACTGTCCTAAGTAACAGCTACACGACAGCAGTTATCTCCAATATATCCTCGCAAAATACACACTAAAATAGGAGAGAGTACAACTGTAAACTTCTCCTTTATACTAAATAACAATTTAGCACAAACAGCGCGGTGATTTAGGGAATAGATTGGAACAGCATGGGAAGCAACTGTCATGGCGATTATCCAGTGAGTGAGGTTTGTGGGACTTCGCTGAAAACATTGAGGTACATAGCTCATAATCGTAGGCAAGGCACACATGCGACAAAAGACTAATTGGCAAACTCAAGTCGAAATGTTTTGTACGAACTTAGCGACTCACTTGCCATCAAAAGAACAAAATGTTCCTTGAGTTGGCTCTAGAGCTGTAATGGTGATAAACCCGAGGGGGATGGTCTTGGAATATCGCCGAAAACTTAGAGATAAAGTGACCAAACCAGTTGAAAATGAACATATTAGATGAAGCACATACACAGAAACATATATGAAACGTTTTAAGTAAAAAAAGAGCAACTCACCTGGTAGGAAAAGCGACCAATTTCTCCTCGACAACTGCCATCAAGCGCAGCCCTAGGGATACCTGCCTGTGCTAGCAAGAGAGCAGGCTATCCATGCGGACGACAACAATGGAGGACAAAAGGCGAAAGACAAAGGGCAGAAGATGGCGAAAATGACAGTGGAATATCTCGGCAAACAAAAATAATAAAAATAAAAAAAAACCTTTCGGAACCCATTCAGAACATTCGGGTACGATAGGGAGGGTCGATAGGGCTATCCAACAACCAGTCCAGGAGTTGTTCTCGTTACCGGGCGGGTGCAGGTCCCTTTGATGTAGACAATAGGCAAGCTCATTTGCATTTTAGGGATCTTAGTATATAGAGACTTAGTACTGATAGCCCGCTACACGCGGGCTTCCCTAGCCCCAGTTCAAAAGTTGCATATTAGCCTTGGAAAGACTAACGCTGTGCCCCCATGAAAGTTGCTTGGTCTGGTCGCATAGGATCACGAGAAGGTGACGTCATGGGCCTCTGTGATGGAGCACGTGACTTTCGGCCTTGCATTGTGCAAATCGACGAAACTTGCGAGAAAAAATTGTGCAAAAAATGCTCGGATACCTGCGCTAGGCTACGGGGCAGTAAAGGGAAAGGAAGATAATCAAGAAGCCCCGTAGCCTAGCGCAGGTATCCGAGCATTTTTTGCACAATTTTTTCTCGCAAGTTTCGTCGATTTGCACAATGCAAGGCCGAAAGTCACGTGCTCCATCGCAGAGGCCCATGACGTCACCTTCTCGTGATCCTATGCGACCAGACCAAGCAACTTTCATGGGGGCACAGCGTTAGTCTTTCCAAGGCTAATATGCAACTTTTGAACTGGGGCTAGGGAAGCCCGCGTGTAGCGGGCTATCAGTACTAAGCTAGTCTATATTATACGAATTGTTGACTGCACAGAATTGTTTAAAATGCTCTCTACAATGAGGCACTAATGAATCTACATGACATACTGTCTCCTGCTTCACTCAACTCTAACTTAAGGAGTCTTGGAAATAATTTTAAGTTGTTATAACAGATACAATGTAGCACATGAATTGGCAGGTATGAGTGGTTCTGTTATTATGTAGGTAACCACTAATCCTGTCCACAGAGGTACACAATCAAGTCTGATCCATAAACATAGGTGTTATACAACTGGAATCTGTAATAGGACTTGGTAGTTCAAGGTGATAAAACAAAATAATATTGCTTAGTATTCCTATATCACACCTTTATATAATATATAACAGAGTGTAAAGCTATTGATTGAGCAGCATGAATCATATTAGATATCAGCCAGAGTTCTTTGGGGGAGTCCATAGGTTATGGCTATACAAAACAAATAATGCAGCTATCCAGTACTAACTTATCTGTTACAACCATGTGACATTCAGATGTCAAACAATAATGGTACTTGGATAGGGGAAAGTGGCCCCATAAATCAAATATTGCTATCTAGTACTAAGTCATCCCTAAAAAAACTATAATATCATATGCAGAATGATCTATGGAAGTCAGTAATTCTTTGAAATGAGTAATAATATATATCCTGTATCATCAACTCAGATGTCAAACGAAGGCATTAGCTCATTGGGGGCAAGGGGCTTCATAAATTAAGTCTAGGCAATAAAAGTGATGGTCATATCTAGTACTAATTCATCCCTTAAGAGTATATCATCACTTGCAGAATGATCTATGGAATTCAGTAATGGAATTTATAACAAGTGATCTCAGAAAGAAGGGCGACTGTGTCCCAACAGAAGAACATTCAGTATAGTGGAACCCCTTAAATTTGACTTGACCAGAATAACTCTACCATCTATAGTGGAAATAACTATGAAGCCTAGTGTAAATACAGTGAAAACAAAATAAAAAAGAGTTACTGAGCTGAGAATAAAGTTGGTAACATCTTAGTGTTTGCCTGTAAAACGTGTATGATAAAATCAAGGAGTATATTCGACTGTAAGGGCAATATCTCAAATGTAAGCAAAGTGCCCAAACTCTTGAGACATCCTAACATCCAACTCACGTACATATACTAAGAATCAAGAGCAAGCTAAAAGCTCCTAGTACATCAGCAAATATTGCATTAAATACCTCCTCAATATCATAACCATACTTCTGCAGTAACAAAACGGTAATTTAGAAGAGAAAATCAAGCAAAACTGAGGGGAACTGCCTTGATCTTATTGCCCTTGAAGCAAAGTTATGGAATCACCCTCAAAAGACCACAATTAATCCAAAACAAAGGACAACAGGTATCTACGATCATGAGATGAACTTGGGAATCCCCTCGCATTTCACAGTACACACTACCACAAAGGTAAAGAGTGAAAGTAAAAACTGCAAAATTATGGTAACCTAATTCAGCAATAGCCCTATACATACTTCAGTGAAAGCATTCCACATACCAAGACTTTATCCCCATACACAACCGTATCCTATGTCATTCATACATGTGGTAAAAGCAATGGATAAATTCAAAGCTAGCAAGGAATACAACATTAAACATTACATAATCATTTCATCACAATGTAGTAAGAAACGTAGGATACCTTAGCGAATGAAATCAAGCGAAAAAACACTAAACTGGAGGCAGAACGACGAAATTCTCCTCAAAGTCACACGACAACTATACGGTAGTCCTAATCAAAACATTGCCAATTGAAAGCAGCAAGCACGCCATTCCATGTCACCTAAATAGGCATGAAAAGCAAACAACCTGCCATAATCTAGCACGGAATACAAAGTCAAACATATGTTGAATATCTTTTCACAATGTAGAAGGAAAAGCACGGTGATTTAGTACACAGCATCGAACAACTTTGAGAAGAACTTTCATGGCGGTAATTCACTCGAGGGAAGGTGGCTGAATCTCGTTGAAAGATATGGAAATAAATGGCTGGCAACAGTAGAATACAGATGAAATGGACAAAGGACATACAGGAATTCTTAACTCAAACCATTTCAGGAAATTAGAGCTGGCTTACCTGGAAGAACTGCAACCAAAGTCTCCTCGCGATAACACACACAGTTACTTAGTCCTACTGGACCGCTCGCAAAACTGACAACACGAGGTCCAGCAGGGAGGAGCAACAGAATTGCTGGTAATGGCGATAAGAGGAAAGTGGAATAACTCGGCGAAAAAAAATGATAAAAATCAGATCTCTTCTTATGTAAGTAGTAGACCCAAATGGCTACCCTCAACAGAAATTTGGGGGCCATGGGACAAATACCCTGGGAGGAGATCGTGTAGGCGGAATCAGGTCACGTGGTACAAATCTGAGCAATCTGATTGGTTTGGCATAAATTATCATATAGGCATCTTAGTATATAGAGATTTAGAGAGGTTGCTTGTAGGTGACTTACATCCTGATATAATCGGGCATCCAGGGACCCCTGGTTTGTGTATTTTAGGTAGTAAGTAAATTATTGGTATCCTGGAATGATTGCTAGGATCTAGAAAGGTAAACGTTGGATAGTCTATATGGTGTTGTTGGTAAAGAAATGTGACAAAGGTTGAAATCTCAAAAAGTAGATCACTCACAGGATTGTGATCCAACTGTACGTAATAGTGTTGATCATTGAGTTGTCAGTGGGCCTCCCTCAGATAACTGGTAGGGTCCCAGATAACAATTGTACCGCACTTGTCAGCTGGTTTAAGTGTACCATTGTTTTCGGTGCATAGATCATGTAGAGCTATTTTATCCTCTCTAGAAAGATTGTCAATACGGGGAAAAGGCCTATGTTGTTGATTGATTTCAAAGTATATTTGTTCAAGATATCTGTGAATACTAGTATTGTCTGGAATAGGGGGTTCCCATGTTGAAGGAATATGTAGATGGTTGAAATCATGTCTAGGTGTTTTTCGATGAACCTATTTCACATGCATTTGTCTGCGCAATCGTTGAAATGCCGAATCGATTTCTTGGATAGAGGTGGGCTTAGGTGTAGGTATGAAGCCTAGACCCTTGGATAAGAGATTGATATGTGATTGTGATAAATGCATATCACTGAGGTTGTGTATTAGTTCTGTGTTATCGGTGGTATTCAAGATCACATGGTGTACTGTTTTCTTGTACGACTTTTTCTTGGAAGTTCTTTGGCTTCGTTGACGCTTAATCAGAGCTATAGTTTTAAGTTTGCCAATCTTAGTCATATGGTGTAGGTGATTTGCTAATAATGACGAAAACAAGATAAAAATTACCCAATGTATAATGGCTCACTCTCAAATACTTCATTGAATGTCTGTTTACAGTAATAAGAACACAGAATAATGGTGTAAGATTATGTAGAAAAGTAGTATATGCAAAACACATGCTTCAAATATATTTTGTAAAATCAAACGGGATATAATGGTATACATGTAATAGGTTTGGTCTTGGTTTAGAAAAGAACTATATTCGAATATGGTTATCGAAAATTGAAGGTATTTTGATGTAATGAGGAAATGCTGTACCTTACAGGTGTATTGTACGAAACCAGGTAAATATAATGAGTAAACAAGCTCAGTTTATATCATGAAATCGGATAAAGTGGCTAGCTGGAGATTGTCATATGTTAGACCACGGAGCAAATAATGAGAAATATCTTTGGTACTCATAGCAGAATCATTTTATCATATATGCTACAATAATACTACATCCCCCCCACTTCAAAGACAAGTTTGTCATTTTATCCTGCAAAACTCACTGAAATAAGGATTACCCAAACAAAGGATGCAACCTTGATGTGGTGTTTGGGCTTACAACCAAAGCATCTAGCAACAACACAGAGTATATCTATTATATTTACAGCCACAATTAATTTTAGACCTTAATGAGCTTCATATTTTCATTATGCTAGACACAAGTTTCTGCAATACTATGACACAGACTAGCTTAGTACAGATAGCCCGCTAGACACGGGCTTCCCTGCCCCAGTTACCCGCATTGAGTGTTTACATGATGTTGCAGATTAGCCTTGGACGGACTACCGCTATGCCCCACTACAGCTACATGATCTACATTTGTGATGCTCATCAATCTGAACAGCGCACAGAATCATGGGAAGGTGACATCATTCGCCTCTGTGAAGGAGCACGTGACCACCAGCCTTCCATTGGTCAACTCAACCCACATTGCAACAAGACATTGTGCTGAAAATGCTGGAATACCGGTGCTAGGCTACAGGCCTTTAGAAGATGAAAAAAAACTTGAAAAAGTGTGGAAACAAAGTGTGCTAAAAGTGCTCGGATACCTGCGCTAGGCTACGGGGCTTCTCTTCAAACCTCACCTTCTTTTAAAGCCCTGTAGCCTAGTGCAGGTGCACAGAACGGCACAAGTCGGCAGCTGGTTCTCCTTTCCGAGTTACGTCCCGTATTCTAGAAATCGTATCTGTAGCTTCTATCATTCTCGAGATATTCCACTTTTAGTCTACCCTCCATACTGAAGCCTGTATGTAGCATTCGGAGATTCGCGATCAGCACTAGAAGCAACATCGCGTGTGGTTTCTGTCACGTGCCTATCTCCTTATTGTCTTCTCCATGGGTTCCTTTGTTTTCTGGCTGCATGCTTACACCACAGACGCTCCTTCCTGCCGGTAGCTGCGAGCTTCCGTATTTATAGCGGGGGGTCTCACGTTGAACTGTCTCTATATGACTTACAGTTACATTTAGTTCTTTATATTGCACTTTGGGTATTGCACAACCTCCCCCACTAGCAATATGATGCATCCGTGTGCTCAACTTAGAGATTAGCAGTTTAGGGAGTGTTCGCAGACGGTAGATTCGCTTGAAGACTCGAGGAGAAAGCCTTGATCATGCGGCAGGTGAGTCCTCTTTGTGCTCTTAAATGAATCGATTAATGGTAGCCCCTCTCTGTCCTTTATTGATTGTTTACTTTGTCGACTGTTATGTGAGATATTTTTGAGAAAGTCCCACGAGATTGCATGCATGGCTGTTGACAGTGTCAGATTGCTCCAGGCCCCTGTCATATTCTGTGCTAAATAGTCGTTGCTTTGCTACTAAATCATGCTCAACCAGGTAGCCCATGTGCGCCGCTATGAGCGAGGGGGTTTCTTGACTTTACTGTGATCTGATGTTTAATTTTTATTCTGGTTATAGGACACTTGTGAGAACTTTCTGTGAGTAACTGTAGATTGAATCGGAGCTCTTGCTGCGGGATATTGGATTCTCAACATGGCGTCACTCGGAACCTGCTTTTGTACGTTGTTATAAATGTTGTAATAAGCCCATTGATAGTTGTTGTGAGGTCGAATCTATTCTCTGTACGTTTTGTTGTAGAGTTTCGACTAGAATTGACGCCGATTCTCAAGGAAATTCCACGATTATGTTATAAAAGTTCGTGCCTTATGACATGGTAGGAGTTATAAATCACTATAAAATCTATTAACTTGTAGGCTGTCAGTAGTTGTAATCCATTGTCTTTTTGTTTCTAGACTGACTATATCTTACGGGGTTTACCAAGCTCAGTTTGAATCGACTCACATGCGATGCCAGTGGGTGTTTTGTCAATGGCGACTCTGATTACTCTCTAGCCTTCGGTGAGTTGTGCTACAAGATTTGTTTTGACTTGGTGTAGTTTAACCCATTTTGTTTTATTTCTAGATTGAATACATTTGCGGGGTTTGCCAAGCTCAGTTTCAATTGAATCAAATCCAATGCCCACTGGTGTTTTGTGAACGGCGACTATTATCACTCTTTATCCTTTGGTGAAGTGTGCTAAAAGATTTATTCTGACTTGCTTATTTATTACTTTGTAGGTTTGTTTGGTGGTACCCCTCTGCCTTTTTAATGCAAGTGACTTTCGATTTTGTTGTACGTGGCGCTGACATTTGAGATGACTTCAGCGTTGATCTTACGCGAGCAGTCCTTTTGTTTCGGAACAATGGGTTGCATGCAAGACCGCATGTTCGTGGTTCAGGGAGTTTCCACTGATGCGATTGTTAAGATGGCAATATAGTTTTGAGTTTCATCCATTTTATAAGAGGTAAGGGGCTTCTTTCCTTTCAAATGCTTCAATATACTTTTGTAAGAGAAGCTAATCTACAGTGACTGTTCTTGATAGTTGTCAATGTTGGTTTTTGCCAGATTTGGAATGAGTTTCTGTCAGTTTGCCTAGCACGCTTTGGTATCTAGACTATGTTCCTTCAAGTTCCGTTCATTTTTCGTCTTAAATCAGCGTGATACTGCTACTACAGTTTGATAGCACAAGTCACGAGGCACTGACAGTATTATTAGAGAGTTTAAGCATGACGACGAGAACGATAACCATAACGATAGGTGATAGTCGTATCGTTTCCATTATGGTTGTGGTAAATTTACCTTAAGCTTTGACACCGATAGGGCTAGCCGAATTTACGCAAATCACGGCTCTGTGCTGTGTGAATCACCTTGTTTTCATTACACTCATGTGTACCAATCCACAAAAACTAATTAACTCTTTAGATATGGCTGGAAACGATGTGAATGCTGCTGTTTTTCTGGCACGAAATATGAATGTTATAAATCTTATTATACCATACTGGCAATATGAAAAATTCGACCTGGATGAAATGTCTAACGATGAATGCAAATCTGAAGTCCTATGTGAAAAAAGGGACATAAGTAACCTAAAAGATGTACTTCATTTCCCAGAGGAAATAATCACGTACAATAGACTAAATGGTGATGCAAAAGAAGCCATCTGTATACTCTTGAAGCGTGTTATGCCCCTGCAGGTATTTGGATATAGTTCCAAGATTTGCAAGACCAGTCCCGGAAATTTGTGTTATTTGCAATGCTGTAATGAGCAAGTTGTATGAACAATGGAGTTTTCTACCAACTTCGTTTGATCAAGAACTGTTGTCTCCGGCAAATCATCAAAAATATGCAGATGCTATTCATGCTAAAGGTGCACCTTTAACAAATTGTTGGGGATTTATAGATGGAACTGTGAGGGCCATATCCAGACCTAGCATAAATCAGAGAGTGTTATACAATGGACACAAAAGGGTGCATGCCATCAAATTTCAGGCTACACCAGATGGGTTGGTTGTGTGTCTTCATGGACCATTTGAAGGAAGAAGGCACGATAGTGGGATGCTGAGAGAGTCTGGCCTCTTGCAAGTACTTGAAGAGCATTCTTTTTCCCCTAATGGGGACATAATGTGCATTTACGGGGACCCTGCCAATCCCCTTCATCCACATCTCCAAGCTCCATGTAGAAATGCAGCACTCACAGAAGAACAGCAAACCTGGAACCAGAGGATGAGCTCAACCAGAGTCAGTGTAGAGTGGCTATTTGGGACATCATTACTTATTTCAAATTTCTTGACTTTACAAAAAAGTTGAATATCCAGCTAAGCTCGGTAGGAGAAATGTATATTGTATGCACATTGTTGAAAAATGCAAGGACTTGTTTGTATGGAAGCAGTGCTTGAAATTTTTTCCAAGTTGATCCACCAAACATAGATTACTTCAAACAGCTATAATTGTATGTTGAAAATATAGCATAATATCTGTATTTCGTGTATTGTCGCACTCTACATGGTCAGTTTATTTAGTCAACAGCTTGCATTCCAAAGAGGTAAATGTTACATTTAGGAACAGAATACCACTTATTTAGAACACCTTTATTAATCATAAATTCGAACACTTTATACAAAAAAAATCAAAGAGAACTACAAAGGTCCTAAATTCTTTTGGAAAATGTCACTTTCCTACTGCACTATCTCCTAATAATGCTAGCATTAATGCTGTCTGTTCTTCTAATTGATTTGAAATTTGTAATAACATCTTGTTTTGTTTTTCAATATGACTGCAAATGGAGTCGAAACGTCTTTCCACGTGGTCTCTATACTAGTCTCTCTCTTTCTCTTTGTATTCTCTGGCCTTGGCTTTCTCCTCTAATGCTCGTTCTTTCAACTCAAAATCCCTTCTTTGCCATTCAAAGTCAAGTTTTAATGTGTCATTCAGGTATTCAAACGTATCCTTTTGAACCCTTCTTGGTCTCTTTTCTTTCCCTCTGTCACTGTCACTTGCCTGCCTTTTAGAAGACTCTCCCATAGTCTCCATTGACATCCTCCTCATCTCAAGTCCTTTTTCAGCATTCAAAGCCGTTTTATCTGCCCTCTGTCTTGCTATAGTTTCTCGTTCAAGATTAGCTGTTTCGAAACGTTCTATTAAATCGTCAAGTAGCTTGTCGATATCAGATATATCGGGAGAAATTCCGCTTGCTCTCTCCTCCTGTCTATTTTTTGCTTTTCGTCTCTCAAAAAGACCTTGGAAATGCTCCCGTGTTGACCTCTGGCTGACATCAAACTTTGGCATCTCTATTACATTCAGTGCCTCTGCGATTTTTTTCCATTTCTCCCCTCTCTCTGAACTACCAGCTTTGGTCATCCATATTTCAGAATTTAGGACTTCTTATAGGAAAAGTTCATCATGACTACTGGTCCACTTATAGCATTTCCTAAATGAAATCGAAAAACTAGAGCTAATGCATTTATATGGAGTAAATATTTTCTACAAGTTAAATGAAATTACGTCCTCAAATCAGAATCCCACGAAAGAGTGTTTTGTTTAAGGAAAGTACTCAAGAACCAATTAGAAAAAAAAACTTACCCACTTGTCGTCAAATTCAATGGTATTGAACTTGGTGAAGCCATATCTATTCTTTGTTTCAGTTTACATTCCCAAATCTTGTAGCACGGTCCTAACGTTGTCAGAGAATGATAGATCTGTTTTCTATCCTACTAGAACACTAGGTGAAAACGATAACATCAGGGGAATCTCCACGAGCGCGTGCGCACTAGGCCAAAGTAGCCTCCTACCGTTATCGTTTTGGTTATCGCCGTGCTTGCTTAAACTCTCTATTCCTTACGGCACTAGGATTTATTAGTATGTTTCTGCTGCACAATATAATATCAAGGATTGAGACAGCATCAGAGTCATTCAAAGGCAATGGCTAAATGGTTTATTTTATGTCGGATTACACCATATAGCTTTGCAAGTATTTAGTCCTGAGAATGGGTACTTTTATTGCCTTTAACACGACTTTGTTTACGGGAAGTTGATTGAGAGCGCATGAGGTTGCCCTGTTGTAGCGGGGGGGGCATTATTATCTAACCAGCTGTACTTAGGCTCCGTTGCTTTTCACTTCAACAGTGCCGATATGCCACTGCTAATGTTTAGTTATGGTATTCATAAGTTCCTGCTGTATTACATCCTGATATACTAGGGATGTGTACCATACTCTTCACCTTTTAGTTTACACTCATATATTGGACTTCAAGATCTCTCATAAGTGGGCTGTTATGTTTACGTTTTTGATATTGCTATTCAAGTCTAAGTAGCATTTAGCTTTTTCCACACAGTACTTCTAAACGAAAGCTTAAGTGGTGTTCAGTGTATTCTTTGCAGCATTGGTTGCTAAATAGCTCTGCTTTCCCGTTTGGTTTCATTCCAGTGTAATAGGGAAATTTTTGTATATATATTTAGTACCACATATATGAGAAATTACTCACTTTATTACTTTATATATTGCCTCTGTTTTTACATCAGGTTCATGGTTGGTTTCAGTGTATAACGTAGTGCCATTTTTGTATATTCAAGTTACATTGTCCTCTTATGATGACTGTGAATTTGCTGCTAGACATGTCCCCTTTTATCTGAGATCATGTGTTACAAGTACCATTACTGATTTCCATAGATCATTCTGCACTTGATGATATAGATTTCAGGAATGACTAGGTAGTAACTGGCAACATCATGTGTATTGTCTTCTTCGCCCTAAACCCCTCCAACTATTTTGTGTTGAAATTGATTTTGTGTTACATGTTGTACAGTCTATCACCCATTCATGCAATAAGCACCTCTGCAGTTATTATACGAGGATATAATATATGTCAAGTATCTGATATTCTTTTTATTCTATGAACATAACCTATCACAGATTCCAGTTGTATAACACCTATGTGTATGTATCAGACTTGATTGTGTACCTCTGTGGACAAGAGTAGTGGTCACCTACATGATAACAGAACCACTCATACCTGCCAATTCATGTGCTACATTGTATCTGTTACATTAATCACGAAAATTTTCGGCGGAAAAAAATTAGGCGAAAAAACGTCGGCGAAAAAACTTTCGGTCAGATTTTTCGATATTTCGGTCAAATATGTCGGTCAAACTGTCAAGTCTACAAATCATTCTCTTTTTAGGTTTCATAAAATAAACGGGGATTTAGATACCTTTAAATATAAAATCAGTGGCCAGAACGAGAAAGTATATAACTGACTTAAATTCCTTGAAGTTAGCACATTACAAGTTTGCTTATGTTATACTCAAAACAAATACTCTAGACGTCAAAATGTAATATGGAAGATATCGGAAATCAATTAAATGCAAAATATCATTTATAGTCTATAGTTCTATAAATCAGTAGTTCAGAACTGCTTAAGAATCAAAATCAGCAAAGGGATCTTCTGGTGGTAGTTCCATCACCAACGTATCTTTGATTCCAGCCATTTCGAATCCCTTTATAATGGTGCTAGAGCTGTTTCTCAAATGATCGTACAGGCCTAGCAACCATGCTACATGTATCGGTTTGATAATGTTGATCTCTGGGGTTGTTTTTGAATAGAAATATCGGCCTTCACCGATTACCGAAAGGAGGACTAGAAATTATGCTAGAGGTTGAACTGAAGGTTGGAGGTGGCAGAAGAACTATTCTTGAAAGGTTCCAGAACATTATTGGAAAAAATTATGAAATTGCTGATAATGCTGGTGAATAGCCAATATATGATAAGACAGTTATAAATATGCACCGTGACAACTTTGGAGCGACTCCAGAATGTGTAGAGGATGAAAACGAATGCCATCTGATCGATATCGAGAATGATGAACTTATTTGTATAGATTAGAAAAGATGAAAAATGTTACATTAAAAACACAAACAAAATCGGTTTTTTGAATTTTTTTGACCACCTTCGAGTAGACGAAAACTCTGTGGATTTTGAAATTGTTTGGGAGAACACATTTGGAATCTCATCCAATGATGAGAAAAAGGTCATAACCTGATGCCTTTAAAGAGCTCAAATATTTCATTTTTCCACTAGGTGTCCTAAAAAGTGTTTATTGTTCTGAAGAAAGCCCGAAAAGCGGAATTTGTGAAAAAGTCAATTTTCTGAAATTTTCGGTGTGACAAATTTTCGGTCACAATAAATGATTAATTTTCGGTTACACGAAATTACATAGTCATCAACCTCAGTTACATGCAATCATATGTCATTCCTTGTGGAATACATTAATGCGCAAATCCGGTTCATGGTAGGTGTCACCACACGTCTACATACTCCTCATGACCTGCCAAACAAATACCTGCCACATCTTGACCCACCGCCACAACTGCAACCATTACAATCAACCACCACCACCAACACCACCAACACCACCATCTCATCTACTTCCACAAGTGTCAACCCCTTAACCCCCAAGTTTAGCATCTCACCTACCTTCACCAGATATGATGTTTTAGGAGCCTAAAACTGGTGTAATGTAATGACTATTATACTGATAGACATAAAACAGTCCCCCTATGTCTAAATATATGTAGGTTCCCTGGCTTAGTCTTTCTGTTTACATAATGCATGCTGCTAGATTTGCACAATCCAAAGGTATGCATAGTCATGTGATGTTGTACCTCTCAACATTCTGACATATTATTCATTCTCTGCTATTGTGCAGTTGCCATTGTAAAGAGTGCTCTTTTCTTAAGGCCTGGAGAACCTTCTACACTTTGTTGTTATAGGCCCAGTTCACGAGGTGATAGATAGATTTACCTTGACTATGGGGGAATAAGCAGTGGGTGATAACATCATATCGCTCATTCAGAACTCATTTTCGAAATTATCATTTGCTGAAAAAAGAGGATTATTGAGAAGTGGAGGCCGAAGCCTTGCAGTAACACCACACAGCCTAAATACAATGTCCAGTATTAAGTGTAGGTTAATGTCTGTTATGTGACCATGACCAACTGATGAATATGGGGTAGGAGATTGATTGTTTTTACTAAATATTTATGGCCATGGTAATAAAGTCCACGGGACATTAACTGGTCACAACCAGCAACTCCCTATGATAAAATACCCAGTCAAAAAGTCATGCCATGCCATTGTGTTGTAGGGTGTCTGAGATATTTACGTGTTGTCCTACTGCAAACATATGCACACAGTATTGGCTGCACTACAGACATTTGTCAGTCCTTCAGCAGCACAGAAATACCACTACAGCTATTTTGAGCAACATACTCCCCAGCCTAAAGAAGATCCTACTCTCTCCATGTGGGAGCTATGCCAAATCGTGGAGAATGCTGACTCCACCCTTACTGATGAGGCTAAGAAAGCATTATTGAGTTGCCAGTTTATGAAAGGGCTACCACGGGCTATGAGAATTTGTTTGCTGGAAAATAAGCCAACTCCCACTTTAACAACTATGAGAGATTTCATTCATCACTTTCATGCTGTCCAGTCTGACCTCACATATGACCTTTCTGCTGTTTGCTTGGCCAATGACTGAGCTCAGAATACTAGTCAACTTAGGACTCTACTGAACCCGTGGATGTGTCCATAGTCATTTCTTTTGGCATAAACTGTCCATTCAACGTAGCGATTCTGTGCAGTCATGCTAAACCTGTGCTGAAAGCAAGCTTTTTTATTTCTATACATGTAAGACATTACAGTAAGGAGTTACCACTTGACAAGCTACTTTACAATACTACAAGGATGATACCAGGGGGTGCAAAATACCATGACTACCCCTTGGTCTGTAAGGTGCCCCTCTGGTCAAAAATAAAAGTAAATTAATAAACTACTAACTACATAATCAGACTTTTGTTCACATTGTTTATGAATATCAACTTCTTGTTTACAATATCGATTAGTTGTTTGAGGGTTTGCCCATTGTTTATGATTGCTTGTGCATAGGGTTGCCTGTTGTTTAGATGCAGTTCTGATCTATGTACAAGTTTGGGGCTTTTTACATCACTTACTCCTACTTAGGCCTTCAGTACCCCCATGTATAAGGCCCTGCTGCACTTACATTTTGGCTACTCTGATTTGATTGTTGCTGCGGAGGATGGACAGAATGTTTCATTTGGTTTGATGACAAATAACCAGCGTAAACAGCTGCCTTTGGCTGTGCATTGCTATGACAGGGCTGCTGGGGCACTCACTATAGTATCTAGCATCATACCCAACCCCGCAACAACAGCTACAAATAGGCTGCTCATCTATTGCAGGTACATTTCTACCTCGAGCAACTCCCCAATTTCCCATAGAAGGCTAAAACTGTCATTGTCTCTTCCCAAAGAGAGTGTTTTGGACTTTTTTGTGCACGGTGGCTATGAGCTCAGTTTAAAGTGTGTTTATACTGCTCGGATTTATGTCGGCATCTGCAGCAGAAACAGTAGCAGGTTGTAATGACTTTGGTGTGTGAAGTGACTTGGTACCAAAATGTGAAACAGGGGTTTGCACATTGCATTTCTTCTGACCAGCAGGGGAGATAAGAAGGCTCATATGACCTTCCAAGTCCTTACTCTGTTGTTCCTGGAGGGAGGACTGAACAGCAGCAAGTGAGATAGAAACTCCTGATGTTTTCAAACTAGCTCCTCTTAAATGTGGAAGGATTTCTGCCTCGGCAAAAGAATCAGGCTGGTTTAGAATGACAGGGTTTTTGATGTCATCATGCAAGCCATTGATGAAAATAGCCATTAAATCTTTATCTGAAAGAGCAAGATGTTGGCTCTTCTTACTTATATCCTCGGTATACAAAGACAGAGGCTCTGTTGTACCTTTTTTATAGCGTGCAGTTCTTGTCTGAAAAGATACTCCAGTGATTGGGAGCCACTTCTGGTTTCAAACCAACAAGTAACGCTGTGAGATCTGCTGATGTTTCAGGACATTGGTTATCAAACCGGGATTTAGCAGGACTGCCCAGAGAGAGTGGTAATGCGTTCACCTTTATGGCATTCGACCAAGTATGAAATGTAGCCAGAGTTCTGGTACTGGAGAGCCATTCATTTATGTCCTCATAAGGGAGACCATGAAATGAGTCAAGTTGAAAGAGACTTGACTTGAGATTTCATTCAAGGCCTGTCTGAACGACACTTACTTGCGTTTGTGACTCATTGACTGTGGCTTCCATCGTATTTACAAAAGGTAAGTAGCTCTATCTCCATAAAAGAGGTTGAGAAAGGAATGCAGCACTCTAATACAAACCCCCATGAAGATACAAAGTGCAATAACAAGTGAAAACAATACCGAGTTTACAAGCCTTTGTGTCAGTTTGATGCACTTCAGCAATCAGTCAATGAGCCAACATACCAATACAGTGATTAAACTGCTATTAAAAAATCATGCAACGATGTTATTTCCTGCCAACTTCACAGAATATCATGGAAGGATTTCAACCATAGTAAAACTCAATTGAAACAACAATATGGCAAGAAGGAACTTCTGTTACACTTTATTTGCTTTGTTTCCCCATCTTGCAATAGTCAGTAAGGTAGTGCCATCTATACCATACAGCTTCCCTGATGCTTCTGAACTCAATCTTCAGATTACAGATGTTGTTCAATGATTCAAGTAAATATAAAGGCTCATAGGAAAACTGCAAAATTGAATTCGTTTCTTCTTTGAACATTGAAAGGTTCTTCACATAGGGGCAAAAATGTTAAGTGTGGACTGGCTAAAATGTTAAGTGAGATGCTAAAAATAAAAAACTGACAATGGTAACTTACAATCTTGAAAAACACTACCTCCTAATCTTCTCTAGCAAGCATAAGTAAGGTTCCATCAGCATTTCAACATGTGCTATGTACAGCTTAATTAACTAGTTATGATAAGGTTCATCTTTAAATCATCCCTTTGGCAAACTCATCTTGATGCTCAGCATCACAGGTTTGTCACTTCAGTTAAATTGTCTTGATGCGTGGCATCACAGGTTCATCCTACACAGGTTGGTTCAACTCTCGACTAGCTTAAAACTAACAAATCTAACATACAAATACACAACTAGAACAATAATACAAAACTGTTTACCATACAAAGAAAAATGCAAGTGAAACAGGTAAAAGACAATAAAACGTTATTCGCATTATTCAAAATCCAGCTGGGTACACACATTACTTTTGGCCAAATAAGGCACAGGTCTGACCAAAATCCAAGTAGCTGCTCGAACACTTTATAAGCTATTGTCAATATACTATGTAATATTTGCCCACAGAAGAACCACTGACTTACGTAAGACACAATGGGAGAGTGACCATTTTCCAACACTATATATTTTATAAATGTACTGGCATTTACCACTTGACATTAGGTTCATTCACACCTACCCTCTTTTATGTTCATGCACTCTATTTTTAGCTTATGGAAAAGTATCAATGCAGAACATCTCATCCTAATTTCAATAGTTTGAAACTGCTTGTGAACTATGTTATATTCTCAGACAAGATACCATCTTGCCTAACCTCGTTTACATTCTGTTGTTTTTGCCATGTGATTGTTATTCATTGTGAGTTGAAGCTGATTGCAAACATACTTGTTTTCCTTCGTGTTAAGTCTATCGATCACGCCTCTAAGGCACGGTAACAGAACATAACAAACTACATGTGCTCTCAGCTATCAACACAAACATACTTATACAGTCCCTCTACTGAGTCATGGTGAAGAAACATTTCCCACACCAAGTAAGTCATCTTTCAATGTTAATAATTACAACATTATCAGCAGGAAAGAAAACTAACAAGAATGTTTTCATTTACTAATGTCAATTCGTAGTTCCATAGATATATCAACTGCCATAGTTATATACAAAGCAATGATCATGCCCCTGTTCAGATACTGTGGATCAGTTGGACTTGGTTGGCCAGATTCGAAATTCAAGCAGCTGCATAGTATTGACAAGCGAAGCATGAACCTCATAAAATCAAAATGTCCTCCAAACACAGATTTACAAATTCCGAGCATTTGGAATCAAATGAAGAAGAGTGTTTGCAAGTTTGTCTTTAACTGCATACAGGAAAATATATGTGATCCATATAGAGGATATACACAATATCACTAGAAACAACAGTAACATTTTGGCATTACCACTCCTGAAGTTAAAATTTAGCCAAAAGGTGTTTGCTTTTGCTTCTGGAGACAAATATAATGACTTGCCACTCAATGCTAGGAAGATTGAAACTAAGACTGCTTTCACCTCATATTTAAATGACTATTTCTCATAAAAAATAGTCTCCACACATACACATTTACCTTACACATGTAATGTACATTAACTATTTTTTGGTCACCTTTTCCCTTTAATTTGCTTTACTTTTCATGGCAGGACCCTTAAGATAACAGCACTATACTTTTGCTGATAGGCTATCGTGCTTTACAACACATATTTGTATTATTACTGTTTCTTTCCTGTATTGCAATGAAAAAGCTATTTAGATTTATTCCCTATTTCCCTAATCTTGAAATAAACATATCCATTACAATTTTCCATCATTCCAGGTACTTTATCAATCAGTGTGTAGACATGTGTCTTGAAATGGTATCTTTTACTCAATTTTTGCACACTTTATACATGGTTCTGTTATAACATTGACCTACACATTATCGTGACATTTACAACTTCCACTTCAAGTCCTGACACTAATGACATTGGTTTTCTATGGTTAACCGTAGTTCGTGTAAGTACCATATTACTACTTTATTGAGTACTTTGGGATAATGTTGTTTTTAGTGATGAAACCAGGTTCTGCCTGGTTAGTGACAGACCTGTTATTGTGAGGAGAAGGCCAGGAGAGGAATATCTGCCCGAATGTCTTAACACCACCATGAAGCATGGAGGTGGTGGGATCATGGTGTGGGGATGCATTGCTAGAAATGGTATTTGGCGTCTACATACAATTGATGGAAATGTCAATATACAGCATTACTTACAGATATTAAAGTACTGTCAGGGCTCATGCAGGGTTTTGGTAAGCAAAGTCAAGGAGTTTTCAAGGACTATTCAAGGACTAAACCAAAAATTTTCAAGGATCTTTAAATTAATAGACCTTTGTGGGTATGTCTTGTCTTATGAAAAAGTTAACATAAATAGTATGAATTATTACACAGTCCTAGAGTATGTACATAGAGCCACATAAGTAACACTTTAATGTTTGTACATTTGGACTCTGAGATTTATCGAAAGTACGAGAGCGATTTTAAAGCTAACAATGCTTCAAAATCTGGTCTTTGCAAATGAAACATGACTATAATTCTTCTATTGCAAAGATGCCAAAGTCATTTTATTGCCCACTGCTATATGGCTGTTTAGTATGCTTTACCTAAACAGAAAACGTGAGTTTTCCAAAGGTACCAAATGTGAAGCAGATGAAGAAATACATATAATAATAACATTCAACATTTCATAGAGCACGAAAATGGTTGTTAGTTTGAAAAATGATGCCAGAGACTTTCAAATAGGAGCATTTACGTATTTCTGGGTAATTTGCTTTATGTGGGAAACTTTCAGGTCTAAGTTGCCAAATTTCGACCATATGACTCAATCCTAAAAGCCATGGCACTATTACCTTGATAGATTAGGTTCAATCTGTTATCTCTCCAAATAGAAAGTCTAGACTCCTCTTTGAGCTTCCTAAAGAAGGAATTTGCCATCTATAAAGCTAAATGTTGCAATTTTGTGGAAAAACATCACTTTGGAACAATAAGTACAAAATATGACATACATATACACATTCATGGATATCATGCAACATTACACTTGGCATTTTGTCTTGTAGGAGTACCTTGAGTATATCACCAAGAATCTAGGTTAAGCACAATCTGTACACTTCCATAGCAAAAGCATTCCAACGGAAGCCATATGTTGAGATGAAACGCTTTCTACATGTTTGGAACAATAGAAAAGTAAAAGGCTATATTTTGAGAAAGAGGTCACCAATGATTTCTGTTGTTTTTCACTGTTTAATTGAGAAACCATAAGTTAAGTGGACTGCATGCAGATGTTTCATAGTTCTCTTAGGATATTTTTTTTTTTTTTTTATATATCAAAGAATAATCTACAACTACAACTTAATCTACAAATACAAGGTATATACTACGGGTGAATATCAAATACAAATTCTTAAAAACATAGCATTAGACACAACCTCACCCTTTTGGAATACAATTTACATAACGATACCAGAGAAGGTGTGATCTAGCACATCTCTTCTGCAGCCAACATAAACAATGAACAATACAAGACAGACATATAACTAACAGTGCCCTTCCTACTCCAATAGGGGTCTCGCATGCAAGACACGCCATTTGAAAATCTTAGGATATCATAGAGCATGCGTGAATACCCAGGACACGTGAGTGTGAATGGTTTCCAACAAAGCAGTATTAGTTTTACACTGTATTCCAATTCTGTCACAGTCTTTCTACAAGCTTCATGGTAATTGAATCTATTCCTAATAGTCATTGACCCTTTAAACAATTCAAATTGATTCTCACATATGTTTTGTAGTTATGTAATAAGGTGTTTAATGCAACTTAATGCCAGATTTCATAGCACTTTTATTATCCAACACCTACTCTGCTATAACACCTACTCTGCTATTTAGTAATTCATAAGTGATTTATTCTGGATCTTTTGAACCATTCATAGTTAATAACTACAATATCATATCCTTATTAGGGCCACAGTATCTGATTATCCTATGATATATTTACATATATATATATATATATCAAACCACAAGTAGTACTGTTTGACAAGCAGTTCAAAGCATGGTTGAACTGAAGAGGCGACTAAAGCAAATCGAAGCAACACATCACACTGTAAGCAAACATTTGAATGATATACTGGAAAAAGAAAACCTCGATCAGAGCCTTAACAAAGAAATATATTTTGATGACCTTGTAGCTATTGCTCCAGAATGTAAACTCATTGCAGAAGAAGATGCACCCAATAAACCAACAAACGGCAACAATACAGGAATGCAAGCCCAAATGACACAATAGACTACATAGTACACAACACAGCACACAACAGGGAATACAACACTTCAGACAAAACGGCAGACATTGCAGCCCATGGCACAACAATGGATACTGTAAATGAAACACCAATAAACTCAAAAAATAGCATGGCAGACAGCACTGGAAATATCTCCACAAATGTCACTGGAAACAATGCTGGAAGAAATATCAGAAATGTGTTACTACATGAAAGCGCAATTGCTGAAACAAACGAAATGGCAATAGTTTGTCCAAGTTGTATAAATGATGAATCAACAAATAATGTGGAAGTTGGTTCTGTTGAGGACACACAATATATTGAAATGAAACATGACATTGAAATGAAAGAAACAAAAGTTTAGTTTTTCTGAAGAACTGCTGTAACATACCAATAAATCGGTCAACTTTCTACTAAGAGATGAATCTCTCTACGGTACAAGCAAATACTATTTCACTAATACCATGAATAGCCATATCCTTTGTATGATTCCTAACTTATTACCTTGACATACTTGTCAAAATTTATGGGTGTAATGAAATACCACATGTAGGAATGCTGAATACAAAGCTATACACCCAAAGTCTTAACCATTTTGTGGAATTCTTAACTAATATATTAGATTTAAGGGTACACATTGTATCATACATTATATTGTTCTTAAGCTGAATCCACATCATGATGCATCAAAGGTAAAAAATTTAACTTTGACATGATATGACACTTCAGAGCAATAGTAACTGAAAAGAAGATGGCTGCAAAATCTGTGAACAAGGAACTTTTGATAGAAGCTGTATGACAAATGCCATGTTTATACAATACAACCAAAAAGGAGTACACAGATGAGCTTGTTTAGGAGAATGCACAGAAGAGTGTGTGCTCAGAGGTGGTTAAGACAGGGTATCACAATGAAATGGAACTCACTGAGGGTACTTCACTTTTGGTCAGCTTTGTACACTTGTTTTGCTTTTTCGAAGTTGGCCTTGTTTCATAGATAATAGGTGGTTTTGAACCGCACAGTTTCATACCCTCAAGACTATCATAGTAGACGGTATACAATTTTTATGTTTTGCATCACAGATATGAATGTTGCCTGAAGAACATGTAACACCTTTACAGATTGATTCATGAAATAAGAAAAGATTACAAGCCATCCGGTAGTGCTGGTGGTGTCTTGATTGAGCCTACATGGCTGTACTACCATCAAATGCTTTACTTTGCTCCATTCACGAAGCATAGATTAACAAAAGGCAACTTCACAAGTATATAAAACGCCCCATTACAAACTACATCAAATGATGCTGTGAAAATGGAGGAGCAAAGTTTCTGTAATTTGATGAATGAGGCATACGACTTGGACAACTTTTCACCATTTGAAGTAGAAACTGTAGAAGAGGCTCCTATATTGCCAGAAACCTCTTCATCTTACAATAGCACAGTCACTACAAATCAAAAAGACTAGGTAGCTCTCTTTACGCTTCATCACCCTCTCCAAATGAAATTAGCCATAAAAAGCCACGGCAACTCAGAATGGTAATGGAAGTTTTCCACAATACAAATAAATGTCTCTCACTCGCTGGGAAGTGCTCTCAGCAAGATGAAGATGATTTATTTCACCAGAGTACTGGAAAAGATCTAAAAACCTTATCTCCATACAAGAAAAGTTTAACCAAAATGAAAATATAGCAAATAAAGTTTGCACAAAATAAGATGGGCCACTGAGGAAAAATGACCATTCATCAACAAAATTCATCACATCCATCAACAGTCATCACAAGGTGTCTTCCAAATCTGGGAAATCAGGAAGATCAGTGAAATGTGTTCTGCCTATAAAATATCTTGGAATAAGTAGGTAATCCAACTGAATCCAGAGAAAACCAGGAACTTGTTTATTTTCTTACTTCGGCAAATCATCTTACTTCGGCAAATCAATGTACTAATATGCTGAGAAAGAAGCAAGAAAGCAAATTCTCCAAATAGTTTTCTTTTTTTATAATTAAGACAAAGGGCCCATATACACAAACGAAATAAGGAGATTAAGGCAAGTAAGGATAAAGGCAAGTAGTGCTTTGGGTCCTAGTGTATATGGTCCATTTTGCGAAGTCCACCTTATTCCTTTCACACGTAAGGATGAAAAGGACTGGCCAATAAAATAAGGGCTGCTCTCAAGCTACCCTTAGTTTAAGGCAACATTGTTTCTCATTAATCCCTGTCATCAGGAATTCGCATCAGCAGACAACAACCTTGTAAAAAAGGATGTATAAGGAACTGCCGCGGAGAATCTTTAAAACACAATGGTATGATGAGTCAACATGTATTAGAATACTTGACAAGTGTTACTCATTTTGATGAGGAAAATAAGGACAGACAGTCAGGAAGTCACAACTACTTGCGCAGCATCGTACCGTTTAAGGACAGTTTAAAGCTCTCATGTATATGCACCCAAAGATAAGTTAAAGTAGAGCATACTTCTTTCTTTGCTCAAATGAGCTAAGATTTGCTTGGATAGGGTTGCATTGTGATAAACGTGGTATTTGCACAGGACCTAAAGTAAATCAGGGAAAAAAGGGTAGAAAGTATGGAAGTATCTGGGAAATATCAGGGAAAGTGATATATCTGATGTGGCAGACACCCTGTTTAAGGATGTAAATGTCATTATTGCAGTACTAAAAGTCCAATCATGTTAAAAATCATGTTAAGTGACAAGTTTGAAGACTATTTCTCACAGTTAGTCAAAGTCTGTTTGTGCTTGTCTAATCACCAACTACTGATTTTATTACTGACTTGTTGTATCACTCTTAGGTGGTGTGTAGGTACCCTGTTATTCAGACAAGTCTCCTTGGTATTTTACATGTGACTGGTGGTCATTGGAATATAGGCCTTCCTGGCTACATTGTGTTTGCCTCAGAGGAGTATGCAAGCAAGTGTAAGGAACACTTGGCTGTTTACTAATGCCATCTCAGCTTGCAGAAGGGGCTGATGATTGAATTCAGCTTGAAAAAGTACTTGCTCCACTTGGAACCTGAAGAGTGCTTTGGACTGCTTTGGCAAAGACTTCACCCTTGAAACAAGGCTACGACAATAGAGAGCCTCTTCACTTTCATATGTAATACTTCTATGGCTATCATGATTAGCTTTTTTATGTATTCTGTGATAGACTTTGCTGTTTTTGTTACGGTAACCTCCATTTCATTGTACGTTATTATGGTCATATTATTTGCCCACATTCTCCTGTTCGTCATTTTGCAACCCTAGCTTTTGCAGATATCATTGATGTCAGTGGCGAATCTATCTTTTTCTCCCAAATGATACATTACTTCTGTTACTTTTGGCTGCCTTTACTTTCATTTTCAGAAACTGAGTCATGACAAGTCTCTGATGTGGCATTAGATTTTGTCTTTTTAATGATTTAATACATATGCCTTCTGGCTCATTTTGATTGCACCTAGACTTGGCAAAGTGGTCTTGTCCTGAACTCATCCGGCTTATTTCGTTTCCCTCTGTATCTTCATGCTGCATCCATTGTCCAGCCCACTTGAATTGCTTGCTAAATCTGAAGAAGGCTCATTAACAAGTTGTACTCCTTGTGGCACATTGCTTGACGTTGGGTGATGTTTACTGTAAGACACACGCCAATCCACATTTCCGAATTCTGGTGGTATAGGTACTTCGGACCTCCCTGATCCTGAGGGACAATGTTTTCTCTTTGTTAAATACCTAGTGTAGGCCATCCTACTATTTTTAAATGTGTTTTCATCTCCCTGATGGCTCAAGTCCATGTAGTTGAGCAATCTGCTTCCACGCATTCAGCTTTTTAAACTTATCTTTAAATTCCTTGCTATATTTATTGTATAAGCAGTCATATTTTTGAACTTCTTCCATGAATTTTGCTTTATCCACAACTGCTGCCATTGTGAAATAATGTCTTATTGCTAACTTCCGATCTATGAGAGTTGCTGGCGATCACTGGAATAGAACTCATCGCTATTCCAGTGACTCACTCTTTCACGGTGTCTGTCAGTAGTTGGCGGCATTTGCACTTTTCACAAAAACCGTGAAAGATTGCTAACAACCAAATGGGAACCAGGCTTTACTAACCGTCTGTGGTCTAAATGCCCCAAAACAAAATTATGTGGAAGACGACATGTAGAGACAGCTGTTTGTGAAACAATTTGTCATTTTAATAGTGGTATTGGTGCTAAAGCTATTGTAGTCACAGTGCTTGGATGTGACCCTGGACAAAACAGGATCTCTGGTTTAAAGAAGATTGATGAGGAAAGAGTAAAGAATGCTGCATGTAAAAGTTCAGACAAAGTATCACCGTGAACGAAGAAAGTGCAGAGCTGAAAAGAAATGAAATAATGAAGTAGAGCACAAATATCATGATTACAAGGCTGCTGCATTTGGACGTTCTGCTACACCACACATAGGATTTGAGGTACTAGAGGCCCATACCATAGACGGTAATGGACATAAAGCCAAGAAGCCAAGGACACATGAAGTTGAGAGAAAACAGCAAAGACTCAGAGTTGATCATGCATGTGACATTGTTTTTGTTGATGAATCTAGAGTGATAGTCTTCTCATAGTGTATACTTTAATCCCAATTATATTTCATCTCATTTATGTCAGGTTAATAATCCCCTAAGTTTCTACATTATAATGCTTTCAGATCTGGCTGTTAATAGGTCACTTGGTTTCAGAGCACTTTTTCACTGAGGAGGAAATCACTGAGAAGTATAATTTCTCTAACCAATCAATCAAAACTACACACTATAAAAAACTACTAATTGGTCATGTGACAAATGATGTGTTCCTATCACATCCGCCCCCTCCCTAAGTAAAAGGTACAAGGTTTTCTTGCAAGAAGTACACCAAACATGATTACCTTACTGATTACACATGGGAAAATTCGAACAAATCACTAGTAAGAGATAAAATATACACACCTCTGTGTGAGGCACATTTCAAGGTTTAGAAAAGAGCAAGATTTGACAAGATCTCTACGTCTACCATGCTTAGCTAATATGTCTCTACTCGAAGGGTATGGTTCATAGAGATTTGCAAGCTTGAGAGGCAATGGATGACTTAGACAGAATAGAAGATAAATATTGTCCTAAGCGATATGTTACTTCAGCTAAATCAAGGTTTGGGTGAATAAGTGGACGTTGCCTGGGATGATCTAATCCTGGAGCAATGTCATAAACTCACAATGTTCAGAATATAAAATAAACCCAGGTGACCAATATGAAACTGGACAATTCATAGTGCCCCTGTAACTGAGAGAATATAACCATGTTGTCTTTTCACTTTTTTATGAGGACTATCATAACCCCTGCATATATCTATTTGTCTTCAGCTTCATTGTCTGGTTTAGAAAAATGAAACATAGTTCCAGTTGCTGACTAGTGAAAGACATACATAATCCTTTCCTGTTCATCAACGAGCTCTTTGTGAGTATGATAAGAAGGCAAAAAACAAGTGCTGATTCAATCTAGTCTAAAATGCAAGCCCAATGCTTTACACCAAATGGGGCATATTGTTGAGAAACACAAAACTGAAAAGCAAACCTAAAGCAAACTGTGGTAGTAACACTTTACAAATATTTTCTGGTATGTGATGGGTACACTCTCTTGCCTGTATTCTCTCTGTTTATTCTAAGTCTTATAGTGTCGAGCCTATGAGCATATTACATTAGTGTCTTTTCCAGCCCGTCTAACAGAGCATAGCAAGTGAATTGTGATTAAGGACCGTTTTTCAACTGCTTTGAAAGTCGTTTATAGCTGCTGAAGTCATCCATGTCTTGGAAAATAGGATACTTGATGCTGTTTGGGTTCATAACCGACATGGAATGTTTGGCTCATGAATGGGCCTAAACTGAGTGGATCTGATACCAATACACTTGTGTGGTTGTTTGTATCTTGCGCGAGACATTGTTCCCTTCACAGTTTGATTCACCTTGTTACTGCAGACAACAAGAAAACCAGTTTTATCCTTTGAAAATAGTGCAAAAGTCATTAAAATTGGCAAAAGTTAGTCGCTCTCACTGCAAACGTGCTTCCACCATGGCGACGCTTCAAAATATCGGCTTACGATAGGACGGGGGTAGATAGAGATTGTCGGTACGGTCTTTGAACACATCTCGAAAAGTACTAGAGCAGGACTAGGTCATTTCAGGTTGTTTGCCGATCGTTTGCAGCTCATTTCAGGTGGTTTCAGCTCGTTTTAACGTTTATCAAGTACAACTGGGGAGGAGGGAAATGAGCTGGTGTAAAAACTTTTCATGCATTTCAGTAGTGCAGAGTGAACTTTATAACAACTTTGAAATTAGGGCATGAAATGAAGTTTCAGGATTTTTCCTTCCAAAACTTTGACACCTTATAAATAAATGAGCAAGTCAGCAATATGGTAGTCAACCTCATACCTAGGTTGAAGTGCTGTAAGTTGCTACTGCCTTTCTTAACCAAAACTATAATCAATGAAATGAAATGAATGTCCTAGCATTGGCATCTTTTCTTTTTATGGATGCAGCCCTTTCCTTGCCCTTTTCTTCTGTTTCTGCCTGGGTATTCTGTAAGACGTTGATAAAACCCAGCATTTTATCAACTCCATCATCATCAAAAATGTTTGTTGGTAATAAATGCTCTAAAGCTTTCATATGAAAGTCTGGCTTTAGATTGGTTCTAAACTACCTGAGATGTTGTTCTCTCCTGTATGGCAGATTGCTCCATAGGTTTCTGCAAGTAAATGCTTTTCTATATCTGCAATAGGTCACACCAGAATAACTCTGCATACATCAACACATTTCTCCAACAATCTCTGTTTTGTTTTCATCTGTTAGCTTGTTGTCTCTGTTTCATTTGCTAGCTCTTTTTTCATTAGCTTTATCAAAATCAACAATAAAGCATTGTCTTTCAAGCCTAAGGCTGAGCTTAATGTCGAAAGCTTGTTTTCAAACTTGCCTTAACTCTCATTAAGTTCTATAACATTTCATTACACAGTACTAGTTCATGTGTCTTCCAGTTGAAGTCATTCCATGTTTGCTATTATACAAGAAATATTTATACGCTATTGCTGATTCTCTGCACAGCAATGCTTTGCTTTTAACCTTTCCAACATAATCTATGCTGTTTACAAATCTCCTAACATCCTTTTGACACAGCATAGCATTATGATCAAATGCAAACTTAAACAAAGTTAGACCATTTTAATCTTTACTGACTCCTATTGTTGCTCCAATGATGGGCTTCCTTTGGTAGGGTTTTCATTTCATTATTTAGCCTCTAGCATGTAATCCTCTGGCTCAAATAGTATGTTTTGAATTGCTCAGGGCCATTAAATCATAAGATAATTTCAATAATTCCATTACCACCTTATTCTAAAAATAGTACTGTTCTGTTAAGGGATTTGGGATCTTCAGCATAAAGGCTAACCTCCAGTTAGCCGTGGGAGCATGTCAACAGTACAATGTATTGTAATTGAAATCAGTTTTTGCACAACATTCTGTTTGTGGGCTGCTGTGATCTGTTCATTGGAGAGTAGAATGTAGCTCTACTCTGGGACAAACAAAAGGAGGTCACACCAATCAGATTGTTGTACAGCTACAAAATTGTGTATGATCCATACTGCCTGGTGAGCTCTCCTCTCTCTGAGATAACATCACGTGCCAATGCTGCTGATGATGACATTAAGTATGACAAACTACATACAGGCAAGAGACTTAATTCTGGCAGACATGGGTTTTGTAATACATGATCTACTACCATAGAATGTGTTTTTAAATTTGCCAGCATTTCTATGTGGCAAAACCCAATCTGCAAAGGAAGAAGCAGTTTGTTCATGAAAATTTTCAAGCTGTAGAATACACGTGGAGAGAGCAATTGAGAGGCTTAGAACATATAAAATAGTACAATACATAGGTGCCCCCTTGTGTCGATTTGCAGTTCTTGTGAACTTACAAGTCCAATAATTGCTGGCATTTTGCGAGAATATATTGATATGCTTGCTGCAGAGTATCACACGTAGTAGAGGTGAGTATGATATTTATTTTGAGATTAATGGCTTATTATTTTTGAATTAAAGTAAGGAAGTCTAGATGTAATATGTTACTCATGTTATTCATGACAAAGCCTGATCCAAACAATATGAAGGAAGCAATGCAGTCAAGTAAAAGTCTGGTTACTGTCTTGCAGATTGAATTTACTTTGACCCCTTTTCAAATGAAAGGGGTCACAACCAAGGCTTGTTTGGACACCGTTTGGATAGCAATAAATATGATGAAACCACATTGTTTCATGCCATCAATTGCTTTGAAGGATGCCTATTATTCTGTACCACTTTGCCAAGACCATCAAAAATTCTTAAACTATAGTTGGAAGGGCAAATATTATACATTTACAGCATTTCCTACTGGTCTTGCTCTTTGTCCTCAAAAAGTTACTAAGCTGTTGAAGCCAGTATATGCTTATTTGCGTAGCTTAGGGCACTTGTCTGTAGCATACATAGATGATTCATATCTACAAGGAGACACAAATGAAGAGTCTCCAAAATACAATAGACACCATACAATTATTTGATAAATTAGGGTTTATTGTTTACCCTAAAAAATCGGTTTTTAAACCAGTGCAGAGTATTACTTTTCTTGGTTTTTTCTTAGACTCAGGGAGTACATTTGACTTCAGATAGGGCTGCCAGCATAAATAATGCACTCAGTAGTCTACTGAAGAATCCCAAACCATCTATAAGGGATCTGAAATTGATGAAAAGCAACTCACTGCTCTTGGCAAAGAAGCTGCCACTGGCAATGAAGTTTGCCTTCATGGATATTGTTAAAGAATTCCTGGGAATCTGTAACAGAGGAAGTGCCAAATGTAAGGACAGGAACTTGAAGATGAATGCACAGAGGAAAATGTGGAAGCTGGTCATGGCCAGTGGTAACATGAAGGTGGAAAATGAGGGAAAACACATAACAGCCTACAAGCAGTATTATGAGAGCATTAAACCATTGCTTTCAACCTACTTGACGAGAATCGAAACACCATCTGGTTCAGGCTCAGATCAAGAAGTATTGATCAAACATATTAGCATCCTCGTTGTCTTATCACATTCATAACAACTATAATAAGGCAGTTGCTTGAAGTTGAAGGATCAGAAGTGAGAATATGTAAGGAGCCCTAACTATTAGGTCTAGATCTGCATCCTTGATGGTTCGATTGTTGTATTGGCCTAGTGTTTCAGATATCAGTGTACATTTGTATAGTCCCGTTTTCTTACACTAGATCTATATATACAGACATATAATATGGAGAAGTTTCGGAAGTCACCATCTGAAACATCCTCCAATAAAAGAAAATGCTCTGTCAGTCCATCATTCCTCTATAAGTATGGAATTGCTGATGTTAGTGGTAAAGGTATGTGTGTTGTGTGTTCTATAGACCTTGCAGAGGAATCGCTAAAGCCCAATGAACTGCAGAGACATATGGAAACTCATTCAAATAGTGCTGTTCTGTCAGAAGAGGCCTCAAGAGACTTTTTCATCATCGTTTTAGAAATCTAACCAAGTGACAGGTGGTTTTATGTAACGCACTATCTAAGAAGGAAAAGATGGGAATTTTTTCATCTAAGACAGCTTTCCTTATTGCTCAGCAAAAGTGACCTTTCACTGATGGTGAAACTATCATAAAGCCTGCTCTAGAAAACTTTTGTGAACCTTTAGAGGGTGAAATAGTTGCTAGTAAGATTCTTGAAGCTGCTAACTTTGCTGCTCTCAGCAATAATACCATGGCAAGACGCATCCAAGGTATCTCAGTAAAGGGAACCATTCTCAGCTGCTGCAATAATATGCTATTGTAACCTGGCTTGCAAAAGATGTAATCATGTCTAATTTGCCAACTGTTGTAAAAAACGATGGCTATAAGAACACTGTGCACGATTGACTGTTCAGAAATATATATTGAGAGACCATAATCTGTACATGCAGAAGAAGCATGCACTTGGTCTGATTATAAGAAACACAATACTTTGAAATGTCTAATACTAATTGCACCATCAGGATACATTATGTACATATGTGATAGTTATGGTGGACGGACCTCAGATCAGTTTGTTTGCCAAAACAGTGGCTTTTATAATGTACTAGAGTTCAGTGATGAAGTTATGGCTGATTGTGGCTTCCAGATCAGAGATCTCCATCACTATAGTACATTGAGGCTACCACCTGGAGCACATGTGAAATCCCAGATGACTGCACCTGAATGTCAAAAAAGTAAGGACGTTCCAAACCTAAGAAGTCATGTTGAGCAGGCAATCAACAGTATAAAGACATTTAGAAGTTTAAAAAATACTATCACATTGACCATGCTACCTCATGTTGATACACTTGTTAGAACATGTGCAGCATGTTCACACATTCAGGCACCACTCATCAAATGACCTGTTGGTGAGATAACAAAGAGCAAATGTTATCCTTAAGTTGCTTTTAGTGACTTTACCTTTCACAGATATATTTTGTTATTTTTTAAATTTATGAGCAGGTGTGGATTCTTAAATAATATCAAGGAATATTGGAAAGAATTAGCTATTAGTTAGTTTATTTGTGTAAACCAAGATGCAGTCAGGTTCCTTTCATTATCAAAAAGTCACACATAAAATAAATAAGGAACATACTGATTCACACAAAAGTCAATGAACAGCTTCTTGAGTTCTTTCCAAAGTTCTTCCTCGAAATGTATTTTCTCAAAGAAGTATCCATGAGCAGTCCAGACAAAGAAGTAGCTCTACTTTATATTCAATGCTGCTATTTGAACCATGGCATCGTGTATAATACTTATGATTATAGTTCATGGATACTACATCATTCATTCTTCTAAAATATGCCAGCTTGGTGTCAGAATCCATAGGAGATAGGTGGCAACAGGAAAAGGGGCATTTCACTTCTAGACAAGGATGACCACAACAGGTACATGAAATGATCATGTCTGGATTTCCTCCAAAGAATGGCTTATTTTTGCAAAGATATCACACTCCTGGAGTTGAACTGTGAATGACTGCAGGGTCAACTGAAGCCTTACCAGAAGCCTGTAAAAAACCTAATGCCATATCAACCCCAATGCCTCCTTTTCTCTTGTACGTTTCTATCCTTGTTTTTACCATGAGCTTTTGAGGCAGGTATCACTTGTTTCCTAATAGTTAGCCATAGAGGGTTTTCATTTTGCCCTCTTGTTCTTTCCTCAACAAGTGAAATGTGTCTAGGGAAATACTCCATATGGAGCAAAACTTGACTGGTTTCTCTGATATTTCCAAACAGTAGTTAAGAGTGGAAGTGCCCTGGCTTTTCTCTTCCAGAAATTTTCCTTGGTCGGGTGTTTTGGTGCACCTGCAAAAATATCATTGAATCTGATTCATTGCAAACCATACTCAGAGCTGCAATCACTTCATCCAGAGATACTTGTGACTCTGCATGTTTGGCTGGTTGTAATGCTCTTTGGGGGAACTGTTTAGCTCTTTCTGTTTGCTGCCTCTTCTCCCAAAAGTACGCCTACTCTTTTTCAGGTCTGTTATTCTGGTAGGTGCACCTGATTTTTTATTGGGCAGCCACCTGCAAGCTGTTTATGTGCATGATGGGCTTATTAGACCCATTCTAGCAGCAGCTTTAATCCTAAAAAGGGTTGCAGCTACATGGTTCAGCCTTACACATGGAGTTACAAGACTCCTTCCCCTGGTAAAATAACTTTGTTTGCACCCAACCACTTGCAAAGTGCCTATGCATCTCAAAACTTTTGTGATTTTCACTGCTTCTGTAGTATAGCCCCTGGAGTATTTGTCAGATAATCATGCACCTCACGCCACTCTAGTTGTGACCACTGTATCGGTTCATTTACCCAATAATCAGCTGCAATGTGGTATGGGCAGGCAGATAAACCACAGGCTTTCACCTTTTCAACATATCACGTTTTAGCCTCCAAACATAGCACTTAGTAGCTGTAGCTTACTATTATGTCTGCAGACAGGGCCAATAAGGTAGACATAGATAAAAGACATAAATATCAGACAGTTTAGGTGGCATCATTTCAATGTCACTTCAAGTCGGTGCTATCAGTTAATGTGGAGCAAATGCAGAGAAGTACCAAGCTGTCCAAAATGACTTGCATCATTTATTGTGTAAACTAAGGACTATTTTAGCTTTATTTCTCCCAGTACAAGCATGGCATCACAGGAGGCTGGGGACTTGAGCCCCCTACTTTGTTCCAACCAACAAGTATCCAACAGCAAGTGTGAGTAAGCAATGGTATGTATTTAGTAGCCCCATCTTCTTATGTGGTGGTGCTGTCCCTGATATATAGCAATCTTGTACAGATCTGGTATCTCACACAGTTTCTAATGGTTACCAGTTTAGTGAAACCCTTACTTATATACTATAGGCAGTGTAGTCAATCCAAAATAGTATCTATGTGATTGACATTTCACTGATGCTTATGAGGACACCCCGTTATGCACTTCTCCCTTGCACATTGGATAGAACTATTACATTCTGTCAGCTTGTGAACAGTTTCCACTCACATTAAAAAGGACATGATATTCACTTCCTCTTTCCTCCAAAATCCTCAAGTAACTGTGCAACCATGCACTCACTGGAGCATGTGGACTAAGCAGTGAAGAAGTATCACCTAGGGCAACCCTGACATCTCTGGACTATCTTTGGCCTCAAATATAGCAGACACACCCTTACAAAAAATATGGTGAGATATATAGGTGGCAACCGCTGGTGTAACTGTTAGCTTTGCCATCATAGTCTATTTTTAGTAGCATTGTAGTTTAGTAGTGCACAATCAATGATTCCTGTAATAAGTAAATAGTATGTGTGATCTAGTCTTCTTTTCTACTGTTTTCTTTGCAAGTACTTTAACACAAATTAAGGCTTTATTGCAAAGCACTAGCCCTCATCTTTCTTATTGTGTAAGATAAAATACTCATAAACCATAAAAATAGTGATAATACATCTAAGTCTCTTAGGTATAGTGTCAATTGTTGTCTTAAGCAGGTCTCCATCAACACAGAGTAATGCACTTGATACCCTTTGTAAAAAGAAGTATAGGGTTCATGTGTTATTGTTTTTCTCAGTGCTTTTTCTGACATGCACTTTTTACATCACGGACAATGTTCTCGATAGGATTCAGGTCTCGTGATCATGGGGGTATGTTTGATAAGGTAGCATCAATGCCCTTCAATTCTCTTCATGGAACTTTATTGTTCTGACATGGATCATTGTCCACAACTAAGAATTTTTGTATCTGACTGCGCTGTGAAGACATGTGTGAAGTGAGAACAGCATGGGGTAAGTGTCCTGCTACAAAGTTCACAAAATACTCTCCAGTTATTTTCCCGCATGGTTGTGCCACAATTACTCGACCACAATATGCTATGGTGAGCAGAAAGTGCACTTGTCTACCCCCACCAGATCTTTTACCCTTGTTGTTGTATACTGGAGACTCTCACTCTGCTTCTGCCGAACCTTCCCACTTGGTTTTGAAGCCCCACATAATGAGCTCTATTTGAGCACAAGTGAGACAGCATCTAGATAGAAGGCCACTCTCATCTCTCCAGATGTCATTGGTGAAGTGACTCAGTGACTGTTTGGTGAATACTTTTCTTAGGGCCGGGATACACGTAGCAATAGTGGCAATAGATAGTCACTTACGGATTATATATTGGCTTTCCTAGAAGCGATCACAGGGCATCTAAGCGTGGGTGGAATAAAATCAAACTGGTTTGATTTTATTCCGCCCACGCTTAGATTCTCTGTGATTGCTTCTAGGCAAGCCAATATATAATCCGTAAGTGACTATCTATTGCGAATATCGCTACGTGTATCCCAGCCCTTATGTATTTGTCCTTCCTAGATAGCAAGCCTTTCTGTCTTGGTAGGATTTAAGAGGCATGCTTTGTATAACAGTTTTGACTTTAGGATTTTGTCCATCATCTTTGAGTTTTCAGAAAGTTCTATGAACTGTGCTAAATCTCGATTCAATATAGTTTGTGGTATCCCTTTTCGTCCTTCTTTAACATTATTCTTCTATCTCATTCCTTCCATGCAGGGGTGATGTACCAAGGATACAGATATTGTTAAGCTCTTAGCAACTTCTCGGTATAGAAGTTCTTTAAGCTCTCATTGTGTTTCCATAGAATTTGCAGATCCATTATAGTTTTTTTGGCATTCTGGTTTGTGCATCTCAGCCCAGTCTCCTTAATTAGGCTCTGTTTCCTTTGGTGCAGTGGTGTGGTTGTAACAAACCTTACACAACACCTCAGAATCCATTGGTAGACCTGTTAGCAGGTCTATAACAGCTCCTGCACCATTATGAGAAGAATGGCCCCTTTTTTGCCATGTCCCATCAAAACACACCCATATCTAGTATGACATCTCTATCTAGTTTTACCCTAATGTCTTCATAACTGTTGAAGATTGCTGCTACAGTCTTTTGCATAACAGTTTCATAAGTTGCCTTACTGCCGGCGTGGAGCTTGTTTTGATTTGCCTGATAGCTATGTTTTGATATGGAACAAGGCATGTTCATCAACCCACTCAAATTTTGAACTGCTTCATGCCCACAGCCTATACATCTGAATGCCATAACCCCTCTTATATTCACTTCAAATGGACTGCTTGATAGATGTGAGTCTCTGACACACTGGCATAGATAATCTTCACCCAAACATTCATTACAACACTGGCAAATCAACCTCCCTTGCACTGATACTGATAGGCCCATTTACCTTCCCTGGATGATTTCTAGCTTAACTTGGCCAGCAACAAAACAATGCAAACAAGCAACTACCACAAGAAGTTTGTTGATTGCATCCTTTTGAATGATCATGAAGCAGTCACTAGATTCAGAAGTTTCCTTATGTTGCTCTTCAGTCTCTTCAAGGTCAATGTTTAGCAACTCAAATGTCCTCACACTGAGACTCATGGTTTCTCTTGGAACTGTGATCACTTCTTTCAGTTGATCTCTAACAGGGCTTCTAATCACTTTTTATGACAGCCTCCAAATTGATTTCGCGTTCTAAATTTAGTCCTACCCATCATGTGAATATGCTTTAGATCGAAAAATAGACTTGCAGATTATCATGGTCTGTTATTAACACTCCAAAAGTCTTTCAGTGCCTTTGAACATTCTTCATCTATCAATATGCAAACTCCTCTCTGATGACTATCACCTCCTGAGTATACAAGTATACATTCATCTGATGTTATCTTGCCTGCACCTTTCCATCTCACCTCTGAGAGTGCAAGTATGTTTATTTTCATTCTCATTTCTTGTTTGAAGTTCTCAACTTGTCCTTTCTGACACATGGTTTGAACATTCCAGGTTCCACTTCTGATTACTTTATTTAGGTCGCATATACATGAGAGCTTTAAACTGTCCTTACATGGTACCATGCTGCGCACGTAGTTCTGAATTCCTGACCTTCTGTCCCTATTTTCCTCATGACAATGAGTAACAATTGTCACTTATTCTAATGCATGATGAATGATCATAACATAGCATTTTAAAGATTCTCCGTGGCAGTTCCTCATACATCTTGTTGTACAAGGTCATTTTCTGCTGATGCTAATTCCTGATGACAGGGATTAACGAGAAAACAATGTTGCCTTAAAATAAGGGCAGCTCGAGAGCAGCCCTTATGTTATTAACCGGTCCTTTTCATCCTTACGTGTGAAAGGAAAACGGTGGACTTCGCAAAATGGACCATATACACTAGGACCCAAAGCGCTACTTGCCTTAATCCTTACAAAACTGTCCTTATTTTGCTTGTGTATATGGGCCCTTATGCTATTGTCCTTGCCAATGCTGATTTCACTTGATGATGGTCTGGTGACACCTGCCACACATGTTCTACCCTACCAAGCAAGCCCCATTCATGCTGCCAGCAATGTCTTTCTGTAGAAGCGGTACTAATATATAGCAGGTTGCCATGGCCATTGTACCAAACAGTCAGTTGTTCTACCCAGCACACTTGACATGCTGACCAATCACCAAGATCCTTAGCTGCTCAGCACTTCACCCATCGCCAGGATCGCCTGGCATGGGGGCTAAGTGGGTACTCACTCTTGCCAAGGATCTCCCACAGGCTAGTGGAGGGAAGGAGGCACCTTACGTCTCCTATAGATGGAATCAGTCCACCCCTGCCACCCATAAACAGGTCTCATCACATGGACAGTTTGATTCCAAAACCTCAGGCCAGAGATTTTCTACAATAGCTTTAGCCACTTTTCTCACTATATCACATATAGTAGATTCACCTATCACCATCATTTTTGCAAGTGTATGGTGGTAATCTCCTGTACTTAGCCTATGCAACCAAACAGCAAGTCTCTGCTCAGTAGATATTGGCTCCTCTGTAATGAGTTCTTTAGTGATGTCATTGTTTATCTTTTCATGGATCAACTTGACTATTGTTGCTGCTATTCTGAATGTCATTTTAAATCTTTTCTCAGAATATGAAGACTATGCTATCTCCCACCAGCCAGTGTTCCTTATTACTCTTCAACAGAACCATCTGTGAACATTTGAAAGAGTTGTGACAGCAGATTGTAAAGCAGATAAAAGCAACTGCTACATAAACAATATCATCACTAAGCCATTTTGCCTTGCAATTGTCAATAACAAAAATGTGGTCTGAGGTCTTTGTCTTCTGCAGGCCAACCACAAAGCATTTATCATTAGCATTCTCTTCTGTTGGGAAACTGAAGTCATAGCTTTGACAAACCAGAGTGACCAAGTGTGATATCTACTGCTTTTTATAGCCGGGCACTTTGACTTTCAATACTGCTATTCGTAACAATATATAATGCTGAATAGTACTGACGAAAGGCTGACTTGATATAATTCGTTATATCTATAAGTCAATGAAATGGCAACAAAGTTCCCACCACCACAGTAAAGCAAGGCTGCTTTGCTTACACTTGTGAAAGTGCGACAGAAGCTCTACATTTAAATCAACTTGCATTTCACTCATGAGCTTAAACTGCACTTTTGTTGACCTTAATAGCATTTGATTCAATGTGAGTAAAGCACGACATATAAATCAGCCCTTACTGATGTGACATAGCATGTAAATGGTTGAAAGTAAGCTCTTCTTTGTAATGTCTGGGGTGAACTTTGCAATGATCATAGAAACTTAAGAGGTATTTTAAAATCGTAATTTATATTGCTTGGAAGGCGGTGAAAATGACTACTATGTTGCTTAGTTGGTCATGTTATGCTCTTCATTTGGCAGTGCAATCCTTCTAGCATAAATAGTGAATATTGAATCTGGTGTTGAAACCACCATGTTACTTTCTATATGTGTTATAGCTTGCCTCAAGTATCAATAGCCTCTATGAAATACAACTGGAATGTTCTGTGCCATGCAGATGCAAAATAAATCCAAGTGTTGGGGAAGGGGAAAAGCCATCATGTTGCGGCCATATGATGATAAATTGGCAATGTCTTCAAAATATGAAGAGCTTCTGCTAAGGAACACCGACATACTTAAAGAGTTCTCATTATTCACATGCTAGATATGTATCAAAGTGTTGGACAGTTATTTTAGAGACATTTTTACAGGGAACATAGTATGAAAGGGAAATGAACTATTATTTGCATGCTTTTGCCTTGGAAGCTATATGTGTTCCCTCTAGATATTGGCAAATTTGAGCTATTGCTATGGGTGAATACAGCAAAAGCATCTATTTGGATTGGTTTTGTAGTGCCAGTCAAGGACTACGAAGATGAGAAGAGTGAATTCAAGAGGGTCTTGTCACCTTAGCTTGTACCATACATCATTTTGTGTTAGAAGAAAAAACTGAAAGACATACAATAAGTAGAGGCTGATGTGAAAAATAAAGTAACAGTGTCTCTGAAATTGTAGCACATTGCACTGTATAACTGTACATGCATGAAGTGAATGATAAGAAACACAAGTCTATGGCTTCCTCTCCTCTCCTACTATGTGATAAATTAGGCAATGGTTTGTGTGGAGTAGGGATGGTTGGAATGCGGCATGGTGAAGATATAAAAGTTTGCGAGCATTGCAGCTTGTTAGTGTACTCCCTTTCCCTTGCTATCGCACTACAGTGATATATTCAGACAGCAGATTAGCCCCATAAAAGCCACATAAAATCATGACTAGTAATGCTAACATCCTTTGAAACTTGTACAGGCTAAGAATATTAAGTGTCCATCCATAGCACATTGCGGAAGATTATCAACTTCTTACAGTGACTTCTGTAGTAGTGGATATGACTTATTCTGGCTGTAACCTATCTTGTAGCCAGTAAGGACCCATGTGATAGTGAGGTGACAGTTAAATGTATCCAAAATTTGCTAAAGTAGATAGATAGTGAAGGAAGATTCAGTTGATTTTACCTACTTTTCTAAGGAGCAAGATAGCTTTGTTTTGCATAGTCAAATGGAATTAGATGTAAATGAGGTAAGAGTTGATGCTGTTACTATACCTTTGATAGTTATTGCTATAACATTAGTTACTTTCACATTGACTTATATTTCACTTTTACTTTTCTCCCATATAATGCTGCAAATGCACAATTAGATTATTGTTTTTATGGGAAGGAGAATCTTTTCACAGAGTGAATGTTGAATACGCCAATAAAGGCATAAAGGCATACAGTTCATTGTAGATGGTTGCCCAGAAGATGTTCCATTTAGGCAGCCAAGTAGATTACTGTGGTAGTCAATTGAGAAAGATGTGGGAGAAAGCAGAGACATTAGTTTTTTTGGCAAACACTATAACTGTGGTGATGCAGCAAGGAAATCAGTCATTGACACCCAAAAACAAGGATGATGAGCAAGAGAACTCTGACCATGAAGATGAAACATGGATAGAAGGGGTAGTTGGCTTAAGTGAAGAGGTAAGAGGAACAATGAAGAAAGCAAAGTCCAAGTTATTGGTCAGAAAAGGAGATAGTATTCCACTGTTAGTTTTGGCTGTCCTTGACTGTAGATTTCGGATATTCCTATGTGGATGTAAATGCACATGGGATGGTTCCAGCAATGGCAAATGGTTGGAAAGCACAGGGAAAACTTTGCCAAATGCAGTGGCCTTGCCATGCTGGGATACAATGAGAGAGATTGTGTTCTGTGGAACGCAAGAAAGAATTGCATGGACGTTCTTACTTGTGATAGGTTTGACAGTATGGATCCTGCAAAAACACTCTGTCTTGTCAGTTGCAGCTCACAACTATGTAAATGATCTTGCTGATCTGCAATTGCCATCTGCAGCAGCTGATAAGTATTAGACAAGTAGTCCATAATCTCAATGTATCATGAAGAGATCTTCACTAATTTAGCTCCTGTCAGGCAAGTCCCATACTTTTGGGTGGCTAATACAGTAGAAGGGTGTTGGAGTAAAGGAGGGGTTGGAATTTGGCAAGAAATATAATAGAAAGGAGGTTTGGATATAAATATATATAAATATATATAAATAAATATATATATAGATATATATTAATATCTCAAGTAAGCCTGTGAGATGAGTATTCTATTTCATCATCAGCTTACATCATTATGTAGCTGTACAAGAGAGAGTGCAGCGCAGGAGCCAGCCAGTTGTGCAGACTGCGTGCTAGCCACCTAGAGGGAACAACACACAGATTTTGCATACAGATGTGTCAACATTAGTCTGTGCTGTCTGAAAAAGGATTACAGATATGTTTAATGTATTGCTATTATTGTACTATTATTGGAGATTCTTTATTAGCTTGTTGTCTAGTGTGAGATCTTGATGGATTCCAGCTCTGAGATGATAGGCCCTGATGATGATTCGGGTCAGGTTCACCAGCTTCAAATGAAGCTGAAACCTCAAAATTGCTGCTAAATGTGGTAACACAGGTGCAGCATAGTAGTAAGGATAATAAAATACTTTTAAAGTTGCCTAGGGCAGGCAACTATCATGCGCCCCTTGCTGATTCTCTGCACGTTGGCAAGCCGCCATTTAAGAACATACATTTTGATAGTGGAGTTGCACCCAGTCTATCTTTGGCTGCTCGGTCAGCAACTGGCATAGCTGCGCAGTAAGTGACTAGCATAGCTGTTCAGTCAGTAAATAGTATGGCTGCTCAGTCAGCCCTAGTCCCTGTTGCTCAGTGAACACAGAGACCAGTTGGGAACGGGGGCACTCCTGATTCTGAGTCATTGATGTTAGGTGGTAGTGATAGGCAGAAGTGTACCAGGCCCTCAAAAGAGGATGTGATAAGTCTATATGGAGGTTGCAAGTTTCCAGAGCAGTATAACATTAGTGACACCAAGGCAGACAATACGGTACTCCTACAGAGTATTGATAAGTCTCTTATGCTCTCACAGGGAAGTGGTCCACAATTTCAGACCATCTTTCTCAGAGAGTGAATAAAAATTTACACCCAAGGTTGATTCAATCAAGAAGACAGACCTCTTAGCCTAATACCAGATACCATCTAATACTTGTACATTTGTTGCCCTGAAAGTAGACATGGATATTTGGCTGAAGCTTAGTACTACTACCAGGCATCAAGACATGAGTCTCTATACTCAGCAGGATACTCTGTTACATGTTACAACTGCTGTCTTTAGCTATTGATAGTCTCCTTACAGCATGGAGAATAAAAGAAGCATTCAGGTAATACTCATTCTGCTACTTTTTCAAGGCCACCTTTTTTAGGACAGCAATGGAGAATGAAGTGATCTCCCAGACAAAATCGAAGCCAAGTCCCTCAAAAAGTCAAAGAAATGGTACATAAAAAACTAAATGATACCTCACAACAGGTGAGTGATTAGCTGACAAGTATTGATTTTATATTGCTTCCATATTTGAAGGATAAGATGCACTTTTTTAGAGCTGGTCAGGTTGCTTCTTATATAGAATAAGTACTGATAGCCCGCTAGAATGCGGGCTCCCCTAGCCCCAGGTGAAAAGTTGCATGGGGCAGTAAAGGGACAGGAAGAAAGTCAAGAAGCCCCGTAGCCTAGCGCAGGTATCTGACCATTTTATGCACACTTTTTTCTCGCACTTGTCTCCGATTTGCACAATGCAAGGCCGAAAGTCACATGCTCCATCGCAGAGGCCCATGATGTCACCTCGTGATCCTATGCGACCAGACCATGCAACTTTCATGGGGGCACAGCATTAGTCTTTCCAAGGCTAATAAGCAACTTTTCAACTGGGGCTAGGGGAGCCCGCGTTCTAGTGGGGTATCAGTACTAAGCTAGTCTATATTATATGACTTATGCACAGAAGTGTTTAAAATGCTCTCTACAATGAGGCGCTAATGAAACTACATTACATATTGTCTCCTGCCTCACTCAATTCTAACTTAAGGAGTCTTGTAAAATCTAGTGATATAATTTTAGGATGTCATAACAGATACAATATAGCACATGACTTGGCAGGTATGAGTCGTTCTGTTATCGTGTAGGTGACCACTAATCTTGTCTACAGAGGTAAAGGATCAAGTCTGACCCATAAATGTAGGTGTTATACAACTGGAATCTGTGATAGGACTGTGTAGTTCAAGGTGATAAAACAAAAGAATATTGCTTAGTATTCCTATATCACAGCTTTATATATATAACAGAGTGTAAAGCCCATGACTGAGCAGCATGAATCATCATATTAGATTTCAACCAAAGTTCTTGGGGGGAGTTCATAGGTTATGGCTATACAAAACAAATAAAGCAGCTATCCAGTACTAAATTATCTGTTACAACCATATGAAATTCAGATTTCAAACAATAATGGTAGTTAGATAGAAGAAAGTGGCTCCATAAATCAAAATGTTGCTATCTAGTACTATGGTGTCCTGGCAAACTAGCACAAGCTGCTGTGCCAAACTTTGCTCTTATTGATTCAATATTCATGAATCATTCATGTCCTACTCTTATAGGCCACTTCTGATGAAAGTGCCATACTAGACGTTCCCTAGACATTAACATTGAAATGTAAGTGTATGTAGCATGTGTAATCATAGGTGCATTGAATTTATCTGTTTCTAGGATCAAGTAGATATATGCCTCACAATGGCTCACAAACCTAAGAAACTTAGAGAAATGATGGAGTATTCCTTACAAGTGTGTCATATTTCTTAAGAACACGTTTTTCATTACACTATTTACACTGACAACAGCTGTTTCAATTCAATATTTTACATGGCAACAGCTGTTTGAATTGTCTGTCTCTCTACACAAATGGCTCTTGGACATATTTTCCAAACAAACTGATGCACTTGGGTTTTGAGTTTTCACTCTAGAGCAGTGCTTAAGCAAGTTACTATCAATGAGCTGCTGAAAAATGGGCACTAACATTTTGCCAATATCACCAGATCTGTGTGGCTTTCAGGATCTTTCCCTTGAGCTTTGGCTCTTTGCCACAAGCACCATGATCTCTCACCTATTTGGTAGTGGACATGCTTTGTGTGCTCATCAGATGAAGAGAGATGACATAGAATGGCATCTATTTGCTTTTTTAGCAAATCTAAATCATCAAAATGCTCTTTGATGGTCCGTCCATATAATTTTGTATATTTTTTCTTGAGTTAGCATCCCCTTACCACAGAATGACTATTTGTTAGCTTTGGAAACATCTACCAGTTTTCTGAGTGCTGTCCCCATCCATTTTGACACATGATTTACACAATCTTCCTTTTCACCTTGAATAGTGGGTCCATGTGGCTTGTCACTGTTGTGTAGTGAAGTTTGCGTCTCTTTATAGATCTTTTCCACATTTGACAGGCACATTCTACTTCCATTCACTTATCAGATCCATCAAAATATTTTAGGCTGCAAATGCTTCTCTGCCCAAGCTGGGTTATTACTTTTACCAGAAGTGACACATTTCAAAGAAAAGTAGCATAAAATGTCATGGTCACTCGGCAATCTAGTTGAGAAGTCAATGACTGATGCAACTCCAGTATACAAAGAAACACCTCATCTACGCCAAGCACCATCAGATGAAAGTGCAATATCTACGACCCCATCTTTATGTTCAACAATACCAGTGTTGTGACTGGCAGATCTAATGGCACACACATATCTCTCTGTGACTTTGTAAGCTCCATCGATTACTGCAGTCTGAATATCTGTTTGTCAGTTGATATGTGTTTGTATGGACATTGACTTTGGCATAGTCACAAGTTTACACCAATCTGTCATTGAATCAAATCCACAGCAAATCCCTGTAAATGCTATTACTACCCTTGTGTTGAGTTCAGATGGTTGCTTTCTTGACTTATCACCTCCAAGTTTGTCACAGAGACATATTTCATCTATACCTTCAGTGCAAGTACCACAAGAGATTTAGCAATGCACTAGCTCTGCACATGGTTGCCTGCCTTTCACCATGATTCAAATCAAGAAACTTTTGAGTAACTTCATGATGGCAAACTGAACCAAATACTGCCTTTATATCAAACAATATGATCCTGCTCAGATTCTCAGTCACTGAGGATCCTGCATTACAGCCACTACAATGATATGTGAAATGTATACACCAATTCATATATTCTTTATAGAAACAACTAATAGTAAATACAAATAACATCTCTATATAATATATCTATGATAGCCAAAACTGCCAATAGTAAAATGCATGGTATAAACTTTCTCAGCACCTCTGTATGTTTGTATGAATGCACCAGGTGATCCACATGGTCCTGGTCTAAAAAGAAGAGATCTCAATGACGACTTGGTAGAACATGCTTAGAAACTGATTTCTTTCTACCAACCACATAACCATATTCACAGCATTCAAAAAGGTACTGATGTTACATCACTGTTTGAAATTCTATTGTATTGCATTTCAAACTCATATCAATCAGGTGCAATAGTGATATAAACAGCATGCTAGTGTGCACTTCTTACTTTATTGTGAGGTAGGTGAGGACTTGCTAACCCAGTTTTCCACTTACCCCCACCAATTAAGCTGCAAGCTAACCATGGGGGGAATAACCCCCTTTTCATATCATATACAACTAGTTATCCTGTGTAATATCACTTCATCCCTAACAACAATATGATCATATGCAGGATGATGTATGGACATTACTGATGGTCCATGACATTATTGTTCTATTTCATATAAACTGTGATCTATGATGATGATGTTTTAACGAATATATATTCAACAACTGATGGCTAGTTTTCAGAATTTATATTAAACACATCAATGCTGTCTGAAATTAATGCCCACCTAAATGATATTGCATGATATTGCACTGTGTTTTACTACTGAATACAGCAATCAACCAATGAACATTTCTTGCTCATTTTGCAACCATACCTTTGGGCATGCAGGACATATCACACAAAGGCTTGTCACATTATGTCTAACATCCTTTACGACATAATGGGAAGCAAATACACTGTAAGATCACTTCTATATTTGACACTAACCATTTACTCTACCATATTTATGCATGCTAACACAACTTTTAGAATCTTTTAGAAGTAGAATGGGGCAAAAATTTAAGAAACTTTCCCTAGTAGGCTTTAAGTGTAGATATTATCTCTAGTTTTGTTTACAACTTATGTCTTAAAGTACCAAAGAAATGTAAGGCCTGGCAAGGCTTGAGCTTTGCAGTATTCTTACATTATTCTTCGGTTTCAGCAATTATCATCCTCGGTATCTGTATGAAAAGTGTGAATCAAGTCAAGTCAATATTTGGTTTGCAAGAAATAAAGGCATGTCAGGGATTGAGACAAAGAAACCACACAACTACGGGGCAAAATGGTGAAAAATAAGAACACAAGTAGCACTTTCAAAAATAGCCACTGAAAATAAATAAATTTTATAAGATACGAGTTAGCTTCTTGACATTTGGTTGTCTTTGGTCTTTTGTTTTCTACCTGAATAACAAATGATCTCTCAAAAATTTCCATTACATTCAACAAGATGTAATGGCCAATTCAGTCAAGTTAAGGAATCAATTTGAGATCAAGAAAGTCCAACTTAAACCACTGGAAGTGAGTTAAGGGTTTGCTAATGCAACTAACAGTGTGCAGCAACACCTTCTTTGATGGACAAGATGGAATCTTCCTGTACATGAGACCCACCCTTTCGTGCACATGTGCTAATTAACCCCTAGAATAATCCACTGATATATAAAGATCTTTCAAACCATGAACCAAGGATTCAACATTGTAGAATTACTGCATTTTAGTATTATACACACCTCAATAACGTCAAATCTGACTTCAGTGACGTTGGGCAGTAGGTCAAACATGACTTGGGTGTAGGGTCAATGACCACCCTATGAACCAAGGTCATGCTGACCACTGACCGACTTCTTATACCGTGCACCTTTTTCCCTGTACAAACAAAATATAACTAGTCAGCAGTCGTTAAAAGTAGCGTTGCGAATCAAGACACCCTCCCTCCTCGTTAGATGGTGCTGCGTAATGGGTGAGTGATCGCTACAAGTCCTGTCACTTCCGCTAGTATGGTCACATGTTTCGGTTGCACATTGGCAATCTATGAAGTGTTTGTACGCAAAGGAATGCATGCTTTTAAGCTACCCCATATACTGAGAGAGAATAAATCGTACTGTTGAGGGAGTTTCCTCCTATTCCAAAATAGTCTCTGAGCATGGAAAGTTAACAAGCATTTCTCGATAGTTTGATGTATATATCTCCTACTTGATTACACATCATCAATTTTCTTCTTATGACCATCCAGGCAACACCTATGTTGGAAATCTATGTCTCCATGAGATTGAAGCACACGTTTATCCTTTGGTAACTTGTATTCGTGAGTGCAGCCTGCATTTCCCTTTGCCAATCAAGGAATACTCGATTATTCAAATCTAACAAATGTAGAAACTTTCACTTCCAATAAACCTTTTAAGCTTTCTAACATTTAAAGCTGCATGTCTGAAACATCAAATAGTTAGCCCTTATTACGTTGAGAATTTGGGATGCGCAGATATGCAGACTTGGTACGATGTAGAGACAGCCCACATTATCTGGGGTAGGACTTCAACGGATCATTTTGGAAAGAGTCCATTTGATAAATCCAAGCAGGATCATAAACAGTCAAACTTTGCACAGTTCAACATATCCAGGGTACGACTTAATAGAATTGATATGTATGCGGGACATACTTCCAAATGTATATCACTTACGTATGATACTTTCCCTGCCCCACGTCTTTAAATCTGCCAATGCAACATACCTCTTTCTGGAAGTTCAAGGATGCTGTTTGCCTGCACCAACTCTCTCTTCTTGCGGTAAGGTGTAAGCAATAATGTCATAATGGCACCTAAGAACTAAAACTGAAATAGCTTTAACAGTAAGTGCACAATCTGTAAAACATTAAGGATTAATACAGTACAACATACGTAATATGGGGTAACTCTACCTACCGTACCACATGCTCAACCTCTACTGAAAGAATTAGGGGATATGTCTGATCATAAGCTCTCAAACAGGATGTAGTCATTGCTTGTCAAAGGGCGCATATACACGAGAGCTTTACACTGTCCTTAAATGGTACTGTGCTTCTGAGTAATTGTATTACATTGAAGATCCTTCTTGGCAGTTCCTTCTACACATTGTTTTACAACGTTGTTGTCTGCTGATGTTACTTCCTGATGACAGGGATTAACAAGAAAACAATGATGCCTTACAATAAGGGCAGCTCAAGAGCAGCCCTTCTTTTATTGACTGCCTTTTCATCCTTAGATGTGACAGGAATAACAGGCATGTCAGAGCCAGGGGGCTGGGAGGGCTGGGGAGCCCCCACTTTTCTGCTTGTCTATGATATCACGATTGGGGCATTTGATCTGAAGTGAAAGTGTATCTCCTTTTTCCATGTTTAAAGTTCACTCACTTTTAACAAGTACCAGTGCCAGAGTCTTTGAATATCCCAAGTTTTTTTCAACCATGGTGCCATAGACTGGTCCAAAGATCTCATAAACATGTACAGTAAGGAAAGAGTTCTGTGTTCTTGGTCACCCATTGCGTAACATGATCTCATTGCTTTGACAATATATTTCCCTATCATTTTAACTGACCTGGCCACAATCTTCATAGAGTAGCAATAAGGTCTATTCATTTTTCTCACCAACACTTCAATGATTTTAGCTGCCATTTTCTACCACGACTTCGAAACATGGACCATATAGACTAGCAGCCAAAGCACTACTTGCCCTAATCCTTGCAAAAATGTCATTTGTTCGCTCCTGTATAAGGGGCCTTAAGGCCTATTTATAGGTGGCAGTGCAACTGGTCCATCAGATGGACCCCATGTCGCTTTGTCCATTTGCATGACACAGAAAATAATGACGTTGAACTCCATTCAACTGTCCAGACTTGTATCACCTGACCTAGAACATTTTACTGCGCATATTATAGGTGAGAAGATAGGAGTTGTCCCACCTCAGTGTTTTACACTAAATCAACTGTAACACGCACACACTAGTTTGCAATACCACAGCTGTCTAATGCTCTAAAAGTGGTATTTATTATCAAGTACACTCCAGTCCTGAATAGACAGGGTGTGCCAATAAGCAGGGGGTTGGAAAACAGTTGGAAAGTAAATAACAAAGACGTTTGATAGTGGGTGGTTATGCTAAGCTGGACGGTTGACAAACTGTCAATCGTAAATGTCCATGGGGTGGGCTGTTATTGCTGGAGTTGCAGAGAAGGACAACATACTCATTGGATAAAAATCTCAGTGTTTTGAAAGAGCTTTCATTACTTTCATTACATATTTTCTACGATGCTAAAAATGTGCCTATCTTCCTCGTTCATAATCTTGTCATCATCGGCACAACTGTCAACTGAGTTTTCAGTGCTTTTGTCAGCACTTAATCATTTCACGCAAGCATTTCTTTACCACAGCAGTCACCATGATTTACATTTGAGGGACACCTGAAGGTCTTGTTGGGAAAAGATCCTCTCAACCCAAAATTGATAAGTGGGCGTTGCAATAAGAATGTCCTGGTATGCATGTTTTGGAAAATAAATAGGCAGGGGGCGTCACTTCCAAACTGGAGAGTATCAATTTCCTTTTCAATAATGTATGTTGGTTTTATTATTTCTGTACTCTGAGTCTACGTTTTCACGCATTTACTTGTCAGCTCCTAAGTCAAATACTCTTTGGTCCCTAATATATAATATCTGTAGATGTAATAAAAACTGGGATGGTTGACTTCTATCCGGTATATGTTATTCGGAAGATACATGCTTGGGGATATATAGAAAATAAACGAACATCATTGAGTCTCACAGCATGGACAAATATGATAACATGCTTTTCCATAATGATTGTCAACAGATTGATTGGGAAACCAGCCTTCGTCTATATGATAATAATCCTAAAAGTATGGCAGCCACATTTCAGGAGATTTTTGAATCTATCTTAAATCTTCATGCACCAATAAAAAGGAAATGGGTTCATAGTCAGTTTACTCCTTGGCTCACTATTTCCCGTAAAAACCTAAGGAGTGAAAGGGACAAACTGAAACAAGAATCTGAAAAATCCCCTGAAAAGTGATCTGCATTTAACCAACTATGCAATAGGATAATAAGAGAGATGCGTAGTGCAATCAGGGACTATTATCATAGACTAAGTGATATGATTATAGATAATCCAAATAATCCAAACAAGATGTGGGAAACCATCAACAACGTGCTGGGAAAAAAGGATACTTGAGTGAGGCTTTTGAGTGTAGAAATAGATGGAAAATGTCTCACTCGAGAGCATGATGTTCTGGAGGCTTTAAACCGACACTTCAGTTTGGTGGGGCCAAAATTGCATAAGACACTTGTTTCCAGGCTGGGTGATAACTGCCTCCAGAACATCAAGGCAGAGAAAAAGGTAATGACATTTAAAACGGTTGACAATAGGTGTATAATGAATGCAACTGGTTCAGACAAAGTAGCAACAAAAATTGTCAAAGATGTTGATGACCTTGTGTCAAAGCTTTGTTGATGATATTCAAGTCATCGTTAGATAAAAACAGAATATTCCCAGATATTTGGAAACGTGCAAAAGTAACTCCTATATTTTAAATCAGGTGCAAAAAAGGGTGTAAACGAGTATAGGCCCATCTTGATTACTTCAATGTTCTCTAGGTCGCTGGAGCGGTTGGTACACAATCAGATATTTGACTTTATTCTTAAAAATAATACAAGTACCAAGAATCAGTCAGCTTTTCGTACACTTACTCCACGATAGCGTCTTTGATAAGAAGTACTGATCACTTGTATGAAAACATTGACAAGACAAAATTGAACCTAACCATATTTCTTGACCTTTAGAAAGCCGTTGATACCACCGATCAAAAATACGTCTCAAAAAAGTAAATAGATACGTTATGAGGGACACCACTGGGAACTGGTTTCATTCCTATTTAGACCATAGAAAGCAATTTTGTGCTACAAGCTGTAGTATCTAATGCTTGTCATTATTGTTTGCTGTTATGTTTGTGCACAGCCGTGTGAAGGAGCCATGGTTGTTGTTGTTGTTTTAAATATATATCTATCTATAAATATATATTGATTGACAGACTTATGAATAGAGTGAGAGAGAATGTAGAAGCTGTTGGCTATATACAAAAAACCTAGTTGGTCCTATCTGTTGACAGCACATCCAAGGACTTAACAGTGGCAACAATGATAAACCTTATTCATATCTACTATGGCCGTTAATCTCCAGGCCGTTCCCAAGTGTATTCCTGATGCAGATCTTGGTGCTAGCCTAGCTAAATGTTGGGGGCTTTGGTTGCAAGACTTTGATACTTTCCTCTTAGCTAGTGGCATTACTGATGCTAAACATCAAAAACCCTTGTTGTTGTATCAAGCTGGCCCGCGTCTCTGGGAGATTTTTGCCCAGTTGCCTGAGACAGGAGGAGAGGATCACTTTGTCCTTGCAAGGGAAAAGGTAACCTAATACTGTGAGATGCAACAGAATAAGTGCTATGAGGTATATGGTTTTCGCGAAACCAAGCAAGGGAACATGGAAACTGTAGATAGTTTTCACACGTGACTACGAAACATGGCTAGACCATGCTAGTATGCTGATAAAGTGGTTGAAATCGAAGAGCAAATCATACTTGGTGGTCTCTCATCCAGAAGTCGCAAAAGAGCACTTCTAGATCCAAACTGGTCACTGAAAGATATGCTTCTCGACAGGAGATGGGATTAAAGCAGCACATACCAAGCCAAGCACATTGAGTCCAAGGAAGAAATGAGAGAAGTGCCAGCAGTAACACACCGGTTCAGGGCGAACCAAAATAACAAATCACAAAAAGTCACAGCCAAAGGGAAAACATGCAGACATTGTAATAAGCCTAATCATTTTGCAGTTGCATGCAGAAGTTCTAAAACTCCCCAACAAAACAAAACACATTTTGTCACAAGAAAGAAGTCCAGTGTAGTCAGACCATTACAACATGAAAGTGATCACAGTGACAATGAGTATATGTATGTTGTTAGTAGGTATAAAATGGTCGTTTGGGCCCACTGACCAATCAGATTGCAGTATTTGGTTCATTAGCCAATGAGATTTAAGGAAAAGATCACGTGACAAAGTGTCCAATGAGAGTGGGGTACCTTGGTCACGTGATATGACATAATGTGAATGGGTGTATCATGTATGACTGGGTAGAAGGAGATTGGATAGGTAGAGCATGTATGATAGTGGTTGATCATGGATTGCTCCCCCTGGCACTGCTGCGCATGCATGGAATAGAGGCTCATAATGGATGTATTCTGGTGTAGGAGTTTGGTTGACTGAAGAGGGTGTTGAGGTTGATTGTAATAATTGCAACTATTGTTTAATAAACTTGGTTGACTTTGAGACTAAGGTAGGGTGTGTGTAGAGGCCCTACCCCCACATTTAGTATTCCTGCCTATGTTGCTTTATGAACAATAATGTATCTGTTATTATGCTAATGTGGGGTTGTATTGACATCACAAGAAGAGACAGTGTAGTTGTAAGAACAATAGATGGGATATAGGGAAAGCTCATGTGACATTTAACATTGAATTGAACTGTTTTGTGCAAGACTGAAATGTGGCATTATGGATGCAAAGTAGATTTTCAGGGTTTTTTATTGTTAAAGTTCAAGTTCAATACTGATGATAAAACAAGAGAATTCTGTCCGGTTCCTTTCATTTCATTTCATTTTCATTTCATTTTGACTTCTTTACATAGGGGGGCCCTTCAGCAAAGATGCTGATTTTCAAGGGTCCCTCCATCTAAAATACAATAATACAATAGAAAATAAAAGTTAAAAAAGTTTAAAAAGTTAAAATTTTAAATACAAAATACAAATAGTAGCTTTAAAACAAACATTAGAAAATACAAAAGAAATACGAATTAAAACCTATCATGCTTAAAAGCTCTAAGGGAGGTTGCTTCCTTGCAGTTGGCTGGGAGGCTGTTCCAGAGTTTCGCACCTCTAAATGAAAAAGAGTTCTTGCAGGTCTCCGTGCTTTTTTGTTGGTAACCTAAGATCTGTTGACGTATTGCGCAGCCTATATGAAGTAATTTGAGAATTTTTCATAAACAAACTGTGTAAATATGGAGGAGCAAGTTCGTTCAAGCTCTTAAAAACCATAGTTTTGGTTTCGGTATCAATCAGCTCATTGATAGTTTTCCACCCAAGTGTTTCAATCAATAGATTGCTGGGAGTGTCAAAACTACTGTTTGTTACACTTCCAGCAGCCCTGTTTTGTAGCTTTTGCAAACGATTAATCTGAGTTGTACCTGCACAGCCCCATACAGACCAGCAATATCGGAAATGGGGCTCTATTATGCTAGTATAGAGATTTGTTACGGCTGAGAAAGGTAAAAAGTTCTTAGCATGTTTTAGGAGTCCAAGCCCTCTAGAAACTTTTAAAGACACAGCCTGGACTTGAGACTTCCAATCAAGGCTGTTGTCTACCTGAACTCCAAGGTACTTACTTTTGTTCACAACCTCAAGCTCCGTTCCATGTATTTTTATTTGTAGATTCTGGTTCGACATATTACGAACGGTCCTTTTAGCTTTAGTAGAAACCAACAGTGATTGAGTTTTTGCTACATTAAGGTAGCAACCCTATAAAGATTTCAGATTCTGCACTTGTATATCTACAGGAGCAAGCATGGCCCCAAATGTTAGGTTACATTGAATAAAACATTTATTGCTACAGCCTTCCACCAAAATATTAATAAATGTTTCCATGGCAACAATAAATCAATAGAACTAGTCTAATACTGTGACCTATTTTTTGAATACAAAGATGCATTCTACACCAAAAATCATTTTTGCAAATTCTTCTTCAGGCCATAAAGTAGTGTATGTAGCTTGGAAATATTTTTCCTATTTTTTAAAAGCTATTTCTAGGGTGCAAATGCATCCCAGTATAATTTGGAACAAATCCAAAGGATAAGGTAGCCATGGAGGAAATTACTTAGGAGTCTCATCCTGGTAGATGCAATAGGTGCTATAGTCCCCTTATCAATGCAAAAAACTGGAAATTCATAATTAAACTAGTTCTGGAGATATTTTGGTCTGAAGTTTTTTTTCCACACAAATCGTGAAAGTTTCAGACACAGTTTTTTAGCTATTATTTACAACATAAAACTAATGTTGTAACTCAGAACTTCCCAGCAGCATATGTTTCTCCTTCCTGTTGGGCTAGCCTGTCATTCCACCCTTTTTTCAATGCTCTTAGCTGTTTCCTTCTCTTTTTTGCACCTTCTGACTGCTTGCAAGCAGAATGCATTTTTCTTTTCCTACTGCTTCTTTGAAGGCCTTGCTCTGTTTGAGAACCAGGATCAAGTGCCATAGTATTCAAGACATTTTTTATTGCTTCCTTACCATCATTCAGATGGCAAACAGCACTGGCAACTGCTATTTCCAGAGTTTTTTTCCCACAAAATCTTATTTTGGGGCAACGCTGCCAGATAAGACCATGCAGTGCCTCATTTGCATTCTGCGTTTTACCATGAAGGCACTTTGACAGTAAATCATCAGTTGCTAAGGTCTTGAAAATTGGTAAGACTAGTTCATGAACAGCTAAAGGTATATTAAGTGTTGGTGTAAATGTTGGCTCGTTCTTCTCAGCCTTTTGCTTTTGCCACTTGCACCAGCTATCAGTACTACGTGGGCAGAATTTATGGCGCTGTTCTGGGTCTAGTTCTGAGTTGTGGAATAGGGAGGCATAAATTGATTTTTTCATGGCATAAATTGAATCTGTATTGGTGCGTATGGCTATACCAAAATAATTTTGCAGCTTGTTTACAACAGCATCAGTCAATCTGCCTTTACCTCCAATGCCCTTTCCATCTAGCAGCTTCTTTCCCTTCCAATCAATTTTCAATTGCCTTAGCCGAGACCCTACCCTTTTCTGTATGTGACCAGTGCACTCCAGTTTGGTGATGCATATCTGATCACCATATGGCTTTGCTTCCTGTACATTGGAAAATGAAGAACTGTCACCATCCCCAAGGTATTTGGTATATCTTAAATTGAATCGATCTACAGATCTCTTGAAAATCTGAATCGCACCAGCAGATTCCATGGATGAAGAGGTTCCTGAATGGTTTATAGGACAGATGTGATTCTTCTTCCAATCCATATATTCTACAGTGGCTGGGTCCCTGTCCCTCCACAATGCACAGCTCTTGCAATGCTTTGTAAGCACTGCATGATCTATGCATTTTGAGCCAGCCATACAAGTAACCACACCATTCATTGAAGAATACCCACGAGTCTGCCAAGTTCCATCTATGGAGACAGTACAATCAAGCAAGTCTGCCTCTTCAATATCTGCTTCTCTTCTAACACCAAATGCTACTTTCTTTTGGGATAAGTTAGATTCTTCCTGGAATGCCCAGTGAATTTCATCAAGACAATTTTCATAGCTGGTTACTGTCATTGGTTTGGCCATATTCATGATTGTGCAAAAGTTACACAGAGCCTCATAACCATTTCCAATTTCTCTAAATGCCAAAACAGTCCTGAGGTTCAAGTCATAAAATGGACTGGCTCTATCTTTGCCTCTAGTGTAAGAGCTTTGAGGCTTTGATGTACAAAAAGATGAAGAGAAATTGCAGTTTTTACATTTTACTACCAATGTGTGACACAAACCTTTCTTCTGGGCAAGGTCTATTCCCAGGAACAACATCTGATCACAAGCTGCGTTGGGGCATCTTGCAAACTGTGAAAAAACATCTTGCAAAATAGGAAAATGTATCAAAACATTTATATCATCTATATCGCCACTGAAATGACTTTCATCAACGTTGAATTGTTCAATGAATGGCCTATGTTGGCCTAGGCTGTTTGTTGAATCATCTACATCCTCGTTCTCTACGATAACAGAAGCAGGATTACTGCAATTCTCATCTTCTGTGTGCTGGTTTCCTTTGAACTTTCGTCTTCTTCTTAGTTTCAACCTATTTCGTTTACTGCCCATATCTCAAGATTGTAAGAATTGAACTAACGTAGATCACAATATAGTAAAAATCAAAAGCAGAATTGCATAGGATAGGCCTAATTGTGTCATGCATCAGCAAGCAACTATGGTGGCCTCAGTCTGGATATGGATCTGAATGACCTCATTCACAATATCAGGCTGCTTTGGCAATGTGCTTGGGGGTCTGTAATGGAAAATGTTGGGATACAAAAAAAGAGGAGAAAGCTTCTATCTTGTTGCTAAGGGTGTTTCTAAGACAATTTGTCCAACTAAGACTCTGTTAAAATGTCAATATTTTTGAAAGTTCAAAAGATAAACCAATACAAATTATTTCAGGCACTTGTATATGGTGTAGAGAATTAGTTTCGACTACATTGAATTTTTCTTGAGAGATTGACTTTTTTGACATTTTTCATAGGGTTGCTACCTTAAGGGACAATTTATTGCTAGTCAACCAAGTATCTAGGTGCTCGAGATCTTCATTTAAAGCCTCATTTAGCCGGGATAAATCCTTTGATTGCAAGCACAGACTCATGTCATCAGCATACATAGAAGTGGTGGACTTATTTACTGCTCTAGGTAGATCATTAATGTAAACAAGAAAAAGGAGTGGACCAAGGCACGAACCTTGAGGCACTCCAACTTCGATATTTTCAATTTCCGAGTCGATACCATGTACACTGCAGTATTGGGTTCTATCTAATAAGTAGGATCCAAACCAGACCAGTTCCCTATGGAGAATGCCATATGATTCCAGTTTTCTACACAGACTTTGATGATCGACAGTGTCGAAAGCCTTTTTTCAGATCTACAAAGACCATACCCACCAGATTACCTGTATCCATCCCATTGTACCAGTCATCCTTGTTCCTGGGTTTTCTGTTCATCTTTTTAACTTCTGTTATTCTTTTCACAACGACAAATATGATTAATTCTATGATAAGCATAGCATCTAGACTTTGATTCACATTTTCCTGCAACATGTCCCTTTCTTAGGCAAATAGAACAATGTCCATCCTTTCCTAGCTGTGCTAGTCATACAGGATGATTAGAAACGGTGTGAAAAGTTATAGAAATAAGATGTCATGTACAGTATGTGCAGAAAGTCCTGCTTCAATAAGAAATCCCTGTTAACATTTGATTATTATATGCATCATTTACAAGGGAAGATGTGGTCCGTACGTTTGTTTTGCGGTTGTTTGACTGTTGTTGCAAAATGTGCATTTCCAAATAGTGTTTCCATGCTTCCAACTCTGTTCTTAGAATCGCCAGTTTTTTTAGCTTATCTCGATTTGAATGTGAAGAGCTAACTTTGGTTGTAGAACTGGAATGAGCAAGGATCCATATTTTTTGCTTTCTACCCCCAAAGACTCCAAGCCTTCTTGATACCTGTGCTAGGGCTATGGGGCTTCTGGACTGTCTCTTCCTTTTCCTGTACTGCCCTGTAGCCTAGTGCAGGTATCTGAGCATTTTGTGCACAAACTTTTCTAGCACTTGTCGTTGATTTACACAAGGCAAGGCCGAAGGTAACATGCTCCATTGCAGAGGCCCATGACATCACCTTCTTGTGATCCTATGCAAGCTTTTTTCATCCTTGCTCATCAAACTGCAGACCATACAGCTTTCATGGGGGCACAGTATCTGTAGCTGCCTCATGTAAGGAGAAGCTCAAACGGTCATGCAAAAAGATCTGGGAATATGTTGCTGGTCATGTATATGTTACTCTGGCCTTGACAGTTGTAACCATTATTGCTGTGGTTGTTGTGCAATACGTCAAGTCGTCTAAAGAGAAAGCTAATGTACCGAAATCGGAATATAGTTGTGCGATGTGTTGGATCAACCAGGACGAACCGTACTACAACGATGATTGTCCTGGCAGTCCTGATTATAACTGCGCTAAAGGCAAAGGATGTCACAAGTACAGCAACTATGTAAATGTGAACTCTAAGAAAGTCAAGGTCTCTGACCTGGAGGATTCTTCAATGGAGTGCACTCTTCATGAAGCGCGCAGAATAGTGGGCGAAACAGGTGTCACTGAAGATTGCCATAGGATGACAATGGCTATAAAGGATGTTAAATATACTATTGGGTACCGGTGGGTTGACAGTCAAGTCGAGATATCCATAGACCTGCCAGACCAGAACTTGTCTGCGTCTTCATTTGACAATAACATCTGTCATTTACGAAATGTGAGTGTTGGTTCGAAACTTCATGGTCTTATGCTTACTGAATCGGTAGTTAGGTTTCCTAACCATTTGTATCAAGATGATAGTGATGAGGTCATTCTCTCCCACCGTGGTGTAGATTACCAGATCCAAACGATAGTGAAGTTTGAGTGCACTGATTGTCACTATGCGGTGGTTGTAAATAAAGAAGGAGTGCTTGCGAGAGTTCCAGGAATTAAGAGTCTGGTTAAACATTTGTTACCAGTCAGTGAGCTTGATAAGATCAGTTATGTCGGCGTGCACGACCCTGAAGGTCCTACAACTGTAGATATGCCATATAAATAGTATGTGCAAGTACCCCAAGTGTACCACGATGGTCAAACTAGAGTTGAAGGTATGGCTGGTTTGTGCACATATGGAGATATACCAGTCAGGTTTCTTAGACCAGGGGCTTGTGGAGCCATAATAACCACCAGGATTGGCTCAGCAGAGGAGATTATTGGCCAATTTACTGGCATCAAACCTATGTACCGTGCCTATGTTTTTCCAGCAGTCATGGTTGAAGAGTGGAATAGAGTTGTTACCACTCTTGATGACACGATGTCTTCACTAGTGCCAGAAATAAAAGCCAATTATATGGTCCCTAAGACCTCGCGAGGTTCTACCACAGTGTACACCCCGGTTAAGTTCATGGATAAGCTAGGAAGAAAGAGTGAAGCTGAACACCAGTTTACGGGGGGCATAACAACTATAGCTTCCGTGCCAAGCAATTGCTTGCCTATTGACCAAACATGCGGCAAGCAACATGTAATGAATTGTCACTTTTCGGATTTGTACGGGGTCCAGAAATTTCCCCGTTATGAATAAGAGTGATATAGAGGCTAAATGTTAGGATAAAATCCCCCCTGATGACATGGGTAACAAGAGTGCTGAGAACATAAAGCTTGTGAAGGCACGCGATAATGTCACGAGCGAAGAACATCCCTGTGCTGAACGTAACACTGCAGTCACTTTTCTCCAAACAGCAAGTGAACTAGCTGACTATTGGAATCTGAACGGTGGAATGAGGTATGAACCCATGTCGCTCGAAGATGCAATATGGGGTAATACCACAGTGCAGCCAATAGATCTTGATACCTCAACCGGCGCCGCTTTTCAAACTATCTTTCCTAGTATGACGAAGAAGTACCACGTCATCGGGGATAGAGGTGAATTCAAAGGTGAGGACGGCGTTTGGCTTAAGAGTGTGTTGATAGAACAGTGGGAACATTGGAAAAGAGGTGAATTGTGGATCATGCCCGGTTCGTACAGTCTCAAAGCTGAGTGTTTGCCCATTGAGAAAGTATGGAAGAAACGCCTTGTCACTGTTTGTGACCCGGTCACTACTAGTAATAGTAGGAGGCTCATGATGCCCATACAAGAAGCATTTGTTCGACTGGCAAGTGACTCTCCATATCAACTAGTTTTTAACCCTTATACAGACATGCATGGGCTTGCTATGAAGATGTTGACGTATGACAGTTATTATGACGTGGATGTTTCAGGTTTTGATCTCACAGTTCCAAAAGTAGTATTAGATGCAGTTTCTGTGTTCAACAAAACTAAAATGGGGGCGGAACAGGTATTGTTGAACATGTTCGACTCATTTTTCCTAACTGTGTCAAGTACACCCGTTATTGCAGGTAAAACCCTCTTCTCACGGCAAAGTGGTGTTCCATCTGGCATAACTTGCACAAGTCTAATTGATAGTCAGTGTATGCAATTGATATTTTGTATAGCTTGTGCTCAAATGTATGCTTATGACCTCAGCCCAAATGAGTATTATGAGTCTGTGTGGACTTATTCCACTGGTGACGATACAATTATGGCCTATGGCCAGTAGTGATCCCTTGTTAACAGGTCAGGTTGTTGCAAATTTTGCGACTAACTAGTTGAAAATGGAGTTCACTGACTCGACTAAATCAGCGGAAGTCACAGCTAAAAATATTTGTGAGATTTCATATGCGTCACATCGTTTCGTGGTGCTTCCGGGACATACTAATGTGTATAGTGGTGCCCTGAAGAAAGAGTCAATATCGTCTGCATTGTGCTGGTCGGAAACTGCAGATCCTGTTATCATCACCGAAACAGTTAAGAACGCATTGAATGAGACTGCTCTCCATAGCCACCAGGATTACGAGACGTTGTGTGAGCTCATTGCAACATTAGGTCTTGAGATATCTCCCCTGCCATACGGTGGTTTTATGAAAGAGCTAGCTGATCAGGTGTTGGCCGCAACCAGCAAGCAGGTTACTAAAAATCAGACAGATGTAGTTTTCGTGCTAGGAAATAGTGAAGTACCACATACTAAACCTAGAGAAAGTGATCTGACAGAATTTTCTGTGGATAAGGTTCAAAGGGAAAAGTTGAAGATGACTACCATCAGGGCTAAGGTGCATAGGTTTCAGAGAATGATGGACAACCATCTGCTGTATGATGAGTTCATCCAGTCTGATGTATTCAAGGCTATTTATGAACTGCAACTTATAGGGCAGTTGAAGGCAAGTCCAAGAAAACCAGACACGTTCAAAAATGGATTGCCATTGCCAAACAGGTCAGTAAAATGGTAGCATGTACTTGTCTACAGGTTGGTGACCTTTCAGTCCTGTATCCACCAGTGGCAGACCTACCATCAATGCACATGACAGACAATGAGATATTGCTTGGAGTCTATGTCGCACTTGAGCAGTCAAATACGTGGGAAGAGTTTATCAACTCTCCATTATTGGAACCATTGGCTGACAAGGAGTTGAAGAGAAGACTGGAACCAGAGTACGTCAGACTTATGCGTGGTTCCCAAGAAAGCACGATAGGACCATTGTATGCGTACATGCCTAGGAAGTTTGGAAGCCTCTTGATGTGGATTGATGTTTATGATCATTATACGATCCAATCAGGCAATCCATGGAACTGGTTGAGGATGGCTGGCACAAGCCACACTCCTTTGATGGCGTTTGGAGAGAGTTGCATGAATGTGGCAATGGATTATGTGCACGTTCTATACCACTTTCAGAGGTTTGGAAGTCTTGTACGGAAAGCCACTTTTCGCGCTTCAGATCACATGGTTCTTGATAAAGAAATGTGGAAATACAAGATCGGGACAGGACAGTTTCATGCTGGTATGTATGGAGTGGATCCAGCACCTTATAGTGAACAGGTTGCAGCGAAGGAGACTCCACAACCACCCAGCACAGAGCCTGTGGCTGCTGGGTCGGCGTCATCTAGCGTTTCTCCAGTTGTTGGAGTAGCTGCTGACTCATTTGTGACTGCGTCAATAGCAGCTGAAGCGACAGTAGGAGCAACCACAGGGGCAACCTGGAGTTATCATGGAAAACCTGGGAGGAATAGGTTCAGAAGTGCACCCACACATTGGATTGGACCTGAACCTGCTCACTGTAGCGGGTAAGAAGATATTCAAAGACATCCGCACGTTTTCAGGTGGAAGTGGCCAAGGTGTGGTCATACTCGATTTGCCCATAGATCCCTGGTCAGCGACAGTGCTGAACAAGTGTTGTTATGCATGGGCTGATAAGCATGACATGTTTTATGGCGGGTTTAACATCCACATCCAGATAGTCACTGCAGCCACGATAATGGGCACTATAAAGGTTGCATTTGTGCCCAGACTGTACAGCACCGATTTTGTTATAGAGCAGTCTAATCTTGATGCTCTTAACCCGATAGAACTGGCTTGTAATGTCAATGGTGAAGGAACTATCAGGTGCATACCCACCAGTGATGAATATGCTAGGACAGGCATTTACAGGAGGAGCACCATGAGCAATTTTGGCAGAATGATTGGCATAACTGCAACCAACATATACAACTCGTTTGCAGCCGACGCTGAAGTGCAAGTAAAGATCGCATGTTCATTGATAGAGGGCTCGAAGTACATTGAGCCACCTCTTTTACGGAGTGATGTTCCAGACACCGCAGGAGCTGCTGATCTGGACACTGCTGTTGAAGATGCTAGAGCTGTTTTGGTAGTTGATGGTCAGCACCATGATGAAGTGGATTGTAACATTACCAAAGATACATTGGTAGGAAAGTCCCGCCTTGAATTTGCAGAAGGTACTACCAACATGGACGTTGTCGCTTACCCAAAGGTCACTACCTTCAAGGAAGATCCTCAAACGAAAGGAGTGTGGAAAGGTGAGATGTATCCCATAGCAGGACACGGTGCAGTGCCATTCAATTCTGACAAAGTCTACGGGTTGTATGAAGCAAAGATGGTTGAACCAGATTCTGGCACGTTCTGTGCACGCGGCAATAAAGTCGATTCACCATATTGGCTCCAATGGATGCAGAAAAATATGCATGGTAATAAGCTGATTGTATTGAGTAATGTCACCATCACTCCCCGTATGAAGGGGGCAGTTATGTCATGTGTGACAAGGCTGGTGTACCTTCATATTTGTCAGATTCATCTCTCACCAGTGCTTTTGATGACGCGAGTGGCACCTGCATAATTGACAGCTACGATCCACAAATTGTGGACATTGACAATCATGGACATTTTTACTTGGGCACGTTTCACAGTCTTTATGTCAACAAAGATGATGCATTCCTCACGACTGTGGATATGGCGGACGCCACTTTGAACTATGCATTTTGGCCTCCATCCAAAAATACCGTAGCAACACAGGTTGAGATTACAGGAATACCAATAGCTAACACGACAGCCCACTTGGGTGGAATTGTTCCTGCAAAGTTCTGTAACTGCAAGATAGCTGACTCTAAGTCAATTATTCCATCGGTCACCGAGAATCAGGCAGCACATAGCATGGTTCCCAGTGCGGAACATCAGAAAGCTGTTTCCTTTGCAGTAGCCGCTTGTCATTCACGGAACATGAAGTCAGTGGTAACAACTTTGACTGACAAGTCAGGTGTCGTTGTTGCAGAAGTCCTCCATAACAGTCAGGGAATGTACATTCGTAGAGTTGGTCTCCCTACTTATGCTCGTTGTGTGCAAAAGATAGCAAACCTTAAACAGAGGCACCAGTTTACAAATGTGGAGTTCCCCCAGATACGGCCATCTACAGCTAGTGACTTTCCTAAGAGGAGCGTTGGTCCAACGATAAATGCCATCATTGGCAGTAAGTGCATGACAGGTATTACCCCAGTTGAGGTATTGATGGCAGAGGGACCTGATGTCATTGAGGAGCCATCAAAGATAGGCATCAGATATGGAACCGACCCCCTTGCTTGTGCGCAAGCTGCTAAAGCTGCTGCCATCAGTTCAGGAGGGAATGCGATAACCGGTCTGATAAGTGGCGTGTTTGGAATAGGCAACGAAATGATCAAGATGAAAGCCAAGAAGTTCACAGCTGAAGCTGCTGCGAAAGCTACAATACAAGCAGCTAGTCTCAAGAAGACAGGTACCATCAAGTCAGCGCAGATTGCCACTTCTCCCAGCATGTATAATGCCAATGTGTCCAGCCAGATGCTGGACAAACAGCTCCAGTTTCAGCGGAGCCTGCTAAATCAAAATCTCATGACAGGCAATAGGCCAGTGGGAGCTGACTGGTAACTCCCGGATTTGCGCCCCGGTTTACTGAGAAGCAGAATAACTCCCGGAAGTGCGACCCAGTTTATAGAGAAGCAAAATACTCCCGGATTCACGACCCGGCATGTTGAGTAGTGGGATTGGTTGGAAACTAGACCCATGCATTCACTCACAAGTGCTTGCATTTGTGTTTATAGACTAAGGACTCGTTACGTCATTGACCCCATGAAGGAATAGACCCTGACCTAACTTAGACTACGATTCAAGGAACTTCTAATCATTGTATATATTCAGATTTGTCATCCCATAGTAGTTGTTAATCGATCACTCTTTTATTTAAGTAGTAATGATTACTTCAGATTGTGATTAAATCCCTTTCTCTATACAGATAAACTTCGATCATAATTAAGATTATTTGAGGTTTCGTTATGTGTGATATTTAGCTATATAAAAAAAATGAATAAATGACAGACGAGACAAACAACAACCTAAAATCACACAATGCTACAGATTACGTTATATCGACAAGTCCGAGGATTCCCGATGCACTTTTCACCGTTCCAAAGAGTGGAAATGGGGAGGAGGTCTTGTCACAAACATTGGGAGACTTTCCCCTGTCAATAATAAAACCTGGAGAATCTCTCCGCACATCTATCATCTTTTTTCCTCCAAGTACTTGTTTGACATCACTGGCTTCAGGTGACTGGCTCTTGGTGCAGGCTACCGGCATTAAGGAGGGTCAGGGCTGTTCCATATCGTGGGCGGTATTTTGACGTTCCGCCACAAGCTGGTTCATGTCCTTTCCTAGCATTTCCACATCAAAAGCAGCAACAGGAGCAAACATTTCTGGCTGGGGAAGGTCATGGGAAGGAACATGGGAGCAGGACTATTTCCTGTCCCAACAGTACTTTGCCACATGACCCACCCTCAAGCAGCAATAGCAAATCGGTTGCCCATCCTCTGTTCGATAAATGTTCGTGCGGTTCACAAACGGGTTTCTTGTGTTCTCCTCTGCTAATCTAATTCTTTCACGCATCATTGACATTACGGAGCTAACAATGTCAAGTACTAGTTCTTAAAACTCCGATACAGACATCATGTTACTTCGAGAAGGCATGAGTTTGTCCTCACATGGGGCACCGATGTAAAATAACCAGGTTTTACAGATATACAAAGATACAAAATAACAGAAATAACAAGTCACAAAAATCAGTCTTATCTTTCTTCCTTTTATATGACTTCTTGACACTATAATGACAGCAACAAATCCCAAAATAGCACGACGATACTCTCAACACGAACGACGACTTTAACTCCAACTCACGACAACTGTTAACGACGACTTCACATAACGACTGACTACACAGACCATTACATGCTTTATTTATATTAACACACATGACGTAACAAAATACTTATAACATATGACGGAACTAAGGGGGGCAATGCAATGGCATGGTAACACGTACATAACTAACAACAGTATACTAAGATCAGACAATACATCACAGACAAGTAAAGCAACATGATAACAGTAACAGTTGGAGATGATGATGATGATGCAACACTTATGATGACGGGGCAACAAAAAATGGAACAGATGGGAACAGAGAACCAACGTTACTGAACATGACGAAATGAAGATAAAAATAAAACTAGTACTATAACAATAAGAAATAACATGTTCTTTGCCTTCACCTGTTTGACTTAAACTGTGCCCTGTTTGACTGGCATCCATATAGGGATGGAAAGCTTGTTTAAAGTCTGGGTTTGAAAGAGTAAGTGGGGACCATGACCAGTTTGTAAGGGACTTAAATGCAGTGTCACATTCAGGGCTCCAAGCAAATGTAATATCTTCCCTTCTCAAATAATGTAAAGATGAAGCAATCTTTGCAAAATCTTTAATAAAACGATGGTAGTAATTGCAGATTCCCAAACAATTGTGCACATCTTTGACAGACAGAGGTACAGGAAAAGATTCTGGTAGAATACCTTTTGATGACACAACAAATCCGAGGAAATTCACAGATGACTGAGGAAAACAACACTTTGAAGGTGTCAGTTTTAAATTAGCTTGACAGAGACAATCAAAAATGAGTCTTAATCACAAAAGATGTTCTTCACATGTACTTTAAGACATTATAATATCATCGATATAGATGAGACACCTTCCATTCAAGACCATGGAGAACTCTAGCCATCAAGTGCTGAAACTATGGATGAGCATTAGTCAGCCAAAACTAAGCACATGGATTTGGTGACTGGGGTGAAAAATAAAAGCAATCTTTTCCTTCAAATCTGGATGCACTGACACTTGGTGATAACCAGACTGCAAGTTTACAGTGGTAAAATGTCATCAAGGGCATCATCAATACGAGGCAGGGGTAGCTATCCTTCTTAGAAACTGTGTTTAATGTACGTTTTGTCAATACAAAAGCGAGTACTTCCATCTTTTTTTTGACCAATACTACTGGGGAACTCCACGGACTTCACGAAACGTCAATACTATTTTGATCTAGCATGTTAGTAATATGACTTAGTACTGATAGCCTGCTAACCGCTTGCTCCCCTTACGCCAGTTTAACAGTTGCAGATTAGCCTGGAAAGACTAATGCTGTGCCCCCATAAAAGCTGCATGGTCTACATTTTCAATTAGCAAGACTCTAAAAGCTCTCATAGGATCATGATAAGGTGACATCATGGGCCTCTGTTATTGAGCATGTGACCTTCGGCCTTGCATTGTGCAAATCGACGAAAAGTGCAAGAAAAAAATGTGCCAGAAATGCTCAGATACCTGCGCTAGGCTACGGGGCTTCTTGACTTTCAACCTTTTCCTGTACACTGAAATTTGCAAATGTGGATTGCAAATTTGCATCCAAACCATCAACGAAAACCTGTTCTCTAATAACAGTACTTGCAGCTCCAGTGCCTACTAATACTGTAAAGGGTTGTTTACAAGCAGTTCCAAAAATCAAAATGGTGGACGCCATAAACTAATGACTAGCAATAGGTAATACTACGTGTCCCACACCAGATATCTTTAGCAATATAGCAGGTAGCGAAAAAGTTAGCCGGTACGATAAATAAAGATGGCAGAAGGGTCGCAGTCCTCATATTGTGATTTTGTCCAGATTGGGAGCTCAGTGCACTAGGAGCAAAGGTCTAGTATTGAAATCTGCAAGATTTCACTTGTGGAGACTATGATTTCATTTCTGTATGCAATAGTGACTGTTTGCAGGTTTTCATAGAGTACTTCGCAACTCCAGAGTGTTATCAGTTCAACTCAGTGTCATTACTAAGTGCAGACTGCATGACCTTTTACCTGTGAAACATTGCATCATCATTGTGTAGAGGCTAAATGGTGCAGCATGTATCAGAAGGTGAGCAAGAAAGAGAGTTTGACTATAAACAAAACTTGTTCATAAAACATGGAAACAAAACATACAGCAAATTGTCAGCTAATAGCATAAGTAAAATAATACAAATTGAACACAATCTTTAAACTACTTTCACTACAATGGCACAAATTGTTGCCTGATGTAAAAATACCTTAGCTTTGTACACTTTTGTGTAGACCATTAAAGATCAAGTTACTTTTGAACACTATGTACCATACAGATCTGTGGCTGAGTAGGTGCTAGTGTAGCTATGTCTTTGTTCTTCCTCTAGCTACTGACATTAGAGCAATATGTAATTATAGTTTTGTTTACTAGAACTGTTTCTAATAAAAAACACTGCAGTTATAATGAAAATGAAAATACCCAAGTACCCCTGTCTCTAAGAGTCTAGTGTGCATGTATAATAGGAATAAGGAAAAAGGTGCAATAGTTCGACTTCTAACTAGAAGTGATGGTTCAATAAATTCTGACATTGACTTTTGAACAGTGGTCATATGGCTTTAACAGGTGACTTGACATCAGAGGATGGAGCTATAGGCCTTCCAACCAAGCGCTCTTTAAGAGACTTTATTGCCAAAGGTGTGTTCACAGGAGGAAAATAAAAAGTAGCTGATGGGGTTCTGGGTATACTTGTACTTTACTAAAGATGTATAACTAACTGCTTCTTTTCATGACCCCTTTTGCGCTATTAGATTTGCTTTGTTCAGTTCCCTGAGTAGCTGAAACGTCCTTGTCTTAGGCAGTCTTGCATTCATCTTCAGATTTCTCATGGACAGCAATGTTTGTCACGATTTTCTTTAGGGTGTAAGTGAAATCAACATTCTCCAAATCCAGTAATGCATCTTCAATAAGTTGGACATCAGACAGTCCACAAAGATCTTCACCCATGTCTGGACATATTGTGAGTTTCGCTTGCTTTTCTTCTGCCTTTTGAAGCATAACGTCACATGGGAAGCTTTCAGCACATTTTGTTATCAGCATTTTTCTGTTACACAGTTTGCAAGCAACAGACAGATCTCCTGGATAAGGTACAACTGTTTCTTAAGGCCATTGTACACGGTTCAACATTTGTGGGCAACATGTATGCCGACATTGTTCCCCACAAATGTTGACTCATATGGAGGTGATGGGAACAAATGTTGATGTGTTGTCAACATGTTGCGGACATGGCGCCAACATGTTCCCCGAGAATGGACATGTTCATTCCCGGCAACAATGTTGAAGATGTTGAAGAGAATTTAGCCAATCAATGTTGAAGATGTTGAAGAGAATTTAGCCAATCAATAGTAGCATTAAACATCATGTGACTGGTCGAATGCTCAACCTCGATTAGTCATGGCGGCATGCTTTACATGGAGTTACGAAACAACATCGTCCTTAATAACCTTGTACGAGAACTACACCTGCCTATGGGACGTAAAATCCGAGGATTATCATAACAAAGTACAAAGAAATTCAGCAATTAATGAAATTGCGAAGCACATTGGAACAACAGGTCAGTCTACTATTATACTGAGCTAGCTTTTCATACTCGTAGTAAGACGCTTGGAGTGAGTTTAGTGTAAATGTGTCTATTTTCACAGTGATCATATGTAGAATAGCATGCAAAGTAGAGTCATAGCAAAGGCTTCTAGAGACTCTGTGAAATGCACACTATATAACTGTAAGTGTGCCGGTTGATTTCTCGTTGGTTTTTTTGTACCGTACATTATGCCTACTAACCGTGGTTCCTGTTATAAACAAGGCAAGTAACTATGACGAACTTCTCTATATGGATGGCATGCATGCGTTTAAAGGCCCAGGGTTTTCATTAGCAAATTATAAACTGTTGAGTTGCTTACTCATTGCAACAAAAAATGTCTCATTGTAGATATGTTTCATACAATGCTATGTTTTATTTGCAGACAGAGAAGTGACAAACAAAATAAAATCGCTGCGATCCCAGTACGCAAGGGAGAAAGCAAAGTATGTGGCTAAAGCTAGAAGGAGTGGTTCAGGGCTGGATGATGTAATTCAAATTAAATGGACACATTTTAAAGCACTGAAATTTTTGGATAGTGCTATAAATGCAAGATCTTCAAAATCAAACATAGAAGCTTTGGTAAGATTTTTTATACACAGTTTATTTGTCAAGCTATCTTCCATTGCCATGGTACTTCACCATCTTTGCTGCAGTAAAAGGAGCAGAGTTCATCCCTTATACTCTTGGCTGAATCCAACCCTCTTCCATGAGCCTGCTGTGGAAATCTAATCATTCCCTGTGGAGTTTGAGATTGCCTCCATTCACCTGGAGTAGTTGTGCCTGTAGCAGTTGCTTCCTCATCAAAACTACCAGGTGGTGTATAAATGTTTCTGGCTGTACTTCTGGATCGTAAGAAGTTATGAAGACAAATACATGCTAGCACTATTGCTTCTACCTTTTCTGGGTGGAGATTTATTGGCTGCATAAAAATTCTAAATCTATTTGCTAATATACCAAATGCATTCTCCACTACACGCCTGGCTCTGCTCAGTCTATAGTTGAAAATACGCTTTTCTTTTGTTAAGGTGCGCATGCTATATGGTTTCTGGATGTAGTTTTTTAGAGGGAATGCATCATCAGCTACAAATGCAAAGGGCACTGGCATTGATCTTCCAGGCAAAGGCTCAGCTTCTGGTGTATTTAGGCAGTTTCTTTCCATTGCAGTGTATAAACTACAATTTCTAAAAACACCTCCATCAGATATCCTGCCATTGCAACCAACATCAACATAGACGAAGTTGTAATCTGCATCCACAACAGCTAGAAGTACTAAACTGAATGTCCCCTTGTAGTTGAAATAGTAAGAGCCTGAGTTTGGTGGGGGTCTTATCACTATATGTTTTCCATCCATTGCTCCTATGCAGTTGTAGAAATTCCACTTTACAGAAAATTCTTCTGATATTTTTCTCCACTCAACTTCATTGTCTGGAATCTGCAAGAACATTTAAACATTTATATTTACAGGATACTGACAGCATTGAAACATTGGTAGAAGATAGGCTTCCTGGTTTACAAATGTTGCCATTGACTGAGGAGAGCTTACTACCAGAAAATGAAGAGGAGGAAAGTGGTGAGGAGGCTATTCAACTTCAGCAAAGTTCAACAAAAAAGCCAGTATCTGCTAAGAAGCGTAAAAGGGCACCAAATAACAATGATGAAATGCTCCAGAAGGCGGTATCGTATTTGGGAACAGCTTCAGAACACATTTCCAAAGGAAGAGAAGAAAGAGAACCTGATGAGGAAGAAATATTTTCCAAATATATTGCAAATGAGCTACGGCAAATATCAGATGGACATATTAAGCGTGTGGCAAAGCACAAAATAGAAAACATTCTATTTGAAGCACATTGCTCAAGCATGGATGCCAGTTTCCCACAGAAAGGACAATTTTTGTCTTGAATTATACATTCTCATTGTAGCACTCCAATAGACATTAATATTCTTACTAAAGCAGAATTGTTACATATACTTTTCAAATAGCAATAGTCAAAAGTTAAATATAGATTAGTTTCCTTGAAATGCTAAGAAGTATAAAATGTAACTAAAGTATACAATGGAAGTCTTTTACAGTCATCCAGAAAGTTTGCTCTGGGATATGGAATAGTTTTGTAGATCTTTTGATGGGTTGTGAAACTTAAAATTGGGGGTATGACTTTTATAGGGAAATATTATTATCCCTTCTGCCTCAGTCCCAGACATCAATAATGACCAGTTCCTTACCTTGAGATATTGTGTCTTTAGAACCTCAGTTATTGCATTACATACATCAGGAATTATTCTTGATACTGTTGTGGGTGGTATTCTATATAAAAATTGCAAGCTTGTGTATGCTTCGCCTGTAGTAGAAGCATATATTAACTGTTAATAGCAGCATTTTGTACTCTGGTAAGCATGCCAAGGGGGGAGTTTGGACAGGAAGGATATACAGGACTTATCAAATTTTCTTTCAATATTGGAAACTCATATGCAGAGAAACAAAGAACTCTTTTCATTATTGGGAAAGTAGGGGTCAGGGTTTTCCCTCTCCACCTTTACTAATATTCCTGAAAAAGTCTATGTAGAAACCACCATTTGATTTTGATGGCAATAGTAGATCTTTGTTAAGGTCCCTGGGGACTTATTGCTCTCAAGAGGGAGACTGGATAAGAAATTAATTGCATTCCATATTATACTTTTTAAATTGTTTTCCATATTATACTTTTTAAATTGTTTTCCATGTTATGCTTTTTGAATTGTTTTCCATATTATTTCAAGTAATTGCCTTACTCTTTTTGGAATTATTGTTGCAATCTTGTTGTTATATTTTACCATGCATTTGAAATGCTGTCTACCTGTGGCTAGAAACCTGAGTGTCAGTGACAGCCGTTCTCCAGGTGATATTGCTTGTCTCATGTTTGTATCCTGTCTTTTAATAAGCGGTGAAACCTTTTCCAATAGAAAATTAAACGATTCTTCGTCCATTCTCATAAAGGTCTTGAATGAAGTAGGATCATCTTTCTTCACCTCCTGTATAACTCCTTTGTATGCGCCACTTTCATCCCTGTTTCTGATCCACCGACGACCCCAAGTCGTACGTTTTCTTTTTCTTCCCTTCTGAATGTGCCTCATACCAAATACCAAATACCAAATACGCTGCTCCATAAAAGGTTATCGTCTCTATCTCATCCATGTCTTAAACGCATGGCAAGAATGTCGAAAGCAACATGTTGCCAACATTTGTTGCCTCTTCACCAAATGTTGCCCACACGAGTCAACATTTGTGGAGAACAATGTTGGCATACATGTTGCCCACAAATGTTGAACCATGTACAATGGCCTTTACACTCATTATTCACACAAACTAAATATGGGTTTATCGTGACTGAGAGCACTTCTGGGCAACATATTGTGTGCTGCACTTCAGTTGGGTGTATATCATGCCATGCAAGTGTGAAAGACTAGTCTCTTTGTTTCAATGTTGTTGAAGTAGTGGTGCTTACCTTGAGTCCATTGAAATTGACTGTAATGACATTTGTAATGTCATAAGAAACATACTACTACACCTGATCGATGAGCTCTGCCCATATGGAAAGAAGAATGCTGCCAGAACTATCCGCCAAAAGTGCATCTCTTACCCTTCTCTCTATCTTCTGTTTGCCAACTAATGCAATGCGTTCTTCAAGATGCCATTTAATCTGTCCAGCAACAGAGAAGTTTCCCTGGTGTTGGCAGAGGCGTAGCCAGCGGTCGTGCTGGTCGTGCTGAGCATGACTAAACGTTGTATGCAAAATAAGTTCGAGTTTCATTTTAATAATAATCTGTAAAACCAGCTTTCTGAAAAGACGTTACTTGAGAGATAGCATCTCTCATATCCCTGTATCTAGTCGTGCTCTAAAGTTAGAGCACGACCAAACAGAGGGTTTCCAAACATACAGCCATCATGTTGACACTACTTCAGTACTACATTTGACCGTCTATATCACTGGACACTCTGTGGTTGGTCGTGCTGAAAATTCAGAGCACGATCTAGTTATTTTGGCCCTTATAATATGTGCAGTACATTAGTAGCCGTAGCGGGTTTTGATTGGCTTATGTGTTTCAATTTGTAACTAGTTGCTCTTTGGCAATAGCACGACTGCACTCAAGGGTATCGTGATTCAGGATAAAGATGCTTAATTCGTCGATTAATTATGGAACCCTACCAGCAATAGATCAGAGAATCGCAAATTTGGAAGACATCGTCTCTTGTCCAGTAGTCAAACTGTTGTTTTCAACACATTTAACTGAGAAGATGATAAGTTTCTAAGAAGACTGGCCTAGGCCAAAGTTGGTAATGAGACTTACAGACAGAGTATTATCAGATTACTGGTATGATAGAGAAGAATGGCTAAAGTGCAGTGAAGGTAGGAGCTTTGTTGGCCTTGTTTTCTTCTTTGCCCTGGGTGTTTGATTAAGCCATGGTTGTACCAAGTGCCTCTGTTCAAAGGACCCTTTCCTGCTTGACCTCAGACATTTGTTGAGGAGTAAAATGTTCCAAGAACTCTTAGGCTCTTTTTGCAGTATTTCAGTACATAAAGATATTTATAAAATTTTGCTAAGAAACCAAGAATACTTAACTTTCTCCACATGGAACTTATCATTGGCAAAGCTGGAAAAGGCCATTTCGAATAAGAGATGAATTCCCATCATATAGCCAAGTAGAGCTAAGTTACTATTTTTTATTGGATATCAAAGATAGATATTGCGTCCAACTTGGTCATATCCCTTCTAGGGTATGCCTGAGTTAAGATGTGAAGAGTGATGAGTAACACAGCAATGTGATATGCAATCCAGATTGGCTCCTACCTATCAAGTCAAGAAATACTGAAAGTGAAAAGGACTAGACCCATGCCATCTCAAGGACACCTGCCATTCATAGAAAGCTGTTGGAGTTGCCAGAGCCCTTCTTATGTTCAAATACATTGCTTCAGAGAAGGATTTGGTCAGCTGCAAGTGGCACTTGCAGATATATATATATTGCTCTTTGTCCAGTTGTTATTTAGAAGAGAGTAGCAACTGCATGAAGCTCTGCAGTTTCCCTTTCTGCCTGCTACTGATTAACTGCCTCAGTGCTAGATGATTTCTTTCTAGATGACAAATAATGGAAAACTTGAGCAAAGAATGAACCCATAGTTTAATATTTTACAGCTTGCCTCAATCACAGTTATGTGGTAGTGGACAGCTGTAATGTGCCTTAGGCAGCAAGTGAAGTTTGAAAAGTAAATGGTTTTAAGTCAGTTGCTTCACTGATTAAGAACTTGTTGAAAGAGTGGAAGTTTTTATGTTGTTCATTTGCTACACTTATGTAATCTGTAAGAGAAGTGTATTAAGTGGATATGCATTTTGTCATATGTTTAAGTATATAAATTAGCCCACTGTATCTATAGCCTCCTAAACCCATGATCTGGAATCACTAAGTGGCATGTCTGTATTGTTCATTGCAGCAAGTCTGTATGCAGAAATTGTGCCACAGGGGACACTGGGGGGCATATCCTTTCAGTAGTCTCCTTCATAAATTTTGAGGAATTTGAGCATCTGATAGGCCACATCAGGTGAAAAAAGAGTGAACAAACTCATACAGTCTGTATGGTCAATGGAAAGGGCGCAGCAACCAGTGGACAGGAGGTCAATGTCCCGCACTGATCTCCTCAAACAGGCCTATAATAATACGTGTGTCTGTCAAGGTGAGTGGTTGCAGTGTGCCAAGCAGATTCTCTGTAACAATGGCATTCAGTGAAGCATATGTGCTGATGCCATTATTACATTACTCACCATGAGTCGCGGGAAGGGCCGTAATATATATATTACGTGTCCAGCGAACTGTGGCAAACCACTCATTCTTGACCCCTTACAAGTTATTTATAACACTTTCCTTTCACCTGCGACTTGTTCGTATGCGTGCCTAGGGGTTGAAGACAAAGATGGTATCTTTTTGAATGACTTTCGGTATACTCCAGCTATCTTACCTTGGAATGACATGCTATTGTTGTTAGACGGCCACCTATGCTAGGGATATTGAGTTTACCAGCAACACTCCAGTTTTTGCCATGTCCAAGTCTCCCATAGTCTTCATCAAAAGCTCCAGTATTAATGAGAGAGAGACAGAAATGATGGATGTCAGATGGAGACGGTTTCACTTTTTCCATCAGATTCCCATTTCTTCTCAAAAGACAGTGACACCATGTGGCACTTGTTTTGCACACTTTATACTTGACGTGGTAGACTGATAGGTAGCAATAGGTATAATAGCCTCCCACAGTCTTCATGGACTCTGTGCTATTGTATACCTATGCCTTGACAATAAGACACTGCGGGCTATTTATGCTACAGTTTACACGGTTTACACCCACAGTTTACACTTGTAAAATGCTCTATATGTCTTCTTACAATATGTATTTAACGTTTTTAAACTATGTAAAAGATGTACACAGTTTGTGTACATCCGATGGAGCTCTCAAAAGCATGTAGAACACACTGTAGTACCAGAAAAATCGACATATCTCAACAGTTTACACTTCTGAAGATTGAAGACTCAGATCATGTGACTTTTGATAGAAAAATTTTGTAAACCATGCAGTTTTCCTTCATTACTGCAAAATATGTATATGAAAAGAATAATAAACATTACTGCCAGATGTACAACGATTGCGTACATCTGGTACAGTAGTCAGTTTCCCCCTTATTTCAAATGAAATGGCCTTTTTCAGTAGATTTTCAAGTGTAAACTGTGAGTGTAAACTGTTGCTACTACCAGTTGTTGTTCTTGAGTATGAGTTCTATGGGAGCACGTACAAGTGTGTGATTTAGTATGATCAGCAGACAGTTGCTTGTCGACAGTTTCCTTTGAAATACTCAAGGTTTCGGCATCTTCTCCAAATGTGCTATGATTGTTCACGTTGGACTGGAACCTAGAAAAGACTTAAAACTCTGGAGTATTAGGTTTAGTATCCACAAGAACTCTACGTATATACTACTTATGAGAACAACTAGCCATGGGGGTATCGAGCCCCCTTCCCCTCAGAGCCCCTTCTGCTATCATTAGAGTCCCTAAATATTATGTAGGAGTTACAGCATTTACATTTGTACGCATCTTCTCTGTCCTACATAAGTTGTGTACGGTTTTACATAAGAGTATCCAAGTGCATGAACATAGTTAATATTTCGTTTGGCACCCTCCATTTTTAGTCATTGTGATTAATCGGTTATACATGCTACTTATTGTTTTATCTATGATACTTTTGTCATAATTAGAACTTGTGCGCACAATTCTATGCTTAAATGCAATTAAATCTTCATTTACTATCCTATTATCTAAGGCATCTTGCCTGAGCTTCCTTTTAACGTTATGAAAGAAATTCTCTATGGGGTTTAAATCTGGGGACCTTGCCGGACTTTTAACGACCTCTGCTCCTATATTGTTTAGTGCTTCTTTTGCTTTCGCACTGTTTTGGCTTGGGTCATTGTCTTGAAGAAACAGCAATTTATCCTTTCCTTTTGCAGCAGCCCGATCACTAAGTATTTTATGCAAACTTTTTTCGATAAATTCTGAAAAGTATTTTCCGTTCGTTGTCGTATACTCCCCAACCGGTACTGCTCCACCCCCAAAAGAAATGCCTACTACATAGTGACAAATAGTTCCACCCCTGAGATCTTTTCTCCCATTTGCTGTTAGCTCCAGACCTTCATCAGGCGTTCTCCACACCCTGGTGGCTGGTGCCAATGCATCCTCATAGGGATTTCATTTGTGGACAAACGACACTGCATCTAAATACAGCAGAACATCCTCTGTCCAGATAGCTGGAGTCGTATGTTTTACAGCCTTAACTGCATACGCAACCCGTTTCCTTTTGTCACTGGCCATGAGGATGCCTTGTCTCCTTGGCTGAACATACTTATACCCAGACTGCTTGAGAAGTCTTCACAATGTCTTAGTACTGACATGATGGAGTTCACACTCCATTGCAATAGCCCCTACCGTCACATTTGGATTTTGTTCTCTCATACAGTTACACTTTCTCAGAAAGCGATCCTTCTCTCTTCTGTTGAGTATCGGAGGTCTACCACTCCGTTTTTTAGGCAGTTTACACTCCATACCCAATCTAGAGATGAGCTTGACACTAGACTTAGAGATGTTACATAGGGTAGTTGACGAAGCGACAACGTACCCTCTTGTCGCAATAAGGTAACGTAAGCTTTTTTGTAATCTGTTATCTTACCGTATTTCGCCATGACACCTCGCTTGTAGAGAACCATTACAGTTGAATTTTGCTGCCAGGGGCAACTGATTATGAAAGCACTTTAGACCACACAGTGAACTGCATGACTACGAGGCTACCTCCTTGATGCTTTGCTGTGTGCACCACATTATTCAAACTCCCCTTGTTTTTGTGCCAAAAGAGGTCATAAGTTCTACTGTTTGGATTTGAACTGTATCATGGAACTGTTTTAACTATGATTTCTGACTTTCTCTTGATAATAGACTTCTTGGTTGTGTCATAACTTGAGACAAAGGTAATGACATTAATATCGTTGAGATTGCAGTCAAGTGAATGTCTTTCTGTATACCTGTCAAGGTGTCATGGTTCCTTCTGCAGATCTCCACCAACTATTCTTAATGTGTATGTACCATCTAAGCTCATGGTGATAACTCTGAATGCAGAGCTAAACAATGTCAGTCCAAGGATTTGATGCATGACTTCTTGGATACTCGTATCACTTTCACCAACTACTCTCATCATAAGCGTTCTGACAGCTGTCTTTGGAGTTGTATCATCTTTCAGATGACTTACAACAGACACAAAGGCATCTCGAACAACAGATGAGATTGTCTCTCCTTTTGATGCATATTTTGCCAAATACTCTACACAGGTATGGTGATCAATACTTAACTGGATATCACACTTTGCTCTCCAGCCCTGAAGCTGAAGTCTCTGATGCCTGTTGATTCTTGTGTCATTTCTTTTATTAGCACCAGTTGTTTGGTACTGTTCTACGTTTGCAGTTTTTGAATCACTTTTGTCATGCCTTAGATGTGTGGCATCTGTAAGTTGGACAGGGAAACCAAATCTGCATCTCTGATTTCCACAGGCATCTTGTCTCAAACAGTAACTGGAGTTGCATTTGGTGTGTCTTTGGACTGTGTTTACTAAGTCTGAATAGTCTTGTGTGAACTCTGTGTTTGGAATATGCTCATATTTATGTGTTTGTAAGGGTGACTTGCTGGCTTCGAAAACTCTGCTGGATCTGTAGGATTGCAAGTAGAGACCAAGTAGTCATGATAATTGCATAGCTTCTGTTCAGCACGCAAACCATCATTGATGTCTTGCTTGCAGGTTACAATGTCATGTTCATCTGAACAAGGTTCCAATGTCTTACTTGCTAAATAGCCTCTTAATGCTGTTTCTGATAAATTGCATAGTCCAGGATCACTCTTTAACGTAGCTATCCCGTGACAGTGAATGGATCCCCCCCCCTGAACAGCAACTTCATATTGAAACCAATGCCACTCAGCTCCTAAGCAATGATAAAGCCAATGCTTTACAAAAGCTTCTACTCTTTCAGTGAACATGTACACTGTGATATGTGGGTTATTCAAGACATTTTGTCTATAATTCTGCATGCTATTGTCATTAGGTGTATCAAACAGGGTGAGTATCTCTGGCAAATGGTATTCAGCAAATGAAAGTGTCCAAAATATAGTACCAATACCCTTCTGCATCATCAAAGCTCTACGATTTTCCTTATTTTCATTCCAATATGCATTTGTACCTGTGACATTCTTTGCATAATGTAGAATTTTTGACATTACCTGACTACGCCTACACTTACCCGAGTCAAGCAGGTTGCGCAACTCCTCTACACTAAGCAACCTTTCATTTGGTGCTTGCTTAATGTACAAGTTATCCTGGCCCAAAAGTCGGAGTCGATAAAGCATATTGTATGCCCAGTAAGCAAAACGAGGGTGTGCCGAAAACCTGTAGTAATACTTCCCATCTTTTAATTCTACAAATTGTGTCAGATGTTTTATCTTTTTGGCAAATCCTTCAGTGTCATTGTTCGCAATGGTCCTCTTAAGGGCACTATTGGTAGGATCACCTCGTGCATCAGGAAACAAAGTTGGAAATGAAAGGGATGCTAAGTAGTGTGTTGTAAAGTCATCAGTTGGGTGTGACTCTATGTTAAGACTATTTCCTGTGCTCATGTGCAGAACACTATCCATAAGTATATTGTCCTCCAACTGCTCAGAGGGGTTTTGAGGCACAAAACTCGAAATATTGACATCATGAATTCCATTCTGATCTAATGTATCAGAATTAGTTGGTCTAATGTCACATGGCTGAGTAGAAATTTCTTCATGAAAATCAAGTGTCTCAATGGACAGAAAGCCATCAGCAGGCAAAGCTGCCATTCTTGAGTAGTCAAGGTGAATATCTTTATAAAGTGGATTATTCAAAATAAGTCACTGCAATGCATCCAAGACAACTTGTCTTCTCACCTTGAACTCCTTTTCATAGCCATTTTTGCCTTTAACTGTAAATGCAATCATTGGCAGATCTTTCGGATTATGTGGCAGGATGTCTGCAATGTGTTGCACATTGTTTGGCAAGTTTATCGAATGGCCTTTGTAACCAAGATCAAGGTCAAGTTCATTTCACTTTAAAATTCCAAAACATTTGCAAATTCCTTTCAATTAACACTACAATAATATAATAAACAACAAACATAAAGTAATAGTTTACAATAAAATGAAACATAAACACAAAGCAAGGATAATAATAACAAAATGTTATAACAATATACAAAGAGGCCTAAACTACTTAATTAATGTACAGGGAATTTGCAAGTATGACATTTCTTATGGAGGAGCTCCCTCAATAGTTATACTAATCAAGGAGAGAGCACCCCCTGTACTAAAAGCCTATTGTTTTACTAATGTACCACCTTTACTTCATCTGAAGTTTGCAGAAATGGTTGAAGATAGTTTAAACTTGGTATTTTGTGGATAATATATAAGATGTGAGCTTGAGACGAAAAATGGAGACAGAAGGGGATTGTTTGATGACATCAGAAATACTGTTCCAAGAGTTTGCACCAGCATATCTAACAAATCTTACACCATATTGCAACGTATTTTTACGAGACAAACATATCACCTTTCGAAGCCTGCCTTGTATCATATTGATGAACTGCAGTCAAGGTTTCAAAATAATTATGAAAGATTAAAGGAGAAATCATAGTAACAGACTCATAAACAAAAGTAAGAAGCTTTAAATCAAATAAATTATACAACGTAAGAATGTTTAAATCAGAAAAACCCTATGAGCCTCCTGCTTTCATGTAAACCTGAAGTACAGGACAGGCACGTGCAATCAATATTTATTCACACTGGGACAAAACAGTTCCTCTGGGACCACAGTTGGAATCATGTTGTTTTTGAAACTGACCATTTTTGGTTCGTTTTTGTCAATAATGCACCTCCTGCAAGTAAACTGTTTGCATTCACGTTTCTTGATTCTCTGTGGCCACCCTTCTTTGCAAATGTTGCATTGGTAAATGTTCATCTTCATTGAATTGTGAACAGCTTTCATTTGCGAATTTGCATAACTTTCCTCATGAACATGTAAACTGCTGTCACTTACAGGTGGGATTCCATTTGTAAGAACAAATTTTTCATTTTCATGTAACTGGCTATCTGAAGTATCTTTGCTGTTTCCTATCTCACTACCCTTAGCACATAATGTCACAGGAGTTGTCTCCCTATTGAATGACCCCCTATTCTGAGAGTTGCTAGTTTGTAAGCCTTCACCATTTTCATGTACTTTCTCACGTTTATTCTGTGGTGTGAAATGTATACTTTTTGACAAAAATACTCAGCTCTTCTTGTCAAGTTTCTCAAACTGTTATTGCTTTCCTGATATTTCTCCCTTCTTCTTTTGTTATGCAATGTCCTGTTACTGATATTGTCATCAAATGTGTGATGTGGGGTATTCCCTACATCAGGAAACAGTGAACTTGATTGAAACTGGTCATTAACTGATACATCTGTCATACTTGTTTCTGGAAGCATGTTTGATTTTCTTTTGATATACACTGCAAAAACCCAGCCCCCTATAGCATGCTGAAAAAGTTCATGCAGAGAATTAAAGGTTGGAACATTGCTGCAGAGATCATCAAAAAGATACCACTGTCCATTTTTCCCTACAGCACAAGTAAAATGAGATGCCAGATTCCTTACAAGACCTACCAAACAATAATGCACATTACATACAACAATATGTTCTTAAAATTGTATACACTTACAACCATTGCTGGCAAATTCTACAAAAAGAAGCATGCTCATGTCTGATTGTGCATCAATGCAGTCACAGCTCCTTTCACACTGAGCACATTGCAATGAAGAAGGTATATTGCATGACATTAATGCTGAATACCAATGAAAGGTTGGTACATTGACCTTGATGAGCTGTGACAAAGAAACATAGCTCAAAAGGATCTCTGTATTCTTACTTACATCTTCATTACAATAGTCACAGAAGCCACTACATGACTAAGTAGAAATGATTTTTGACTTTTCTGAAGATGTCAGATTTGAGAAAACAGTTAGTGTAAACATGTCTGAGAACTGTGCATTACAATCCATGGCCATAAATGAGGGGTACTTTTGCCTCAAATAGTCCCAAACAGGCTCTCGCACATTCTGGAGATCACTGTCAGAAGGATTACATTTTAGAACAAACTCATAGTAGGCACTCATTTGATTGGCAAGAAAGAATAATTCATTATACGATATTTCAGTGAAAACATGCCTAAAAATATGATGCCAAAGTTCCAAAAAACAACCTATCGGGCAAGATAACTGGCCTGACTGCGTGCTGACCCTGTTCATGAAATGGTTTACTGTGGCTATGCTACGGCTCCCATCAGAGCCTAGACGGGTTGCGAATGCTGAAAAACGACTGTCTACTTCCTGAAAGGAGCATGACTGCTCATTAGGCCTCGGCCCACTTTGCAACGGTTTTGTTGACTCCCACATGGAGCCTGTCTGGTGACTATTTGCTAGCTTTTCCATTTGAAATACCAAAAAGTTCGAGCATACTCACCAATGTTGTCTTTTGTTACTGTCGTCTTTTGGAAATCTTGCTGGTTAACACACTTGCAACCCTGGAAAAACCTGTTCTTGAGAGAAAACCAATCACACTTTACCATTCTCAAACAGGCTTGCGCTGAAACCCGTCAAGCCTGTATTACGACGAAAAATTCCAAATATGCAAGGATTTGAGATTCGAAGCCCTTGCCAATGCAACCTCGCATGCGCACGGTGGGCTATATAGCCCCACTTTGGCGTGGGCCAATAAAGTTCACTACATGGAATGTGACTGTTTTTTGGGGGAAGTGGCTCATTCCTTACAGAAGCAGGATCACTTCGTCTACCCATAGGCTTCATTGTCCATTCCTCAAACTCATCTTCCTCTGGTTTTAGGGGGGGGGGGGTACTGGCCACCAAACTGAGGCTGAGGCTGGTCTTCAGACTATGGCTGATGACTAGAAGTTGGCCGGAAATTGGAATGATTTTGCATCGGTTCCTGATACTGGCTTTGAGGCATTGGTAGCTGGGGTTGTGTCCAAAAATGGTAATACTATGAAACATGACCAACATACTGACAATAAGTACAAATCGGCTGGCCTTGGATGTCCCAAGGTTACGACCATGGGCAAAAGTCTGAGCAACTCCAGAAGGGCGAGGTTTTGTGCCTGAAGCAAACTGTTTTGGCACATTGCTTACATTTTTACAATGGGCATTGATGGCAGCTATTATTTCTGTTTTCAGTGAATGAAAATCACTAGCTGAAGGTACTGAGGGCTGGGGGTCAGGAAAAATGACTTTGTTTGCCGTTTTGTGGCAATGTGCATATTTGCCTTGAGGGCTTGGATGGGTGGAATAGGCATGAAAAGATTACCTTGGCCCTCAAGATCTTTTATTTTTTGTTTCTGCAGGACATCCTTATCCTGTGAGGCAGTTAGGGAGCTGGGAACCCCTGAGTCACATTTTACTGCATTTTGCAGGTGAGCAAGGTTTTCGGCCTCTGTGACTGTTTTTGGCTGACTGAGAATTATATGATTACTTAGGTCATCCAACCAACCATTACTAAAAATGTTCATCATCTCATTCTCAGAGCATCACAACCGCTGGCATCTTTTGATCACATCTTAAACACAGAAGGTAAAGATATACAAGATATACAAGGAAAGGGGTTCATTAGGGCCTTGCTTTCTCACATAAAGTTCTTGGCAAAAGATAAACTCGAGATTTTGTGCACCAAAATGAGATTTTAGTTCATTGAATAAGGTTTTATAGTCAGCTACGTACTCAGCGGGCAAAGTCTGAAACCAGGCAATAGCGGTTGCTCCCAGAAGCAAAGGTAAAGCCCCAACTTTCTTTGCAGTAGACCACCCATAAAATTTAGACAAACGCTCAAACGTAAGAAGCTAGTCATTAACATCTTCATTTGGGAACCATGACACAGGGGCTGCCAAAATAGTCCTGATTGAGCATTTCCTTTTAGAGCACCTTTGAACAGCAGTTATTTGGGTTTGTACATCAATTACCTGATCACTGATGTCCATCATGGTTGTGAAAGAATATCAACAGAGGAATGAATCATGACTGAAAAGTAGTATGCAATATCCAGTAACATCACCTAACAAAAGTCTCGAATATCCAAATATCTTAAGAAATCCTTTCTGCTTTTGTTTCCGAGCACAGTGCTGATTGGAACGAGTGATTAGACCAGGCTGTCTTTGCCTATAACACTAGTGTGCATGAATCGACTGGCCTGTCTCCTTATGAGCTGATTTTTGGATGTCCAGCTCTATCTGTCCAGCCCAAAAGTCAGTCAGATTACAGCCAGTCCCTGAGATAAGCTCTTCTTCATTCCAACAAACTTCCTCGGTGTAATTTACATGATGCCAGACCCAGACAGGCCTCTCAGTATCACAACAAGAGTGAGAAAGATGTGGGAGCCTGGGCAGACTGTGTGGCTATGGCAACCCAATCACTGGACATTTGGAAAGAAATGGACTGGGCCATACAAAGTGCAATCAAGAGATGGGGGTAAAGTACAGGGTAGTGTCCACCAAGGGAAAGACTCTCATTGCCCATCATAATCTAGTGAAACCTTGCCCTGTACCTATAACTGAGGGCACCCTATTCCACCCTACCCATGAAACACCAGGGATCACCATTGTAGGAAAAATGAAGAAGGCCTAGCAGCATGCGAGCTGATGGGTGTTAGGGGAGGAACTGCCAGACCCCGATTCCTTTTACAGGAAATCAACCCTCCTACTTGTGTTGGGAATGCCATTACACATTAGTATGTTACAATTGTAGAGGGGGAAGGTGTAATAGTATGTGATTACCAATGTATGATTTGTATTGTATATGCGAAATTAAGCTGGTGAGTCTGTAATATTGTCAATCATAAGTACTGTCTCTATAATGTCCTTTTATTGTCGCATGTGCATCCGTACCCTATAGTTATGATTCTAGTTAAGTGTAAGAGAGTTAGAAGAAGTAGTCAGTTGAGATTCAGAGTTGAAGTAATAAAGACATGTCTCTCTGAGTCGAGCTACCTGTTACATGCCAAACACAGCATTGACACTTGCCTAAATATATATAGCTAATGTACTTATTTCACCAAAAGAAATCGATGCAAAAGGTCACTTTTTGTATCAGACATCTGCTCATGTGCATGCCCACATGTCTGGTCATACAATGGTGATGTGGAGGTGTGCTGTCATCTCATGTCTGTTAGGGTAACATTAACGTTACTGTATGTGCTGCTTGAACTCTACTATAAGCCATTACCATTCAGATTAGAAAGTTAACTTTAGTCTAGTGAGTCTACATCATACCTATAATACCAAGCATTTCTGAAATTTCTAAAATCATAGCAGAGCATTTGTTACAATCACTGTAGGCTGGCAATCTGATTGCAAACAGTCATGGTCTCTCTTGCCACATAGCAGCCAACAGATCTTCCTTGTCCTGTGTCCTTGCAAGCTCAGCATCTTGCATGACAGCTTCACTCTGTACTAGATCTATTTTGGCAATAGTAAAACTGCTGTGCCTGGTCCTCGTGAAACTAAAGAGAGGCTGCTCTATCTCTGCTGTTCTATTGGCTTCGTGGATATGCTATACGGACATACATTGACTGCGCTCAAAGACCATTGAGTGAGTTGCTCTTTCATATGAGCTAAACTCGAGTACGAACACGAGTACAAACATGTACATCGTCACTGTCAACGCTCACATTCTCCATCATATAAACAGAGCAGCCTGAATTTGAGCAGTATTCGTTATCAAAATCATCAGGGTTTAAGGTATAGTACTTGGTTTGCTGGAAATGATATGCTAGTTCCGTTTTCCCATCTACTAGCAAGCAGAAACAGATCTCCTTACTTAGCTATAGCTAAGGACAGTCTTTTAGCCAAAGGTGCTACAACACTTCTGACTAAACCCTACCCTCAACAAGTTTTATTACATTTCATGGACGTTCACACACAATACATACCATACACATTCCCTGTAATCATTGTACCTGCCTCTATAAGCTACCTTGATGTTCACAGCACCAATAAACAACAAAAGTAACGGACATTATGCTGCCTCAGTTGCTCAGAACACATCATGATTTGTAGCTGAAGCTGAATAATGAGTTTCTCTCTCTGCTCTCTATCCATTCACTCTACATTTCTAAGCTCCTCTTCATGCCATTCTGTTTCTCTCTTACTTTCCAACTCCTTACTCTCAATCTCCAACTCTTTCCTCTTTAAGTCAACCTCCTCACATCCCATCTCATTTTCCATTTCCCCTTTCCTTTTTGAATATGCACTTGCTTCTCCGCCACTTTGTCCTCTTTTACGTTCACTGTCCTCTCCCTTCTCTCTACCTCTTGTTTCACACAGCCTCTCCATTGACCTCTTCCTAGCACTTTCAGCTGTTTCCTCTCAACTTTCTTCCTCATCTTTTCTGCATTTGTCCTTGTATCATGTTCTGCTTTCTCTATTAACCCAAGGATAGTCTCTATTGCTCGCTCAAGTTCTCTTATATGCTGTCCAGTGATGCCACTAGATCTTTCTTCCTCTGCAATCCTCTTTGTAAAATGTTTGTCCACGAGTTTCCCTTTGATTCAACGCCTCTGCAATAATGTCCCAGGGCTGCCCTCTTTCTCTACTTCCAAATTTGTGCTTGATTGGAGTTTCATATGCTATCTCCCTGCACAGTTATAGGTTACAACTATAGCTCCATACCATTTCACCCTAAATGTGGATTTATTTTAAAGATATAGTTATGAACTGAGTCTTATATATTTTGTGTAGTGATGACTATTATAGATGCCACATCCAGGCTTGCATTCTGATCAGAAATTCTCTCAAAATAACCTTTACACAATGAAACTGTTTAAATGTATTGAAGAGATCATTCGTCTATAAAAATATATTATGGTGCAAGGTTGACAAATGCTAACATTAAGTAGACTGTTACAAGGACCCAGGCAAATTGCTGCTGACCAGGGCAATTTTTATCCTCATGAGCTCAGATGGAGAAGTTAAACTCATTCTACTTTTGCTTACAATCTTGTCATCTTCACCTTGACAGGCAATCAGATGTCACAAAAATGTAAATATCAAACAGCATGACTTCCATCACTTACCTAAAGATTCCATAGTTTGGTGGTCCATATCAGATTTAATTGTATGTATGTATGTACATAATTCTTTACAGTTGGCTTTTTAAAATAATAAACAGAGAAAAAAGAACATAGCATATTAATGCTCTGTAAGGCCAACTTCTACTACAATTTAACTACGAAAAGATAAAATAGATAAAACCTAATTACAATGATGCTTATTTACAACAATCCTACGCCTAATATAAAAACTTTACACAACCTGCAGTTGCAAATATTTCCATTCCATGATATTAAACGTCTCTTGAACTCAGATAGAGTACTAGAACTCTGTATGTCTTTCTGTAGAGAGGACGACAATATATAGCCTCTGTCCATGACATCTTCGGTACCATACTTCATGGTCACAATTGTTGGCACTTTCAAATGATTATCACTTTCAAGGTTGTACTTGTTATGGTTTTTGAAAAAACATCCTTCATGAACTCAGGACTGATGTTGTGTTTTGCTTTATACATTTCAATCTTTAGCAATTGCAGGTTGCACAGGTGAGTACTCACATTTTTTTCTCTTTCTACTTCTAATTCTCTTCCACTATCTTTGCATACCAGTTTTAAGGCTCTTTCCTGAATTCCATTTATTTTAGAATTGCTACCTCTGTCATGGAACATCTACATTAAGGGGCATTACTTAAAGTGTGACTTAATAAAAGCATTCATCAAAGTCTCTATTTTAGCTGGGTCCATGAAATAAGATACTCAAGCAAGTGTGTGGAGCTTCTGGTTGGCTTCTTTACATAGATCTTCAATGTGCTGTTTAGCTTTTTGTCAAAGGTGATGCCAAGCAATTTTTCATGGTAACTCTCCTTTATCTCTGCATTTCCACTTTTAATTGTTGTGACACTTTTTGTGTGGCCAACTATCATTCGATGACATTTATCATCATTTAGTTTCATAACATTGCTCGAGAACCACTTGGATAAAATAGAACCATCTGCTTCTAGATTGTTAATAATACTATTGAGATCTGTATGGCATGCATAGATAGTGCTGTCATAGGAATACTTACAAATTTGTGTTTTATTTACAAAGAGACAAATATCATTTATAAAACATTGAACAATAAAGGAGCTAGTACTGATCATTGTGGAACACCTACTTTTATTTCCTTCCATGCACTAAATGTACTGTTTACTTTTACCCTTTGTTTCCTGTTTGACAGGAAATTCTGAATGAGCTCTAGGGCTTCAATGCTAAGTCCATATGCATGTAATTTTGCAATTAGACGGCCATAAGTCATACTGTCAAAAGCTTTTGACAGATCTAGGAAGACTGCCCCTGCAAGCCCTTTTTTATCAATAATATTTTTACAGTTTTGCAGAAAATTTAATAAGACATGTTGTGTATTGTAATTTTTCCTAAACCCCCCTAAGAGGGCTGAAAGTTTGAGTGCGATGAAATCATAAAGTTGTATATGTATAAGTCGCTCAAATATCTTTGATATTGTAGGCAGAAGGCTTATAGGCCTATACTTGGTCTTGTTCATCCTATCATCCTTTTTTATAGAGAGCAGTAACATCAGCTACTTTTAAATCATCAGGAAAGTTATTTGCATCAGCATATAAAGTAAATAACCTTGTCAATGGATAGCAAAACAGATCTTTATTCACTTTTAGTAGTTTTGAGGGTATTTCTTCATGTGGAGAACCTTTTTCTCATGTTCACGTGTTGTAGCTGTGATGTCATTTCCGCAACAGTTACCCTTTTAAATGAGAACATATGTGTGCACGGTACAGATGCCTTTATCTTAAGAATACTAGGGTGTGACTGAAAGTATTATTTGTATACGATTGCATGTATACAATTCACTGTATAGTGAGAAAATGGCATGTCAAAAACGTCCTAGAAGCAGAATAAAGTAAAGAGTTCCTTTTAAAGAAAGGGTTATCCTACTTTCCAACTGAAGTATGAGCAAACGATCAAAGCACATTGACATCAGCACTTGACGAAATGGTAATTGCCCCCTCGTATTCCCGCAAAGCCTTTTGAACAATAAAGTTATATGGTCCAAAAGGCAATACCACTGACAAGGAATCTTCAATGCTCTTATGAAAGCAACAAGCTCAAAAGCAGTTTTGCTGAAGAGGAAAATGCAATCATATACACATATACCATAATGCTATGTAATGATCAGTACATTGGTAAGACTGTACAACTGGTGGGTATGCTTTCATTTAGTCAGTTCTGAACCTACTCCCACAGTTACCAGAGTGGGTTTGACAATTGTGCTGCATAACTGTGACAAATGACTCTGGTGATATTTCCCAAGGTGATATGCAGGAAGAGAAATGAAAGACTTTGTAACCCTGCTATGTAAATAGGAACAGTTAGAAACTTGCCACACTAAGAATGGTTGTCGTTTGTATGTCACACACACATTTTTTCACTTATTGTTAGGATGAAGATTTGATACAGTGATTCTATTGCATGAACAAGTTTTACGATTTTGCTTGCATCATGTGAGCACTCTACCTTAGACCACAGGCTTTGACCACAGACCAAAATGAGCAAACTTTACAAGGGCTGTGGCTATGCATAACAAAAGTACAGATGTGGTGGACTTAGCAGATATGCTACTTGCTTTGTACTTACTGAGGCAGAAACAAATGGTGGTACATTACAGTTTTCTGGGATCTTGTTGATGTGACGAAGTGGCGGTACCAATAGGTCGGATACAGACAGGGAATACAACCAAGATAGTTTGTATACAATATATATACAATACAGCAACTCTACTATGCACAACTTTGATACACTAGTCTCAAATCCAGCTTTATACTTGTCTTTCTCTTCTCTTATCTAATCTCTTTCTACTCAGCTCTACTCTAGCTCTATTCCAACTCTAATGAATGGCTTGTGCCATTGCCATTGCAAACAACTAGATGTACAAGGAGGAAACCAAAACTCTTTCTTGGACTTTAGTACTGAACTTGCTGTGGCTCCCATTGATGCTGGAAAAGCAACTCCAAACAAAGGCAGAGGGCGACCACTAAAACACCCTAGTGAGGAGTCTATTCCACATGGAGGGAAGAGAGCAGTGATAGCAGCCTCAGTTGCCGATGTTCATTTTGATGTTGGCAAGTGGCCCAATCCATCAGCTGATCAGAAGTGCTGCAGAGTTTGCCAAGCATAGTTATGAATAACATGTGAAAAGTGCACTATTTCTCTCAGTTTGGTGCCCAGTAGAAACTGGTTGAAAGGTTTCCACACAAAGACCTGACTGCAGATTGTCACTTTCATTTAGTACTCTGAAAAATTATATAGGTTTGAGAATTTTTGTTAACAACTATGTGTTCTACACATTGTTGTTTTAAAGAAACTTGGGTTGTCACATAGCACCAAAACTGTCTTACTTTGGCATGGACATTTTTGCATTCTAGTCTTATAAGGTTATTACTTGGTTAAATAGTTTTTGGAAAAAGTGCTTAGAGATCTGAAGGATAAGCAATTTTTGATGGACATAGATGCTAATCATAACTAGGTAACTCCAGGTAGATAACACTTGAACTCTATAGTCATTTCCAAACAAAACATTTTTATAGAATATAAACACTTTTGACAAAATATGTCATTATCTGATGTTTCTAAGCTTCTCTGAACAATAGTAATAGAGCTTTTAATTTGTTAGGTAGTCTAGCTCTAGGTTCTTATACAGAAGTTTTTGTATAAAATACAAATACCTACTTTACTGTTCTTAGCATTGATGTCATTTGGCATCATGCTGTGATTTTTACCAATTTCGTTCACAAATGAGTAGTCACTTGATTTCATTCAATTTACGCACAAATAAGGATATCAATGGTAAGGAATAGCTTTTATCTAAAAAAATTGCAAAATAACGGTTTCAGATGTTATGGGATGGTCACACAAGATTGCAAATTCCGAAAATTGATAGTCTTAACCAGATTGTATTGGCTTGAACCATCTCCAAATCTGAGGTACTTGTATCTGAAACAACTCTCGGATCTCCATAGATGATGATCTAGATATTTCCATATGCTCTTCACATCATTCATTATTCCTTCTACTACTCTTGCTGGTTCAGCTCCCAGGCAAGTACATAGTATTGTTATGGTATCTCCTTCAGATAATCGTGATTCAACAGCATACTTATGTCATCTTGAAGGTAGAAGGGTCCTAACTGAAAACATCTTTAATGTACAAGAGAACTTCGCAGTTAAGAGCACTTAAATATTGGATATGTATTGAATATGTAAAATCTGAAAATGGACTTTTTTATGCAAATGAGGTGAAATAACAATGGTAGCAAAGGGACAAACCAAGCAAAACGTCAAACATTGGCACACATGCTAGAGACATCCAAATAGGATATGGATGTTCATATCACTAGAATATACCAAGGGGAAATGTTGACTGTTACTTGATTTTACCCTAAGGTAGAATTGACATTCTAAACAGTGCCCATTTCATCATTGACTATAGAAATTAGAAGGCCTGTCATGGCACATTGAAGAGATGCATATCAGTCACTTTTGTCTGTCTTCTTGTGTATTCACTTGCACCAAGCACAATATGGATAGGCCATTCTGGCTTTTGGTCCATGTCTTCCATGTGATGTCCTTCATATGAGGGTATCTTTCAATGATTTATTTGTATGTTGGATTGTTGATCTTATTGATGGTGGTCAAGAAGTTACAGTTACATTTTACCTTTGATATCTGGACATGTTAGATTTCAATCTTGGGTCATTCAGTTTCAAATCATTATGCACGTGACACCCATAGAAGCAGATTTGGCCACTTTATATTACAGTTGTAGGGTCTAAATAGATCTGTAAAAATACAAAATTTGAGACAAATTTACAATTCATTTAAAAGATATAACCATTTAAATATATGACCATATATGGTAATAGTGATACTAAGCCACCATTATGGCTCTTATACATTTTTGTTACTTTACTTGACATAACCATTCAGTCATCATGCAACTTTGTATTTTTATAGAGTTAAGGGTGCAAAATCTGAAAATAGTCATAAAAGTATCACAAGTCCTAGATGTTAAAATGTATCCTCCAACTGGTGTGCCACACCCTAGAAGTATTAGTTATCAGACCTTACTATATGCAGTAAGTTCAGCTTAATAATGTCCAATGTGGGACGTAATAGGGGACCTTGATATTTGGTGTATCATATCCACATGGGATGGGGTTGACTTTGATCACATTTTGAAGATGGTTATTTTCTTCAGTTTTGACATATTCACTAACATTCTTCTAATATCTTTTAGAGCTGTGATGACAGTTGATGACTGTGATACTGTTTGCAACCATCGTGAGCAAACTATCTTACATCAATATAGCCAGCTCCGCAAAGATGTTGTGATCCCTTTAAACAGCATGGAGGTGCCCGACACATGAAAGAATGAATGGTATTTAGATGTCAAACTGGCAGTGACATTGTGTCCTAAATGACAGATAACAGTCAACCAGGAACTAAAGGCACAAAGCCAAGAAGAGACCAGCCCAGATGATGATGATTATACTATTGAAACAACTGGAGAGCTTGAAAGGAGGTGCCTTGACACTTCCTTAGGTGAGATGCTTCCAAGTCCACTTAAACTCCATTCAGATGCTTCACAGTCACACATCATACGGGAATAGAGAGATTATTGAAGTAAAGGAGACATTTCAAGCACAATATGGGGCAATTGAGCAGCATTTGGCTACAGTTATGACTTTCCAAAAAGATGAGCTTGCTTCAAAGTCAATGAAGGAGGATGACATGATTGCCAAAGTAAGGCAATTGTCACAGTATTTTGACACTTTAGTGTACTCTCAAGGAAAAGTACAAGGAAGCTAACAGACAGAAGATTCAGATTTTAACCCTTGCACCACCTTCATGGTCATTTTCCAAAGTGAGGGAGTTCTTTCAAGCTACAAACTACATGGTACGAGTAGCAAAAAGAAGTGTATCACAGAGACTTTTGGAGCTTCCAGAAGAAAAGATAAGGCAGTTGCCCCCTGATGTTCTAGACTTGGTACAGCACTGTTTTGTGATGATGAACACAGCAGAATAATGCCAGGAAGTAAGATGTAGTCAGCATCAAAGAGGGAGTTAATGAGAATAGTGGCTTTTGTACTACAACCTTAATGAGCTATATGGATCAGTCAAAGAAAAATATCCAGAGAGACAAAGTGGACTTTCACAATTTTGTGGGTTTATGCCCAAAGCAATGTGTAACTGTGAACTCTTCTGGAACACATTGTGTCCGTGTCTGAGCTTTACATCATAATAGTGTACTGATGCTAAATGTAATATAAATTGATAAAGAGTACCACAACATTTTTCAAGTAATCGTTTATGATGGAAACAGCAAAAAATGCATGGTTCACTGATGCAGCAGCGGCCTAGGTTTAATTGCTGTAAAAGTCTATTTAAAAAGACAACCTGGCCTGCTGGCAAGGAGTAACTTTGATGATCTAGAAAACATTGAAATGCTTTATGATCTTGTTTCATGTAAACAGTGGACATCAACAGACAGGACATAACTATTTACACTGATATTACTGTTTGATAACTTTCTTACACATTACAAAAAGTTGATTCTTTGACAGCACATTTATATATAGCTAAAGTGCAAGCACAGTATTTAAAGAGCTGCAAAGAAAATCTAATTGACGTGCCATCTATTTCCTTATTAGACTTTGCTGAAAACTACACTTTTATTATCCAAGATCAACTGCAGCCATAACACTGGAATCAACACTCATGTATCTTGCATCCTGTTGTGCTCTACCACAATATAAATGGCATGGTTAAAGTGCTTATGCAACCACATGTTGACAATTGAGCTAACATCATTTGTCAAAAACTCTCATCTTTCCTCATCATTTTGGAACCACTTGCTTAAGCTTCTGCTGATTAGAACTGACATAATTCTTCAGGTAAAGTGATGTATCTGATGCCAAAATGTAAAGATTTCTGTAGCCTCGTAAGTAGTACTCGTGCAACAAAACACAGCTACTGTTGATGATGACAGGAGGAGTACAGGATGTTGTAGGCAACATCACTTTGTAATCAACAATGTCATACTCACAGTTATCTTTTGCGATGCCATCTGACGAGTCAAATCCAAGTGTTGGTGATCGAGAAGTGATGATGAATGGAGGAAATGGCAATGGAGACACTTATGGTTGTGTCTTTCTAGGCACAAGTTCACTGTATCGGGATGAGCCCCCTGCTGTTCCAGGTGAAAAAGCAGAGGTCTGTCATTGTGAAGATGATATAGATAATATCCCACTAGCTACAACTGATGCAAGGTTTGAAAGACGAATACATGTTGATAGCTGGTGAGTGTAACTAGTGATGTTTTCCGATTGGTACTGAACACATGAATTCAACTAACTGCAACATGGTTACTTTTCAGGTGTGGCAAATGTATTGAAGTCTAAATCTTTCTCATTGTAGGACTTTATATGGATGAAACCTAGCGTACACATCTTCGTTACTCTATGTCCAGTGAAAGTCACTCTCAATGAGGGTAACTAAGCTGATGTATGTAAAGAGTTAAGGCTGAAATACATGGTCAGTTTAAACTGACAGTTTTGACTCCAAACTTTGAACTGCCCCCTAACTTAATGATTTACACAATTAGAACAATCTTACATTGATATCTGTAATATATGGTTGAATCTGTTCTGGGATGTTTTGCAAGTAATCCATGTTTGACACATACTTAGGTGTACATATCCATTCTGAAGACACACTCACTCCCCTTTATATTTTCATGCACTGTTTTCGTTACCCCATCCCTCTTCAGAATGTAACAGTGATATTTATTTCATTCGTCTTGAGAGCATGGTGCATTCATTGCAGCAGAGATCAGAGACATAAACCACAGAACAACTTACTTTAACTTTCTATACAACTTGCTTCTTTACAGTAGTCACTGGTTTGGCAAGGAGGAGACTGACATCCATGCCATTGAACCTGAGCACATCGTTCTTGCAACTGCAACAAAACTCTATTTAACCTGTACAATAACATTTGTTCCTAATGACAAATGACAACATTACTTAAACTCTATGTTCAGCACCAACACACAACTAACATAACTCAACGAAAACAAATAACACAAAAGAGATGCTACCATTGGGGTTTAATCAGCAATCAAGTTTTACCCTTCCCCTAAAAGTTCTCAAATGCTCAATAACTACTTGATAAACAATCACAAATGGCCTAAACAATCCCTAAGTTGCACTCCTATCAAAGTCCAATCCTACATTAACAACTAAACAATGATAAATCCTTCCATAATCAAAGAGCCCTTAGCAATGAATGAGAAGACCTCCAAACTATCAGATGAGAATGTATATCGTTACTTTGTATCTCTATCTTTCCACAAAACTCCCCATCCCTCTCTCTCTCTGACACCATCTGACTATCGCATTCCTTCATGTCATCTGAATCTCAAATCATCTCAATCTGAATCTTAAATCAACACAACTAGTCTTGCAACTAGAAAACATCAATAATTATTTGCACTTATGTCTAGAAAATGAGATCCCTAAATTTTGGGGCAATCCTGATCCCAACACTACCTTTCATGTGATACACTTAACAATTTATTTATAATTTCTCAGGACCTTTCATGAATCGTTTGGCTCATATTTTCCTGTAGCCTCTGGTGCTACATGACAGCAAACAACACTATAGGGCATTCCTCAGTTTCCTCTTAACACTGAGAGTCTGAAATACTACAATCTGGTGCAAATAATATCCTACGAATCTACAAGTGCCTCTTGAAACAACTTGATATGCACCCAAATGGTACAACTACAGTTCCAAATCACAGACAGTCTAAATCACCAATATCTTTATCTCTTGCGCTGTGCATTCAGCTCACACCTGTATCATTGTTCACCTTGTGCAACACTACAAATTGGAGTAGTCACGTTTGTCCATCCATTGCCATCGTTGGTGATATGTCTCAAGATGTTACTATGTTCTCTTGTCTTAAACTGACTTATTTGCAACTATTGATTGCATTTTGCTGCTTCTATGACGTCGTTGTCCAGCAATACAGGCAGGGTGATTCTCTTTCTTCCACGGAATTTCTTCTCCTTAGGTGGATATTCGAAGTAATAGTCCATCAACTGTTGACATGGCGTTGTTGGTGGTAGTCGCAAGATGTGACCGAATGTTCACCATCTTGCTTCCTTCATTTCAGTACTCAGGGGTTGTCCTCTCCTCTTTTCGTGTAGTTACTATCTTTATCTTCACCAATATCTTTATCTATTTAAAATTAACCATATTACAAGTACTTCTCAAATGGTCCTTTACCTACTTTTTCGCCTATATGTTGTGAAGGGGCCTAATTGTGAGTTCCACAATATGACAGTAATTGTACTTCTACACACTAGTTCAAAGCAGCTAGTGAGTTTCAACAAACAAACAGATTCATCTTGATATGTCTTATATGATATTGTCACTATTGCAAATGATTGGTTGTGTGCCTTGTCACTTAATGCAGTTCTTAAGTTTCTAGATACGGCTGTATTGGAGTGCAGTGCTTACTTGACTGCAGCACTTATTGTCTTTTAGTTTTGCTTTTATTCTCATACAATGTACAATAACAAACACGTACAATACAAAGGCAAAGGGGGTATGCAAATACATAGCAAGCCTAAGACTTGCACTTAACATAGAGACACAAGTATTGCAAAAATTCGTACCAAAATATCAAGCTACAAAAGTAAGTAATGGTGTTGACTGTAGTGCTCATAGCATCACAAATGTCAATGAAATCTAATGACGACCTATCAAAGGAGATGTATCTAAATATTTACTAATCCAATCTAAAGTTGGAGCCCAGGCATTATGGGTGACACCACTCTAATCACAGAGAACAAAACTACACAAAAAAGAAACTGATTTACACGAAAGACAGCTATTGAACTCAAAGCAGTGTTTTTGGTATGAAATCTCTTGTTAGAGTGACAAACACCCATGTCAAAATACTCTCTGACAATACAACAACAGTTCATGCTATCAATAGAATGGGCATTTCTCATTCAACTATTTGCAATCAAGTAGCTAATGAAATATGGGATCTAGCCATATCTAAAGATATATGGATCTCAGCAACACACTTGCCAGGCAAGTATAATGCTGAAGCAGATGAAGAATCGAGGAAGGAAGACACATCATTAGAATGGAAACCTTCTGAAAAATGGTTTATTATATTGTGCAGGGCACTTTCTGTCAAACCAGACATAGAGCTATATGCAAGTTGTCTAAAGTATCAATTGAAACCATTTGTTTCATACAGGCCTGAACCATTGAGTTCATTGTCTTCATTTGACATTTGATTATGCTCAATAAGTTCAATTGCCGATCATTTGAATATCTTTCATTCACGTCATCATCCATGAACCCGCATTCCCATATGTCTACCTGTTGTAGACGACGCAGAGAAAACACGATAGCCTGTTGTACTTTATATTTTATAAATACAAACAAAACAGAACAGCATTAAGCATACAATTCAATATCAGTGTTCACATTCGTACCCCTACTCTTACTTCTCTTATCTCAAATCAACTCCAGGGCACTACTGCACAATCCAATCAAACACGCAGTTTTTACAACATTTGCGCAAGTCACATGATGTTATATAAACACGGGGGTACATTACAATCGTGCGACACACTCCCCTGGTTTGATTCTACAGGAATCAAATGAAACTAACTACTATAGTGAATAACAAAACTGATGATAAAAGTCCATTACACAATTTCTAAATAGCGCATAATCTACTATCCATATTTACGTGCCAGTTCTCCAACTACAGCGGCATTATGTTTAGCTCTTCCGAACATTTGCTGTGGAACTGTTTTTCGATATTCTGCGCCTGCGCCTGCGCTTCGATGTTCGGAGCTTGCGGCTCAGTGGGACTTGTTGCAAGGGCTGAATGTTTATCAGGCAAAGACATTGGCCTTATGTCCAATGGAATCAAATGCGTTATTGATCTAAAAAATTGCTTCTTACTACCATTAGTCAACACTGAAACCTTCGCTGATCTAACTGAGCCATCTCTACCTAGAACTAACTGTTCAACTTCACATAACTTCCAAAATGCTCTCTTGGCTTGGGAATTGCGCAAAAGACATATATCATTGACTTGAATATCTGGGTTAAACATGGAATCATCTCTAGGCCTATATTTGTCCATCAAACTAGGTAACTATTCAATCTTCCACCGATTACAAAACTGCGACAATAAGTGTCTGTGATATGTAGCTTTCTTTGATAGCCCTTGATATGTATTTATTATTTCAAAATGTGCGTCATTTGGAGAGCTGCTCAGATTTCTACCGTTGACCAACTGCGATTGTGTTAAAGGATGTGATATTCCATCACTATCGTCTACAACATACATAAGGAGGCGCTAATTTATTACGTTTTCAAGTTCAACTAATAACATTGCTAATTCATCATATGTTACTAGTGCATGCGCTACAACCTTGATCAAACAACGTTTGACTGACCGTACCATTCTTTCCCAGAACCCGCCTTGAAACGGTGCTAGTTCAGGTATGATCTCCATTTAATGCCCTTCAGCTTAAGGTGCTCAGAAACTCTTGGAGCGAGCACTAACTTCTTTACTTCCACCAAAACTGACTTGAATGTTGTTACGTAATCAGTTATTATTGTGGCAGGTAATCCTCGACGTCCACAAAAACGTCGAAATGCTCGAATGAAACTCTCTACAGACAAGGACTCAACCAATTAAATGTGGATAGACTTTGCTGACAACTACACGTTTATTATCCAAGATCAACTGCAGCCATAACACTGGAATCAACACTCATGTATCTTGCATCCAGTAGTGCTCTACCACAAAATAAATGGCATGGTTAAAGTGCTTATGCAACCACATGTTGGAAATTGAGCTAACATCATTTGTCAAAAACTCTCATCTTTCCTCATCATTTTGGAACCACTTGCTTAAGCTTCTGCTGATTAGAACTGACATAATTCTTCAGGTAAAGTGATGTATCTGATGCCAAAATGTAAAGATTTCTGTAGCCTCGTAAGTAGTACTCGTGCAACAAAACACAGCTACTGTTGATGATGAAAGGAGGAGTACAGGAAGTTGTAGGCAACATCAATTTGTAATCAACAATGTCGTACTCACAGTTATCTTTTGCGATGCCATCTGATGAGTCAAATCCAAGTGTTGGTGATGGAGACTTGATGATGAATGAAGGAAATGACAATGGAGACAAGTATGGTTGTGTCTTTCTAGGCACAAGTTCACTGTATCGGGATGAGCCCCTTGCTGTTCAAGGTGAAAAAGCAGAGGTCTGTCATTATGAAGATGATGTAGATAATATCCCACTAGCTACAACTGATGCAAGGTTTGAAAGACGAATACATGTTGATAGCTGGTGAGTGTAACTAGTGATATTTGTTCGATTGGTACTGAACACATGAATTCAACTAAATGCAATATGGTTACTTTTCAGGTGTGGCAAATTTATTAAAGTCTAAATCTTTCTCATTGTAGGACTTTATATGGATGAAACCTAGCGTACACATCTTCGTTACTCTATGTCCAGTGAAAGTCACTCTCAATGAGGGTAACTAAGCTGATGTATGTAAAGAGTTAAGGCTGAAATACATGGTCAGTTTAAACTGACAGTTTTGACTCCAAACTTTGAACTGCCCCCTAACTTAATGATTTACACAATTAGAACAATCTTACATTGATATCTGTAATATATGGTTGAATATGTTCTGGGATGTTTTGCAAGTAATCCATGTTTGACACGTACTTAGGTGTACATATCCATTCTGACGACGCACTCACTCCCCTTTATACTTTCATGCACTGTTTTCGCTACCCCATCCCCCTTCAGAATGAAACAGTGATAAGTATTTCATTCATCTTAAGGGCATGGTGCATTCATTGCAGCAGAGATCAGAGCCATAAAACACAGAACAACTTACCTTAACTGTCTATACAACTTGCTTCTTTACAGTAGTCACTGGTTTGGCAAGGAGGAGACTGACATCCATGGCATTGAACCTGAGCACATCTTTCTAGCAACTGCAACAAAACTCTATTTAACCTGTACAATAACATTTGTTCCTAATGACAAATGACAACATTACTTAAACTCTATATTCAGTACCAACACACAACTAACATAACTCAACGAAAACAAATAACACAAAAGAGATGCTACCTTTGTGGTTTAATCAGCAATCTAGTAAAAGTATCTTGGGTAAAATCGAAGTTGATCGCCACGTTTGTCAGGTGTAAATGGCATGCTGAAACGATGCTGAATTCCATTTTATTCAGTCACCTGTTTGAATTCTTTGTTATCACATTCTCCACCACCATCTGTTAATAACTCTTTAACAGTATGTCCCAAAACTTTTGCTTCTGCTAGGAATATTTTGACTTTATCCACTACTTCACCTTTCCTTTTCAGAAGGTAAACACTTCGGTATTTTGAGAAATCATCTTTGAACAAAACATAATATCTGTATCCACTGAAACTATCATGATCCATTGGACCACACACATCAGCTTGACTTAAATCACCTGGCTTTGCTGCCACAATTGGTATGGTGCCAAAGCTTTTCCTGTGATGCTTGCCCAGAACACAACCTTCACACACTTAATCATCCTTGATGTAGTTGATTTTGTGTTTCTTTAAATACTTTTCAACATATTGTTTGCTTTGATGACTCAAGCGTTCATGCCATACCTGCAGTTTTTCAGCCTTCTCTGCAGCCAATACCTTCACTGGATTGCTTGGCAAAACTGCACGCAAATGTAGCTTATACAGCCCATTTTATGTCTTTCACCAACAACCAGAGTTGCGTTTTCTTTTACAAGTGAACACTGAAATCTGTCTAGATGATATGTAATGCCTTTGTCTGCTGCAGCTGGAACTGAGAACAGATTTTTGACTACGTCTGGGGTATACCACACATTTTTCAATGTATGACTGAGACATACACCATTTACAAAGGATTCCACTTCAATGTCACCTTCTCCATGTGCCATCATGACACCTTTGTTTCCCAAGGTCACAGGTTTTGGTGTATTAAAGCTTGTATAATTCACAAAATAATCCTTTGATTTTGTCATGTGTTGTGTAGCCCCTGAGTCTGCTATCCATATACCATCAGCAGGCACTGATGTCAACAACACCTCACCAAACAATGCAGAATCACTGGCACTAGACTTTGAAGGTGCAGATTTAACATTGGGGCACTTATTCTTAAAATGTCCAAACTCTTTGCACCCATACCATTTAACCTTACTCATGTCCCTCTTTGGCTTTAAAGAACTACTATTGTTATACTTACCTTTAGATGGTTTCTTGCCAAGAAGAGCAGACACATCAGTACTTACAGTTGTAGCTTCATTAATCGTTGACAGGCGGGTTTCAACCATTGTGAGTCGCTCAAGCAGATATTCAACTGTCCTTTCACTTCTAGGAACAGAGGCTATGGTCACACTAGACTGTTCTTTGCTAATCTGTAAGTCTGCTTGATCAAAAATTCGATCACATATATTCCCTCCTTGCCGTCAATCGCGGGAGACAGAATGTAAATTCGTGCATTACTTAAGAGACCACAAGACTTAATGTATGACATCTAAGATTTGGCGCCAAACTTTTTTTCTGTTCATAATGGCAACTCATTTCCCGCCAATTCTTAAATCGCTGTAGATCGCAATGGAGATAGAGCATATATGGCCGCTTATGTTCTTCGTATATCGCTTTCTCGGCAAAATCAGAGAATATTCTAGACGTTGGAGATGCATGTTTATCAAGAAGGCATTTCTGCTTGCAAGAAGGCAGCAAATTCGTTATGCCACATTCCTTACTAATACGCTTGCTTTCTTAGCATTATCTGAAGCTAACTTGTTAAGGGAAGCGAAAAGATTTTGGGCAATAGAGGGACCTCAGTTGTGGTTTGAAAATACCTGGCACAACTTACATTTTGAAGACTTAGATGATTATTGGAGACAAGAATTTCGATTTTCAAGGAAAACGTTGTGCGACATAATAGATATTGTTACTGCTGATATGGAGAAAAGGGATACAACATTCCGCAGGGCCAGCCTTCGGAATTTTATAAGAGATACGGTGGCAGGGAAGTGCCGCCGCCCTGGACATGTGCGACGGCAGACGACGGCATTTCATAAAAGTGTGTACCGTAAAGTAAGAAAACTAAATCCAACGCATAGCAAAGAGATGTTTCTATTTTCTCTTGATTAAAAACAGTTATATATTTAGTTAATGTCAACTTTTAGTTAAATTTTGTCGTAACATAAAGACAGTCAAAATTAACTTAAACAAGTCAATGTTTTAGGAACGGAACAGATCTTCAAACCGGTTAACTTCATTTATCTAAAAAATTTAGATTCAACATTTAGGAATAGAGTGATACTCCAATAATTAAATAACGAAATCCAGTTTACTTGTCGTCGGAGGAACTTGAAGATGACCATTCATCATCTGAAATGTCGTCAGCATTTATATGTGCCAAAGCGTTGATCTGCTTTTCAGAAGAAGAAACTTCGACTGTACGTGAAATTCGCTGCGTCGGGTAACAATGCCCTTCTGTGTGACGAGCTGCTTTACGAACTGTACCATCCGGATACACCGTTTCAAAAAGATCTATAGCACGTTTGTATCTTTGGGCAGAAAAATCTCTATCACAGCGAAGCTGGAGGAGATTGCTAAGCGTGTCATTTTTTAACAAAGTGCGTTCCTTGCTAAAAAGCCTCCAAAGAAAAGTGAAAACCCTGTCAGATTCTGCGTTTGCGAGAGGAGAAGCGATGCAAATCTCAGCAATGTGCAAACTATTTGCCAGTCCGACAGTGCTTTTGACATTGAATAAAAAAGGCCACACTTTGTTTGGTGACATCCCGTTGCAGTTGCTTACCACGTAGTCGAAAAGCACATGGAACTCTGGCTTCAACTTCTCAATGACACACTCATTAGACCTTAGTTGTACGTCAAAATGGTCTTGAATGGTTAATATTTCCTTGAAAAGATAATTTGCATCATTGACAAAATGGTATTTCTGCATATCTAGAAAAGAGGCCATAGCGTGGAAAGTTGGGTCATCGATGATGGAAGAGAATCGTGCGGTTATGGAATCTTTTAATGTGTCCAAGATCGTAAAAGCTTTTTGACTGGTTTGCTCTTTTGCATCGTGCAGAGAGACCGTAAGCAGATAGCCATGAAAAGAAACATGGTCTTGATGTACAACAGAGCCGCGGGTTTTGAGCTCTGCGACAATTTCTTGCTCCTCATTGCGCATTAAATTTATTATTTCAGTTGTTCTGGGAAAGATCAAAGACCTCTCGAGAGCAGAAGAACCATCATTTTCGAAAATTGTTAACATCCCCTTGATGTTTTCAAAGTCGCACTACAGATCGAAATAAGACCAGGAGACATGAGTTCAGCCTCCTGAAGGATCTTGCTCATTGGAGCAATTACACTGAGAATATCAAGCTTCAATGCACAATGATGCGGTCGGTGTTGCACACAGTTTTTCTACTTCCTTTAAGCTGTGATCTTACCGATTTCATTGAAGCGTTATACGGAGTCAAAATTTGTTGATCGCAAAAACCAATAAAAATTGGTAAATTCTTCAAGTGCACATTGAGAGCTGCAACCTGATGCTCAACCCAACGTGTTCCGGATGGGCGTCTGTACCTAGTTACAGGTATATGCATAAAAATACCTTGCCTTTTCATCAAACACCACTTCAAATTTGCTTTTTTAAACAAATAGTAGATTGAGGTGTAATCGTCATTGCATTTTGAATCAAGCCCAAGTGCTGTGAACGCATCCTTGATTGCCAACTCCAACGTATGTGCTGGACACAACATCAGCAAGTAATGCTCTCCCAGTTCCTCTCTCGTCAGCCTGTAAGCAGCACTATTGACTGCTGCAGCATCCGTGCAAATACCAATGTCATGTTCCGCCCGCTGAAAGGAAAATCTAGCACTGGAAACAGCAGAGTCGATGGCTTTTTTATACCATGTTGGTCACCTTCTTCGGGTTCTAGCAATCTCAGAACGTTACATTTGGGCAGTCCGTTTTGGCACGTTTTTATTAGGACAAGTTCTTTTTCATCCATCGTCTTAGCAGAAGAGGATCCGTCACTCATAAGGCTGTAATAATGCAGTTCTGACTCATTCAACGGGGCAACAAAAGTTTCTTTAATGCTCACGCTTAAGTACTTTATCATTTCTGAACCAGATGTATCGTCGCAATAAGCACTTCCAAGATCGACCCCATGGAATTTTTTTCAAAATCCGCGAACTTTTCGTATGATTTGAACAAATGGCCAGACGAAGCAATAAAATGAGCAAGCTGAAACTTGCGTGTAAGCTGATCCCTCTGTAAAGCATTCATACGTCGGATGAGGAGTTTTAGCGTTGTTTGACGTGCGACAGCTGATTGGGAAGACGAACTTGTCGACGGACCTCCAGAACGTGTTTTTGAATTTTCACGTTCAGCTAACCGAAGGGCTGCGACCTTGTGTGTGTTGCTCTTTGTTATATGATCATGAAAATGTGCTTTCTTGATGACAGTGGTGCCGCTAACGAACTTGTTAACTTGCCCTTCTACTCTCCCATAACCACGAGGTTGACAATTTTGCTCGGCGTAGAACTGGCGGCAAGTCTTACAGTAGATTAAAGACACTGAGCCATCAACACTACACTCCATCCCAACACAAGAAAAGCCCCATCCTAGTACAGTCTTGGTGAGAAACATTGTGAATAATCAGTGCAAATAAGTTGATGAAAACCTTGCGAATGTGAAATAAAATCAAACTTATCAATAAAAAAGCCAGTACAAATTAAGGCTTAAATAGTCTTTTGCTATTACGTCATAAGTCTGAAGCGAAACGCCCATTGACCCAGGCGTTATCTTTTGTCTGTGTGAAACCACTTATCACTGAACATGTTTTTCTTACTTTTTTTATCTTGGGTACCACCGAAATGTAGTTTGGAGTAGGAAATGCGAAAATTTCACTCGAAATTTTGAAGCGACATTTTTGAAAATCCCTCCATCGGTCGTGATGGATATTGGTGTGGTTACGGGGACTTATGATGATCCTTAAAGTTACTTTTCGTAAGGATTTCTGCTGAGGAATTTTCGATGATGACAATATGAGGAAACAGCAATTTTCTTTTTCTCATACTTGTTTTTGTCTGCCCTTTGGTCAGACTCCTTCGTTAACAGGGAGCACCTTTTACGTATGCTTACTTTCAGAACTAATTTTTTAAAGTAATATTCTAGGATCAAATTGTTGTTCATTTTCTTTTCACAAGTGTATTTTTGAAGCGTTCGTATTTTCGAGTTCTAAAAAACACGATGAGCTCTTGTGTTCTCACGCTGATTACGCCACTCATTCGAATTCTATAAGATAAAACTTAAGAAAAACTTGATGTGGACTGAAAAGAGTTAATTAAAACAACGTGTACCAGTTCATACGCACGATAGCTTCGGCAATTTTTTGCCGTCGCTATTGGTTTTTACCTCAGCATTCACGAAGGCAGTGCCGAATGCCGCCGTAAATTCCGCCATACATTCCGAAGGCTGAGCGCAATATCGATTCAGAAATGGGTGGCAATAGCTTTGTGGAGGCTTTCAACAGGAAACTCATTTAGATCAACGGCTGCTGTCTTTGGTGTAGGGAAATCTAGTGCTGTCCAAATAACTAAGGAGTTCTGTGTTATTATGTCACAAAGTGCAAGACACTATATAAAAATGCCTAATAACGAGAGAGAAACTGCTATAGCACTTGAAAATTTTTCTGAGCATTGCGAATTGCCGCAAGTTATTGGAGCCATTGATGGAACACACATTGAAATTATTGCCCCAGAGTTTAACCCTACAGACTACTTCTCCCGCAAGCAAAAATACACAGTAAATGCCCAAGCAGTTGTTGGAGCTGGTGAAGTGTTCTCCGATGTTGCAGCAGGCTTTCCAGGCAGCATTCATGATGCAAAGGTACTTCGTGCTAGCAAACTTTTTCGAAAGGCAGAGAATAACGAGATACTAACTAGACCTGTTATACATTTAAGCAATCCACCATTGAAAAGCTGGTTAATCAAACCCTACCCCTACAATGGAGTACTAACAAGGTCTCAGAAGAAGTACAATAGAACTCTGTCGTCTGCAAGATCTATAGTAGAAAGGGCATTTGGGCTTCTAAAACGCCGCTGGAGATGCCTTCTTAAGCGTCTTGACAACAAAATATGCAATGTTGCAGAAACTATAATAACATGTTGTGTTTTGCACAATATTTGCCAGGAAAATTGTGATGCTATGGTAGACGAGGAGTTTCTAGCAGTAGTATTACAACGAGAGCGTGATGAAAACACTTATGTAAATGAAGCTGATATCGAAGCAACTGGAGAAAATGTGAGAAGATTGATAGAGAACTGTGTAAATTACGAAACGTTTTAAAACTGTTTATAGTCTGTTTAATTTCTTTGGAAAAGTCATTTCTTGGCAAGTAAAGTTGCAAGTTGCATAAAACACTCACGGTCTCGTTGCTTTTCTTCAGCAGCTGCTTTTTCATGCTGCTCTTCTAATTTCATTAAAAGATCTCTGTTCTGTCGATCAGATTCTACTGCAGCCTCCATCTGTTTTTCTTGCATTTCAAGAAACTTTTCCTTAAAGCACATCTTAGAACGCTTCGCTTTCCCTACTCCTTCATTGCTAGTATTCGCACGCTTTTTACCTCCACTGCCTATAGCTTTAGGTATTGTAATGTCTTCATTCTTCTTCGTGTCTTTTTGTTTATTTTCATCCTCAATGATATCCACTTCGTCTTCTTCAGGTTCAACGTGTTCATCCTCGCCCCCCATGTCCACACCAACCTCTCTGACCATGTCTAGTTCAACCACTGGTCTAGCAGACAGAATCTCATCAAATTCCTTATAAAAGGGTGAGACTTCTGGAGAAGCACCACTCTTTTTGTTGTTTTCTTTTGCTCTCTTGTACTGATCTTCTAAATGTGCTAATGTCTTGATTTCTTTAATTTCTTTGCTTGATTTATGTTCTTAGCTAGGCCGTACACATTAATGTCCTTTATGATTTCACTCCACACACTTCTATTTCGGCTACTCTCTAATTCTCCAATTTTTTCTTTCCAATTTTCGACGAGAATTGCAGTTTGTTGTTCCGTCCAACGTCCACTTTTTTCACCATATTCATGTTTATCTCCAATAGTACTGGACGAGGGACCAGAAGCTACTTGTACTGTTGGCTCTTGGTAGCTGGCATTCATACAACGTTGATACTGTAAGTGCTGCAGGTACATTTGATAATGAAGCTGGCTATTGGAACTATGTGAAAAACTGTATGGATATGACATTGCTAACAACCTTCCTCACTATGAATGATATAAAAACCTCCTGTTTCATGCACTTGTTTTGCGCATGATGTTTCAACTAAACCACAATCTCGCATGCAAATTCCTAATGCGAGAAATTTATTTATTCAGTATGCTTCGTAAATGATTAGCAAGGTTTTGGGATGCTCTGGAGCTTTCTAGAGGATTTGGAGGAGTCCTTTTGAAGTTTGGAACTGCCGCTCAAATTCCAAACATATTTGGAACAGCAATTAGCAAACCACTAGCAAGAATACGCATGCTTTAACGCCTAGTGTGACCGCAACCAGATTCCCAAGTCGTACGAAACTCAAAGTATTCATTTGGCAATGTACTCAATATTCGCATAATTGACAGGGTATCTGGGAGTTTGCATTTATCCACTCTCCATGATTCTTCATTCAACTCCATCCAGAGCTTCTGTAACTTGGAAACATGTGTTGCAACAGAATCACCTGTCTCCATCTTGTACTCTAGGAGTTGTAAATACAAGTGCTCCAGTCTTTGTTCCGACTTCTGTTCATATGACGTTTCCAGTTTGACCCACATTTCCTTGGCAGTACTCAACATAAGAAGTATTTGCAGTACAGCCTCTTCTACATTAGTAGTGATTAGAGTAATAGCAAAGGCATTCGCTCTTTTATACAGCCTTACTTTTTCACTATAATTCCTGTTTTGTTCTGCACTGGCATCTGCTGGCAAGTCTTCTGGTATTGTCAAGTTACCCATGAGTATTTCCTCAAAGCCATGATACTGCAAGGTCGAAGTGATTTGTAGTTTCCACACCATCCAGTTGGCTTTCCCACTTAACTTTTGAATAGTACACTTATCCATAACGACGGACTTCCTCATGCAAAACTTAAAAGTACGTAGACTGGGCCCATAACCTATTAAAGGTATCTTGGTTAAAATCGAAGTTGATCGCCACGTTTTTCTACAACTAACACTCGAACGAGGCTAAGCGGACATTACGCAACAGTACATTTGTAAAGTGCTATTTCTAATACAATCAAGTTTTACCCTTCCCCTAAAACTTCTCAAATGCTCAATAACTACTTGATAAACAATCACAAATGGCCTAAACAATCGCTAAGTTGCACTCCTATCAAAGTCCAATCCTACATTAACAACTAAACAATGATAAATCCTTCCATAATCAAAGAGCCCTTAGCAATGAATGAGAAGACCTCCAAACTATCAGATGAGAATGTATATCGTTACTTTGTATCTCTATCTTTCCACAAAACTCCCCATCCCTCTCTCTCTCTGACACCATCTGACTATCGCATTCCTTCATGTCATCTGAATCTCAAATCATCTCAATCTGAATCTTAAATCAACACAACTAGTCTTGCAACTAGAAAACATCAATAATTATTTGCACTTATGTCTAGAAAATGAGATCCCTAAATTTTGGGGCAATCCTGATCCCAACACTACCTTTCATGTGATACACTTAACAATTTATTTATAATTTCTCAGGACCTTTCATGAATCGTTTGGCTCATATTTTCCTGTAGCCTCTGGTGCTACATGACAGCAAACAACACTATAGGGCATTCCTCAGTTTCCTCTTAACACTGAGAGTCTGAAATACTACAATCTGGTGCAAATAATATCCTACGAATCTACAAGTGCCTCTTGAAACAACTTGATATGCACCCAAATGGTACAACTACAGTTCCAAATCACAGACAGTCTAAATCACCAATATCTTTATCTCTTGCGCTGTGCATTCAGCTCACACCTGTATCATTGTTCACCTTGTGCGACACTACAAATTGGAGTAGTCAAGTTTGTCCATCCATTGCCATTGTTGGTGATATGTCTCAAGATGTTACTATGTTCTCTTGTCTTAAACTGACTTATTTGCAACTATTGATTGCATTTTGCTGCTTCTATGATGTCGTTGTCCAGCAATACAGGCAGGGTGATTCTCTTTCTTCCACGGAATTTCTTCTCCTTAGGTGGATATTCGAAGTAATAGTCCATCGACTGTTGACATGGTGTTTTTTGGTGGTAGTTGCAAGATGTGACTGAATGTTCACCATCTTGCTTCCTTCATTTCAGTACTCAGGGGTTGTTCTCTCCTCTTTTCGGGTAGTTAATATCTTTATCTTCACCAATATCTTTATCTATTTAAAAGTAACCATATTACAAGTACTTCTCAAATGGTCCTTTACCTAATTTTTTGCCTATATGTTGTGAAGGGGCCTAATTGTGAGTTCCACAATATGACAGTACTTGTACTTCTACACACTAGTTCAAAGCAGCTAGTGAGTTTCAACAAACAAACAGATTCATCTTGATATGTCTTATATGATATTGTCAATATTGCAAATGATTGATTGTGTGCCTTGTCACTTAACGCAGTTCTTACGTTTCTAGATACGGCTGTATTGGAGTGCAGTGCTTAATTGACTGCAGCACTTATTGTCTTTTAGTTTTGCTTTTATTCTCATGCAATGTACAATAACAAACACGTACAATAAAAAGGCAAAGGGGGTATGCAAATACATAGAAAGCCTAAGACTTGCACTTAACATAGAGACACAAGTATTGCAAAAATTCGTACCAAAATATTAAGCTACAAAAGTATTTAGTGGTATTGACTGTAGTGCTCATAGCGTCATAAATTTCAATGAAATCTCATGACGACCTATCAAAGGAGATGTACCTAACTATTTATTAATCCAATCTAAAGTTGGAGCCCAGGCATTATGGGTGACACCACTCTAATCACAGAGAACAAAACTACACAAAAAAGAAACTGATTTACACGAAAGACAGCTATTGAACTCAAAGCAGTTTTTTTGGTATGAAATCTCTTGTTAGAGTGACAAACACCCATGTCAAAATACTCTCTGACAATACAACAACAGTTCATGCTATCAATAGAATGGGCATTTCTCATTCAACTATTTGCACTCAAGTAGCTAATGAAATATGGGATCTAGCCATATCTAAAGATATATGGATCTCAGCAACACACTTGCCAGGCCAGTATAATGCTGAAGCAGATGAAGAGTCGAGGAAGGAAGACACACCATTAGAATGGAAACCTTCTGAACAATGGTTTATTATATTGTGCAGGGCACTTTCTGTCAAACCAGACATAGAGCTATATGCAAGGTGTCTAAATTATCAAGTGAAACCATTTGTTTCATACAGGCCTGAACCATTGAGTTCATTGTCTTCATTTGACATTTGATTATGCTCAACAAGTTCAATTGCCGATCATTTGAATATCTTTCATTCACGTCATCATCCATGAACCCGCATTCCCATATGTCTACCTCTTGTAGACGAGGCAGAGAAAACACGATAGCCTGTTGTAATTTATATTTTATAAATACAAACAAAACAGAACAGCATTAAGCATACAATTCAATATCATTGTTCACATTCGTACCCCTACTCTTACTTCTCTTGTCTCAAATCAACTCCAGGGCACTACTGCACAATCCAATCAAACACGCAGTTTTTACAACATTTGCGCAAGTCACATGATGTTATATAAACACGGGGGTACATTACAATATTGAGATACACTCCCCTGGTTTGATTCTACAGGAATCAAATGAAACTAACTGCTATATTGAATAACAAAACTGATGATAAAAGTCCATTACACAATTTCTAAATAGCACATAATCTAATATCCATATTTACATGCCAGTTCTCCAACTACAGTGGCATTATGTTTAGCTCTTCCAAACATTTGCTGTGGAACTGGTGTTTCGATATTCTGTGCCTGCGCTTCGATGTTCGGAGCTTGCGGCTCAGTGGGACTTGTTGCAACGTTTGGAGCTTGCTGCTCAGTGGGACTTATGTCCGATGGAATCAGATGCTTTACTGATCTTACAAATTGATTCTTACTACCATTAGTCAACACTGAAACCTTCGCTGATCTAACTGAGCCATCTCTACCTAGAACTAACTGTTCAACTGTACATAACTTCCAAAATGCTCTCTTAGCTTGGGACTTGCGCAAAAGACATACATCATTGACTTGAATATCTGGGTTAAACATGGAATCATCTCTAGGCCTATATTTTTCCATCAAACTAAGTAAATATTCATTCTTTCAATGATTACAGAACTGCGACAATAAGTGTATGTGATATTTAGCTTCCTTTGATAGCCCTTGATATGTATTTATTATTTCAAAGTGTGCGTTCTTTGCAGAGCTGCTCAGATTTCTACCATTGACCAACTGCGATGGTATTACGGGATATGATATTCCATCACTATTGTCTACAACATACGTAAGGGGGCGCTAATTTATTACGTTTTCACTGTCAACTAATAAAGTTGCTACTTCATCATATGTTACTAGTGCTTGCCATACACCCTTGATCAAACAACGTTTGACTGACCGTACCATTCTTTCCCCATTCCTGACCGTACCATTCATACCAGAACCCGCCGTGAAACGGTGCTAGTTCAGGTATGATCTCCAGTTAATGCCCTTTAGCTTAAGATGCTGAGAAAGTCTTAGAGCGCGCAATAACTTCTTTACTTCCACTGAAACTGACTTTAATGTGTTTGCGTTATCAGTTATTATTGTGGCAGGTAATCCTCGACGTCCACAAAAACGTCGAAATGCTGGAATGACACGTTCTACAGACAAGGACTCAACCAAGTCAATGTGGATAGCTCTTGTACAACCACATGTAAATAGACATAAATAGGTTTTCATGATTTCACCTTTCTCTTTACTTGTCACCATAAGTGGGCTTGCAAAATCTATGCCCACATGAGACAATGGGGGTGCTTTGTCTACACGTATATGGGGTACTTCTGGGTTATAACCTGTCTTGAATGGTAACCCCTCAATTCTCTTACAAATGATATAATGACAAAGAACCTGCTCTCTCCCCCGGAGTATCCAATACCTCTGTCTTATTAAACTTAACGTGTCCACAACCCCATTATGAAATACCTTTTCATGTGCATCTGAAAGTATCAATTCGGTGTACCTATGTTTCACCGGCAGAAGTATGGGTCATTTACCCATGTCTGGAACTATAGACTGTCCGATCCGTGACCTACAAAGATCAAAGTTCATTATCTTCATTTGACATTTGAATATGCTCAACAATGTCAATTGCCGATCATTTGAACACCTGTCATTCACTTCATTATCTATGAACTCGCATTCCCATATGTCTACCATTCCACAATAACCTTTCTGCTCTCTTCCTTTGAACTTGATATCTACTCCATTGATGCAGATCAAGAGACTCCCAGCCAAGCTTATCTCATAATTTTCCACATGATGTGCCCTTCCAAGTGCCAGTAACTGCTAAAGCAGTAGAATATTGAACTGCTTGAAATGTCTCCATTTGATTGGTTAGTTTAACACAATGACTAAACTCGCATATGTTTTGGTGATGTAATATATATAATGTTACCATAATGCAAGTGTGGCGGGACATACAGTTTGTACATTTTGTTCAGGGTGTGTTGTGGTAGGTATTTTGAGAGGAATCTTAACATCCCTATTCCTGTCTTGATATAGAAATAATAGACTTGGTGTGGCTAGTGAAAGGTGCTTACATTCGTAGACCTTCTTTATTGGGATATCATTAACAAATATGGGAGGGTGATTCTTTGAAATTCTTTTTGGAAAAGGTCACCTCGATTGCATCCTTGTTGGCATCTGGATTAAAGGACATTCACCAATTGTGCGCCCACAGCTTAATAAGATTCAGTTCATGGGTCATGGATTTGACAATTGACAGTAACTGATAAAACAGTTGAGTTTCCTGGATGAAAATATGAATGATTTTGGTTTAATAGGCCGTTTGAGTTCAGGTGTTGATAAAGTGAGTCAAAGATAAGCTTCTCTAGACTTTTACAGAAAAGTGCAAGGAGAGAAATAGGATGATAGTTGTTCTTTAGACTCTTGCTGTTCTTCTTATGGATTGTTTCCAAACGTGAAGGTATGCACCTTTGGCCATACATGACAGAAATATTAAATAAGGGGTAGAAGGAGTGCAATCATAATATATCTTTATCACTTGTACTGAGATACCATCTCAGCCATAAGCCTTGTGTGATTCAACGATTGGATAATAGTCAAGATCTTATCAGAAATGGAAAAGAGAGTGAGCAGTGAAGTGTTGGGTACGGATGTCGGAGGAAGTTTGTGGGCAGTATCCATTGTGATGCACTGTTGTTTGACATAATCAGTAAAAATGTCTGCCTTTCCAGTAAAATCCAACACAAATATATTGTCTTCTATCAGAGGAGGGATAATCGGCATTTTGGCTGTATTCAAGATTTTATTGATCAATGACCAGCAGAGCTTTTAACCTGTTCCAGGCTTGGAAAGTGTTCTCCCTACGTTTGCAAAGTATTTGTCATTGATATCCTCAATTAGGTCATATAAGCCCTATTACCCAATTGTGCCAACATAGTATAGGCTGCCCAGGCACCAGAGTGTATAATAGTGCCAGGGTGAACATGTGCCTGTATAATAGGTATAAGAGTTGCTGCGTCCCTAGTATTGACAGAAGTGATATATCCAGTGTGGGAAGATCTGTCATAGATTCCAAAGACCTGTAGGTAAATAGTAAAATCATAGACATGGAAAGCAGATGATAGCTTGGAAACGAGGTTGTTTCTGCTCAGGAAGACACTGAAATCACAATAGTAGTAATAAATTGTGCAATAAGTCAAATGAGACCTTTTATTAGCACTAAAAACAGTGGTAATAAATCCCTAATGGTGGTGCTGCACCCTGTGAGAACCACGATCGTACTTCCTTCTCACCATCACACTCTCATCAGCTTCCACTATTCTTCCAGGTCCAACGAGTACATCCTACAGGTTAACAATGAATTTTTCTCAAATTCTTATCCTAGTCTTGTGTAAACAAAAAGAGTTCATTTTCTCACTTGGACTCTTCAAGTAAACAATGGTGAATAGGTGCCAAGTGGCCAATCATATGGCTAACTGGACACATTATTCATCATATCACATGTACCAGCATCTGGCTATAAAGTTCAGTTCACCTTTCGGTCGCTATCTGACGTTTCATACTCTGACGAGTGTCAGATGAAAATAAGCTTTTCAGTATGGTCAAAACATGGTACCACTTTTTCGTGCTGTAGTATAGTATACTTAACGAATATGCTATAGTTGTCTCACAATGTCCCACTTGCAGCTCTCTCTTACAACAAAGGATGAAGGGATTTCCCTTGTTCAATGTCTATGTATAATAATGCGAAGTAAAAAGAAAATTAGTACTACTTGTAATACTGATGGCGTCTTGGAGACTTTTCCAAGTACATTCACCCCTCATGTACTGAAACCAATCTACCACTGTGTGTTTGGAGAGGTTTAACATATGTCTTGACGTTGTCAAATGCACCCCAAAACACCAGCGGTAAACAAGCACCAACAGCTTCTGGAATGACAAATGCAATCTAGCTGCAAAGGAACCATCTCTTACAGATTTGCTTCCAGTGCAGCCCCTTTGGGGTACCTCCACCTATAGCAATCAGTGCAATCGCTTTGACTGAGCACCTTTAGTGCCCTACAATAAAAGAGAATCAAAATGAATTAAAACGAACATTAGTACTACCTTTAGTACTGATGGGTTCCTGGAGACTTTCCAAGTACGTTCATCCCTCATGTACTGAAACCAATCTATCACTGTGTGTTTGGAGGGGTTCAACATATCTCTTACAGTTGTCACTTGCACCCGAAACATCAGTGGACAATGGCAGTAAATGGAGTATTGCACAAAATACCAGCTATGATGTGGCATAGTATGGAAACAACCAGTTCTTTTCATTGTATACATGTAAGCATGCTGACTGGTGTTAGGATGTGTTATGAAGTACACTACACATTTCAGTAAGTCGAATGAGTGTTGGCATTCTCTGCAATGCCGTGAGGAGGAGAAATGACTGCACCTCTCAGTGCACAGGGAAATACTTGCCCTTATGGGTACATGAATGATATTTGACCTGTCACACATGTGGTGGCATAAGTGGAAACACACCAAAAAAGCAGTGATAATGATACAGAATGGATTTTCATGATACATCTTTAATAACATGGGTTTGAACTTATTCATGGATTCCTGGAATTCAATTTGGCTATAACAGGGACTCCAGTAGGGAATTGCAAAAAACACTTTTTTATCAAGCTGAACTTCAAGGTCTACACTATTTGTTGCTTTTGAGAAAAGAGTAACCAGTGAGATCTAAGTTGCTTACATCTACAGTGCTATCAAGGTGGGTCTCAATGATACCTATCAAGTCATACTTACAAACTGAGTTTTATGCTTTGATAAGAGAGACACGTATAAAAAACTACTATTTACCTAACTACTATGTGCACAAGTACTATTTAGGTTCCAAGAACAAACAGGGTGTCCACTGAGTTGAAGTTGAAATTCCAGTACAATTTTTAGAAAAAAGTGATCTTTTTCCAGCCTTTTGGTCAGAAAAAGCGCATTGTTTTCCAGCCATACCATTAATTGTAATATGAAATCCCATGCCATTGAAATTGCAGTCCGATTATTATCAGAAAGTATAGCGTGGCCATAAATGTCCAATACACTGCAATGTCCTATATACAGTAAATGTCTTCCAGTAAACCACACTGAAGGGTAAGAATATCTAGGAGCACTTGCACTCGGGGGTTTTTCTCAATTTTGCCTCTCCTCACAATTGTCTGATACATTGTCCATTGCAAGTGATGTGCATGATATATTTCAGCATGTTGCATAGACATAGGAATATCTGAAAGCTAAGCATTTTAAAGTGCAGTGAATACAAGAAAGAAGGAAGAAACCAGGACAACGTTTCATTAGCTCAAGTAGTATGTAAGCTAGGCGCACTTCAGAGCAAAATGCTTCAGCAAAGTGTCATTTGTGAAACTCTTACAGGATTCTGATCACTCTCGACCAATATCAGGATATCAGACATGATCGATAATGTCTGTCATTCACATCACTTTGCTTCTCGTGTGTGCCAATTTGAAGCATTTTGCTTATGGTTCCTTCAAGAGAGCATGCGCTGAAATACTTTCCAGTCCGGAATAGAATGGGGGGTGGCAATAAGCGGGGGGGTTGGAATAAAGTCTCAAAGTAAATAAGCGGGGGGGTTGCAATAAGCGGGGGGTGGAAAAGCTCCAAGGTGAATGTCTATGGGGTGGGCTGTTATTAATGGATGTGGACAGAAGACCAACATATGCACTGGATAAAAAACTTTTAACTTTTTGAAAAACAATGTATTGCGTTTATTACATATTTCTAGCATGCTAAAAATGTGTCTATAATCGGCGTTCAGAATGACATCATCATTGGCACAACTGTCGGCTGAGTTTTCAGTGCTTCTTGCAGCAATTACGCATTTCACGATAGCATTTTTTCAGCACAACAAACATTCACAACGAGTTACTTTCTCCGGACAATTCTTGGTCTGGTTGGGAAAATGTCCTCTTGGCTCAAAATTAATAAGCAGGGGGGTTGCAATAAGAATGTCCTGGTGTGCATTTTTCGAAAAAATAAATAGTCGGGGGGGACGTCTATTCCGGACTGGAGAGTAGTGGCGTGAAATTGAAAATGTTGAAAGATGGCAGGCTACTAGGACGATTCAGTTGTCGACCTTGACGAGGAGGGACTATGCCTGATTCTTCTCCTAACATGTCGACAGCGAAGACATTAGGCATCAAGACAGAGGGTATAGGTGCAGTCAAGGGTGCATAGGTGACGAATAAAAGGGGTTAAAGGGCTATATGCTGAAGACCACATGTAAGTCCGCCACTTCCATCCCCGTAACTTTGTCCAATGTGAGTTACCATAGCATTCTATTACTCTACCAGCTTCTCTTTATTTAGGATCTCGCTAATGACTTTTGTCATATTTCGTTCCATGATGCTTGTCTCGTTATCTGGGAAATCAGCATAATAGGAAATCTGGCTCTCGATCGCTCATGTTCTGTTTAGTTCTGATTGTGTCATGTGCTGTAATTGTCCCATCCTATTGGCTGAAAACTTCAGCCTCGATACCAAACAGGCTGGTGTGAACCAAACATGGCGAGCCACAGTAAGAGAAGAGTGTGTAGGAATGTTGATTTCAAAACAATTAATCTTTTGGAAGAAGTTAAATATGAAAATTTGTAGGATGAGGAAAAGAGTGACAAAGGAGACTTTTTCAATGCAAGAGTTGTACAAAAGCCAGAACTCAAAGATGGTCTTCTAATGACCAAAGTTCATTATGAGGGGTATGGACAAGAGTATGATGAATGGATTCCTGTCACTGATGTTATTGGTCAAATCCATGTTGAGCCCTCAGATTTTCCTCCTGTTACAACTTATGATTTGCACAGGAGTAAGATAAAAATTAAAGAAAATTTGCTACTGACCCACAGGATGGATACTCTGACTAATATCAAAGAATCAATATCTATACATACCTGGTCAGCCCTCTCACTTCATATGCACATGTTAAAAAAGTACCCAGCACACCCTACAGTTATAACCATAGACCAGGATAAAGTTGGAACACTCCTAGGCCATGAATCTTACTTTTGTAGAATAGTAAATGAAGCCAGAGACATTGCACAAATCAATAAAAAGATGCTACAGATTGACGTGCTAAGTAAGAGGCCTTTGGTAGATTTTGAAGAAGTTAATGGCAAGTTGGTCAAGAATCCTAGTAATCGAGGAATCTATCTTAGAATATCTTTCGTAGTTGAGCATTCTATGTACTTTGATTAATAGCACCTTGGTTTAGATATACCCAGTTTTCAAAGGCCAGGGAGATAGCCAACTATATTGAAAGGTATATCAATGGCATTACTAAAACTATGTACCAAGATTGGTGTTAAGCTATTCCGTATCTACAATATTTTCTCGATGTTTAAAACCTAAAAGACTATCAGCTCTTTAGAATTTGAAAAAGTCAGCCTATCCACTAAGATGGCATTTTTCTCTTGGGTGTTTTTGCAAGCAATAAACTATTCTTGTGAAATGTGCAGTGAAATGAAATGTATGAAATCTATAAAACTCATTTTCTGAGTTGGCTAGTATCAGATAAAATGAGTAAGTTCAGTTTCTCGTTCGAATTTGGAGTGAATTGCGCAGAACAAGCATCCAAAGTACAACTATGACGAAAAATTGTGCTGAGATGTCGTACTTCCTTTCTGGTGTCACACGGGGTAGCAACGAGGTTGTTTTAATTAGCAACCACATTAGTTTCAATAGGACAGATTTATTTACTTGAAAGTCAGAGATTCCTTGTGATATTTAGTGATCCAAATAGTGGTTATCAAGATGGTTAAACATTGTGTTGTGTACGAATGCAGAACTCACCAGCTGAAGGGATTACACTACATGAATTTCCAAAAGAGGTAAACAGATGCAAGCAATTGGTCCGGTTTGTTCAGAGGACAAGAAAATGGGAAAGTAAACCAAACACAAGTCATATCTGTTGCAAACATTTTTCCAGGGAAGCCATATCGAACTACTTTCACGTTGAAATGGGTGTTGCCAAGAGATTGACTTTGACAGAAGATGCTATCCCAACCATTTACCCATCAACCGAGTCTGACTCCACTGATAAGTGTAACAGACAGGCAAATAGTGATACAGTAACATCTACATCACAGTTTAGTTCAAGAAATGCATTCAGAAAAGAGACGTTGCCAGGGTATGTTTCCTTACTTTTTAGCTTTTCATCAAACATGGAACTAGATGCCCTACGAGTTTATATTCACTGAGCTTAAGAGAAAGATGACCTATGGGGTCATTCAAGTAGTACGTACGCTCTAAATTGGCTAAAATTTTACCCCCCCTCCCCCTCGTACGCACACCTACGCTTGATACTCACCCCCCCTTTTGTGTACATACTCTTGGTTGTCGACCCCCCCCATCTCTAAAACAGGTGTCTAGGCATTTGAAACCACGGAGACAGACTTTTCAAGCTTTCACGAGACATTAAAATGATCACTTCAAATGTATTTCATGAGAAATCTATAATACTGTTCAAACAAATGGCCACGTAGAGTATAATATGGCGCCACAATGGCCTGGTAGGTTGACGGAACCCGAGAGGGCTAGGTAATAGGGGGCTTTCAAATATACATAACTCATCGCATGTTTGCTATCTGGCACGCTAGAAAACAGCGAAAAACTGGGTGTTCAGCCTTGTAAATGCCACTAGTAAATGCCGCTATTATAATGGGAAAAATATCGCTAGGTTTCAGTTTATTCAAAATTCCTAGGGGCCACATTGTCGGATTCGGCCTGCGGGCTGTATGTTTGACAACCCTGTACTAGAAGTAATTTCAACTGAATACGTACTTCATTAAGTACTTGTTTGTGAAGGGTCCTTTGCAAATGGACATATTGCAGGATGTATGCAAAAAGCTGATACTTTTGTGCTTTGCGTACGTACTTCATGTGTCAACCCCCCTCCCTCCCTTGTACGCATTTGTACGCATTTGCTTGACCCCCCCCTTTCGTGCGTACGTACTAAATGAATGACCCCTATCTGCTCTTATAATGAGACCCTGTATCATCTTTGGAAATGTTGCTTTGGTTCTACAATATACACATTTTGTCACAAACATATCAAAATGTGTTAATCACCAAGTAATCAAGTGTTGACTCAAGCTATTCACTATTCAGTTGCTAGCACACTCCTAGCCAACCCAGAATAGTGCAACATTGGAAAGAACAGCCACTATTATCAACGAAGAGCAAGTTCCTGTTGCTCCAGAGCCAAAATCAAGAGATGTATCATGCCAGGCAGATTTTTCCAGTATTCCTAAGGAAACAAGGACTATTGTAACACAGACTTCACTTAGCAAATACAAGTGGTCAAAAGGTAAAACTGTCATGCATTTACTTTCTATCTGCAACAGCTGTTACTTGGTTTTGTATTTTGATGGACAAAAAATGTTTATACATAGTAGCTCTTATAGTACTGCAAGTAGTCTCAAATCCAGGGCCATACCAAGAGGTGATCAATGAAATCAAAATTGCCAAAAACTTAAGTGATGCATATGAAAGACCGTCACTTTCTGAGGCCATAAACAATATGACTTCTTGCTTTAGGAAAGAAATAAAGGGCAATAGTAGATTTACATTCTGTTTACAGTTTTTATTCATAAAGTCCCCTTCAAATCTAGTTTTTCTGATAAAATATTGTAGTGTGACAATTTAAATGAATTCAATGCCCTTTATTTCCTGATAATATGAATCTGAGTATTCCATTAAAGTTTACACTAAGTCAATGGTGGTGACTGGAACCCTTCATACTCCTCTGATGGGAAAGCATTTTGTATAGCTGCTACAACACAAGAAGGCAAAACCACCCTGATTTCCTTCCCCAGATACCCCCAGCACCATTGCACAAAGTGTCTATAGGATGCATATCTGTATTTCCTAGAAAAAAGACATAAAGCTGTCAGATGTTACCAATTCATGCAATGATATATATGAAAATCCCTGTGGATTCATTTCTTATGAATTACAGAAGGATCATATTGTTTATACTCTCTTCCCCCATAGACTACAAGATTACTTCCATCTGTTTGAATGCTTTTGGTTCTATACCAATAAATATGGAAAGGTAGAATATATTGTTGTGTGTGGTAAAGCTCACCAAAACTTACTAGGATGATAAAGAAAAAGACGGTACATTTGTACATACTTATTTTCTGTGTTTTGTACCATCTCATCATGCTGCTGTGTATATGTGTTGTAACCGCTTCGAAACCTGGATGTAGTGTCATGCAGGTAACAGCCTGTTGAGCTTCTTCACATTTAGCTACCACAGCAGGAATTTCTTGGCAGCAGACACACTCCCGTCTTTTTGGCACTTTGATGCAGTTTCCCCAAGTGCACCTGTTAACACAGAAGTTATTAGGGCAATGAAGGATAAACTACATGCTAGGGAAACTGGACGCCTTTATGGCTTCTTCTTATACTGAGAAATGTTAAACTACCGTAAAGTAATAACTTGCTAAACAAACATAATATGAAAGGCACCTTACCGTTCACTGGCCTCTTGTTGCACTCTTGTGTCATCATCAGGTTCAGAGCTATCTTCAGCTTCTGATAAATTGCCATTTGCTATAAGCTCAAGCATATATGGCTGTATTGCACCTTGATAGCTTCCACTTGAGTCCTCTTCATTCCATTCCTCATTTGAATTGGCTTCATTGAATGATTCATCATCGATTTCATGGCTTTCCACAGAGAGGGAATCTGATAATACCTGGTCGTCAGCCATGATTCTCTGGTTGGAATACCCCATGTGATGTCACATAGCACCATGTTGTTGTTGCTTCAGAACTGAAAGTTTCGCACTTCCGATGACAACATGAGGCCCCTTTTTATGGGATAATGCTCGCAAACATGCAGAAAACCTATGTAGGCTTCCCTTTACTACATAGCCTAACATAATAATGCAAGAAACTAATTTCGCTTCACTGCACCTTTAAAGTCAAATACTACATTGTTTTGTTGAGTGCTCCTTGCTTTTGCATTTTCTGGCAGCATTGCTGGAGTAACTCTACTTGGGATATGCTATACGGACATACATTAACTGCTCAAAGTCCATTGACTTATTGGACCTTCCGATCTTTCATCATTTACCTGTGCAGTGAAAACCGAGTTAGCTTATGCTAGGCGCACACGAGAGTCAAATGGCTGAGCTAAATGGCACGAGAGACATTTAGCTCAGCCATTTGACTCACGTGTGCGGCGGCTTTTATTTGAGACGTTTGACTCACGAGTCCAATCTCAAGATATCAAACCAGTTTGATACTTTTTGTCACTCGTGCCATTTTGCTCATCGTGTGCGGCGGTCTGAGCACTTTTGCTCACGATCTCAGCAATAATACGCATGCGCTATCAGAAAAACAACACAGGCAGATTTCGTGCATTGGCTTTTTCAAAGCCAAAGTCCAGAAATCTGGCTTTTCCTGAACTCGTTAGGACAAGAATAGTTAGTTTGACTTAGACCATTTATTTGGATTTTTTGGCTTTTCATTTCTATAAAAGATTAACTCTGCTATTATAATTATCATAAGCAGTAGGTTGATTATACTAATTCTGCGATCATTGATTATCATTGGCTTAAATTCCCTAACTTTCTTATAGTTACCGTTTGCAACAAGTCATTTGCACAGGTGACAACAGAAAACATTACGTGTTGTCTTGACTTTCAACAGCACAATTTCCTGTAAAATTATCTCACCTATGTGCAAAATGTCATACTTCTGACCAAAGAGGATATGTAATAAGTGATATTGATACAGTAAAAAGGCCACGTGTTTCCTTTCGTTGTTCTTTTTTGTTTGATTTGGCTTTTTCTCACACTCATTTGGCTCTGAATGCTCAGACATTCTACCAACTCTGAACACAAGAACAGCCTGATTACGTGCTGTTTGGAAGATAACAAGATGTCTAAAAGTGACTATATGAGCGAAGCTATTGTTGAAGAAAAGCTTCTTGATATCTGGCCAGAGCATCCTTGTTTGTACGACGTTAGATGCCCTTCATTTAAAGACAGAGTTAAGCGAGATGACGCTTTTCGTGACATTGCCACAAAGCTGAATAAAAGAGGTAGGTTACATATGTAAAGTTATATAAAAACCTTCATGCCATAAAAAATGGCCAATCAAATTCGTTTTTTATCGTTATTTATTGCTATCTTAGTCTGAATAAGAACTTTTCTTATCGTATAAATTGTTAGATGACTGGGTGAGATCAAAGAGTAGAACCTTAAGAAACAAATATACAAAAGTCAAAAAGCCTCCAAAGAGTGGAAGTGCCTACAAGGCTAACAAGAAGAACTCATGGCTTATTGAGAAAATGCAATTCTTGGCACCATATGTGGCTACAAGAGCTTCTACGTCCAACTTAGAGGTTCGATTTCCTTACTATTTTTGCATATTTCATGTTCCATTAGAGTAGTTCTTTTTTACAGAGATAGATATAGCCATGTATCTTCCAAATGAGCTATTTTTAATCAATGAGTGTAATGATGATTTCTTGCAATGGTTGTATTGAATTTTTCACTATTTCTACTTTTTACTCTATGATTAATGAGTCTCAAGTATGAAAAAAATGTTTATTGATTATAATGACAAGTCTAGATCATTTTCTCCTGCCATGAAACTGACCCTATATTTGAAGAAAAATAATCAGTTAGAAATTGTCTTTGCTCCTTGGCATTTCTACTAGGATTTCTGCCTAGTCCAGAAGTTAGACCAGATAAAGGGGGGTCACTTCTCCATGCACCATTTGCTGTTACACAGTTCTCCAAATCTTCAGAATCACAGATGCTTGTGTAGCTTTTACTGTTCTCAACCAAAAAATTATGAAGGCAACATGTAGCCAAGACCATGTCTGTCACTTTGTCTGGACTTAAATTAATGTTTGTGTGAAAAACACGAAATCTGTTTGCAAGAATGCCAAAGGCATTCTCCACCACTCTTCTTGCCTTTGACAGCCGATAGTTGAAAATTCTTTTTTCTCTATCCATGTTCTTGTATGGGTATGGCTTCAATAGTGATACACTCATGGGAAAGGCATCATCTCCAATCAGGTGATAATGAATCATATCCTCCCCCAAAAGACAGGGTGATGGAATATCGAGAGTGTTTTTATCCAGAGCACCTTTTAGCGTGGAAGAACTAAACACTCCGGCATCACCTACACGTCCAGTAGAACCAACATCTACATAAAGAAACTTATAGTTGGCATCCACTACTGCAAGTAGTAAAACACTGAAGAAGTGCTTATAAGTAAAAAACTCTGATCCACTTTTATTAGGTTGTTGCAGTGCAAAGTGTTTTCCATCTATTGCTCCAATGCAGCAAGGGTAAGTCCATTTCTTTTCAAAATCATCTGCAACGGATAGCCATTCCTCTTTGGTATTTGGGGTCTGCATAATGAAATATTTGCATTTGTCAATTGCATACTTATTGAATATCTTTCCAATGATTTGTGCTTCTATTTGTAAGATAAGTACATCTACATTTTAGTCTGTGGATTCTGCAGAGTCAGAGCTTCATGTGGAAGCAAATGAGAAAGCAGATGATGAAGAGCATAGCAATGAAGAGGAGAGCAGTAATGGCTCATGTCCATTTGACTTCGAAGCATCAAGATCAAGAAGCCCTATGTCAGACCCTTCAGTTGAAGCTCCTAAGCCCAAAAGGCCAAAAACTACAATGAAAAAGCAGGAGCAAAAGGAAGCTCACATTATTAATTGCCTTTTAGAGGCAATTTCTGAAAGAGCAAAGAGAAAATCTGCAGGGGGTCAGAATAAAACTGCTGCATCCCTGTTTGGCACATTTGTAGCTGAAAGTTTGGCAGAGTTGGATCCCATAACAAGAAATCAGGCACAATGTCAGATAAGTAACATTATCTATAGTGCCCAAATGGGACAACTACAGCAAGAACAAATAGTTCAGTCTTATGCAACACCAAGGTGGATTCCTCCTATGATGCCAATGGGAGCTAGCAGGAATCCACAAAGAAGTTTGATACCACCTGAACAGCAGCACCAACAAAGCTTTCCTGGGCATGTAAATAAGTCTGCGATGTCTCAGGGAGAATTACAGCACAAGGGAGAAACAGTAGAGACAGCAAAATCATTTACTCGTATGCTAGAACAGGAATAGTTATTTTTTATCAACCTGTTGCTAATTCACGTTTATATATATATATATATATATATATATATATATATATATATATATATATATAAGACATTACTTTTGCAAAAAAGACTATTTTACCCTCAAGAATGTTTCTTTAAGTGAGGAATACAATGCTTTGCATGTCTCTTCAACAATTCCAGAAACTGTTCGTTCACCAACTCGATATAAAAATGAAAGGCTGCGAAAGGTTTCACCTAAAGTTAAAATCACAGTCAATCATAGTTAATCATCGATATATACAACATATACAGCCTATACAGATGTAAATCAAATTTCCCTGATTTATCCATGGGAAGAGCCCATTGACAGAGCACCCTCTTTACCCAATACCCATATTATGATTATTTACAAAAAACATCCAACTATGTAGCTTACGTATTATCACGTAAGACAAAGGAAAGGTCATGCCGTAGCAAATAGAACTAATAGTTAGTATGTACGCAGAAAGCTGCTATAGCACTACAAACATCTTCAAATTCCTTTCGATCTAAGCGATGGAACTGGCGGAATTTTGCAGGGTCTTCACAATCTAGCTCTCGAAGGAGATTTGAAAACACTCCCTGCGACGTACGTCTCAGGATCCATGGCCTAGTCCAAATTTTCCTAGCACTAGCTCTCAATCGATGGTAGCGGCGATGCCTAAGTAGCAGCATCAGCAAAAGAGCGTTTTCTTCAAAGTCTGCTTCCGAAGATGAGAAAGATGAGTGATCTGCCATTTTGAAATATTTTGAAATATTTCTGAAATAAGCTTTTCACGTGCTTTCCTACTGTTTTGATTCGGATAGCGCATGCGTATTATTACTGAGATCGTGAGCAAAAGTGCTCAGACCGCCGCACACGATGAGCAAAATGGCACGAGTGACAAAAATTATCAAACTGGTTTGATATCTTGAGATTGGACTCATGAGTCAAAAGTCTCACCTAAAAGCCGCCGCACACGTGAGTCAAATGGCTGAGCTAACTGTCTCTCGTGCCATTTAGCTCAGCCATTTGACTCGTGTGCGCCTAGCATTAGACCCTGTTTCTCATGCCATTTAGCTCAGCCATTTGACTCTCGTGTGCGCCTAGCATTAGACCCTGTTTCCATTCTTCCAGATAAATACGAGAACAGAGTAAGATTTAGCAATTCTGACTTGCATTCCCACTGAAACGATAATAAACAGGTATTTTTTAAAATGGTGCTTAGGGAGTGGTCATTATTTATGACCAGGGTGGGGACTGAAGAGAAAGCATTATGTTCCCTTCAAAAACTTTTACCCCACCATTTGTTAAAGTCAAAGTTTCTTTACCGTACCCAAGGAAAACAGTAAAGTAAGGATGCAGTTATGCTTAAACATGGTATATGTTTCTATATTACCCCTGAGGTAAAAGATTATTCTTCTACCCCACCATACACAGCTTATGTTTTTCAGCTACCCCACCATTTTTTCTTCAGCCCCCACCCCGGTCGTACCTATTGACCGCTCCCTTAGAGCGTACATGTTTGAAAACGGATACATTTAACAACACATCATTTTTGTGGAAACACTCTGACCTGGATATTTTTCAAAATGCTGCAACTGTGTTGCAGCTACCTATCTTACTTCACTAAAAAAGATGTCCATTGCTTCATATTGCATATATGTGTCAATAGAAACAAGCGAAAACGAGCAACAAGTCTGTCAAACACTTCCATTAATTTGCTGCCAGAAAGATGAATGTTTATCCATTTTCGCATCTATCCTGGTTAGTGGAAGTGGGGCCTTATAGAGGCAGGGAAAATGATTACATGATAATATTTATGGTATGTATTGTGTGCAAACGTACATGGAATGTAATAAAACTTGTCCAGGGTAGGGTTTATTCAGAAATGTTTGTAGCACATTTGTCTAAAGGCTGTCCTTAGCTTTAATTAAATAACGAAGATCTGTTTCTGTTTGCTAGTAGATGGGAAAATGGAACTAACATATCACTTCCGACAAACTAAAGTAATACACATACTTTTGTCATAAGAAGCATGTCTTTTAAGACACATGTAAAAAGCATGGACAGGCTGAGCTTGGAAAGTAAACTTCAAAAATCAGTTGTGGCAAGACAGTTTTTATTGGATAGAAGTCCAGCATCCAACTTATGGTTATCTGGAGTGTTTGATTCTGGATCCAGAGTGGAGACTGCCAGGACTTGGTACGTTGGAAGACCCTCTAGCTGTACCAGGTTGTCATCGATTTTCGTTGTTATTAAAAGCTTCAAGAATTGTAAGAAACATGCAAGAAACATTTGAGGCTGGAAGTGGCAAAACATCCAGGCTGAAAGCAGACAGTTTGTTTGTTATACAAAATGTGTATACCATAAACCCTCGAATTTGCCCCCCCCCTCGATTAAGCCCTCATGCAAGAGCTTCAAAGTGTTGATAAGCCTCCCTTGAATATGTCCCCACTCCAGATGATGATTTTGATAAAGAATACTGCTTAAGCTCAGACAGCTCTGTTTATATCATGGAGAATATGAGCTTTGACAGCGACGACATAAATGTTCATACTCATGTTCGTACTCGTGATTGGCTCATATGAAAAAGCAACTCGCTCAATTGACTTTGAGCGCAGTCAATGTATGTCCATATAGCATATCCCACTCTACTTACAATGCAGCCTCGTTTTATGATTAGGGGGATTGGGCAAGAGGAAGAAGTTACATAGTAAGATGGTGGAAATGTAAGAGGTTACAAGCTACAAGGTACAAGCTTTTGAGAAATTCCTTTGTTTGTACAAATGTAACTATCTTGCATGTGATAGAAGTCCTCCAGATGAGGTGAGGGACAAAGAGCAATGGATAGGGATGGATATGGTATAACTTTTGTCAAGAGGATGAAATCAAATAATGGAGAATAGTTGCAGTTGAATTGTTATCCTTGGCCTTCATTTTAGAACAGCTAGCAATTTCTTTAACTGATCTAGCACCTTTCAAAGGGCTGCATTGTATCTCTCTGTATTGTATCTCTCTTCAGCTGGGCATTTGCACCAAAGGCATATTTTGAGGCATTAGAAACTAGCCCAGTAACTAGGTTAAGAAACTTCAAATCCCCTCCCAAGTAATGGTCAGGTGTATACAATTTCTCATTTATAGAAATAGTATTCATGTCGTTGGCTTCTGAAATTATGTCTTCTAAAGCAACTTTGAAGCATTCATATGACTCTGGTGCTTTCAAAATGGCTAATAAGAAGTTACCAGAGGCTGCCTTTGCATTTGGAAAGTCAGGTAAAGTGAATGTAAAGTTTATTACATGAAGCTTGCTCCCTAGCCACGTTCCATCTCCTGATAATGTAATTCAACATACTGGTGTAACGTCTGTCACACTTGCATGAGCCAAGAGACCTTGCTCTAAAATTGCTTTGAAAGACTATTGACAGCCCTCAATCCCCCACTACCCATTGGTTTGATATTAAAAGATTGATTTAGCAGTTTTGATTTTTTTGGGGAGGTATGATTGAGGGAGTGATGTGTCAATCATTGATAGATCATGTTAGGCTTTATTGCTTATATTAAAGTTCTCTTTTGCATACAATAGCTTTGTAATCTGATTTTCAGCAGTTTCTTTTGCAATGCTAATCATTTCCTTGGCATATCCAGAATTGATTATGATATCCTCCATTTCTCCATTACTTTCTTGACTTTTATGCTCACAGGGGTATATTTCTGCATTCCTAAGAATGCTAATGCATCACTGCAGTCTTGAACATTTGCTGCTGCTTTATTCTGTGCTTATGTGCTTTTGAATAGTTTCCTTTATCAGCAGAAAAACAACAAAATGAGATTTCTTCACCAATTTATGTGATAGCCTGTACACCTGTCTCCTCAGTGATGCAGCTTCTGTTAAGGGAACATTGGCATTTCCTTCGCTAGTGCAGTTTTGCACCTCACCTGGAAATACAGGTGCTACCCCAAAACATGATACACCATTCGATAGCTTTTGAGATGCTCTTTCACATGAGACCATCTATGGTCAGATCGGTGAATTTTCAGCCACGTTAGCGAATGCATGCACTTTGAACCCTACTGTCATCAAATGTCTTCCCAAATGCGTTTTCCGCCAAGTCACATAACCAAAAACAAACCGTACTGGCATGTTAAAGTGAAGCCATGTAGGCCGGTACGGACTTAGTGAAATACTTCCAATCGCTATGATAATAGCTGCACCTACCTTAGACGTGCAATTGCAGCCGCCAGTCCACACTAAGATGAACCTTCCCGTACCAGGTTGGCGCCAAACTGAATGCACAGAGTATGATGGCGGCGCCAAAAATGCTGGCATACATTTGGCGCCTAACCTTCCGTCTATACCTTCCACCTATTTATAGAGCCTCGCTCTCACATATGAAATGGTAGTAACCGGAAGCGTCATCCTTCAACTAACTATTTCTCGGAGAACTTCCACTACTGGACAGGGGGACAGTCGGATCACGGGCTCACAACCAGTGTTCTTACAGGTCTGGTCCAGGGCAAACCATACTATCCCTGTGGGACCGGTTATTAATTCTTACAGAGTTAAAGTGTCCTATCAGATTATTTCTGTAACCATTTATTTTGTAGTATTGAGTTAGTGCTGTTTAAAGGGTCATTGGCAAAAAACTCCCTTCCTATGGAATTATTTCTTTTGCAATGAAAAATGCCCCTAATTCTCTAATAAAAACGGCAATAGTCCTATCCATTACGGTAACGCCAACAACAGATTCCAGAACAGCAGTACGACAACTGGAAACAAGGGGCGACTTTGACTGAACTTCATGACAACTTTTAAGTACTATTTCACATAACGACTGACTACAGAAAACATTACATGCTGTATTCCTATCAACACACATTACGTAACTAAATAATTATAACATATGACAGACTAGGGGGCCAATGCAATAGCATGGCAGTACAACACAACAAACAACAGTGTACCAAGATTAGACAATACGTCACAGACAAGTAAAGCAACATGATGACAGTAACAGTGGGAGATGTTGATGATGCAAGACTTAGAATTCTGATGACTTGGCAGGAAAGAACGGAACAAATGGGAACATAGAACGAACGATACTTAACATGGCGACATGAAAGATAAAGATGAAAATAAAACTAGCACTATAACACGTTGGATGGAAATTTACTGTTTTCCTTCTCCACATTAATGCTATTGTTTGTAAGAAACGTCCTAGGGGATTTATGATGCGTGACTCGCTTTTTTTGGCAAATTACCGCTTTATAAGCTAGCCAGTACTAGACAGGCTGCATTGAAAGAAAGGTGATGAAGTGAAATTCTGCACATAAGTTACAAACTTTTACTACTAGCTTTTGATCCAGGTGTGTTATAAAGAAGTGCCTAACATCACAGACGATGCATTCTCTGTGCGTGAAATGTGGGTAAAGTTACTTATGAATAGTAAGAGGAGGGCCAGAGAGGAAAAGAAGCACACACTTTCCTTGCATATTCCTACTAAGTCCTCTGCATTTCTTGCCCTTCATGTCGCTCATATGGACAGCTTACTTTGGCATGTCTTCATCTGTGTACTCTTATTCGGTCTGTGCTCATAACGGGTATTTCATTTACATTTCATTTTCATTTACAAATATTTATAATACCCTTCAGCTGCAAATATACAAAATAATACAAGAACTTATCGTAGATACAAGTAAAAAAGGAAAAATTACTATAAAAGTAAGGCTGGTCTTCGAGGGTGTCCTGTTTGGTTTTTTTCGGCTCATCAAGTAGATTTTCAAATGTTTTTTGAAGAGGTTTAGCGTGGGGATTTCCCTTATGTTAAAGGGTATTTCATTCCAAGTTTTAAAAGCTGAGTTTGAAAATCCTTTGTTGGCGTACTTTAGATAACACTTGGGTATTTCGATATTTCTGCAGAATCTTGTATTCTATCTGGAGTTACTTGTGTCATTTGTACATGTTTGGGAGTGGAACACTGCACCACATTTAGTCCTTGCGTCATGCTATTGCATCCCCCAGTGCCATATGTCCTGTGATCTGAACGTCATTGTTATTCTTGGTGAATTGTGTCATTGCATGATTTCATCATATCGTTCTGTCACACGTAGTGCATGGCTATAAATGTGAGCCTTTCAGTTCCAAAGGTAATCCTTGTTGTGTCATTCGCCGGTACACATATCATTTGCTCAGTTGCATTGTAGAAAACTTCCTTGTGAAGTATTACGCGTGACACAAATTTCGAAGAGTACATCCACCATGGCTCGTGTACCACAAGAGGCAGAGTTTGGTGCCATAAATTTATTTTCACTGTGCCAGAGATTCCATAACAATGATGAGGCAACAATTATCTGGTGCAGGCAGAATGGCCTCTTAGCTGCAGAGGCAGTTTGTGGGGCATGTGGTACTGTCTGCCGTGATGCCCCAAGCAATCGTGACCTCGATGGTCGGGTGTGGCGCTGTCCAGAGCGAGTGTGCCGTAGGAAGGTGAGCATTCGCAAAGGCAGTTTCTTTGAAGGCTCTCATCTACGCCTGTGGCAGGTTATCTGCATGACATACTTCTGGAGCTTGGACTGTGGGAGAAGCAGAGGCCTGTCACAGCAGCAGATAATGAAAGAGCTGGAGATAAGAAGCGGGCATACAGTGGTTGATTGGAAGCAATTTTGCCGCGATGTATGTGTGTCTTACTTTCTCAATCACCCTGAACGCATAGGAGGTGAGGGCCAGGTAGTTGAGGTAGATGACAGTCTATTTGCAAGACGCAAATACAATCGCGGCAGACTTATTCCTGAGCAATGGGTATTCGGTGGATATGACCCACTTACAAAGAAGGGCTTCCTGGTACCTGTTGCAAGAAGAGATGAGGCGACATTACTGCCAATTATACAGCAATGGGTGCAGCCTGGCACAACAGTTCATTCAGATATGTGGCAGGCGTACAATCAGCTCGCTGCAATTGGGTACCAGCATGGCACAGTGAACCACACACTGCATTTTGTTGACCCCACTACAGCTGTCACAACAAATCGTGTGGAAGCAATGTGGCAACGAGCTAAAAACAAATTCAAGGCGCAGCACGGGCCAACTAACAGGGACATGATACCTGACTACCTGGCAGAGTTCATGTGGAACCAAAGGTTTGGTGATAACCCCTTCTTTCACTTGTGGCACCAAGTGGCAACGGACTTGTATGCACTGTAGACAGGCACCTATAATAACTGCCTTTTATTCTATTTGAAACTTATAGCCACTTTTAATACTATATTGTCCCACATTATCTCCCACTCTGGCATACAATTGTTATTCTAAGGTCAATTAGCTAACAGACATATTCCACAAGCAGGTAAATCTGTATTTGCAATGAAAATTTTTTTCGAATGAATCCCTGTGACAAGAATCTTCCTCCACAAGGAAGAAAACCTTTGCTTGTGTACCTGCTACGTAAGCCCCGGACAAATAACATAATTATTATAAAGATATCATGGTGATGCACTGCGGTCGCTACTGAAAAACTTTTCAGCCCATCTATTCATATGGATTTTTCTCGAGCGTTTTCCCCTTCTGCCAAACCCTTTATTTTACATTAAAAGTAACATACGTATATGTAACTACCACATGGCCCCCATATGTAGAAATTTCATTTCTCCATAGTTTCTGACAGCAAACTGTCTTGTGTACATTGTATTATGGCGTGTTTCTCACTTAACTTTTCAATATTCTAATAGGCACCTAAAGTTATTTCATAATTTTCATGTTACTTCATTGTCGTACCATGTAATTTCTACGGTGATTATCATATTTCGTGCAATTGTTGCAATTCGTCAGCATTTCTATGCATTTCCTGTCATCTTCCTGTGATTTTTTGGTGATTTCTACCATAGTGTACTAATAGGGATAGTATGGTTTGCCCTGGACCAGACCTGTAAGAACACTGGTTGTGAGCCCGTGATCCGACTGTCCCCCTGTCCAGTAGTGGAAGTTCTCCGAGAAATAGTTAGTTGAAGGATGACGCTTCCGGTTACTACCATTTCATATGTGAGAGCGAGGCTCTTCAAATAGGTGGAAGGTATAGACGGAAGGTTAGGCGCCAAATTTATGCCAGCATTTTTGGCGCCGCCAGCATACTCTGTGCATTCAGTTTGGCGCCAACCTGGTACGGGAAGGTTCATCTTAGTGTGGACTGGCGGCTGCAATTGCACGTCTAAGGTAGGTGCAGCTATTATCATAGCGATTGGAAGTATTTTACTAAGTCCGTACCGGCCTACATGGCTTCACTTTAACATGCCAGTACGGTTTGTTTTTGGTTATGTGACTTGGCAGAAAACGCATTTGGGAAGACATTTGATGACAGTAGGGTTCAAAGTGCATGCATTCGCTAACTTGGCTGAAAATTCACCGATCTGACCATAGATCGTCTCATGTGAAAGAGCATCTCAAAAGCTATCGAATGGTGTATCATGTTTTGGGGTAGCACCTGTATTTCCAGGTGAGGTGCAAAACTGCACTAGCGCCGGCATTTCCTTCAAGTTTATGTCTTTTTGACCCTCCTGTTACCGCTTCCTCCTCCACCTTTCTGTGTCTATATGTATATTCCAGTTTGAATTTGTATGTAGTTACCTGCCATTTCTTCAGTAAATCAGAAATAGCCCTACCACCACTACATTTGTGCACACTTTCTAACAATCTGTACAGTTTAGTGTGAAGCCGAACTAAAGCCTTTTGTGTTATTTCTGCAAATGCTGGTTGCAGTTCAAACTTCTGCTTCATTTTATTGAACATAGATTCAATGTCTACTTTTTTGTGGGGCCTAGGTATCCTCTTCCAGTTTCTGAGTGCAATAAAGTGTACAGGAAATAGCTTGAGATCAAAACGTTGAATTGCTGTCAGTACTTTTTTATCACAGATATTTTACATCAATAACATTAACGCAGAAACTAAGAAATAGAAATGCAAATGCCTGTACACATGTTATTATACTTTTCTAGGTAGGCAGCTCAATGTTCTCTTCAGCACAATGGTTTACTTACAGAGGTATCTGCATCCTGTGTTGTTCTGTCTTCCCTATGGCAATTTAAAGTGGGTTTACTGATAAGCGCAAAAGACTACAGTTTTTGCAGGTGTCAGTATTCTATTTTACAATTGCATGTTGATGGGATATTTGTTCATCAAAGCACTCTTCATAATATATTTGAATTCAAAAATGATAGGATTAACACCTCATTAGTCTAATAAATATTAACAACCACTGCAATACTGCTAGCAGTTCTACTAACTTCTGCATTACAATGTCTTTGCTATATCCATCAAAGTCATCACATGATTCAACAGCAATACCATACTTCTGAGGTCCAAAAACCATTGATATTAACAACAATACAACAAGTACATCAATACAACAACTACATTGTAAATGGGTTCTGTGTTCAGCTACCCAACCTTTGAGTATAATGCAACCTCAGACAAACTGAATGCGAAATGGTCGATACATGTTTTGCAAAAAAGATGAAACTTTCCCTCGCTTGAAGTGTCTGGTTTCCGGCGGGACGTTAGGTAGTTTATTGAACAAGAGGTTTAGAAATGTAGTGAGAGGCTACACCAAGTGACTGACCTGAAAAAAGAGTTTTGCTGCATCACTTGTTTTCAATTCCCACCAAGCTATTGCATGTGGCAATGTGCGACACAGCTATATGAGAAAAGTAATTAAAAGAAGACAAAACTGTCCTTTACTATTTTCCTGATAATCTTGGTGTAATGGATGGAGGCAATGTCAAACTTTCATAAAATGCTTTTAGTGTATATATTCCGAAGGGCTACTTGGATAATTTGCCAGGTTTATTCTTATTTTTATACCGTTTCCTATGATGTTGAATGAAGGTGGGGTTGTGACACCATGTGCACCTAAGGTCGCATCACTGTTTCTGCGCATGCTCTCTTGCGAAAAGCCATAAGCAAAATTTTTCAGTTTGGCACACACAAGAAGCAAAGTGACATGAGTGACAAAAAGTATCAAGCATGTTTGATATCCAGGTACTGGTCGAGAGCGATCAGAATCCTGTAAAAGTTTCACCGCACATAGGAGCAAAATGCTTAAGCAAAGTGCCATGAATGACTTCATATGACTCGTTCCCGTACCCATAGTCTGATCATTCCATTGCATCAGTATATAGGTGGAGACTGCTACCTTAGGATCTAGAATCTCTGAGTGCCATGCCATGAAGGTAGGAAGGGTAACCACCAGTCAATATCCTCTCTTTTGGTGGCAATTAGAGTAGCGTGATTTCATAGTTTAAGGACTGTTGTAGTTAAATCTACTAGGTGGTGGATAAACGTTCTACAGGATGGAATAATCTTTGAAGCAGAAGACAGTCTGTCTATTAAAGATAATAATTCCTGTTTGCAAATTATTCTTTTCTCACAAAAAAGATGCAAGGAGGGACATTAAATCAGCTACTTTATCCTCTGGTAGATGCAGTTCCATTTGCAAAAGTCTGTGAGTATACCTAAATAAGTCAAAACTGAGCACAGAGTAAGAATTTCTCAGTTGCTAGCCAGGGGCGGATCCAGGCTGCTGCACAAGCCTTACATAAGGCAGTCAAAGTTTGCTGATGAATCGTCTTTATTACACCCCCATTGCTAGTCGCAGTTAACATAGGATCTTTGTGCACCCTGTCTCCCTTGTGTCTTATTTGGACAAAAATTTGGTCCAAACTCTTCAGAGCTCCAAAGGCTACTTAGCTCTGCTTACACTGACTGGTCAGGTGCAATAACAAGGTTTAAGCAGCATGAACAGAGATCTGAAGTCCATAAAACATTTCTTCTATGAATGAACACTCTTATGAATGTAATGAAAGAGGACATAAAGCCAGTGAAGTATATTTGTAGTAAGTTAATAGATGATGCTGTTGAGAAGACTAGGAAAACGTTTTTACTGATACTAAAAACAGTCATATTATGCGCCAAGCAAAATATTCCTTCTTGTGGCCATAGGGATGACTTGAGTTATTACGGTAAGGCAGATTGTGACAATTGCCAAGCACTACTTAACTTCAGAGTCAATAGTGGAGATAAAATACGTGAAGAGCAGTTTTAAACAGCACCAAAACATTCTACATATCGCTCTGAGACAATTCAGAATGAACTCCTATGTTGGTCTGTGGAGATTGTAACTAGGACGAGTGTGGATGAAATAAAGCAAGTCTGATTTTTCTCTACTTGCTGATGAAGTGGCTGACTGTTCAAACAAAGAACAGATGCCTTTGGTTTTATGGTATGTTAACCAGGAGGGGAAATACAAGAGAGATTTGTTAAAGTCATACACTGGGATACTGGCACACCTGGAAAGACACTAGCTACAAAAATAGTTAACTGTATCACAAATGAGCTGAAGCTTGATTTACAGACTTGTAGAGATCAGTGTTATGATGTTCCAGGCAACATGACCAGAAATATGCTGGTGTTGCTGCTAGGATACACAGTAAAGCCCTATACACACACTGTTGTTCCTATAATCTTAATCTTTGTTTCACCACTTCCTGCTCTTTTCAGAAGGTGACAAATGCAATGGACAAAAATGAGATAGGTAGCGAATTTCTTCACTTACTCTATGAAGAAACAACGTCTTCCTCATGAGATGGTGCACAGTGTCATGCCTAGGTACAAGCACACAAACTTGATAGATGTTTGTCAAACATGTTGGGTATTACAACTTGACAAAATCTGCAGGTTTCTAGAGATGTATCCTGCTGTTGTGGCAGCTGTTACTGTAATGACAGAGACTGTTGACAATGAATGGAACAGTAGTGCATCTCATGCTTATAGGTTCCTCTCACTACTTCAAAACTGTGATGTCAACTACCCAGCTACAAGGTACACATAGTGAGTGTAATAAAAAGCTTAAGGGAAATAAATATAATGAAAAGATCCCTTACCACAGTCAGAAACCTGATAGACCAATATCACACTTTTTTATTTGAAGAAGCATCCCTTATCACTGAAAATAGTGGCACTGCTGTGTGCTTCCTAAGAAATGTTTACACACAGATCAATAGAAGCAACATTCCAGCAACCAACACTGTAGATTAGTATAGAAGACATATTTCCATTCCCTTTCTCGATCATATTTTAAATGAGTTATCATCAAGATTTTCCGATGAGCATCTAGTAGCATACAACTGCATATCAATTGTTCCTGCAGTCATGCAACAACAGTACAGCAGCACTAGTAATAAAATGCAGCACAATGAGCTGACAAATTTAGAGGTTGATGTAACCAGCGATCGTTGATGTCACCAAAGATCACAGCAGTAATGCAGCTGATTTGTTTAGTCCTTCAGGAAGGATACAAGCTCAAAGGATTGATAAACCATGGAAGCATACTTTATTCAACTTTTGTATGCAGTGCATAAATACCCAACATTTCATCGTTTTCTCACAAATTTGACAACTAGGAATCTGCCTGGAGAGATGGTCCAGCTGAAACTGATACACTATCAAAAACAATAAAGCTTATAAATCCTATCTCTCTCCCGAACATATACACTGTTCTTACCATTCTTACAGTACTACCAGTCACCAGTTGCACATGTGAGAGATTGGCATCAACAATACATATATCAAAAACATACCTGCATCTCAAGACAGACTTACTTGACTCATAATCATGTATTCAGAAAAGGATATGCACATATAGTGGGATTCAGTCATAAAACTGTATTATGGAAAACATCATAGAAAGGTGACATTGAATACTATTCGTAATTCTGATACTGCTTTTCATGAAGATGATGACTCAGCTACCTCTCAAGAGTAGCGAAGTACATGTTGTCAAGCTATTTTTCGTACCAGTCCTTATGCCATCGGTTTTGGAATGTCCATTCATTTGCCTTATTTGATCATGTGGTTATACAAGTGCACCTATATATTTACTAATCCAATCTAAAGTTGGAGCCCAGGCATTATGGGTGACACCACTCTAATGATAAAGAAAAAACAATACACAAAAAAGAACTGATGTACACGAGAGACAGTTATTGAACTCAAAGCAATATTGTTTGGTATGAAATCTCTTGTTAGAGTGAGAAACACCCATGTAAAAATACTCTCTGACAATACAGCACCAGTTCATGCTATCAATAGAATGGGCACTTCTCATTCAAATATTTGCAATCAAGTAGCTACTGAAATATGAAATCTAGCCATATTGAAAGATATATAGATCTCAGCAACACACTTGCCAGGCAAGTGTAATGGTGAAGCAGATGAAGAATCGAGGAAGGAAGACACACCATTAGAATGGACACCCTCTGAACAATGGTTTATCAAATTATGCAGGGCACTTTCTTTCAAACCAGAAATAGACCTATTTGTAAGTCGTCTACATTATCAAGTGAAACCATTTGCTTCATACAGGCCTGATCCGTTCAGTTCATTATCTTCATTTGACATTTGAATATGCTCAACAATTTCAATTGCCGATCATTTGAACACCTGTCATTCACTTCATTATCTATGAACTCGCATTCCCATATGTCTACCATTCCAAAATAACCTTTCCGCTCTCTTCCTTTGAACTTGATATCTACTCCATTGATGCAGATCAAGAGACTCCCAGCCAAGCTTATCTCATATTTTTCCACATGATGTGCCCTTCCAAGTGCCAGTTACTGCTAAAGCAGTAGAATAGTGAACTGCGTGAAATTTCTCCATTTGATTGGTTAGTTTAACACAATGACTAAACTCATATATAAATATATAATGTTACCATAATGCAAGTGTGGTGGGACATACAGTTTGTACATTTTGTTCAGGGTGTGTTGTGGTAGGTATTTTGGGAGGAATCCTAACATCCCTATTCCTTGCCTTCATATAGAAATAATAAACTTGGTGTGGCTAGTGAAAGGTGCTTACATTCCTAGACGTTCTTTATTGGGAAATCATTGTTATAACTCCTAATCTACAAGCATGTGCAAGTTACTATGGCAACTATCTAACATAATCCTATAGATGCATAACTATATATACCTACATATCTCCCCAACTAATAAATAAATCAATTTGGTTTCTGTCCAGCTAACCAACACAACAAACAACATAACCCAATAAAGCAAGTAGCAGCCTATTTTATAAGTAAGTGGAATAGTGTCTTAGCAAAAGTCAATATAGTGTGTTCACTATGATCACATCTCAGTGCAAGATATAGTCACCATATTTCTTTGGTATTCTGGTCTGTTCTTTTAGTCTTGTCCTGGTGGTACATTCCTGCACTGTCATCTCTGGTGGATTAACATCTACTTAAGCATTTTCCTTGGTAGATTCATTACTGTCATCACTGCTAACTTCTTTCTGTTCAGCCAATGTGATGTGTCTGTCAGATTCGTTTATCTGCTTTTGATCTAGTACAGTCTTGTCTGGTACAAATGGTATCTCCTTGACCCTGCATTCTTCCAAATTAGGCTGTTCAATTCCCACATCATCAGCACTGTTGATGACATTGTTCACTATCCTAAATTGACTTGCATCTCAAACAACTGTTCTCCCATCAGTGACCCTTCTTGCAGTGATCTTTCAGCCTTCTACATTAATCACCACATAAGATAGTGACTGAAAGTCTGTGCTCCATTTATTCTTCTTGGGGTACTTTACAAGAACATAATCCCCCAATATCAGAATGTTTATTTGATATTGATTATTTTATCGCTGTTCCTTCATCTTTTCCTTGTATTTAGCATCTCTCCTGTCCACATCAATGCTCTCAGCTTTAATCTGTTCATTTGGGTATTGGTAGTCTATTCTAGTTCTGATCTCTCTGTTCTGCATTAATTTGTAAGGTGCGATTCCAGTGGCTTTGTGTGGAGTAGATTTGTAAGAAGTTAACAATTTCTGCTTTGATTGATATATCCTTTTCGAGTGCATCTAATCCTTGTAATGCTGAGATCTGCTCTATTTTATTTACTAGGCGCATGAATGCTTCAGCCTCCCCATTAGCTCTAGGATGTAATGCTGTTATGCTATGGTGAACAAATCCTTCATCATCTGCAAATTGTTCAAAGTCTCTGCTGTTGAAAGGTGGTCCATTGTCTGTCAATATCTGACTTGATGTTCCATATGTAGTAAATATCTTCTTTAGTCTTTGTCTTGTTACTTTGAAATCGATGCTAGGGATTGACTCTACCACAGGGTATTGTGTCCTCCTATCAATCACAACTAGATTATAATGGCCATCTGGGTAAGGTGTAACATGTATAATAAGATGAGATGATCCACTCTGGCATACCTGGAGGTGATCTTAGGCCTAGGCCTCAAGCCTAGGCCTAATGTAGGCTTCAAACTCATACACAACACTTCTTGTTGTTTTCACTTGTTATTCAACTCAAAGACTAAGACTAAATCATTACGCACAGAGTACATAATACTAATACAGTACATGACAAATGACAGATACATTGACAGGTACAGCACATTGCCCGGAAAGGGTGTTTACTACAGACAACAGAACTCCACATGAACGTAAGATTGGCACACGCAACATGATGGCTAAAGGAACATGATACAATATAAAATATACTAGTACATAGAACACCATTAAGTTACAAAGGGCCAGAAAAGTCAACAGCCACATGGTCCCAAGCTTTCTTTGGAATCTGTGTAGGCTTAATTGGCTCATATTTCTTCTCCTTGGGTGCAACTTTACACTCATAACACTTGTCACATGTGTCTTCTATCATGCCATTCATGTATGGAAACCAATACCTAGCTCTCATCATCTGCTTTGTTTTACTCTTGCCTAGATGTCCCATCTTATGTCCAATGTTGGTCACTTTCCTCTGCAATGTGTGTGGAATCACAATTGTCTCTTGCCTATACACCAGTCCATTTATTTCACATACTTCATCTCTTATAAGAAAATATGGCTCTAACTCTATACTTTTTGCTTTGCATCTCCAGTTGCCTTTCCTCATTTGCTCTCTAAGTTTCTGTAGTATTTTGTCTTTGGCAGTCTCTTCTTGCAGTTTCTCAATAACACTTGCCCTTTCAGATTTTGTGACATGCTCCACCAGCTGTTCTGAGTTGCTGCTGTTACCTTTAAATGTTATAGGGTGTCTTGACAAGTAGTCAAGTGGATCTGCTTCATCTTTGCCTGGCTCAAAAGTGACTTCAAAATCAATATCCTGCATTCCCATTACCCATTTCTCTATTCTTGGTGGCATTTTCTGGTTTGGCTTATTGACCATTGGAAGTAAGGGTTTGTGTGCTGGCACAATCTTGAATTTTGGTGCTCCAATGAGGTATATTCTGAATCACTGTGTTGCCCATGTTATTGCTAAAGCATCCTTTTCAGTTTGGCTATATTTTCTCTTTACCTCACTCAATGCTCTGCTAATGAAATGAACTGGCTTTATCCCATCTTTTGACATTTGGAATAATCCAGCTGCTATTCCTTCATTGAAACTGGCCTCTGTTCTGAGTATTGTCTGCTTGTGAGGATCAAAATATGATATTGTTGTTACTTTGGATACAGCATCTTTCAACTTTTTGAATGAACTTTCTTGTTCCTTTCCCCACTGAAATGGTATCTTTTTCTCTGTTAGCTTCCTAAGGGGTGCTGTTATCACGGCATAATTTGGGATAAAAGTGTCAAGATAGCCTGTCATTCCAGGAAAACTTCTACCTTTCTCCTTGCTTTCAGGCTTGCTACATTCTGTTATGGCTACAACCTTGGTTTCATCTGCTTTTAGTCCTTTACCGGTGAATACATGACCAAAACATGCAATCTGCCTCTTGTTGAATTCACACTTATCTCTGGTAAATTTTACATTGTATTGCCTTGCCCTCTGGAGAACCTTCTGCAGTACTTCCTCATGTTCATGCTCTGATTTTCCTCCTATAATAATATCATCTCTCTTGTTCTTGCAATATGCTATATCACCAAATATTTTATACATGGCTTGACCAAACACATCTTGAGAGGATCTTGCTCTAAAAGCAAGTCTTCGCAGTTGATAATTTCCCCATGGGGTGCTGAACATGGAAACTTTTGCAGATGCTTCATCAATGGCAAGTTGGTGGTATCCACTTTTCAAGTCTTATTTGTTGAATACTGTGCATTCTCTAAGGGCATAAGTAAAGTCTTCCACTATTCGTGCTTGTACACACCTGCTGCGCTTCATGCTACTGTTAGGTACTCTCATAGACAGAGCGGAAACGATGCACGCATGTGTATTACTATTTTTCATAAAACAAAATGGTGCCAGGTGCGAGGAACAGCATGGAAGTGGACAAATTACATTCACTGTCACAAACAGGAAAATATCATCACCCTGTCTTATAAGTGAATCAAATTGTTTTGAGAATTCACGGCGAAACAGTTTCAGCCCTTTGAAATCATTAAAAAGTGGTGGTGTTGCCTGTCCGATTATTTCATCTTCATCATCCTCATCATCATCGAGCAACAAGTCTTGCGATGCACCTTCTTCATTTCGATTAGCATCTTTGTCGTCATCATCTAAAAGACCCTCATTACACGCTTCTGTAAGCTCTTCTATACAATTTGCAAAGAAACTATGACACTTTTTGCACTTAGTATCTCCAATACAAATGTCGTGGTAACTGTGTCCACAGTGCAGCACTTTCTATGGAATGCAACATCCAGTTTTGTCACCATCATAGGCTCGAGCAAGGCACCGGTCATGGTCGCACACAACCATCGGATCTGGTGGATATCTTGTGGAGTATCCACTTGGTAGATTTCTTGTGTCCACTGTTGTATGCAAGGTTGGTAAATTGTAGCTCTACAAGAAATAAATGAAAATCTAGACTTCCTTTGCCTCTCAGATTGATCTATCATCCTGCAGGGAAACCTATTAGCCCTAAATTTTAAATAGGATAAGAGTTTTAGCACAGTTTAATTGTTGCAAGGAAATGCAACTTTGCAACCTTCTGCACAATGTTTTAGTCTTGAAAAAATTTATTAAGCACAACGAAATTTGTAGTAACGATTTCATGAATAAAATTGAATGTATGCAAAATGTTGGAAAATTGTACTCTTTACTAAATGGAAAACATTGTAAAAAGACATGCACTGAGGGGATGAAAGGTTATAAATCTAATATCCTATAAAGTTTGTAAAGATTTTACTGCTATACCTGGACCTTTTTACGTGATTGCTCAGGTTTCTCTGTTTTCAAGAGGTCCTCCTTTACCCCAACAAACAAATCTGCCAGGACTTTTGCAGAGGATGCAATTAGTCTATTGCAATCCTTCCGTCCCTTGCTGTGTGCATACGGCAGTACATACTGTTGGCAAAATTAAGAATCAAAATTTGTCCAGACATAGGCCTCTTGCACGTTGACAAATAACCTCAGGGGTATACCAGGGCTCAGTTTGCCTGTCAATGAAAGATATTTAATCAATGTTTGAAAAATAAATCATTGCCATTAGTTTCAAGTTTATATAAGTATGACACATATTTCTGTCTGTCTGACAAGTGCATTAGCACGAAACTCTGAGTAACAGAAATATGTCATCTATAAGTTGTTCTTTTACTATCTCTATATACTAAGATGCCTAAAATGCAAATGAGCTCAACCATTGTTCCCATCAAAAGTACCGCCAATTGCCGCGTTAATTATACTTAAATTAGGATCTTCTCCCGATCGCCCCCAGACTTGTGTGGCAGGTCGCACCCGTTCTGAATACGCTCCTTTTTGAGTTTTGTTATATTATCTCGAGTTTTTGCCGAGTTATTCCACTTTCTATCTGGCGATTTTCTGCCCTTTGTCTTTCGCCTTTTGTCCTCCATTGTTGTCGTCCGCATGGATAGCCTACTCTCTTGGTAGCACTGGCAGTCCTCACTCGGGTTTCACTTGATGGCAGATGTCGAGGAGAAATTGGTCGCTTTTCCTACCAGGTGAGTTGCTCTTTTCGTGCTTAAAACGTCTCATATATGTTTGCGTGTATTTACTCCCTCTAATGTGTGCGTTTTCGTCTGTTTTGGTCACTTTATGTCCTAGGTTTCCGTGATATTCCACGACCATTCCCTGCGTGTTAATCGCCATTACAGTTCAAGAGCCAACTCGTGGAAAATTTCGTTCTTTTGATGCTAGGTGAGTCGCTACTTTCGTACAAAACATTTCGACTTGAGTGTACCAATTTGTCCTTTGTCGCATGTGTGCCTTGCCTACGATTATGAGCTATGTATCTCAATGTTTTCAGCGAAGTCCCGCGAACCTCTCTCGCTGGATTATCGCCATGACAGTTGCTTCCCATGCCGTTCTAATCTATTCCCTAAATCACCGTGCTGTTCGTGCTAAATTGTTCTTAAGTATCGAGGAGAAGTTTACAGTTATATTCTCTGCTATTGTAGTGTGTATTTCGCGTGTATATACTGGAGATAATTGCGATCGGGTAGCTTTTAATTTGGACAGTGCCCTCAGGGTCACAGTTTGCCCTTTGACTTGGAAGGAAATATTGTAAGTATTTTCTACCAGGTGAGTGGTTTTCTAAAGCTATTAAGTTTGATTTCAAATTGCCTGTCTTTGCTCTGTTAACTGCGTGTAATTTCTATAGTATTTTCGACACCCTATGTTCACTATTGTCAGCGAGATTACAATCACTTCCCACTGGCATTTTCCGCCATGACAGTTCTTCTCCAAAACGATTGATGTTCTTCGCTGTTCCCGGGTGACTTCAAGCGAACTTTCGTCCGTCTGGTACCAGGTGAGTCATTTTTTCATTTAATAAGGTTTGTTTTTAGATTGCCTTTATGTTGTCTGCCTACTAATCGGGTTTAATATTACATAGGTTATATCATTATTTGGGACAGCGAGATTCCTCAACCTTCCCTCGGGAGTAATTCGCCATGACACATACTCTCCGATCAGACTGAATTTATTCTCTAGATCGTTGTGGGTCTTTTGCAACATTCTGATGAAATACTTATGATATGTTTTCTGCTGTATTCCTTGCTGACTTGCTATATTTATTGCTTGAATTTAATGCGTGCGTAGATGGGATAGGGCATTGTTGTGTTTCCTGATGAATTGTGGTACAGGGGCTACTGAATATGGTCATTGCTGAATTCAGTTGGGCCTAGGTTTTTGTTTTTTTATTTGATTGTGATAAGGGTGTACATTTTTATGGGTAATATAACTGTTATCAGAAGTTTCCATTCGCCTCAGTTCAGCCATGGAAGCAACTTCTCTGTGTGGTTGATTCCCATTGCCAGTAGTCAAGAAACATCTAAATTCGGTTTGTACAGAGATGTCCAAAGTTTGTGTAATTTATGTGCTAACTGTTCTTAATAGTATTCCTATGCTATGTTGGTATTCTTACCCTCTTTATTTTGTTGTATGTTGTAGATAGAAATGCGAGGGGATTCCCAACTTGAGATCAGGATCGCAGAAACCTATCATCCTTTGTTTGTGAACAATAGTATTTACATAAGGCCGCAAGTTTGCAGTTGAGGGCGTGTTTACAAAGCGGATGGATATCTTGCATGTCTTCATGGAATTTCGTTCCTTTTCTCTAAGGTAAGTGGCTTATTTCATTGACACAGTTTGATTTTAGTTTTCCCAGGATTGTTTTGTGTAGAATGGTCGCTACTTTCCCAGCTAGACAAGATTTAATGCGATGTTTCGAGGGAGATTCCATGCGATTGCGTCGGGGGCCATACGATCATGGCAGTTCCTGTCATGTTCGCTTTATTTTCGCCTGTAAAGTAGCTTTTTGTTATTGCAGAACTTTCGGCATAGTATTTAGGAGTTGCTGACTGTAGTGTTTACTGATATACTAGGACTTTTAGCAAACTGTTTGTACTTTGTCTTTGCGTGAGATTTTCGCTGAAGTATACCTGAATAGTTAGGCCGCTTTGTTTACGTTTGAGATGTTGTCAGTCACCTCTGCTTAGCTCTTGCTTTTTAGGATACACTTATTGCAATCTGGAGCTAAGATATTATTCAACTTATTCCTTAGATTTATGGAGTGAATAGCTCACTTTCCCGTTCACTTTTTTGCAGTATTTTGAGGAAAGTAGTACGTGTATTCCCTCTAAAACTGTGAGGGGCGTTTCACATTACTCTCAGTTTCCAAAGCTGATGACTTGCTTATTCCCAGTAGTACACTTTGTAGTCTAAATCACTGGGGTATTTATAGGTAAAGGTACCAAGCCTAATACTGATATTTTATTTACTAATTCACTGATAATATGGTGTATAGTACCGTGCGTTGTCCAGTAGGTCCTTCCTGATTTATTTGGAGTGATAGTGTATTCTAACTTAGCTTTGTATTCAACGCACTTAAGTAGCTTATTCACGAGGCTTTATTCAATATAGTACCTTACTAATTGCCTATGTACTAACAGCAGTCTAACACTGTTTATTTACAACACTCTAATATTTGTGTTCACTATATATTTTAGTTTTATTTTGGTTGGATCTGTATGTGGGTACTTTTCTGCTAAATGTTCTTTTCCTGGCAAACCAGATCTGAGCCTTGCTGAGATGATTTGGTATAGATACCATTAATGATTTCCATAAATCATTCTGCACATGATAACATATTTTTAGTGGGTCAATTGGTGTAAGATAACAAGCATTTTTATTGCGTAGACTTGATTCCTGCAGCCCCACCTTCCAGCCCCCACCTCAATTAACAGTAGTCTTCATAATGAAATATTATGAGGGGCTTGCTCTAAGAGATTATTATGTATGCAAACTTATGTGACATTTATACACAGTTTTTGAGTTTATGTCGGTGTTGAATATTCTAGACCATCTGTTAGGAACATTCCTCAGCTTTGATGCACTTGAATTAAACAGTATCATTAGGCATTGCCATGTCAAAAAACCTACTTGAATCTAAATATTAAAGCAGTTTGTAAGTGTTTACTGGGTGTGCCCAATTGATGTCCTTAGACCAGAGTTGTAGCAGTATATTACCTGATTGCCTGCCTGTATGACTTTTTCACTAGCCTGTGTCACTGTCAGATATCAGTTATTACCACTAGCATTATCACTTTTGATATATCATTCTGCATGTGGTGATATATTGTTAAAGAGTTGTATTAGTTACAGCTAGCAACTTATTTGTATTGTATTGAATAGACATATAAAGCCCCCCTATCTAACACATAACTATTCTTTTAAATCTCATTTGATGATGCAAGCTCTAAATCTAATCACTCATTTTTAAGAGTTACACCGTTGTGTTTTTGACAAGAGTTTACCATTCACTTACATGATTTTGGCCTATAGTATTGTGACCTTTGAGTATGCTGTAGGATTACAAAGCAATAGTATTTTAATTTTGAACACTTAGACTATAAAGTTCTGAGGTAGTGTTATTGCATAAAGCCTACTTTAATGCCTAGATGGTACTGAATGATGCTGAAGACTATACATACTGTGCTTCCTTTTGTAGTCTAATGTAGCACTAATGTATCATTAGTCATTGCCATGTCAAAATACCTACTTGAATGCCTCAACCTAGATATTATAGCAGTTTGCCACTGATTACTGGGTGTGCCTACTTGATGTCCTTAGAACAGAGTTGTAGCAGTATATTACTTGATTGCCTGCCTGTATGCTCTTTGTCACTAGCATGTATCACTGTCAGATATCAATTGTTGCCACTAGCATTATCACTTTTTGATATATCATTCTACATGTGGTGATATGTTGCTAACCTTTTGTATTAGTTACAGCTAGCAACCTTATTTTTATTTTATTGAATAGACATATAACCCCCCCCCCCCATATCTAACACAAAACTAGTCTTTTAAATTTCATTTGATAATGCAAGCTCTAAATCTTATCACTGATTTTTAAGAGTTACAACTTTGTGTTTTTGACAAGAGTGTACCATTCACTTGCATGGTTTTGGCCAAAATATTGTAACCTTTCAGTATGCTGTAGGATTACAACGCAATAATATCTTAATTTTGAACACTTAGACTATAAAATTCTGAGATAGTGTTGTTGGATAAAGCCTACTTTAATGCCTATATGTTACTGAATGATGCTGAAGACTATACATTATATGTTTCCTTCAGTAGTTTATTGTAACAAACATTTGCTCTACTTAACTACTTTATTAATATACTGGAGACTAGCGGTTTTTTTTGATAGCCCGCTAGACGCGGGCTCCCCTACCTCAGTTACCCGCTGGCCCATTCAAAATGAATTTGCAAATTAGCCTTGGAAAGACTAACGCAGTGCCCCATCCAGGTTGCATGGTCCGCATTGTCGATGAGCATGGCTGAAAACGCTCGCATTGGATCAAGAAAAGATGACGTCATTGGAGCACATGACATCCGGCCTTTGCAATGGACAAATCGACTAAAATTTAAGAGAAACATTTTGTGCAAAAATGCTCGGATACCTGCGCTAGGCTATGGGGCTTTTGGACATTTTTCTTCATCTTCTAAAGCCCCATAGCCTAGCGCAGGTATCCGAGCATTTTTGCACAAAATGTTTCTCTTAAATTTTAGTCGATTTGTCCATTGCAAAGGCCGGATGTCATGTGCTCCAATGACGTCATCTTTTCTTGATCCAATGCGAGCGTTTTCAGCCATGCTCATCGACAATGCGGACCATGCAACCTGGATGGGGCACTGCGTTAGTCTTTCCAAGGCTAATTTGCAAATTCATTTTGAATGGGCCAGCGGGTAACTGAGGTAGGGGAGCCCGCGTCTAGCGGGCTATCAAAAATCTCTATATACTAAGATCCCTATATGCAAATGAGTCGCTGGCCAATCGGTTGCCTCCATTTTGTACCACGTGACCCGTTTTTTGCCCCTATCTAAATGACACTTCTCCTCCCAGGCCGGTTGGGGGATTGCCACCAAACTGCTCTTGGGGGTTCTCCTGGGTGTCTACTTACTCACAAAGGAGGGGTTTTTCGATATCTCTCTTCTTTCCCGAGATACTCAAAAGTTAAAGTTATGGTCAGTTCTCGCATATACTGAGCGCCATCGACATTGTGTACCTCTGCGCAGGATTCGTGCTTTCACCTTGGCCAGTCGACATGGAGGACGAAGGTGCTGCATGTGCTGTTGCGAGGAGACTTGGTCTCTTTTCTAGCAGGTAGGCCCGTTGTGTTCTTCCTAGATGGTTGATCTAACAGCATATGTATTTACTTTGTCAAATTTATCAGTTTTCTGCCTTTATGTGCCGTGTATTTGCCCTGTTTTAGGCCTGAGAGAAGCAGCTTCCCTCGGGGGCATTCTCGCCATGACAGTTCTTCTCCAGCCGCTCGACTCTGGTTGCCAAATTGCACTCCTTTCACTGGTAAGTTGTACTAAGAGGTTTGACTGATGTTTCATGTTGTATTCCTTGGTAGGTTAAGGTAATGTGTATTTGTTTTTCATCCCTGTCATATAGCATATAGCGAGCGTGTAACTCTCAAATCGGGAATGGTTTGAATGGGACTAACGTTGCAGTGAGAAGTGCAAGAACATGTCGTTGGTCTGCTATCAGGTGAGTGGTTTCCTTAGTCTATAAAGTTTGATTTCAAATGGCCTGTCTTTCCTCTGTCCACGCTATGCATTTTCTACAATCATGTCAACACTTAATGTCAGTATTGCCAGCGAGATTCTGATACCTTCCCTCAGTGATTTTCCGCCATGACAGTTCGTCTCCAACGCGTTTTATGTTATTCACTGTTGTTGGGTGAAGTCTAGCGAACTTTAGTACGTCTGCTACGAGGTGAGTCTTTTATGTCAAATTGCCTGTCTTTCCTCTGACCACTGTGTGCATTTTCTATATTATTTTCGACAATTAATTTGCGATCTTTGTTACCGAGATTCCAACACCTTCCCTTGGGGATTGTCCGCCATGACAGTCCCTCTACTACAGGATAGCGACCTTTTCCTCCTATCTGCTACAAGCTGAGTTGTTTTTCATGCAATAAGTTCTTATTTTAGATTGCCTGTATTTTTCCGTCTACTATACGCGTTTCACATTGCTCAAAGTATGTCAGTATTTTGAGCGAAGAGTTTCCTCGAGCTTCCCTCGGGGTTGTTTCGCCATGACACTTCCTCTCCGATCAGATTGATTTTACTCCCTAGATTGTTGTGGTTTGCTTACAGGAGTTTGATGAAATACTTATGACATATTTACTATTGTATTCCTTTGGTAGATTTCTATTTATTTCTTGGATATAATGCTTGCTTAGATGGAATAAGAATTCGTTATGCTTGCTGATGACGTTGTGCTACATGGGATGCTGAATATGGGCATTGCTGAGTTCTGTTGGGTTTAATATTTGGCTTACTGTTAATATTTCAAGTTCTTATGGGCAATGTACGTATTATAAGAGGTTTGTATCCCCCTCAGTTCAGTCAAGGAAGCAACTGCTCTGTGTGTTTCATTCCCATTACCAGTAGTCAAAACACCATCTAAATATATTTGTATAGAGATGTGGAATGTGTTTATAATTTACTTCCTAACTGTTCTTAATATTATTCCTATGATAGTTTGGTGTGCTTCACTCTTTATTTTGTTGTACATTGTAGATAGAAATGCGAGGGGATTCCCAACTTGAGATCACAATCGCAGAAACCTCTCATCCTTTGTTTTTGAACAATAGTATTTACACAAGACCGCAAGTTTGCAGTTGAGGGCGTGTTTACGACGTGGATGGATATCTTGCAATTCTTCGTGGAATTTTGTCTCTTTTCTATAAGGTAAGTGGGTTATTTCATTGACAAGGTTTCAATTTAGTTTTACCAGGATTGTTTTGTTTAGAATGATTACTAATTTGCGAGCTAGACGAGATTTAGTGCGATGTTTTGATGGAGAGTCCATACGATTGCCTCGGCTCGGGGGTCATATCATCATGGCAGTTCCTTTCATGTTCGCTTGATTTTCGCCTGTAATTTACCGTTTTGTTACTACAGAAGTTTCGGTATAATATTTAGGAGATGCTTACTGTGTTATTTACTGATATACTAGGACTTTTATCGTGCTGTTTCTACTTTGTCTTTCCGCGAGATTTTCACTGACTTATAACTGAATAGTTAGGCCGCTTTGTTTATGTTTGAGCTGTTGTGGGCCACGTCTGCTTAGCTCTTGCTTTTTAGGATACACTCATTGTAAGCTGGAGCTAAGACATCGTTCAAATTATTCGTTAGATTATTGGACTGTAATAGCTCTCTTTCCCGTTCACTTTTGTTGCAGTATTTTGAGGAAAGTAGTACGTATATTCTCTCTAAAACTTCGAGAGGTTGTTCATATTACTCTCAGTCGCCATAGCTGCCGCGGTACACTTTGTATTGTAAATCACTGGGTATTTATAGTTAAAAGTGCCAAGCCTTATACGGATATTTTATCTACTAATTCACTGATTATATGGTGTATAGTACCGTGCGTTTTACGGTAGTTGCGTCTTGATTTATGTACACTGATATTGTATTCTACGTTAGCGTTGTATTCAACACACATTAGTAACTTACTCACAAGGCTTCATTCAGTATAGTACTTTAGTCATTTCCTATGTACTAACAGCAGTCTAACACCCTTTATTTACAACAGTCTATTAGTTGTGTTCACTATATGCTTTAGTGTTTAGTTGACTTTGTATGTGGGCACTTTGATACTAAATGTTCTTTTCCTGGGAAACCAGCTCTGTGCCTTGCTGAGATGATTTGTTATAGACACCATTAATGATTTCCATAATCATTCTGCACATGATAACATTATGTTTGTTGGTGAAGTAGTTTTGGATAACAAGTATGTGTATTGTGTAGACTTGATTCCTGGAGCCCCACCATCCAGCCCCCACCTCACTTACCAGTATTAATCATAATCAACTATTATGAGGGGTTTGCTGTAAGAGATTATTATATATACAAGCTTATGCCACAGTCATACACACTTTTTGAATGTGAAGTCTTTGTGGAATAATCTACAGTATCTGTTAGGAATATTCTTCAGCTCTGATTCATTTGACTTAAACAGTTATCATTAGGCATTGCCATGTCCAAAACATACTTGAATCTAAATATTATAAGAGGTTGAAAGTGTTTACTAGTACTAGGTGTGCCCAACTGATGTCCTTAGACCAGAGTTGTAGCAGTATATTACCTGATTGCCTGCCTGTATGATTGTTTCACTAGCCTGTATCATTGTCAGATATTAGTAGTTGCCACTAGCATTATCACTTTTGATTTATCATTCTGCATTTTGTGATATGTTGTTAAACTTTTTTATTAGTTACAGCTAGCAACCTTATTTGTATTGTATTGAATAGACATATAAAGCCCCCCTCCTATCTAACACAAAACTATTGTTTAAATGTTATTTGATGATGCAATCTCTAAAATTTTATCACTCATTCTTAAGAGTTCGAACTTTATATGTTTGACAAGAGTTTAGCATTCACTTACATGATTGTGGCCCATAGTATTGTGACCTTTGAGTATGCTGTAGGATTAGAAAGGAATAGTATTTTAATTATGAACGCTTAGACTATAAACTTCTGAGGTAGTGTTATTGCATAAAGCCTACTTTAGTGCCTAGATGGTACTGAATGATACTAAAGACTATACATTATGTGTTTCATTTAGTAGTTTATTGTAACAACCATTTGCGCTACTTAACTACTATATTTATATACTGGAGACTAGCGGTTTTTTGTGATAGCCCGCTAGACGCGGGCTCCCCTTCCCCAGTTACCCGCTGGCCCTGTCAAAATCAATTTGCAAATTAGCCTTGGAAAGACTAACGCAGTGCCCCATCCAGGTTGCATGGTCCGCATTGTCGATGAGCATGGATGAAACAGCTCGCATAGGATGAAGAGAAGATGACGTCATTGGAGCGTGTGACATCCGGCCTTTGCAATGGACAAATCGATTACAATTTGAGAGAAAAAGTTGTGCAAAAATGCTCGGATACCTGCGCTAGGCTATGGGGCTTTAGAAGATGAAGAAGAATGTCCAAAAGCCCCATAGCCTAGCGCAGGTATCCGAGCATTTTTGCACAACTTTTTCTCAAATTTTAATCGATTTGTCCATTGCAAAGGCCGGATGTCACACGCTCCAATGATGTCAATGGGTAGGGGAGCCCGCGTCTAGCGGGCTATCAAAAAAAACCACTAGTTGTTTTACTAATGTACCACCTTTACTTCATCTGAAGTTTGCAGAAATGTTTGAAGATATTTTAAACTTGGTATTTTGTGGATAATATATAAGATTTGAGCTTGAGACGAAAAATGGAGACAGAAGGGGATTGTTTGATGACATGAGAAATACTGTTCCAAGATTTTGCACCAGCATATCTAACAAATCTTAAACCATATTGCAACGTATTTTTACGAGACAAACATATCACCTTTAGAAGCCTGCCTTGTATCATATTGATGAACTGCAGTCAAGGTTTCAAAATAATTATGAAAGATTAAAGGAGAAATCATAGTAACAGACTAGTTTAGTACTGATAGCCCGCTACACGCGGGCTTCCCTAGCCCCAGTTCAACAGTTGCATATTAGCCTTGGACAGACTAACACTGTGCCCCCATGAAAGTTGCTTGGTCTGGTCGCATAGGATCACGAGAAGGTGACGTCATGGGCCTGAGCTAGGCTACGGGGCAGTAGAGGGACAGGAAGAGAATCAAGAAGCCCCGTAGCCTAGCCCAGGTATCGGAGCATTTTGTGCTCACTTTATTCTCGCACTTTTCTTCGATTTGCACAATGCAAGGAAGACAGTCACGTGCTCCATCGCAGAGGCCCATGACGTCACCTTCTCGTGATCCTATGCGACCAGACCAAGCAACTGTCATGGGGGCACAGCGTTAGTGTGTCCAAGGCTAATATGCAACTGTTGAACTGGGGCTAGGGAAGCCTGCGTGTAGCGGGCTATCAGTACTAAGCTAGTCTCTATTATACGAATTGTTGAATGCACAGAATTGTTTAAAATGCTCTCTACAATGAGGCACTAATGAAACTACATGACATATTGTCTCCTACTTCACTCAACTCTAACTTAAGGTGTCCTGGAAATAATTTTAAGATGTTATAACAGATAGAATATAGCATATGACTTGGCAGGTATGAGTGGTCCTGTTATCATATAGGTGACCATTAATCCTGTCCACAGAGGTACACAATCAAGTCTGATCCATAAACGTAGGCATTATACAACTGGAATCTGTGATAGGACTTGGTAGCTCAAGGTGATAAAACAAAAGAATAGTGCTTAGTATTCCTATATCACACCTTTATATAATATATAACAGAGTGTAAAGCTATTGATTGAGCAGAATGAATCATATTAGATATCAGCCAGAGTTCTTGGGGGGAGTCCATAGGTTATGGCTATACAAAACAAATAATGCAGCTATCCAGTACTAAATTATCTGTTACAACCATGTGAAATTCAGATTTCAAACAATAATGGTACTTGGGTAGGGGAAAGTGGCCCCATAAATCAAATATTGCTATCTAGTACTAAGTCATCCCTAAAAAAACTATAATATCATATGCAGAATGATCTATGGAAGTCAGTAATTGTTTGAAATGAGTAATAATATATATCCTGTATCATCAACTCAGATGTCAAACGAAGGCATTACCTCAGTGGGGGCAAGGGGCATCATAAATTACATCTAGGTAATAAAAGTGATGGTCATATCTAGTACTGATCCATCCCTTAACAGTATATCATCACGTGCAGAATGATCTATGGAATTCGGTAATGGCATTTATAACAAATGATCTCAGAAAGAAGGGAACTGTGTCCCAACAGAAGAACAGTCAGTATAGTGGAACCCCTTAAATTTGACTTAAATTTGACTTGACCAGAATAACTCTACCATCTATAAGTGGAAATAACTATGAAGCCTTCTGTAAATAGAGTGAAAACAAAATAAAAAGAGTTACTGAGCTGAGAATAAAGTTGGTAACATCTTAGTGTTTGCCTGTAAAACGTGTATGATAAAATCAAGGAGTATATTCGACTGTAAGGGCAATATCTCAAATCTAAGCAAAGTGCCCAAACTCTTGAGACGTCCTAACATCCAACTCACGTGCATATACTAAGAATGATGAGCATGCTAAAAGCTCCTAGTACATCAGCAAATATTGCATTAAATACTTCCTCGATATCATAACCATACGTCTGCAGTAAGAAATCGGTACTTTAGAACAGAAAATGAAGCAAAGCTGAGGGGAACTGCCGTGAGCTTATTGCCCCTGAAGCAAAGTTATGGAATCACCCTCAAAAGACCGCAAGTAAATCCAAAACAAAGGACAACAGGTATCTGCGATCGTGAGATGACCTTGGGAATCCCCTCGCATTTCACAGTAAACACTATGACAAAGGTAAAGAGTGAAAGTAAACACTGCAAAGTTAGGGTAACCAAATTCTGCAATAGCCCTATACATACTTCAGTGAAAGCATTCCACATACCAAGACTTTATCCCCAAACACAACAGTATCCTATGCCATTCATACATGTGGTAAAAGCAATGGATAAATTCCAAGCTAGCAAGGAATACAACAGTAAACATTACATAATCATTTCATCACAATGTAGTAAGAAACGTAGGATACCTTAGCGAATGAAATCAAGCGAAAAAACACTAAACTGGAGGCAGAATGACGAAAGTCTCCTCCAAGTCACATGACAACTATACGGTAGTCCTAATGAAAACATTGCCAACTGAAAGCAGCAAGCACGCCATTCCATGTCATCTAAATAGGCATGAAAAGCAAACAACCTGCCATAATCTAGCACCGAATACAAAGTCAAACATATGTTGAATATCTTTTCACAATGTAGCAGTAAAAGCACGGTGATTTAGTACACAGAATCGAACAACTGCGAGAAGAACTGTCATGGTGGTAATTCACTTGAGGGAAGGTGGCTGAATCTCGTTGAAAGATATGGAAATAAATGGCTGGCAACAGTAGAATACAGATGAAATGGACAAAGGACATACAGGAATTCGTAACTCAAACCATTTCAGGACAATAGAGCTGGCTTACCTGGAAGAACTGCAACCAAAGTCTCCTCGCGATAACACACACAGCTACTTAGTCCTACTGGACCACTCACAAAACTGACAACACGAGGTCCAGCAGGGAGGAGCAACAGTATTGCTGTGAGTGGAGATGGGAAGAAAGTTGAGTAACTCGGCGAAAAAAAATTATAAAAATCATATCTCTTCTTATGTCAGTGGTAGACCCAAATGGCTACCCTCAACAGAAATTTGGGGGCCATGGGACAAATACCCTGGGAGGAGATCGTGTAGGCGGAATCAGGTCACGTGGTACAAATCTGAGCAATCTGATTGGTTTGGCATAAAGTATCATATAGGCATCTTAGTATATAGAGACTCATAAACAAAAGTAAGAAGCTTTAAATCAAATAAAGTATACAACTTAAGAATTGTTAAATCAGAAAAACCGTATGAGCCTCCTGCTTTCATGTAAACCTGAAGTACAGGACAGGCACGTGCAATCACTATTTATTCACACTGGGACAACACAGTTCCTCTGGGACCACAGTTGGAATCATGTTGTTGTTGAAACTGAACATTTTTGGTTCGTTTCTGTCAATAATGCACCTCCTGCAAGTAAACTGGTTGCATTCAAGTTTCTTGATTCTCTGTGGCCACCCTTCTTTGCAAATGTTGCATTGGTACATGTTCATCTTCATTGACTTGTGAAAAGCTTTCATTTGTGAATTTGCATAACTTTCCTCATGAACATGTAAACTGCTGTCACTTACAGGTGGGATTCCATTTGTAAGAACAAAGGTTTCATTTTCATGTAACTGGCTATTTGACGTATCTTTGCTGTTTTCTATCTCACTACCCTTAGCACATAATGTCACAGGAGTTGTCTCTCTATTGAATGACCCCCTATTCTGAGAGTTGCTAGTTTGTAAGCCTTCACCATTTTCATGCAAGTTCTCACGTTTATTCTGTGGTGTGAAATGTATACTTTTTTGACAAAAATACTAAGCTCTTCTTTTCACGTTTCTCAAACTGTTATTGCTTTCCTGATATTTCTCCCTTCTTCTTTTGTTATGCAATTTCCTGTTACTGATATTGTCATCAAATGTGCGATGTGGGGTATTCCCTACATCAGGAAACAGTGAACTTGATTGAAACTGGTCATTAACTGATACATCTGTCATACTTGTTTCTGGAAGCATGTTTGATTTTCTTTTGATATACACTGCAAAAAACCAGCCCCCTATAGCATGCTGAAAAAGTTCATGCACAGAATTAAAGGTTAGAACATTGCTGCAGAGATCATCAAAAAGATACCACTGTCCATTTTTCCCTACAGCACAAGTAAAATGAGATGCCAGATTCCTTACAAGACCTACCAAACAATAATGCACATTACATACAACAATATGTTCTTAAAATTGTATACAATTACAAACAGTGCTGGCAAAGTCTACAAAAAGAAGCATGCTCATGTCTGATTGTGCATCAATGCATTCACAGCTCCTTTCACACTGAGCACATTGCAATGAAGAAGGTATATTGCATGACATTAATGCTGAATACCAATGACAGGTTGGTACATTGACCTTGATGAGCTGTGACAAAGAAACATAGCTCAAAAGGATCTCTGTATTCTTACTTACATCTTCATTACAATAGTCACAGAAGCCAATACATGACTAAGTAGAAATGATTTTTGACTTTTCTGAAGATGTCAGATTTGAGAAAACATTTAGTGTAAACATGTCTGAGAACTGTGCATTACAATCCATGGCCATAAATGAGGGGTACTTTTGCCTCAAATAGTCCCAAACAGGCTCTCGCACATTCTGGAGATCACTTTCAGAAGGATTACATTTTAGAACAAACTCATAGTAGGCACTCATTTGATTGGCAAGAAAGAATACTTGATTATACGATATTTCAGTGAAAACATGCCTAAAAATATGATGCCAAAGTTCCAAAAAACAATCTATCGGGCAAGATAACTGGCCTGACTGCGTGCTGACCCTGTTCATGAAATGGTTTACTGTGGCTATGCTACGGCTCCCATCAGAGCCTAGACGGGTTGAGAACGCTGAAAAACGACTGTCTACTTCCTGAAAGGAGCATGACTGCTCATTAGGCCTCGGCCCACTTTGTAACAGTTTTGTTGACTCCCACATGGAGCCTGTCTGGTGACTATTTGCTAGCTTTTCCATTTGAAATACCAAAACTTTCGCGCATACTCACCAATGTTGTCTTTTGTTACTGTCGTCTTTTGGAAATCTTGCTGTTAAACACAAGTGCAACCTGGAAAAACCTGGTCTTGAGAGAAAACCAATCACACTTTACCATTCTCAAACAAGCTTGCGCTGAAACCCGTCAAGCCTGTATTACGACGAAAAATTCCACATATGCAAGGATTTGAGATTCGAAGCCCTTGCCAATGCAACCTCGTATGCGCACAGTGGGCTATATAGCCCCACTTTGGCGTGGGCCAATAAAGGTCAATACATGGAATGTGACTGTTTTTTGGGGGAAGTGGCTCATTCCTTACAGAAGCAGGATCACTTCGTCTACCCATAGGCTTCATTGTCCATTCCTTAAACTCATCTTCCTCTGGTTTTAGGGGGGGTACTGGCCACCAAACTGAGGCTGAGGCTGGTCTTGAGACTACGGCTGATGAGTAGAAGTTGGCCGGAAATTGGAATGATTTTGCATCGGTTCCTGATACTGGCTTTGAGGCATTGGTAGCTGGGGTTGTGTCCAAAAATGGTAATACTATGAAACATGACCAACATACTGACAATAAGTACAAATCGGCTGGCCTTGGATGTCGCAAGGTTACGACCATGGGCAAAAGTCTGAGCAACTCCAGAAGGGTGAGGTTTTGTGCCTGAAGCAAACTGTTTTGGCACATTGCTTACATTTTTGAAATGGGCATTGATGGCAGCTATTATTTCTGTTTTCAGTGAATGACAATCACTAGCTGAAGGTAATGAGGGCTGGGGGTCAGGAAAAATGAATTTGTTTGCCATTTTGTGGCAATTTGCATATTTGCCCTGAGAGCTTGGATGGGTGGAATAGGCACGAGAAGATTAATGTGGCCCTCAAGATCTTTTATTTTTTGTTTCTGCAGGACATCCTTATCCTGTGAGGCAGTTAGGGAGCTGGGAACCCCTGAGTCACATTTTTGCATTTTGTAGGTGAGCACGGTTTTTGGCCTCTGTGACTGTTTTTGGCTGACTGAAAATTATATGATTACTTAGGTCGTCCAACCAACCATTACTAACAATGTTCATCATCTCATTCTCAGAGCATCACAACCGCTGGCATCTTTTGATCACATCTTAAACAAAGAAGGTAAAGATATACAAGATATACAAGGAAAGGGGTTCATTAGGGCCTTGCTTTCTCACATAAAGTTCTTGGCAAAAGATAAACTCGAGGTTTTGTGCACCAAAATGAGATTTTAGTTCATTGAATAAGGTTTTATAGTCAGCTACGTACTCAGCTGCCAAAGTCTGAAACCAGGCAATAGCGGTTGCTCCCAGAAGCAAAGGTAAAGCCCCAACTTTCTTTGCAGTAGACCACCCATAAAATTTAGACAAACGCTCAAACTTAAGAAGCTAGTCATTAACATCTTCACTTGGAAACCATGAAACGGGGGCTGCCAAAATAGTCCTGATTGAGCATTTCCTTTAGAGCACCTTTGAACGGCAGTTATTTGGGTTTGTACATCAATTACCTGATCACTGATGTCCGTCATGGTTGTGAAAGAATATCAACAGAGGAATGAATCATGACTGAAAAGTAGTATGCAATATCCAGTAACATCAACTAAAAAAAGTCTCGACTATCCAAATATCTTAGGAGATCCTTTCTGCTTTTGTTTCCAAGCACAGTGCTGATTGGAACGAGTGATTAGACCAGGCTGTCTTTGCCTATAACACTAGTGTGCATGAATCGACTGGCCTTTCTCCTTATGAGCTGATTTTTGGATGTCCAGCTCTATCTGTCCAGCCCAAAAGTCAGTCAGATTACAGCCAGTCCCTGAGATAAGCTCTTCTTCATTCCAACAAACTTCCTCGGTGTAATGTACATGATGCCAGACCCAGACAGGCCTCTCAGTATCACAACAAGAGTGAGAAAGATTGGGGAGCCTGGGCAGACTGTGTGGCTATAGCAACCCAATCACTGGAAATTTGGAAAGAAATGGACTGGGCCATACAAAGTGCAATCAAGAGATGGGGGTATATTACAGGGTAGTGTCCACTAAGGGAAAGACTCTCATTGCCCATCATAATCTATTGAAACCTTGCCCTGTACCTATAACTGAGGGCACCCTATTCCACCCTACCCATGAAACACCAGGGATCACCATTGTAGGAAAAATGAAGAAGGCCTAGCAGCAGGCGAACTGATGGGTGGTAAGGGAGGAACTGCCAGACCCCAATTCCTTTTACAGGAAATCAACCCTCCTACTTGTGTTGGGAATGCCATTATACATTAGTATGTTACACTTGTAGAGGGGGAAGGTGTACTATTATGTGATTACCAATGTATGATTTGTATTGTATATGCGAAATTAAGCTGGTGAATCTGTACTATTGTCAATCGTAAGTACTGTCTCTATAATGTCCTTTTATTGTCGCATGTGCATCCGTACCCTATAGTTATGATTCTAGTTAAGTGTAAGAGAGTTAGAAGAATTAGTCAGTTGAGATTCAGAGTTGAAGTAATAAAGACATGTCTCTCTGAGTCGAGCTACCTGTTACATGCCAAACACAGCATTGAAACTTGCCTAAATATATATAGCTAATGTACTTATTTCACCAAAAGAAATCGATGCAAAAGTTCATGTTTTGTATCAGACATCTGCTCATGTGCATGCCCTCATGTCTGGTCGTACAGTGGTGATGTGGAGGTGTGCTGTCATCACATGTCTGTTAGGGTACCATTAACGTTACTGTATGTGCTGCTTGAACTCTACTATAAGCCATTACCATTCAGATTAGAAAATTACCTTTAGTCTAGTGAGTCTACATCATACCTATAATACCAAGCATTTCTGACATTTCTAAAATCATAGCAGAGCATTTGTTACGATCACTGTAGGCTGGCAATCTGATTGCAAACAGTCATGGTCTCTCTTGCCACATAGCAGCCAACAGATCTTCCTTGTCCTGTGTCCTCACAGGCTCAGCATCTTGCATGACAGCTTCACTCTGCACCAGATCTATTTTGGCACTATTAAAACTGCTGTGCCTGGTCCTCGCGAAACTAAAGAGAGGCTGCTCTATCTCTGCTGTTCTATTGGCTTCGTGGATATGCTATACGGACATACATTGACTGCGCTCAAAGACCATTGAGTGAGTTGCTATTTCATATGAGGTAAACTCGAGTACGAACACGAGTACAAACATTTACATCGTCACTGTCAACGCTCATATTCTCCATCATATAAACAGAGCAGCTGGAATTTGAGCAGTATTCGTTATCAAAATCATCAGGGTTTAAGGTATAGTACTTAGTTTGCTGGAAATGATATGCTAGTTCCGTTTTCCCATCTACTAGCAAGCAGAAACAGATCTCCTTACTTAGCTATAGCTAAGGACAGTCTTTTAGCCAAAGGTGCTACAACACTTCTGAATAAACCCTACCCTCAACAAGTTTTATTACATTTCATGGACGTTCACACACAATACATACCATACACATTCCCTGTAATCATTTTACCTGCCTCTATAAGCTACCTTGATGTTCACAGCACCAATAAACAACAAAAGTAACGGACATTATGCTGCTTCAGTTGCTCAGAAAACATCATGATTTGTAGCTGAAGCTGAATAATGATTTTCTCTCTCTGCTCTCTATCCATTCACTCTACATTTCTAAGCTCCTCTTCATGCCATTCTGTTTCTCTCTTAATGTCCAACTCCTTACTCTCAATCTCCAACTCTTTCCTCTTTAAGTCAACCTCCTCACATCTCATCTCATTTTCCATTTCCCCTTTCCTTTTTGAATATGCACTTGCTTCTCCGCCAATTTTTCCTCTTTTATGTTCACTGTCCTCTCCCTTCTCTCTACCTCTTGTTTCACACAGCCTCTCCATTGACCTCTTCCTGGCACTTTCAGCTGTTTCCTCTCAACTTTCTTCCTCATCTTTTCTGCATTTGTCCTTGTATCATGTTCTGCTTTCTCTAGTAACCCTAGGATAGTCTCTATTGCTTGCTCAAGTTCTCTTATATGCTGTCCAGTGATGCCACTAGATCTTTCTTCATCTGCAGTCCTCTTTGTAAAATGTTTGTCCACGAGTTTCCCTTTGATTCAACGCCTCTGCAATAATGTCCCAGGGCTGCCCTCTTTCTCTACTTCCACATTTGTGCTTGATTGGATTTTCATATGCTATCTCCCTGCACAGTTATAGGTTACAACTATAGCTCCATACCATTTTACCCTAAATTTGGATTTATTTTAAAGATATAGTTATGAACTGAGTCTGATATATCTTATGTAGTGATGACTATTATAGATGCCACATCCAGGCTTGCATTCTGATCAGAAATTCTCTCAAAATAACCTTTACACAATGAAACTGTTTAAATGTATTGAAGAGATCATTCGTCTATAAAACTATATAATGGTGCAAGGTCGACAAATGCTAACATGAAGTAGAATGTTACAAGGACCCAGGCAAATTGCTGCTGACCAAGGCAATTTTTATCCTCATGAGCTCAGATGGAGAAGTTAAACTCATTCTACTTTTGCTTACAATCTTGTCATCTTCATCTTGACAGGCAATCAGATGTCACAAAAATGTAAATATCAAACAGCATGACTTCCATCACTTACCTAAAGATTCCATAGTTTGGTGGTCCATATCAGATTTAATTGTATGTATGTATGTACATAATTCTTTACAGTTGGCTTTTTAACATAATAAACAGAAAAAACATAGCATATTAATGCTCTGTAAGGCCAACTTCTACTACAATGTAACTACGAAGAGATAAAATAGATAAAACCTACTTACAATGATGCTTATTTACAACAATCCTACACCTAATATAAAAACTGTACACAACCTGCAGTTGCAAATATTTCCATTCCATGATATTAAACGTCTCTTGAACTCAGATAGAGTACTAGAACTCTTGATGTCTTTCTGTAGAGAGGACAACAATATATAGCCTCTGTACATGACATCTTCGGTACCATACTTCATGGTCACAAGTGTTGGCACTTGCAAATGATTATCACTTTCAAGGTTGTAATTGTTATGCACAAATAAGGGTATCAATGGTAAGGAATAGCTTTTATCTAAAAAAATTGCCAAATAACAGTTTCAGATGTTATGGGATGGTCACACAAGATTGCAAATTCCCACAATTGATAGTCTTAACCAGATTGTATTGGCTTGAACCATCTCCAAATCTGAGGTACTTGTATCTGAAACAACTCTCGGATCTCCATAGATGATGATCTAGATATTTCCATATGCTCTTCACATCATTCATTATTCCTTCTACTACTCTTGCTGGTTCAGCTCCCAGGCAAGTACATAGTATTGGTATAGTATCTCCTTCAGATAATCGTGATTCAACAGCATACTTATGTCATCTTGAAGGTAGAAGGGTCCTAACTGAAAACATCTTTAATTTACAAGAGAACTTTGCAGTTAAGAGTACTTAAATATTGGATATGTATTGAATATGTAAAATCTGAAAATGGACTTTTTTATGCAAATGAGGTGAAATAACAATGGTAGCAAAGGGACAAACCAAGCAAAACTTCAAACATTGGCACACATGCTAGAGACATCCAAATAGGATATGGATGTTCATATCACTAGAATATACCAAGGGGAGATGTTGACTGTTAAGTGATTTTACCCTAAGGTAGACTTGACATTCAAAACAGTGCCCATTTCATCATTGACTATAGAAAGTAGAAGGCCTGTCATGGCACATTGAAGAGATGCATATCAGTCAATTTTGTCTGTGTTCTTGTGTATTCACTTGCACCAAACACAATATGGATAGGCCATTCTGGCTTTTGGTCCATGTCTTCCATGTGATGTCCTTCATATGAGGGTATCTTTCAATGATTTATTTGTATGTTGGATTGTTGATCTTATTGATGGTGGTCAAGAAGGTACAGTTACATTTTACCTTTGATATCTGGACATGTTAGATTTCACTCTTGGGTCATTCAGTTTCAAATCATTATGCACGTGACACCCATAGAAGCAGATTTGGCCAATTTATATTAAAGTTGTAGGGTCTAAATAGATCTGTAAAAATACAAAATTTGAGACAAAATTACAATTCATTTAAAAGATATAACCATTTAAATATATGACCATATATGGTAATAGTGATACTAAGCCACCATTATGGCTCTTATACATTTTTGTTACTTTAATTGACATAACCATTCAGTCATGCAAATTTGTATTTTGATAGAGTTAAGGGTGCAAAATCTGAAAATAGTCATAAAAGTATCACAAGTCCTAGATGTTAAAATTTATCCTCCAACTGGTGTGCCACACCTTAGACTTATTAGTTATCAGACCTTACTATATGCAGTAAGTTCAACTTAATAATGTCCAATGTGGGATGTAATAGAGGAACTTGATATTTGGTGTATCATATCCACATGGGATGGGGTTGACTTTGATCACATTTTGAAGATGGTTACTTTCTTCAGTTTTGACATATTCACTAACATTCTTCTGATATCTTTTAGAGCTGTGATGACAGTTGATGACTGTGATACTGTTTGCAACCATCATGAGCAAACTATCTTACATCAATATAGCCAGCTCCACAAAGATGTTGTGATCCCTTTAAACAGCATGGAGGTGTCCGACACATGTAAGAATGAATGGTATTTAGATGTCAAACTGGCAGTGAAAGTGTGTCCTGAATGATAGATAACATTCAACCAGGAACTAAAGGCACAAAGCCAAGAAGAGACCAGCCCAGATGATGATGATTTTACTATTGAAACAACTGGAGAGCTTGAAAGGAGGTGCCTTGACACTTCCTTAGGTGAGATGCTTCCAAGTCCAATTAAACTCCATTCAGATGCTTCACAGTCACACATCATACGGGAATAGAGAGATTATTGAAGTAAAGGAGACATTTCAAGCACAGTATGGGGCAATTGAGCAGCAGTTGGCTACAGTTATGACTTTCCAAAACGATGAGCTTGCTTCAAAGTCAATGAAGGAGGATGACATGATTGCCAAAGTAAGGCAAGTGTCACAGGATTTTGACACTTTAGTGTACTCTCAAGGAAAAGTACAAGGAAGCTAACAGACAGAAGATTCAGATTTTAACCCTTGCACCACCTTCATGGTCATTTTCCAAAGTGAGGGAGTTCTTTCAAGCTACAAACTACATGGTACGAGTAGCAAACAGAATTTTATCACAGAGACTTTTGGATCTTCCAGAAGAAAAGATAAGGCAGTTGCCCCCTGATGTTCTAGACTTGGTAAAGCACTGTTTTGTGATGATGAACACAGCAGAATAATGCCAGGAAAGTAAGATGTAGTCAGCATCAAAGAGGGAGTTAATGAGAATAGTGGCTTTTGTACTACAACCTTAATGAGCTATATGGATCAGTCAAAGAAAAATATCCAGAGAGACAAATTGGACTTTCACAATTTTGTGGGTTTATGCCCAAAGCAATGTGTAACTGTGAACTCTTCTGGAACACATTGTGTCCGTGTCTGAGCTTTACATCATAATATTGTACTGATGCTAAATGTAATATAAATTGATAAAGAGTACCACAACATTTTTCAAGTAATGGTTTATGATGGAAACAGCAAACAATGCATGGTTCACTGATGCAGCAGCGGCCTAGGTTTAAGTGCTGTAAAAGTCTAGTTAAAAAGACAACCTGGCCTGCTGGCAAGGAGTAACTTTGATGATCTAGAAAACATTGAAATGCTTTATGATCTTGTTTCATGTAAACAGTGGACATCAACTGACAGGACATAACTATTTACACTGATATTACTGTTTGATAACTTTCTTACACTTTAAAAAAAGTTGAATCTTTGACAGCACATTTATATATAGCTAAAGTGCAAGCACAGTATTTAAAGAGCTGCAAAGAAAATCTAATTGAAGTGCCATCTATTTCCTTATTAGACTTTGCTGAAAACTACACTTTTATTATCCAAGATCAACTGCAGCCATAACACTGGAATCAACACTCATGTATCTTGCATCCTGTTGTGCTCTACCACAATATAACTGGCATGGTTTAAGTGCTTATGCAACCACATGTTGACAATTGAGCTAACATCATTTGTCAAAAACTCTCATCTTTCCTCAGCATTTTGAAAGCACTTGCTTAAAGGGGAAGTTCGGGAAAAAACTACAATTTGATATGTTGTAGAGAATGTCGCAAAACCCCATGATCTGCAGTGTTTTTGCTCTTACGTGCGTACTTCCGCTGATATTCCCAGTTGTTTCTCGTCAAAATCCACCTCGTGCTAGGCCGCCATCCTCACCTTTTCGCAAGACAGACGTTGTTGTTGCACTGACATCATCACGTGCAGAAAGACTCTGAATCACTACCTTTGACTACAAAAGTTGGGAATATTATACCCATTTCAAGTGGGCCATTGGTATTGCAAAGGCACAAATACATCAAAACAGAGCTGCAAATATATCTTTTATTATTCTGGAAGTTGCCTATGCTTCTAATAGCGACTTTCAGACAGTCAAGAAATTCCAGCTGCGAACCAATGCAGCATCCACTTTTTTAAAATAATCGGCATACTCATAGAGGTCGTTAATGTCTCTGAATAATATTTTGCACATATTTCGACAACATAGAATTTTTCCAGTCCAGTACTAAATCGCTCTGAAGACTTTCTTAGCAAGGAGTTTTTCGTTCCGATCTGTTGCACATAAGCATTGTTGGAAAGTAAAAAATCTCCGTGTACTTTTTAAATAATGGTAAACCTTAGTCAATGACAGAAACTGCTTCTGAAGGGCAGCCGTTATAAAATATTCAGCATTTTATAAGCAGATAATCGAGTTTCAAATGCATATGAACTTATAGACTTTCTTGGGTCTCTAAAAATCCAGTGCTGACCTTTCTTAACTTTTTGAACAACCACTTTAAAAAAGAATCGTATACATGCTTTGTACAAAATGTCTTAGTAAAGTGGCCCCTTATGGATCATGTTTGGAGAAAATTCAAAAATGTCATGTTGAAAATGTCTAACAAAAAGAACTATTACCTGTAAATGAATGATCAGAAATCTCAATTGTATCTTGATAGTCCAAACTTTTTCAATAGATTTGCATTGACCGGCATTTCTTTCCACATATACACTAGTTACTATTAGCAATTCCTTCTCGTTCAGTTTCACGAACATTGGCCCTCAAATCAATATCCCAATGTCCTAACTCGGTCCTCAAATCAGTATCCCAGTGCTCAAGTTTCTTCCCATTTTCCATGTAAAACAACTTCAAACGAACACTGTCAGGCACTTCTGTCTATTATATTTCGCTACTTCAACACAGCATTCTTTTGATGACCCCTTGCTATATTCAGCCATTTTGACTCATAAGCGACTTCCAGAATAATAAAAGATATATTTGCAGCTCTGTTTTGATGTATTTGTGCCTTTGCAATACCAATGGCCCGCTTTTAGGTCACAGAAATTCACAGAAATGGGTATAATATTCCCAACTTTTGTAGTCAAAGGTAGTGATTCAGAGTCTTTCTGCACGTGATGATGTCAGTGCAACAACACCTTCTGTCTTGCGAAAAGGTGAGGATGGCGGCCTAGCACGAGGTGGATTTTGACGAGAAACAACTGGGAATAGCAGAGGTATGCAAGTAAGAGCAAAAACACTTCAGATCATGGGGTTTTGCGACATTCTCTACAACATATCAAATTTTAGTTTTTTCCCGAACTTCCCCTTTAAGCTTCTGCTGATTAGAACTGACATAATTCTTCAGGTAAAGTGATGTATCTGATGCCAAAATGTAAAGATTTCTGTAGCCTCGTAAGTAGTACACGTGCAACAAAACACAGCTACTGTTGATGATGACAGGAGGAGTACAGGATGTTGTAGGCAACATCAATTTGTAATCAACAATGTCATACTCACAGTTATCTTTTGCGATACCATCTGACGAGTCAAATCCAAGTGTTGGTGATGGAAAATTGATGATGAATGAAGGAAATGGCAATGGAGACAATTATGGTTGTGTCTTTCTAGGCACAAGTTCACTGTATCGGGATGAGCCCCCTGCCATTCCAGGTGAAAAAGCAGAGGTCTGTCATTGTGAAGATGATATAGATAATATCCCACTAGCTACAACTGATGCAAGGTTTGAAAGACGAATACATGTTGATAGCTGGTGAGTGTAACTAGTGATGTTTTCCAATTGGTACTGAACACATGAATTCAACTAAATGCAATATGGTTACTTTTCAGGTGTAGCACATGTATTAAAGTCTAAATCTGTCTCATTGTAGGACTTTATATGGATGAAACCTAGCGTACACATTTTCGTTACTCTATGTCCAGTGACATTCACTCTCAATGAAGGTAACTAAGCTGATGTATGTAAAGAGTTAAGGCTGAAATACATGGTCAACTTAAACTGACAATTTTGACTCCACACTTTGAACTGCCCCCTAACTTACTGATTTACACAATTTGAACAATCTTACATTGATATCTGTAATATATGGTTGAATCTGTTCTGGGATGTGTTGCAAGTAATCCATGTTTGACATGTACTTAGGTGTACATATCCATTCTGAAGACGCACTCACTCCCCTTTATATTTTCATGCACTGTTTTCGTTACCCCATCCCCCTTCAGAATGTAACAGTGATATTTATTTCATTCTTCTTAAGAGCATGGTGCATTCATTGCAGCAGAGATCAGAGCCATAAAACACAAAACAACTTACCTTAACTTTCTATACAACTTACTTCTTTACAGTAGTCACTGGTTTGGCAAGGAGGAGATTGACATCCATGCCATTGAACCTGAGCACATCTTTCTTGCAACTGCAACAAAACTCTATTTAGCCTGTACAATAACATTTGTTCCTAATGACAAATGACAACATTACTTAAACTCTATGTTCAGCACCAACACACAACTAACATAACTCAACGAAAACAAATAGCACAAAAGAGATGCTACCATTGGGGTTTAATCAGCAATCAAGTTTTACCCTTCCCCTAAAAGGTCTCAAATGCTCAATAACTACTTGATAAACAATCACAAATGGCCTAAACAATCCCTAAGTTGCACTCCTATCAAAGTCCAATCCTACAGTAACAACTAAACAATGACAAATCCTTCCATAATCAAAGAGCCCTTAGCAATGAATGTGAAGAATTCCAAACTATCAGATGAGAATGTATGTCATTAATTTGTATCTCTATCTTTCCACAAAACTCCCCATCCCTCTCTCTCTCTGACACCATCTGATGATCGTATTCCTTCGTGTCATCTGAATCTCGAATCATCTCAATCTGAATCTGAATCTTAAATCAACAAAACTAGTCTTGCAACTAGAAAACATCAATAATTATTTGCACTTATGTCTAGAAAATGAGATCCCTAAATTTTGGGGCAATCCTGATCCCAACACTACCTTTCATGTGATACACTTAACAATATATTTATAATTTCTCAGGACCTTTCATGAGTCGTTTGGCTCGTATTTTCCTGTAGCCTCTGGTGCTATATGAAAGCAAACAACACTATAGGGCATTCCTCAGTTTCCTCTTAACACTGAGAGTCTGAAATACTACAATCTGATGCAAATAATATCCTACAAATCTACAAGTGCCTCTTGAAACAACGTGATATGCACCCAAATCGTACAACTACAGTTCCAAATCACAGACAGTCTAAATCACCAATATCTTTATCTCTTGTGCTGCGCATTCGGCTCACCACTGTATCATTGTTCACCTTGTGCGACACTACAAATTGGATTAGTCAAGTTTGTCCATCCATTGCCATTGTTGGTGATATGTCTCAAGATGTTACTATGTTCTCTTGTCTTAAACTGACTTATTTGCAACAATTGATTGCATTTTGCTGCTTCTATGATGTCATTGTCCAGCAATACAGGCAGGGTGATTCTCTTTCTTCCACGGAATTTCCTCTCCTTAGGTGGATATTCGAAGTTATAGTCCATCGACTGTTGACATGGTGTGTTTTGGTGGTAGTCGCAAGATGTGACCGAATGTTCACCATCTTGCTTCCTTCATTTCAGTACTCAGGGGTGGTCCTCTCCTCTTTTCGTGTAGTTAATATCTTTATCTTCACCAATATCTTTATCTATTTAAAATTAACCATATTACAAGTACTTCTGAAATGGTCCTTTACCTAATTTTTTGCCTATATTTTGTGCAGGGGCCTAATTGTGAGTTCCACAATATGACAGTAATTGTACTTCTACACACTAGTTCAAAGCAGCTAGTGAGTTTCAACAAACAAACAGATTCATCTTGATATGTCTTATATGATATTGTCAATATTGCAAATGACTGATTGTGTGCCTTGTCACTTAACGCAGTTCATAAGTTTCTAGATACGGCTGTATTGGATTGTAGTGCTTAATTGACTGCAGCACTTATTTTCTTTTATTTGTGCTTTTATTCTCATACAATATACAATAACAAACACGTACAATAAAAAGGCAAAGGGGGTATGCAAAGACATAGCAAGCCTAAGACTTGCATTTAACATAGAGACACAAGTATTGCAAAAATTCTTACCAAAATATTAAGCTACAAAAGTATTTAGTGGTGTTGACTGTAGTGCTCATAGCGTCACAAATTTCAATGAAATCTCATGACGACCTATCAAAGGAGATGTATCTAAATATTTACTAATCCAATCTAAAGTCGGAGCCCAGGCATTATGGGTGACACCACTCTAATCATAAAGAACAAAACTACACAAAAAAGAAACTGATTTACACGAGAGACAGCTATTGAACTCAAAGCAGTGTTTTTGGTATCAAATCTCTTGTTAGAGTGACAAACACCCATGTCAAAATACTCTCTGACAATACAACAACAGTTCATGCTATCAATAGAATGGGCATTTCTCATTCAACTATTTGCACTCAAGTAGCTAATGAAATATGGGATCTAGCCATATCTAAAGATATATGGATCTCAGCAACACACTTGCCAGGCAAGAATAATGCTGAAGCAGATGAAGAATCGAGGAAGGAAGACACACCATTAGAATGGAAACCTTCTGAACAATGGTTTATTATATTGTGCAGGGCACTTTCTGTCAAACCAGACATAGAGCTATATGCAAGTTGTCTACATTATCAATTGAAACCATTTGTTTCATACAGGCCTGAACCATTGAGTTCATTGTCTTCATTTGACATTTGATTATGCTCAACAATTTCAATTGCCGATCATTTGAATATCTTTCATTCACGTCATCATCCATGAACCCGCATTCCCATATGTCTACCTGTTGTAGATGAGGCAGAGAAAACACGATAGCCTGTTGCAATTTATATTTTATAAATACAAACAAAACAGAACAGCATTAAGCATACAAGTCAATATCATTGTTCACATTCGTACCCCTACTCTTACTTCTCTTGTCTCAAATCAACTCCAGGGCACTACTGCACAATCCAATCAAACATGCAGTTTTTACAACATTTGCGCAAGTCACATGATGTTATATAAACACGGGGGTACATTACAATCTTGCGACACACTCCCCTGGTTTGATTATACAGGAATCAAATGAAACTAACTACTATATTGAATAACAAAACTGATGATAAAAGTTCATTACACAATGTCTACATAGCGCATAATCTAATATCCATATTTACGTGCCAGTTCTCCAACTACAGCGGCATTATGTTTAGCTTCTTCCGAACATTTGCTGTGGAACTGGTGTTTCGATATTCTGCGCCTGCGCCTGCGCTTCGATGTTCGGATCTTGCAGCTCAGTGCGACTTGTTGCAAGGGCTGAATGTTTATCAGGCAATGACATTGGCCTTATGTCCAATGGAATCAGATGCGTTATTGATCTAAAACATTGCTTCTTACTACCATTAATCAACACTGAAACCTTCGCTGATCTAACTGAGCCATCTCTACCTAGAACTAACTGTTCAACTTTACACAACTTCCAAAATGCTCTCTTGGCTTGGGAATTGCGCAAAAGACATATATCATTGACTTGAATATCTGGGTTAAACATGGAATCATCTCTAGGCCTATATTTTTCCATCAAACTAAGTACATATTCATTCTTTCAATAAGTACAAAACTGCGACAATACTTGTCTGTGATACCTAGCTTCCTTTGATAGCCCTTGATATGTATTTATTATTTCAAAGTGTGCGTTCTTTGTAGAGCTGCTCAGATTTCTACTGTTGACCAACTGCGATGGTATTGCGGGATATGATATTCCATCACTATTGTCTACAACATACGTAAGGGGGCGCTACTTTATTACGTTTTCAATTTCAACTAATAACGTTGCTAATTCATCATATGTTACTAGTGCATGCCCTACAACCTTGATCAAACAACATTTGACTGACCGTACCATTCTTTCCCAGAACCCGCCTTGAAACGGTGCTAGTTCAGGTATGATCTCCATTTAATGCCCTTAAGCTTAAGATGCTCAGACAATCTTGGAGCGAGCAATAACTTCTTTACTTCCACCAAAACTGACTTGAATGGTGTTCCGTAATCAGTTATTATTGTGGCAGGTAATCCTCGACGTCCACAAAAACGTCGAAATGCTCGAATGAAACTCTCTACAGACAAGGACTCAACCAATTCAATGTGGATAGCTCTTATAGAACCACATGTAAATAGACTTTGCTGAAAACTACACGTTTATTATCCAAGATCAACTGCAGCCATAACACTGGAATCAACACTCATGTATCTTGCATCCAGTAGTGCTCTACCACAAAATAAATGGCATGGTTAAAGTGCTTATGCAACCACATGTTGGAACTTGAGCTAACATCATTTGTCAAAAACTCTCATCTGTCCTCATCATTTTGGAACCACTTGCTTAAGCTTCTGCTGATTAGAACTGACATACTTCTTCAGGTAAAGTGATGTATCTGATGCCAAAATGTAAAGATTTCTGTAGCCTCGTAAGTAGTACTCGTGCAACAAAACACAGCTACTGTTGATGATGAAAGGAGGAGTACAGGAAGTTGTAGGCAACATCAATTTGTAATCAACAATGTCGTACTCACAGTTATCTTTTGCAATGCCATCTGACGAGTCAAATCCACGTGTTGGTGATGGAGAAGTGATGATGAATGAAGGAAGTGGCAATGGAGACACTTATGGTTGTGTCTTTCTAGGCACAAGTTCACTGTATAGGGATGAGCCCCTTGCTGTTCCAGGTGAAAAAGCAGAGGTCTGTCATGAAGATAATATAGATAATATCCCACTAGCTACAACTGATGCAAGGTTTGAAAGACAAATACATGTTGATAGCTGGTGAGTGTAACTAGTGATGTTTTCCGATTGGTACTGAACACATGACTTCAACTAAATGCAATATGGTTACTTTTCAGGTGTGGCAAATGTATTAAAGTCTAAACCTTTCTCATTGTAGGACTTTATATGGATGAAACCTAGCATACACATCTTCGTTACTCTATGTCCAGTGAAATTCACTCTCAATGAAGGTAACTAAGCTGATGTATGTAAAGAGTTAAGGCTGAAATACATGGCCAGTTTAAACTGACAGTTTTGACTCCAAACGTTGAACTGCCCCCTAACTTAATGATTTACACAATTAGAACAATCTTACATTGATATCTGTTACATTGATATCTGTAATATATGGTTGAATCTGTTCTGGGATGTGTTGCAAGTAATCCATGTTTGAAACGTACTTAGGTGTACATATCCATTCTGACGACGCACTCACTCCCCTTTATATTTTCATGCACTGTTTTCGTTACCCCATCCCCCCTCAGAATGAAACAGTGATATTTATTTCATTCATCTTAAGAGCATGGTGCATTCATTGCAGCAGAGATCAGAGCCATAAAACACAAAACAACTTACCTTAACTTTCTATACAACTTGCTTCTTTACAGTAGTCACTGGTTTGGCAAGGAGGAGATTGACATCCATGCCATTGAACCTGAGCACATCTTTCTAGCAACTGCAACAAAACTCTATTTAACCTGTACAATAACATTTGTTCCCAATGACAAATGACAACATTACTTAAACTCTATGTTCAGTACCAACACACAACTAACATAAATCAACGAAAACAAATAACACAAAAGAGATGCTACCTTTGGGGTTTAATCAGCAATCTAGTAAGAGTATCTTGGGTAAAATCGAAGTTGATCGCCACGTTTGTCTACAACTAACACTCGAACGAGGCTAACCGGATATTATGCAACAGTACATTTGTAAAGTGCTATTTCTAATACTCCTCCTCACTTTAAAAATGTAGTTCATGAATTGAAGTCCTTTCATAAATGTCCCTTTACACTTTAAATGTCCATTAAAACATAACATAACATAACATAACATAACATAACATAACATAAGTATAAGGTTTTCCTGGGAGGAGAGGTTCTAGAACAATCACTCCCTGCAACTCATCTTTACCATGAGTGTCTCTAAAATGTGTATCAAGTTCACTTATTTAAAGCAGTCCAATGCTTCCACAGAAGGCTTTTAGTGTTTGCTTACTGTGAGGTTTTGTGAATGAGTCAGCAAGTTGCTCATTTGTTGCTGCATGCTCCACCTTCAGTTTGCCACTTTCGAACATGTCTCTAACAAAGTAGTATTTAACATCAATATGTTTTGACCTTTTGTGGAAAACTGGATTCTTTACTAACTGTATTGCACTCATGTTATCTACATGTAACACAGGAATATCTCCTTCATTTGCAATTTCTCCAAGAAGACGACTCAACCATAATAAGTCCTTTGTTCCCTCGCTCGCAGCTACAAATTCTGCTTCAGTTGTTGAAAGTGAAACACACTTTTGTCTCTGAATAGTCCAGGAAATGACCGTTCCATTGTGTAAACAAACTACACCAGTGTGCGATTTTCCTGTACTTCTATCACCAGCAAAGTCTGCATCACTATATCCTGTGAGACTTTTAGAAACTTTACTGCTGTATATTAGCTTCATATCTTTAGTCCCTTTCAAATATCTGAAAATTCTTTTCACCATTTTCCAATGCTTTTTGGTTGGCTTATCCAGTACTTGTGATACTAAACTTACTGCATACGCAATGTCTGGTCTGGTACACACAGCTAGATAATTCAAGCTACCAACAGCTTCATGGTAAGGCTCATTTGTGAGATAGTCACTCTCATCTTGAGACAGCTCACAACCAGATTAAACTGGAGTACTAACAGAATTGCAATCTGTCATTTTGAACTTTTCAAGTAATTTGCTTATGTAGTGTTCTTGATTCACAGCAATTGAACCATCTTCCAAATGTTCAATTTCTAAACTCAGAAAATATTTGGCTGGTGAATATGTGATTTGAAATTTCTCCTGTAGATGCTGTAGGAAGTTATTCACCTCACCATCACCCTCTTTTGCAGCTACTAGTCCATCATCTACATACAATGCTATCATCATTTTTCTTCCAGTTTTGTTGTAAATGAACAAGCAAGGATCTGCTTCACTTTGCGTAAAGCCTTGTCTCAGTAAGAAATCTGTGACTGTTTTAATCCATACTTGTGGGGCTTGTTTCAGGCCATAGAGACTTTTCTTCAGCTTGCATACACGACCTGCACCATCATCATAACCTTCAGGCTGATTCATATATGTAACTTCCTCTAACTCTCCATACAAAAATGCTGTCTTGACATCAAAATGAGTAAGAGTCATATTATCTTTTGCAGCTACACTTATCATGGCACGAATAGTATCAAACCTTGTCACTGGACTGAAAGGTTCTTTGTAATCAATCCCATCTTCCTGACTATATCCTTTTGCTACCAATCTGGCTTTGAATTTGTCTATTTCTCCAGCAGCATTTGTTTTAACACGATATACCCATTTGCATGACACAATATTTCTATCATCAGGTTTTTCAACTAATTCCCAAGTGTCATTTTCGTTTAATGACTGCATTTCACTATACATAGCATTTATCCACTCGTTAGCATTGTCACAATGTATGGCATTAATAAAAGTGTTTGGTTCATTGTATGTTAACATAGCAAAGTCTGTATATCTACTGGGTGGTTTTACTTGAGCGCGGTCGCGCAATACTGGTCCTCTGACTGACTTATTAGGAACCACTTCTTCATTGAATGACTCATTAGGCATCATCGCTTCATCAACTGGCTCAACACCTTCATTCAGATCAGAAACTCCTCCTGTTTCTCTGGAGTTGGTAGTTTCCTGTCTAAAAATCACATCACAGCTTGTAATGACTGTACCTCTTTCAGGTATATATATCCTGTAACCATCTTTGTCACCACAATAACCAACTAGACAACCTGTCTGAGCTTTGGGATCAAATTTCTGTCTCTGTTGCCTTGGAATATGTATATACCAGTCAGTTCCAAATATCGTCAAGTGATCAGTGGAAATTTGTCTCCCAAACCATAGTTCATAAGGTGTTTGTGTACCCAACTTGGTAGGTCCTGTGCGATTGATAACATAAGTTGCTGTATTCACAGTTTCAGCCCATAATTTCCTAGGTAAATCGTCTTTACTGTGAAGCATTGAATGAGCAGCTTCGACTAATGTTCGATTTTCCCTTTCTGCCGATCCATTTTGCTCAGGTGTAAATGGCATGCTGAAACGATGCTGAATTCCATTTTCTTCAGTCACCTGTTTGAATTCTTTGTTATCAAATTCTCCACCACCATCTGTTAATAACTCTTTAACAGTATGCCCCAAAACTTTTGCTTCTGCTAGGACTATTTTCAATTTATCCACTACTTCACCTTTCCTTTTCAGAAGGTAAACACTTCGGTATTTTGAGAAATCATCTTTGAACAAAACATAATATCTGTATCCACTGAAACTATCATGACCCATTGGACCACACACATCAGCATGAAGTAAATCACCTGGCTTTGCTGCCACAATTGGTCTGGTGCCAAAGCTTTTCCTGCTATGCTTGCCCAGAACACAACCTTCACACAATTCGTCATCCTTGATGTAGTTGATTTTGTGTTTCTGTAAATACTTTTCAACATAGTGTTTGCTTTGATGACTCAAGCGTTCATGCCATACCTGCAGTTTTTCAGCCTTCTCTGCAACCAATACCTTCACTGGATTGCTTGGCAAAACTGCACGCAAATGTAGCTTATACAGCCCATTATGTCTTTCACCAACAACCAGAGTTGTGTTTTCTTTTACAAGTGAACACTGAAATCTGTCTAGATGATATGTAATGCCTATTACAATGGTGTTTCCCTGCTATTTGTTTTTATTAATTCTTATGTTATTCAATTTCATTATCATTTCATTATTTTGATTGTTTTGTTATTTTGCTGTTTATCAACCATATTGCTTTAACCTCCTCTTGAGGAGGAGGGACTGGAGAGAAGAAAAATGGCGGATGCTAGAAAATGCATGGTTGTTTTTCTATGAATTCATTCACTGTCGGGGATACAATATCTGGCGACGAGTAGCTGATTTCATCCAGTAGCAATGAATCCACTTGCCAAAGCATCAGGCACACCCATTTTTGACCCGACTGGTCACGAGGGGAATCTCCTTCAGGCATTTCAAAACTATCTCGATTCGTGGGAAATGTGGTACGATGTAGCATGTCTAAACGATCTCTCAGCCGACGCCAATGCAGCTCAACGTAACGAACACAAAGCAAAAGTATTCAGAATGTGTGCTTTTCAAGGTGAGAAACTTAAAAATGATTTAAAATCCGAATACAATCAGGATATTTCTGCCCTTAAATTGGCTAGTTTTGACGATATGATAACGAAAATTCAAAACCGTTATAAACCAACACAAAATCAGGTTCTGCTACATTATCAGTTTCACCAGCTCAAACAGCACCCTGGTGAAAAAATAGATGCCTGTATCAATAGAGTGCAATTACATGCTGACCAATGTGCCTTCAAATGTCAAAATCAGGGCTGCACTGATAAGAATGCAATACATAATTCTCTAATCAGAGACCAAATACTGATAGGCACAAACATGCCTTTGCTACGCACTACTGCCCTTGATAAAGAGCACGACCTACAAGGTTTAATAAGCCATGCCAGAAAACTTGAAGCCACTGAAGAAGCAACTAAACTCATTGATGGGGATGCCCCAACTTTATCCATTGCTTTTAATAGCATTGACAATGATATTCCTCTCTATGCTGAGGCCAATAAAATTGGTAAACAAGGGGGAAAGTATTCCCAAACATTTCAAAGGAAGCGAAGTCAAGCTGACCCAGTAAGACCAACAACAGGCTCTAATAAAATTCTCTGTTGTGCTGGGTGTGGAAGGAATACTTGTGATAGAGGCAGTAAATGCATTGCAAGAAATGCTTTTTGCAAAGCTTGTGGAAGGAAAGGCCATTTCTCAACAGTCTGTTTATCAACAAAAGGGGAAATATCAACAATATCAGCCATAAATGCTACCCTTCCAAAACAAATCCACACCATCACTGAATCTCGAAGGAAAGCAACTGTATCTATTGGTCAACATCAAATTGAAGCTCTTATTGATACAGGTGCTGAGGTTAACATCCTCCTTGAACATGAGGTCCCATCATACATCAAAAGAATTTTCCAAACACCCATTACTCTACAGCCCTATGGCAGCAAAATCATTACCCCCAAAGGCCAAATTACACTAGATACCACATGGGGCAATAACACAAAAAAAGCAACATGGATTGTTGTCGATAAGATGGATCTCAAAGGAAACCCATCTACTCTTTTGTCCTGCAAGCTAGCTGAATCACTAGGAATCATCACCTTTCACAGCCCACAAAGCAGCATTCATGCCATCTATACACAAACTACTGCATTCCAATCCCTGGAAAAAGCTGTTACCCCAGACATAGCAGACATACTTTCCAAGTACTCCCCTGTTTTTGATGGTCTTGGCAAACTCAATGCTGATCCGGTCACACTCCACCTAGATCCAGATGCCAAGCCCGTCATTCAGCCTCCACGGCCTATACCTTTTCATCTACAGCAAGACTTTAACAAAGTCATTGCAAGCACGGAACAAGAGGATGTCATTGAACAACAGTATGGCCCTGTCACATGGCTCTCTAATCCTGTGCTTGTTCCTAAACCAGATGGGGGAATACGAATCACAGTCGACCTTCGTAGTCTGAACAAAGCCCTCAAAAACCCTCATCTGCCCATCCCACAGGTAGAAGACATTCTGCCTATGGTCAATGGGAAGTCAACTTTTACCAAACTTGACCTAAAAACAGCTTTCCACCAACTTGAACTATCCAGTGATTCATGCCCCTTTACAGTCTTCCGCGCTGGAGACCGACTTATGCGATATAAGCGACTCACAATGGGAACCCTGCCAGCTTCAGGGGAACTTAACAAGCCACTCCGTCCTATATTAGCAAGCATTCCTAACGCTGCAATAATACAAGATGATATTGTTATTGCAGCACCAGATATTAAAAGTCACAACAAAGCACTGGCAGACGTTCTTGAAGCGCTTCACTTAGCAGGCCTACCTGTTAGTCCCCAAAAATGCATTATTGCATCTCAAGAAATCCCTTTCTGGGGATTCCGAGTCACAAAAGATGGAATCAAGCCCGATCCCCAAAAGGCAGAGTCAGTGCAAAATGCAGGAAGACCTCAAACAAAGGACGAACTCAGGTCATTTCTTTGCATGATCAGATCTAATGGACAATGTATACCAGACCTTGCGACTGCTACTGCAAGCCTCCGAGACCTAACCAAGGAATCGTCAAACTTTCAATGGTCTGATCAGCATGAAAGAGACTTTCAAAATGTCAAACAAGCCTTCCATAAAGACATTCTACTTCAACACTTTGATACTACCAAGCCAACCTTTATTTTTGTAGATGCGCACCAAACCGGGTTAACTGCAATTCTTACCCAAGGAGCTTCTATCAGTGCAACCAAGGCTGTTGCTGTAGCCTCACGTACAACAACAGACACTGAAAACAAATACTCACAACTCGATTTGGAAGCCTCAGCTGTTGATTTTGGATTGCGCCAATGTCGTCACCTCCTGGTTGGCGGTCCATCAGTCCAAGTGGTCACTGACCATCAGCCCCTTGTCTCACTTTGGAAGTCCAGACGAACATTGTCATCACGACTTGAGCGCATACTATTGAGGCATCAAGACATTGACCATCAGGTTGTTTGGCAAAAAGGCAAAACAAACCCTGCAGATTACCTAAGCCATCACGCCACACCAATTGAGTGCCTCCCAGTACAAATAGCGGCTGAGGCAAAGGAACATCAAAAGCTTTTGTTCCTTCTTCACCAACCTGTCACCTCAACAATTTCCAAAGATTGCCTCCAAAAAGCCCAAGCCAACGACAGACAACTAGAGCTTCTACGTCATTTTATTGCTATTGGCCAACCACCAAGAAATGATCCCACTCTGAAGCCATTCTTTAAAATCTTTCACGAATTATCCATAGGAGCTGATGATATAATCTACCGAGGTGACCAGTTTGTACTACCAGCTTCCCTACACCATGCAGCCATTACTGCTACCCATTCAAGCTCCCATGCCGGCCAAAGTGCAGTAAAGCGCAGACTCAGAGCTCATTTCTGGTTCCCAGCGCTAGATGAAGCGGTCAGATTGCATATAGAATCATGTCACCACTGTCAAGTACACAGCACAAGTCCAACAAAAGTACCCTTGTCCAGTACACCGATCCCAAAACACCCATGGGACTCTGTTTCACTTGACCTATTTGGCCCATTACCTGACCATTACCATGTCCTAGTGAGTCGGTGCAAGTTTTCACGTTTTCCAGCTGCAAAGTTGATCAAATCCACTCGTGCTGAGCATGTCTTGCCTGCACTCGCATCTATATACAACAATTTGGAAACCCGAAGGAGCACAAAGCAGACAATGGCCCTCCATTTAACAGCAAAGACTTCAAAGATTTCTCAGACCAAAGAGGAATGTACACAAAGCAGTCATACCCATACCATCCCCAAGGTAATGAAGCTGATTGCTTCATGAAGCCCTTAGGGAAAGCCATAAAAATTGCATTGGATACACAGAAACCAGTGCAACACGCTATTGATGACCTCTTGACTGACTATCGCTCTACACCACATGTGGCAACAGGGATTGCTCCAGGTGATATGCTACTACGTGGCGGTTATCGTTCTGGCATCATATCTACAAGAAAGCCCCCTACAAATAGCAGTATTGAGGAAGCAAGACAACGGGACAAAAAACGGAAAGATAGGAATAATAGCACAGTAATGTCCTCCCAATGGAGACAGTACCCTACAATATCTCAAGGCAATGAAGTTCTTATTTTGCGCTCTGGTGATAAAAGAAAGTTCCAATCTCGCTATGAACAAATACCTTACACAGTTATTGATATACAAGGAACGTGATATGAACTCCTTGCAAGTGACCCCAAGCACCGAAAACAGCCAATCGTCCGGCATGCCTCCCAAATAAAACTGTATCAGGAACCAGTGTTGCCATTCCCAGAATTACCTAGCAAATCTCCCTCAACAGAATCCATGCATTTTAAAGACACCTGCCTGCCATATAAAGAAAGGAGATGGATTGACAAAAAAGAATACGGGCCACTCACTGGAAATTCGGGAACAGCCAGCAATACCTCAATAGAGGATAGCATGACAAATAACATGCCAGAGGTTGAAATGAATCAAGAACCAAGCATCACATTCTGCAATCCAGTTGAAGAACACATAGAGGAAAGAAGAAGAGGCAAACACAAACAAAGAGAAAAAAAGAACACTTAAAACAAACACTTCTATTTCTATGGACAACAGGGGTGATATTACAATGCTGCTTCCCTGCTATTTGTTTTTATTAATTATTATTTTATTCAATTTCATTATCATTTCATTATTTTGATTGTTTTGGTATTTTGCTGTTTATCAGCCATATTGCTTTAACCTCCTCTTGAGGAGGAGGGACTGGAGAGAAGAAAAATGGCAGATGCTAGAAAACGCATGGTTGTTTTTCTATGACTTCATTCACTGTTGGGGATACAATAATGCCTTTGTCTGCTGCAGCTGGAACTGAGAACAGAATTTTTACTACGTCTGGGGTATACCACACCTTTTTCAATGTATGACTGAGACATACACCATTTACAAAGGATTCCACTTCAATGTGACCTTCTCCATATGCCATCATGACACTGTTTACGAAGGTCACAGGTTTTGGTGTATTAAAGCTTGTATAAGTCACAAAATAATCCTTTGATTTTGTCATGTGTTGTGTGGCCCCTGAGTCTGCTATCCATATACCATCAGCAGGCACTGATGTCAACAACACCTCACCAAACAATGCAGAATCACTGGCACTAGACTTTGAAGGTGCAGATTTAACATTGGGGCACTTATTCTTAAAATGTCCAAACTCTTTGCACCCATAACATTTAACCTTACTCGTGTCCCTCTTTGGCTTTAAAGAACTACTATTGTTATACTTAACTGTAGATGGTTTCTTGCCAAGAAGAGCAGACACATCAGTACTTACAGTTGTAGCTTCATTAATCTGTGACAGGCGGGTTTCAACCATTGTGAGTCGCTCAAGAAGATATTCAACTGTCCTTTCACTTCTAGGAACAGATTCCCAAGTCATACGAAACTCAAAGTATTCATTTGGCAATGTACTCAATATTCGCATAATTAACAAGGTATCTGGGAGTTTGCATTTATCCACTCTCCATGATTCTTCATTCAACTCCATCCAGAGCTTCTGTAACTTGGAAACATGTGTTGCAACAGAATCACCTGTCTCCATCTTGTACTCTAGACGTTGTAAATACAAGTGCTCCAGTCTTTGTTCCGACTTCTGTTCATATGAAGTTTCCAGTTTGACCCACATTTCCTTGGCAGTACCCAAGTACTTGCAGTACAGCCTCTTCTACATTAGTAGTGATTAGAGTAATAGCAAAGGCATTCGCTCTTTTATACAGCCTTAATTTTTCACTATAATTCCTGTTTTGTTCTGCACTGGCATCTGCTGGCAAGTCTTCTGGTATTGTCAAGTTACCCGTGAGTATTTCCTCAAAGCCATGATACTGCAAGTTCGAAGTGATTTGTACTTTCCACACCGTCCAGTTGGCTTTCCCACTTAACTTGTGACTATTAAACTTATCCATAATGATGGACTTCCTCATGCAAAACTTAAAAGTATGTAGACTGGGCCCATAACCTATTAAAAGTATCTTGGTTAAAATGGACGTTGATCGCCACGTTTTTCTACAACTAACACTCGAACGAGGCTAACCGAATATTATGCAACAGTACATTTGTAAAGTGCTATTTCTAATACAATCAAGTTTTACCCTTCACCTAAAAGGTCTCAAATGCTCAATAACTACTTGATAAACAATCACAAATGGCCTAAACAATCCCTACATTGCACTCCTATCAAAGTCCAATCCTACATTAACAACTAAACAATGACATATCCTTCCATAATCAAAGAGCCCTTAGCAATGAATGAGAAGAATTCCAAACTATCAGATGAGAATGTATATCATTAAGTTGTATCTCTATCTTTCCACAAAACTCCCCATCCCTCTCTCTCTCTGACACCATCTGACGATCGTATTCCTTCATGTCATCTGAATCTCGAATCATCTCAATCTGAATCTGAATCTTAAATCAACAGAGCTAGTCTTGCAACTAGAAAACATCACCATTATTTGCACTTATGTCTAGAAAATGAGATCCCTAAATTTTGGGGCAATCCTGATCCCAACACTACCTTTCATGTGATACACTTAACACTATATTTATAATTTCTCAGGACCTTTCATGAGTCGTTTGGCTCGTATTTTCCTGTAGCCTCTGGTGTTATATGAAAGCAAACAACACTATAGGGCATTCCTCAGTTTCCTCTTAACACTGAGAGTCTGAAATACTACAATCTGATGCAAATAATATCCTACAAATCTACAAGTGCCTCTTGAAACAACTTGATATGCACCCTAATCGTACAACTACAGTTCCAACTCACAGACAGTCTAAATCACCAATATCTTTATCTCTTGCGCTGCGCATTCGGCTAACCACTGTATCATTGTTCACCTTGTGCGACACTACAAAGTGGATTAGTCAAGTTTGTCCATCCATTGCCATTGTTGGTGATATGTCTCAAGATGTTACTATGTTCTCTTGTCTTAAACTGACTTATTTGCAACTATTGATTGCATTTTGCTGCTTCTATGATGTCGTTGTCCAGCAATACAGGCAGGGTGATTCTCTTTCTTCCACGGAATTTCTTCTCCTTAGGTGGATATTCGAAGTAATAGTCCATCGACTGTTGACATGGTGTGTTTTGGTGGTAGTCGCAAGATGTGACCGAATGTTCACCATCTTGCTTCCTTCATTTCAGTACTCAGGGGTGGTCCTCTCCTCTTTTCGTGTAGTTAATATCTTTATCTTCACCAATATCTTTATCTATTTAAAATTAACCATATTACAAGTACTTCTGAAATGGTCCTTTACCTAATTTTTTGCCTATATTTTGTGCAGGGGCCTAATTGTGAGTTCCACAATATGACAGTAATTGTACTTCTACACACTAGTTCAAAGCAGCTAGTGAGTTTCAACAAACAAACAGATTCATCTTGATATGTCTTATATGATATTGTCAATATTGCAAATGACTGATTGTGTGCCTTGTCACTTAACGCAGTTCATAAGTTTCTAGATACGGCTGTATTGGATTGTAGTGCTTAAGTGACTGCAGCACTTATTGTCTTTTAGTTTTGCTTTTATTCTCATACAATATACAATAACAAACACGTACAATAAAAAGGCAAAGGGGGTATGCAAAGACATAGCAAGCCTAAGACTTGCATTTAACATAGAGACACAAGTATTGCAAAAATTCTTACCAAAATATTAAGCTACAAAAGTATTTAGTGGTGTTGACTGTAGTGCTCATAGCGTCACAAATTTCAATGAAATCTCATGACGACCTATCAAAGGAGATGTACCTAAATATTTACTAATCCAATCTAACGTTGGAGCCCAGGCATTATGGGTGACGCCACTCTAATCATAAAGAACAAAACTACACAAAAAAGAAACTGATTTACACGAGAGACAGCTATTGAACTCAAAGCAGTGTTTTTGGTATCAAATCTCTTGTTAGAGTGACAAACACCCATGTCAAAATACTCTCTGACAATACAACAACAGGTCATGCTATCAATAGAATGGGCATTTCTCATTCAAATATTTGCACTCAAGTAGCTAATGAAATATGGGATCTAGCCATATCTAAAGATATATGGATCTCAGCAACACACTTGCCAGGCAAGAATAATGCTGAAGCAGATGAAGAATCGAGGAAGGAAGACACACCATTAGAATGGAAACCTTCTGAACAATGGTTTATTATATTGTGCAGGGCACTTTCTGTCAAACCAGACATAGAGCTATATGCAAGTTGTCTACATTATCAATTGAAACCATTTGTTTCATACAGGCCTGAACCATTGAGTTCATTGTCTTCATTTGACATTTGATTATGCTCAACAATTTCAATTGCCGATCATTTGAATATCTTTCATTCACGTCATCATCCATGAACCCGCATTCCCATATGTCTACCTGTTGTAGATGAGGCAGAGAAAACACGATAGCCTGTTGTAATTTATAGTTTATACATACAAACAAAACAGAACAGCATTAAGCATACAAGTCAATATCATTGTTCACATTCGTACCCCTACTCTTACTTCTCTTGTCTCAAATCAACTCCAGGGCACTACTGCACAATCCAATCAAACACGCAGTTTTTACATCATTTGCGCAAGTCACATGATGTTATATAAACACGGGGGTACATTACAATCTTGCGACACACTCCCCTGGTTTGATTATACAGGAATCAAATGAAACTAACTACTATATTGAATAACAAAACTGATGATAACAGTCCATTACACAATTTCTAAATAGCACATAATCTAATATCCATATTTATGTGCCAGTTCTCCAACTACAGCGGCATTATGTTTAGCTCTTCCGAACATTTGCTGTGGAACTGGTGTTTCGATATTCTGCGCCTGCGCCTGTGCTTCGATGTTCGGAGCTTGCGGCTCAGTGGGACTTGTTGCAACGTTTGGAGCTTGCGGCTCAGTGGGACTTATGTCCGATGGAATCAGATGCTTTATTGATCTTAAAAATTGATTCTTACTACCATTAGTCAGCACTGAAACCGTCGCTGACCTAACTGAGCCATCTCTACCTAGAACTAACTGTTCAACTTTACATAACTTCCAAAATGCTCTCTTGGCGTGGGAATTGCGCAAAAGACATATATCATTGACTTGAATATCTGGGTTAAACATGGAATCATCTCTAGTCCTATATTTTTCCATCAAACTAAGTAAATAGTCATTCTTTCAATGATTAAAAAACTGCGACAATAAGTGTCTGTGATATTTAGCTTCCTGTGATAGCCCTTGATATGTATTTATTATTTCAAAGTGTGCGTTCTTTGTAGAGCTGCTCAGATTTCTACCGTTGACCAACTGCGATGGTATTACGGGATATGATATTCCATCACTATTGTCTACAACATACGTAAGGGGGCGCTAATTTATTACGTTTTCACTTTCAACTAATAAAGTTGCTAATTCATCATATGTTACTAGAGCTTGCCATACAACCTTGATCAAACAACGTTTGACTGACCGTACCACTCTTTCCCCATTCCTGACCGTAGCATTCATACCAGAACCCGCCGTGAAACGGTGCTAGTTCAGGTATGATCTCCATTTAATGCCCTTTAGCTTAAGATGCTGAGAAAGTCTTAGAGCGCGCAATAACTTCTTTACTTCCACTGAAACTGACTTGAATGTTTTTGCGTTATCAGTTATTATTGTGGCAGGTAATCGTCGATGTCCACAACAACATCGAAATGCTGGAATGAAACGTTCTACAGACAAGGACTCAACCAAGTCAATGTGGATAGCTCTTGTACAACCACATGTAAATAGACATAAATAGGTTTTCATGATTTCACCTTTCTCTTTACTTGTCACCATAAGTGGGCCTGCAAACTCTATGCCCACATGAGACAATGGGGGTGCTTTGTCTACATGTACATGGGGTAATTCTGGGTTATAAACTGTCTTGAATGGTAACCCCTCACTTCTCTTACAAATGATATAATGACAAAGAACCTGCTCTCTCCCCCAGAGTATCCAATACCTCTGTCTTATTAAACTTAACGTGTCCACAACCCCATTATGAAATACCTTTTCATGTGCATCTGAAATTATCAATTCGGTGTACCTATGTTTCACCGGCAGAAGTATGGGTCATTTACCCGTGTCTGGAACTATAGACTGTCCGATCCGTGACCTACAAAGATCAACGTTAATTATCTTTATTTGACATTTGAATATGCTCAACAATGTCAATTGCAGATCATTTGAACACCTGTCATTCATTTCATTATCTATGAACTCGCATTCCCATATGTCTACCATTCCACAATAACCTTTCTGCTCTCTTCCTTTGAACTTGATATCTACTCCATTGATGCAGATCAAGAGACTCCCAGCCAAGCTTATCTCATATTTTTCCACATGATGTGCCCTTCCAAGTGCCAGTTACTGCTAAAGCAGTAGATTATTGAACTGCTTGAAATGTCTCCATTTGATTGGTTAGTTTAACACAATGACTAAACTCGCATATGTTTTGGTGATGTGATATATATAATGGTACCATAATGCAAGTGTGGTGGGACATACAGTTTGTACATTTTGTTCAGGGTGTGTTGTGGTAGGTACTTTGAGAGGAATCTTAACATCCCTATTCCTGTCTTGATATAGAAATAATAGACTTGGCATGGCTAGTGAAAGGTGCTTACATTCGTAGACGTTCTTTATTGGGATATCATTAACAAATATGGGAGGGTGATTCTTTGAAATTCTTTTTGGAAAAGGTCACCTCGATTGCGTCCTTGTTGGCATCTGGAGTAAAGGACAGTCACCAATTGTGCGTCCACAGCTTAATAAGATTCAGGTCATGGGTCATGGATTTGACAATTGACAGTAACTGATAAAACAGTTGAGTTTCCTGGATGAAAATATGAATGATTTTGGTTTAATAGGCCGTTTGAGTTCAGGTGTTGATAAAGTGAGTCAAAGATAAGCTTCTCTAGAATTTTACAGAAAAGTGCAAGGAGAGATATAGGATGATAGTTGTTCTTTAGACTATTGCTGTTCTTCTTATGGATTGTTTCCAAACATGAAGGTATGCACCTTTGGCCATACAGGACAGAAATATTAAATAAGGGGTAGAAGGAGTGCAATCATAACATATCTTTATCACTTGTACTGAGATATCATCTCAGCCATACGCCTTGTGTGATTCAACGATTGAATAATAGTCAAGATCTTATCAGAAATGGAAAAGCGAGTGAGCAGTGAAGTGTTGGGTACGGATGTCGGAGGAAGTTTGTGGGCAGTATCCATTGTGATGCACTGTTGTTTGACATAATCAGTAAAAATTTCTGCCTTTCCAGTAAAATCCAACACAAATATAGTGTCTTCTATCAGAGGAGGGATAATCGGCATTTTGGCTGTATTCAAGATTTTATTGATCAATGACCAGCAGAGCTTTTAACCTGGTCCAGGCTTGGAAAGTGTTCTCCCTATGTTTGCAAAGTATTTGTCATTGATATCCTCACTTAAGTCATATAAGCCCTATTACCCAATTGTGCCAACGTAGTATAGGCTGCCCAGGCACCAGAGTGTATAATAGTGCCAGGGTGAACATGTGCCTGTATAATAGGTATAAGAGTTGCTGCGTCCCTAGTATTGACAGAAGTGATATATCCAGTGTGGGAAGATCTGTCGTAGATTCCAAAGACCTGTAGGTAAATAGTAAAATCATAGACATGGGAAGCAGATGATAGCTTGGAATCGAGGTTGTTTCTGCTCAGGAAGACACTGAAATCGCAATATTAGTAATAAATTGTGCAATAAGTCAAATGAGACCTTTTATTAGCACTAAAAACAGTGGTAATAGATCCCCAATGTTGGTGCTGCACCCTGTGAGCACCACGATCGTACTTCCTTCTCACCATCACACTCTCATCAGCTTCCACTAGTCTTCCAGGTCCAACGAGTACATCCTACAGGTTAACAATGAATTTTTCTCAAATTCTTATCCTAGTCTTGTGTAAACAAAAAGAGGTCATTTTCTCACTTGGACTCTTCAAGTAAACAATGGTGAATAGGTGCCAAGTGGCCAAACATATGGCCAGTTCACCTTTCGGTCACTATCCGACATTTCATACTCTGACGAGTGTCGGACGAAAATAAGCTTTTCAGTATGGTCAAAACATGGTACCGCTGTTTCGTGCTGTAGTATAGTATACTTAACGAATATGCTATAGTTATCTCACAATGTCCCACTCGCAGCTCTCTCTTACAACAAAGGATGAAGGGATTTCCCTTGTTCACTTTCTATGTATAATAATGCGAAGTAAAAAGAAAAGTAGTACTACTTGTAATACTGATGGCGTCTTGGAGAATTTTCCAAGTACATTCACCCCTCATGTACTGAAACCAATCTACCACTGTGTGTTTGGAGAGGTTTAACATATGTCTTGAAGTTGTCAAATGCACCCCAAAACACCAGCGGTAAACGAGCACCAACAGCTTCTGGAATGACAAGTGCAATCTAGCTGCAAAGGAACCATCTCTTACAGATTTGCTTCCAGTGCAGCCTCTTTGGGGCACCTCCACCTATAGCAATCAGTGCAATCGCTTTGACTGAGCACCTTTAGTGCCCTACAATAAAAGAGAATCAAAATGACTTAAAAAGACAATTAGTACTACCTGTAGTACTGATGGGTTCCTGGAGACTTTCAAAGTACGTTCATCCCTCATGTACTGAAACCAATCTATCACTGTGTGTTTGGAGGGGTTCAACATATCTCTTAAAGTTGTCACTTGCACCCGAAACATCAGTGGACAATGGCAGTAAATGGAGTATTGCACAAAATACCAGCTATGATGTGGCATAGTATGGAAACAACCAGTTCTTTTCATTGTATACATGTAAGCATGCTGACTGGTGTTAGGATGTGTTCTGAAGTACACTACACATTTCAGTAAGTCAAATGAGTGATGGCATTCTCTGCAATGTTGTGAGGAGGAAAAATGACTGCACCTCCCAGTGCACAGGGAAATACTTGCCCATAAGGGTACATGAATGATATTTGACATGTCACACATGTGGTGGCATAAGTGGAAACACACCAAAAAAGCAGTGATAATGATACAGAATGGATTTTCATGAGACATCTTTAATAACATGGGTTTGAAATTATTCATGGAATCCTGGAAGTCAATTTGGCTATAACAGGGACTCCAGTAGGGAATTGCAAAAACCACTTTTTTTTATCAAGCTGAACTTCAAGTTCTACACTATTTGTTGCTTTTGAGAAAAGAGTAACCAGTGAGATCTACGTTGCTTACATCTACAGTGCTATCAAGGTGGGTCTCAATGATACCTATCCAGTCATACTTACAAACTGAGTTTTATGCTGTGATAAAAGAGACACGCATAAAAAAACTACTATTTACCTAAATACTATGTGCACAAGTACTATTTAGGTTCCAAGAACAAACAGGGTGTCCACTGAGTTGACGTTGAAATTCCAGTACAAGTTTTAGAAAAAAGTGATCTTTTTCCAGCCTTTTGGTCAGAAAAAGCGCATTGTTTTCCAGCCATACCATTCATTGTAATATGAAATCCCATGCCATTGAAAGTGCAGTCCGATTATTATCAGAAAATATAGCGTGGCCATAAATGTCCAATACACTGCAATGTCCTATATACAGTAAATGTCTTCCCGTAAACCACCCTAAAGGGTAAGAATATCTAGGAGCACTTCCACTCGGGGGTTTTTCTCACTTGTGCCTCTCCTCACAATTGTCTGATAAATTGTCCATTGCAAGTGATGTGTATGATATATTTCAGCATGTTGCATAGATATAGGAATATCTGAAAGCTAAGCATTTCAAAGTGCAGTGAATACAAGAAAGAAGGAAGAAAACAGGACACCGTTTCATTAGCTCAAGTAGTATGTAAAGCTAGGCGCACTTGAGAGCAAAATGCTTCAGCAAAGTGTCATTTGTGACACTCTTACAGGATTCTGATCACTCTCGACCAATATCAGGATATCAGACATGATCGATAATTTCTGTCATTCACATCACTTTGCTTCTCGTGTGTGCCAATTTGAAGCATTTTGCTTATGGTTCCTTCAAGAGAGCATGCGCTGAAATAGTGGCGTGACATTGAAAATGTTGAAAGATGGCAGGCTACTAGGACGATTCAGTTGTCAACCTTGACGAGGAGGGACTATGCCTGATTCTTCTCCTAACATGTCGACAGCGAAGAAAGTAGGCATCAAGACAGAGGGTATAGGTGCAGTCATGGGTGCATAGGTGACGAATAAAAGGGGTTAAAGGGCTATATGCTGAAGACCACATGTAAGTCCGCCAATTCCATCCCGTAACTTTTTCCAATGTGAGTTACCATAGCATTCTATTACTCTACCAGCTTCTCTTTATTTAGGATCTTGCTAATGAATGTAGTCATATTTCGTTCCATGATGCTTGTCTCGTTATCTGGGAAATCAGCATAATAGGAAATCTGGCTCTCGATCGCTCATGTTCTGTTTAGTTGTGATTGTGTCATGTGCTGTAATTGTCCCATCCTATTGGCTGAAAACTTCAGCCTCGATAGCAAACAGGCTGGTGTGAACCAAACATGGCGAGCCACAGTAAGAGAAGAGTGTGTAGGAATGTTGATTTCAAAACAATTAATCTTTTGGAAGAAGTTAAATATCACAATGTGTAGGATGAGGAAAAGAGTGAAAAAGGAGACTTTTTCAATGCAAGAGTTGTACAAAAGCCACAACTCAAAGATGGTCTTCTAATGACCAAAGTTCCTTATGAGGGATATGGACAAGAGTATGATGAATGGATTCCTGTCACTGATGTTATTGGTCAAATCCATGTTGAGCCCTCAGATTTTCCTCCTGTTACAACTTATGATTTGCACAGGATTAAGATAAAAATTACAGAAAATTTGCTACTGACCCACAGGATGGATACTCTGACTAATATCAAAGAATCAATATCTACACTTCCTCGTCAAAAGTGCTGGAACGAGCAAGGAATCTGAAGCCAACAATTTCATAGGCAATTTGAAATAACTATTTTTTGGCGAAGCCTACAACAAAAACCATTATTCGAAACTTCCCTTAATTTATACTAATGATAAAATAGAGCATAATTTATAATATTTTAGATAAATGAAACCTTTACTTAACGCTTTCAAGTCAAACTTGTTACTATTTTGTTGGATAGCCACAACTAGCACGAACAGCATTGAGACGGCGTGGAATTGAAGAGTACAGATTGACTATTAATTCGCGTGGAAGTTCTGCCCAAATCTCAAAAAATTTTTTTACGAGTTGATGCTTGTTCTTCGGTGGGTCTTTTCTAATCATATTTTTCATGTATTGCCAGACATTTTCAATTATATTGAGATCAGGACTTTGAGATGGCCAGGGAAGTTGAAGGATTCCATTGCTTTTTGAGAAAACTGCATGGTTGAGCAGCTTTGTGGCATGGAGCATTGTCTTGTTGGAAGATAAACGGTTGGTTCTCATTGCCATAGGTTTTTCGGACGCTTTCGGGAAGAGTTTCCTTTAGAATTTGTATATACTACTCTGAATTTACAGATTTTTCGCAAAGTACAAGGTTTCCAACTCCATTAGGCCCTATGCATCCCCAGACCATAACTGAAACTCCTCCTGTGAAAGCTGGCACAAAGAATTCTGGATTGTCTGCTTCAAAAGCAGTTCTCCATACTCTTCGGACCCCGGAATCATTTACCAAAGAAAATCTGCATTCGTCAGAAAAAATAACATCGTCCCAATAAGATAACGGCCATTCCATCATTGTCTTAGCCCATTTCATACGGTATGTACGATTTATTTTTGAAATATACGGTTTTTGCTTACGGATTCTACTTTTAATGCCATGTTTTGAAACTACTCGCATAATGGTGCTTTTTGATAAATTTTCTGAAGGAAAGCTCTTGTCTATCTCGTCTTTTATTTCATTAAATTTGGCGAAGCGAGACGTTTTAAAAATTCGCGTTACGATTCTTTCGCCTCTACGAGAGATTACTTTTGGTCGACCACTTTTCTTACTTCGTAGTAGTGAACCAATTTTTTCATGCTTCTGCATAATTCTGTATGCTGTTGACTTCGTGCAACCTACTTGTTTGGCAATTTCAGCAAATGAGTGTCCAGCTATTCTCAAATGATATATTGCTGCTCTTTCACTTTCACATAATTCTCGAGACTTTGCCATGCTTTTTTGATAATGAATTACAGAATATACTCCGTAAATGATAGCAAGCAAATTAGGTAAGCAAAAAGTGTAAAGAATTCTGGTTTGTTTATGTTTATTTGCTGTCGTGGCAGGGCCCATTTCGCGCCAAAAAGCAAAGATGAAATTTTGTTTACGAACTGAATAGGAAACTTAGGCCGCCATTCTGACGTTACCGTTCCAGCACTTTTGACGAGGAAGTGTATACATACCTGGTCAGCCCTCTCACCTCATATGCACATTTTAAAAAAGTACCCAGCACACCATACAGTTATAACCATAGACCAGGATACATTTGGAACACTCCTAGGCCATGACTCTTACTTTTGTAGAATAGTAGATGAAGCCAGAGACATTGCACAAATCAATAAAAAGATGCTACAGATTGCCGTGCTAAGTAAGAGGCCTTTGGTAGATTTTGAAGAAGTTAATGGCAAGTTGGTCAAGAATCCTATTAATCGAGGAATCTATCTTAGAATATCTTTCGTAGTTGAGCATTCTATGTACTTTGATTAATAGCACCTTGGTTTAGATATACCCAGTTTTCAAAGGCCAGGGAGATAGCCAACTATATTGAAAGGTATATCAATGGCATTACTAAAACTATGTACCAAGATTGGTGTTAAGCTATTCCGTATCTACAATATTTTCTCGATGTTTAAAACCTAAAAGACTATCAGCTCTTTAGAATTTGAAAAAGTCAGCCTAACCACTAAGATGGCATTTTTCTCTTGGGTGTTTTTGCAAACAATAAACTAGTCTTGTTAAATGTGCAGTGAAATGAAATGTATGAAATCTATAAAACTCAGTTTCTGAGTTGGCTAGTATCAGATAAAATGAGTACGTTCAGTTTCTCGTTCGAATTTGGAGTGAATTGCGCAGAACAAGCATCCAAAGTACAACTATGACGAAAAATTGTGCTGAGATGTCGTACTTCCTTTCTGGTGTCACATGGGGTAGCAACGAGGTTGTTTTAATTAGCAGCCACATTAGTTTCAATAGGACAGATTTATTTACTTGAAAGTCGGAGATTCCTTGTGATATTTAGTGATCCAAATAGTGGTTATCAAGATGGTTAAACGTTGTGTTGTGTACGAATGCAGAACTCACCAGCTGAAGGGATTACACTACACGAATTTCCAAAAGAGGTAAACAGATGCAAGCAATTGGTCCGGTTTGTTCAGAGGACAAGAAAGTGGGAAAGTAAACCAAACACAAGTCATATCTGTAGCAAACATTTTTCCAGGGAAGCCATATCGAACTACTTTCACGTTGAAATGGGTGTTGCCAAGAGATCGACTTTGACAGAAGATGCTATCCCAACCATTTACCCATCAACCGAGTCTGACTCCACTGCTAAGTGTAACAGACAGGCGAATAGTGATACAGTAACATCTACATCACAGTTTAGTTCAAGAAATGCATTCAGAAAAGAGAAGTTGCCAGGGTATGTTTCCTTACTTTTTAGCTTTTCATCAAACATGGAACTAGATGCCCTACTAGTTTATATTCACTGAGCTTAAGAGAAAGATGACCTATGGGGTCATTCAATTAGTACGTACGCTCTAAATTGGCTAAAATTTGACCCCCCTCCCCCCTCGTATGCACACCTACGCTTGATACTCACCCTCTCTTTTGTGTACATACTCTTGGTTGTTGACCCCCCCCCCCATCTCTAAAACAGGTGTCTAGGCATCTGAAACCACAGAGAAAGACTTTTCAAGCTTTCACGAGACATTAAAATGATCACTTTAAATGTATTTCATGAGAAATCTATAATACTGTTCAAACAAATGGCCACGTAGGGTATAATATGGCGCCACAATGGCCTGGTAGGTTGACGGAACCAGAGAGGGCTAGGTAATAGGGGGCTTTCAAATATACATAACTCATCACATGTTTCCTATCTGGCACGCTAGAAAATGGTGAAAAACTGGGTGTTCAGCCTTGTAAATGCCACTAGTAAATGCCGCTATTATAATGGGACAAATATCGCTAGGTTTCAGTTTATTCAAAATTCCTAGGGGCCACATTGTTGGATTCGGCCTGCGGGCCGTATGTTTGACAACCCTGTACTAGAAGTAAGTTCAACTGAATACGTACTTCATTAATTAATTGTTTGTGAAGGGTCCTTTGGAAATGGAAATATTGCAGGATGTATGCAAAAAGCTGATACTTTTTTGCTTTGCGTACGTACTTCATGTGTCAACCCCCCTCCCTCCCTTGTACGCATTTGTACACATTTGCTTGACCCCCCCTCCCCCCCTTTGTGCATACGTACTAAATGAATGACCCCTATCTGCCCTGTATCATCTTTGGAAATGTTGCTTTGGTTCTACAATATACACATTTTGTCACAAACACATCAAAATGTGTTAATCACCAAGTAATCAAGTGTTGACTCAAGCTATTCAATATTCAGTTGCTAGCACACTCCTAGCCAACCCAGAATAGTGCAACATTGGAAAGAACAGCCACTATTATCAACGAAGAGCAAGTTCCTGTTGCTCCAGAGCCAAAACCAAGAGATGTATCATGCCAGGCAGATTTTTCCAGTATTCCTAAGGAAACAAGGACTATTGCAACACAGACTTCATGTAGCAAATACAAGCGGTCAAATGGTAAAACTGTCATGCATTTAATTTCTATCTGCAACAGCTGTTACTTGGTTTTGTATTTTGATGGAAAAAATGTTTATACATAGTAGCTCTTATAGTACTGCAAGTAGTCTCAAATCCAGAGCCATACCAAGAGTTGATCAATGAAATCAAAATTGCCAAAAACTTAAGTGATGCATATGAAAGACCGTCTCTTTCTGAGGCCATAAACAATATGACTTCTTGCTTTAGGAAAGAAATAAAGGGCAATTATTAGATTTACATTCTGTTTACAGTTTTTATTCATAAATTCCCCTTCAAATCTAGTTTTTCTGATAAAATAGTGTAGTGTGACAATTTAAATGAATTCAATGCCCTTTATTTCCTGATAATATGAATCTGAGTATTCCATTAAAGTCTACACTAATTCAATGGTGGTGACTGGAACCCTTCATACTCGTCTGATGGGGAAGCATTTCGTATAGCTGCTACAACACAAGGCAAAACCACCCTGATTTCCTTCCCCAGATACCCCCAGCACCATTGCACAAAGTGTCTATAGGATGCATATCTGTATTTCCTAGAAAAAAGACATAAAGCTGTAAGATGTTAACACTTCATGCAATGATATATATGAAAATCCCTGTGGGTCCATTTCTTATGAATTACAGAAGGATCATATTGTTTATACTCTCTTCCCCCATGGACTACAAGATTACTTCCATCTGTTTGAATGCTTTTGGTTCTATACCAATAAATATGGAAAGTTAGAATATATTGTTGTGTGTGGTAAAGCTCACCAAAACTTACTAGGATGATAAAGAAAAAGACGGTACATTTGTACATACTTATTTTCTGTGTTTTGTACCATCTCATCATGCTGCTGTGTATATGCATTGTAACCGCTTCGAAACCTGGATGTAGTGTCATGCAAGTAACAGCCTGTTGAGCTTCTTCACATTTAGCTACCACAGCAGGAATTTCTTGGCAGCAGACACACTCCCGTCTTTTTGGCAATTTGATGCAGTTTCCCCAAGTGCACCTGTTAACACAGAAGTTATTAGGGCAACGAAGGATAAACTACATGCTAGGGAAACTGGACGCCTTTATGGCTTCTTCTTATACTGAGAACTGTTAAAATACCGTAAAGTAATAACTTGCTAAACAAACATAATATGAAAGGCAACTTACCGTTCACTGGCCTCTTGTTGCACTCTTGTGTCATCATCAGGTTCAGAGCTATCTTCAGCTTCTGATACATTGCCATTTGCTATAGGCTCAAGCATATATGGCTGTATTGCACCTTGATAGCTTCCACCTGAGTCCTCTTCATTCCATTCCTCATTTGAATCGGCTTCATTGAACGATTCATCATTGATTTCATGGCTTTCCACAGAGAGGGAATCTGATAATACCTGGTCGTCAGCCATGATTCTCTGGTTGGAATACCCCATGTGACGTCACATAGCAACATGTTGTTGTTGCTTCAGAACTGAAAGTTTCGCACTTCCGATGACAACATGAGGCCCCTTTTATGGGATAATGCTTGCAAACATGCAGAAAACCTATGTAGGCTTCCCTTTACTACATAGCCTAACATAATAATGCAAGAAAATAATTTCGCTTCACTGCACCTTTAAAGTCAAATACTACATTGTTTTGTTAAGTGCTCCTTGCTTTTGCATTTTCTGGCAGCATTGCTGGAGTAACTCTACTTGGGATATGCTATACGGACATACATTGACTGCTCAAAGTCCATTGACTTATTGGACCTTCCGATCTTTCATCATTTACCGGTGCAGTGAAAACCGAGTTAGCTTAGACCCTGTTTCCATTCTCCCAGATAAATATGAGAACAGAGTAAGATTTAGCAATTCTGACTTGCATTCCCACTGAAACGATAATAAACAGGTATTTTTTAAAATGGTGCTTAGGGAGTGGTCATTATTTATGACCGGGGTGGGGACTGAAGAGAAAGCATTATGTTCCCTTCAAAAACTTTTACCCCACCATTTGTTAAAGTCAAATTTTCTATACCGCACCCAAGGAAAACAGTAAAGCAAGGATGCAGTTATGCTTAAACATGGTATATGTTTCTGTATTACCCCTGAGGTAAACGATTATTCTTCTACCCCACCATACACAGCTTATGTTTTTCAGCTACCCCACCATTTCTTCTTCAGCTCCCACCCTGGTCGTAAATAGTGACTGCTCCCTTAGAGCGTACATTTCTGAAAATGGATACATTTAAAAACGCATCATTTTTGTGGAAACACTCTGACCTGGATATTTTTTAAAATGCTGCAACTGTGTTGCAGCTACCTGTCTTACTTCACTGAAAAAGATGTCCATTGCTTCATATTGCATATATGTGTCAGTAGAAACAAGCGAAAACGAGCAACAAGTCTGTCAAACACTTCCATTAATTCGCTGCCAGAAAGAGTAATTTGTATCCATTTTCGCATCTATCCTGGTTAGTGGAAGTGGGGCCTTATAGAGGCAGGGAAAATGATTACATGATAATATTTATGGTACGTATTGTGTGCAAACGTACATGGAATGTAATAAAACTTGCCAGGGTAGGGTTTATTCAGAAATGTTTGTAGCACATTTGTCTAAAGGCTGTCCTTAGCTTTAACTAAATACCGAAGATCTGTTTCTGTTTGCTAGTAGATGGGAAAATGGAACTAACATATCACTTTCGACAAACTAAAGTAATACACATACTTTTTTCATAAGAAGCATGTCTTTTAAGACACATTTAAAAAGCATGGACAGGCTGAGCTTGGAAAGTAAACATCAAAAATCAGTTGTGGCAAGACATTTTTTATTGGATAGAAGTCCAGCATCCACCTTATGGTTATCTGGAGTGTTTGATTCTGGATCCAGAGTGGAGACTGCCAGGACTTGGTAATTTGGAAGACCCTCTAGCTGTACCAGGTTGTCATCGATTTTCGTTGTTATTAAAAGCTTCAAGAATTTTAAGAAACATGCAAGAAACATTTGAGGCTGGAATTGGCAAAACATCCAGGCTGAAAGCAGACAGTTTGTTTGTTATACAAAATGTGTATACCATAAACCCTCGAATTTGCCCCCCCCTCGATTAAGCCCTCATGCAAGAGCTTCATATTGTTGATAAGCCTCCCTTGAATATGTCCCCACTCCAGATGATGATTTTGATAAAGAATACTGCTTAAGCTCAGACAGCTCTGTTTATATCATGGATAATATGAGCTTTGACAGCGACGACGTAAATGTTCATACTCATGTTCGTACTCGTGATTGGCTCATATGAAAAAGCAACTCGCTCAATGGACTTTGAGCGCAGTCAATGTATGTCCATATAGCATATCCCACTCTACTTACAATGCAGCCTCGTTTTAGGATTAGGGGGATTGGGCAAGAGGAAGAAGTTACATATTAAGATGGTGGAAATGTAAGAGTTTACAAGCTACAAGTTACAAGCTTTTGAGACATTCCTTTGTTTGTACAAATGTAAATATCTTGCATGTGATAGAAGTCCTCCAGATGAGGTGAGGGACAAAGAGCAATGGATAGGGATGGATATGGTATACCTTTTGTCAAGAGGATGAAATCAAATAATGGAGAATATGTGCAGTTGAACTTTTTATCCTTGGCCTTCATTTTAGAACAGCTAGCAATTTCTTTAACTGATCTAGCACCTTTCAAAGGGCTGCATTGTATCTCTCTGTATTGTATCTCTCTTCAGCTGGGCATTTGCACCAAAGGCATATTCTGAGAATTGGAAACTAGCCCAGTAACTAAGGTAACAAACTTCAAATCCCCTCCCAAGTTAATGGTCAGGCGTATACAATTTCTCATTTATAGAAATAGTATTCATGTCTTTGGCTTCTGAAAGTATGTCTTCTAAAGCAACTTTGAAGCATCCATATGACTCTGGTGCTTTCAAACTGGCTAATAGGAAGTTACCAGAGGCTGTCTTTGCATTTGGAAAGTCAGGTAAAGTGAATGTACAGTTTATTACATGAAGCTTGCTCCCTAGCCAAGGTCCATCTCCTGATAATGTAATTCAAAGTATTGGTGTAATTTCTGTCACACTTGCATGAGCCAAGAGAACTTGCTCTAAAAGTGCTTTGAAAGACTATTGACAGCCCTCAATCCCCCACTACCCATTGGTTTGATATTAAAAGATAGATTTAGCAGTTTTGATTTTTTGAGGAGGTATGATTGAGGGAGTGATGTGTTAATCATTGATAGATCATGTTAGGCTTTATTGCTTATAGTAAAGTCCTCTTTTCCATACAATAGCTCTGTAATCTGATTTTCAGCAGTTTCTTTTGCAATGCTAATCATTTCCTTGGCATATCCAGAATTGATTATGATATCCTCCATTTCTCCATTACTTTCTTGACTTTTATGCTCACAGGGGTATATTTCTGCATTCCTAAGAATGCTAATGCATCACTGCAGTCTTCAACATTTGCTGCTGCTTTATTCTGTGCTTATGTGCTTTTGAATAGTTTCCCTTATCAGCAGAAAAACAACAAAATGTGATTTCTTCACCGATTTATTTGATAGCCTGACACCTGTCTCCTCAGTGTTGCAGCTTCTGTCAAGGGAACATTGGCATTTCCTTCAAGAGTATGTCTTTTTGCCCCTCCTGTTACCGCTTCCTCCTGCAATTTTCTGTGTCTATATGTATATTCCAGTTTGACTTTGTATGTAGTTACCTGCCATTTCTTCAGTAAATCAGAAATAGCCCTACCACCACTACATTTGTGCACACTGTCTAACAATCTGTACAGTTTAGTGTGAAGCCAAACTAAAGCCTTTTGTGTTATTTCTGCAAATGCTGGTTGCAGTTCAAACGTCTGCTTCATTTTATTGAACATAGATTCAAGGTCTACTTTTTTGTGGGGCCTAGGTATCCTCTTCCAGTTTCTGAGTGCAATAAAGTGTACAGGAAATAGCTTGCGATCAAAAAGTTGAATTGCTGTCAGTAATTTTTTATCACAGATATTTTACATCAATAACATTAACGCAGAAACTACGAAATAGAAATGCAAATGCCTGTACACATGTTATTATAATTTTCTAGGTAGGCAGCTCAATGTTTTCTTTAGCACAATGGTTTAATTACAGAGTTATCTGCATCCTGTGTTGTTCTTTGTCTTCCCTATGGCACTTTAAAGTGGGTTTACTGATAAGCGCAAAAGACTACAATTTTTGCAGGTTTCAGTATTCTATTTTACAATTGCATGTTGATGGGATATTTGGTCATCAAAGCACTCCTCATGATATATTTGAATTCAAAAATGATAGGATTAAAACCTCATTAGTCTAATAAATATTAACAACCACTGCAATACTGCTAGCAGTTCTACTAACTTCTGCATTACAATGTCTTTGCTATATCCATCAAAGTCATCACATGATTCAACAGCAAAACCATACTTCTGAGGTCCAAAAACCATTGATATTAACAACAATACAACAAGTACATCAATACAACAACTACATTGTAAATGGGTTCTGTGTTCAGCTACCCAACCTTTGAGTATAATGCAACCTCAGACAAACTGAATGCGAAATGGTCGATAAATGTTTTGCAAAAAAGATGAAACTTTCCCTCGCTTGAAGTGTCTGGTTTCTGGCGGGACGTTAGGTAGTTTATTGAACAAGAGGTTTAGAAATGTAGTGAGAGGCTACACCAAGTGACTGACCTGAAAAAAGAGTTGTGTTGCATCACTTGTTTTCAATTCCCACCAAGCTATTGCATGTGGCAATGTGCGACACAGCTATATGAGACAATTAATTCAAAAAAGACAAAACTGTCCTTTACTATTTTCCTGATACTATTGGTGTAATGGATGGAGGCAATGTCAAACTTTCATAAAATGCTTTTAGTGTATATATTCCGAAGGGCTACTTGGATAATTTGCCAGGTTTATTCTTATTTTTATACCGTTTCCTATGATGTTGAATGAAGGTGGGGTTGTGACACCATGTGCACCTAAGGTCACATCACTGTTTCTGCGCATGCTCTCTTGCGAAAAGCCATAAGCACAATTTTTCAGTTTGGCACACACAAGAAGCAAAGTGACATGAGTGACAAAAAGTATCAAGCATGTTTGATATCCAGGTACTGGTCGAGAGCGATCAGAATCCTGTAAAAGTGTCACCGCACATAGGAGCAAAATGCTTAAGCAAAGTGCCATGAATGACTTCATATGACTCGTTCCCGTACCCATAGTCTGATCATTCCATTGCATCAGTATATAGGTGGAGACTGGTACCTTAGGATCTAGAATCTCTGAGTGCCATGCCATGAAGGTAGGAAGGGTAACCACCAGTCGATATCCTCTCTTTTGGTGGCAATTAAAGTAGCGTGATTTCATAGTTTAAGGACTGTTGTAGTTAAATCTACTAGGTGGTGGATAAACGTTCTACAGGATGGAATAATCTTAGAAGCAGAAGACAGTCTGTCTATTAAAGATACTAATTCCTGTTTGCAAATTAATCTTTTCTCACAAAAAAGATGCAAGGAGGGACATTAAATCAGCTAATTTATCCTCTGGTAGATGCAGTTCCATTTTGCAAAAGTCTGTGAGTATACCTAAATAAGTCAAAACTGAGCACAGAGTAAGAATTTCTCAGTTGCTAGCCAGGGGTGGGTCCAGGCTGCTGCACAAGCCTTACATAAGGCAGTCAAAGTTTGCTGATGAATCGTCTTTATTACACCCCCATTGCTAGTCGCAGTTAACATAGGATCTTTGTGCACCCTGTCTCCCTTCTGTCTTATTTGGACAAAAATGTGGTCCACACTCTTCAGAGCTCCAAAGGCTACTTAGCTCTGCTTACACTGACTGGTCAGGTGCAATAACAAGGTTTAAGCAGCATGAACAGAGATCTGAAGTCCATAAAACATTTCTTCTATGAATGAACACTCTTATGAATGTAATGAAAGAGGACATAAAGCCAGTGAATTATATTTGTAGTAAGTTAATAGATGATGCTGTTGAGAAGACTAGGAAAACGTTTTTACTGATACTAAAAACAGTCATATTATGCGCCAAGCAAAATATTCCTTCTTGTGGCCATAGGGATGACTAGAGTTATTACAGTAAGGCAGATTGTGACAATTGCCAAGCACTACTTAACTTCAGAGTCAATAGTGGAGATAAAATACGTGAAGAGCAGTTTTAAACAGCACCAAAACATTCTACATATCGCTCTGAGACAATTCAGAATGAACTCCTATGTTGGTCTGTGGAGATTGTAACTAGGACGAGTGTGGATGAAATAAAGCAAGTCTGATTTTTCTCTACTTGCTGATGAAGTGGCTGACTGTTCAAACAAAGAACAGATGCCTTTGGTTTTATGGTATGTTAACCAGGAGGGGAAATACAAGAGAGATTTGTTAAAGTCATACACTGGGATACTGGCACACCTGGAAAGACACTAGCTACAAAAATAGTTAACTGTATCACAAATGAGCTGAAGCTTGATTTACAGACTTGTAGAGATCAGTGTTATGATGTTCCAGGCAACATGACCAGAAATATGCTGGTGTTGCTGCTAGGATACACAGTAAAGCCCTATACACACACTGTTGTTCCTATAATCTTAATCTTTGTTTCACCACTTCCTGCTCTTTTCAGAAGGTGACAAATGCAATGGACAAAAATGAGATAGGTAGCGAATTTCTTCACTTACTCTATGAAGAAACAACGTCTTCCTCATGAGATGGTGCACAGTGTCATGCCTAGGTACAAGCACACAAACTTGATAGATGTTTGTCAAACATGTTGGGTATTACAACTTGACAGAATCTGCAGGTTTCTAGAGATGTATCCTGCTGTTGTGGCAGCTGTTACTGTCATGACAGAGACTGTTGACAATGAATGGAACAGTAGTGCATCTCATGCTTATAGGTTCCTCTCACTACTTCAAAACTGTGATGTCAACTACCCAGCTACAAGGTACACATAGTGAGTGTAATAAAAAGCTTAAGGGAAATAAATATAATGAAAAGATCCCTTACCACAGTCAGAAACCTGATAGACCAATATCACACTCTTTTATTTGAAGAAGCATCCCTTATCACTGAAAATAGTGGCACTGCTGTGTGCTTCCCAAGAAATGTTTACACACAGATCAATAGAAGCAACATTCCAGCAACCAACACTGTAGATTAGTATAGAAGACATATTTCCATTCCCTTTCTCGATCATATTTTAAATGAGTTATCATCACGATTTTCCGATGAGCATCTAGTAGCATACAACTGCATATCAATTGTTCCTGCAGTCATGCAACAACAGTACAGCAGCACTAGTAATAAAATGCAGCACAATGAGCTGACAAATTTAGAGGTTGATGTAACCAGCGATCGTTGATGTCACCAAAGATCACAGCAGTAATGCAGCTGATTTGTTTAGTCCTTCAGGAAGGATACAAGCTCAAAGGATTGATAAACCATGGAAGCATACTTTATTCAACTTTTGTATGCAGTGCATAAATACCCAACATTTCATCGTTTTCTCACAAATTTGACAACTAGGAATCTGCCTGGAGAGATGGTCCAGCTGAAACTGATACACTATCAAAAACAATAAAGCTTATAAATCCTATCTCTCTCCCGAACATATACACTGTTCTTACCATTCTTACAGTACTACCAGTCACCAGTTGCACATGTGAGAGATTGGCATCAACAATACATATATCAAAAACATACCTGCATCTCAAGACAGACTTACTTGACTCATAATCATGTATTCAGAAAAGGATATGCACATATAGTGGGATTCAGTCATAAAACTGTATTATGGAAAACATCATAGAAAGGTGACATTGAATAATATTCGTAATTCTGATACTGCTTTTCATGAAGATGATGACTCAGCTACCTCTCAAGAGTAGCGAAGTACATGTTGTCAAGCTATTTTTCGTACCAGTCCTTATGCCATCGGTTTTGGAATGTCCATTCATTTGCCTTATTTGATCATGTGGTTATACAAGTGCACCTATATATTTACTAATCCAATCTAAAGTTGGAGCCCAGGCATTATGGGTGACACCACTCTAATGATAAAGAAAAAACAATACACAAAAATGAACTTATGTACACGAGAGACAGTTATTGAACTCAAAGCAATATTGTTTGGTATGAAATCTCTTGTTAGAGTGAGAAACACCCATGTAAAAATACTCTCTGACAATACAGCACCAGTTCATGCTATCGATAGAATGGGCACTTCTCATTCAAATATTTGCAATCAAGTAGCTACTGATATATGAAATCTAGCCATAGTGAAAGATATATAGATCTCAGCAACACACTTGCCAGGCAAGTGTAATGGTGAAGCAGATGAAGAATCGAGGAAGGAAGACACACCATTAGAATGGACACCTTCTGAACAATGGTTTATCAAATTATGCAGGGCACTTTCTTTCAAACCAGAAATAGACCTATTTGTAAGTCGTCTACATTATCAAGTGAAACCATTTGTTTCATACAGGCCTGATCCGTTCAGTTCATTATCTTCATTTGACATTTGAATATGCTCAACAATTTCAATTGCCGATCATTTGAACACCTGTCATTCACTTCATTATCTATGAACTCGCATTCCGATATGTCTACCATTCCAAAATAACCTTTCTGCTCTCTTCCTTTGAACTTGATATCTACTCCATTGATGCAGATCAAGAGACTCCCAGCCAAGCTTATCTCATATTTTTCCACATGATGTGCCCTTCCAAGTGCCAGTTACTGCTAAAGCAGTAGAATAGTGAACTGCGTGAAATTTCTCCATTTGATTGGTTAGTTTAACACAATGACTAAACTCATATATAAATATATAATGTTACCATAATGCAAGTGTGGTGGGACATACAGTTTGTACATTTTGTTCAGGGTGTGTTGTGGTAGGTATTTTGGGAGGAATCCTAACATCCCTATTCCTTGCCTTCATATAGAAATAATAAACGTGGTGTGGCTAGTGAAAGGTGCTTACATTCCTAGACGTTCTTTATTGGGAAATCATTGTTATAACTCCTAATCTACAAGCATGTGCAAGTTACTATGGCAACTATCTAACATAATCCTATAGATGCATAACTATATATACCTACATATCTCCCCAACTAATAAATAAATCAATTTGGTTTCTGTCCAGCTAACCAACACAACAAACAACATAACCCAATAAAGCAAGTAGCAGCCTATTTTATAAGTAAGTGGAATAGTGTCTTAGCAAAAGTCAATATAGTGTGTTCACTATGATCACATCTCAGTGCAAGATATAGTCACCATATTTCTTTGGTATTCTGGTCTGTTCTTTCAGTCTTGTCCTGGTGGTACATTCCTGCACTGTCATCTCTGGTGGATTAACATCTACTTAAGCATTTTCCTTGGTAGATTCATTACTGTCATCACTGCTAACTTCTTTCTGTTCAGCCAATGTGATGTGTCTGTCAGATTCGTTTATCTGCTTTTGATCTAGTACAGTCTTGTCTGGTACAAATGGTATCTCCTTGACCCTGCATTCTTCCAAATTAGGCTGTTCAATTCCCACATCATCAGCACTGTTGATGACATTGTTCACTATCCTAAATTGACTTGCATCTCAAACAACTGTTCTCCCATCAGTGACCCTTCTTGCAGTGATCTTTCAGCCTTCTACATTAATCACCACATAAGATAGTGACTGAAAGTCTGTGCTCCATTTATTCTTCTTGGGGTACTTTACAAGAACATAATCCCCCAATATCAGAATGTTTATTTGATATTGATTATTTTATCGCTGTTCCTTCATCTTTTCCTTGTATTTAGCATCTCTCCTGTCCACATCAATGCTCTCAGCTTTAATCTGTTCATTTGGGTATTGGTAGTCTATTCTAGTTCTGATCTCTCTGTTCTGCATTAATTTGTAAGGTGCGATTCCAGTGGCTTTGTGTGGGGTAGATTTGTAAGAAGTTAACAATTTCTGCTTTGATTGATATATCCTTTTCGAGTGCATCTAATCCTTGTAATGCTGAGATCTGCTCTATTTTATTTACTAGGCACATGAATGCTTCAGCCTCCCCATTAGCTCTAGGATGTAATGCTGTTATGCTATGGTGAACAAATCCTTCATCATCTGCAAATTGTTCAAAGTCTCTGCTGTTGAAAGGTGGTCCATTGTCTGTCAATATCTGACTTGATGTTCCATATGTAGTAAATATCTTCTTTAGTCTTTGTCTTGTTACTTTGAAATCGATGCTAGGGATTGACTCTACCACAGGGTATTGTGTCCTCCTATCAATCACAACTAGATTATAATGGCCATCTGGGTAAGGTGTAACATGTATAATAAGATGACATGATCCACTCTGGCATACCTGGAGGTGATCTTAGGCCTAGGCCTCAAGCCTAGGCCTAATGTAGGCTTCAAACTCATACACAACACTTCTTGTTGTTTTCACTTGTTATTCAACTCAAAGACTAAGACTAAATCATTACACACAGAGTACATAATACTAATACAGTACATGACAAATGACAGATACATTGACAGGTACAGCACATTGCCCGGAAAGGGTGTTTACTACAGACAACAGAACTCCACATGAACGTAAGATTGGCACACGCAACATGATGGCTAAAGGAACATGATACAATATAAAATATACTAGTACATAGAACACCATTAAGTTACAAAGGGCCAGAAAAGTCAACAGCCACATGGTCCCAAGCTTTCTTTGGAATCTGTGTAGGCTTAATTGGCTCATATTTCTTCTCCTTGGGTGCAACTTTACACTCATAACACTTGTCACATGTGTCTTCTATCATGCCATTCATGTATGGAAACCAATACCTAGCTCTCATCATCTGCTTTGTTTTACTCTTGCCTAGATGTCCCATGTTATGTCCAATGTTGGTCACTTTCCTCTGCAATGTGTGTGGAATCACAATTGTCTCTTGCCTATACACCAGTCCATTTATTTCACATACTTCATCTCTTATAAGAAAATATGGCTCTAACTCTATACTTTTTGCTTTGCATCTCCAGTTGCCTTTCCTCATTTGCTCTCTAAGTTTCTGTAGTATTTTGTCTTTGGCAGTCTCTTCTTGCAGTTTCTCAATAACACTTGCCCTTTCAGATTTTGTGACATGCTCCACCAGCTGTTCTGAGTTGCTGCTGTTACCTTTAAATGTTATAGGGTGTCTTGACAAGTAGTCAAGTGGATCTGCTTCATCTTTGCCTGGCTCATAAGTGACTTCAAAATCAATATCCTGCATTCCCATTACCCATTTCTCTATTCTTGGTGGCATTTTCTGGTTTGGCTTATTGAACATTGGAAGTAAGGGTTTGTGTGCTGGCACAATCTTGAATTTTGGTGCTCCAATGAGGTATATTCTGAATCACTGTGTTGCCCATGTTATTGCTAAAGCATCCTTTTCAGTTTGGCTATATTTTCTCTTTACCTCACTCAATGCTGTGCTAATGAAATGAACTGGCTTTATCCCATCTTTTGACATTTGGAATAATCCAGCTGCTATTCCTTCATTGACACTGGCCTCTGTTCTGAGTATTGTCTGCTTGTGAGGATCAAAATATGATATTGTTGTTACTTTGGATACAGCATCTTTCAACTTTTTGAATGAACTTTCTTGTTCCTTTCCCCACTGAAATGGTATCTTTTTCTCTGTTAGCTTCCTAAGGGGTGCTGTTATCACGGCATAATGTGGGATAAAAGTGTCAAGATAGCCTGTCATTCCAAGAAAACTTCTACCTTTCTCCTTGCTTTCAGGCTTGCTACATTCTGTTATGGCTACAACCTTGGTTTCATCTGCTTTTAGTCCTTTACCGGTGAATACATGACCAAAACATGCAATCTGCCTCTTGTTGAATTCACACTTATCTCTGGTAAATTTTACATTGTATTGCCTTGCCCTCTGGAGAACCTTCTGCAGTACTTCCTCATGTTCATGCTCTGATTTTCCTCCTATAATAATATCATCTCTCTGGTTCTTGCAATGTGCTATATCACCAAATATTCTATACATGGCTTGACCAAACACATCTTGAGAGGATCTTGCTCTAAAAGCAAGTCTTCGCAGTTGATAATTTCCCCATGGGGTGCTGAACATGGAAACTTTTGCAGATGCTTCATCAATGGCAAGTTGGTGGTATCCACTTTTCAAGTCTTATTTGTTGAATACTGTGCATTCTCTAAGGGCATAAGTAAAGTCTTCCACTATTCGTGCTTGTACACACCTGCTGCGCTTCATGCTACTGTTAGGTACTCTCATAGACAGAGCGGAAACAATGCACGCATGTGTATTACTATTTTTCATAAAACAAAATGGTGCCAGGTGCGAGGAACAGCATGGAAGTGGACAAATTACATTCACTGTCACAAACAGGAAAATATCATCACCCTGTCTTATAAGTGAATCAAATTGTTTTGAGAATTCACAGCGAAACAGTTTCAGCCCTTTGAAATCATTAAAAAGTGGTGGTGTTGCCTGTCCGATTATTTCATCTTCATCATCCTCATCATCATCGAGCAACAAGTCTTGCGATGCACCTTCTTCATTTCGATTAGCATCTTTGTCGTCATCATCTAAAAGACCCTCATTACACGCTTCTGTAAGCTCTTCTATACAATTTGCAAGGAAACTATGACACTTTTTGCACTTAGTATCTCCGATACAAATGTCGTGGTAACTGTGTCCACAGTGCAGCACTTTCTATGGAATGCAACATCCAGTTTTGTCACCATCATAGGCTCGAGCAAGGCACCGGTCATGGTCGCACACAACCATCGGATCTGGTGGATATCTTGTGGAGTATCCACTTGGTAGATTTCTTGTGTCCACTGTTGTATGCAAGGTTGGTAAATTGTAGCTCTACAAGAAATAAATGAAAATCTAGACTTCCTTTGCCTCTCAGATTGATCTATCATCCTGCAGGGAAACCTATTAGCCCTAAATTTTAAATAGGATAAGAGTTTTAGCACAGTTTAATTGTTGCAAGGAAATGCAACTTTGCAACCTTCTGCACAATGTTTTAGTCTTGAAAAAATTTATTAAGCACAACGAAATTTGTAGTAACGATTTCATGAATAAAATTGAATGTATGCAAAATGTTGGAAAAATTGTACTCTTCACTAAATGGAAAACATTGTAAAAAGACATGCACTGAGGGGATGAAAGGTTATAAATCTAATATCCTATAAAGTTTGTAAAGATTTTACTGCTATACCTGGACCTTTTTACGTGATTGCTCAGGTTTCTCTGTTTTCAAGAGGTCCTCCTTTACCCCAACAAACAAATCTGCCAGGACTTTTGCAGAGGATGCAATTATTCTATTGCAATCCTTCCGTCCCTTGCTGTGTGCATACGGCAGTACATAATGTTGGCAAAATTAAGAATCAAAATTTGTCCAGACATAGGCCTCTTGCAAGTTGACAAATAACCTCAGGGGTATACCAGGGCTCAGTTTGCCTGTCAATGAAAGATATTTAATCAATGTTTGAAAAATAAATCATTGCTATTAGTTTCAAGTTTATATAAGTATGACACATATTTCTGTCTGTCTGACAAGTGCATTAGCACGAAACTCTGAGTAACAGAAATATGTCATCTATAAGTTGTTCTTTTACTATCTCTATATACTAAGATGCCTATATGATAATTTATGCCAAACCAATCAGATTGCTCAGATTTGTACCACGTGACCTGATTCCGCCTACACGATCTCCTCCCAGGGTATTTGTCCCATGGCCCCCAAATTTCTGTTGAGGGTAGCCATTTGGGTCTACTACTTACATAAGAAGAGATATGATTTTTATCATTTTTTTTCGCCGAGTTATTCCACTTTCCTCTTATCGCCATTACCAGCAATCCTGTTGCTCCTCCCTGCTGGACCGCGTGTTGTCAGTTTTGCGAGCGGTCCAGTAGGACTAAGTAACTGTGTGTGTTATCGCGAGGAGACTTTGGTTGCAGTTCTTCCAGGTAAGCCAGCTCTAATTTCCTGAAATGGTTTGAGTTAAGAATTCCTGTATGTCCTTTGTCCATTTCATCTGTATTCTACTGTTGCCAGCCATTTATTTCCATATCTTTCAACGAGATTCAGCCACCTTCCCTCGAGTGAATTACCGCCATGACAGTTCTTCTCAAAGTTGTTCGATTCTGTGTACTAAATCACCGTGCTTTTCCTTCTACATTGTGAAAAGATATTCACCATATGTTTGACTTTGTATTCCGTGCTAGATTATGGCAGGTTGTTTGCTTTTCATGCCTATTTAGATGACATGGAATGCTGTCCGTGCTTGCTGTTTTCAGTTGGCAATGTTTTGATTAGGACTACTGTATAGTTGTCCTGTGACTTGGAGGAGAATTTCGTCGTTCTGCCTCCAGTTTAGTGTTTTTTCGCTTGATTTCATTCGCTAAGGTATCCTACGTTTCTTACTACATTGTGATGAAATGATTATGTAATGTTTACTGTTGTATTCCTTGCTAGCTTGGAATTTATCCATTGCTTTTACCACATGTATGAATGACATAGGATACGGTTGTGTATGGGGATAAAGTCTTGGTATGTGGAATGCTTTCACTGAAGTATGTATAGGGCTATTGCTGAATTTGGTTACCCTAATTTTGCAGTTTTTACTTTCACTTTTTACCTTTGTCGTAGTGTGTACTGTGAAATGCGAGGGGATTCCCAAGTTCATCTCACGATCGCAGATACCTGTTGTCCTTTGTTTTGGATTTAATTGCGGTCTTTGAGGGTGATTCCATAACTTTGCTTCAGGGCAATAACATCAAGGCAGTTCCCCTCAGTTTTGCTTGATTTTCTCTTCTAACTTACCGTTTTGTTACCGCAGAAGTATGGTTATGATATTGAGGAAGTATTTAATGCAATATGTGCTGACGTACTAGGAGCTTTTAGCTTGCTCTTGATTCTTAGTATATGCACGTGAGTTGGATGTTAGGATGTCTCAAGAGTTTGGGCACTTTGCTTACATTTGAGATATTGCCCTTACAGTCGAATATACTCCTTGATTTTATCATACACGTTTCACAGGCAAACACTAAGATGTTACCAACTTTATTCTCAGCTCAGTAACTCTTTTTTATTTTGTTTTCACTGTATTTACAGTAGGCTTCATAGTTATTTCCACTATAGATGGTAGAGTTATTCTGGTCAAGTCAAATTTAAGGGGTTCCACTATACTGAATGTTCTTCTGTTGGGACACAGTTGCCCTTCTTTCTGAGATCATTTGTTATAAATGCCATTACCGAATTCCATAGATCATTCTGCACGTGATGATATACTCTTAAGGGATGAATTAGTACTAGATATGACCATCATTTTTATTTCCTAGACTTAAGTTATGAAGCCCCTTGCCCCCACTGAGGTAATGCCTTCGTTTGACACTGAGTTGATGATACAGGATATATATTATTACTCATTTCAAAGAATTACTGACTTCCATAGTTCATTCTGCATATGATATTATAGTTTTTTTAGGGGTGAATTAGTACTAGATAGCAATATTTGATTTATGGGGCCACTTTCCCCTATCCAACTACAATTATTGGTTGAAATCTGAATTTCACATGGCTGTAACAGATAATTTAGTACTGGATAGCTGCATTATTTGTTTTGTATAGCCATAACCTATGGACTCCCCCCAAGAACTTTGGCTGATATCTAATATGATTCACGCTGCTCAATCATGGGTTTTATAATCTGTTATATATTATATAAATGTGTGATATAGGACTACTAAGCAATATTCTTTTGTTTTATCACCTTGAGCTACCAAGTCCTATCACAGATTCCAGTTGTATAACACCTACGTTTATGGATCAGACTTGATTGTGTACCTCTGTGGCCAGGATTAGTGGTCACCTACATGATAACAGAACCACTCATACCTGCCAATTCATGTGCTATATTGTATCTGTTATAACATCTTAAAATTATTTCCAGGACTCCTTAAGTTAGAGTTGACTGAAGCAGGAGACAATATGTCATGTAGTTTCATTAGTGCCTCATTGTAGAGAGCATTTTAAACAATTCTGTGCATTCAACAATTCGTATAATAGAGACTAGCTTAGTACTGATAGCCCGCTACACGCGGGCTTCCCTAGCCCCAGTTCAAAAGTTGCATATTAGCCTTGGACAGACTAACGCTGTGCCCCCATGAAAGTTGCTTGGTCTGGTCGCATAGGATCACGAGAAGGTGACGTCATGGGACTCTTCGATGGAGCACGTGACTTTCGGCCTTGCATTGTGCAAATCGAAGAAAATTGCGAGAAAAAATTGTGCAAAACATGCTCGGATACCTGCGCTAGGCTACGGGGCTTCTTGATTTTCTTCCTTTCCCTTTACTGCCCCGTAGCCTAGCGCAGGTATCCGAGCATTTTTTGCACAATTTTTTCTCGCAATTCTCTTCGATTTGCACAATGCAAGGCCGAAAGTCACGTGCTCCATCGAAGAGTCCCATGACGTCACCTTCTCGTGATCCTATGCGACCAGACCAAGCAACTTTCATGGGGGCACAGCGTTAGTCTGTCCAAGGCTAATATGCAACTTTTGAACTGGGGCTAGGGAAGCCCGCGTGTAGCGGGCTATCAGTACTAAGTCACTATATACTAAGATGCCTATATGATACTTTATGCCAAACCAATCAGATTACTCGAATTTGTACCACGTGACCCATTTTTTGCCGGATTTTAATGACACTTCTCCTCCTAGGCCTGTTGGGGGGATCGTCACCAAACTCGGTTTAGGGGTTCTCCTTGGGGTCTATTTACTCACAAAGGAGGGATTTTTCCATATCTCTTCTTTTTGCTGAGATATTCCACTTTCACCTTATGGCCATTGCTTTCCTATACCCTCCGACATGCTCACTTGACACCTCTGTGCAGGACTGTTGCTTTCACGTTTGCGTATGTTCATGGAGGCCGATGGTGCTGTGTGTGATTGCAAGGAGATTTTTGTCACTGTCTTTCCAGGTAAACCGACTCTGTTTTCCTTAGATGGATTGATTTAAGATTCCATGTATGTCCTTTGTCCATTTCATCTGTATTCTGCTGTTGCCAGCCATTTATTTCTATATCTGTCAACCAGATTCAACCACCTTCCCTCGAGGGTATTGCCGCCATGACAGTTCTTCTCCAAGTTGTTTGATTCTATGTGCTAAATCACCGCATGTTTACTGCTAAATTGTGAAAACATATTCAACATATGTTTGACTTTCTATTCTGTGCTAGACTATGGCAGTTTGTTTGCTCTTCATGCATATTTTGATGACATGGAATGGCGTGCGTGCTGTTGTCAGTTGGGAATGTTTTGATTTGCACTACCGTAATAGTGCCGTGTGACTTGGAGGAGACTTTTGTCGTTCAGCTTTCAGTTTAGTGCTTTTTTCGCTTGATTTCATTCGCTAAGTTATCCTACTTTCCTTACTAAAGTGTCATGAAATGATTACTGTATATTTACTGTTGTATTCCTTGGTAGCTTGGAATTTATTCATTGCTTTTACCACATGTACGAAAGGCATAGGATATGGTTATGTTTGGTGATAGAATATTGGTATGTGGATTGCTTTCACTGAAGTATGTATAGGGCTATTGCTGAATTTGGTTACCCTACTTTTGCAGTTTTTACTTTCACCCTTTACTTTTGTCATAGTGTGTATGATGAAATGCAAGGGGATTCCCAAGTTCATCTCACGATCACAGATACCTGTTGTCCTTTGTTTTGGAATGTACTTGCGGTCTTTTGAGGGTGATTCCATACCTTTGCTTCAGGTGCATAAAGATCATGGTAGTTCCCCTAAGTTTTTGCTTGATTTTCTGTTCTAAATTACCGTTTTATTACTGCAGAAGTATCATTATGATATTCAGGAGGCATTTACTGCAATATTTGCTTATGTACTAGGAGCTTTTAGCTTGCTCTTGATTCTTAGTATATGCACATGAGATGGATGTTAGGATGCCTCAAGAGTTAGGCCACTTTGTTTACATTTGAGATATTGCCCTTCATCTCGAATTTTACTCCTTGATTGTATCATACATATTTTACAGGCAAACACTAGGATGTTACCAACTTTATTCTCAGCTCAGTAACTCTCTTGTCATTTTATTTTCGCTCTATTTACGGTAGGCCTCATGGTTATTTCCACTATAGAAGGTAGAGTTATTTTGGTGAAGTCATATTAAAGGGGTTCTATTAAACTAAATATTCTTTTGTTGGCACACAGTTGCCCTTCTTTCTCAGATCATGTGATATAAATTCCATTACTGAATTCCATAGACCATTCTGCACATGATGATACACTCTTAAGGGATGAATTTATCTTGCCCCCACTGAAGTAATACCTTCATTTGAAATCTTAGTTTGTAATGCAGGATATATATTATGACTCACTTCAAAGACTTACTGACTTCCGTGGATCATTCTGTATATGATAGTATAGTTTTTTAGCAATGAATTAGTACTAGATAGCAACATTTTGATTTTGTGGAGCCACTTTCTTCTATCCAACTACCATTATTATTGGAAATCTGAATTTCACATGGTTGCAACATAATTTAGTACTGGATAGCTGCTTTATTTGTTTTGTATAGCAATAACCTATGAACTCCCGCCAAGAAGCATGGTTGAAATCTAATATGATGATTCATGCTGCTCAATCATGGGCTTTACACTCTGTTATATATTATATAAAGGTGTGATATAGGAATACTGAGCAATATTATTTTGTTTAATCATCTTGAGCTACCAAGTTCTATCACAGAATCCAGTTGTATACCACCTACATTTATGGGTCAGACTTGATCCTTTACCTCTGTAGACAAGATTAGTGGTCACCTACACGATAACAGAACCATTCATACCTGCTAAGTCATGTGCTATATTGTATCTGTTATGACATCCTGAAATTATATCACTAGATTTTACAAGACTCCTTACATTAGAATCGAGTGAAACAGGCGACAATATGTTATGTAGTTTCATTAGCGCCTCATTGTAGAGAGCATTTTAAACAATTCTGTGCATACTTCATATAATAGAGACTAGCTTAGTACTGATAGCCCACTAGACTGTGGGCTCCCCTAGCCCCAGTTCAAAAGTTACGGGGCTTCTTGACTTTCTTCCTGTCCCTTTACTGCCCCGTAGCCTAGCGCAGGTATCCGAGCATTTTTGCACAAGTTTTTCTCGCAATTTTCTTCGATTTGCACAATGCAAGGCCGAAAGTCACGTGCTCCATCGCAGAGGCCCATTACATCACCTTCTCGTGATCCTATGCGACCAGGCCATGCAAACTGTCATGGGGGCACAGCGTTAGTCTTTCCAAGGCTAATATGCACCTTTTCAACTGGGGCTAGGGGAGCCCGCGATCTAGCGGGCTATCAGTACTAAGCTAGTCATACATACTAGTTTGCCTATATGCAAATGAGCTATTCAACCAATCAGTACCCTCCATTTTGTACCACGTGATGTCAATCATATTGGAAGATCTCCTCCCAGGGTTTTGCTCCGATTAGCCTCAGATTGTTGTCCAGGGTCAATCGTGGGGTCTACTCGGGGCTCATGAAGAGATTTGATTTTTATCATTGTTCTGCTCTGAGATATTTCATTGTCTTTGCGGCTGCTATTGTTTTCCTAAGTACTCCATGACCCAACTTGAAGCTTGCTGGTGTCTGCTCCCTAGCAACTGTCATCTCGCGATGCGGGACCTTTATTCTCGTGGTGCGGCTGAGGCTTAATCCTTTTGCTGGTAGGCTAGCAAGTCACCCCAGGGAGATACAAATCAACCTCGTGTTGTAGGTCAAAGCAGTGCTCGATGGTCCGTTGCTTGTTTGTTGTTCTACTCCCAGACTAGTAGTTTGTTCCTAAAATGTCCTCTTTTTAAGCTGGTGCACATGATGTACTGCTATGGTTTAAGTGGGAGTGCATGGCTTTGCTTCTGGGGTGTTATCATCTTTGCAGTTTCCTTCAAGCCAGCCCCTTTGATTTTCTGTTTACATCGGTGGTCCTTTGCGTACTTTACATTGTGTTAGCTACACGTTGTCTTTTAGAAGACAGTTAGTGTTGGCTATATGCTGAGACTTTCTTAGCTTTTCTGACAGTTCAGTACTAAACCTTTCTTAAGACTTTGGTAGCACGGTTTTGTTTAAAGAACCGCCCTATAAGAAACAGGGCTACAAAGGCCAGTATTTTGAGAAGTTGATGGGCTGTATAACTCCAACCCTAAAAACTGGTCAGTTGCATATTTTAGGTATTGAACTTTTGCAAACATCCTTTCCATGTAAGTCTTTCCTCTAGAGGTGCAAAATTCCAACAATGACATTTCTTTTCCGATATGTAGTTTGTAGAAAATATTTGGGAGAATTTTGTTCAAACAGCTAATCATCAAATCTAATTCATGATCATTGTCTTTGTCACACCCATTTTAAATCAAGTAACCTAACCAAATTTTTTAGACCTCACATACCTGAAAATGTCTGACACTGAGCCCTAAAAGTCTCAATCAGTTCTTATGGACAGTAAGTGTAGTTTTTACTGGAATCGATAGCCGATCTGGTTGTTGTCTGGTACGATAACTTTGACGTTTTGGCTAAAGTCAGTTTTAATGGATAAGTTGTGAATTTCTGGGACCATTTCTTGAAGATATTCCCCCAGGATGGGTAATCCTTACTTCTCTATATGGGGGTCCATATCAATATTTGGGGTCTGGGATTTTATAGAAGCAATCATATTTGGGGTATATGAAGAACAGCTTTTAAAAAAGTCAATATTTAGGGTTTGAGAATTATAGCATTAGAAATATTCCAATAGTTGGAGCCTTAGAAATGACAACGAAAGTATAAAAGAAAAACAAATTATAAAGTTCTAATACCATAAATATGAAAGTGATAATCTTATTACAAATGATATTCAGATATTTCTCCACATAAGTGTGATATGAGATTAATGATGTGAAGTTGTGATATTCAATGAAACTTTAGGTAAGTAGTAGTCCAAAATATGCTACAATATTTATGCTCTCAAAATTTTGAGATTTAATATTTGGGATTCCTCTAAACTGTGACTTAATATTTGGGGGTAAGCTACAAATTGCTTACATGGACCTCCTGTATAGAGAAGTAGTGAGTACCCCCTCTGGGAGATATTCAGCTACAGCTACAACAATTTCAGTTACTTCATAGCAGTACTTTATACAGGATATCTTGCTTAAGTCTGTACGACTTTATCACGGGTTGTCTGCTTCAATCTAACGCATCTTAACACAATAGAGAGTTTCCGATTGACGACGAAATGACGACGGAGATGTTAGCGAGGCCTGCAGCAAGCGCGGCCAGGACTATTGCCTACCCCTGTCTTTCCATCTTCTCAGATCTGGAACGTCAGCTCTACCGATTTGCCGTCCTCGTTGGAACGTCGATTTTAAAAAGGTAAGAATTGAATATTGTACGTCTAATCTGACTGCTGTAAGCGTGATGACTTAGGCAAGCTTTCATTTCACCCCTTTCATATGATAAACATTCAATTTACTTGAGTTACTCTTGTATTTTAGTGCTATCGAAAACCGGAACAAAAAAGTCCAAAGAAATGGCTACAAGTTCATTTGTCGTTACAGAACTTCATGCTATGTTTGTAGTTATTGCGCTTCTTATAACCTTTGTAAGAACTCACTGAATGCTCACAGAGTTTATGCTTTCTTAAAAAGTCATGTTTGATGTGCTTTTCATATATTGTATAAATTTCTATGCTAGGTTATATCAAGTGTTTGGATTTGAAAGATAAAAGTTTTATATATTCAAATGTAACTTTCATGTTGTAGAATATAAATTAGAATCTACTGTGAAATTATGATGTCTTTTATCTCTCTATTAACTACCCATAAAGGCACAAAATGACGTGGACTAGGAGACATGACATAATGTTGTGTCGGGATGTTCTTGTCACCCAGCCCTTCCAGTTCAAGCATGGCACCAGAGATCGTGGACAATGCTGGGACAAAATAGCGTCAAATTTAAATTTGATTGAGGTGCCACGCTTCTTGGTGGACCAAAGAGGGGTGCAAGATCGGTACACCAAACTGATTAAAGAGTTTAAAACAAAGAGGTCTTTGGAAGAAAGGGCAAGTGGGATTTGTCCAGATGAGCCTGATGAGCTAGATCAGGCTCTTGAGGAGTTAAGTGGAATGGAGGAGAGCCAGCAAGAGCAGTTGCAAGGTGGAGAGAAAAGGAAGAGAGTTGAGTTGGATAAGGACAGGGCAACTGCTGAGTCAATGAGGAGAAGAGCAATGGAGAGATTGGGGGAAACCGGGGCAAGGGAAAATGTGGAAAGTGAGGGTAGGAAGAGAAGAGGTGAGACTGAAGTAATGGAGTATTTGAAAGAGAGAAGACAGCATGACAGTAAACGTAAAGAGGAGGAATTAGAGCTGAGAAAGAGGGAGATAGACTTTAAGGAAAGGAGAGAAGAGGAGGACATAATGATAAAAAGGAGACAGCAAGATATGAAAGAGAGAGAAAAATCCATCAGGGAGAGAGAACTGGAAGGTAGATTGAAGAGGGACCAGGACATACTTTTTATACTATAACAACAAGTACAACAGCAACAGGCAATCTTGGAGGAGGTACAGCAGCAAAACACATTGCTTCTGTCCCTCTACCAAAATTGCCTTGAAAGGAAGGAATAAACAGCTATGAAATATAATCTAAAGTCTCTTATTGTTTGATGATATGCTTCCCCTACTTGTTTCAATATGTCCTCGTTTCATTCACAAGGAGTTAAACTGGTTAGCTCTTGTTCTACAAAAATGTTCACATTTCTAAAAGTTAAGTACCAGTTGTCAGTGGGGTCTGTTTATCTTCTGCTCTTAGATTACTTTTGTTTTGCAAAAGTTAGTTTCATACATTAAATAAAAACACCTTTTATCTATAGTTTTTTGGGGTTTCATGAATGCTTTTCAACACTATTTGCCTATCATGCAAAGAATGCTCAAAGTGGCAGGTCTATAGTAGAAAATAAAGTATGGACTATCCCTGGTTAGTTTATTTTCATACAAAATGTCTGCAAATTCATGTCATCATTTACATTGCTGACTTGAAAGTTTATGACTTCTTTCAAATGTAATAGTATTGGCCTCTTGATTGTGCTCTTTAGTTTTCTTGTTAAGACTTTGAAGTAGGATCTATGATTTATCTATCAAATCACAAATTCCAAACTTTGGGTTGTCTGTGCTCCATAAAAAGAATTCATAATGTCAGTAAGGGCTGGTGGAAGAAATGCAATTACTTCATAATTGAAGTTAACTAATTATTCATTAGCAAAGAAAACACACCATGCAAATGAAGCAAACCATGTGTGGTAGGAGAAGAGTATATTTGGTAATTTTGGTAGCTTTGAAACAAACTGTTTGGTAGTTTTGAAGAAAACTGTTTGGTAGCTTTGAAAAAAACTGTTTGGTAGTTTTGAAAAAAACTGTTTGGTAGCTTTGAAAAAAGCTGTTATGGTAGTTTTGAAACAAACTATTTGTAGCATTTATTGTAAGTAATCTTCAAGAACTGGAGGCTGAATACCAAAGAAAGGTGATGTGTTATTGCCATATAGACATGTCATTGAGTTCCTTAGTAGTGCACAAACAGTGTAGATCTTTCCAACTGCACTGAGGCCACTCTTGAGATTTGTCTTGAAGTCAGTAAATGTGAACTAAGTTACTATATCTCCAAATACCCATTCTACAGCAATACGCACTGTACTCATAGACTGGTTGAATGCCTGTTCCTCCACAGTGAGGTCTGGCCTACGTGCAAAGGGACATTGCAGGTGAGTTCTATGAGGATATGCTGGATCACCATATACACATAAAGGCTGGCCATCAGGTCTGAAGGAATGCTCTTCCAAGTGATCCAAGAGTCCTGACATTGCAAGCAAACCACTGTCATGCCGTCTTCCTTCAACAAGACCAAACAGATTTCCAAGTAACCCATTGGGTGCAGCAGCTGATTGGAACTTGATTGCATGGACTCTTTTATGTCCATTATAAACAGCCCTTTGGTTTTCCTTAGGTCTGCACATTGGGCGCACTGTTCCATCAACAAAGCCCCAACAAGTGTCTAAAGCAGCACCTTTATTGTAGATGGCATCTGCAAACAACTGTAGGTGGTGACGTGATAGCCATAGCTGGTCAAGATTGATAAGCAGGTGGCCAAACCTATCTAATATGTGATCGACAAGACGATTTGTTACCATGCAGACCTGAGATATAGGCCTTCCAAATCGAGGGATAAGGTCGACATACCTACATGGATAAGCAAACCTCTTTAAAAGCATGCAGAGTCCCTCGATAGTATCTGCTACCACACCATTCTGACATTTTATTGTTTCAGGAAGCTGCAAAGCAGCAGCAAGTCTAAAAATGTCCCCTTTCTGAAACGACATTCCACTTCGCATTCATCCTCTTGCATTTGAAAAATATTAAACATGGTATATTGATACTAAGGGAGGTCACAGTGCAGATTTCTACGCTGATTTGGCATTAGTAGGAGTAACTCTTCGTCATCGATTTCTCCAGCATCATGCAACAAGTACAAGTCCCCCATTGTCAATTCTTTCGATTTTGGCGCTAAGTCTGTGTTCCCGTCGTCAATCGGAACCAACAATGTGCCCTTGAAAGCAAGACGGTGCGGCTGGACTAGTCCCAGGCCTCGCTACCATCCCCGTTGTCGTAGCATCGTCGATCGGAAACTCACTAATAGTCCATAGGGGATGGTCCTTATACAATGTAATTTCACTAGAAGAGTTCCTGAGCGTAAGTTCCTTGCAAGCGGGGTCATGCTTGAAATACTTTCTAAGCGTTACTACTTTCAATTATTATTAAACGTAGCGGATTGGATAAAGAAAGTTCCTCATTTATCTCAAATAGTCTTCCACCCCTGTACCCAGCATTAAAAATGAGACCTCCCTTATAGTCAATACTCACTATAGTATATTATAATATGATGCAAAAGACTGAAGATTGTGTAGTCATTTGACAGCTTTGTGTTACTACTTTTTAACACAGCTGGTACTATACTACTCTGATAGAGACTAGCTGTTCTAATAGCCCACCAGACGTGGTCATTCACTTGCAATGTAGCCTTGGAAAGACTAACGCCATTGCCCATCTCAGCATTCTTTGCGCACTGTTTTCTCGCAAGTGTGTTTGATTTGACCATTGCAAGGCTGAAGGTCATGTGTTTCATCGCAGAAGCCCATGACGTCACCTTCCCGGGATCCTATGTGAGCTTTTGTGATCCTTGCTCATCGAAAATGCTGACCATGCAACTGAGATGGGCAATGGTGTTAGTCTTTCCAAGGCTACATTGCAACTGAATGCCCACATCTGGCGGGCTATTAGAACAGCTAGTGCTATATATTCATGCTCTGCTCATTTGCATTGAGCACTGTTGTATCAGTATAAACAATGCAAATCTCAAGTATATATATTATATATATATATATATATATATATATATATATATATATATATATATATATATATATATATATATATATATATATATATATATATATATATATATAGTAATGCACAAGTAGAAGAGGGCAGAAACTCTTTCAAGAAATAAGCATCAAGGTGATCTTTTTGCGCTTTTTCATCAGTGCTAACTAGTTTTGGCCTTTATTCAGCCATCGTCAGAGCAGCTGAATGAAGTTAGAAAGGCAATCGCCCTTTATTATTTCAGAACTTAAGTAACATTTAAGTAAACGTCTATATTTAAGTATTTGACTAGTGTTCTTGGTATTCATGTTGTTGTTGCTGATCTTTGTATCGATGGTGGATGTTGTTTGTTGATTGGTTTATGTTGATCTCCATTGTTTTTCATGTTGTTGTTGTTCTTTTTCAGTATTCTGTGCCATTTGACATCAAGTAGATAAGATTGGCTTCGTCGCGAGTTTCTTTCCTTACAGTCCTTCTGTTCAAGTGGTTATTTCCTTTGTTTTTCACCACTCCAGGTGTACCTTCACCCTGTTCTTTTCTGCTCTGTTCATTGCTTTACTAACAAGTGTCTTCTGCTTTTCTTGTCCATTTTAGTCAAATGTAGTTTTCGGTGACGGTTTATTCTTTGTTCTTTCTTGTTGCTTTTCGTAGCTCTACTGTTTGTCATTAGTATGAGTTCCCTTCGCATGTTGGTTTCTTGCTGCCTCTATTATGTTTAGGTATATATATATATATATATATATCACCAATCTATCTGTCTTGATCCAAACGCAGGAAAAATACATAGAAAAATAGAAACCACTTTGTATCTTGTACCGGTTTCATCCGTTTAATACGGAATCCTCAGCGAACTGAACAATGCTAGTGTTACGCTCAAATTTATAGAGAAGTTGTACATAGTAATGCGTAAGATTTAATGAAAGTACCAAGCATCAACACATATGATGTTTAATCGACTTAATCTCGATTCAAGTCTGGCGTATACTTTTGGATGAAATAGTTTTCCTTTTCCTCCCTTTCTATTACGTCATTTCGATCGAAGGTTAGGAATGGTGTAATTGTAAACGGTATATCTTCACCGATCGAGCAATGGGCTATATGTTTACTTACATACAGGGTTCGCAAACTAGGATTTAAGATTTGTTGTTTATGAATTCGAACCCTAGCTCGTAAATTAGAAGTTTATATATATATATATATATATATATATATATATATATATATATATATATATCTTGATTCACATTGGATTAATGATATTGCATTTGACGGCTGAATTTCTACAGAGTCACTTCAGATTTTGTTATGAAACGCAATGCATCTTAGCCAAATTTGCCACAAAGACCATTTTCAGTAACAATCAATTAGCATGTTCTGATGTTAAGACTGTATAACTGTACCTTCTCAGTAGTGAATGCATAAGTTCCACTTTCTTCTCACACAAAATGTTGAGGTAGTCCTTTGTCAATGCATGCAGAGATGGCACATCCTTCTGGTGAAACAATATATCACTGATTTGGGAAAGTGTTGCTTTGTCATAGTGCCATCTTCATTGGCAAATAAACATTAAGGCAACATGCTGGAGAAATTCCAAGTACAGGTCAAAATTTCCAGAACGACAAATGAAAAGTCTGTTGGTACTACAGAACTTCACTATAGCACGAAAAAGCGGAAACATTCTTTTGGCATACTGAAAGCTATTTTCGTCCGACACTCGTCAGAGTACGAAACGACAAATGACAGGGTAGAAATAGTAGGCAAGTGGCACGAGCTCATCTAAGAGATTGAGGAGATATACATATTGTGTGTCTTTGCAACTCTGAAACAACTTCTCCAACACTACATCTCTCACTACTATCTATCCACCAAATGCCATGGTTATCAGTGTGGAGATGCGATATGGCTTTGGCTTCTTTGCTAATGGTTTTTTTGGTCCAACGACTGCTTTGTACAACTGCTCAAAGAATGCATGATTGAGGGTGACACTATTCTGTTGTGCACTGTAAGAGACATGAAAGGAGCCTTGCCAAGGAACGTCTGACTGGACAAGAGGATTCTCATTTGCATTAAGCTGAAGAAGGATATAAGAAGATTCCATTGGTGGGTAGTATTTATTTTAACTCAACTAAATACCACAAAACACAAAACAAAATACAAATCAACACGTGCAGTTTTACACCAGATTTGGTAAATAAAGCACTTAAGGATTGAACTCTATACTGCATTAAGAGGGCCTGACCGTTGCAATGATCTTCCTCTTAAAGTACCATGTTGGCCAGTCCCCATGACTTAGTGATGCATGTTCTTTCAAATACTCCTTGTATTCAGGGCACTGTTTAATCATGTTTTCAAATGATCTGTATTAATCATCCGTCGTTTCTAAAAAGGCGAACACCCCAAGAACAGGCTGAACACCCCAAGAACACTCCATGAACACGCTATAAAACCCCACATTTGAGGCTGAACACCTCAAAAATCTCAACAATATCGATTACTTACTCCACTGATTGATCAAAATTATTTGTGAATACTTGATCAAATGACTTTGATCACTTATTCACAAATAATGATGGTGCGGGGAGGGCCATTTAAGTATATGTTGTTGGTGTTGTGACATCCATGCATCTTTTTGCGCGCCAAAAGTACGAATGGGGGTCAACGCATTGATTTGGTTTCTAAACGTTAATTTGATACAAAGGAGATCATATAAGCTACAAAGAAGTACCGTTTGATTGGAAAAGACAATCATTTATATGATTGTGAGATGCATAGCCCCTGAAATTCCCAAAAAAAGTGCATCGGGTGCCCTTCATTTCTGGGATAGGTTTGCTGGCCTATTTTTAAAACGATGAAGTTTTACAGGTATAACCAAATAAACAGGGCAGTAAAGCAAAAGCCAATCAATAAAACCAATGAAAGAAAGAAATCCGAAAATAGCAAACAGTACAAATAATAGTTCGAGGTCAGCACGTTTGTCAAAGTTTGACGGCATCCAGGTTCATCAAAGGTAGGCGGAAAACGGCAATAATAACAATAACGGCAATGCAAGTGCAACAACTTCTCATGTCGACTAAAACTCAACTAAAATTCACGGTGAATGGCAACTAGAAAGTCACTTACACCACTTCAAGTCTCGGCTACTTGAGCTCAACTGATTTAGGGCCTGTTTATATGAGGAGGGCCAGCCCTCCTAGGAGGGCTAGCCCTTGTAAGAGGGCTAGATTTTATTTTGCGTTTACATGTGAATTTTCCAGCTCACTTAGGAGGGCTGGCAGACACTCTCCTTCGCAACGTGCTGCGACGCGGAGGAAACTTCGGCGCCAAAATTAATTCAACATGGCAGATAAAAAGCATCTTCTTCTCATGTGCTCTCAATTGATGACATTTTTTACTGCGCTAATATTACAACAATACGGCCTTCTTACTCTTTGGAAAATTAAACACATGAACCAATGCAACCAAATGATAAGCTATCTCCAACGAAAACGAAATTATCGGTTATCGAAATTGAAACTAGCAAAGCAAAGAAGATTGCTGAGGAAGAAAAGGAGATGCTGGGTAACTTTTGGGAAGACTGAGCAGTGGTGGAAAAATATGATAGGTGGGATGGTTGCTGAGGAGAACTGGAAGAAAAATTTCCGAATGACGCAAGAAATGTTCTATGAACTTGTGGAAGAACTGAGGCCATACATTTCTCCTGACAATTCTACGCCAAATTATAGAGCACTGAGTGCTGATAAAAAGGTAGCAATCACCCTTTATTATCTAAAAGACACGGGGTCTTTGATAATGACAGCTAATTTGCACAGCTGTTGGCATAGCTGTTAGCACAGTATCTTGTGTCATTGTACAAGTTTGCAAAGCCATTGGAACAGTTCTAGGGCCTAAGTATTTGAAGCTTCCGGAAGACCAAAATGAAATGAGACAAAAAGTTTCAGAGTTCGAAACAAAGTTCGGTATGGTTCAAGCCTTTGGTTGTATCGATGGGACACACATACCTATCAAGCGTCCTGTTCAGAATCCTCAAGATTACTTCTGTTACAAAGGCTATTACTCCTTGAACGTACAAGGAGTGTGTGATTATCGGGGCCAATTCATGGATGTTGAGTGCAGATGGCCTGGTAGCGTTCATGACGCAAAAATGTTTTCTAACTCATCAATACATCGTAAACTCAGAAACAACGAATTGCCTCAAACATTTCAAACAGTAACACCTGGTTGTGTAAAGGTTCCAAATTATTTGATAGGGGATCCAGCCTATGCACTTACTCCATACTGCATGAAAGAATTTGAAACATGTACGAAAAATGAGCAAGTTATTTTTAATGTTCTTCTTCGTGCCGCAAGAAATCCTATTGAGTGTGCATATGGCAGGCTGAAGGCAAGGTGGTCAATTCTGACAAGAAAAGTTGATTTGAAACTGGAATCAATACCTATTGTTATTTATGCATGTTTTGTCCTGCACAACTACTGTGAGAGAAACAACACTTACATTGATGAATTTCAAGTCAGAGGACAATTGGATATTGGCAAGCAGAATGAAATTAAGAACCAAAATAACCCTGATCCAATTTACTCATGTGATGCTGGGGAAGGTGAAATAATTAGAAACATCTTGGTAGATTCTATAAAGGATAACCTTCCAGATGATCTTGTAGAGGAAATTGATTAAAAACTGATCAATCATGAAAACTAAGTGTGGTTATTATCTAGATAAGTAGCATAGACATAAACAAACATTACCCCAAAAGTGATTTTTTGAAAAATGTTGTGTTCAGAAGTGATTGAAAAAGATCTAAAAAAGTTGACTATATGAACTCTCTTCTTCCTGATTTTGATTTTGCTGCCTGTGTTGACCATTGACAGGGCTTGGCTGCTGAAATGCTCTTTGACCACTACCAACATATGGATCTTGATAGGGGAATCGTTGAAGAGGCTGGTTTTGATAAAACATATTCTGGTTTGTTGGAGTCATCATTGCATGGGCCATCACTTCCAAAGACTTGCAAATTCCAGCCCCTATTTGCACCATGGAATTGCTCATTCCATTTAATGCCTTTGCAAATGAATCAGTGGATTCGCGCATTGCTGCAGCCAAATCCTTTCTCAACTGATTATCTTCTTTTGTTTCGTTCAACAACACCTGGTCACGCTGAGCTGCTGACAGTGTCTTTTGCATATGCTTTCTCTTGTTATCTATGAGTTTTGGCACCTGACTTTCACTTTTCCTTTTTCTTCTGTCATTGCCAATATCAATTTCTGATCTTTCCCCTTCTTGAAATTCGTCGTCATCCTCACCAGTCCCATCATCAGACAGGGATTCAAGTACATTGCTTTCCAGACGATCATCAGTGTTTACGTTATTAAACGTGTCACCATCTATGCCAAATGGCAGTGGTTCAGTGGCTGCACTGCCTCCCCATAGTGATACTAATCGATCATAATGTTCAAAGACAATCTTCCCGCTCCCGCTCCTGCTCCCAGTAGTCCCTGCCTGAGAAAATGCCTGCCTAATTTCCTTCACTTTTTCTTTCACTCTTCCATAGCCCTTCCTTATTTTCTCATTGTCCCTCTTGACTACTTTCATATGCTGAGCTTTCTCTTCCTTCGACATTTCAGCCATTGGTATATCAGAGATAGATACACACAGTGGACCAAACAATTCTTGGCCCAGTGTTTCTCCCTCTTGAAAGTGTTTTGCCATCTCCTCCCTTAGCCAGGTATATTGCAATGGCCTATCGCCATCAAAGTCAACGTTTTTGTATTCCATTTGACTCTTATAATTTTGGAGGCATGCAATCAGCGTATCGATCATATCAGCGTTCCAGCGAAATTGCTTCTTTTTCGACTTGTCTTCTTTCTTCGAAGAACAGGGCTTGACAAAAGTCGTACAGTTTGCCTTGGCGGCCATGTTTTATATTTGTGCTGGACGAGAGTTCATACGCATGCGTAAAACGATTATTTTCAGCCCGCTTAAGAGGGCTGGCCCTCTTAATTGCGTTTACATGGGAAATTTCCAGCCCTTCCAGGCGAGAGCTCGGGTATGCAATAGCGAGATCTCGCCTAGGCGGGCTGGCCCTGCTCTCATGTAAACGAAAAAGGATTTTATGAAGGATTATACCAGAGCCTGAGATATCGGCAAAGAGGGCTAGCCCTCTTAGGAGGGCTAGCCCTCCTCCATATAAACAGCACCTTACAAACAAGAACAGGTACTGATATCACATTAATAACACGCCCATATTACACTGACCACTGACACATTACATACTTCAACAAAGAGATGATGACAGAATCTGTGGCGATGCTACAGAATGAAGTGCAGGTGACCACAAACACAACCGGAATCAACAGAAACTAATGATACCACACAGCATTACATAACCAAGAAATAAAATACAGAACTAGTACTCTAACACTATGGTAGTCGGTGCCCTTTAGCTCCTGTCGGCCCCCTTGCCCCACTATCGTTCTCCAACAGTTAAGCTTATGTTCTTTACTAAGACTTATCATTATTTCAAGTGTACAAGGAACTTTTCATTCTCCATGCGACTAGTACCGTGAAGAAGCTTAGAACTTTTCAGTGCTGAAGCCGAAAAGTAAGAAACTTTCCTACTAGGTACCCATGGACTTCCACTCACTCTACATGTATTGACCTCCGTTTGTACTTTTGGCATGCAAAAAGATGCATGAATGTCACAACACCAACAACATACTACTTAAATGGCCCTCCCCGCACCAAACGTATTTGTGAATACTTGATCAAAGGTAGACTGGAGTACTTAAGTGATATTGTTGAGATTTTTGAGGTGTTCAGCCTCAAATTTGGGGTTTTATAGCGTGTTCATGGAGTGTTCTTGGGGAGTTCAGCCTGTTCTTGGGGTGTTCGCCTTTTTAGAAACGACGATTACTCATCACGGGAGCGTATTTTAATCTCTTGTATATCCACCAGCAATATAGATTTCATTTTGTCCATCTCCTTCCTTTCTGGTGATGTGTAGCATCTAAAAACATAGTATTACTTTATTGGATTCATTTTTAACTGTAATTATATATAGTGTTAAAATTGTTTGAATGATATTTTAAACCTTGTGGAAACAGGAATAATTTTTAAAAGTGCAATTGATTATTTAGGGTTGTATAGCTACCAACCTAATATGTTCAATACAGTTATCTGCATTTGTGATGTCAAATTCATGGAATGGCTGTGGTAGACTTTGCAGCAAACTTTCATCAAATGATTTGGTGAGAGTTTTTGCAAAATGTTTCTGTAGCACTAATGCATCAGCTCCACCAAGACAAGGTTGGTCTTTCACTTTAACATTTCTGTGCAAGGAATTGCTTCCATTTGCAGGCAACTATATGGCATCAACCCTTGGGTATATGTCAATTAATTCTGTTGCAAAATGCATAGCCATGCTTGTTTCTGTCTTCTTTGGATCTTGAACAGTGTGAATCATATGAAAGTCATCCACAAGAACTTGGGGGTATTCTTTGTTCTGTTGGAATCAAGGAGATGATATTTTAATTCTGTAAGTAAAAAAAGTTGTAGCATTAAAAAAATGTGACAATGGTTTAATACCAGACATTGAGTTCTGTCATCCACCATCAAAGAAACTATGATTGAAAATGATTTCACACTTTGACTGCTAGAAGGTCAATAATTCAGAGGTACTATTAATAAATACTATGAGCATCACATTAATGCCAAAATTAGAATAAAAGCTTATTATAGAAACTGCATTATTGTACATATATTATTATTCTTTCAAACACAGCAGTACACTGTCTGAAGACTATCAACTCACTACCTTGTATTCTGATTTATTTTGTCAATAAGCAGTGCAAAAAGTATTTTTTAAGCTTGTAAATACAAAAAGCAAATAAGAAACAAGATGTGAAATGACATTCACCAGAGCTATATTTACCCAGAGTCCTTTTCCATGCCTTCTGCAATTGTATACAGTCTTAAAATCTACTTTAGCCTGATCAAAAAGTTTGATAGTACTTTTGGCAGGTTTAGATGCATTGAATATTTCAACAAAGTCAAGCTTTTCTTTTCAGGTTAACTGTCTACAATTTAGATTTGTGTATGTAATTTGAGCCAAATCTTATTATCACACTGCCTGAAAGTGGGGAATGCCTGCAAAGGACTCTGGATATAAGTTGCTTTTTATGAAAAATCTAACCTCATTTCTAAAGAAGAGCAGTTGATGTAGGAGGCTCACATCTCTTCTTCTTTGTCTTATACTTTGTTTTTCTGTTCTCTGACTCTGGGAAGTCCTTTTTGATGTGACAATTCGTTCCAAAATATGAAAGAGTCCAGGTGTATTACATTCTACAAACTCATACATCTTTACTGGGTCAAACAATATTGCCATGGTCCCTCTGCTCTTAAATAGGCTTCGTGGAATATATCCATCATATTGGTTATTCCAAGGTCACAATCTTTGGATAGAAATTAAGATTTCAAATTTCTCATAGATGTAAAATATATTTACACATTCAAATTTATGGCATTCATACCATTATGAGATTATGGTAATTAAAAATCAGCTAAGTTCCCAAAATAACACTGATTCTATGTATTATGTCAACAAAAAATATGGGGTTTTTTCAACTACTTTCTGAAAACTTGATTTAAATAATGTAAAATAAGAGCCCTACCATACTTAGATTCAAAATCGTCTAATTTTTTTCTCAGTGATTTGTTATCCTCCGTCAGCTGCTTGATTTCTTTGTCCTTGTCTTTTATCAAATTCCTCAGCTGTTTGTTTTGTTTCTCGCAGTCAACTGCCCTTTCTCGCCGGAATGTGACTTGTAGGTCAAGATCAACTCTACTTTTTTGGGTTGCCACACTACACTTTTCAGTGTTGTCACTCATTCGCTGTATCAAAAGGAGATAATGTTCAATGAGCTAAATCTCTGATCATGCAATACGTAAGACACAGGCAACTGAATGATCTGTTAGGGGTAAATGCTGAAGAAATGTATATTCAAAGTGTTGAAAGGGTTTTATAGTTGAGAAACATTTCATTTGCAAGATACCTTCTCCTAGGTGCCTAAGTGCCTGAGGGGTCCTAATCCACATTAGCAGGGGGGTGCACATTAGTGGGGAAGTTGGACTTTTCTAGACAAATCACCCGGATTGCTTCAAAACATGATATATTGTACTAAAAACTATTGCATCTTACATATGTCTATTATAAGCTATTGTAGGTGGGGAAGAACCATTATTAATGGACTGGTGCCATGTTTTTACCTTTGAAAAATCATCAATATGAAGTGAAAAACCAAAATAATCTAAAATTAGACTAATTGTAGAGGTCTTAATAAGAGCATGGGGGTTGAAAAAATTTTCAAAAAAATGATTGGCAGGGGAACGGCAAATGTGCACCTAAGAGTAGAAAGACAAATGCTTTAAAATTCCATGAACAGTAAAAATATGAATTAAGTCATTCATTGGAATTAAACACACTGACCTTTCTTTTCTATGGTGGAGTATATGCATTATGCCCTGTTACCTCATCATTTTGATCAGCTTTTTCTAAGTGATTACGGCAGATGTAAGTGCCTTTACAAGAGCTGCTGAGGTCTTTGAAAATTGCCATCAAACGGACAGGACACGGTACACAGGCAGTCGAACATGAAGTACCATCACCTAATGGATAGCAGCATATTTCTTTGTTGAGGTTTGCTTCTTGCCGCAGATGTTTCAAGCAAACAGTGATCCCTTTTCCTGCAATGCACCTATGAAGCAAGTGAGTATCACTGAATTGCTAACATACATATCAAGCACTTCCTAATCACCATATATATTTCACTTAGAAGAGTAACATTTAAATCCCCACATAATTGTTCCACAATGGCATATCACCCTTAAGATACAGGTATGGTGAAAAAAGCAAGACATACATACTTGTTATTTCAATAATCCATGATTTTGCAACCACTCTATCATATCTCGGTCAGTCTGCCTTGCAACTCCATTATAGCAGATAAGTCAAGTGTGTGTTATGAATCTCTTCTGCCTGATGCATAAGTCTGCTAACTACCAACTGTAGCTCATTGCATTGGACAATGGCAGTAAATCCAGTATAGCACAAAATACCAGCTATGATGTGGCATAGTACGAAAACGACCAGTTCTTTTCATTGTGTACATGTAATGATGCTGATGGGTGTTATGAAGTGGTATGAAGTATACTACATATATTTCAGTAATGTGAATGAGTGCTGGCATTCTCTGCAATGCTGTGAGGAGGACAAATGACTGCAGCTCCCAGTGCACAGGGAAATACTTGCCCATGAAGGTAAGTGAATGATATTTGAAATGTCACACCTGTGGTTGCATAAGTGGAAACACAGCACAAAAGCAGTTATAATGATACAGGACGGATTTTCATGAGACATCTTTGACAACATGAGTTTGAAATAAGTCATGAAATCCTGGAATTCACTTTGGCTATGACTGGGACTCCAGTAGATAATTGCAAGCAAATATTTTTTCTTATCAAGCTGGACTTTATTTAACTGAGTTTTACATTATCTGTAGCTTTTGAGAAAAGAGTAACCAATGGGATTTAATGTGCTTATATCTACAGAGCTATCAAGGTGGGTCTCAATGATACCTATCAAGTCATACTTACAAACTGAGTTTTATCATTTGATAAGAGAGACGTATAAAATACTACTATTTATCGATATGCTATGTGCACAAATACTATTTAGGTTCCAAGAACAAAAGTTGGAGGTGCAATGCTCTGGACTGGGGTTTTTCTCACTTTTGCCACTCCTCAAAATTGTCTGATACATTGTCCATTGCAAGTGAAGTGTATGACATATTTCAGCATCTTGCATAGAAATAGGAATATCTGAAAGATAAGCATTTCAAAGTGCAGTGAATACAAGAAAGAAGGAAGAAATCAGGAAAACATTTCATTAGCTCAAGTAGTATGTACAGTTGACAATCAGGACGATGACAAAAAGAGAAATACTTTTAATTTTAGACAAATCATGACTATTCCAGTGGTTACATTTTCAGTATGACTAATCCAGTATTACAAATCCAATATTTCAACTCAGCCTTGAGTCATCCTCAGTAAAGAGAAGAGGGAGAAGGGATATTAAGGGGAAGCACAATACGTGGATAAAAACCCATGTGATGTCATATGAGAAACAGGAGGAAAAAGTAGTGTAAGGAAGGAACAGCAAGAAAAACAGTAGGATCAAGTATTGTAAGTAGTTAAATAGAAATACCCAGAAGAATGGAAAGAACTGTAGAGGCAGAAAAGCAGTAAGTGAAAAGCAAGAAATTAGAATAGAACCATAGAAATGGAGGACTGCTGGGAAGTAAGGGAGGGTCTATCTCTTTGAATGAGGAGGCTCTCAAGTATGAGTAGATCGTATGAATTACTGGTTTTACTACGCTGAAATCATCGATAGAAGCAATATGACCTGTTTGTTTAATATGATCTCTAATGGAAGATGGGCTTGGTGATGAGAGTTCTTGTCTATTTTTTTTGTGCTCATAAACATTACACTTACATTCAACGATATAGAGACACACCATTACGGAATACAAGACAACACCACAGGGAGCATGGAAATACATAGCAACCCTGCAGCAGTTTAAAAATTTACTTACAAAAATAAAATAAAAATAAAATAAAACTACATTACTAATGAACGTTCATGTACCATGTTTTCTCTAATGAGCGACCGGGAGCGCACCGAAGCGTCTTTTTCTAGTAATACCAAGATGCTCGTTACAGTGAATCAAAAGATTCCAGTTGGTTTTATTATAGTAAGAGGCATTACAGCCACTACACGAAAATGTATATATAACGTTAGAGCACATTAGTGTTGGAATACGGTCCTTATACTGAACATAGATGATATGTGTTTGGCCGATTTAAAGATGAATTGAACTTGAATATTAAGATAATGGGCTTTAATGAGTCTAGTGATATGATTACGAATCCTAAAACTACATTTACCCAGGAATGGTAAACAACAAATGATACGAGGCTTATCCTCATTTTTATCCTTGGTTTTGTTACAAGGGATATATTGCCTATTAAGAAAATTGCGGATAACATTATCAATACGAGTGACGGGAAAACAATTGGCACAAAGTATTTCCTTAATTCTAACACTTTCCTTATGAAAATTAACGAATGAAGAACAAATATGGAAAGCACAGAAGACTAAAATACAAACTAAGTTAGGTTTATACCTAGTAGGGCTAAGGCTAGCAAAGTTAGTGTATAAACCAGTGCAAGTCTGTGTCCTTAAAAGACTAGTAGAGAAATCAATACCTTCTTTATTAACTAAGACAGTGAGAAAGGGCAGAGAACAATTGTCCTCACTTTCCATTGTAAATGTAATACTAGGAAGATAACTAGTAATATGATCTAGGAAAAGATAATGTCGCTGTTTTCCTTAAACAAACAAAAAGTATCATCTACATAAAGACGATATAAAGCTGGTTTAAATTGCGAAGGACACTCACTTAGGTATTTGTCTTCAAGGAAACAAATGAAAACATTAGCAAAGGTAGGGCCTAGAGGGGACCCCATAGCTACTCCATCAATCTGGTCATAGAGTGTCCCATTAAACATAAAATGATTGTCCTTCACTGCAAAACTGAGAAGTTTGCTAAAGTTGTTACGATCAAATTTACATTCCTCATACTCAAAACATTGTCGGTTTTCAAACACTAAGTCAGTGCAAAGATCAATACTCTCATTTAAAGGAATATTAGTAAACAAGCTGATAACATGGAAGCTAGCCATACAATAGTTAGGATAAGGAAGAGAGGAAATGTCCATAGCAAAGGAGAAAGAGTCATAAACAAATAAATAACCTTATAAATAAAGGTTCCTATCGAAGAGAGAATAGGTCTAACAGGACAGCCAGTCTTATGAACCGTAGGTAATCCATACAAGATGCCAGGAGTACTAGCAGTTTGGTAGAGATCATGATAAACCTTCTCAGAGATACATTTCTGTTGTAAGAGTGTATCCCTAAGAAAGCGCACAAGCCTATTTTCACGTTTAAGGCATAAATCTAAAATATCACTCCTAAGAGGTGCAAACTTAGACAAATCCTGAAGACTATTGATAGCTTTACTAACATAATCATGGCGATTAAGAATAACAATACCATTACCTTTATCAGGTCGAGTAATAACGATATTTTTATTACGACATAATTTATGAAGAGTGGAGACCTCAGCCTTGCTTATATTAAGGGGCAGAGCCTGGGAATCATAACCATAGTAAGAGGGAAGAGCTATACCTTTAAGGCGGTTTTTAATATACTCTAACGCCTTCCGTGTGTATAGGATTAGATTTAGTATTATATGCCAATTTTTCAAACGGAGTAAGGAGTGAGCAATAATCTAGTTTCTTAGGGTAAATACTAAATCTTAAACCTCGGGAAAAAAACTGTCTTCTCAATTCTATCAAGAATGTAATCTGAATAGTTAAAGATGACTTTCTCTGGGTTGATTCCTTTAGCTAGGTACTCTTGCAGAAGCTTATCTAATTTACGTTTTTGAGTGGCTTCAACACGCCTAAGGGCCTTAAGATTGGTACTATATGAATACAAAGTAAGGTGATGAAAGTCAAACCATGAAAGAGACTTGCGTAGATCTGTAAGAAAGGCCAGGTGTTTTTCTTGAAGCTTACTGAGATTTTTCTTCTTGTTGACAATTTCCACTGAAAGAAATCTTCATCTGCAACTGTCATACATGGATGAAGAGCGTAGTCTGGAATTGGCCTACTTGAAGGTCAAGAACTTGGGACTTACGGCATTATGTTTGCAGGCTGACAGAAAGTCCAGGTCCAGATGAAGTGTCTTGATTTTATAGTCATTTTTCTCAAAGGCTCGAAATGTGTGCAGAGTTGTATGTAAAGCTAGGCGCACACGAGAGCAAAATGCTTTAGCAAAGTATCATTTGTGGCACTTTGCTTAAGCATTTTGCTCCCGTGTGTGGTTGAACTTTTACAGGATTCTGATCTCTCTTGACCAATATCAGGATATCAAACATGTTTGATAATTTGTGTCATTTGTGTCACTTTGCTTCTCGTGTGTACTGAACTGACGCAGTTTGCTTACGGCTTTTTGCAAGAGAGCATGAGCTGAAATACCGGAGCGAAAGTGAAAATGTTGAAAGATGTCAGGCTACTGGATGATTCAGTTGTTGAACTTGACGACCAGGCACCAGGGGCAGATCCAGCCTAAATTCTGACTGAGTTCCAAATACTTGGAGGGGTGGGGTCAAAGTGTGCTAGGAAGATTTTAGGACCACGCCATTTAGTCAACATTGCTGATAAACATGTAGGAGAAACCTAATGGCTTCCTGTCCCCATAATGCTAAGATTTGTACAATTTTCTCAAGGTAGAGGTATTATGGGGTGCTACCCATTTATTGTTACAGGGTATTGGACAAATGCAAAATTGCATAAACAGTCAAAGTTAAGGTCGTAAAAGCACTTGGAAATCAATTGAAATACTGAATATATACATAGAATAGATAATGAAGCAGATGTTATTATATCACAAATGTGGACATCATACAGATTTCTGGAAAAGTACTGTTTTCCATTTTGCAGGCAATCAGTCATATGGTGGCAAAGTTTACTTTAGATACAGGTTTCCCTAGATGATCTGTAATGGTCTATAGGAGAATGAAACTTCTTTCCCAACTGGTGGTTATATGACCTCTCTCCTGTGGATATACTTTTTTCTAAAATGGTTATCTATTCTGTAATACATCCTTTGATAAGTCTCTAAGTCTGGAGGATTATGTTGATGGCATGAGTATATGTGGTCCAAGAAATGGGCGTGACAGGGCATTGAAAGGTGCCAGTGCTTGGAAAAATTCCTTAATGTGACACTTTTCCAGTCACCATAATGATAAGTATGAAGTACAAATTGTTTGTAAGGGCATGCTGTTCGATGCAGAAGTTTTCAGTGTGAGCAAACGATAGATAAAAGCAAAAAAACTGGCTTTAGTTGACAGGCCTAAAAGTAATGTGCATCCAAATACACCCTTGAGGCTAGGTGCACACTCAGACGTCTGGCCTTTTGCACATGCACACTCGAAATCTCATCGATAAAGGCCAAGAGTATGATGAATGGATTCCTGTCACTGATGTTATTGGTCAAATCCATGTTGAGCCCTCAGATGTTCTTCCTGTTGCAACTTATGATTTGCACAGGATTAAGATAAAAATTAAAGAAAATATGCTACTAACCTGCAGGATAGATACTCTGATTAATATCAAAGAGTTGATATCCATACATTTCTGGTCATCCCTCTCACCTCAGTTGGAAATGTTTTCTCACCTCAACTCTCACCACAACCAGTTTTTACCATAGACCAGGATAACTTTGGAAAACTCCTAGGTCATGAATCTTACTTTTGTAGAATAGTATATGAAGCCGGAGACATCGCACAAATCAATAGAAATATGCTACAGATTGCTGCGCTAAGTAAGAGGCCTTATCTAGATTTTGAAGAAGTTAATGGCAAGTTGGTCAAGAATCCTAGTAATCAAGGAATCTATCTTAGAATATCTTTCGTAGTTGAGCATTCTAAGTAGTTTGAGTAATAGCATCTTGGCTTAGACATACCCAGTTGTCAAAGGCCAGGGAGATAGTCAACTATAATGAAAGGTATATCAATGGTATTACTGAAACTATGTACCAAGAATGTTGTTGAGCTATTTCGTATATACAATAGGTTTCTCCATGTTTAAAACCTAGAATACTATCAGCTTTTTAGAATTTGAAAACGTCAGCCTACCCAAGTGGATGGCATTTTTCTCTGGGGTGTTATTGCAACAAATAAACTATTCTTGTTAAACTCAAATACTTTGTATTATGTCTCCTGCATTGACTTGCAGTGGTCGACTTCTATTTTGCTTCAGTATAACATGTCTCAAAACTGTCTCTTGATTGAAACTAGTTGATCTGAAATACCACTTGCTTACATTGTCATTTAGTCTCTCTACTCCTTGTTCTGTAAAACTGGACAAATTCCCATGAATGTAGACCATTTCACCAATGTGACACACTAGAAGATGCATGTAGTGTGTGGCATCTTTCACTGGGTAAATGTGGATGGAGCCCTCAAGCCAAAACTTTGCATTAGAATTAAATTTGTCAATAGCTTCAGAATCCCCCTTCTTAAGCATATACCACCGCTGAGAGAATTGGTAATATAGTTTGGTAAATCAGTCTGTTCAACTAACTATGAAAATGTACAAAACACACTTGTTAAAGTCATTTTAATACCTACATGTGTATATGCCTATGTGAAATAATAATAATAATAATATATCATATTTATAGTGGGTAGCCTTTGATAACCGTTATGCGCAGTTCTTTACAAAAGGGCCCACTGTCAACAAAAATTTAAAGAACATAAAGAATCTTATATCTTATATTAAATAAAGTATCTTATAATTATCAGTTTGTAATAAAGTGAAGGAATAAAATTCTTTATAATTTAACTGTGGCATCCTGGATTCATTTCTTGTAGAAGACTTCTACACCCTTCTTGAATTGTAAAAAACTTTCCATGGAGGTCAATGTATGTGGTAAAGAGTTCCATAGACTTGCTGCCCGTGTGGTAAAGAGTTTAGCATCTGACTTTGTTTTTATTTTCTCGATGAATATCTTCTTTGATAATGCACTTCTTGTAGTTTTCGAGTGTATTTCACTTGTTAGCTTTAGTCGCTCTTGCAGATAAACCGGACTGGTCTTGTTTACGATCTTAAACATCATTTTTAGCATATTCTTCTCCAATCTAGTATTCAGATTACAATGTTCCTTATTCTCCCTGCATAACATTTGAACTGAACGCTTAAGGATACTTGCCAACTTTTTCAAGTATGTGTTTGAAGCAGAACTCCAAGCCTCACTGCAGTAGTCTATGTGAGGTAGTATTAGAGAATTAAGCAGACGATTTTTAGTATCATCTGTCAAGTATGGTAGAGCACTTCCAATCCTGTTTAGTTTGCTTTTCAATTTACTAGCGATACTTGTTATGTGCTCCTTCCATGATAGTGTTGAATCAAAGTATACTCCAAGATATTTAAACTTTTCAGCCCTATTGATCTTGGTCTCATTTATGAACAAGTCAAAATTTCTTACTAAATTTAGCTTTCTTTTATTTGCAAACAGCATAAATTCTGTTTTTCCAACATTCAGTGTGAGTTTATTTGATGACAGCCACTCGACTAAAGATGTAATTCCAGCTTGTACATTGACATTTAGGGACTCTACTTCAGAATTGGAGTATAGAAGGACAGTGTCATCTGCATATATATGAGATCTGCATATATCTGCATATATGTGCTCTACTTCAAGTCAAGTGGGTTTGTGACATTTAACTTTAATTGTGTCCCTAGGTGCCAATGCATCCATTGCTCCTCTATGCCAACAGGCAGAGACAGCCTGTGCTGCCAAAAAATTGTAAAAGTGATAGCCAAAGCTGATAATCAAGGTGTAGTTTGTATTATGGAGGACACCCATTTTAAAGCAGTCTGTCTAAATACAGCTGTGGTGGAGACTGCCATTTACCACTTTATTGACGAAGAAGAAGTCCTCAATCAGGGGCGGATCCAGCCTAAAATCTGACTGAGTTCCAAGTACTAGGAGGGGTGGAGTCAAAGTGTGCTAGGAAACTTTTAAGACCACGCCCTTTTATGCAGCAAGCAACTGCCCATTTAGTCACCATTGCTGATAAACATTTGGGAGAAACCTAATGGCTTCCTGTCCCCATAATGCTAAGATTTCTACAATGTCTCAAGGTAGACGTATTATGGGGTGCTAGCCATTTATTGTTACAGGGTTTTGAACAAATACAAAAGTGCATACACAGTCAAAGGTGAGGCCTTAAAAAGCAGTTGGAAATCAAGTGAAATACTGAATATATACATAGAATAGATAATGAAACAGAAATTATTATATCACAACTATGGGAATCATATAGATTTCTGGAAAATTATTGTTTTCCATTTTGCAGGCAATCATTCATATGATGGCACAGTTTACTTTAGATACAGGTTTCCCTAGATGATCTGTAATGTTCTATAGGAGAATGAACACTCTTTCCCAACTGGTGGTTATATAACCTCTCTCCTATGGATATAATTTATACATTTTTGATAAGTCTCTAAGTCTGGAGGATTATGTTGATGGCATGAGTATATGTGGTCCCAGAAACAGGTGCAACAGGGTATTGAAAGGTGCCAGTGCTTGGAAAAATTCCTTAATTTGACAACTTTCCAGTCACCATAATGATAATAATGAAATAACACTTGTTCATAGGGGCATGCTGTTCGATGCAGACGTTTTCAATATGAGCAAACTGTAAATGATAGGCCTAAAAATAATGTGCATCCAAATACACTCATGAGATTAGGTGCACACTCACACATCTGGCCTTTTGCTCATGCACTCTCGAAATCTGTACTCAACTCTGCAGACAGGTCCTTAGCGAAGCTCTCCGTGACACCTCGATCTCGATAGCTTAATGACAAGCCCAAAAGCCCAGCCATACTTTGAAATAATAAACCTGTCTTACTGTTATTTCTTCGTTTCCATGAACCCCATCAGGTAACTCAGTCTATGATTCGTGATGGCAGCAGATACAGTTGGTAAACATGCACTACAGGTCGCCATTTCAAAAGTCAATAGTGAATTGGAATGGGATGTGCCTAAACAAAGATGACTTCCAAACAATCGTAGACCAATCAACGAATTCTTACCTACTGACTTATTGTGTCTGATAGATTTCATTTCCGAGTTCCACTATTGTGTCTGACTAGGTTCCATCTGAGTTCAAAATCGAAAATCTATTGTCTATTTCTGATCATGTCCGATGCCCAAGGATTTTATTTCCAAGTTCTTTGAGTTCCCAAGGATTGTCCACCGCAGATACAAATCACAACAGTGCTCCGCATAGCTAATAATATTTGTCAAAGTGTAGACAAGAGAACCGGGAGAGAGAAACAATAGTGTTTGTCACTGTCAATGACTTAAATCATGTAACTGTTTGGAAACTTCATTGTAACCCATGATATATCTAGCTAACTTTGACTTGAATGTAATGAAATATCATTTAATTTTGCAAAATCTGACTGAGTTCTAGGCAGCAGGGAACTCAGTCTGGACCCACCACTGCCTCAATGACACTCCAATGTTCGAGTAAGTCTGGTTTGTCTATCTCAAAATCACTATTACACGAGTTAGTCTCAGACATATAGATATAAAGGTTAAGTTAATGATACCAATTACTCATCCAGGCCATGTTTGTAGACCTTCAACTTCCATTTTCATTAGATCATTGCAACTAACAACAAGTCAGTGCATCAGTTTCTTTGACAAGTCATCAATTGGTAATCTATGAAAAGTAATACAGTTCATGCTTACTTGAAAAAGATACACTGATATCTTTCTAAAACCCAATCTACCTATACATTCCTTTTTTGTCATGGCAGTATGATGAAAATTCTTTCTGATAGGCTTTTCAGGTATCTGAGCTACAATAGTCGCCAAAAGTCCTGGGATACTTTGCAATGTTTTACTCTGTGCTCATCTCTCATCCCCCTCCTCCCCTTAAACAATGTTGGGGTTTGGAAGGAGTACATATGATAGCGGAAAAATTTCACATGTGCATGTAAGTTTTCCCATAGGTCTACCCCTTGACGTCATACCAACGTCATGTGGTAGGTGTAATGGTCCTTGCCTTCTTAAAGTGCAGATAAAAGGCACGTTTGTATATAGTAGTTCAAATGTAAGTAGTGTTTAGCGAACTACAAGAGTGTTCGCTCTATACGACACAAAAACAAGGCGAGTTTGAATAATCTGGTGCACACAGCAAAGCACCAAGAGGTAGCCTTGTAATCATGCAGTTCACTGTGGCGTCTAAAGTGCTTTCATAATCGGTTGCCCCTGGCAGCAAAAGTTGACTGTAACAGTTCTCAACAAGTGAGGTGTCATAGCGAAATACGGTAAGATAACAGATTACAAAAAAGCTTACGTTACCTTATTGCAACAAGAGGGTAAGTGCAGACCTCTCAACCAGTCTGGGTATAAGTATGTTCTGCCAAGGAGAAAAGGCATCCTGATGGTCAGTGACAAAAGGACATGGGTCATGTATGCAGTTAAGGCTGTAAAATCCACAAACGAAATCCCTATGAGGATGCATTGGCACCAGCCACCAGGGTATGGAGAATGCCTGGTGAAGGTCTGGAGCTAACAGCAAAAGGGAGGAGAGATCTCAGGGGTGGACATATTTGTCACTATGTAGTAGGCATTTCTTTTGGGGGCTGGGCAGTACTGGTTGAGGAGTATACGACAATGAATGGAAAATACATTTCAGATTTTATCGAAAAAAGTTTGCATAAAGTAGTTATTAATCGGGCTGCTGCAAAAGGAAAGGATAAATTGCTTTTTCTTCAAGATAATGACCCGAGCCAAAACAGTGCAAAAGCAAAAGAAGCACTAAACAACATAGGGACAGAGGTCATTAAAACTCTGGCAAGGTCCCCAGATTTAAACCCCATAGAGAATTTCTTTCATACTGTTAAACGGAAGCTCAGGCAAGATGCCTTAGATAATAGGATAGTAAATGAAGATGTAAGTGTAGTTAGGAATATAATTGTGCGCCAATGTGTATTTATGACAAAGGTATCATAAATAAAACAATAAGTAGCACGTATAACTGATTAATTACATGCCGAATGAACTATTAACCATGTTCGTGCACTTGGATACTATTATGTAAAACTGTACACAACTTATTTAGGACTGAGAAGATGCGTACAAATGTAAATGTTGTAACACCTACATAATACTTAGGGACTCTAATGATAGGAGAAGGGGCTCTGGGGGGCAGGGGGCTCGATACCCCCATGGCTAGTTGTTCTCATAAGTAGTATACATGTAGAGTTCTTGTCAATATAAACATTATACTCCACAGTTCTAAGTCTTTTCTATGTTCCTTTCCAATGGGAACATTCATAGTACATTGTGAGAAGATGCCAAAACCTTGAGTATTTCAAAGGAAACCATCGACAAGCACCTTTCTGCTGATCATACTAAATCAAAGTGCTTGTGCTTGCTCCCATAGAACTCATACTCAACAACAACAACTGGTAGTAGCAATGGTTTACACTCACAGTTTACACTTGAAAATCTACTGAAAAAGGCCGTTTCACTTGAAATAAGAGTGAAACTGACTACTGTGCCAGATGTATGCAATTGTTGTACATCTGGCAGTGATTTTTTATTATTTTGTCATATACATATTTTGCTGTAATGAAGGAAACCTCCACGGTTACAAAATGTTTCTATGACAAGTCACATGATCTGAGTGTTAAATCGTCAGAAGTGTAAACTGTCGAGAAATGTCGATATATATATATGTTACGGCCCTTCCTGCGACCCATGGCGAGTAATGTAATAATGGCATCAACAAATATGCTTCGCTGAATGCCATTGGTACAGAGAATCTGCTTGGCACACTGCAACCACTCACCTTGACAGACACACGTATTATTATAGGCCTTTTTGAGGAGATCAGTGTGGGACATTGACCTCCTGTCCAGCATTTGCTGCGCCCTTTCCATTGACCATACAGACTGTATGAGTTCATTCACTCTTTTTTCACCTCTATTCAATACAAACTCATACAGCCTGTTGTCACCATTCGTTTTTCTCTTTTTTGCCAGGGCAATGAGATGTAACCTGGAGTCTAACCTGACTATGTTCCCTAAACCTGACTAATATGTCAAAAAGCAGTGGTGTAAGTGGTGGGCCTACATGAAGGCAATCATTTAGAGAAGTACCTGTTTTCTTTTCTTTTGCAGAGGCATCAAAAACCTTGTGATGTGGTGGGGTTGTAGATAGAGTGTGAGCAATATACCTTCTTAGGTTGGCTTACACCATTCATATGTCAGTGTACTAATAAGACAAATTTGCAAAGCAACCCAGAAGTAGTAGTAACATTGACATCAGATTTGAATACAGGAATGATTGCAAGTCAGATGAATGTGATGAAGGTGAGGATGATACCATTGAATCAGAAACAAGAGTCCACCAGTGCAGCTAGTAGAAGTAGTAGAAATGAAAAGGGGGAGAATGAAGGGAAAAGCAGCAACAGAACCTTTTCACAATGATGTAGAAGCCTTTGGAGGGAGATTGAAAATAAGGCAGTTGGTGTTCCACCATTGTTTCTCTTTTGCAAGTCACTGCAGCAATAGGTTGAGTACAAGTTTATCCTCCCCTTTACAGACACCTTGTCTCTCTCCATTCATTTAGATTATGTAACAGTTGATTTTAACCCTTCTTGAAGGACAAAGTGTTACTTGTTTGGATAATTTAGGTGTATTTTCTGTCAAAGAGCTTAAGAAACTATTTCACTCCTACAGCGTAAAAAGCTAATGTAGTTCTATGTGTTTATGCAATATTTCGTCACATAAAAGATCAAGCAAGCTGCACTACTCTAACTGAAAATCAAATCATCTATGAAAAAGTATTCAAATCTCTGGACCTACAATGCCATTTTAAAGAATTTTTGCACTATGTTGTTTTGGACTTCTCACCTTCGCGGGATGGCACCATTCAACTTCATACAGCTTTATGATTACCTTGTTAGAAATACAAACATATCGTGCTGAAATATACATCTTACAAGAAGCTTACAGGATTCCAGCTTTTCTGAATAGTTTTTAGGAAAATCAATATCAACAAAGAAGGAAATTTCACTTTTAATGTTAGAGTTAAGGCATCAATGTAAAAAAGGCTTTAGAAAGTGATTTCAAAATTATCAAATATATCTGGAGACGTTTGATCTGCAGCTTGTACTTGTCCTGCAGGTATTGGTCTAGGCTGTTATGGCAACTGTAACCATGTGGGGGAAGTCTATTTGCCCTAGAAGATTTTAATTGCAAAGGATTTCAAGCATGCCATGAACCAGTATCTTGCAGTGTTCCTGGAATGCCCCTAATGCTTTTTTGTTTCATATATCAAGACCATCTCCTAGTGATGAAGTTGGTATTAAACAGGTCAAGTGTAGGGACAATGACTATAATCTGTCAGTTCCACGATCCACTTTATATGACCCAAGAGCAATTCTGATAGAAGTGTGGAGAAGTACAAATTTGCTATATTAGCATCAAAACTGTCCTCTTTGCTAGCTGATGGTTGTTACTTTGGTTGTCATGACAGACTACAGAGTCCAATCTGATTATGATGATCCTTCTGCAAATAAAACAGCAGATGTTTCATCTCATTATGATAAGTGTGATTCATCTGCTTTTAATTGTTTCTTTGATATTTCATTTGATTCATTTATAGAAATGATGAATATTTATTGTGACAGACTGACTATAACAAGAGACACAATTGGTGACATTGAGAAGGCACCTTTAGGCCTCAAGTCTAATGTAGAATGGGTGAATCATAGAAAGTATGGAATTAGCATCTACCTTCTACTCTGCTGCAGTTAACACAGTTGAACCCTCATCAGAGATGAAGTTCATGTATTACTCCTCATTTAGTTCAGCAAGCACTAGATATGAACTTGGCAATAGATTTGAAGGACATGTCAGAAATCTTTATTGTAGAGGAATGTATTGAAGAGCAATTGACCATGGCAATAGATTTGAAGGACATGTCAGAGATCTTTATTGTAAAGCAATGTATGACAAGGACTACCATGTTAAAGTCAAGGAAATTGGATTGAAAGTGTCCCGAAATCGTCTTTATCTTGGTGCTTTTCTTAATGGTATAGTATTTTGTAGTAGTTAGGTATGGGGCTAAGAAAGTAGATGCCGTTCCTCTAAATATAGCTCTAATGTGCATGAAGCTCTAAAAGATAAACAACTTTTCCCTTGAGAAAGTCAAAGATTTGTTGAAAAGAGGACACAAATATTTCGACAAAGGTCAAAGATAAATGTACTGGGCTGATTTAGTAGGAATAAAGAACATTTTATGTTTTTAGTGCATTTGCATTTTTCTCATTTTGGTTTATTTGCTTTCGTTTTTTTTAATTCAACAATGAATCTTTTCTGCTGCTAAAATAAAAAATAATTGAAATGAAACGAATTGATGCGCTTGGCCCATCATTGCCATTCTGTGTATGTAAAGCAGTCTTGGACCCATGTTGTCACACCAATAATACTTTGCCACATGAAAAGGCCGATATAAATAGACATATAAATTAACAGTGACAGGCCTATGCTCAATGATCCTAAGAGCACTGGCATAGCCGACGGTGGTTACCTTTAGGGCGTACCACTAAGGGCCCCCACTCATAAGGGGCCCCGAAGGGGCCCCCAACCAGAAAATTACGTCATCATGAAAGTATCTTTAAGATGAAGTACACGTTACTCAACTCGCAGATCACCAAAATGAAGAAACTCTAGCACTGGGAAAATATAACTTAAGAAACTCAACTATTAATCTAATAGAATAAATCCATAATATCCTTCACTTTAGTTTGAATGGATCATAAATTGGCAAGATGACTATTTTTATTCATTTAGCTTGTCATTGGAATTTCCTTGTAAGTCAAGACGATTTCCGCCTGTAGGAGGCACGCAGGGTTTCAAATCGAAGAAATCGGACATAACGGCTCATTAGAATCTCATTTTACAAAACGAATTCATTGACACTCAATAAAGTCCTCTTTGGTGCTAGAATCATTCATTCAAAATGTCTTCGAATCGTAAGCGTGTGTATGAATCAGGGGCGAGCAAAAGAGCTGAGAAGAAACGCAACATTGAAGCTGCTACAACTAACACTAAATCGGTATCGTCACTTTTTGAAAGAAACCCGGCATTTACAAATAGTGTTCTAACATCAGAAGAAACGGAAAGTAGTAGAGAAGCAGGCGTAGAAACAGAGCCGCTCCCTGAAAGCAGTACGTCGACATCCACTTCGATAGCAAGTGCTCAGGAGCCACAGTCACACAAGATTTCTAATAAGTCAGCCACCATAGAATCTGCGACATCCTTAGAAATACAATTTGATCCGTCTAAAACATGCCCCACTGATGGTGGCCACTTCTGTGAGACCATCAATGATTCTGGAGTAAAAGATTAATTCTGGAGCATGGGCCATGCAGACCAACTGATGGATTCGAGCAAGTTAACGCTGATGGATCTATGACTACACATTTTAGTGAAAGGTACTATAATAAGTACATCAGCAATATTTCAGTACCTCGACTTTGGCTGTGTTATTCAAAAGAACTGAGAAAACCTTACTGTGAGGTTTGCTGGCTGTTTGCTGATCGCTCTTTACCCAACTATGAGAGCCAAAGAGGTTGGATTAATGGTGTTCCTGGTACAGGGCACAACTTACTAGAGAAAATAAAACGGCATGAAAAGTCATTGATGCACATAGAAGCAGCAGCTGTATACAGTAGGTGGAAATCAGGGAAGGCTTTGGATGAAGAAAACGAGCGTAAACTTCGAATTAACTTGTTGTTTTGGGTGAAAGTCCTGAATCGAGTTATCACCATAATATTGACCCTGGCATCATTATCCTTGGCCTTTAGAGGCCACAGAGAAGAATACAAGGATGGAATATGTGACGGAGGAAACTTCCTTGGGCTGGTTGCGTTATTAGCAGAATACGATGAAGTGTTTTCAGAAGTTGTCGCCCTCCCTGCTAGGGCTACAAAGTACTTAAGTGCTACAATTCAGAATGAATTGATAGACCTCCTTGCAAAGGCAGTGAGATCATCTCTTGTCAAGAAGATTAATGCTTCCCCAGTTTGGTCGATTATCTTAGATTCAACGAGTGATGTTTCTAGAGTTGATCAACTGAGTGTTGTCATACGATGGGTACAGATTGAGGGAGATAATTGTTCAGTGGTTGAGAGTTTCATGGGTTTTGTGAAGGTAACTAGTCCTGATGCGAAAGGAATAGCTTCTACTGCAAAATTTTTATTGAAATGCTTGGAATCGACTTTGGGAAGATAAGGGGTCAAGGCTATGATGGAGCTAGCGTTATGAGTGGGGTTCATGCAGGAGTACAAAGCTTGATTCAGGAGGCAAGGTCCTCCCCAGTGCCTTTCGTCCATTGTGGCTGTCATAACCTGAACCTAGTGATTAATGATGCCTTAGACTCAGTTGTTGAGAATAAGGGATTTTTGGTGTGCTCAAAGAAATTTTCAACTACTTTGGACAGTCTTTGAATAGATGGGAGGAGTTGCGAATGGAAGCGGATCCTGGATCCCTCACTCTAAAGCGATTATGTGAAACTCGGTGGTCTTCAAGGGTTGACGCCGTTCGTGCAGTTAGAGACAGATATCCCCACATCATGAAGATTCTAACGCGCTTAGCCTTGACATCGACAAAGAAAAAAGAGAGAGATGACGCAAAATTTTTGAAAGAGAAAATGGACAGCTATGAATTTATTTTGTTCATTGTGATATGGGAAAGAATCCTACGTGCAATTAATTCTACGTCCAAAGAGTTGCAGTCACCCAAGCTGGATCTTTCTATTGCATCAAGGCTTCTAAGCTGCACCGTCTCTGACTTGGAAATTCTTCGAGGCTCCTGGGATTCAGTTAGGAAGACAGCTTCAGCTTTGGCAGAATCATGGAGTTCTTCTCTCACCTTCACTCAAAGAAGAAGACGTAGAGTAAAGCGTTTCTTTGATGAATGGTCGGAAGATGAATGCCTCACTGATGCTGAAGAATCCTTCAAAGTGCGTGTTTTTTACAAGACAGTCGATACTGCTCTCATGCAATTGCGAATAAGATTTAAGGGGCAAAGTCTGGTAACGAGTCTTTTCAGCTTCCTATATCCAAAATCTTTGGTCAAATGCGACATTGCTGAAATAGCTGTTCTTGCAAGGAAAATTATTGGGAAGTACGAAAAGGATGTTACCGAATGTTTAGAGACAGAACTAAGGTCCTTTGTCAAAGAATTCAGACCTGAAATCGAAGTAAAGGAGTCAGTCACGGATATTGCAAACTTGATGCTTGAGAGCAGGGTCAGTTCGTCATTCCCTGAAGTTTATAAACTAGTATTGCTTTTTGTAACAATTCCAGTAACCGTTGCAACCGCCGAAAGATCTTTTTCTAAACTGAAACTTATTAAAACGTATTTGAGATCAGCAATAAGCCAAGAAAGACTTGACAATCTTGCGGTGCTTTCGATTGAAAACACAGAGGCAAGGGCGATCGACAAGACAAATTTAATCCGAAACTTTGCCTGTTTGAATGCTCGAAGGCAGAAAAGAATTGGAGTATAGATTGTTTGTTTGTACCTGAAACTTTAGTAGTAACAATATACCATTGAAACATTTTGAAGCTGTCTTATCTATAGGTATGTGTTTTGTTATGTAGTTTTGTAGTGTTTTTGTTGTATTTGCTGAAGAACGAGGAGGACTGTTTGGCTCTCTTTAACAATGTGAAGGAGTGAATCTGACGGACCAAAATTGACATATTGGTACTAAAAGTGGTGGATATAGGAACGTCTTAAAAAAGCTTTAACATATATTTGCAGTTTCCTAGTCCCTTTAACTAGACATAGGTGCAAGGGGCCCCAGTCCCCCTACTTCACTAAGGGCCCCACACACCTCCGCTATGCCACTGCCTAAGAGAATGTCAAAAGGAAAACAATGGGACAATATTTACAAAAAGGTATCAAAACAAAGAGGAACAAAGGCACTGAAAAGGAAGATGTCTTTTTACAGTGCAATGGTTGTCAGCCCCAGTAGTGGGAAAAACACAGACATATTCCAGAACTGGAGCTTTAGCCATGGTTCCTATGTATGATAAGGAGCGTACTTTTGACAATATAAAAGAAGCATGTCTTCATCACCTTAAACTGATAGACATGTACGATTGTGATATTTTTACTGGAAAGAGGGGCCCATCCTTTTTTCTTGTAAGCCAAATAACTAATTGGAAAGTGCTACACATTTGGTTCGTGCAAGCTGATATTGAAAAGTCCTTGAAGAACAGAATAATAGGACATCACAGCAGGATCTTGAGCATGTCATGTTTCATTCAGTTTAGTATCATCAGGCCTTTGCAACCCCCCATAGCTAAAACATCGGCACACAAGAATGATACTGACATTCCAAGCAGCAATATGACAGGTATGGCCCTTCCTGCTACATCAAGTATTCCGAAGTCAGTATCACTAAGTGACACGATAAAACTTGGAACTTTGGTACCCCCAAAACATGAACATGACATTGTATCAATGGACCTTGAGGCATGTGGTGCTGAAAATGCCTGTTAAGAGCGACCCAATAGAGGTCAAAATTCTGCTAGCTAGAAATAAATTCAGCAGTGGTGGTATCAGAGATGCTTACATGTGTACTGGGAAATCTAGTTTAGTTAGTAATCTAGTTTTAACATGACACAGACCAGAGAGGATAGGTGATCTCACCAACCTGTTCTCTTCACTTGAATTGCACACACACACAGTTGTGCAGATGCATTCATGGGCACACTATTTTACAGGAAAAATGAAGGCAGATTCATCACCTGATGTGTGGAAGACATTTGGTGTATACAAAGCTATACTATGATAAGCTATGTGATGAATATGTGATATCAGAAACCTTCCCTCCTGGAATGTGTAAGAAATATGTCAATAATTCTAGAGACATTGTTACAAAGGATGGTTACTGCTGATACCTTAATGCATTACACATATGTTGCCTGAAACCAACAACTGATGGTTCTTGATTTGCAGGTTTGTGAGTTTTCTTTGTGTGATCCAGACATTGCCAGCACTGAACTATTGAATTGAAAGAAGGAGAGGTGTATAAGTACTTGGGTCTTGATGAAAGTGTTCAATATCATGGTGAAATCAACAAGGAAAGAATCGTAACTGAATACTTTAGACGTGTAAGAACTATATGGTCATCTCACCTGAATTCAAGGAATAAAACAATTGCCCAAAACACATTCGCATTACCCATACTGGTTCCAACGGCCGGGATTCTAGACTGGACAATCTAAGAGATTGAAGATATTGACAAGAAAACAAGGAGGATATTGTGTTTATCAGGAAGCTTTCACAGGAATAGCAACATTGACAGACTTTATATCAAGAGAAAGGATGGAGGAAGGGGGCTTAAGCGTTTTGAGGACTGTTTCATTACACGAATCATAGGATTAGCAAGACACTTAGAAAGGGACCGATACCGGAACCACCTTCTACTGAATGTATTCGACCATGAACAGCAAAACATTATACGGTTAGGAAAAGAATATGAAGAGTTATACCAACCAGAACAGCAGGATGAAGGAGCAAATGAACAAAATAAAACCATCACAAAGAAAATCACCAACGAAATGAACAAGGAAAAGAAACAAAAATGGCAAGAAAAGGCACAACATGGATACTTAGAACGAAAAATAAAGGAAAACCAGGACATCAACCAAAAGGCGTCTAACAACTGGCTTACTAAAGGAAATTTCTCATCACACATAGAAGGCTACCTGTGCTCAATACAAGAGCAAGAGATCGAGACTAGAGGGCTACTGAGATTACGGGAGAAGGATTTAACAAAAAGAAAGAACATGGCGAAAGTTTGCAGGATATGTGGAAAAGAAGATGAGGATATATTCCATATAGTAGCATGCTGTTCCTACCTCTCAAGCAACCTATATCTCCATTATAGGCACAACCCTGTGGTGACAGCCCTTTACAGCGAAATATGTGCACTTGTAGGAAATGAAGAAGATGCTAATAAACATACCTTAATTTCGGAACCTCCTGTCATCACGAAAATCGGACCAGTTGAAATCTGGTGGGACCACACCATAGCAGGTATGTCAAAAATACCACATAACCGTCCAGACGTAGTAGTATGGAACAGCGACAACAAAACATGCCGGGTGATAGACATTAGCATCCCACTAGATACCAATGTAGAACTCCGCCATAATACAAAATGTGACAACTATGCACCTTTAGTAGATCAGCTACGTTGCTTATACCCAAAATACAAATACAAGATTGTCCCAATCAGTATCGGAGCACTTGGCACAATTCCAACAAAACTTCAAGAGAATCTGAAGACCATCGGACTGAAGCAGAAAGCAATCAACCGATTTATTGAGCAAGGACAGAAGCTAGCGTTACTTGGAACCTTGAAAAGTGTGAAGAATTTTCAGAAGGCATAACTGATTCAAGATGATCCAAGGAAAAAAATTAGAACATATCAAAAATATTGAAAAAAAAGAATGAACATGAACACAGAACTGTAGGACACTACTTATGAACACATTAGTTATCAAACCTTGCCGCTTTGTTCGTGGCCGGTGAATATCATGTCAATAAGACGGAACCAGAACTTGTCATACATACATACATACATACATACATACATACATACATACATACATACATACATACATACATACATACATACACCTATACTGACATGACTGTAGTTGTGGGGACTGTGACCTTGCGTATACGTAGTGAGGACCCTATATATTATAACAATACTCGCTACAGAGAATTGACAGGCATGGGACGATTTAATAATATGACATACATAGTCAAGACGCGCAGCATGCATGCCTTTGTTTTTGCACTTGAATGTGTGTATCTTCGTAGTGGGGACTGTCAGTTTTACTTCAACATTGTGGGGACCTCATTCACTTATTGCGTTTTTTCCGTTGCGCTTTGCTTGGGCATAAATTTGTAAGTCAACAACAAGTAACTGACTAACAGAACTTGGTTTAATAATGAGTATTATTAGCTTGTCTCCATACACACTTTGTGGGGACCTATTTCTACACACACTTTGTGGGGACCTATTTCTATACACACTTTGTGGGGACCTATTTCTATACACACTTTGTGGGGACCTATTTCTATACACACTTTGTGGGGACCTATTTCTATACACACTTTGTGGGGACCTATTTCTATAAACACTGTGTGGGGACCTATTTTGTTAACACTTTGCGGGGACATTACCTAACACAGACTATTTATTTACGAAATACAATGCTAACTTCCCCAAGAGTACTATCCCAACAAAACAACAAACAGTGTAGCTAATGTTTCTGAAAATAATAGAGATCATTCGTTGTATACATAAATTAATACGCTGGTCAATGTTTTAAAGTATGTCTGACAAATGAAAGGGATCGAGCAAGACGCTAAGCACTTAAGATAATGATTTTCAATATTGTTTACAAGGGTAAAACAGCGTGCAACTGTAGTTGTGGGGCCTGTCACCCCATAGATACGTTGTGAGGACTACATGAAGTAGGAAACTACTAGCCACAGTTAACTGACAAGCAATGGGCAATTTGATCACATGAAAGACATGGTAAACGCCCACTACTTGCATGCTTTTACTGTAGCGTTTGAATGTGTGTATCACCATAGTGGGGACTGTCAGGTTTACTTCTACATTGAGTTGTGTCATTTACATTTTTTTGTCAGGAAACATATCTGTAATTCAAGGATAACTCCCCTTCTCTAGTTCATAGTCATATATATATATATATATATATACATACATATATATATATATATATATATATATATATATATATATATATATATATATATATATATATATATATATATATATATATATATATATATATATATATATATATATATATATATATATATATATATATATATATATATATATATATATATACCACCGTATGGATAAAAGTAGCATGGTGACAGGGGCCACAAGGAGGACCAGGGGGTAGGATTTTATTAGTGGGTATCTAAGGGGATTGGACGGTGAATAAATTCAGGAAAATGACCAATTAAGGGGGTATTCCATGTAAATCATCTTACGTAAAGAGTAAACAGAAAATATATCATTAGAATTTGAATATAAGATTTACCTCATCAATACATCAAAACTCATCAATAGATTATGACAACAATGTTCTAACTGATTGTGTTGTTATGTCATAGCATAATACTTCAGATTAGCAATGCTATAAGAATTTTGCAGAGACAACTATACAGAAAGGATGAGGGTTGCCTCAGGTTAGTTTTGATATTGTATGCAGCCAAAATTACTCAGAATTAGCTTCTCTAGCCTATTTAATTGAAACAGTTACTGTCTATGTTATGACATATACTGTCAGCTTCACCTTCTAGGTAAATTCAATAGCCATAATTATGCAGTAATGCTAACTTTTTTAATGTTTCAAGAGTTAGGTAATTGATTAAGGGTAAACGATTAACTACTGCTATAATCCATTATGAGATATATCCGCAAATCCTCTTTTAAGCCCGTTACCAAATAAGCCCCCCGCATCCATTTCGTCTTCTCTGTACAAGCAAAAATATATTAGGCCCTTTGCTACAAAGCCCCCCTCAAAAATGCGAATAGTGCTAAGAATAATTTATCTAGATAAAAAGCATAAACTTCATGGTATTGAGTGTATTCATTAGTACTCAACAAGAAAAAGTAGATATCAGGCTGAACAGTTCTGGGCTGCAAATATAAATGATAGTAATTGATGATGAAGGTGGGCATGGTTTTTATGAAGATTCCTGAAATATCCGTATTTTTTTATCATAGAAAATCTTTTCATACTTCGAAACTTTATAAAGCCCCTACTCAACTAAGTCCCCCTTTCTCCCCCTTTCTAAAAAGCTCCCTCGAGAGTACTTACGAACAGCAAGAGTGCTTAAAAGCAACGAGAGTGCCCCTTTAACGTATGCAGGGATCACCTTTTCACTCGTAATGAAGAGAGGCATATTGCCCCACAATGGTACAGCCAATGTTCCTTGTGTTCCTTTGGACCCTCACCAAACTTGCTCTAAAATGGGCCTTCTACAAAGCAAAATTGCATGAAAGTCGTTTTTTGTAGGGGCCACAAGTCGTTTCTATATGGGCCACTCTGCAAGAACCCTAGTACTAGCCAGTCCAAAATTTAATTAGATGAACATAACAATAGTACAGGTTGTCCAGGTTTACTATAAAAGACAGTTGGCATTGAAGTGCAACGTGCTACGTATGCCTGTAGCGATGGTGAGTATTGGAAAACTTTCTGTCCTTTAGCAGATAAAGAATTCCAAAGTTTTACACTTCATTTTCGCATTTGTCCGATTAGCATCGCCTATAAACAAATTCTTACATAAACTGGTTCATAGTAGCACGCAGAAAGCATTCATACCTTAGATTGAAGGATCTTATTCTGCTTTTTCATTCTGCAACGATTACTAGAAATGATTTTCTTCATGCCCTTCATTGAGGACAAGCAGGGAATGTGACGTTGATTAGCAAAATTGACATTCAAATATATATAAATCTAGAATAGTTTAGTTTACTTATAAGTAATTTTATACGTTTAGGCACAATGCTACCTTTTACTATAGTGGACTGAGATTCTTTTATTTTTCAGCCTGGCAAAGGAAAAAGGTCTTTTCTGAAATCAAGCAACTGGATGCTGCAGATAATTTGAAGAGCAAGGAAGAGACAATTCTATGACTATTTATTCTGCATACTAATTAGTATCAATAGGATCCATGTCATGGATTCCATGACCACTTTTTACTTAATTTATTAGTTGTCTACTCTTACTCAGTAAAATTTCTATATTGTGAATGAAGAATTAAAATATGTATAATTGTCAAGTATTATTTGAATTGTGAAGGCATTAATAATTCAAGTAGACTCAACATTCAATGCTCGTCGGACTCTAACAATTTTGCAAACTTGTCCTGTAATATATATGTAATAACTGAGGTATATGGTATAGTATTTTATGACAAACTTATCATACCAAAAGCCTTGCATTTCGGATCTTCCATGTTTTCTCCTAATATCTCACAGAACCAAAAGTTCATTACTACCTCCAAAATTTATGACTTTTATGTCCAGGACTTCAATCTAGATTAGCTGAAAGTCCGGACCCTTTATCTTACTAGTATGGAAAGTTTATTTCTTTGAGATTTATATACGAAGCTTTACATGAAACATTTTCGTTTTCGAGATAGGTTGTCTTGATAGCTTTTTTAATACTTCTGGGGATCTACTGGCCATAAATAGCATGCATAAAAAAGGCGAGCAATAGTAAAAATATACACAATAGCAGACGATTCACATTCAAATTACGGTGATAATGCAGTTTATTCCTTTGGTATACAGGAGCAGAATTGCCAACCCTCCCACATTCTGCGGAAGATTCCCTCAATTCATTCCATCCTCCCGGACACTTCTATATTCCTAGCTGAAGTTCTTAATAGAGTGATAAGGAATGGCACTTTGTGAATAGCAACATCCTACAATCTCAGAGCTCCATTAATATAGCAATAATTAACAGTAGATCAAGCTACTTGGCAATATATTCTGTGACAATCAACTAAAGTGGATTTGCGTGGTTTTCTGTTTTTAATCTGAATTGCTATATACTTCAAAATTTCATAATGGGCTGATGCACTGCTGCTGATGGTATTTATGACGTTGCAATAAGCTTTGGCCACTCTGAGGTCAGGTCCGAGAGGCTCTTATACCTATTCATCATAGATGAAAAGCAATATAAAGGAAAAAATGGTGGAAAGCCAAAATCATAATAATTTCTGACCATAACTAAGTTGAGTTCAGCAATCTTAGTTTTAGGATAAATAATTTTGTCATATACTGTAATATACTCAGATAGCTCATTTCAGAAATAATCTAAAATTTGGAGGCTAGGAAGTAAAGCTGAATTGGCATTCTTAATCCTTTGCACACAACAGTGTTAGAGGCATTGTTTCTCTGAAGCATTCTGAAAAGTTTCACCTCCCTCAGAATACTTTAAACGACGAGTTAGTTCCACTTTAGATGCTCTTGCTCTGTGTGGGGACATCAGAGGAAGTATCGTGTCATAATGCCGGAGTATAGAGATGGTGTGAGACTCCTCCAAATATCGCTGAGTCACTTCGTTGCTTGGAATTTTTCATCTGTCCATTCGGTAGGTTCATTATAGATATCAGGACTATGTCCAGTGCATAAATTGCACAGTTACTCATAAGCCCATTAACTCATGGTTGTGACGTACAACTACAAACCATCCTACGTATCTATATTAAGTTGGTTTATATTATACTATTCTTCATTGATATGGTCATTGATAGACAAAGTACATATGTATTGGACATACCAATTAATGGCAAGATCTGGAAATACTATAGACATGCAGTTCTTTGGCTTGTAAACTTGACATTTTGTAAACACTTGTGGATCAATCTGAATTAAAAATACACATATTTGTCCCCTAACAGTGAATTTGTGGAGCATCTGCAGTCCTATTAGTATGATGTAAAGCTACGATCAATCCCACGGCTTTGAACGTTTTGTTCATACTCTTAGATTGATATGATACGTAATGCAGACAGTAGTTGAAAAGTTTTGCACAATATTTATTGCTTAATTGCCGTAATCCCCGGTTAGTAGTTTTTTTATACTTTTTCAACTCCCTCCCTCTTATTGAGACCCAGCAATCAATTTTAACACAGCTTGAAGACTTAGTGCATAAGGTGGACCAAGAATACTTTCTATTGGGAAATGCCATTTGATGCATAAATTTTCCTAACAGATTGTTGCAAACTTCTGGCTGAACATACTGCCACATATTGTTCCCCTTCTCTAGCTACATAATTGGGGGTCATACATTTATTACGTCTAAAAAAACTAGCAATTTTTAACCCCCCTCCCCGTTGTCAGGCATAGTCTTAACTCGTTAACCCTCCCCCTTACGACATCTAAATGGCTTTACTCCCCCCCACCCCCCATCCATTCACAGGTATACACGTATGTTTTTAAGACGCCAGTTTATAAGCAACCTAGTACTAAACACGCAAAGAATTAAGAAACTTTTAGAACTACTACGAAAGAGTTAAGAAACTTTAGAAATTTCTGTGCTATTTCAAAGTTTGGGTTTTGGGAAACATATTTCCTCCACGGATTTAACAAGTCTCAACTAAAGTAAAGTGCTTGAGACATGAGAAAGATCCTTTGGTTGAGAGAAAGATATGCCCATTTTATGACAAGTGGCACAATGGAACCATTACCTGGTTCAAAGCAAAACTGAACCAATATCATGTCCTTCTCGAGAACCAAAGTGAAGATTAAGTAAAGTGTACCGAAATTAACCATATGGACATGAAGTTGATTTAGATTTAGAACCGCACTAACGTCTTTTGTTTGTCATCATGCTAATAGTTTGCTATATCCATGTGTTTCATATCGTTTTCAATGCAATCTTTGTTTATTAAATTAAGGAACTTTTAAGAAACTTTTAAAACTAAAATGTGGCCAAAAATTAAGAAACTTTTAGTACTAGGTCTTGAGCTAAGTTCTTTATGAAATAAAACGGTGTAATCAGAACAAGCAATAAAGAAATCAAATTTGTCATAAAGAAGATAGTACAGTTATTGTAAGTCCTGAAATTAGCTTCCTGAAGATTTATTTAATTGTTTGGTTTCCCTTGGGGGTCATTCAATTAGTACGTACGCTCTAAATTGGCCAAAATTTGACCCTCCCTCCCCCCTCGTACGCACACATACGCTTGATGCTCACTCCCCCCCCCACTTTGCGTACGTACTCTTGCTGTTTGAACCCCCCCTCCCATCTCTAAAAGAAAGTTTCTAGAAATCCAAAACCACGGAGAAAGACTTTTTAAGCATTCACGAGACATTCACATGATCACTTCAAATGTATTTCATGAAAAGTCTATAATACTGCTCAAACAAAACAGCATTACATTAGTAGTAAATCAGGGAGTGCCAAATTCATTTAGCCCAAGGGCCACATAGGGCATAATATGGAGCCGCAATGGCCGGGTAGGTTGACGGAACCCGAGAGGGCTAGGTAATAGGGGCTTTCAGATATACATAACTCATCACATGTTTCCTATCTGGCATGCTAGATAACGGCGAAAAACTGGGTATTCAGCCTTGTAAATGCCACTAGTAAATGCCGCTATAACAATGGGAAAATATCGCTGGGTTTCAGTTTACTCAAAATTCCTAGGGGAGCCACATTGACGGATTCGGCCTGCGGGCCGTATGATTGACACCGCTGTACTAGAAGTAATCTCAACTGAACATGTACTACATTAATTAAATGTCTGTGAAGGGTCCTTTGCAAATGACAATATTGCAGGATGTATGCAAAAAGCTGATAAGTTTTTGCTTTGTGTACATACTTCATGTGTCAACCCTCTCCCCCCTTGTACGCATTCGTACGCATTTGCTTGACCCCCTCCCCCCTTCGTGCGTACGTACTAAATAAATGACCCCTTGAGGGCCTATTTGATACGAGGGCTTATTCGAAGGGGAGCTTAGTAAATTATTCTTGTAGTCAGTCATCATTTGAAACCTTTCTATAATAAACTATTTTCTCTGGCATCAAATACAAGCAATATGATATTTCTAAAGCATATACGATGTTTGCGTGTTATTGCACGTTTTAGTCAGTGTTGCCAAAAAGGCAATGATGGCAATGAGTTGTTATTGAAGAAAAACCCTGCAAATAAATTAATGATTAAATGAATGACTGACTGAAACGTTTTTCATTCCATTAATTCCACAACGCATACTGTACAGTGACATAATTCAGTGGATATTTGCAGAAAAAGTAAAACAAAGGGACGTCTAAATTCTCAAAAACCCCCTCCCCCTTAACAACGTCTAAACTAGTTTTAAATTAGTCGTACCCCCCTCCCCCTCTTTGCCGACGTCATATATGTATGATCCCTTGCATTGTCAATACCGCAATGATTAGATAGGGCTCTTGTCTTTGACTAAGCCCCTCGCACGAGGTCCCGCCCCCAAAAATAATTTCCTAAAATTAATACCCAACCCTGAAATAAGCCTCCATAGGGGTTATCTCAGTTCATCATAACACAGATTAAAAAAATATAAACTTTAGCTATTTGTTTGCTCACTTGTGCTAATTTTTGAGAGAATATATGAGGACTAGCACAATCTACGTGAGTGGTGCTCCAAGATACTGGATGAAGCAATCCCGAGCTACAAAAACAAATAAACAGTCACATTTGGACTTGAATTCTCATTATCGTATTCCTCGAAAGAGAGCCCGCACATTTAAAAGCCAGTCTTTGAGGTGAGGCGGTCATTCGAGGGGGGCGCTCATTTACAAATCTACTTCTTTGGGGGGCGCTCATTTGACTTCGTAAACATACAGACACGATCCTTACTTATTTTGTTAGAAAAATGATGCGCTTTAATTGCTCTTGTTCAGACTAGTGTACTTTTTCAATTGTCTTTTCAGTATGGCCCTTTAATTTTCAGATCTATAAGATCTCCCATTACTTACAACTGCTAATTATCCATGAAATAAGGTCAAAGGTGGTTTAAAAAATCATTTGCTGGAGTTGACGGGGGAAAACGCGCATATATTGGCAAAAAATAGACATACAATTAATTTTTATAATTTCAGAGATTTTTCAATAATTTGGTTATCTCTATAGCATTCGTTATGTCGCACAACTTATTGGGTCCCGTGAAGGTTCGAGGTAGTGGATGTCGACTGTAGTTGCATCGCATGGACTATCATATGCACTATATGGTTTCAGAATGCATCAAACCAACTGACATTGCGCTATACCACTATGGCTATACTTAGAAATGTCTCCGCCTTTGAAGATACATCTTTGTAGCGTTTTCCATTCCCAAGGACGATAATTGTTACAAAGTGCAATAGTGAGGTGACAAGGCAAAAAATGTTAAAAAATGCCGGGGGTCCTAATAAGAGCGGGGAGTTGGAAAAATTTTCAAACATTAATTAGCGGGGGACAGTTAGGCACTTAACAGTATGAAACCTATGATACAGCAGACCTTTCAAGTTTGCAATGATTATGCTTGTGTGACTTGATTGGATCTCCATCTTGATTGGACATGATTGGGGGAAAAGAGGAAAATTTTGACTTTTGCGGTTTGCCAGAAAGTCGGAAAATGCACTTCCTAAAGTTAATGTTCAAAAGATACCTTTGGATTTTTCAGAGAGATTATCTAAAGCAAAGCAAACTACCGTAAATTCTCTATTAGGCTCCCCGTGGGGCTTATTGATTTCAAGCACTCTAGAGGGAGGACCTATTAGACTACCCTCAGATGAGAAAACTCAAACCGATCTGAAACTCAGATGGGTTTGAAACTCATTTCGGTCTGCGGTCAAAGCCCTTGGTCCAAGGTAGAGTGCTCACATGACGCAGGCGAGATGAAACTCAGTTCGACCTGAAACTCATTTCGCTTTCTCAGGTCGGCCTGAGTATTCAAATCGGTCTGAAATTTTCATGTGAGCAGAAACTTTTTTCGTTTCGGGGGGAAATGAATTTTCAAAACACAAGAGAATGGCCTTTTGAGATGGACATTAGTAATTTACGAATCCTTGTTTGGTCGTATGTAGGGCATTAGCTTCTCTTCCAGTTTCATAAAATCGTTTCTTGACATCCATAAACTAACAATCCATTCTTCTGGTAGCATGGATCCATCTAGCATGTTTTACCACCATTTCTCAGTGCGGCCGGGATTCTTCTAGTATCACTTTTTCTTCCCACGCATGAATCTGCTTCTTATCTGCCTGCATTTGTGCAGAGGACGGTTCATTTCCTCAATAGCACGAAGAAACTCCTGATTGAGGCTATGCTGCTGTATCAAGACATGCACCAGCAAAACAAAGTAAGCTGCAAAGCAGAACTTAAAACGCATGAAATAGATTTCAGTACCAGGATCAGCAACATGCGAGAATCGATTGGCGCCATATATAGTGAGGTGAATTCAAACCGGTCTGAAATTTTTATGTGAGGGGGACGAAAATTAGCAAACATGGCCAAATCTCAAACCGATCTGAATCTCAGATCGGTTTGAGTTTTCTCATGTGAGGGTAGTCTTAGAGAGGGGAACTTATAAGAGAGGGGGGCTAAATAAATTTTTTTGAAAAGTTTTAGTTGTATACCGCATATTTGCAGTTTGAAAATAGAGAGCAATATTCAAATTGATTAATTTATTCATCATAATTTCCCAGCAGAACAAACAAAATTGAAAGATAATGCTGTAACCGTTGATATACTTACTCATATGAAGCTTCGTTAAACTTGGTACTATTCAATGTTCTATAGGGGGGGGGCTTAATAGAGAGGGGGCTTAATAGATTCTTTAGTCCAGAAAGGGGGGCTGACTTGAGAGGGGGGCTAAAAAGAAACTTTACGGTATATGCAAACTACGTCAGTTGGGAGCCACCCTAGGCACCGGAGTTAGAAGCAAAATGGGCCTTAATAGCTTTAAACTTGTTAATTCACAGTTTCCCAAATACAGAAGGCTTGTTCTGTGCCCTCTTTATGTGAGGGGTGGATGTGAAAGGTAATAATTTATGGATAGAAACCTTGAACATCAGTAATCTACCGAAGGGATTCCTAAGTACAGCTACTCCTCTTCTACATCAAGAGCTGTGAACAGAGAACAAATGACACCGACTAGCTATTCCTAGGGAGCAGATAATGTTTCATAGTGAGGTAGGAGGACAAACCATGGTTGGGTCCGACTCACCGGAATATTTTTTAGAGTTTGCACTATACAATTGCTTTAAAAAGCATCTCCTAACCTAAAATTTTTGATAAAATACTATGATATATTTGCACAGATCTATGAAGCATTGATAATAAAAGTAACAATAAAAGAGGGCACAGCAATTTTTGTGCTCCAGATTCTATACCTAAAAGTACGATAAATACTTGCTACAAGCATATCAATTACAATTATCTTGCACTGGTTAACTGCTAGTAACATTCCTCAATGGTTTTTACGAGATCCTGTTGCCGGTAGTTTATCACGGGTGCCCCGCTTTCCCATGTACTAATCTACCCAATGCTTGCAAAATCCCTTTTCAGTATTTCAAATCGACTCTGAAGTTAGCATAAGAGAAAAATTCTAAGCTTTTTATAAAAAAATTTGAGTGTAGTGAGACTGGTAGAGCATACAATTGCCTATAGTTAATGATTAGAACAGTAAATTTTGTTACGAAATATACATGAAAAATGCTTGTAGCATCTCATAGCAAATACTCTTGGGAAAGTGGGGGGCCAATAAATGGGTCAGGAAAATTTCTGAGGGCCCAGACACCTGGCCCTCCATAGAATTGCCATTGTTCAAATCTTCAATTGCTTTTAATCCAAGAGCATTGAAATAGGCCTAGCATCAGCATCAGAGCGGCTATTTGTGAAAAATCGAAGCGGCTATTTGTGAAAAATCGAAGCGGCTATTTGTAAAAATTCTTCTTGCTCGATTGTGAGTAATTTTAAGTAAATGGCCCTTTTCGTATGTATAATATTTTCTTCAAGCCCGGTGGTAGACAACTATTTGAGGGTGCAGGTCTCGTGTTGCTAAGTACCTTGACTGCAGCCTAATATGGAGGGATCCAGATTGCATATGACAAAATTAGCACATTGACTTTCAATGGAAACAATCTGGGCTCGGGGACTTTTTCTAATCTTTTTATAATTCAAACATAAGTTCATAGCCATAAATCATTACTAGCTAAAGCTAGCTACACTATGCACTACATTTTTCAATGTTCTGCCTTCTACGACAAACAAAAAGACATCTTCCAGATAAAAAGTTTGATCGAAACTTATACGGCAATGCTAAGAAGCTATCTGTACAATTACCACATTTCCTGGAAAGAGCGCCCAGGGCGCTTATTTAAAGTCAGCTTTCGAGGGGACACGGTCATTCGAGGGGGGCGCTTATTTACTAATCTGCTTCTTTGGGGGGCACTCATCTGATTTCGTAGACATACAGACACAATCGTTCCCAGTAGTTATGGGTAGACACATAAACGCAATATATGAAGAGAGAGGAAATAAAAGGAAAATGGAATCAGTAAGAAAACCATATGGAAATGAAAAGCTTATACAGTAATATAAAGGAAAGGGTTGGAGGAAATATATCAATTTTGTCCTCTGCTTCGATATCTGTTAGCTTGGATTCTGGTGTAGCCTCAGCAATATCCTCTTCTGAAACCAGCGTTTCAAATGGATTCAAGACTGATTCACTCAAAATTGATAACTGTTACTTGAATATGTCCAGACCGGTATGGCCCTCTTTCAGGCAATAGACCAAGTAGTCTTCACATGTTTGATTTGAGTGGTTTGGTTTGTCTTTTTTTCATTCTCTTTGTTATCGTTGGCAAATCGTTACTAAAGGTGGGAGGGGGGCGCTCATTCGAGGGAGGCGCTAATTGAAAAATATCTACTTTAGAGGAGGCACTAATTCGAGGGGGGGCGCTCTTTCAAGGAAATACGGTATATGAGAATAATTAGCACAACAGTTCGTTGCTATCAATTGACACTAAGGAGCTGATTAACTCGAGAAGTGACTAAGGAGGACCCACCTCACTTGGGTCCAAACAGGGAGCAAATTTTAACTTTGCTCTCGAGAATGGTTGAAAAAGTATCTTCTGGAAAAGTTAAACGAATAGTATAATGTAGTGTCAATCAGTAATTACATACAAGATTATAACATGATATACCCTGACACTTTCTAGAACGCAGCCTCCCAGGTATCCTCTAATTCAAAACTATTCATAAAATCGGATGAAAGTATCTGACACCTCAAGGAAAAACTTTTCAAACAGATAACGAAAATTTTGCATTTCTGTAAGGAAATTGCTCTATCTTTTCATATTCTAGGAAGGCCTCGTTGTTTTGAAAAAAATTTTGATACAGAATCGATAACTTTGACCAAAATCACACGAAATAAAAAATTTTCACTATACCTATTAGGATGCTTTGTAAGAAAAGTTTATGTTCCAATTAAAGGTTGTTATGCCTGTATACTGATGTTTGGACACCTGCACTGGAAGGGCAGGGGGAAAAGGACTTAGTTGCAGAGCAGAAAAGTACTTTTTTTGGGGGGGGGCACGGTTACCAATATCAGAGTGCAGCACGTGGTCTTGCCAAGTGTATTTCCTTGGCCACCATTCAGGTTCTCAGGATGGAATCTCCTCTGGTTCTGAGCAACTCTTCCCCAATAAAGACTGCAATAAGTATTGTCAATGGCATCCACTAAAATCGTCTTATAATCAGCCTCCAAATATAGTTGGTCAGACACCAGATGAACTTATATGATTCCATATAACCAGATTTTCCTGGCCCTAATCTTTGAGCCAAAATGCCAAGCCTTAACCCCAACTTGCTATATAGCATTTTAGGCCCCAAGAGCCCAGAGCAATTCTTCACTATTAACTATAATTATGCTTAAAAAGAGTGGCCGCTAATTTGCGATACATTAGGAAATTTTCCAACTTCTGCACAAGCCCATAAATAAATTAGTAGCATGTAAGAGACATCCAAAAACAATTACGAGAGGCCACAAAGATCAGGATCACAAGTTCCAATCCAAGTCGAGTTACCTATTTTGTAACCAATGGTGTAGAGCTAAATTTTTAACAAGGGGAGGTTCAAAAAGAATTCCCTATCTAGACAGCTTGATACAACGCCCTTTCAAAACATGCAAACATAATTCAATCTCTGCTAAAGTTTCTACGGACTTCGGACCTACTAGTTCTAAATTTCTCAGTTAGTTCTACTTTTCTGGAACCAGATAAGGAGTTATAAGCGGGGGCAGAAAATCTCTGTGCTGTTTAAACCTAAAGGAGGCTGTTTTCTACACAATCAGGGACGAGGCAGCATGTTTTGGAGTAGGAAGGCTGAAGGACGAATGGCATGTCCATATTGGAGTACACAATAATGGCGGGTGGAGGAAGGGACCGGGTGTCGTTGAAAAGATTTGAAGACCACGCTCTATACTTCAGTAAGAACTCTATACTTTACCTATTTGAATACAAAAAGTACCCTATCTTATGTAAAAAATGGCAGATGACTAACGTTTTAGATTGTTGAATGTTGGAACATCATTGGAAATGTCTGTAAGACAATTGAATAGACTTCTTAGCTACTCTGTACAAATTCTGAATAAAACGATATTTTGATATAGTTCTAAATGATTGAAACTTGGCTGCCACTTGATAAATCCACATATGTAAAACTGCTGCTAATCAGGTAAAATAACAGAGACACAAGTTTCCAGAGCAATAATAAGCATTAGGTGACCAAGGGCATAGACTCATTCCTGCCACTACATGTTTATGAGATTTGTGGATGAGTCCAAAGCACTATGTTTTGAAAGAATTTGTGATATTTACATCCAATAGGCAATGATGATTCCACAACTTGTACTTTGCGAAGGTGAGTGAAATTTAGGACGGAAAGGGAAAGTAACTTTCCACCTGGATAGAATGCTTCAATCTTTGGATCATATATTAGCAGAAAAGTCAGGACTGCAGCCCTCCCAGCCCCCCCTGGTATTCCTGCTGATGCATCATATTTAGATGGGCAAGATAGAAGAAATCATTGAGATACTTGTGGGAAACTCCCCTAAGCCATTTAGCTATTCCAAAACAAACGATGTACTGCATAGATATTTCAAAAGGGGACAAAATTCATCAAAGTCGTTCTTCATCAAAGCCATTCTTCTGGCAATATTACACTAATGATGTGCTTTGCACAACATTTGCGATGAATCTACGTTATAACTTTTTAAACAACATGAGAATTGCATAATTTGAGCAAAATTAGAAAACGAGAGACACATTTCAGCTACCTTGACAGGTAGGGGGCTACACTTTTAATTTAAGCCTCTCTCAATTTCAGGAGGAGGTCTACACCCCCTGAACTCCCTAGGATTACAAGCCTGTTTTTAGGGCTTTCAAATCAGAATGAAAATGAATATGATTAATCAGAGGTAGCAAAGAAGGTGTTCTTCAAGAAATCGCTCTTCGAAACTCTGTACGCCTTTATAAAAGGAAATATTAAATTAGAATTGTTCCATTTTACATTAAAATAGCTCCTGCCCTACACCTGTAAGTTTTGTAACAATTAATAGCAAAATTTATCATACACCCCCATCCTCAAGTGGCAGATAATTGAATAATCCACAATAGACCTAAAAAATTGAACACAGATTCAGATACATATTTTTATCATAGGGAACCACACCAATTTTATCAACAAGGTGCAGGGTAATCACTCCCTACAGAAAATTGGTATATACTTGTCTGTTTACTTTTATGCTAAAATGCAAGAGGCTCCCAGCCGTCTCGCAGTCCAGACGAATATTAAAAACCCACATGAACAGTCTGATTAAACCTCAAACAAGAATCCAGGAAAAGCCGAAACAAGCTCCCAAACAATTGGAAAAGTCATTTAAATCATTGAAAACTGTTTTATTCTTATTTTGACCAAATAAAATGTAGTTAACTGTAATATCTTAGATCAGTTCAGTTCAGTTCAGTTCATTCATTTATTTAAAATTCCACAACTTACAAATCTCTAAAGTAAACAATTAACAGCAACAAATAACCCACATGAACAGTCTGATTAAACCCGAAACAAGACTCCCAGGAAAAGCCGCAACAAGCTTCTTAGGATCTAGTATGGTCAGTCAGATATATATGCTGTTGAGATTATCTTCATCCATGCCGTAAAGACTCGATTAAGCCCTCGGGGATTTATTTGCCAGAAACCATCTTATGGGTGGGGGCTTATTCGATGGGGGGACATATTCGAAGGAGGGCTTATTATATGCAGCACCCAGAAATACATTGAAGGCGAAAATTATTGGGAAAAGAAAAAGAGAAGTTGGATTGGTGGTCCCAGCGAAATACCATGCAGAGACGAAGAGCGAAAAAATATCAAATATTCTTTACAAGAAACTGATAGAAAAGAAAAGTACTTTGAAACACTTTGAACTAAATGTTGATAGAGGCAGCATCAAGGAGGGGAAAGTTGTGAAGACAGTTGGTCGGGTAAAATATTAGCTCAAATAAACAGACAAGGGGTCATCATTTAGTACGTACGCACGAAGGGGCGAGGGGGGTCAAGCAAATGCGTACGAATGCGTACAAGGGGGAGGGGGGGTTGACACATGAAGTACGTAAGCAAAGCAAAACATTATTAGCTTTTTGCATACATCCTGCAACAATTAATTAAGGAAGTACGTATTCAGGTGAAATTACTTCTAGTACAGGGGTGTCAAGCTTACGGCCCTCAGGCCGAATCCGACAATGTGGCCCCTAGGAATTTTGAATAAACTGAAACCTAGCGATATTTTTCCCATTGTTATAGCGGCATTTACTAGTGGCATTTACAAGGCTGAATACCCAGTTTTTCGCCGTTATCTAGCATGCCAGATAGGAAACATGCGATGAGTTATGTATATTTGAAAGCCCCTATTACCTAGCCCTCTCGGGTTCCGTCAACCTACCCGGTCATTGTGGCGCCATGTTATACCCTATGTGGCCCTTTGGCCAAATGAATGTGACAGCCCCTGTTCTAGTATAATACTGTTTTGTTTGAACAACATTATAGATTTTTTATAAAATACATATGAAGTGATCATTTTAATTTTCGTGAATGCTTAAAAAGTCTTTCCCCGTGGTTTTGAATGTCTAGCAACTTTGTTTTAGAGATGAGGGGGGGGGGGTCAAACAACCAAGAGTACGTATACAAAAAGGGGCGGTGAGTTTCAAGCGTACGTGTGCGTACGAGGGGAGGGGGTCAAATTTTGGCCAATTTAGAGCGTACGTACTAATTGAATGACCCCCAATTAGATTAATGTTTTGATTTTCTTTCGTTTTTGACCTGCATTATTCTGAGCACAAGCAAATCCCACGGGGGCTTAATCGAGGGTGGGGGCTTAGTCGAGGGTGGGGCTTATTTGCCAGAAACCATCTTATGGGTGGGGGCTTATTCAAAGGAGGGGGCTTAATCGAATCTTTACGGTAATACATTCTAACTAACTTCAATCGCGAGATACTCAGCATGTATACTGTTACTTCATACGGGATGTTAGCTACATTAATGTCAATGTCAAAAAGCCACACCTGGTAGATCAGCGCTCCGGATCAAGGTTGTATGTATAAATGCGCGCCCCAAGTCATCATTTCTGGCGGGAAATTATAGCTCAACAATTGGTTGGTTATGGTCATGTGTTACGTTAGTAGAAAAGTTTCCACGAGGTGTTCAGAATACTCCATTGGTCACTGTCCTATGCTGGATGAACATCGAAGTTCTGGTTAAAGGTGAATTTTCAACAGAAATACATAACGGTATGCTATTTTATATTATGATAGTATTAAGTGATCTTTACCCTGCAGATAGGCTTTGTGATATATTTCGCTCTTTGAATACTTGTTTTCTTCTTTTCTTATCGGCCATGGTGGGATTCGACACTTTTGTATGCGACAGATCTGTGTCCATGGTTCAAAATGTTTACACCGGTATACCCTTTACATAGTTAATTCCATACATAACATCTTTTGCTTTAAGAAAATACACCGGCGTAAAGCAAAACTGCGGATTTCTGCACGCCACAGATCTGTGGCGTGACTCCCCTCGATTTCAGCTTGCAAGCTACATGTGGTTTCTCAATTTGAAATTAGTCGTTGTACTTGCTTATTTCCTCCTGAGATTATGTTTAGATTGCCTGTATTTAGTAATTACAGGGGATACTGGAATGGGTCTAAAATGCTCTGGATTTGTCAAAAAAGTAATTAAAACCGACTTTCTTATCATCGTTTCCAGTTCTTGCTACGCTGTCAACTAAAAATTAATCACAACTTTTTGACCTGTTTTCTGTTTGGCAAAATCGTTTACACAATGATGCGAAACACGATGGAGGAATTCATTTCGGTACATGCGAACGCAATTACATTGACTTTGTTCAAACCCCCATCATTAAATTCCACACTGAGGAGTATGACAGTTTTCGGCGAGATCTCGCGCGTACAACCATGAGGTAATAGGCGTGCAAACGACCAATCAATGCAAAGTACTGCACATCACGCATGCATATACCAATAGCATTAAGTGTGCACACATAACTAATCTCCTCACATGCATATGGTTTTCAAAAGCAACAATCCCGTGCGTGCGGGTGTCCTATTCCTCCAGACTGTATTCCTCAGTACGGGACAGCAAAAGACATCGCCTTGGCGAATTGTCTTCCTCGAGAAATGAAACATGCACGCGCAGCTTGAAAGATATCCAGTCTCCAAATGGTTTTACCTCGTGGTCTTCAGGCTTCAACAGCGTGCGCACAGCAGTGTAATAATACAGCAAATCTGGGCAAAGAGAAGCGAGCAACTACGAACTGATCCGACCAGCACCTTTCTGTCTGATCAGATCAGACAGAAATCATACAGTTGACTGTCCGGGAGGTAGAAAAAAAATACTGCAAGGCATATATAAAATGAAAAGAATTCTGTTATCTAACAAAAATTATTTCTTTGCTATTTGGCATTTTGAAGAAGAGTATGATTTCTGGTTCATGAATCTAACTGCACCTGATTTAGGTGAGCATCATCATTTGATGCCAAGGTTGAGGAATATTAAAGCAATCATGAGAATTTAAAAGGATAGCACCAAGCAAAGTACATGTACTACAATTGTTCATTTGTACAAGAATATAGTCTATAAGAATGTCAAAGCTCAAATTCTCTGCAATCTGAGAATAATTTACATTTTCTGCTGATTTGAGTTTGCTTCAGAAAATACAAGAAATTGAGCTTCAACTTTCCTGTCTGAAACTGGTTACAGTATGATGTAACTCAGCAACTTTTCAGGGAGTGTCAGTTACACACTTTTTATTGTAGGAATATTGTCTATACCGTAAATCCTCGAATTAGCCCCCTGGGGGCTTATTTATTTTTGATGCTTTTAGGGTGGGGGCTTATTCGAGGGGGGGTTTATAACATTATTTAACAAATGTACAAAAAGCTCATTGTCAAAGCTCCTTTTCCCCATACTATTGCAAGAACGGTCTAAATTTAAGCATTAGTCTTTATCAAAGTCTTCATCATCATCTGGGGTGGGGGCTTATTCGAGGGGGGCTTATTAACAATTTGAAGTTCTAGCATGGGGGCTTATTCGAGGGGGGCTTATTTCAGGGGGGGGGCTAATTTGAGGATTTACGATACGAGAACTAATGCTCAAAATTACTAAAATTTAAGACTACTTTAGTATCTTAGTCCTCACTGTGTTCATAGTAATAACTAATTGTATCAACTGATGTCATTCATTCCTGTTTCTCCCTACCGTTCGCAATGAACAACTGCATGTGAAATTAGTACAAAGCACAGACAGATGCATGCGAAAGAAGCACACAGACTTTTCGCTCCGTGTCGCTGTCACTCTGACTAGGTGCCAACAGACATACTGTTTTCAATACAAATTGTCCGCACACTATTTCACAGCTTTGCTTCACTCTGCATCGCTCTTTCGCTCCCAGTGTGCACCTAGCCTTTCGCAAAATCAGTACCATGGCCACACAAGGAGTAGCGACTCAGGCAGAGGAAGCTTTCACAGGGACAGATAAACTACCCGTTGAAGGGTGCTACTTAGATACCAGTGATGAATGGTTGACTACTTTAGGGGGTGACAAAGCATGATTCTACAGAGTGGTAGAGACTTACCGTAAAAGCTCTATTAAGCCCCCCTCTCTGATAAGTCCCCCTCTATATTAAGCCCCCCTCTCTATTAAGTCCTCCTTTTCAAGCAAAAGTTGCAAATAAGTACTCCCCTCTCGATTAAACTCCTCTCTTTAGCCTCTGCTGCCAAAGAAAGAAAATACTAACTGGAGCTTCAAAATATGCACACTAAGTGAGTATCTTGATGGATGTGATGTTGATCCTTTTGAAGAAATCCCAGAAGACGAAGTTTCTTTAGAAGATGTCCCAGAACTAACAATGGACCCAGATAATTCTGATGAAGATGAGGGTGGTGTACTTGACTATGTGTGTACAAACCTACGTAACTGCTAGCAAAGTTTTTGTTTCACAAGCCTTGCCATGAAAATGCATAAAAATGGTTCAATACATTTTTCCTCATTTTTATAATAAGCCCCCCTCTCTAATGAGCTCCCTCTCTTTTAAGTCTCTTCTCTAGGACTGCATAATATAAATAAGCCCCCAGGGTTTAATAGAGCTTTTACGGTAGTTGTTTGTTGGGACAGTCATTGATACATCAATTTTATATATACATACATATATATATATATATATATATATATATATATATATATATATATATATATATATATATATATATATATATATATAGAGAGAGAGAGAGAGAGAGAGAGAGAGAGAGAGAGAGAGAGAGCGTTATTTAATGTTACATTTGCTGCATTTTTGTGCGACATATGCTGCACGACTGTTACATATGCTGCACTGAACTGTTACATATGCTGCACACCATATGCTACATTTGCTGCATTGATGTGCTGCATTTGCTGCACAAACTGTTACATTTGCTGCACAAACTGTTACATTTGCTGCACACAACTGTGACATTTGCTGCACAAAAATGTGACATACGCTGCAGAATACATTTGAAAACACACATCCTTGACTGGAGCTGGAAGCTATTTAGTAATTCTAATTTCACTATAGATCTCAATTAAACAGTAGCCTATAAGTATGTTTACTCTTTCAATACGAAAGATCCGACAGTTTTTACCTTGCATTGGTTTCAAATCGTTGATTTAAAACAGGCAGTTATTCATGTAGGTAGGAAACAGTCTAGAAGTTGGGGGCACATGTTCTGATGAGGCATATTATCAGGATTTTAGAGTTTAGCTATACAAACATAGTCGGTTTTTTAATATTGGTAGAAAAGATTGAGTGCTACCTAAGGGTGCAAAAGCCGCCATGTAGTTTTTGCAGGTTGTTCTCGTAAGACCCCGGTAAAGGGAACACCTAAGTTGCACACTATACAGAGGAGTGTTAGCTCCGTCGTCTGTAAAGAAGCATTTAGTCTGGAACTCTCAAAAGGTAAGAGGCATATGCCCTTTGTGTTCCCCGTATCAAATGTCTATCTATGTATCAATGTATTAGAAATATGAATTGTTGGTGCAGACCATGAAGCAACACATATGAAAAGTATCTCTTCAAGTGATGCTGTTAGAAGTGAAACATTTATTAGCAATAATGGAAACAGCAACTTGACGATGACTTTAGAACTTGAAGATAGTGCAAAATAATGGACCTAACCCCATGCACTATAAGCAGTTGAATTTTCGAAATTTGATGCTACTTAGCGAGAAACTAGGGTAAACCCCTATCATTTAAGCATTTAAGCATCCTATCATTAAGGCTTCCGAATCTGATGACAGTGAGCAAAACTGTATAATATATCCCTACGTCTTCAGTTTGTCAGAGAGTTTCCAAAACTTTGATGGTTTTAGACCAAAACAGTTACGGCTAATCCCTTACTGTTTTATCGTAAAAAAGACTTCCCAAAATTTGATAGTGTTGAATTTGAGCATAGCCCTTTAACTCCATAAAATAGAAGAAGAGTTTCACAAGTTAATGAAGTGGAAGCAAAAGTAAGGGTGACCTCTTGCACTTGAAACACAAAAGTAAGATTTAAAAAGTTTATGACATTGAGCAAGAATGGAAGGCCAGCCTCGTTACACTTCAACTCCGTCATCACTTGGAATAGGCCGGAATTTATCTTTCAAAATGTATGCTAATGTGTAAAAGCAAGTTAATCGATCGCTGAAACATTTTTTCTTTATTTCCTTGCAAATATTGGAGACTGTCTATAAAAGCATGTAGAGAGTAGCAGAGCATACATGTGTTTTCATCGTACTATGCTCTTGTGAGTGGGAATTTAGGAGTGATTATGGTTCATAGAATTTCTGCTTGTTTTACAAGCGTTAATACTTTTGTTACTTCCAAATCTTTACGTCTTTACGATGAAACGTTCAATTTTATCAGTGGTCTATGCAATCAGTATTGAAATGAAGACCTTTCTTATGAGTCTAGTACCCAAAAGATCCCCTTTAATGTCTGCCCCCCATAAGAAAGAATCTGGAATCCGTGGTTATCACAATCCTTGCCATTGTTGAGAATACATACCAGCAACAATGGTATGGGTATACAAAATGATATGACCTAATATAAACCTGGAATTCTCCTTTTATGCTGTTGATATTTTCAGGGCACTAAAAGTGCAGCTAAAATTAAGGAATTACTGAGGAGTTTCTTGTACTGCCTTAGGATGAAATTGTAGGGTTGCAACATAGGAAATTTACCTTGAAAGCACTGTGCTGTTCTTTTTCCTTGACAGCTTTGAGAGAAAATGTTTGAATATTGTGACAAAAGCTGATAAAAAAGCTTATATACATATAGCATCCATTATCGTGAACTCCTTCTTCTTAGCTACTTATGTCACAGGTAAGATGCGTCTTATGTCACTATTTAGTTGTATTTCAGATTTTGCTCTCTGTTTTTCCTGTTGATTTAACTTTTGTCTTTCCGCCCAGTTGACTCAAAATTTCCTACATAATGGAAGACATTGTTTTGTTCATTGGGTGATACGTTAATCCCCAGTCATAAAATGCTGTGGCAGTTATCTTAATAACGATCATAAATGCAGGTGGTATTCTCTAAATTTTGATTATTATCGTAATCATTATTACAATTCTACTATTGTAAAGCACCTTTCATAGAAGAGACATTAATCGAGTGTTCAAATTGTAGAAGCTGGCTCCGCGAAGGCTGAGAGGCTGCAAAAATGAATGATATACACTGGAAATGCATGAACTGCAAACATATGTAAAGGAAACAAGCCACGATGATGCCTGAGGAAAGAAAGCAAAAAGGAAGCATTGTTCTAGAGAGACAGATTGTAACATTGAGAATCGTTGTGACTTTAGGCATTTCTTGATAATGCTTCCAGTTCAGTTTCCATAATTTCCATATTTTCTTGCTGAAACAATAGTTTGCATAACTGCAAAGTTAATTATCATAATTAGCTTACGATTGTAACAGTGCTTAGAACTGAATGTTGTTGTGTTTGTAAGTACTTTTTGACAGCATTTACAGTTCAGATTCACTCATTTCCGTATTTTCTTGCTAAAATAATTTGTAATACTAGGTCGTATATATTCTTGCTGAGCTTCTGTTCCATGTTGAGAATTTTATTAAGCTGTGAGAGTTATGTGCCACTTTGTCTGAACTCAACTTGGAGTTAGCATTTTATGATACATTTTGTACATGGAAAAGCATCTAAGTTTAGGTTGTTCCATGGTCTTGGGTACCATTTTCCTTTTTGAAACAATATCACCAAGCGGGTTTTCTCCCCATCTTTCATTTTCATCATTGCAATATTAGGGTGACCTAGTGTCGCAACATATATCAACAGCAAACAGGTATAAAAACAGCTTATATTGAGTTTCTTAATTCTCGTCACAAATGACTTAGAGAAAATAGAAAATAGATCATGTACCCTCTAACAGCCATAAATAATATATTCATGCTTAACTTCTCATAATTCAGTGAAATATAGCATCTCCCTATTTTTTTCATTTCCCTATTGTCTTCAGCTCCAATCCACAATGGTTGGAAAATATAAGAAGTACAATAAAATCACGAGACCTTAGTGAATGCAGAATGAAAGAAGTTCTAAATATCAGTAGTTACTTCTCTTATAATGTTCAATTTCATACTACTGTGAGGGAATTGCCTTACACATGAAAACACTGCCCTTAACACTTTTGAGCTATGGTTTGGATTAGCGGAAGAAGTTTAGTGTTGGAGAGAATTCATGGGCTGTAAAGCCCCCCCTCCCAGAAAAGTTTTTACAGCCATGGCCTCTATGTTGACTAGAAGCTACCAAGAAAATATTATAAAAAGTTTAGCTCCGTTAATCATCGTAATAGAGAAGCACCAATACCTCGAAATGTTCTTTTTATCACAATTATCAGCTCTAGCTGGCTACTGGTTCAGTGAGGTGACTTACTTCCTTTAACTGAACCTAATTGAATCTCCTAACATAACATTGCATCTCTATATAATCCATTCTCATAGGCAAAACAAACATAATGCATAAATGCAAATTGACTTCATTTTTGTAATGTATGTATAATTAGATCATTAGTATAATATATGCACATGCGATTGCATAGCAGGAAGACATATCGAAGGTTGTAACAGGCGACCAATATCATTAGGGAGTTATAGACGGTTATCTGTTATTGATGAAGTATCTGTTGTTGCTCTGATAAATTGTTTTGCAGAAATAATGTGTACATTTAGTGAGAATTTCCATGGTAGATTAGTGAATAGAATTAGTAGAAATGTATTGTCATGGAATATCTAATAACGAATTTGTTTGTGCAAAGCTGTTATTAAAGGTTAACACATTATAGTTCCTAGTGAATACCACATTTTATTTGTTGAAATACTAAAGGACTGGCAGGACCCTACAGCGTCTCAGATTTCATGAACTGGCCATTTAAATTCATGAAATTGAATCATCTTATCCAAATGATAGATACTAAGAGAGTGGGTTAGCTAAATGAATTTGACTGTTTACTTCTACTTACTTTGTGATGTTTTCGAAAATTCAACCAACTTTCAGGCTCAGAAGCCATATCTGGATTGCCCCTTAGTATCACCATAAGTATAGTTGTTTTAGTGATTTCTGCATCAAGTACTAAAAACTTAATACATATAGGTTTCAAAAAGTAATCCACAGGTTTCAAAAAAACTAAGACGGTGGATAACGATATTGCAGCAGTGAAAAAACGCCCTTTATTATTACTATATTGTAATACACCACGGATGAATAATGTCATTGCGGAAACGTGCAACAGATTTAGCTTAACACTACAATTTTTGAACAAAAGTAAGCAAACTAAGAATTTTCCTAAGAAGAAAGATTCAATATCAAAAAATTAAGAAAAGTAGGCTTTTCTTATCTTAGAACTGATACAAAAGATTAGAGGATATACGGAAACTTCAAAGAAATAAAACATACAGAGAAATTGCGAACAAACTGACTTCTAAAAAATTAAGCGAAAGAAGTGAATTAGTTATCTGTAATGCAGCAAGGCAACTAGGATTTGACTCATTAGAAAACATCTCTTCACAAGGTTGCAATGTATTCAAGAAAAAATTCATTTAAGTTATCATTGAGGAGAATTGCGTACAATTGCGGGATTAAACTGTAGTAGCGGAAAGCAAGTTATTGATTACTGTAAAAAGTAGAAAGTACTGTCTCAGTGGATTCAATCATGCTCACCATAAGAAAGCTGCTAAACTAAAGCACCTGTTTCCTCAAACAAATGCAGATTTGGCTTGAAAAATTATCACAACAGTTTTAGTGGAAGATAAACAAATGTCTAAGCAAAATGGACTGCCTTTTTGAGCCAACTGTTAAATAACCCACTTCAGTCATATTTGGTGTCTTGCTAGGTCTAATGGCCCAGGAAAGTAATTCATTTACCAGTATAGAATCAGTGCGAGTTTGTGCATTATATTCTCTGAAAACAACTCCCTGCAATTAGCGATGCGAATGTTTGGCAATGAAGGAAGGTAGATTAGCTTATAGCAAGAAAATGTAGCCTTTTAATAAAGCACCATATTAAATGCATCTTCAAAGATCCAGGCATGCGTTAATACCAAACATTTTCAGCACATAGAGTCTCGGACAAGAAACTTCGGCAAAAATACTTTCGTACAAATCTTTGATATTTTGCAAAAAGAACTTTTCAAACAAATTTTGACAAAATTGTTCAATGACGAAGTCTAATCTAAGAATTTAGTTGTTGAATCTAAGATAACTATTGAACCCTTGAGAAGCTCGCACAAAAAACTGGTAACTTAAAATCTGATAGTGTTAGGAAACACTCATTATTGAATTTATCCCAATGAATAGCTTCATATAAGACTTCCTATATTGAAACTAGCCAATATCCAAATACATTCAAAACAAAAAGAACATGTTCAAATCTTAGTTGACGTCCCACTTCATCATAAAGCACCCGATAACAAGCAGAACAGAAGATATGGAGCTAATTAGAGCCGACGACTTCGGTGACGTTTTATGCTACTTGCCGATACAGATCTAATTCTACTTTAACAAACAGCTAGCACAATACGGATGTTATCTAAGAGTAATACTTATATAATATATATATTACTTCCTGAGAGCCATGCGTAGTTCAGAGGCCTGCACTATCTATAGAGCTTTGACACATAGCGTAAACTACATAAAAGGAGGCGGCACCTCTCAGCCCTACTCACGCACGGAGAGTACAATAAGAAGGGTTGCCTACGTAATACAATCCTGTTCGGATATAACGTACTTCAAGGAACCGGCTGAATTGTATGCCACACCAGAATTACATCTTAACAAAAGTGAACCGCTATAGAGCACAATTACTAAAGCAGATACTAATATAAGTCTTTGAGCCGCCTCTGTCACTTTTCAAGGTTGAACTGCTTAAAATAGAACTAAAATTAAGCTGTTCTTTAAACACATTGGAAGATTTTGAAAAAGTACCAAATTTATACCGTAAATTCTCTTTTTAGCCCCCCTCTCAATTAAGCCCCCTCTCTCCAATAAGCCCCCTTTCTAGACTAAAAATTTTATTAAGCCTCCCCCCTTATAAAATATTGAATAGTATCAAGCGTAGCTAAGCTTCATAGGAGTAAGTACACTAAGCCTGATCACGCTCAGTAAACAATAATTCCCAACCTTTAAAGAATCAAAGTCGTTCATTGACTTTCTGCAGACAAAAACGTTCTATATCAACGTGCTACCACATAATATTTGAATTTTTTTGCTCTGCTGGAAACTTATGATGTATAAACTAATCATTTTGAATATTGTTCTCTATTTTGAAAAAGCAGATATGCAGTATACTATTAAAAATTTCCAAAACATTTATTTAGCCCCCTCTCTTACAAGCCCATCCCTCTACATTAAGCCCCCCTCTAGAGTGCTTGAAATCAATAAGCCCCCAGGGGGGCCTAATAGAGAATTTACGGTATATATCGCATTCTTAATTGCCATGTTCATGATTAATACTAAGCAACTGCGCGGCTTAATGTTTACTTTTGTCTGTACCATATGCATGTACTAAATGTGGAGTGAAAATTAAGGAACTATTAAGGAACTTTTAGTTTATAATATGACTATTGGACGTCCAAAACTAGGGAACTTTTGGAACTCGGCCTTGAGCTAGGCTCCTTATAAACACACGCGTGAAAATGTTTCTAGGTTGGCCCCCTTCTACTTTCTAATAACAGTATTTTTGCTATAATCATGTAACTACTAAGATGTTATACATGATAGAAAATGCAAATGTGTGCTTGCTAATCACAGGAGATGAGTGGATTCCTTGAAATGATATACATAAAAGGGCTTCATCAATCTGGATCCTCTAAATGCAAGTTAGAGGAATGATGACCAGTACCAAGAAAAAATTCTTTTAAACTCTTTAGATATTCAAATAATAGCTGCACTAAAATTTGTTATTTATTCAATTTTGATAACCCTGTCAGCACTAATTCATGTGTTCTTAACAATTTTGTAATCTCCATACAGGCGATGATTCAGAAGGCAGGGATACATTGCTGTCAGAATTAGAAGATACAGTATTGAGACACTTTCTCCGCGTACCAAACCAAAACTGGCAAAGTGGCTTCACAGGAAACGACTATCATGAAAACATCAAATACCTGGCGGCATTGAAACCATGATTATGGAAAAAATAGGGATAAGGAATAATGACGTTTGTGCCCCTGCTTTTGAAATATTTCGTAAATCAAAACTGTACACAACAATCAACATGACATTGGGTCAGGTATTGATTTAACAGATTACATTGGGAGGTGTAGAATTATGAAGGGTACCGGACCCCACACCTTTCCAATGCCTTCATAACGAAGCTATGCCCATTTTTTATTGATTACTGTTTTTTATTGATTACTGCCCTACCTTATAAACATGCTGTTTTCGTGGAAACCTCAAGCTTTGGCTATTAGACAACAGTCCTGCTGCTACAAAAGCCAGTTGATATTTCGAAGTTTACTGAATGGTTCGAGAATATTGCAGAATTTACCGACTGGTACAAGAGTACTGAGGGCTATCTCAACCTCTACTTCCCAGTAAATCCGCCCACTCTATATGCAACAATTTTCTGTAGTAAACGAAGCAGTACTTATAACCTATATACTACAACCAATGCCAAAAGAGTTAATGCGATTTGCACAATGCCAATATCATTCTCTCCATAGCTTTCCTTTCTCTCTCTTACAATGTTGTGTGACTATGAACTTCCTATTCTATCACTAGCAGTTCGATTATCTAGGATCCCTAATTTACATACACGAGAAAGCTTTCTGAAAGGATTGGGGCTGGATCAGGAGCACGCTTTTACATACGGACACTACTATGAAGTGCCATTTTGAGCGTTTTGATTAGTCAAGTTTTGAAGCGTATAAAGACTTGAAAAGTCCTTTATAATTGTTCTGAGTTTCCATTCTAAATTACGAAATAGGATAAAAGGCAAAAGAAGCAAAGAAACTTAAAAAGCAATTTTTTTCAATGCCAAAGTGAAAATAAAGGTCAATCTAAGAAATAGATTTAGCACTAACATCTTTTCATGAACTTTTTAAAGGCGATGATATTTCTTCTGAAGTCAAGATTGGGAAAGAGCCGCTATCATGATGACATTAGTATGAGTACATTCCTCTTCAATAGCAGAGATTTAATATTTTTAGTAAGGTACAAAAGTTGGACAATTTTTCTGACATATAAGACAACTGACAGCATAACTTTGGTTTACAATCACCTTTTACTGAAGCTCACTTCGATCATTATCTGTTTAGCGAACTAGTGAAGTGGCAAACAATCCCTAAATAGTGAAAACGATGGACTGAAATAGGTCAAGGTAACAATTGAAGATTGACAACGATATGTAGTTTTGAAAAAGCATTTTCAAAACTGTAGAGATTGGCTTAATGTTCAGGAAATGGGAAACAGTTTGCTATGTATTTTATTGCGATCGAAAAATTGCATGTATAAAAAGTTTACAACTCCATCTATTAGCCCTGCCGTCGATGATGGCGGGGTCCTTTTGGCGCCTGCTTTTGAACTGGAAAAAGTCACAGAAATAGTCCAGATAAATAACACGCGGAACCGCCATTTATACTTTACAAAGGCTTGCTTCAAAGGGAGGCGTAGATCTGCGGAGGAGTGTGGTATCCACATATATGCCTTTGCTGCACCATTATCGTTCACATTGGCATTTGATTATCTACGAACTTGGTAGCACCAATTGCACGGCGATATTGAACGGTACCCGCAAAGCTCGAGTTTCTGTTCTATTAGAAGAAAATGCTTCGAAGTCGAAGGGTAAGCACACGTATGAAGCTTCTTTTTATTCTTGGGCTTATGATCAGAATTGGGAGAAAAATAATATCTTCCAATTTCAATTACTTCTACAATGTTTTTTCTTTTCTGTCCAATCGTGCGGACTTACACATTTTATTTTAACCTCGCTATGAGGAGGAGAGAGAGCACGTTTTGAGAGAGAAGAAGGAGTATCTTTATGTGAGTTTTTGGAACATGAGTTTTCGTGCATCTATATATCATACAATTCAGCATATTATAATGCTAAAGCCAAGCCTGGATTTATTGGTAGATTTCAAGTAGATTTTATGTATGCTCAGATAATTCACTGGGGTTAAAAGAGCGAAAATTCTGATAAGTGTGCGCTCTCTAAAGTGCAAACAGCATCATTTCCCAAATCTATTTAAAGTAATACATTCCGGTCTTAACTTTTAACATCTAAATTGAATATCTGACCAATGAATATTTGATAAATACGCTAATTATATAAAAAAACTATGTGTATATATTGACTAGTCATCTAGGGAAGAGGGACTGGGTCCCTTTCTCTTTTCCCAGGGTATTATTAGTAGGGCTAAAGTTTTACAAAAACGAGCGCGATTTACTAAATCAAAGGTAGTGTTAGACACAGAATGTCCATGTGTATAGAAATAATATAACCTTGAGAATAAGGAAGGGTGATAGTCCATGCAATCGGGGGCAATTGGAATTCACCCAGTGGGGTATAATGGCAATGTTGAGATGCCGTGTCTGTGGAAATAACTGATCAACAAAGGGAGAGTTACGAATTATCAGCTATCAGTGTGCAATCAGAGGAGGCGTCACAGGGTGGACTGCGATGGCAATGTCCACTTCACTTATCAAAGGAGTAGTCTCTTATGCTTTAGAACATCTATTCTTAAAAATGTTCTCTGGAAGCAAGCCCCAGAACCCCATTTCCCCTTCTCCTTATGCCTTTGTTCCAGTTCTGGTACTGTTCTTCAATGCTTTCAATCCTAGGACTTTTATGCTTACACTGTTGTATCTGGCGTAGAAATTGAAATCTGCTTCCACTGGGTAAATTTTCTGCCACCTGAATGCCTTGCGCCAATGAATGCAATCTAGATATGACTAGGACATAATGTCCAGAATTATTAATAACTTAAGATATAGTGGATTTCGACATAGGTATGGATGTGCAAAGTTTTAACTAATTCGAATGAGTAAAAATTTTTCTGGATGATAAAATTTTTGACAGAAAACTTCTTGATTTTACTTAGGCAAAAAGTCTTTACTGACCTCTTCATGTGTTTAATTTGACTGTAACTCAATGTAAGTATAATAATAATCATTAGACAAGTTAAAATTTCTCTTAAACCATCATTTTAGAAATAAGACGGGTCATCTCAAGCATGTCTAGTCTTTCTAATAAAAATATATGATAGTACGTAGACAAATATTTTACTATAGCACGAAAAAGCGGAAACATTCTTTAAGCATACTGAAAGCTTCTTTCGTCCGACACTCGTCAGAGTATGAAAGGTCGGATAACGACCGAAAGGTGAACCGAAATATATAGCCAGATGCGGGTGCACGTCACTCAAAGCCCAGTCTTGTGTAAACAAAAAGAGTTCGTTTTTTCACTTGGATTTTTCAAGTAAAAACTGGTGAATAGGTGCTAATTGGCCAATCATAGGGCCAAATAGACGCATTATTCATCATATCACGTGCACCCGCATCTGGCTATATATTTCGGTTCACCTTTCGGTCGTTATCCGACGTTTCATACTCTGACGAGTGTCGGACGAAAAAAGCTTTCAGTATGCTAAAAGAATGTTTCCGCTTTTTCGTGCTATAGTGAAGTTCTGTAGTACCAACAGACTTTTCACAAATATTTTAGCTGAGAACATAAAAAATTTATCTTCTCACCTAGAACATTTGCCTGCATATCATAATGCATAACAGATATCTTGCAAACTTTCAGACATCCCATCAACTTACATGATGTACACTATTTAACTTCTTCCAGTCTTTCGAATTTGAATGAAACTCTCATAATATGTCTTCTCATAATATAACTTGAAGGAAATGGAGACTTCCCTTTAATAATTGAATTTAATTCAGAGGTTTGAGTTCCTTTTTAGCCATTATTGAAAGTAAGAGTTGAGCTTTGTAATTAGTATCAATTCCTTAGGATGGGATTTATTATTGTGAAAATTATCTTAACAGTAATTATGAATAATAGCATTCATTAAATGTCATTCTTATCAATATGATGGAGGCAGACAGTGAGTTTTTTTAAAGCATGAATGAAAGTAACCTATATAAATTATCGACAATATCCTAATCAGTATCTGGCAGAAAATTGCATTTTGCGCTGTCTTCATAAGCATAGGAATCTAGAATGCCAGTTTGTTGTCTTTTTACACTAGCGATGACTCCCAATATCGCCCTGCAAAAGTCAAGTGGCAATGCTGAGGACCGAGGGGCAAGTCATTGATTTTTGTCGTACACTTTGATGGAAATCACAAAAAAATAACAGAAAAATCAAAGAAAAATCCCAAAATTCCAAAAAATAACATGAAATAAACAAATCACAGGAAAAATTACATATAATCACTAAAACCTCACAGGAAAATTGCAAAATCAAATGAATTTCATAAAAATCAAACAAACATAAAAATTACAAGCAAAACTAATAAAAATCAGACTGAAAAACATTCGCACATACCTTAAATGCAAAACTTTTGGGTGTGACAAGCTCGGACAAAGAATTTTCCAACAATTGGCTTTAAAAAAATATAGAACTGCTCGAAAATTTCTCACGCTGAATGCCTTCACACATATTACGCATCCGCAGTGCTTTCCAACTGAAATAATTTATAATGAATAAACAAAAATGAAACAAAACCAAACTAATGGACGCACTTTGGTTTATGTTGAGTGGTGTGCAAAAGAACCATCTTTCCAAGTGACGTGGGGAATGCAAATGACAAAAATTACTAGGAAATCGCAAAATTGAGTGATTTCCTCTTTACTTTTCAAATTATTTTAGATATTGACTACTGTCAATATATGAATTTTTTATATGAAACTATGTATTTGATTCGGTTCAATAAACAATGCTTCTTAACATGAGGTTTTCAGTTCTCAAAATTTCTTACCAGTTTCTCCAAGGCAGAGAGAGCAATATTAGAATCAATAACCTGACGTGTTTATGCTTCATCATTTAAAACCTCGGCATAACATTTGTCCGAAAATTTATTTATCCGAAATATCCAAAATTCATTGAAAATATTGTCGCCGTAGCTTTGTCAGAAATTTTATTCCCTGAGAATTTCCCTTCTTAATGCAGTAAATCTCTGTCACTCTATAGCTCTGTTGTCCTTGCTTTAAAGGCTGATTTCCATTTTTATCTTATTTTCATTTATTAAAAACATTTACGGAGGGTATCCGTTCAGCCATAGCTGTCATTTATATACAAAAATACTATCAAGAAATCTCAAAAACCTAATTAGAATTACCCTCTAATGAAAAGTTAAGAAAAAGGTAAATACATAAAACAGGTAAGGCAAATACATAAATAAGAAAATAAATAGATAGCTCATCAAACAAACTATGCATAATCTATATCAAGGTCAATTTTAGCTCCAGGAGGGAAACTTGACGGGAAATTGAATGATGCGTACGTTTGACTCGAACTGACTTTGCAGATGTTTCCGAGGAACAAATCATTGATTTTTTTGTAAACATCTTGCTCCAAATCACAAAAGAGTCCAAGAAAAATCCCAGAGAAATCCCAGAGAAATCACAGAATAATCACAGAAAAATCACAAAATCATTGGAAAATCACATAATTTTTGAAATCAAACAATCTCGTACACCTTTTCAGGTAGTGATTTGCCCCTGGCTGAGGACGTCTTTCTACAATGCTGATTAAGACAGTACAGGGGTCATTCAATTAGTATGTACACTCTAAATTGGCTAAAATTTGACCCCCTCCCCTCGTACGCACATGTACGCTTGATACCCACCCCCCTTTTGGGTACGTACTCTTGGTTGTTTGACCCCCCCCCCATCTCTAAAAGAAAGTTTCTAGGCATCTAAAACCACGGAGAAAGACTGTTTAAGCTTTCACGAGACATTAAAATGATCACTTCAAATGTATTTCATGACTCTATAATACTGTTCAAACAAATGGCCACATAGGGTATAATATGGTACCAAAATGGCCTGGTAGGTTGACGGAACCCGAGAGGGCTAGGTAATAGGGGCTTTCAAATATACATAACTTATCGCATGTTTCCTATCTGGCACGCTAGGCAACGGCGAAAAACTGGGTGTTCAGCCTTGTAAATGCCACTAGTAAATGCCACTAGTAAATGCCGCTATTACGATGGGAAAAATTTCGCTAGGTTTCAGTTTATTCAAAATTCATAGGGGCCATATTGTCGGATTCGGCCTGTACTAGAAGTAATTTCAATTGAATACGTACTTCATTAATTAATTGTTTATGAAAGGTCCTTTGCAAATGGAAATATTGCAGGATGTATGCAAAAAGCTCATAATTTTCTGCTTTGCGTAGGTACTTCATGTGTCAACTCCCCTCCCCCTTGTACGCATTCGTACGCATTTGCTTGACCCCCCCCCCCTTCGTGCGTACGTACTAAGTGAATGATCCCACACACTATATTTATCTCAATGATTTATATGATGTAAGATTATAGGATACGATACCATCCGTTATGTAAGTGATTTGAAGATATTTTTGACAATTTCTATATTGTACGGAATAAATAGCCTGTGCAGTAGTAAAGCAAGAATGGAAGCATGAAAGGTTTCCTATCATTTTCCACGTGATATTTCCATGCGGCTCTTCAAACCAAATTGACCTGCTGTCAACATTTATCGACTTTTTTTAAAGTTGATAGAACGACTAACCATTAGATCAAGACGATCTAAAATATATTTTATTCTGGAAGGCAGATTATATGGGTTAACATACCAGAAAATACCGACTGGAAGGTAAGTAAGCGTTGCTTCGTGACCAAAGTGTGACATGTCTTGAACGGGCAGCGATGTCAAAATAGTTCGCGGTAGAATTTTTGGAGAAATATCTTGTGATAATAGTCATTTGAAACATATTTTTGATGTTGTTTGAAGGAGGTGTAGTAAAATTGGAGATTCTGGCTTTCTGATTGGTCAATACGGCAGAAGATTTCTCAGGAGGGTATCTCGCTAACAGCCAATCAAGATTTATCCACTATGCTGTCATGCTCAGTACTCTGACAGGTGTAGATGTAGAAGCAAACGTTATTTGTCATACCTGTTTTGCTTTCAGAAACAAATGTATAGATCTGATTATTAGCACTTCAAATATTTGACAATTCTAGAAGTTTCAAACACAAAATAAAAAGCCAGGATCCTTTCATATGGATTGGCTAAATGAAGATTCACCTGGGTTTGAGACCAGATACATAAATGAAGATATTGGTAAGGTGGCATTTTCAACTCTATCCTACATAACGGCTCTTTGCGAATCTTGTTAATACACTGAATATGTACCGTTAACTTTTTAATGGTTTTTGCACCCTAGTCTTTGCATGCATTTCTAGAAACATGATTGAATATATTACTTCAGGAATTTATATCATTAACCAAGGCATTGCTAGAAACACATAAAGAAGCAAGTTGTAGTAGGAATGCAGTGGGTGATACTCCAAAAGTATAAAACTTTGGAAACTACTGCCGACTTGAGTAGTAGGCAGCAGGACTTCTGGGTCACTTAGCAAGAATGTTGTGCCAATAATGAAATAAGTAGCCTCTGGCAACAATCGGAGAGCTGTCTCTATGGCACCTAGCAATCAGAATGTTGCGTATTAATGATCTGCTACCTAATTATTAAACAGAATTTACTTAACTGACCTTAAAATAGATGATGAAATGCTGTAGCTTTCCCATTTATGTTACAATGCAAATTTTCATTTTTTTCTGGTACTCTTACATACGTGACTTCTCCAATTTGCAAAGTTCTGTATTAATTCGAAGGCTTTGGAGTATTCACCACAATACTCTTTAGAAAACAAGATTTTCTATTGCATTATGATGGGGAGTTGCTAAACAAAGCAGAAGCAAAATGCCGTGAAAAGCAATATGAAAGAGAGAAGCAAGGATCTTTCATGTACTACTTCGTGCATAACGGACAGCAACTATGGTGAGATGACTTTGAAAGAGTACCAACTCTGTTTTTAGTATGAAAACACTAAAACATGATACACTTGACATTAGAGAGCAGCTACGTGTACTCTCAACTGTTAATTGTGCCTTCAGATTTGAATGATTAAATTATGAGACTCGTGTGGTTGGGTAGTTAAAGTCCAGCGCCACGAATCTGATACCTCAGGTTCAAGAAGCGGATAGAACCCTTTCCCACAAAACATTTAGAAAGCCCAGCTGTCCATCTTCGAAGGTTGGTCAATGGATACTTGGCAGATGTCCCAAGGGTGCAGGTCATAGTGCCTAAGCTCAAATCATCTAATAGCTGCCAAAGACCCCCTAACATGGCATAAAAAGCAAACATATACAGAGACAAACAAACAAGCAAACAAACAGACATACAAACAAATCTAGAATCATAGTGTCTCGACTTGAAAACTTTTTATATTTTTATAACAGCTCATTACCAAATGCTCTTGTTTTCTTATATTTCGACGCTTTATGTTTGTAGAATCATGTATTACAGTCCTACATTTATTCAATCATTTCTAACTGTTGGGCTAATATCTTTCTAGCATTGATGCAACTATTCCTAATGGCCGACTTGGGAGGTTGGTAAATGATTCAACAAGACCAAATTGTCGTATGAAGAAGCAAATAGTCAATGGTATCCCACACCTCTGCTTGTTTGCCACTGACGACCTTCCGCCGGGCACTGAGCTTCGATATGATTATGGGGTGAAAGATTTGCCCTGGCGGCAAAAGGTGAGCATACAATTATAGAGACGGAAATTTTTCCAAACGCTATTCTGCAGGAAATATTTCTGTATTAATTTGTGAAGGAAATTTTTCATTGCTCTATGATAGTAATTTCAATGATTTTACTAGATTGACTGACTTGTAGATAAAGAACTTCACTATAGCACAAAAAAGGGGAACATTCTTTTGGCATGCTGAAAAAAATTTTTTGTCCAACACTCGTCAGAGTATGAGGCATCGGATAGCAACCGAAAGGTGAACTAAGATATATAGCCGGGTGCGGATATACGTGATATGATGAATAAAGCATCTATATGGCCTTATGATTGGCCAATTAGTGCCTATTCACCATTCCTTAATTGAAGAATTCTATTCACCATTCTTTACTTCATTTTCTCACTTGGACTCTTCAACTAAACAATGGTGAATAGTGAAGTACAAACAGACTTCTCATGGATAAAGAACATGTATCGGAATAATAGAGTGTATTTAATTGAATTTTGATCTGCTGTGGCTTAGTTTTCATGTCAAATACATCAATGGTAATACCTAATTACGAAAATTGTGCAAAAGGAAAAAACGTTTTTTCATTAGGAGAAAAGATCAGTAAAAGCCAAGAGTGCTGATGAAAGACAGGTATGTTCATTGAGTAGTGCATTGGATTACGCCCATGTGATTCTGTTCACTAACTATGTTTCGAAGTATCAACAGCTTCTTAAAGTGCAATAGTTTGATGTATTTATCGTACTACAGTATTCCTGTCAATTTGCTATACTTCCATCAAGGCAACTGTGTAGGTTTCAGTTTTTCACATGCTTCCAAGAACATTTAGAGGTAGAAAACCAGTAACTGTCAAGGATCTGCATCTTATTGGCTATTTCTGAAACTTTCAAGACAGGAGTTATATGTTTGTAAAAAATTACTTTATTACGAGTTTATCTTATATTTCTGCTATGAAATTCTATATTTGTAGGAAACTGAGTTTGGGGAACAACCGCAAACGAGACCTGTCTCTCCAGTGATTCTAAAAAAGAGGAGAGCTATAATGGTAGAAAAGGTCTGCTAGAAAATAGCCATGTGGAATTACTTAATTATACTGTAATGTATTGTGCTCATGATCAGCTTATTGAGAAATTTGCTTTTGTTAGCCATTTGAAGGCAGTTTCACAAAACTGTAGATAAAATGTTCTGCTTATCTCAAAACAATGCCTGAATAGTTGTACATGTTATAACATTAAGTTGCAAATTGATCTGAATTAATAGATTTTAAAGAAGAATGCATTGCCATCTAAAAAAAGAATCTAATGCTAGATATAAGGCAAGACTGTAAGCAATGCAATGGTTTTTGTGATGAATAGGTAAAATGCAAAAAGTTTCTTGGTTGTAAATGTGCCTATAGGATCTCACATCTTTGATGTTTACTTCCATAGCCATTCGAAATTGTTCAAAGTGTTTGCGAAGTTTCTGAAGACAATGATTTAGAACTTGTGGAGGTAGGTCTCAGTATAGAGAACAATGAAAACAATTTGATGCAAAGAGCATTTCATTCGATAGCCTAATGCAAGGTTGATTGGGGAAAATATTTTGCCCTTAAGTAAAAGTGCTACCCGTAGTAACCATGTACCATTTTCACATCGGATGGAACTCATTACCTTGAGTAGCAGAACTACGTATTTGTTCAATTTTGAATGTCTTTAGTTTGGAGTTATAAAAATTTTATTTGTTTCATTATCTATGCAAATGATGTAAATTTAATAAATTAAAGATTTCGTCTTGACTCATACCAAGGTTTATCATACCACTAATAGGTTTGCAGGATTTAAATTGCTCAGATTCTGAGGATATCAAAAGGGAGGCCATAGTCATGGGCTAACTCATAAATACAAGGGGAACAATAACTATACACTGTGTGGTTATAACAACAAGATCATTTTGCAGAGGCTCATATGGTCTGAATAGTGTTCTTAATTTAGGATTGCTTTGGTTTTGTTTCTGTTGGTAAAGTGATTCTCAATGTTCTAATTAAGTGCCTTCTCGTGAAGATAAAAGACTATACGTGAAAACTCTGTTGGTACTACAGAACTTCACTATAGCACGAAAAGCTTTCTTTGTCCGACACTCATCAGAGTACAAAACGTCGGATAGCGACCGAAATAAAACAACATGTACCCACGAGCATCAAGACGAAAAACACTATAATAAGAAAACAACCACCTCGTATGTGTAAAAACTCGAATTCTAAAATGAAAAGTGATTCGGCCATAGGAAAACATCTCATTAAAAACCCAGAATGCGCCAAAACATTTTCAGACGAATTTGACATTTCAAAAATTACATAGACCATAATATTAAAAGAGGATACTATTTCTTGCATATATACTTAAAACATGTATTTTCAGACGATAATTTTCGGATCATAGGGCGAGCAAGATCGTCCTTTCATTGAACTGTTTTGGAATCAGTTTACATAAAGACTCAAAGCCCAGTCTTATGTAAGCAAAATGAGCTCATCTTCTCACTTGGACTTTTCAAGGAAACAATGGTGAATAGGTGCCAAGTGGTCAATCATACGGCTAACTGGAAACACTGTTCATCATATCACGTGTACCCGCATCTGGCTATATATTTTGGTTCACCTTTCGGTCGCTATCTGACGTTTCATACTCTGACAGGTAACGAAAAAACGCTTTTCATGCAGTAATAAAAGACTATGTAAGAAATATACTCATTTCGCTTGTGGGATGTTTGCATTAAATGTTGCTTATCATCATTGTATTGACGTTAATAAAGCTAACTCATTGCGCTTGCGAGGGCATGCTCTATAATGGCTTGCATATTTAATAACTATTGAGAAAATTTTGCTTGCACGCCAACTTCAAGTGTCCCACAAGCGAACCAACATTGTTCTAGGGAGAAGGGGGTGCAGGTTTCTAGCAATTATGACAATACGTGGAGTAAAGTGGTTTTTTATCTGTTTCTTCTAAGTGTCCCAAGGACTTTTGGGGACTATTGTAGTTAAAAGATCAATCTTCATTAGCTTTGTAACATATATTTCTATCCACATTTGTTTCACGGACATGAATTTATGTTGTTGGTGTCCCAGATATGACAAGTTGAGATTTTTGTCCAAGCCAGGAGCTTTAGTTTGATTCAATATGAATTTTCTTAAGGAATTCTGTCCATAAAACTTTGGGGTGAGAAAAGAGTCGCCTTCAAGTCATATGCTGAAGATTATGTTAGTGGATGAATTTTTACGTATGTTTGTCTCTTACTTTTCCAGCAACCAGATTCAGATAGTACTAAAAAGGTACTTATCAGCTTGATTAAGATCTGATTACAAACTTTGTTGTTTCAATTTTCATTTGAGGATAATAGCAATGCAAAATGATAGAAATTTTTTTTAAATTGCTTGAGATGTTGTTCAATATTCTAGCTATCAGTCGATAGTAGGATTCTTGTATGATTGTCTAATGATGTTGTTTGCTTGAAGTGAAGGGAATATTTTAGACTGATAGTGTTTCCATAGAAGGCCCATCCAAACCTCTCTCTCTCGAATATGCTCTTCTAAATATATTAAGCAAAAATTTCATAGCTGCTCAAGTCAGGTAGATCGACTACATTGTTTCGTACGAATCAAATTGTTTTAATTTTGGAAGCAGCTATTTTTCCATAAGGACAACATATTTCCATTTAATAGCTATTTTTCAAGTTAACTCTCACCAAGAATAGCTAATATGCCTTCATTGTATTTCATTGTGTTTTGAAATATTTTGAGTTTGAAATAATGCTTTTCAGGAAAATGAAGATACATTTGAGAACGAAAATAACAAAATATTAGAATCACAGCATAATATGGAGACTAGTTTAAAGGTATGAAGAGTACCAGATATCAGATCTTCCTGTTACCTAAAAGGAATTATCTAAATATGGTTTCGTCGCTTCACGGCCTATTGCTTTTGCATTGATATTCTACCAAAGGTTCATAGGTGCTTGGACTCAATGTTTGAACATCAATTTTAGTATCAATACCTTTAACTATATTTTAATTCAAATATAATATATTATTTATTTTGTCGAAACAAACTCGTAATTAAATTTTGTAGGGTATTTAGTTAGTTCTAATCTCAATTCAAATTGTGAATAGGACATGTACGAGGATTCAGATGAAGGTGAAGACAGGGTGCTGGATCCTGATTACAAACAACCGAGTGAAAGCGATTCAACAGAGGGTACGAATCCTTTCACTAACTACAGAAGATGTTTTCTCCTTTTTCAATCAATTCTTTTCTGTGTACAGGTACAGGTGGCTTTGAATATGGATAGGATTTTGTGTAGAAAATGTTCACTTTCAAAGTAAAATACCAAAAAATGAAATGAATGCCTTCACATGCATATAGTTCGGCAAACTTTTTCTCTTCTTAGAAATAAATATCTCCCTGATGCCATACTTCTTAATCTCCTTTTTCGGCGTATAGTTTGAGTAACATTTATGGCAATATCATCTGTCTTTCCGTCTTTCTTTTCTCTTTACAACTAATCCTCTTTCCAGTGTACATCAGTCTATCTATCTGTACTCCTTTTGCTTTTTCTTCTCGATTTCTTCTTTTGAGATAAATGAGCTTTCTGTGAAGATCTACCGTGGTTTAAAACACATTATCCACCAAGATAAGGTTTTGCATTGTTGTGCAACGCTTCAGTATGTAGTTAAAGAGAATTCATTGTCGATCGCATTGACTATCAAACTCATAACGTGCAAAGCTAGGGTACTGCATATCCTCTGTCGAAACACTAAAGCAACAAAATGTAATCGCTTCAATGTCATATTTTGCTTCATGACAGATCCTGTTGAAAATTTTGATGATGAATGGAGGCAGATGGATAATAATATAGAGCTTGCACAAAGCCATACAATACAAAATAGTTGTCCAGTAGCAGGTAAGAGCAGTTTATGAAAGTACTTCAATACGAACGTATGACTACCCTTTGCGCAATCAATTTGCCTTTCAAGTTACAAAAGAGTTTGAATGCTTTGTAGATGAAATCATTTGGGTATATGTAGGACACTTCGGTATCTGTAGTAATTGGCACAGTCACTGTATCATATCTGACAAGTGTAACACTTGCTGCTTTGGTTGCTGCATGAGGAAACTAGGCTGCGACATGTGCTGCACAGTAGGTGAAATTTGTTGCAGGTGTCACAAGTTAACTTGAGGCCCACATTAGAATCATCTCACTGTTAAATCATTCATAAGGTTAAACGCCATCGTCTGACAAATATATGATATGTTTCCCTACAATGGATATCCTTCTACATATAGTGGGTGTATCCCATGGATGCTCCTAATTTAGAACTAAGGTGATTACTACACCTTCCCTTAGAATTAGAAGCAAACTTTGTTTCTGACCTTTTCCAGATAATTTTGTCAATAGATAAAAGAATTCGAAGAAAGAAAAGTTATCCGTGTATTTAGTTATTTGTTTAGAAATTATTGTTTAAGCCGGTATCGCACGGAGTCTCCAGGCATAGTTCAAAACTTCAGTCCTCCAAAACCAATAAGTAATTAATACATGTCTAATCTTCCATTTTAAATGACACACTCGTTTTTAAAAATTGCAATACTCTATTTTAACACAAGTCACATATAAATGAGATGCACAATACCTACTAGCAATTCTGGAAGTTTCTATATTCTCTTCATGTTTAAGATCATTCCATCACTATAATCAATAGAACATGATCTCTGTTTCTTCAAAGATTCCATTGACGCAACCCAAGATGAAGTGACTCATGGAACGCAAAAGGTGCCTCCAGTAGCAGGTAAGAGTACTATGTAAGTACTACAATACTAAAATAGGACTGCCTAGTGTATAATCAAGTTGCTATCATCTCACCGTAAAATCATTTTAATATTAAAACTTCACTGTTTGAAAACATCTGATGTGTTTTCCTACAATGGACTTCCGTCTGAATGTAGTAACTGTGTCCCATAAATATCCCTAAGTTAGAACTGAGGTGAGTAATGCACCTTCTCCGAATATTGAAAGTAAACATTATTTCTGAGCTTCTCCAAGGAATTTTTGCAATAGATTGAAAAGTTTGGAGAAAGAAAAACCGAGGGAAGAAAAAAGTGTATGGTAGATTATTGAATAATGTTAAATTTGGTGATCACAGGAAAAACTCTCTGCTGCAAATACATGGTGTCTTCGTGTAAATGCTAAAAGCAGCTTTGAAGTGAAGATTCCCTTGCAATTCTAAATACTGTCATAGGCAGTTACCAGCTGGAGATTGCATAAACTATATATATTTGTAAGTTCAAGCCTAATATCGCACACAGCCTAAACATTCAGCTTTTATTGTTTGGCCTGTTCGTTTTCTCTAACATATGTTGCTTCATTTACTCAAAATCTTGTTGCTTTATGTCCTCAAATATTCCTTTTATTGTTGCATTAGAAGTCTTCATTTACAGCACTTCATACGTTATCTCAAGAGGGGATTTCTTAGTTCTGAGACACCTAAGAAGTTTTATTCATCTTAATGTCTTCCGGAACATATATTATGCTGATGTCATGTCTGAAGACTATTGAAGATTAGGAGATTAATCTAAGCATTTCGCGTCCGCTCTTAGCTTCGATTATGCCAGGCTTACCTGAATATATTTTACTATTTCTACCTCGTATCTTTGTAGTGTCAGTACAGTTGTACAGTGATGCAGATTCAGACGATGAGAAAATTGATGAAGGTATATATATTAATACAAAACCAAGCTAGAAAATTCCAGTTGAAAAAGCATCTGTCAATGTTTATGCCTGGCCCAATCCTCATGACATAGAAGGACTGGGTTTCATGTATAATCTTGGGATATAAAAAAGTAATCAAATAATCGATATTACACTGATTGGTATTTATAAACGTGTAGCAGAACACTTTCAGTTTCTTTTTTAAATGCAGTTGGTATGCCCTATTTGGCTGAATTTTCAAACTGAGATCTCCTATGAAGGTTTCCATATACATGCTTTTCTGTTCACAAGGAAACTTCTATCAAAAATCGAACCTCATAAAATTATAATACTTTAGAAGATCGTAAGAAAATCCCCAGCCATCTTCTTGTGAATTTTGATTTTTAAACACGCTACTTTTTCTAATAGGCATAAATAGTGTATAGGTCTAATGGTATCGAAACATTTAATTTTGCTATAGTTCTTTTATATAAAGAACTCAAAAACACAAGGAAATGAGCTATACAAACAAGCAAATAATGTCACTGCTATATATTATAGCTATGTAAATACTACTGTCGTCTGTTATGGTTATTCAAAACTAAAGAGTATCGATATATATAAATTACAATAAACAAGAAAAAAGTTTTAGGAAATTAAAAATAAATTATCCTAGTAATTTTCTATTTGGTAAAGTAATTTGCTGAGTAGCCCAAGCAATTTGTTAGGAAAATTGTGCCAAATAAAAGTATAACTCTTGTACAAAAAGAAAAACTTCTAATGCAAACGTAAAATAAGCAATAGTGACTTAGAGCTAGAAGCATCCCCCTAGAAGGTTACCCAATATAATGCCAGAGAAAAGAATGTCCCAAAGGAATTTTTACTTTCGCTCCCCAAGCAATACCTCCTACTGCACCACTAGTCTATATATGTGAATTAAATGAGTGACTACGGTTATATCTGTACTTACTTTTTCTACAATTTCACAGTATATGATTGCTAGCATTATGTTCCAAAATGTCTTTCAAAGAAAGCCTGCCCCTTGTCATATATTGCTTCCAATATCGCTGTACGCTAAAGTAGTGCTACATTTGCACCTTTATGATTACATCTGACTAACTGTAATTAAATTTTCCAGGTAGAAAGAGGTGCAAGCATCAAGCCAATGAAGCAATGACAGGTATATCCTCAGTCACAAAACTTATATAGTCATAGCTACATCATATTCAACTTCAAGAAAACAATTAATTATCTTCTTAACTCCACAATGTGCAAAAAGTTGATTTCCTGCTACTTATACCAAAACATAGAGTTGCAACACTACGCAGCTAGGATGACGTCAGTACTTTATCACTATCTGTAGTATAATAGTAGGATTAGTTACTGTGTGCATGAATCAGCTACAGTACTTCCTAGATTAACCGTATCTCGATTAAACATCCCTCGGTTATCCGGCCGTGACCCTGGTGATACACTGTAGTTTACTTGAAGTGGTATCTTCTGTTTATGAAGAAAAAGTCTTCTTACTTGCCATTCATATCACGTCATGTTGTTCTAAATATTTCCTTTAGGGAGTAGCTTTCTATTAGCCCTTTCATGCGGTGTAGAACGGAAAGTACTTATTAACTTATTCTTAAAAAATTCGTGCTAATCAAATTGCTTCCTCGTTTCTTCAGATGCTAAGTGACAAGAAGTAGTATTGACCGTCGGCAATAAGTTGAGAGTTTGTGAAATGGTCCACAAAAATGTGCCACGAGTAGAAATAATGAATAAATTCAACAGTGGTAGCTCGAATGTTAAGTATATCTGCAAAAGTGAAGATAATTTAAAATTGTTTTAAATGGCAAAGTATGAGTTGGGAAATTCAAAGTTGAAGAAAATCATAGAAACCTTTAAAAAGGGAATGTACGACAAACTTGATGAATAAGACGTGCCTTTTTGAAGCTGTTCCTTTCTATACCTTAATGGACGTTTTAGGAATATAACAATAACATTTATACTTGTGCATGATAAGGACGCTTCCTAGTTATCTTAGCTTTTTTCTTGTGCATCATGCCTAAAAGCGTAATTTTTGCGTAACCACCTTTTGGAATTATCGGACCCCTTTTAGAGAATTTGTGTCCAGTAGCGGCCGGAAAATCGAGGAAGTGCTGTAATACAGTTGTGAGCAAAGGCATGGTTAATTCCATTAACTGCAAGGAATTAATTACATAGAATTATCATGGTGTAATTATGAGATATCTCTCCTACTGGGTAGCTATGATAGATAACCTACACATCAACAATATGGTGATGAAATGATAAGTATTCTATTGCTTCCAACTGCATTTGCATATTGGCTTTGTGCAGTGTTAGGAATTTTGAATTGTAGTCTAGTTTAATCCTTGTTCTTGTAACATACCTATAGCATAACTCTATTTTAAAGGAATGCCTACTGTTTCTCTGTTCTCTAGAATGTAGAAGTGTTCCCAGAAAGAGGGAAACTGAATGCCCAGTTAAATCATGCCGAGCAAGACGTTATGATCTTCCACGTCACATGCGCAGAGTTCATAACTGGCCTGACTCTGAAGCGAGAAATGTAAAGGCACTGTATGGTCTGAGAAAGCCAGCGAGGAAGAAGGATCCAGCAAAAAAAGACTATCATATTCCTAAAGCATGTTCGGTAGATGGTTGCAGAGCCATTGTTGTCAATCTGCCAAGGCATCTACTAGGTGTCCACAAAGTTGACCGGAATAGTGAAGAATTTGAAACCCTTAAGGCAAGGGCTGTTAAGATGGAACGAACAGGGTCAATTAAGTCAAAGGCTGGTGCTTCTTGTGAAAGGCCAAGTAACGAATCCTTGACACTGATTCTCTGCAACAAGGATCTACTTGCTTCTGATTCCGAAGATTCATCTTTTGAATATTACAGCTCTTCCTCTACTTTTTCCTCATCATCCTCTTCAGATTCTTTGTCCGAAGATAACATGGACACAGGCAATGCAGAGAGGCAAAAAGTTAGTACAGAAGTTAGGGTTAATGCCTCAAAAAGCCAAACAACCTATTTAGAAAAAGATTGCAGCCAATCAGAGGAGCCTTCGGATATCGAGGATCAAGAGGGTTGCTTCTCCGAAGATGACCTAATCACCGAACTAGTTTCTCAAACCCCAAGAGAAGAAGCCCGAGAAATTATGGATGCCTTCTACAATTTTCTAGTTTCCCCTGATTCAGCGAATAAAGATCCGAATGCTGCAGAGCAGTGCAAAGAGAGGGTAATGAAGATTTTAGAAGTTATTGATGATGAATTTAACCCTCAGAACTTAATGAATAGGAAGGCTGTTAGAGACATTTTCCTTAAACAGTACTGTCGTCAAAAGAATCTTCACCCAAAGACGATTCAAGCTTATTTGACAAGCCTAAGCCACTTCTGTAACTATGTCCTTACTGAAAACCTTTCAGCATTCGACAGTGCACATGTGATGAGCTTTCAAGCTAGACTGAAGAGCTGGAAGCTGTCATATACAAAAGAAGTGAAGATCAAAGATATGGCCAAAATGGAGCATGACAGACGTACCAAAATTACACCGGAAGATATTGTACGATTTGAGAGGTCAAAAATTGTCAGGGATACAATAAAGTTCCTTGGTATGGTGCAGGAAAAACATCTGGAAATAACACAGCATCGCTTTTCAAGCGTGAGGGATCTACTAATTACAGAAATTTTCATTGACAATGGGCATAGAGCTGGAGTTCTGGCAAACATGACTGTAGGTGAATACAGGGAAGTTGAATCGAACAATGGAAGTCACACTATAACTGTATTTAAACATAAAGAAGCAAGAGCAGGGCCTATCAGAGTCACTATGAATGACAAGCTATTTGGATGGATGAAAGTCTACATGAAAAAGATCCGAGCAGCAGTGTCAAAAGATACGTCATCGACAGCAAAAGTATTTCTAACCTGGAATGGACTTCCATTTACTAACTCGGGTGGAATAAGCAATGCCTCGACTGCTTTGTGGAAAAAGGCTGGCATGAAAGGACGCTGTGGGGCAAATAAATTTAGAAAGGCTGCAGTATCTGCCGTCAGGGGTGAAAACCCAGATTCTAACCAGATCCACAAAGATCTTGCAAATCTGATGGGGCACAAAAAGAGTACTGCGGATAGGTACTACTTTATGGAAGAAAAAGTAATGTCTTCAGATAGGGCTGCAAGAGAGTTGCCCATGATTATGCGAAAATCAAAACACTTAAAGTTGGAATGTGAAAATCAAGTAAAAGAGGAGACTCACGAGGATACCAGCAACAAAGCTGCCAACATGCCAAGCAGCCTAGAAGCAAGGCGAAAAAAATTTACAGAGGAAGAATTGGCAATAATACAAGATATATTTTCCTCCGAAATTGCTAATGGGGAAATAGCAATGTCTACTGTAGCTGAGAAAATAGCTGCCAACACTCTTTTACATGGCTGCAGCACGAGAAGGGTATATGACAAAGTTCGTCAACTTTGCAACAGAGATATGAACAAAGAAAAGCTTGCATTGCCTTCCGAGGCTGAATCCTGGAAAGATCGAGTTGACAGATTAGACTCTGTAAATAAACAGCAAGAGAACGAGAACCAAGACAGTGATGAAGAATTCCTGTCAACTGCTTCAGTGTCAAAAGTAAAAGACCTCTTTGGTTATCAAGAATTGAAACTTCTGATGGACGGCTTCAAAGAAATAATAGACAGCAGAAGCGTAAAAGATGAAAGCATACAGGCTGCTATTCAGAGCAATCACTCTGCAAAAAAGCTATCTGAGATAATGAAGATATCAAGCATAAAAAATAGACTTAAATATGAGATAAGGAAAGCTCGTGCAAAGAAATACTGACTGTGATAACTATCCATTTGTGCAAACAATTGGTCCATTTTGTTGCGTTCTGTTCTGTTTAAATATAATGCGTTCTGATATATCATATTTTTTAATATATATATTTAATTCCGGTTGATTTTCTTTCTGTTTACTTTACTCAACCTTTCTTACATTGATTTGCAACCAGCAATGATTCAAAATAAATTCTGACTGAGGGGCACAATCTTGTGCAATTATTAAACAAATTTAATGCATTTGCAAAAGTGACCCAAATAGATTTATCACAGAACATGGATACTACTGTGAGCATAATGCAGCAAAGTACATGCTAAGTCGGCAGTTAATATACTTATAGTTATGAAACAGTGTAGATAATGATTTGTGGCCAGTGTACTGTGCAATTATCAACTACATACCAACTGGCAGTCAATTTCTTGTATATATATTCATCACGAAAGCCACTAAGTTAACAGCTAATCTACTGCTATTTTCTGTTCAAATTGGACAATAAATCAAAGTCAATATCGTGCACTCTTTGGTTCCGAGTAAGCTGTAAGGGTCATGATAAGTAGGGGATTGGACTTAGAGAGGAGGGGGGCTTGAAATTGGTCTAAAGTGGTGCATATCTGTTTGCATACAGTACTCTATACAAAAATCTCTGCAAATAATGCTCCGTCATTATTTGGTCATGACTACAGCATTCATAAAACCAGACTACTACCTACATCTAATGATAATGGAGATAGAGACTCAGTATCTCAATATTTTGCAGGCTCATCTAAAAAACCCTGAACAATCTAATGAGCTTAGTGTCCTAATAAAAGCGATGGATCAGACAATCCCTCCGAAAAGCAAGCAGGGTGGATGCTTGTTAGGGAATTAAGAATGTAGTTATAGATGAATTAAGAAGCTAAGTAATTTACATCTGTCAGCTGTAAATGATTTAGCTTCTAAATTCATTTAACATCACTTACAGCTCATTTACTTTTTCAATGAAATAGGAAACTGATTTACAGCAAATATCTTGTGCAATCATAGGTTAATTTAAATATTGAGTTAACAGCTAGATTATTCTTTTCATCAAATGGTATACACAATCAGAGTGAATATACGTTGTTTTTTTATAAGAAAAACACTTTTTTTCCTGAGGCTCAAGTTTCTTAACTTTTCACAAATTTGAGGCTGAGATTTTCTTAAGGTTTTCTTAACTTTTGCAGGAATAAACGGGCTGAAACACGCTACTCTGTATTTGTTGGGCACCGTAAGTTTCGATCTCTGTACGAGAGTTTGCAAAAATGAGCCAGTATCAATTTCTGGCATGTGAAAAAGATGAACTGTGATTCTCTTAGCATTTTCTTGAAGTTGAGCCTTGTGATTTACTTAGGATTTTCTTAAGATTTTGGCCATTTGAGCCTCATTTTCTTATAAGCTTTTGTCTTATAAAAAGAAACGTGTATTTCATAAAAGTTGGGAGATACTAACTTAAGAATTAATTTACTATTTTTGTCTGTTCATACGGCAAACTGATTTAGATGCAATATCGTTATCTAGTAGAGATGAATTTGTGACTGAACATAGCATGGTGTTTACTATGATTTCTCCTCTCAAGTGGTATACTGACTGAGACTTCTTGTGTTGTTATTCAGTAAATATAACAATGAATTAGTACCTACTATTTTCACATCAGATGGATAAAGATGGATACCTAGTCAGTGTCAATTTCCTGTTGTTTTGTAGATAAAGTTTTAACATAACTTAACAACTAGATACGATGAGTAAAAAGGTAACTATTTGTTCAATTCTGCAAAACATGTTTCAGATTCATCATCCATCATCAGTTGTTAATACAGACTAAAGGTGTAATCATTAGAACAGCTAAATCTACATACATTCGAAAAAAGGAACGAAAACCGTTATAAAGAAAATAAGTGGGTGGAGTTAGACGCTTAATGAAACATCAAAGAGTTAAACCTGTTTGCTTAAGATAGGCTTTCCTCACAAAATATGCAAAGCCTCCTTAATATTAAGTTGATTGTAAGTGCTTGCCGAGTCCAGAATTGTGAAACAACTATCATTGCATTATTCAGAACTCTTTAGGCGTTTGCAGATGTTAGAGTTTTTGTCGGTAGCTCACCAACATAAACGGAATTACATTCCGCATAATTAAACTTATAAACTATGTTAGGGCGGAGCGATATGGAGCGGAGCGATATGGGTACAGTGGAGCGGAGCGATATGGGTACAGTGGAGCGGAGCGATATGGGTACAGTGTCTTTGACATTCATTGACGCGAAATGAGATAAAACAAGATATGGTAGCTTAAAATATAAGGTGCAATTAACGTCAGGTGGTGTAGAATCTTTACATGGGTAGTGGAATTATTAACTCTGTCAAGATATTTTTTGATTACTTTATTTATTACATGTTCAGGAAATTGATTCCTCTTTAGTATATAGGTTCCTTAACTTTCTCATTAGAAGCAAGAAGGGTAATATTAATCATATAAGCTTTATCTAATAGTGTATGAACAATACCAAGTTTGTAAGAAAAAGAGGTGAAGCTGAAAAAATTGGTAATCAATCTAGTTACAGTCTTTTTCCGATAGACTGAGGCTTTGCGACAGGAGGGATCTTGATTGTTAATACAAACATCAAGAAAAGGCAAAGTTGTTTTAACTTCCTTTCCATAGTGAACCTAATAGTTTAATGTTGAGAATTGAGATACTGAAAGAAGAGTAGGGCTTCATGCTCACTGTTGACAAGGCAGAAAGTATCATTCACATAACGTCAGTAGAAGTAGATAGGAGGACCTTGATATTTATTGAGTCATAAACATACGCGATGCCCCAAGAAAAGATAAACTAAAACCGGAACAAGTGGAGAGCTCTTAGCAACAACATCTACTTGATCATATACCTTACCATTAACAAGAAAATGAGACTGAGCAGTGGCAATCGACAAAAGCTTATTGCGATCAGACTTGGAAAGTATGAGGTCAGAGTTACCCTCTGTAATATTAAAAGGGGCAAGATCATCTATCCTAGCGCATGATATCGCTTCTATACAAGTATGTACTTCTATGAGAAGAAATAGTAATTTAGCTGTTAACTTATTGTATTTCTTGACAACTACTTAAGCCCGAAGTTGACTGCTAATCATATGTGCAATTTGATGAGACAAATAGTAGCAGATTGGTTGTTCATTAACCAATTGCATATACAATAGCACAAAATATATTGAATCTGACTAAGTGCCCAATTCGATGAGAAACAAATTGTGACCCAACTGTTGACTCAGTGTTGCATTTCATTAATACTTGCACAAGAAGTTGATTTTGCGTCAGTTAACGCTTTGAAAAGATACACTAGTAGAATAGCTGCAAAGTTAATTCCTATATTCAATTTTAATATCACAATATATTGACCCTCCTGTATTCAATACAAAATGCAAGACTTGTAGTAGATGCACATGACATAGTAACAAATATTATTTCCTTAGTTGATCATCAACTAAGGAAATAAATATATAGCTCAATTGCAGATGTAGATTCAATGTCTTGTAGAGTTAAAAATAAATTTAGAAGCTATGCTAACTGCTAAGTTTGGTACAAATTTCTTCATGACTATTTCGTGCATTTACTTCAAGTTTAAAATTTAAGTTGAATATAGAATACGAGTCAACATCTTGTGGAATTGTGTATGAATTTAAGAATTCATTTGACAGTTATGTTTGTACTATTTTTCACCCCAATTAGTTCACTGATAGAGCTTTATTTCATTTTAAAGTATTTATATATGGTGCTGTTTTGAATAAGCGTTTTCATGCTGGACGGAATTTGATACAATTTCTGCGTAAAAAACATTGTGCTAAGCTAGCCTTGGTGCTTTAGTAGGAGGATATCTAACCCAACCAGATAGAGCAAAAGTTGTATAGAAAAAAAGTTCTAAAAAGTCTCAAGTTTTCAAAAGAACTTAAGAAAAAGGACGATCTATCGGACGGAATAGATAGCATTGTAACTGATGGTAGAATACTACGGTAATTAAAATTGTATCTAAAATGCTTGACTTAACAACTTCAAGTCATAATAGTATGCAACAATAGAATACTTGCAACATTTCAAACACTTATTCCGAACGAACAACATTGAATGTTTAAATGCAATCAAGCCTAAAGTTTGTAGATTACATTTGTTGGATGGAACTGTTGGATGGAAATAATGCAACTTTTTAAACAATATCCTTAAAATTGTTAAATGCATGCTTCACGGTGATTTAAGTGGAATACTTCGATAAGTTATCGAGAGGAACCGAATACCAAGCATACATAGCATAATTTAATTTGAATTCAAGAGAAGGATTACGTCCAACAGAAAAATCAAATGCCACACTTTGAACCGAATGTCTACACAAAGCAGAAAAAATGTTCCATCTGTCCATAAGTAGGCCCCATGTGGTGATTCTCGTAGCTCTAAAGATAGAAACAGTGTTTGTGTAACCATTTTTTGCAAATGGGACACTTTATCCATTCTTCATACCTTTGATACTTGTCATTACTGCAGCAACACATATATGTTCTGTAGCACAGTGTGAATATCTTATGTAGTTATTCATCAACTAAGACACCACATTAAAAGCAAATTTACTACTCTTCTGCTCATCAAATTAGATTCTGATTCAGAGTCAGTCAATTCTTAAATGAAAGTAACAGCTAACTTCTAACTGCTTATTTCATCAAATTGGACACTGAATGAGAATCAAAATTCTGGGTAATTATAGATGAATTTAGAAAAGTTAGTAAATAACTGAGTGTTTTACTATTTACTCATCAAATTTGCTAATGAAGCAATATCACTATCTAGTGCATTTACTGCAAGGTTTCCCTTCACTGGGAAATAAGTTAGCATCTAAGTTACGGTAATGTATTCTTTAAAATTGCTATTTATTCAACCAATATCTGAAATTTATAGAAAATCGTCGAAAAATGAAAGGAGACGACAAATAGTTGGGCTTCTTGATATTTCCCAAACAAAAAAATAAACGTTATCTCTCTCGTGTCTAGTAGTTGCTTAGCAACAACTGTGCCCATAATTTCCCACTGGCTATGTGGAAACCATGGTGTGGGATACATTTTGCATTTTTATCACCTCAAAGTGAATTCTGTTTAGTGTACATCGTTGAATTGAGGAGAGCGCCTTTTTCCCTATTCCCTATTGGTAATGAGCAAGGTCACTGTCCCCCTTCATACCCCCTACTCCGGTACCCCTGAAAAAAAATTATGGAAAGCTACTTCCTATACTATTACAGATTCGCCTGTTTGCTTTTATATAAAATTGAGTAGGAAATACATGCATTTTAGTTCGAAATATAACAATTTTAAGTAGTCGAATACAAATATCGCAAAGTGTGACGGATGCTGCATGGACTCCAACAATTAAACGCAGCATATGTCGCAGGTAAACAATTATAAAGTGGATTTTTTCAAAGAAATATTGTCCCCCAAGTAAATCACTTTAAACACACCCAAATATATTTGTTTTCAGTCTATATCTGTAGTTATTCTTATTACCACATCGAATAAATGTCATAATAAATAATTGAAAATATCTCAGTGACAGGTACAAATATAGCAAATCTGTTACATATGCTGCATTTTCCGAATTCGGGTTAGGGATAGAAAATTCCCCACAGCCTCCTTATATTTAATCAGAATCATGTCATCTTTGCAAAACATATTTGCTAATAATCAAATAACATAACTATAACCAATGAAGTGAAAAAACTTTTGCTATTTGCAAAAATTTGACGCAAAAGCAGAAAATGCCGAAATTTGCAATCCGAGGAAAAAGTTCAAATGCGTTTCGACTTTAACTACATATATCAGCTTGCATTTTTTTTCGAGCTCAAAAACTGCCAAAATCTTAACTTTTGGTAACTAAAGGTACACTGATAAGATACTTAAACAGCTGTAGAACGCCTTGTTGAACCAAGGAGAGACATTAAAAGGCATTTCCTACGCTTACCAATCATACTGCTACATTCGCTGCATATGGATTAAATTTTCATTAATAATTACAAAGCTACGCATGAATTGCTGAATCCAGCAGTTGTATTCTGTGGGAAAATTTGCTCTTGGCTCAGTCAATGCAAAGCTAACACTTACCACGGACAAATTAAGATAAAAATGATAGAAAAACTATATATGCAGCAAATGTCGCAAAACTTAAATATTGAGAGAGAGAGAGAGAGAGAGAGAGAGAGAGAGAGAGAGAGAGAGAGAGAGAGAGAGAATTCAAAAATATGCTTTCTTCTGTTGTAATCGTTTCGATATATTATCTTCATGAGTACTGATGAAGATAATATATCGAAACGTTTACAACAGAAGAAAGTATATTTTTGAATTCTCTATGTTTTATTTATATACTAAGTTAGTGCGGCTTTGACTTATTATTATATATATATATATATATATATATATATATATATATATATATATATATATATATATATATATATATATATATATGTATATATACATTAATGAAAATTTTACTGTTTCCATGGAAAGAAAGAGCCTATTTGAAAGGATCTTTTGATACAATCACAGTTTCAGACAATTCACCTAATGGGACACTGAACAAATTTCAGAATTGAACCTTCGCAAGCTTTGCCTTTGTCTGTCAGTGTCTACTTCGTGCTGGAGGCATAGTATTACACTCCTGTTGATTGAACTAGTAAAATTGAGTATTACACTCTATTTGATTAATGAACTAGTAAAATTGAGGTTTAGGATGGCTGCTATTAAGTTTTCAAAACTTGTGCGGCTCAATTGCTCTTAATATGTTCTTAAATTATTGGGGTGTAGGCAATTTAGACACAAGACAATATACAAGACAACGTTGGATATTTTTAAAACCGGCATTATTTTTAGTGAGGATAAGAGGAGAATTGAGACGGCTGTCGATCGATTCTCCTCAGACTAACATGGGAATGACGTTTCACTATGGTATTCGAAAGCTTTTGCATCATTGTCCTACAATACGCTTTATGACAGTGCTTCAGCTTCAGTTTATTCTTAATTTGGAATTAGTTTCACGTCAATTTTCAGGATCGCACTTTAAAAAAATAATTCAAATAAAAGGAAACCTTGTATATTGCCTGCCACAGGTTATATTCTGTCAGCTTTTCCATCCTATCAGCCGAAAAACATGAGGCGTAATATACATTGATATATCTGTAGAGTTTCTATCATTTAGCTCTGAGTGCTGATAGTATCTCTCACTATTGCCTTCTTAACCTTTCTCTAACATTCATTATTTTAGCACAGCATGGCTATGCAAAATTCTGGAAGAGCTACGGTGAGGATGTTTGTTGTCTGCATACAGTGATTAACTCTCATTCAAACATGCCATGCAACCGATTTGTATATTTCATGCAATTTATAAAATTTGGCTGCAAAAGTATATGTCAAATCAGGGATTAAACTTTCATTTTCCAAGGCTAACTCTCATTCTACATTCACTGGTAAGGAGCAATGGTAACTTATGATTTTTTCTATAGCGATCAAGAAGAAAGTTGACTTTTGCACAGCAGCCGGACTACGAGGCTGCTCGGTATTGGATAAAGACTGGGAAGGATCAAAGTGGCCTTGCCAAAAAACATATTAGTGATGAGATAGGTGAATTACACTTTACAGATATTATGTACTATTCTGTGAAATTGTCATGCTATTACCCGAAGAAATAGGGCATACAATTTACTATATTACTTGAAGCACTGTCACTTTCAATTGTAATTTATTTTCTTTTGGTATCGTGTTTAACTGAATGGATGTTGTGGCAAAATAAGATTAAATCAAATGAAATGAAAATATGCAGTAACCAAAGCAACTATAATTTTGAGCCTTCTTTCTAGAAATTTTTATAAGGAGAGCTCTATATATAATTCATGCCTCTGAAAAATAATTTATAAGCAATGATGAAGATATGTTTTCCTGATTTGTTGACTCATGACTGGTAGCGCAGAATCAAAGCCATAAACCTCAATCGTATACCATTCCTCATATCTGCTTTCTTTCATTATTTCCCTTGGCAATTCACAAGGCAATTCTATCTAAAGAAACATCGCTACTTCTAACAAGGAACTCAACCCTTTTAACCTGTTGCATTATTGACCAGAATGTAAACCATTGACATTGCAGGCTGGGGAGTTGTTAATGCTGGGTACAATGTCATTCATCCCGGATCCTTTCTTGTCGAGTATGTTGGCGAACTGATAACAAAGCAAGAAGCAACCAAGCGAGAGACCTACTACAGTGAAGCAGAATTTGGAAGTTATATGTTCTATTTTAAGAATGAAGGGAAAGAGCTCTGGTAGGTAAAGTTATACAGCTACGCATATAATACTTGGTCAAACATGCTGCTAATGTTAAAGACTTAACTTCGTTGACATATGTCAAGAAATCACGGAATCTGTTAAGTAGAAATTATGTTAGTTGTACATGAGATAACAGGAAAACAGAAGCTGCTTGACATGACATCACATTGAAGACTAATGCCAAGCCTATTTTGTTTTAGCATTGATGCAACAAAGCCTTCAGATAGACTTGGCAGGCTGGTCAATGACAGTGGAGTGGGAAACTGTAAAATGCGGAAAGTTATTGTTGATAAAGTTCCACATCTCTGTCTATTTGCCACACAGGATATCCATATTAATGAAGAACTTAGATATGATTATGGACTGAACGATCTTCCATGGAGAAAACAGGTAGCTACAACTTCTAACTTTACTCGAGTTACATCGTCACGAAAATACATAGGTTGCAAGAATCTCTCTCTATACATCAAAAATTTAAAATAATCTCAGAAAACGGCATCCACCATCTCACCCGATAAACGCAACATGTATGCACACATTTGGAGGGGAGGGAGGGGGGGGGTAAGGAATAACTAATTCAGCACTATATCTTCGTGGATAGAGATGTACACACTATGAGGAGACATCCCGTCTCTATAACTCATTTAATGCACATAGAGCACATACACACTTTGTGGGGACTTATATATTCTCTGCTGCACATTCCATACTTAAAACTTTATACACACCTTGTGGGGACATAGGGCCTCTGCATCTTTCCTTATCAGTACGTTGTGCATACACACATTGTGGGGACTTGAAACTTTTAAACTAAATTTGCTAGACTACAATACGCAGACACCATCTGGTGACATATGAGTTGAAAATTATAGTGAATAATCCTAAACATACTGCGTAGGGTGTGGGGAGGGGAAAGGGGGATAGAGGTGGGGAGCGGGGGTTGAGATTTGGATGAAGGTGGGGGTAGGGGTAGGGGTGAGAGTGGGGGTGAGATTGTTGTAAAGGGGGTAGTCAGGTGTAGGTTGTGAGGTTCTCTATAATAAATCTGACCATAAAAGTTCTATGTTGCAAAACTATATTTGCCAGTGTCCATATCGTCAGTGTGTGATCTACTACATCAATCAGTCAAATTGAATGCAGTTTGTGTATTCAAGTCTATTTACTGTTCAAGATGAAATTCAATGAACGTTCCGCCTTTCACAATGCTCTCGTTTCCAATTGTAGAAAAGCAATCCAAGTTGCAGCACAACTTCTATGTCAAGAGAAAACAATGGTAAATGTGAAATAGCTTTGAAGGGTGTCTGTTCAGCTACTTACATTAATCTCATTTGTTCTGTGACAGATATTCATTTATAGTAGGTGGAGACATGTGCATGAGATGCTCTCAAGTGAAGTACTACCTTCTTCTTTGAAATGAAGATACGACTTTTGGTTCGTAGTTACATTCAGCAGCCTGATATCAGGGCCGTAGTGTTATGTGATGCGTGCTGATTGCTAAAACGTAGTACATTTTGATAATATTTCATTGTTTTCTAGCCGACGACAAGGATGTAGTGTTGGACAGTGATGAGGAAGATTCTGCTTCTGGAACGCATTTACCACGACCCTCTATCATCGTATGAACTATATATTTACCTTTCATCTACACCTCGTTACCTGGACACTGGTTGTGGAGCATGACGCTCTTAAACAGCGCTCTGCATATTTTACACCAGTGTCTTATTAGAATGAAGGTATGAATTATAACAAATATTGCATATCTTTCTAGAGCACTAAGATTCGTGCAAAGAGAGCAAGGAAGGAGTTAGATCGTCCTGGAAAGGATGCTGATGTAAGGATTGCGATTTTACGGGTCCGCCAGACTCATATATCTCTTGTTTTCACATACGTCACGCAGCAAGCTACATATACACTTTAGATGGGCATATCTGTTCTCTGCTTCATCTCATAGCAACGGCGATATACACAACTTTAATAATGAGCACTGAGCGTCACAGTTCTTTGTCTCATCTCATCTTATATGATCTAGGGGTATCTACACTCGTACAGAGAATCGAGAACTTTGTGGGAAATACGCCGCTTGTACTTAGCCAGACATCGAAACTTGTGTACACGTAATGTACAGGGAATAGCACCTTCTCTACGTTAGATCAGAAAACCAATGTACGTACATATATCAGCTTTTGACGGAAGTATCCCCCATCTCACCCGATAAACGCAACATGTATGCACACATTTGGAGGGGAGGGAGGGGGGGGGTAAGGAATAACTAATTCAGCACTATATCTTCGTGGATAGAGATGTACACACTATGAGGAGACATCCCGTCTCTATAACTCATTTAATGCACATAGAGCACATACACACTTTGTGGGGACTTATATATTCTCTGCTGCACATTCCATACTTAAAACTTTATACACACCTTGTGGGGACATAGGGCCTCTGCATCTTTCCTTATCAGTACGTTGTGCATACACACATTGTGGGGACTTGAAACTTTTAAACTAAATTTGCTAGACTACAATACGCAGACACCATCTGGTGACATATGAGTTGAAAATTATAGTGAATAATCCTAAACATACTGCGTAGGGTGTGGGGAGGGGAAAGGGGGATAGAGGTGGGGAGCGGGGGTTGAGATTTGGATGAAGGTGGGGGTAGGGGTAGGGGTGAGAGTGGGGGTGAGATTGTTGTAAAGGGGGTAGTCAGGTGTAGGTTGTGAGGTTCTCTATAATAAATCTGACCATAAAAGTTCTATGTTGCAAAACTATATTTGCCAGTGTCCATATCGTCAGTGTGTGATCTACTACATCAATCAGTCAAATTGAATGCAGTTTGTGTATTCAAGTCTATTTACTGTTCAAGATGAAATTCAATGAACGTTCCGCCTTTCACAATGCTCTCGTTTCCAATTGTAGAAAAGCAATCCAAGTTGCAGCACAACTTCTATGTCAAGAGAAAACAATGGTAAATGTGAAATAGCTTTGAAGGGTGTCTGTTCAGCTACTTACATTAATCTCATTTGTTCTGTGACAGATATTCATTTATAGTAGGTGGAGACATGTGCATGAGATGCTCTCAAGTGAAGTACTACCTTCTTCTTTGAAATGAAGATACGACTTTTGGTTCGTAGTTACATTCAGCAGCCTGATATCAGGGCCGTAGTGTTATGTGATGCGTGCTGATTGCTAAAACGTAGTACATTTTGATAATATTTCATTGTTTTCTAGCCGACGACAAGGATGTAGTGTTGGACAGTGATGAGGAAGATTCTGCTTCTGGAACGCATTTACCACGACCCTCTATCATCGTATGAACTATATATTTACCTTTCATCTACACCTCGTTACCTGGACACTGGTTGTGGAGCATGACGCTCTTAAACAGCGCTCTGCATATTTTACACCAGTGTCTTATTAGAATGAAGGTATGAATTATAACAAATATTGCATATCTTTCTAGAGCACTAAGATTCGTGCAAAGAGAGCAAGGAAGGAGTTAGATCGTCCTGGAAAGGATGCTGATGTAAGGATTGCGATTTTACGGGTCCGCCAGACTCATATATCTCTTGTTTTCACATACGTCACGCAGCAAGCTACATATACACTTTAGATGGGCATATCTGTTCTCTGCTTCATCTCATAGCAACGGCGATATACACAACTTTAATAATGAGCACTGAGCGTCACAGTTCTTTGTCTCATCTCATCTTATATGATCTAGGGGTATCTACACTCGTACAGAGAATCGAGAACTTTGTGGGAAATACGCCGCTTGTACTTAGCCAGACATCGAAACTTGTGTACACGTAATGTACAGGGAATAGCACCTTCTCTACGTTAGATCAGAAAACCAATGTACGTACATATATCAGCTTTTGACGGAAGTATCCCCCATCTCACCCGATAAACGCAACATGTATGCACACATTTGGAGGGGAGGGAGGGGGGGGTAAGGAATAACTAATTCAGCACTATATCTTCGTGGATAGAGATGTACACACTATGAGGAGACATCCCGTCTCTATAACTCATTTAATGCACATAGAGCACATACACACTTTGTGGGGACTTATATATTCTCTGCTGCACATTCCATACTTAAAACTTTATACACACCTTGTGGGGACATAGGGCCTCTGCATCTTTCCTTATCAGTACGTTGTGCATACACACATTGTGGGGACTTGAAACTTTTAAACTAAATTTGCTAGACTACAATACGCAGACACCATCTGGTGACATATGAGTTGAAAATTATAGTGAATAATCCTAAACATACTGCGTAGGGTGTGGGGAGGGGAAAGGGGGATAGAGGTGGGGAGCGGGGGTTGAGGTTTGGATGAAGGTGGGGGTAGGGGTAGGGGTGAGAGTGGGGGTGAGATTGTTGTAAAGGGGGTAGTCAGGTGTAGGTTGTGAGGTTCTCTATAATAAATCTGACCATAAAAGTTCTATGTTGCAACATTATATTTGCCAGTGTCCATATCGTCAGTGTGTGATCTACTACATCAATCAGTCAAATTGAATGCAGTTTGTGTATTCAAGTCTATTTACTGTTCAAGATGAAATTCAATGAACGTTCCGCCTTTCACAATGCTCTCGTTTCCAATTGTAGAAAAGCAATCCAAGTTGCAGCACAACTTCTATGTCAAGAGAAAACAATGGTAAATGTGAAATAGCTTTGAAGGGTGTCTGTTCAGCTACTTACATTAATCTCATTTGTTCTGTGACAGATATTCATTTATAGTAGGTGGAGACATGTGCATGAGATGCTCTCAAGTGAAGTACTACCTTCTTCTTTGAAATGAAGATACGACTTTTGGTTCGTAGTTACATTCAGCAGCCTGATATCAGGGCCGTAGTGTTATGTGATGCGTGCTGATTGCTAAAACGTAGCACATATTGGTAATATTTCATTGCTCATTGTGTTCTAGGTGTCGATGAGGTTGTGATTGAAAGTGACGTTGAGGAATTGTCTCCAAGTACATATCTGCCATTTGAGTCGTTAATGGTATGTTTTGATCTGTTGTCTGTGGGTAGCAGCGCACAGTGTTGATTGTTAATCGTAATTATGAACAGTTATCAGGGTTATTCTAGAAGTGTTTAGTTATAGTACATGGAAGAGATGATTGTATGGTTGGGTGGTCTCTGCCTGGAATGTATTAATTTGTATCGTAAGGTGAGCTGGACTCATATGTGAACTAGCAAGTGCAACTCCGCAAGTATGGGATATTAAAAGAATACAGATATATATATATATATATATATATATATATATATATATATATATATATATATATATATATATATATATATATATATATATATATATATATATATATATATATATATATATATATATAAATATATATATATATATATATATATATATATATATATATATATATATATATATATATATATATATATATATATATATATATATATATATATATCTATATATATATAAAAGACATAAAGAAAATCCGAAAATAACCACAAGAATTCCTTTAAGGTTAGTCTCAAAGGCAACTGTATGTTAAACGATGCAGAATAATTCACAGCGTTTAGTATGCAAGAAAATATCAGGTCTATATGTATCTCAACTAATCAAACTAAGTTATGGAAAAGAAGATAAGTCAGCATAGATAGACTAGTCTTTCAGCTGTGATATGTTCTTTTCAAGAATAGGAGGACAGAATAATACTAACAATAATGTTAGTAGTCTCCACAAATTATTCACTAATTAAAGGTTGGATGCAACTTCCAGTGGTTAGAGAAAGGTAAGAAATGCTTTAGTTGGAATGAATTTCACACTTTATTTTCAAGGGAGCTGAAAAAGTCCTTGCGAGGGACGAGTCTTTACTGGAAATAAAGCCATTGCAAGCTGGTGGTATGATTTCTCTTTATAGCAACACTGTAGCAAGCTGTTACGCTTGCGAAACAAATTTAATCCTAGCGATATTGGAACTCGTGACTCCGTGCTCTGCACCTCATTTGCTCTAGCAACTGAACTATTGGTTCACGCTTTCGAATACATGCTCGAGAGCAAGTTATATTCTCGTACTGCCCTTCTCTTTACCACTTTGCAGTTTTATCTTAGCTTCATCGCAATGTTCATTGGGCCCAATCAGTGGCTTACAGGGGAAAAAAATTAAAGTAATATGTGATTTGGCAACAAAGTAGGGAGTTAACTGTGCCTGTTCCTGATAGTTGAGTGAAATTATTCTTGTTTCCTCGGATAGTCTTAAGCAGCGAGCGTACTCCAAAATCAATAACTTCGCTTGATGTTTTACATCTTGCTCTCTCAATTCATATGCGAGGAATGATAATGGTACTGATCTTGACTGCACTTTTGTTATTTGATTACTCTGGATTTTATAGAGACATTGCTTGTGTACTCTAATAACGATTTTTAGAATACTTGCAAAGATAGCTTTCTATGCTGTCATAACCATGAGTTTTATGAACTTCTAGCGTCTAAAGCAATAGATGAATGTACGATGGAAAGGGATAACTCTCAGTCATCCATTTCCTTGCAAGATAGCATTGCAGATGTAAGTTGATTAAATGTCCCGGTTTCGTTTGAAAATATTTTACCTATAAAGGCATTTTACAATGCTGTTGATATAATAGCTTATTTCTTGGGGTATTCTGAGACTGCATGAAACCTTGTGAGGCTCCATGCAAGTTTGTAACTAGTACCATGATACTAAAAGCCATGCTTTCAGAATTTTGTATATTTTTAAATTATCTAGAATGATATGAAGAATGATTCTGGAATCAATGGGGACTTTCCGGACGTAGTAGGCACAGATGAAGAGATGGAACAAGAAGGCAGTGACTCATATGTAAGTTCATATTATGCTCGAAGAAAGAATTTCTCAGCATAGATCTCACTGAGTATTTGTTTGCATCATTTGTTATTGTACTTCAGGTTGTCTAATGTTACCACTTTATCTATGCAGCTACAAACTCTATCGATTTAACTGTTAAAATTTGGCCCAGTTTTCCTTACAAGGTTTTCAATTGAGAAAAAGAATTTAGAAAGCGTCTCCCTTTTATAAACCCCTAAATTCATAGGTGTTAATGTCTTCGTAGGCAGCATATTATCTTATTGAAAATGAAGTGGATATATCCACATTCCCATCTCAATGCCTATTAAAGTTCCTATATTTCTTAGAGACAGTACGACATCCCTGAGGATTCAAGTGAGGATGACCGTGTTCTGGATCCAACTTTTGAGTATAAGCCATCATCAAGCGAGGTTGACTCAGACTCTTTGGAAAATTTTAGTACTGATGAAGAGCATGAATCATTCATACCAAAAAAGAGAAAGCAATCAACGCCAAAAGCAGAAAGCAAGCAAGGCCAAGACTTGACAGGTATTATGGGTCTGAAAATGGTTTCACGAAACTCCATTATGAATAGCTATTGTTAGGCTCTAACGTGTATTTCCAAACTATAAAGATTGTAGCTCACAGAGAGACTTTCACATTTTATTTAGATGAAAAGACTACTCAAGAGAGAGGTAAATTGAATTCCGAATTAGCTCAACGGAACTCAAATCCACGTGGAATTACAGAAGGAAACTGTTCAACAGGTCTCATAACAGAATCAGTTAAAGAGAAATCAGGTAATACTATTCTCAACAGGAATTGCTGATTTTGCAGTTTGCAGTTTAAGATATGTTGCAATTCTTTTATCTTATCATAAGTGTAATTCAATCCTCACTTTATGCAAATTTACTCTAGCGCACAACTCAGTCTATTCAAGTATCTCATTCCCTTCATTTGAGAATAAAATCTTGTATTGATATTGCTTGTATTAGTAGATTTTGAAATTTCTAATCTAACGTGCCACTTGAAGCAGATGCAGCATAAACGCTTAGTCTTTCAGTTTATTTACAATGTGCATTTTGCTTTTCCACAGTCACTGTCCCACGTGCATTGAAGACTGGATATGGTACAAGAAAGTACAATAAGCTCCATTCATGCTACTTTTGCGGTATAGAGGTTCAAAAAATTCCTCGCCATTTTCGCACTACGCACAAACATGAGCCAGAAGTTTTGCGAATCGAAGCAATGTCGGACAAAGAGCTGCAAATGAAGGAAATTGATAAATATCGACTGAAAGGAGATTTTTATCATAACCTCAAAGTACTGCAGTGTGGTGGTGAACTGAAAATTATTCGAAGACCTGGACCTGATGAAATTGTTGAATACAACCAATTCAGGCCATGTGTTTATTGCTTGGGATTCGTGCAAAAACATGAACTATGGAGGCATGTTGCACATTGTCCTTTCAATGAAAAAGCATTGCTGGATTCAGATGGCACAATAAGTCGAAAGCTGCAGTACGAAAGCGAAATGCTGCTCAGTGGTAGTAAAGATCAATCTATGGATGCGATGCAAAAATCGATCTTTTCAATAATGAGACAGGACAGAACCAGTTTCGTAGCTAGAAATGATGAGCTTATTGTAAAATTCGGCTATTCATTGTTTGAAAAGGATGGATCGAGTAGGGCAGCATACATCTCCCAAAAGATGAGATCATTAGCAAGGCTGCTAGAAGTGCTAAGAACAAGGCCTGGAAAAGAAAATTGTTGTTTGTCAGACTTCATAACACCTTCGTCATTTGACGATATCGTTAAAGCGACAAGGGAGTTGTGCACATTCAGTATTAATGAGGATAATGACAATCTGGCCTCAGTCAAAACACCGTCCCTTGCTCTCAACATTGGCCACTCTCTCAAAAGATGCGCTGCTCTTCTTAGGGGGGTCGCCTTGAGAAAGAGAGAGAAAGATCTAAAGGAATCGGTTGATTCATTCCTTGAGTTGTTGGAGAGTGAATGGTCCACAAAGATTTCGACAGCAGCTCTAAGATCGCTTAGTGATAACAGGTTTAATAAAACCCCCATCCTTCCTCTAACTGGGGACCTAATTAAATTACGAGAGTTTTTAATGAAGGAGATTCCAGCCTCAACACAAAGGCTTCTCAGTCAGCCAACTCTGCAAGAGTGGAGATCTCTTGCAGAGCTAACGGTTGCCAGAAGTATTATTTTTAATAAACGCCGTGGAAATGAGGGCTCAAAGATTCAGATAAGTCAGTTCACTGAAAGGCCAAGATGGACTGAAATCAGCATGGAAGAAATTTCTCTTTCACTCCAACCACTTGAGGTAGAATTATGTAAAAGGTGATGAATGTTTTTACTTCATGTTCCATAGAGCTCTGCCAACTTTTAATTCCATGCCTTTAGGTATCCTTGTTGGGCAAGTTACGTAAAGTATTTTCTATTCAAAGCTACAATAATATCATATTTTTACAGTGTTATGACAGAACGTAACTCCATGGTAGTAGTCACTTCTTCCTTGTCTAATGACTAATATTGAATTGCCATCTTCTGAATTATCTTGCAGACTAGACCTTGTGTATGTTCGAGGGAAAAGGGCAAGGAAAGTTCCCATTCTGATGACTGCAGAAATAGTCAAATCTATTGAAGCTCTCATTCGAATGAGAGATAGAGTTGGTGTCAATCCAAGCAATAAATATGTTTTTGCTGCCCCAACAAGAGATTCATTAAATTTCTTAAGGGGCCCCAACTGTTTAAATGCCCTTGTCACCCGTTGTGAGCTGCAAAACCCATCTGCAGTAAAAAGTACTCATCTTCGAAAATATGTGGCAACGGTGTCACAGATTATCGATCTTAAAGAGTCCGAGCTAGAGTGGCTTGCCCGTCACATGGGGCACGATCTTACCGATTGCACGATTCTACTCTGGAATTGTCCAAAGTGAGCCGATTATTGCTAGCTGTAGATGAAGGCAATGCATCAAGATGGCAGGGCAAGAAACTAAGTGATATTAACTTAGATGGTTAGTTTCTGTTGTCTAACTTTATAGCTTCCATGATGAATCATGCGTTAAGTCGATATGAGACTAAACAGCTAAACAAGAATTGCCATAATCTGCCCTGAGCAATCCAACTCGCAGTTTTACATTGAATGTCATCAGTGTGTTTGGCTTCTAGCTGATTTTAATACTCACCATTCAACCTTTTTCTTGGAAAGAATACTGTCCGCTTAAAATCAGTCCATGCTCAATGATTCCATTACTATAATTGTGACTTATTTTCAAGAAGATTAATCTGTAGGCACTAGACAACCAAGCCATGAAACTCTGGAAGAATATTTGATTTCGATATCGGATACCTTTCTTTCATTAACTCGAATGTTTGTGCAACGAGAAGGACAAATAGTGGCAATGTATAATCACACCACTATTATATGCTACTTCGTAATTATTCTTTGCTGCTTCGTATCACGTGAGTTGTCGAGGTCTTTATGAAATGGAACATTAAATAGCATGAACAATTTCACTTCATTCCGTGAGGGCTCAATCTATTAGGAAGTTCCTGCACTTACAGACTGTTCACGTTGTAGTTCCAAATTCAAGATAAAACGCTTTCCTCTTATATCACTTGTCTGAAACTGGAATGGGTTAATGATGTCAAAAAAATCCCCTCTTATTGCATTGTATCATGCTTTGCATTGTGTTATTGCAGCTATCTGACTTTTAGACCTTCCAGTACCAAATGATAAAGGAAGTGATGACGAAGGTGAGACATTGACAAATGAAAATAAATCAAGCGGGAATAATAATAGCACTGAGGAGCAGCAAGAGGAAGCTTGCAAAATATCAATGAAGTCATCAAACAGTAAGTTATACATTCTTTCACAACCTTGCTCAACACATTTCTTGAATTATTTTGAAAGGGTATTTACTCGATTCTGTAGAGAATTTAGGATTATTTCACATCACTATCTTGGTCATTTCTGACAGTTTTGAAAGCTGCATAAAGGTACCAAAGGTTGAGAAGGAGAGGAAATTGTCAGTTTTGATAGACTGAATTAATGATTACTTTTGAATTTCAGGTATTGTATTTTAAACCCTAGTCTCACTATAACAAAAGGATATCTGCCTTAAGTGTTTTTCATGTATGGTATAATCAAGTGGTATATTGAACACAGAAGTTCATAGCCTGGGCGAACACTTTACCTAGTATTATCGGCAAAAGCAGTTTAGTGAATTGTATCCCCTGATGGTAGTGTCGTAGTTGACCACAGTTTCAATGTTGATCAAGACTATTCTCTGCAAACGGGTGATGCTGGGCATTTGTTGCATACATGCTCCAATATCCAGTCCAGCTGACTGGAGGCTTAGAAGAAAGCACTTATATATAAACTTCCTCTTCTTGCACCTTCGCAATTTTAATGGAAATATTAATTGTGATTAATTGTAATCTTTTAGTATTTCAAACACAATTTGTTGCTTCAGAAGGGCAGAAACATGCAAAGAAATCGCAGATTGAGAAGAACCCATGGTCAGTAGCAGAGCGAACTGCAGTCTTGCAGTTCTTCCAAGATACCATACGGAAGGGAATCGTTCCTGGAAAGGCACCTTGTGCTAAATGTTTGTTGGAGAATCCAGTCCTTGAAAGGCGTAAATGGACAGTGATAAAAGATTTTGTAAGAAATACAATTACAAAGGCTAAAAGATACCAAAAAGATTGACTGGAGAACATTAAAAAGCAACATCCTTAAAAAATGTGTACATTATCATCATTATTATTATTCTGTTTACTTCATTAAATCCTATAACCTAGGGCACAGGAAGGTAAAGTTTTACACATTTCATGACTATAGCATTTGATTTGATCATATGGATAGCATACATAGCAGTAGATGAGCCGTCCCATTCAGTACTATTTTTGTAGTTCTTGCAAACAAGGTTTCCCTGAGATTCGCTTGATATGACCTTCAGTGTTCTTCTTTATCATACCTAATGCCCCCAGTAATACAGGTATTACTGTATTAAAACTTTCTCCATTTCAATTTCCAGGCCCTTGCATTTGCTGATTTATAATCATCATTATTGCCCAAGACTATTATTATTATTCTGAAGTAACCAAGTGTACAGTCGTGTATAAAGTATGAATTCCACATTGCAAATTTTACAATGGCCAATACTTTTTCTCCCTTTCGCAAGTTTTGAATTCAACAACTTAAAGTCCGTATGCTTATTATTACTATAATAGTATTATTATTATTACTATTAGTATTAGAAATGAGCTTTACTTTAGAAATTGGCTTCGATAGTGATGACGTTTTCCGCAAGTGAAGCTTAGAAACTATACATTATGATGTTTTGTTAGCTTTACTTAACCAGTATGAAAGAGCTCTTATAGTTGTTGCAAAAGGTTCTCTGATGTTTCTTAGAACTTCTAAATTCCTCCCAAACTAATTTGATTGATACCTTATACACTTATTCTCCCTAATTTATTTAATATTTCCATGCTCTCTTTGTGTACTGAATAGAGTATATCATTGAATAGATTTATAGGCTTATCTTGCTCATTATGAAAAAATAACGTAAAGGGTAATCACACCAGGTTTCAGGTCCTAGTATCGAATTGTTAATTTGAACTAGAAGAGGAAACATATCGCAAAATAGAAATATATTACTTGACAGCCTTTATCTCTCTTCAAGCAAGAAAGCATACCTATAAGTTAATGTCATCGATAACATTCTCAAATGATGAATGCAGATATGTTCTGTTGATTTCATTTAGAGTATAGTACATCGAAGAAAAGAAGAATCACGCATACAGGTTGTTTCATATTTCGCAGTTAAAGGTTTAGCATATTCGGTATAATATCTTTGTACTCGTAGATCAAAGCTGTCAGTTTGATAAATTCTTCAGCTCTTGTGATCTATGGCACCGGGAATTATCAACAATGAAGTGGAACTTACCAATGCGAAATAGTGTACTAAACAATGAAGAGCACTTTAAGCTTATCACTTTTCAGTGAAGGCCGATTACGTTTAGTCAGTCAGACTTAGTTGGACAACATCCTATTTGCCCATGAGATGTGAGCTATAGCGAGGCAGTCAGACAATTACATGCACAGCAAAAGGGACAGATGCACTAAAGTAGTGAGTTTTTCTGATGCACTAAAGTGGTGAGTTTTTCTGCTTTAATCCTTATTTATGAATCACAAGTATGATGGGTAATGATACTATTGTCAATATGAGATTTGATTTGATTTGATTTTCGTATATAACATTCCATACATTCTCTGTGGAGACAGTCTGTACACTGTCGGTGGTTGAAATTTGACATGAAAATACACAGGTCCCCACAATGTACACATTTGTGTATGTCGGTCCGTACAACGTCGGTGGTTGAAATTTGACATGAGTATACACAGGTCCCCACAACGTACAAAGTTGTGTATGATACACACTTTGTGGGGACTTCTCAAAAAAGGCTCCTCAGGTGTCAAATCAGCATTCTAAATAAAAATAAACCATGCACGTTGTGGGGACCCAATATGGGTCCCCACAACTACGACAGTCCCCACAACGTGGGTGTGTAAACCGTGACAGGTCCCCACAATGTAGGTCATGTGGGTACATACATACATACATACATACATACATACATACATACATACATACATACATACATACATACATACATACATACATACATACATACATACATACATACATAGATATATATATATATATATATATATATATATATATATATATATATATATATATATATATATATATATATATATATATATATATATGTATATAGACGGGTCTCCTTGGGCAAAGAAGGATGGCAAAGAGGATTTCAATATACCAATGGGATGTTTTGATAGAGCAGAGTGCTGTGAATTAGTTGGTGGTTATATATTGAACCTTCTAGGAGAATGTATTGATAAAAACAGTATCGGGCTATATAGAGATGATGGATTGGGAGTATTTGAAACTTTATCTGGACCTCACATTGAGAGGAAAAAGACAGACAGTATCAAAGTGTTTACAGATTGTGGATTAAAAATTGCCATCTCTGCTAACAAGAAGTCCGTGGACTTCTTAGATGTTACATTTGATCTAGATACAGAAACATATCAACTGTATAAAAAGCCAAATAATGAAATAAAGTATATACATAAGAACTCTAATCATCCTCCAAATATTAGTATATTGCACTACGATTATCAGATACATCATTAAATACAGAAATATTTATGAAAAGTAAAGTCTATTGTGAAAAAGCATTACACGAAAGTGGATATTCAACCAATTTAGAATATGCACCACATGATGATTACCAAGAGAAACAGGAACAAAGGAAATGAAAAAGGAACATAATCTGGTTCAACCCTCCATACTCCAGAAATGTACAAACGAATATTGGAAAAGTATTTTTCACACTATTAGATAAGCATTTCCCAAAGTCCAACACACTACATAAAATATTTAACAGAAATACAATAAAGATCAGTTACAGTTGTATGAAAAATTTAAACTCTATAATATCAGGACACAACAATTCAGTATCAAAATCAACAAAGGATGACAGCCGTCTCTGCAATTGCCGAAATCAAAGCAACTGCCCACTGAAAGGAAAATGCCTCACACCACGAATTTTATACCAAGCTACAGTGAAATCAGAAGGAAATATGAACAGATATATTGGACTATCAGAAATGACATTTAAAGAAAGATATAGAAACCATATCAAAGATTTTGATAATATCAGGTACCAGAACAACACAGAATTGACAAAACATTTTTGGCAACTATAAGAGAGTAATAAACACTTCAAAAAAAAATGGAAGATATTAAAGAGAACCAATGGAACACAACAGAACGGGAAAAGCAATTTATGTTTGTATGAAAAGCTCTTCATTATTATGCGATGAATCACTACTTAATAAAAGATCAGAACTAAGTAACAAATGCTGCCATCAGACTAAACTACTGTTACGACCATTGAAGCAGACGTGACTCCATTTAACGATCTATGTTCTATTTTGTGACATGGATACTATTGATACTTATTCATTGTGCGTATATTATGCATTGTTCAATTGTTATCTTCACAAGCCTGATGATTGTGTTGGCATGAAACTGACAGTCGTGTATACGAGTATGTTCTAATTTTTCTTCTTTTTTATCTTATCGTAAATCTCTATATACTAAGATCCCTATATGCTAATTTATGCCAGACCAATCACAGGGCTCGGATTGTACCACGTGACCCTCTATTCCCGGTGAACACTTCTCCTCCCAAACGGGCCGGGGGCTATCGCTAAAAATTCGGCAGCTGGTTCTCCTGTCCGAGTTACGTCCCGTACTGTAGAAATCGTTTCCATAGCTTCTGTCGTTCTCGAGATATTCCACTTTTCGTCTACCCTCCATACTGAAGCCTGTATGTAGCATTCGGAAATTCGCGATCGGCATTAGAAGCAACACCGCGTGTGGTTTCTGTCATGTGCCCATCTCCTTATTGCCTTCTCCATGGGTTCCTTTGTTTTCTGGCTGCATGCTTGCACCACAGACGCTCCTTCCTGCTGGTAGCTGCGAGCATCCGTATTTATATCAGGGGGTCTCACGTTGAACTTTCTCTGTATGATTTACATTTACATTAGTTCTTTATATTGCGCTTTGGGTATTGCACAACCTCCCCCGCTAGCAATATGATGCATCCGCGTGCTCAAATTAGAGATTGGCAGTTTAGGGAGTGTTCACAGACTGTAGATTCGCTTGAAGACTCGAGGAGAAAGCCTTGATCATGTGGCAGGTGAGTCCTCTTCGTGCTCTTAAATGAATCGATTAATGGTAGCCCCTCTCTGTCCGTTATTCAGTGATTACTTTTTCGACTTTTACATGAGATATTTTTGAGAAATTCCCACGAGATAGCATGCATGGCTGTTAGCAGTGTCAGATTGCTCGAGGCCCCTGTCATAGTCTGTGCTAAATAGTCGTTGTTTTGCTACTAAATCATGCTCAAACAGTTAGCCCATGTGTGCCGCTATGAGCGAGGGGTTGTCTCGACTTTACTTTGATCTGATGTTTAGGACAATCGTTAGAACTTTCTGGGAGTTACTTTAGATGAAATCGGAGCTATCACCGTGGGGCAATGGATTCTCAACCTGGCGTCACTTGGAAACTGCTTATGTAAGTTTTTATAAATGTTGTAATAAGCCCATTGATATTTGTTGTGAGGTCGTATTTATTCTCTGTACGTTTTATTGTAGAGTTTCGACTAGAGTTTACGCCGATTCTCAAGGAAATTCCACGATCATGTTATGAAAGTGCGCGCCTCATGACATGGTAGGTGTTATAAATTACTATAAAATCTATTAAAATGTACGTTTTCATTTGTTGTAATTCATTGTCTTTTCGTGTGTACACTGACTACAGTTTATGGGGTTTGCCAAGCTCAGTTTCAATCGACTCACATGCAATGCCCGAGGGTGTTTTGTGAATGGCGACTCTGATTACTCTCTAGCCTTCTGTGAGTTGTGGTAACAGATTTGTTTTGAATTGGTTTACCTTAACCCGTTTTCTTTTTGTGTCTAGATTGAATACATTTGCGGGGTTTGCCAAGCTCAGTTTCGATCGAATCAAATCCAGTTCCCGCGGGTGTTTTGTGAACGGCGACTATGATTACTTTTTATCCTTTGGTGATTTGTACTAAAAGTTTGATTCTGAATTGGTTATTTATTACTTTGTAGGTTTGCTGCGTAGTACACCTCAGCCTTTTTAATGCAATTGACTTTCAATTCTGTTGTACGTGGCGCTGAAATTCGAGGTGACTCCAGCGTTGATCTTAGGAGAGCAATCCTGTTGTGTCAGAACAATGGGTTGCATGCAAGACCGCATGTTCGTGGTTGAGGGAGTTTCCACAGATGCGATTGTCAAGTTAGCAATGTAGGTTCGAGTTTCATGCGTTGTCTAAGAGGTAAGGGGCTTCTTTCCTTTCAAATGCTTCAATATACTTTTGTAAGAGAAGCTAACCTTGAATGACTGATTTTGATAGTTGTAAGAGAAGCTAACCTACAGTGATTTGTCTTGATAGTTGTCAGTGTTGTTATTTGCCAGATTTGGAGCGAGTTTCTGTCAGTTTGCCTAGCACGCTTTGGTATCTAGACTATGTTCCTTCAAGTTCCGTTCGTTTTTCGTTGTAAATCAGCGTGATACTGCTACTACAGTTTGATAGCACAATTCATGAGGCACTGGCGGTATTATTCCTTATGGCACTAGGAGTTATTAGTATGTTTCTGCTGCAGAATATAAAATCAAGGAATGAGAGAGCATCAGATTCATTCTACGGCAATGGCTAAATGGTGTATTTTATGTGGGATTACACCATATAGCTGTGCAAGCATTTAGTCCTGAGAATGGTTACTTTTATTGCCTTTAACACGACTTTGTTTACGGGATTTTGAGTGAGAGCTCATGAGGTTGCCCTGTTGTAGGGGGGGGCATTATCATCTAACCAACTGTATTTAGGCTCGCTTGCTTTTCACTTTAAAATTGCCGATAAGCCACTGCTAATGTTTAGTTATGATATTCATAAGCTTCTGCTGTATTACACCCTGTTACACTAGGGATGTGTACCATGCTCTTCCCCCTTTAGTTTAAACTCATATGTTGGATTTCAAGATCTCTCATAATTGGGCCGTTATGTTTACGTTTTTGATATTGCTATTCAATTCTAATTAGCATATAGCCTTGCCACACAGTCATTCTAACCAACAGCTACAATTTTGCTTAATGTAGTATGTTGCAGCAGTGTAGCTTAATAGCTCTGCTTTCCCATTTGGTGTCCTTCCAGTTTTACAGGATACATTGTTGTGTATGTATTTAAGTACTCCATATATGGGAACTTAATCACTGTATTACTTTATATATTACCTTGGTTTTTATATCAAGGTCATGGTAGTTTTCACTGTGTATAGTAGTGTTATTTTTGTGTAGTGACGATACATTCTCCTCTTGTGAAGACTGTGTATTTGCTGGGAGATATGTCCCTTTCTGTCTGAGATCATATGTTACAGATACCATTTCTGATTTCCATAGATCATTCTGCACATGATGATATAGATTTCAGGCACGAATAAGTAGTACTTAGCAACATCATGTGTATTGTCAACTCCCACCCCCCCCCTTCCTGGAAATACCATTTTTTGTTGAAATCTGATTTTTTTATTCATGTTGTACAGTGTATCACTCAGTCATGCAATAAGCACCTCTGCAGTTATTATATGAGGGTATAATATATATTATGTATTTGATATTATTTTAATTCTATGAACACAAGCTATAAAGTCCTTTGAGGTATTAAAATTGTATAGTTGCTAAGTTTTTATGCCCCTTGCAGAATGTTATGTTAGATTAGAAAAGAAACAGAGACAATCTTGCATTTGAATTTGGGATGGAAACCTTTATCTATGACACAGTGTTAATGATTAGACTTTATTTGTATCCACAAGTTGAGAATTGAATATAGCAGTTACATTAAAATGATGATGATGATCATGATGATGATGATGATGATCATGATGATGATGATGATGATCATGATGATGATGATCATGATGATGATGATGATGATGATGATGATGATGATGATGATGTTTAGGAGTCAGTAAATTCAATCACCACATGTATTCATTTGTTAACTTTATATCCAGAGAGCTGTGTGAGTTATTTGTTTTAGGTCATACACAGTTATATATCCAGTAAAATATATCATTGCATTTAGAGAGAAAATACATAATATAATATTGTATAGAGTTTGATTAATTTAGTGTTATTTGATGGAAGATGATTAGTGGTTACAACCAACTGGTATACTGCTACATTGTACTAGACTCCTTAGGTTAGAATTGATTTCTATGCATATGAATACAGGTGACATGTGGTTGTACTGTTGTGACTGATTAAGTAGTACACATTGGCACCACATATAGTCATTTGGTAACCTTAATGCAAATAGCAGTGCGGGTTCTTCATTCTCATTAGTACACAGCTATATATGTAGTATATTATTTGTATTCTATGGAGACACCAATGTTCTGCACATTATGTAGCCTTGGTACAATATAAATTTACCCTGCTGCTTAAAACTAGACTTCTTATGTTAGAATTGATTTCCATGCTTGAGAATGCATGTGATTGTGGTATGTCGAGGAATTAGTACAAGGTAGCAGCACACATTTCATTAGGTAAGGTTATTCCCAATAGCAGTGAAAGTTATTAATTTTCATTTTATACACAGCTGTATATGTAGTATATTATCTGTATTCTATGGAGACACCAATGTTCTGTACACTATTTAACCTCAATACAATATAAATTTACCCTGCTACCTGATACTAGAGTCCTTAGGTTGGAATTGATTCCTATGCATATAAATACAGGTGACATGTGGTTGTACTATTGTGAGGGATTAAGTAGTACACATTGGCACCACATATAATCATTTGGTAACTTTCATGCAAATGGCAGTGAAGGTTATTCATTGTCATTCATACACAGCTATATATGTAGTATATTATCTGTATTCTATGGAGACACCAATGTTCTGTACACTATTTAACCTCAATACAATATAAATTTACCCTGCTACATAATACTAGACTCCTTATGTTAGAATTGATTTCCATGCTTGAGAATGCATGTGATTGTGGTATGTTAAGGAATTAGTACAAACTAGCAGCACACATTTCATTAGGTAAGTTTATTCCCAATAGCAGTCAAAGTTATTCATTTTCAGGTTATACACAGCTGTATATGTAGTATATTATTTGTATTGTATGGACACATGAGGTGTTATGCACAATATGTTATATGTTATGCACGTCTATGGGATTTTAGACACCATGTATTCCCTATTGATATGATGAAGACTAGCAGTTGTTTGATAGCCCGCGTCTAGCGGGCTATCAAAAAACTTCTCTATATACTAAGATCCCTATATGCTAATGTATGCCACACCAATCACAGGGCTCGGATTGTACCACTTGACCCTCTATTCCCGGTGAACACTTCTCCTTCCAAACGGGCCGGGGGCTATCGCTAAAAATTCGGCAGCTGGTTCTCCTGTCCGAGTTACGTCCCGTACTGTAGAAATCGTTTCCGTAGCTTCTGTCGTTCTCGAGATATTCCACTTTTCGTCTACCCTCCATACTGAAGCCTGTATGTAGCATTCGGAAATTCGCGATCGGCATTAGAAGCAACACCGCGTGTGGTTTCTGTCATGTGCTCATCTCCTTATTGCCTTCTCCATGGGTTCCTTTGTTTTCTGGCTGCATGCTTGCACCACAGACGCTCCTTCCTGCTGGTAGCTGCGAGCATCCGTATTTATATCAGGGGGTCTCACGTTGAACTTTCTCTGTATGACTTACATTTACATTAGTTCTTTATATTGAACTTTGGGTATTGCACAACCTCCCCCGCTAGCAATATGATGCATCCGCGTGCTCAATTTAGAGATTAGCAGTTTAGGGAGTGTTCGCAGACTGTAGATTCGCTTGAAGACTCCAGGAGAAAGTCTTGATCATGTGGCAGGTGAGTCCTCTTCGTGCTCTTAAATGAATCGATTAATGTTAGCCCCTCTCTGTCCTTTATTCAGTGTTTACTTTTTCGACTTTTACATGAGATATTTTTGAGAAATTCCCACGAGGTTACATGTATGGCTGTTGGCAGTGTCAGATTGATCGAGGCCCCTGTCATATTCTGTGCTAAATAGTCGTTGTTTTGCTACTAAATCATGCTCAAACAGTTAGCCCATGTGTGCCGCTATGAGCGAGGGGTTGTCTCGACTTTACTTTGATCTGATGTTTAAGTTTTATTCTAGGTGTAGGACAATCGTTAGAACTTTCTGCGAGTCACTTTAGATGAATTCGGAGCTATCACTGTGGGGCAATGGATTCTCAACCTGGCGTCACTTGGAAGCTGCTTATGTAAGTTTTTATAAATGTTGTAATAAGCCCATTGATATTTGTTGTGAGGTCGTATTTATTCTCTGTACCTTTTATTGTAGAGTTTCGACTAGAGTTTACGCCGATTCTCAAGTAAATTCCACGATCATGTTATGAAAGTGCGCGCCTCATGACATGGTAGGTGTTATAAATTACTATAAAATCTATTAAAATGTACGTTGTCATTTGTTGTAATTCATTGTCTTTTCGTTTCTAGACTGACTACAGTTTACGGGGTTTGCCAAGCTTAGTTTCAATCGACTCGCATGCAATGCCCGAGGGTGTTTTGTGAATGGCGACTCTGATTACTCTCTAGCCTTCGGTGAGTTGTGGTAACAGATTTGTTTTGAATTGGTTTACCTTAACCCGTTTTCTTTTTGTGTCTAGATTGAATACATTTGCGGGGTTTGCCAAGCTCAGTTTCAATCGAATCAAATCCAGTTCCCGTCGGTGTTTTGTGAACGGCGACTATGATTACTCTTTATCCTTTGGTGATTTGTACTAAAAGTTTGATTCTGAATTGGTTATTTATTACTTTGTAGGTTTGCTGGGTAGTACCCCTCAGCCTGTTTAATGCAATTGACTTTCGATTCTGTTCTACGTGGCGCTGAAATTCGAGACGACTCCAGCGTTGATCTTAGGAGAGCAGTCCTGTTGTGACAGAACAATGGGTTGCATGCAAGACCGCATGTTCGTGGTTGAGGGAGTTTCCACAGCTGCGATTGTCAAGTTAGCAATGTAGGTTCGAGTTTCATGCATTGTCTAAGAGGTAAGGGGCTTCTTTCCTTTCAACTGCTTCAATGTTATTTGCCAGATTTGGAGCGAGTTTCTGTCAGTTTTCCTAGCACGCTTTGGTATCTAGATTATGTTCCTTCAAGTTCCGTTCGTTTTTCGTTGTAAATCAGCGTGATACTGCTACTACAGTTTGATAGCACAATTCATGAGGCACTGGCGGTATTATTCCTTATGGCACTAGGAGTTATTAGTATGTTTCTGCTGCAGAATATAAAATCAAGGAATGAGAGAGCATCAGATTCATTCTACGGCAATGGCTAAATGGTTTATTTTATGTGGGATTACACCATATAGCTGTGCAAGCATTTAGTCCTGAGAATGGTTACTTTTATTGCCTTTAACACGACTTTGTTTACGGGATTTTGAGTGAGAGCTCATGAGGTTGCCCTGTTGTAGGGGGGGGGGCATTATCATCTAACCAACTGTATTTAGGCTCGCTTGCTTTTCACTTTAAAATTGCCGATAAGCCACTGCTAATGTTTAGTTATGGTATTCATAAGCTTCTGCTGTATTACACCCTGTTACACTAGGGATGTGTACCATGCTCTTCCCCCTTTAGTTAACCTCATATATTAGATTTCAAGATCTCTCATAATTGGGCCGTTATGTTTACGTTTTTGATATTGCTATTCAATTCTAATTAGCATATAGCCTTGCCACACAGTCATTCTAAACCACAGCTACAATTTTGCTTAATGTAGTCTGTTGCAGCAGTGTAGCTTAATAGCTCTGCTTTCCCATTTGGTGTCCTTCCAGTTTTACAGGATACATTGTTGTGTATGTATGTAAGTACCCCATATATGGGAACTTAATCACTGTATTACGTTATATATTACCTTGGTTTTTATATCAAGGTCATGGTAGTTTTCACTGTGTATAGTAGTGTTATTTTTGTGTAGTGAAGATACATTCTCCTCTTATGAAGACTGTGTATTTGCTGGGAGATATGTCCCTTTCTGTCTGAGATCATATGTTACAGATACCATGTCTGATTTCCATAGATCATTCTGCACATGATGATATAGATTTCAGGCATGAATAAGTAGTACTTAGCAACATCATGTGTATTGTCAACTCCCCCCCCCCCCTTCCTGCAAATACCATTTTTTGTTGAAATCTGATTTTGTTATTCATGTTGTACAGTGTATCACTCAGTCATGCAATAAGCACCTCTGCAGTTATTATATGAGGGTATAATATATACTATATATTTGATATTATTTTAATTCTGTGAACACAAGCTACGAAGTCCTTTGAGGTATTAAAATTGTATAGTTGCTAAGTTTTTATGCCCCTTGCAGAATGTTTTGTTAGATTAGAAAAGAATAATATACCAGATGACAGAGACAATCTTGCATTTAAATTTGGGATGGAAACCTTTATCTATGACACAGTGTTAATGATTAGACTTTATTTGTATCCACAAGTTGAGAATTGAATATAGCAGTTACATTAAAATGATGATGATGATCATGATGATGATGATGATGATCATGATGATGATGATGATGATCATGATGATGATGATCATGATGATGATGATGATGATCATGATGATGATGATGATGATGTTTAGGAGTCAGTAAATTCAATCACCACATGTATTCATTTGTTAACTGTATATCCAGAGAGCTGTGTGAGTTATTTGTTTTAGGTCATACACAGTTATATATCCAGTAAAATATATCATTGCATTTAGAAAGAAAATACATAATATAATATTGTATAGAGTTTGATTAATTTAGTGTTATTTGATGGGAGATGATTAGTGGTTACAACCAACTGGTAAACTGCTACATTGTACTAGACTCCTTAGGTTAGAATTGATTTCTATGCATATGAATACAGGTGACATGTGGTTGTACTGTTGTGACTGATTAAGTAGTACACATTGGCACCACATATAGTCATTTGGTAACCTTAATGCAAATAGCAGTGCGGGTTTTTCATTCTCATTAGCACACAGCTATATATGTAGTATATTATTTGTATTCTTTGGAGACACCAATGTTCTGCACATTATGTAGCCTTGGTACAATATAAATTTACCCTGCTGCTTAGAACTAGACGTCTTATGTTAGAATTGATTTCCATGCTTGAGAATGCATGTGATTGTGGTATGTCAAGGAATTAGTACAGGGTAGCAGCACACATTTCATTAGGTAAGGTTATTCCCAATAGCAGTGAAAGTTATTAATTTTCATTTATACACAGCTGTATATGTAGTATATTATCTGTATTCTATGGAGACACCAATGTTCTGTACACTATTTAACCTCAATACAATATAAATTTACCCTGCTACCTAATACTAGACTCCTTAGGTTAGAATTGATTCCTATGCATATAAATACAGGTGACATGTGGTTGTACTATTGTGAGGGATTAAGTAGTACACATTGGCACCACATATAATCATTTGGTAACTTTCATGCAAATGGCAGTGAAGGTTATTCATTGTCATTCATACACAGCTATATATGTAGTATATTATCTGTATTCTATGGAGACACCAATGTTCTGTACACTATTTAACCTCAATACAATATAAATTTACCCTGCTACATAATACTAGACTCCTTATGTTAGAATTGATTTCCATGCTTGAGAATGCATGTGATTGTGGTATGTTAAGGAATTAGTACAAACTAGCAGCACACATTTCATTAGGTAAGTTTATTCCCAATAGCAGTCAAAGTTATTCATTTTCAGGTTATACACAGCTGTATATGTAGTATATTCTTTGTATTGTATGGACACATGAGGTGTTATGCACAATATGTTATATGTTATGCACGTCTATGGGATTGTAGACACCATGTACTCCCTATTGATATGATGAAGACTAGCAGGTTTTTGATAGCCCGCGTAGACGCGGGCTATCAAAAACCTTCTCTATATACTAAGATCCCTAAAATGCAAATGAGTTCGCCTATTGTCTACATCAAAGGGACCTGCACCCGCCCGGTAACGAGAACAACTCCTGGACTGGTTGTTGGATAGCCCCATCGACCCTCTCTATCGTACCCGAATGTTCTGAATGGGTTCCGAAAGGTTTTTTTTTATTTTTATTATTTTTGTTTGCCGAGATATTCCACTGTCATTTTCGCCATTTTCTGCCCTTTGTCTTTCGCCGTTTGTCCTCCATTGTTGTCGTCCGCATGGATAGCCTGCTCTCTTGCTAGCACAGGCAGGTTTCGCTAGGGTTGCGCTTGATGGCAGTTGTCGAGGAGAAATTGGTCGCTTTTCCTACCAGGTGAGTTGCTCTTTTTGTACTTGAAATGTTTCATATATGTTTCCGTGTATGTGCTTCATCTAATATGTTCATTTTCAACTGGTTTGGTCACTATATATCTCGAAGTTTTCGGCGATATTCCAAGACCATCCCCCGTGGGTTTATCGCCATTACAGCTCTAGAGCCAACTCAAGGAACATTTTGTCCTTTTGATGGCAAGTGAGTCGCTAAGTTCGTACAAAACATTTCGACTTGAGTTTGCCAATTAGTCCTTTGTCGCATGTGTGCCTTGCCTACGATTATGAGCTATGTATCTCAATGTTTTCAGCGAAGTCCCACGAACCTCACTCACTGGATAATCGCCATGACAGTTGCTTCCCATGCTGTTCCAATCTATTCCCTAAATCACCGCGCTGTTTGTGCTAACTTGTTATTTAGTATAAAGGAGAAGTTTACAGTTGTACTCTCTCCTATTTTAGTGTGTATTTTGCGAGGATATATTGGAGATAACTGCTGTCGTGTAGCTGTTACTTAGGACAGTGCCCTCAAGGTCACAGTTTGTGCATTGACTTGGAAGGAACTGTTGTAAGTATTGTCTAACAGGTGGGTGGTTTTCTAAAGCTATTAAGTTTGGTTTCAACTTGCCTGTCTTTGCTCTGTTCACTGTGTGTAACTTCTATAGTATTTTCGAAACTTATGTTCACTATTGTCAGCGAGATTACAATAGCTTCCCTCCCGGATTTTCAGCCATGACAGTTCCTCTCCAACACGATTGATGTTCTTCACTGTTGCTTTGTGACTTCAAGCGAACTTTCGTCCCTCTGGTACCAGGTGAGTCGTTTTGTCATATAATAAGGTTTGCTTTTAGATTGCCTTTATTGTTTCTGTCTACTAAACGCGTTTAATTGCACAGGCTATCTCATTATTTTGGGCAGCAAGATTCCTCCAGCTTCCCTCGGGAGTAATTCGCCATGACACTTCCTCTCCGATCAGATTGAATTTATTCTCTAGATCGTTGTGGGTCTTTTACACCATTGTGATGAAAGACTTCTTATATGTTTACTGTTGTATTCCTTGCTGGATTGCTATATTTATTGCTTGAATTTAATGCGTGCATAGATGGGATAGGAGTAATTCGCCATGACACTTCCTCTCCGATCAGATTGAATTTATTCTCTAGATCGTTGTGGGTCTTTTACAACATTTTGATGAAAGACTTCTTATATGTTTACTGTTGTATTCCTTGCTGTATTACTATATTTATTGCTTGAATTTAATGCGTGTGTAGATGGGATAGGACATTGTTGTGTTTCCTGATGAATTGTGGTACAGGGGCTACTGAATATGGTCATTGCTGAATTCAGTTGGGCCTGGGTTCTTATGTTGTTATTTTATTGTGATAAGGGTGTAAGTTTTTATGGGTAATATAACTGTTATCAGACGTATCCATTCCCCTCAGTTCAGCCATGGAGGCAATTGCCCTGTGTGTTTGATTCTCATTGCCAGTAGCCAAGAAACATCTAAATACGGTTTGTACAGAGATGTCCAAAGTTTGTGTAATTTATTTGCTAACTGTTCTTAATAGTATTCCTATGCTAGGTTGGTATTCTTACACTCTTTATGTTGTTGTAGGTTGAAGATAGAAATGCGAGGGGATTCCCAACTTGAGATCAGGATCGCAAAAACCTCTCATCCTTTGTTTGCGAACAATAGTGTTTACACAAGGCCGCAAGTTTGCAGTTGAGGGCGTGTTTACAAAGTGGATGGATATCTTGCAATTCTTCGTGGAATTCTGTCTCTTTTCTATAAGGTAAGTGGCTTATGTCATTGAAGAGGTTTCAATTTAGTTTTACCAGGATTGTTTTGTTTAGAATGATCACTACTTTGCCAGCTAGACGAGATTTAGTGCGATGTTTTGATGGAGATTCCATACGATTGCCTCGGCTCGGGGGTCGTATGATCGTGGCAGTTCCTTTCATGTTCGCTTGATTTTCGCCTGTGATTTACCGTTTTGTTACTACAGAAGTTTCGGTATAATATTTAGGAGATGCTTACTGTGTTATTTACTGATATACTAGGACGTTTATCGTGCTGTTTCTACTTTGTCTTTCCGCGAGAGTTTCACTGACTTATAACTGAATAGTTAGGCCGCTTTGTTTATGTTTGAGCTGTTGTGGGCCACGTCTGCTTAGCTCTTGCGTTTTAGGATATACTCATTGTAAGCTGGAGCTAAGACATTGTTCAAATTATTCGTTAGATTATTGGACTGTAATAGCTCTCTTTCCCGTTCACTTTTTTTGCAGTAGTTTGAGGAAAGTAGTACGTGTATTCTCTCTAAAACTTCGAGAGGTTGTTCATATTACTCTCAGTCGCCATAGCTGCCGCGGTACACTTTGTATTGTAAATCACTAGGGTATTTATAGTTAAAAGTGCCAAGCCTTATACGGATATTTTATCTACTAATTGGCTCATTATATGGTGTATAGTACCGTGCCCTTTACGGTAGTTGCGTCTTGATTCATTTACACTGATATTGTATTCTAAGTTAGCTTTGTATTCAACACACAAGTATCTTATTCACAAGGCTTCATTCAGTATAATACTTTACTACTTTCCTATGTACTAACAGCAGTCTAACACCCTTTATTTACAACAGTCTATTATTTGTGTTCACTATATGTTTTAGTGTTTGGTTGACTTTGTATGTGGGCACTTTGATACTAAATGTTCTTTTCCTGGCAAACCAGCTCTGTGCCTTGCTGAGATGATTTGTTATAGACACCATTAATGATTTCCATAATCATTCTGCACATGATAACATTATGTTTGTTGGTGAAGTAGTTTTGGATAACAAGTATGTGTATTGTGTAGACTTGATTCCTGGAGCCCCGCCATCCAGCCCCCACCTCACTTACCAGTATTAATCATAATCAACTATTATGAGGGGTTTGCTGTAAGAGATTATTATATATACAAGCTTATGCCACAGTCATACACAATTTTTGAGTGTGAAGTCTTTGTGTTATAATCTACAGTATCTGTTAGGAATATTCTTCAGCTCTGATTCACTTGACTTAAACAGTTATCATTAGGCATTGCCATGTCAAAAACCTACTCAAATCTAAATATTATAAGAGTTTGAAAGTGGTTACTATTACTACGTGTGCCCAACTGATGTCCTTAGACCAGAGTTGTAGCAGTATATTACCTAATTGCCTGCCTGTATGATTGTCTCACTAGCCTGTATCATTGTCAGATATCAGTAGTTGCCACTAGCATTATCACTTTTGATTTATCATTCTGCATTTGGTGATATGTTGTTAAACTTTTTTATTAGTTACAGCTAGCAACCTTATTTCTAGTGTATTGAATAGACATATAAAGCCCCCCTCCTATCTAACACACAACTATTGTTTAAATTTTATTTGATGATGCAATCTCTAAAATTTTATCACTCATTCTTAAGAGTTAGAACTTTATATGTTTGACAAGAGTTTAGCATTCACTTACATGATTGTGGCCCATAGTATTGTGACCTTTGAGTATGCTGTAGGATTACAAAGGAATAGTATTTTACTTATGACCGCTTAGACTATAAAATTCTGAGGTAGTGTTATTGCATAAAGCCTACTTTAGTGCCTAGATGGTACTGAATGATACTAAAGACTATACATTATGTGTTTCATTTAGTAGTTTATTGTAACAACCATTTGCGCTACTTAACTGCTATATTTATATACTGGAGACTAGCGGTTTTTTTTTGATAGCCCGCTAGACGCGGGCTCCCCTACCCCAGTTACCCGCTGGTCCTGTCAAAATCAATTTGCAAATTAGCCTTGGAAAGACTAACGCAGTGCCTCATCCAGGTTGCATGGTCCGCATTGTCGATGAGCATGGATGAAAAAGCTCGCATAGGATCAAGAGAAGATGACGTCATTGGAGCGTGTGACATCCGGCCTTTGCAATGGACAAATCGATTAAACTTTGAGAGAAAAAGGTGTGCAAAAATGCTCGGATACCTGCGCTAGGCTATGGGGCTTTTGGACATTCTGCTTCATCCTCTAAAGCCCCATAGCCTAGCGCAGGTATCCGAGCATTTTTGCACAACTTTTTCTCTCAAAGTTTAATTGATTTGTCCATTGCAAAGGCCGGATGTCACACGCTCCAATGACGTCATCTTCTCTTGATCCTATACGAGCTTTTTCATCCATGCTCATCGACAATGCGGACCATGCAACCTGGATGAGGCACTGCGTTAGTCTTTCCAAGGCTAATTTGCAAATTGATTTTGACAGGACCAGTGGGTAACTGGGGTAGGGGAGCCCGCGTCTAGCGGGCTATCAAAAAAAAAAATATATCTATGTTCCCAAAATTTCTCAATGATATAGGAGTAGATATAAGACCTGATTTAAATAAGCAGATTCAGCATTATAACTTTTCATTAAGCTTTTGGCTATTCTTCTTAACCGTTCCTACCTGTTTTCGCTACATTGAGTCCTTTTTTGATTACTAAATTCGATTGATGATTTACATTTGTTTATGTACCTAGAAGTTTTTTCATTGTAATTAGCAACTGATCAACTGATGATGGATTGGAACAATCCAAAACATGTCTTGCAAACTTAAAAGCATTGTCGTGTTTTTTCGCCTTATATCTACTCATATATATATATATATATATATATATATATATATATATATATATATATATATATATATATATATATATATATATATATATATATATAGCTTAACAAATATCAAGGTCCTTCTCTTCAATTCTATCGACGATATGTTGATGACACCTTTTGCCTTTTCAGTAATGAACAAGATGACTTAGTATTCTTTGATTTTCTTAACTCTCAACATCCTAATATAAAGTTCACCGTGGAGAAAGAAAGTAATAAGATGTTGGCTTTTCTTGATGTTTGTATCAGTAATAAGGATCCTTGTAATCTTTTAATGTCAGTCTATCGTAAAACCACTTTTACTGGACTTCTTACTAATTCTACAGCTTTGCCTCTTATTCTTATACAATTGGTCTTATCTGCACCTTAGTTGCCAGAGCTTGCAAAATTAATAACACTCTTGCTAAATTGAATGATGATGTTAAACAATGAACAATTTTAAATGATGTTGCTGTTGAGAGAGTACACTTTCAATCATAGTATGGATCCGAAAACACAATTATTCTCAAGAGACGAAAGTAGAACTTTATTATAATACTCAAAGATGTTGTATGCAACTGTTGAACACTGTTATAGATATTTATTTTTCATAGAAGAACATTAACAACAAAGGTTTCTGAGGAACATTGTTATTCACAGTTATTGTTGGAGATTCGGGAAAAAGAGAAACGGGAAAAAGAGCTTCGAGAATAAATTCCATATTGTATATTTGAGAGAGAATAAAGTAGAGTGCCAAATTGTGTAAGAGGAACACAATACCTTACAGATAAACATGGTGAAGGAGGAACATTGTATGAATTTAATACAGAGAAGTATTACATACCAACACCAACAACACTGTTGCGACATTATATAGTACATGGTAAGTCGGATGATGGTAGTATGCAGTTGCTTAAGATAAAGGTACCACATATTTTAGATAAAACAAAGCTTGGAGAAAATAGTGAATCTTTGTTACGCATAACTAGTTGGAATACTAGACAGGTATATAAAGAGTTCAAGATACCATTATATGTAGCACTCAGATATGTCACTATTGATGATTTTAATATCAAAGTAACTAATTCGGAAGGAGACAAATTACTTGATGCTTTTGTGACTTTGCATTTCCGGACAAAATATGAGTAGTACATTGGGAAGCTATGCATTTGATATGACTTTAACGCCAACAGTGCAATCAACAACACGGTCCCAATATGAAAAGATGATGAGCGATTTCAGTACACAGCTGCGAACACCTGTAAGACTTAATCCTACCAAGAAACGGAGACCAACTCTAGGAAATGTATTTATACCACTAGATACAAACTTTTTAAATCATGGAATATATAAACATCATTGGTTTCAATATATATGGTGTGAAGCAAATCAGGATGAAACTTTTGAGGGAAAACATTACTTTCTAAATACCAATGAATGGGATTATGGTACAGAGTTTGTGAAGGAAGTCATTTGTAATCGAATTATTGGACATGATATATCCTTGTGTAAAGTTGAAATTCCTATCGAGTTGGGTATAACTGCTAATGAATTCATATATATTCGTTTCAAACAATATATATAAAAGGGAAGCACAAAGAGATAGACAAGCCTTTGATGGATTCATCACTGAGTTAAAGAAAAGAAGTGCTGAATGCGAGTTTGGAACCCTAAGGGATAGTTTGATAAAGGATGGTGCAATTTGTGGCCTAACAGACAATCGCATATGTGAACGTCTCTTTAGAGAACCCAAAGTTACTCTTGAGAAAGCAATTGAATATGGCCAAGCATCACAAGAAACAAAGCGTCATTTATGAGAGATACAAAGAGAAACACATACAGTTGATTACGAACATAAATCATCGGGGAAAAGGCCATTTTTCCAAAGACAGAAATCCAAGAGACTCAGCAAACCTGATTGTAAACTGTACATTTTGTGGTGGTCAACATACAAGAGGAAAATGTCCTGCTTACAGCAAAAGGTGCAATAATTGTTTACAGCTTAATCATTTTGCCAAATGCTGTAATATAAAGAACACAAGGAAAGTGAGAGAAATCTATGCAGAAGCATCAGATAAAGATGAATTGATCATAGTAGTGAGGAATCAAACGAAGAGATGACACCAATCAAGTTTTTCAGTAGATATTTTACAGATGAGCTATTAGAAAGAATGGACCTGGAAACAAACCTTTATTGTGTTCTATCAAATGGAAAATCCTTAAAAACAAATAAAGTAGAAATAAGACAGTTCCTAGAAATACACTAGCTTAGTACTGATAGCCCGCTAGAACGCGGGCTCCTCTAGCTCCAGTTGAAATGTTGCATATTAGCCTTGGAAAGACTAACGCTGTGCCCCCATGAAAGTTGCATGGTCTGGTCGCATAGGATCACGAGAAGGTGACGTTATGGGACTCTGCGATGGAGCACGTGACTTTCGGCCTTGCATTGTGCAAATCGAAGAAAATTGCAAGAAAAAATTGTGCAAAAAGTGGTCGGATACCTGCGCTAGGCTACGGGGCAGTAAAGGGACAGGAAGAAAGTCAAGAAGCCCCGTAGCCTAGCGCAGGTATCCGACCACTTTTTGCACAATTTTGTCTCGCAATTTTCTTCGATTTGCACAATGCAAGGCCGAAAGTCACGTGCTCCATCGCAGAGTCCCATAACGTCACCTTCTCGTGATCCTATGCGACCAGACCATGCAACTTTCATGGGGGCACAGCGTTAGTCTTTCCAAGGCTAATATGCAACATTTCAACTGGAGCTAGAGGAGCCCGCGTTCTAGCGGGCTATCAGTACTAAGCTAGTCTATATTATATGAATTATGCACAGAATTGTTTAAAATGCTCTCTACATTGAGGCGCTAATGAAACTACATTACACATTGTCTCCTGCTTCACTCAATTCTAACTTAAGGAGTTTTGTAAAATCTAGTGATATAATTTTAGGATGTCATAACAGATACAATATAGCACATGAATTGGCAGGTATGAGTGGTTCTGTTATCGTGTAGGTGACCACTAATCTTGTCTACAGAGGAAAAGGATCAAGTCTGACCCATAAATGTAGGTGTTATACAACTGGAATCTGTAATAGGACTGTGTAGTTCAAGGTGATAAAACAAAATAATATTGCTTAGTATTCCTATATCACAGCTTTATATATATAACAGAGTGTAAAGCCCACGATTGAGCAGCATGAATCATCATATTAGATTTCAACCAAAGTTCTTGGGGGGAGTTCATAGGTTATGGCTATACAAAACAAATAAAGCAGCTATCCAGTACTAACTTATCTGTTACAACCATGTGAAATTCAGATTTCAAACAATAATGGTAGTTGGATAGAAAAAAGTTGCTCCATAAATCAAAATGTTGCTATCTAGTACTAATTCATCCCTAAAAAACTATACTATCATATGCAGAGTGACCCATGGGAGTCAGTAATTCTTTGAATTGAGTCATAATATATATCCTGCATTACCAACTAAGATTTCAAATGAAGGTATTACATGAGTGGGGGCAAGATAAATTCATCCCTTAAGAGTGTATCATCATGTGCAGAATGGTCTATGGAAGTCAGTAATGGAATTTATATCAAATGATCTGAGAAAGAAGGGCAACTGTGTGCCAACAAAAGAATATTTAGTTTAATAGAACCCCTTTAATATGACTTCACCAAAATAACTCTACCATTTATAGTGGAAATAACAATGAGGCCTACTGTAAATAGAGCGAAAACAAAATGAAAAGAGAGTTACTGAGCTGAGAATAAAGTTGGTGACATCCTAGTGTTTGCCTGTAAAATATGTATGATAAAATCAAGGAGTACATTCGAGTTGAAGGGCAATATCTCAAACGTAAACAAAGTGGCCTAACTCTTGAGACATCCTAACATCCATTTCATGTGCATATACTACGACTTAAGAGCAAGTTAAAAGCTCCTAGTACATAAGCAAATATTGCATTAAATGCCTCCTGAATATCATAATGATACTCCTGCAGTAACAAAACGGTAATTTAGAACAGAACATCAAGCAAAAACCTAGGGGAACTAACATGATCTTAATGCCCCTGAAGCAAAGTTATGGAATCACCCTCAAAACACCGCAATTAAATTCCAAAACAAAGGACAACAGGTATCTGCGATCGTGAGATGAACTTGGGAATCCCCTTGCATTTCACCATACAAACTACGACGAAAGTAAAGGGTGAAAGTAAAAACTGCAAAATTAGGGTAACCAAAGTCAGCAATAGCCCTATACATACTTCAGTGAAAGCATTCCACATACCAATATTTTATAGCCAAACATAACCATATCCTATGCCATTCGTACATGCAGTAAAAGCAATGAATAAATTCGAAGCTACCAGGGAATACAACAGTAAACATACAGTAATCGTTTCATCACAATTTAGTAAAAAAGTAGGATAACTTAGCGAATGAAATCAAGCGAAAAAAGCACTAAACTGAAAGCTGAACGACGAAATTCTCCTCCAAGTCACACGGCAATATTACAGTAGTGCAAATCAAAACATTCCCAAATGAAAACAGCACGCACGCCACTCCATGTCATCAAAATATGCATGAAGAGCAAACAACCTGCCATAGTCTAACACAGAATAGAAATTCAAACAAATGTTGAATATGTTTTCACAATTTAGCAGTGAAAGCACGGTGATTTAGCACATAGAATCAAACAACTTGAAGTAGAACTGTCATGGCGGCAATACCCTCGAGGGAAGGTGGTTGAATCTGGTTGAAATATATAGAAATAAATGGCTGGCAACAGCAGAATACAGATGAAATGGACAAAGGACATACATGGAATCTTAAATAAATCTATCTACAGAAAACAGCGTTGGTTTACCTGGAAAGACTGTGACAAAAGTCTCCTCGCGATCACACACAGCAACATCGTCCTACATGAACATTCGCCAACGTGAAAGCAACAGTCCTGCGCAGAGGTATCAAGTGAGCATGGTGGAGGGTATAGGAAAGCAATGGCCAAAAGTTGAAAGTGGAATATCTCGGCGAAAAGAACAGATATGGAGAAATCCCTCCTTTATGAGTAAGTAGACCTCATGGTGAACCCCTAAACCGAGTTTGGTCATAATCCCCCCACAGGTCTAGGAGAAGAAGTGTCATTAAAATCGGGCTAAAAATTGGTCACGTGGTACAAATTCGAGCAATCTGATTGGTTTGGCATAAATTATCATATAGGGATCTTAGTATATAGAGATATTTTGATGGGACATTTTCATCTGCCAAGAGTTTGAATGTACTGGGGGTCAGTTACTAGGATACCATCAATAGCTGATGTTATGCCAGTAAACAGGTGATATATTTGGGCAGTATTATCATTCTTTTGTCACAAAAAATACAATACTCATTTTTCCAGCATGATTCTTACTCAAACAGTTACTAATGGGAAAACACATATGTTATATTTGTAAAGTACAGTTCAAGAGAAATATATTGTGCACATTATGTTCACTACAGCACGAAAAAGAGGTACCATGTTTTAACCATACTGAAAAGCTGTTTTTCGTCCGACACTCGTCAGAGTATGAAACGTCGGATAGCGACCGAAAGGTGAACCGAAATGTATAGCCAGATATGCGGGTACACGTGATATGATGAATAATGTGTCCAGTTAGCCGTATGATTGGCCTCTTGGCACCTATTCACCATTGTTTACTTGAAGAGTCCAAGTGAGAAAATGAACTCTTTTTGTTTACACAAGACTGGGTGTTGAGTCTTTATGTAAACTGATTCCAAAACACGTAAATGAAAGGACAATCTTGCTTGCCCAATGATCCGAAAAGTATCGTCTGACTATGTTTTGGCGCATTCTGGGTTTTTAATGAGATGCTGTCCTATGGCCGAATCACTTTTCATTTTAGAATTAGAGTTTTTACACGTACAAGGTGGCTGTTCCCGTATTGTAGTGGTTTTCCTCCTGATGCTCGTGGGTATATGTTGTTTTATTCTGTCAGCTAGTCTCTGTGTAGTGCATCCTACGTACCGAGCTTCACATCGGCACGAAAATTCATAAACTACACAACTTTTTTGAGTGGTAGGAACGCTATCTTTTTTAGCAGATGGTAGCATGACCTTAGTATTGTAGACCACACGAGGTTTCACAGCATAGAAACAGGATGTAATGGCTTTGTTAATTTGGTTTTCAAATCTTGATGAAACATTACCAATCCAGGGTAATTTTAGGTAAACTGGGCACTTCTCAGGACCACACGGTTTTTCCGCTGCAAAGTTGGCAAGTATTTGCTTAATACAAGAAATAAGGACATTGTCTGGATATCCATTTTCAATGAGCAGTTGTTTTACTCTATCAAGCTCTGAGCCTAATTTAGTTTTGGAGCAAATCATAAGTGCCCTGTGAACTAAGGTTTTGATAAGGCTACTTTTTCTTGATTTTGGGCTGAAGGAATTCCAATGGATGTATTGCCCTGTAAACGGTGGCTTCCTGTAAACGCTGGTGAGAAATCCAGTGCCCTCTTTTTCCACCAAAACATCTAGAAAGCTCAAGGAGCTGTTTTGCTCCTTCTCTACTGTGAAATGTAAAGCTGGATGCAACAAGTTACGTTTTTCATGAAAACAGTCGCAATCATACAACACTGCAAATTATGTAGTAGACTGTTACTGTTATTGGAAAAGTGCACCAAAAAGATTACTAGAAAATATGACTGGTAGATCAATAGGAAGTGGAGTGTTAATACAAAACAAATGTTATGTGGCATGAAGGCACATTTTGCACATGTATTTGATGTAGATGATGTACTTGATGAGTTGCAATCACATTACTTTCTGATAGTTCAGTTTTGCAGCCCATTTGGTTATAATGATATTGTGTTTGTGGACACATTTAACATATCGTAATATTCATCAGCATGACAGTTAGCAAATAGTTTTCTCATTCCTAGATTCTTCAGACTTTGCAAGAATGTTCATGTTGTTTCACAAAGAGAGCCACCTGCAATAAACACTAGTACATTTTGGAAAGTTGAGCCAGTATTAAAAGCTATTCGCAAAAGGTGTTTAGAACTGAAACATGAAGAATTCAGTAGTGTTGATGAACAAATGATTCCATTCACTGGACGCACACCTGCAAAACACATTGTAAAGAACAAGCCAAGTCCTGTTGGTATTAAGAATTTTGTTATTTGTGGTAAATCTGGCAAAGCCCATGATTGTGACTTGTATCAAGGGAAAGGAACTGGTATTTCTGAGGAATACAAGAAACTTGGTCTTGGTGCATCACTTGTTTTGCGACTGGCTGAGAACATACCACGGTTCTGCAATTTTAAGGTGTGTTTTGATACTTACTTTACCGGATTTCCGCTCATACGGGAGCTTAGGAGATATGGGATTTTGTCTCTTGGAGTGATTAAAGGTAACTGTATGCAAGGCTGCATCATGAAGTCAAAGAGTGAGCTGCAAAAGGAAGGTCATGGAGCAATGGACAGCAGAACTTCAAAGGAGGGAGAACAGTTGTGCGCTGGTGTGATAATGGCATTGTACAGCTTGCCTCAAATTTTGCTGGTATTGGAACATGCAGTAAAGTCAGAAGATGGAGTCAGGCTGAGAAAGTACATATTCAAGTTGATAGACCAGATATAGTGAAGACCTATAATGAGTCCAAGGGAGGTGTTGACAAACTTTATTTTTTGATAGCATTGTACCGCATACATGCAAAAACAAAGAGGTGGCCAGTGAGAGTTATAGTCCACTTTGTGGACTTTGCCCTTGCCACTTCCTGGTTAGAATATCGAGAGCAGCAACGACTAAGTGGAACATCACCAAGGACGATTTATGATCTTCTTCAGCTCCACAGTGCTGTTGCAGAATCTCTCATTAAAGCAGAGCCAGATCGAAGACCAGGCAGGCCAAGGCAATCCACTTTTCCTGATCTTGAAGAGGGTGCACCACCCAAGAAACAAAGTGGTTTTGCAGTTAAGCCAAGTAGAGAAATTAGATATGACAGTGTAGGGCATTGGCCAGAGCATCTCGATGGGCTTGGACAATGTTGCAAAATGGAGGGTTGTACTGGAAGAAGTAGGATAAAATTCACTAAGTTTGATGTTTTCCTGTGTTGACAAAGGATAGAAACTGCTTCATAGCATTTCATTGTAAATAATAAATGTGAAAATAAGCTTTGTATGTTTGTAATTGTAATAGTACTACGTCTTCTTTCACCCAGTGATCATGCTAGGGAAGGGGTTCTCTTTTTGCAAAATCTATTTTTGCTCGACACAGTATTGCAAACATTGTCATCAGTGATAACCCTTTTGACACAGCAGAGTTCACAAGTTTCCACAGAGAATGGGATTTTAAGCTGACTACATCAAGTCCTTATTATCCAAATTCTAATGGAATGGCTGAAAGAATTATTCAAATAGTGAAAAAAGCACTCAAGAAAGCATCTGCAAGCAAGGAAGATCCTGTTCTTGCACTATTATCTTTAAGTACTACCCCAATGTCCTGTGATTCAATGTCCCTTGCCACAAAATGTATGGGAAGAGATATATGTACAACATTGCCAAAAGTAAGAACAACAAGACATTTAGCAGATGCACAGAAAATTGAGTATCCTACAAACTACTATAACCGGCAATATACAAACTTACCAGAATTACACTTGGGTGATACTGTTCGTTTCAGACAAAAGCCTTATCCAAGGAAGTTATGGGACACGAAAGGTTCTGTTGTTGCCAAGGTACAAGAATCAAGATCTCACAAGATTGAAACAGAGACAGGACAGGTTTATAGATGTAACTGTAGAGATATCTTGAAGACAGATGAAACATTCAACAAAGATTCCCAAGTTCCACACAGTGCTGTAGAGATTTCAAGTGATGATACACCAAGCGTGAAAGAAAGCAGTGACACAAATGTGAAAGAAAACTATGACAAGAGCGCACCTCATGTTTCTAGACCACCTCCAGAGGAATCAATGCAAAGTCACTACACAAGTCATCATGAACGATTAATAAAACCTCCACAGACTATGGGACTGAATAGTAAACGCTACATTGAGTTTTTCTAAGTCTAGAGAAAGAAGGATGTTATGAGTAGATGTTTTTGTTGTTGTGCAAGGGAGTTGTGAGAACATGCTACTTTTATACGTTGAATCAGACACATGTTTTTTATGTGTGATCTTTCTGCATATCATTGGAGTATTTTGGAGACACGATAGACCACATAACAATGCAGCTGTTGTCACAACCAATGAACGTGAAAATCAGTTACTGTTGAATTGCATTACCAAATGGTGTAAATAGTCAGATGTGGTTATTAGGGTGGACAAATGTGAGACCTTTGGCATCAACAAGTTTTCCTCGCGATCTCTTCACTACAAACCAAAGTACTTACGAAAAGTGATTTTCCCACATTATCAGAAGTAGGGAGAGAATGGTCTGACCAGCATGTAGTACTATTTATGGTGAGAATTAAGTTTGATAGAATGGTGAGACACTTATTTCTAGGACAGGACAGAGAGGTTGAATTTTTAGAGCCAGAGGATGTGGACACAACCATTAAGCTTAGGAAGGCCAAACGCTCACAGAATCTACAACACCAGAGTAAAGGACAGTATGACCGTCGTATTCGCTCATCAGTGTTACAACCCAGAAATCGTGTCTTAGTACGAAACCTATATGCAACAGGTGGCCCAGGAACCTTGTGATCACACTGGGAGCAGGAAGTATATCAAAGTGTTAAACGTATGGGCGAAGAGTCTCCTGTATATCAAGTAGTACCTGAGCGTTCTCCAAATGGATGATTGCGGACTTTACATTGAAATCCAAATGGATGATTGCGGACTTTACATCGGAATCTCCTATTGCCATGTGATGAGTTGCCCCTTGAATCAACTCCCCCAATAGAGCCCTAACAAGTGCGCAAACCACGACCACAAGCACCTGTGTTAGCAGACAATGGAGCCAACTGTGAGCAATCTCCGGAGGACCCACCCAGTGATGATGAGCTTCTTGTCTGTCTTCCAGCATCGGAACCAGGAACACGGTCTAGCTGGCCTCACCTACTCGGTTTCAGTCACCTGGAATGCATGTAGGACCAGATAACGTGGTTTGCCCAGCCATACTAGAACCTCCAAATGGATCATCCTCTGTCAGACCGAACAGTAGCCCTTCACGGTCAATAAATGATACTGATATGACTGATACTCCTCTTCCATCGTCAGCATCGTCCTTTACAACAAGTCCATCACCAACCATTTACAATAGACCATGTCGAGTGAACCATGTTGAGTGACCAGGTCTCCAGAATACGTGCAATATACCACGCTTGGTGGTTCTAGCTCTTTTCCAATTGTCAATATGAGTCAAACACCATACCATTTCCCAATGTATGCAGGATGGATACCTTCATATCAACCATCCTCACTTTGTCAACCTTGGTTTTATCATCCAGTACAGACTCGATAGACTTGTTCATTATGGAACACTCTGTTCTCTTGAGTGACAACTAGTTCCAAGTTATATATACTTTTATGTTTGAACTCTTATTATATATTTCTCCTGTTCATGCCGTCTGTGTTGAGAAAATGACTCCTTATAGATACATACATAAGAACTGCGAATCTGCACACTCCCCGTATGAGGTTAAACCTCCTGTGTTTCGAAAGATACTTTTCTTTGAATATTGTTGTCACAAAGACAATTCATCACAGAAGAGTAGAGTTATCGTTTTTTCACTCGAGTTACGAAATGGTTTCCGTGGATGTAGTACTACCACGTGATGCCATAGAAGAAATGATCCATTGCCGTTTTCAGTTCTTAGAGGTTCGAAGATCAAGATGTGGAAGAATCTTCGACAGGAAAGATGAAGCATTGACTACGTTTATATGTTATATTTCTTGTTTAAACAGTTTTCCCAAACTGCCTATAACTAAGAGGGGGAGAGTGTGAGATGTACCACCTTTTAACTGATGACATTTAGTAAGCAAGGGGGAAAAATGTTTTGAGCCAATCAGCTCATTTGTTTACAGCCTCATTTACCAATCAAAACGCGTACAAGACAATAGAAATTTGAGAGAAGATGATATTTGATCAGTTTCAAAAACAAAGATGGCGTCACAGGCTTTTTGCTGTATAAAAAACACCTCACACAAAAATTTGGTGTTGCACGCGATATTTCTCTTTTTCGGGCAGATTTTTACATTTTCTGGTAGAAGGAAGATTCTTCTACAAGTCTACCGCTTCCCTTTTCAAAATATTACTGCAAACAGGAGATATCTGGTCCTATAGTTAGCGGAATTTTTGCAGTATCTTTGCCTTGGACTCTCCTGACAGACGGGCCTTCCCCTTCCACGTTTCAAATGCATTCCACTACATTCTTCCTAACAATCCCACCATGACCTTAACACTATTTACTCATAGCAATGAAATACTTTGTGGCAAAGTATTGTTGCGATTTACCGAGGCAGATACGGGACTCCTTCATCCAAAAAAACTTTCGTCCTTCGCATTATACGTCCTGAACTTTTTTGGCGGGAAATTCAAGCTGTCGTCAGTCGGAAGTGAAAGTTCTCCAAATTACTCTGGTTCAGGCCTGAAACAAGATGCCAAAATTCGCGAAAACGTGTCAAAACCTGTATCATAGCTCCTGGATTGAAAACAATGAAGACAGTAAAGTTATTAATCTGAGAGCTCACGGACTTGGTAACGTTCTAAGAGTTTATAAATCTCTGGAAGCAGATAGAGGTGGAAGACCCCAGCATATTATCAACAGTTGCTGTTTGTGTCTACAGAAATTACTAAAGAAAGAGCAATTAAAATGTAACTTGACAACAGATGTGTCAAATAATACTTAAATATGCATATTCTTTGCATAACAACAAATACTCAAATGTCATGTAATGCAAAAGGTGTAACTAAACGATTTCTGTGTTCCTTGATCCCTCAATGGTTGGGGGTAAGCTCACTAATCCCTCAATTTCTAGAGACTGGCATAAAGAAACTAGGGACATACAGGGAGTATGGTAGAATGAAATGTAGAAGAAAAAATAGCTTAGGAATATGTCTATAAGCTTGAAATCAGTATACGTGACTATGGATTAGGGGAGGCCGACTCAGCAGTTCTTACAAAGGTGAGTCCAAGGCGAAGATACTGCAAAAATTCCGCTAACTATAGGACCAGATATCTCCTGTTTGCAGTAATATTTTGAAAAGGGAAGCGGTAGAATTTTAGAAGAATCTTCCTTCTACCAGAAAATGTAAAAATCTGCCCGAAAAAGAGAAATATCGCGTGCAACACCAAATTTTCGTGTGAGGTGTTTTTTATACAGCAAAAGGCCTGTTACGCCATCTTTGTTTTTGAAACTGATCAAATATCATCTTCTCTCAAATTTCTATTGTCTTGTACGCGTTTTGATTGGTAAATGAGGCTGTAAACAAATGAGCTGATTGGCTCAAAACATTTTCCCCCTTGCTCATTTAGTAACTTGTTATGATAGTATTGCGTATAATATGAGCTTTGACTCATAACCCCCGTCACAGAATGGAAGAATAGCTGAAATTGTGTGTCAGATGGTAAGATAGAGAACAGTTAGTGAATGAGACAAGATATAAAAGCATGCTTCTATAAAACGAAATCGTCTCTTTTTTGTGATACTCTTTGTTGGACTTCCGAAGCACCTGGGTTTGATACACATTATTCATCACATCACCTGTACCCACATCTAGCTATACTTTCAGTTCACCTATTGGTCGCTATCCGACATTTCATACTCTCACGAGTGTTGGACGAAAAAGGCTGCTAAAACAATGTTCCCGCTTTTTTGTGCAGAAATGGAGAAATTTCTCAATAGTACTATGGGTTCAACATTTCTTCATGAGCATTAGGTTTTCAAAATTCAAGGTTTGGTCCTGTAACAGTAAACAGTTTGTAATATTTTCATGCCTATTTATCAATATATTAAACTTGTCATGCACTTTGCAGTATAATGCCATATACTGGATGGTTGAATCCACTCTACTTAGAAGGGCAGAAATTTCCCAATATCACTATGGGTCTACTTTCTTTGCAGGAACATTAGGTTCTCAAAATTCAAGGTTTTGTTTTGTAACATATCACAGTTTTAGGACTTTTAATGCTTAGTTGTGTATATTGTACACTATGGGTATAGTATGCAGTATAGTAGAATGGTATGGATGATTGAAGCCCCCCTACTTAGAAATGCAGAAATTTCCCAATATACACTTCCCTCACAAAGGCATTGCACAGGTTGCTTAAAAATGGCAGTCATAGTAAGTGACTTCTACCAGAAGTTGAGAAGTATAAGTCAATTACTATGGCTGGCAACAAAAAGTGAACGCTATGAATCAAACAAGATAGAAGCAATCAATACACTTGCTGTGCCTGTATTTACATATATTGTTAGCATCGTAGACTGGTAGATGAGTGAAATAAGAAAGATGGATGCAAAGACAAGGAAGCTGGTAGCTATCGAGAGGATGAACCACTGAAAAGCTGATGTAGAAAGACTGTATCTGCGGAGAGAAAGTGGAGGACCAGCCTTCAATCAAATTGAACTCATGCTTAAAACAACTACAGTTAGGCTAAACTCATACTTGGGACAAACAGAAGATCCCTTCTCAAACGTGTGAACAGGCATGACATTAGCAGGAAGCTCTATTCTGTTTCAAAAGATGCCAGCATATTCAAACGAGAACTCAACCCATCAGACCGGCCTAGACTACAGCAAGACAACTTCTGTTGGGCTAAATTCATACTTTGAACAAACAGAGGATCCCTTCTCAAACTTGTGAACAGGCATTAAATTAGCAAGAAGCTCTATTCTGTTTCAAAAGATGCCAGCATATTCAAACGAGAACTCGACCCATCAGACCAGCCTAGACTACAGCAAGAGCCAGTCACTGTATTCGCAAAGGCCTTATGTTTGACACACACGATTACATTCTTGGTACTTTTGCGTAAGTCCAGAGACAAGAAAGACACATTCAAGATGTATAACAGAGAGCTTACGATTTCACAACGCAGGAGACTACGGTTACGTAGGAGGGAAATACTCATCAAATGCGCATGTGCGAAGGGGAATTACCTTCCAACGTACGTAGCAGTACGCGAGTTGACTACCCACATTGGCTCCATTCCACGTATTCAGCACTACGCAGCTATATCATAGGTATGTATTAGTGATATATCATCGTTTTGAAGACTTGACATATCATGTTTGTACATTTTCTGGCTGCTCTATCAGTTTTCTTAGCATCTTTACTTGTAAAATAACTTATTCTACATTTTCTTCAGAGATCTTTGGTGTTGAAGATTGTTTTTGAGATGGCCGAGAAAAGCACTATGCAGACATCGAAGAAAAACCAGTCGTGTGTACTGAATATTTGCGTTTCCCTTGCTATTGATAGAAATTTGGAAGAATTGAACTTGCACTCAATGATGATAGCCACAAATTTAGACCGAATCATGCTTTGAAGGAGATGTTATGGAATATGTTGTTGTGGAGTACAAGCTTGTAACTGACTTTGGCCTTAACTTGGACATATTAGAATAAATTTGATTCATATTTGTCCTTGTAACATTCTACTTAATGTTAGAATTTGTTGAACTTGCACTATAATGTATTTTTATGGACGAATGATTTCATCAATAAATGTAGACTGTTTTACTGTGTAAAGATTATGTTGAGAGAATTTCTGATGAGAAAACAAGCCTGAATGTGGCATTTATAATAGTCATCAATACACAAAATGTCTCAGATTTAGTTCATAACTATATCATTAAAAGAAATCCACATTTAGGGTGAAAATGGTATGGAGCTACAGCCATGACCTACAGCTGTGCAGGGAGATAGCATATGAAAACCCATGCAAACACAAATTTGGAAGTAGAGAAAGAGGGCAGTCCTGGGACAGTATTGCAGAGGCATTAAATGAAAGGGAAACTGAAAAATTTAGTGTTGATCAAAGAGGAGTGAGGGAGCGATATTCAAAGCTGGAAAAAAGTTTTAAAAAGAAGATGGCAGTGGAAGAAAGATCTAGTGGCATCACTGGACAGGATATAACAGAACTTGACCAAGCAATAGAGACTATTCTTGGGTTAATTGAGACAGCAGAACATGAAACAAGGAAAAGTGCTGAAAAAACAAGGAAGGAAGTTGAGAGGGAGAAAGAAACAGCTGAAAGTGTAAGGAAGAGGTCAATGGAGAGGCTGAGTGAGACAAGAGGTAGAGAGAAGGGAGGAGACTTTGAATGTAAAAGAAGAAAAGTTGGTGGAGAGGCAATTGCATATTTAAAAAAGAAAGGGGAAATGGAAAATGAGATGAGACATGAGGAGATTGAATTAAAGAGGAAAGAGTTGGAGATCAGGAGTAAGGAATTGGAATTTAATAGAGAAACAGAATGCAATGAAAAGGAGCTTAGAAATGTAGAGCGAAGGGATAGAGAGCAGAGAGAGAAAATCATTATACAGCAGCAGCAACAAATCATGATGCTTTTTGAGCAACAGAAGCAGCTGCAGGAGCAACAGAAACAGATGCTGAATATCATACAGCAACAAAATAGTACAATTCTTTCCTTGTTATCCAAGAAATAGAAGTATCTGTTCTTGTTTTCAATTTCTTACTGATAATGTCTATTTCATTGTTTTGTTACTTGCAGTATATTTTCAGGACTATCAGGGAGTTTTATCTAACTACCAATTCACTGAACACATAATGTGATAACTTTGGGTATTTCATAGAAAATCATAGAACATAGTTATTTAGTTTACATCTCAGCTGTTCAAAAATATGAAAGCAAAATGTGAAAGCACATGTGAAATCTGGCAACTTAGCCCTTTTTCAAAAGAAATCCTTTTCGAATGAAGATGATGGTTATATGTTAATTCACCCTTAACATTTAAAGTGGGAGGTTTCTTTTTGGGATTAAAGTTGATTTGATGTATTGATAGAGAAGTTGGTGAGTAGCATGTGAGAAAGAAGTGGGGTAAGGTTGGTTCTTTTTCAAATGTACATGTGCATTGTTATAACAAATTGACTGTACTAAATAGTTGTGTGGATGACTTAAAAAGATTCTGTATTAAAGTCCAAACTTGCATCTACTGGCCATTGAAATAGAACTCTAGTGTTGGTGGATTAATGCCAAAGTATTCAGCAGTGTTGGAGCCATATAAACAGGTTAAAGCATTCTGCAACAGAGCACATACAGCATAGGTCTTTCCAACTGGGCTTAAACCAATCTTCAAGTCCTTTTCAAAATCAATAAATTTAAAATAAGTCACAATCTCCTTGAAAACCCACTCCACAGAAACTCTTACTTGGCTCATAGACTGGTTGAAAGCCTGTTGCTCTTGTGTTAAACCCTGCCTTTGCTGGAATGGGCATTGGAGATGAATGCGATGTGGGTATGCAGGATCCCCATATATACAAAGAGCCTCACCATCAGGTGCATATGAATGCTGCTGTAACTCATCCATGAGCCCAGACATTGCCAACATGGCAGCATCATGTCTTCTACCCTCAACTGGGCCATACAAATTAGCAATCAAGCCATTAGGTGCAACGACTGATTGAAACTTCAGGGCATGCACTCTTTTATGGCCATTGTAAACAGCCCTTTGATTTCTATTAGGCCGGGAAATTGGTCTAACGGTGCCATCAACAAAACCCCAGCAATTAGTTAATGCTGCACCTTTGGCATGGATGGCATCAGCAAAGCTCCGTAGATTTGCTCTTGATAGCCATGGCTGATCCAAAGACAATAGAAGATGGCTATATCTATCATAGATGTCAGAGATTACTAAATTAGTTATCATTGATAACTGTGGAACTGGCCTAGCAAACCTTGGCACCAAATCCCCATACCTACATGGAAATGCCAGCCGCCTTAAACAAATACAAAGTGCCTCAACGGAATCCACAACAACTCCGTTGTAGCATTTAAGTAGCTCTGGATATCTCAATGCCCTATGAAGTGCCAATACATCGTTCTTTCTCATTCTGAATTCTGCTTTGCATTCATCCTCTTCCATTACATCCAAATCGAATGTATTATATGTCCAGTATGGGAATTGGGGGTTCTTTCTCTCCTGAACATCTTGTAAAATCAGTGCTTCGTCTACATCTATTACACCTGCATCGTTATAAGCTAGTATTAGATCATCGACTTCATCATGATTCGCCGCCATTTCTGAACAAGATTTTCGCGCCAATGGTAAGTAGTCATCAACGTTGCCCTCGGTGATCGTAACTCAAAATGGTTTACTACGCAGTCACTACGTGAACGCGCTAGGACTCAGACCTCTGAGTAGCCGTAGTCTCCTGAGTAGTGAAATCGTAAGCTCTCTAACATACACATCAAGAACTAATAAAATCAGCAGTACACACTTCATGTGCTATTCCCTATCATTATCTTCACTATCATATGCATCATCGACATTCTAAAGTGTTGACCCAAATAATGGGGTTCTGACGTTTAACGTTAAGAAGTTGAAGAAGCATGCCGAAGTTAAAGAAACATCCATAAGGGACCCACTTGATATTTAAACAATGTCTGAGAAAGTCGCAATAATGTTTCAAAACAGTGGAGGATACACACATAAGCAAATAGCAATGACTTGTAGGCTAACCCATGATGTAAGTACAAGAAAAGACACATGTCTCAAAACATCTCTGTTACATAACAAAAGAGCTTTGACCTCTACTCCAGGAAGTTCTAAGCTGGGCTGGTATAAAAATGTGGAGTGATAACCCAACATCTTGATCCAAAGAACTGTCATACCCCATTGAAATCCCTTCTGGCATGATTCTGGTTAGTAATAATGACCACTCTCTTGCATCTTAAGAGTCAGAAACAACCTCGTACCCTATGAACTCTTAGTAATCTGAATAGGCTTCCATACCTCCCTATCTCCATAACCTTACTCACACCATTTTGTTCCCTTTGCACTGCCATCACCACGTTTGTCTTTTTCTGTTCATCTTCCACTTCTGACACATCTTCCATAATAACATGTCGTGGCCAGTTGCTTTCATCTTCCGTCAGCAAGCTGGGCTCTTCCCATGATAGTGTACTGTTTTTCACGAGGCTTGCTAGTACACCCCTTGAGCCCAGGTCTGCTGGATTTTGTGCTCCTGGCACATGGCCCCAATCTTCTTTCCTGGTGCGGCTCAAGATTTCATTAACTGTGTCTTATAGACTCTTTCCATTCCCCATTGTTTTAAAGCCAAAATAGAGCTGCCTTGCTGTCTAACCAGTATTTCACCAAATCTACCTTTATCTGCTTATCTAAGGCTTCTAAAACTGTGTTCATTAATTAAGTAAGGCTACAATTCTGGCAGACATAAGCTCTAGCCGAGGAATGCTAAGTAGGTTAAGAGGTGCCACCCGTGTTTTGGCTGTTAAAAGCTTGACATATGTTCCTGTGGTTGTCTTAAAAACAATAAATACCATTGCACAATATGCCCTTTTGCTGGCATCAGCAAATCCATGATGATGGGTGCTCAAAATCTCGCCTTGAATTTCATCAATAATACACCTAGGAACTGATATAATGCCAGTTTCCTTCAAGTCGTGAACCTATGCCTTCCATCTCACAAGCTTGTCTGCAGGGAGGGGATCATCCTAGCCTAAGGTCTCAACACAAAGCTCCTGGAAGAGAATCTTTGCTGACACTGCCACTGGGCTTACTAATCCATGAGGGTCAAAAACTGAAGCTAGAGTGCTTAGGATACCTCTTTTTGTGACTATGGGGTTGCTATCAATGTCCTTGCCCACATTCCCCCAAGGTAAATTCTAAGGTGTCTTCCTTTGGGCTTGCCCCCCTCACTAACAATTGGGCTAAGAGGTTCGATTAACATAGGATTGTTCCTCTTCTTTTATGTTTTCATTTCTTCCCAATTCACACTCTCTGTAAGCAATTTCCTTGGCTAATTCAGCCTTGTTTGGTTTCCACTTTCTCAAAGTGAATCCACCAGCCTCAAGCCTTGTATTAGGTTTCTCATAAAGAGTTAAGACATCTTGTATATCTTTGCTACCTGTTACTAGGTCATCAACAAAGAATCCTCTCACTAATTTATGCACAAACTAAGGGTCCTCCTCTTTATACATCCCTATATGATGTCTAAGAACACAGTTTAGAAGGAATGGTGAGCCATTATATCCAAAACAGACCCTTCGGAATTTATATATGACAACTCCTGGGTTTTCTTCATAAATATTGTCTACCCACAGAAATCTAAGGGAATCTCTGTCCTCTGGATGAATTCCAATATTTAGGAAAGCCTTTTCAATATCACTCACTATTGCAACGGGGTTAACTCTAAATCTTAGGAGAACATCAAATATTATTGGCGTCAGAGATGGACCTACATGTAGGCAGTTATTCACTGACACCCCTAATACTGAGGATCAATGGAAACTTGCAAATATATATTTTCCATCGACTCTTTCAAAAACTTACGTTCCGTCCTGAGTCTTTAGACGCCAATGTCACTTTCATGAACACTAAAATACACAATTACTTCAGAGATACTTATGGAATTATTGAAGATCCTGTTAACACTGAACTCAAAGATAAATATAAGGACAGCAGTAATAGAGGTCTAAAAAGGGGCCTGAAAAATCTTAAGAACATCAACGCTCCTGTGCATGAAATACAATATGTTGCTCGGGTACTACAAGGTAAACTTGATACTCTTAAATCCACTGGGACCTCTATCGCCTTTACAGATAATGACAAGTCCATCACCAAGCTTTTGGGGCTATGTTAAGCGCACAATACAAATAAACCATCATTTCTTCCATCATTCTCGCTTGATTCTTGCAATAAATACTTTTTGAGTTTATTCTCAGCAAAAGAACCTAATAGAAGTTTTCCTATTCCTTCTTGGATCCCTTCGTTTGCTACCCCCGTCCATCCATTTAATGTACAGCCCCCGTCGTATCAGAAAATAACCTCAGTTATTCAGCGTATGAAGGCTTCTAGTTCTCCGTCTCCACTTGACAGAATATCTATCATATGTTTTAAGCGCTGCCCATATCTTCATTGTTTTAATGGAGCTGATTAAAAACATTTGGTCTTCTGGTTATATACCTTCTGAATGGAAGAAAGCTTGCTCCATCTTGATCCATAAGAAAGGGGATACAAATGATCCAGCTAACTTCAGACCACTTACATTGCAGTCAGTTAGCCTTAAAATCTTCACATCCTGTCTTCATGATTCTATTTTTGATTTTCTCAAGATAAATAGTTTTGTTAAAAACAAAATTCAAAAATGCTTTACTCATAAGGTATCTGGTACACTAGAGCACACTGCCATGATGGGAAATATCATAAACAAAGCATGAATTAAACAGAGATCTTTAGTTATTGCTTTGTTGGATTTAACGAATGCGTTTGGGGAGGTGCATCATAATGTGATTTCATCCGTTCGTACCACCATCATGCACCTGAAAACATCGAATCTTTCATCTCAGGTCTTTCTACAATTTCAAAACATCTATTATCACAGATCATTACAGATTGCCAGCTATCCCTGTCCGCAGGGGAGTCTTGCAAGGTGATTGCCTCAGCCTTTTACTTTTTGACATGTGCTTAAACACTTTCATTCAGTTCATAAAAGCAGAAAAAATTGAATAACTTGGCTTTTCTACCTTTGACAAGTCGGATTGCTTGTTCTATCCATTACGCTGGTTTAAATTTGCTGACGTTGCTACAGTTATTACAAGTGCTGAAAAAGACAATCAGTTGCTCTTAAATTGCTTCACTAGATGGTGTCAATGGGCAGAAATGACTATAAGGATAGACAAATGCACTACTTTTGGTATCAAGAAAGTGTCTACTTGCTCTCTCCAATTTCTGCCTTCTCTCTTAAGTAATCATGCACCAGTTCCTACAGTTAAACAAGGTGAATCTTTTCGTTATCTTGGCAGTTATTTTGACTTTGCCATGAGCAATCAGGTTCACAAAAATAAACTTAGCTCTTTGTTTACTGAATTGCTTTAGGAAAGTGACTCTCTGCCTCTTCACTCAAAAACCAAACTTCTTTTGCATAGTAGGTCTGCTCTTTCTAACGTTTCTTGGCACTTCACTGTTGCTGACCTTTCTAAAACTTGGGTTACCGAAAACCTTGACAACTTCTTCCTTCAATGAAATTGTCACAGTGCCACACTGTTTTTCGAAGGTCTCTTTGATCCTCTCCTAATGATGAAATGAAGTCTTTATGGAAAAGTACCAGTAGTGGCATGAACATCCAGTATGACGTATATAAGACTATTACAGATGTATTAAAAGCAGTTCGCTCTGAGCATAAGCATCATTTGCAGACACAACTACAATCTCAAGGAGCCATTCTTTTTGTTTTGTTCTCACTCATTCTCTTACTGTGACTAAATCCATATGGACTTCAGTTCACAGCAAGATGCCTAAAAATATATTCAACTTTACAATAAGGTACCTCAACAAGTCACTTTCCACTCACAACAACCTTACAAAAATGGAATTTTGCACAGTCCTCGGAATGCTCTCTGTCATTTACCAGAAACTCTTCTTCATGTTGTAGCAGGTTATAAATCTTAGGTATAAGAGGGTCGTTACACCTGGTGGCACAACTATGCATTACAAATCTTGGCTAACTATTTTAGAGCAAGTCCAGGAGCATCTCTTTACGTTGATCTCCCATGCTTTCATTCTCCTTCCATAATAACGGGAGACACTTTTCGTCCTGATCTTATTTTTGTATCGCCTGACAACAAGATTTACGTTCTCGAACTTAAAGTTGGTTTTGAAACCAACCTAGAAGTGAACGCTGAGCGCAAGAGAGCTAAATAGCAATCCCTTATGGAAACTCTTAAATCCAGATATACAGATGTTACGTTTGTCAATCTTTCTATCAGTTCTCTTGGAAATTTTGGCCTGTCTTGTTCTTCTTTTATTGAAATGTGTGATGCTCTAGCTGTTGATATGGGACACTGTCGGAACCTAATCTCAAAACTCTCTAATACCATCATTCGAATGGCTTATTACATCTTTTGCCATAGAAACAAGCCGTGGAATAGTCCAGAACTTCTTTGCGTCTATGATGCAATCCATTGTAGTTTTGTTATTATCCGTGTTGTAACTTTTGTTATGATTAGTAATGTGTTTTATTATTATCAGGCTAGCCAACTGTAACTACCTTTCTAAGTGAGGTTACCATTGTACGTAGCAGAATATAAAATGAAAGTCTCCATTAGTATCATTGAGCAATGGTGTACAGACATGTGTTACACATGTAACAGTTTTGAGGCCGACCTTTGGCTTATAAAGACATTTACAACTTCTCAAGAATATATCTATTGAGTTACCTGGTTATAAGGAAACATGTATTGTCTATATGTGCTCTGGTTCTTCATAGCCCTTATGATTCGCACATAATGTGGAAAAGAGTCCGTTGCATTATGCCACCATCAGTGGTGATGCAAGAAGTGGATGCCAAGCAATCATAGGCCAAATGAAATAAGCACTACCACTATAAATGCTGAACAAGACCCCAATAATATCACTGAGACTGTCAAATGGTGTTGTGGAAAAGCATTCAAAGGTGCTAAAGGTCTTAAAATGCACCAAAGTAGATGCAGGATCTTAGAGACCCTAAACAATGATCTGTAGATTATTGATAATTCATTATTTGTATAATCATTATTATCAATTTTTTTATAGTTGGCTTTCTAATTTAGATAACTGGGCGCTAGTGCAGTTTTGCACCTCACCTGGAAATACAGGTGCTACCCCAAAACATGATACACCATTCGATAGCTTTTGAGATGCTCTTTCACATGAGACCATCTATGGTCAGATCGGTGAATGTTCAGCCAAGTTAGCGAATGCATGCACTTTGAACCCTACTGTCATCAAATGTCTTCCCAAATGCGTTTTCCGCCAAGTCACATAACTAAAAACAAACCGTACTGGCATGTTAAAGTGAAGCCATGTAGGCCGGTACGGACTTAGTGAAATACTTCCAATCGCTATGATAATAGCTGCACCTACCTTAGACGTGCAATTGCAGCCGCCAGTCCATACTAAGATGAACCTTCCCGTAGCAGGTTGGCGCCAAACTGAATGCACAGAGTATGCTGGCGGCGCCAAAAATGCTGGCATAAATGTGGCGCCTAACCTTCCGTCTATACCTTCCACCTATTTGAAGAGCCTCGCTCTCACATATGAAATGGTAGTAACCGGAAGCGTCATCCTTCAACTAACTATTTCTCGGAGAACTTCCACTACTGGACAGGGGGACAGTCGGATCACAGGCTCACAACCAGTGTTCTTACAGGTCTGGTCCAGGGCAAACCATACTATCCCTGTGGGACCGGTTATTAATTCTTACAGAGTTAAAGTGTCCTATCAGATTATTTCTGTAACCATTTATTTTGTAGTATTGAGTTAGTGCTGTTTAAAGGGTCATTGGCAAAAAACTCCCTTCCTATGGAATTATTTCTTTTGTAATGAAAAATGCCCCTAATTCTCTAATAAAAACGGCAATAGTCCTATCCATTACGGTAACGCCAACAACAAATTCCAGACCAGCAGTACGACAACTGGAAACAAGGGGCGACTTTGACTGAACTTCATGACAACTTTTAAGTACTACTTCACATAACGACTGACTACAGAAAACATTACATGCTGTATTCCTATCAACACACATTACGTAACTAAATAATTATAACATATGACAGACTAGGGGGCCAATGCAATAGCATAGCAGTACAATCACAACAAACAACAGTGTACCAAGATTAGACAATACGTCACAGACAAGTAAAGCAACATGATGACAGTAACAGTGGGAGATGTTGATGATGCAAGACTTAGAATTCTGATGACTTGGCAGGAAAGAACGGAACAAATGGGAACATAGAAGGAACGATACTTAACATGGCGACATGAAAGATAAAGATGAAAATAAAACTAGCACTATAACACGTTGGATGGAAGTTTACTGTTTTCCTTCTCCACATTAATGCTATTGTTTGTAAGAAACGTCCTAGGGGATTTATGATGCGTGACTCGCTTTTTTGGCAATATACCGCTTTATAAGCTAGCCAGTACTAGACAGGCTGCATTGAAAGAAAGGTGATGAATTGAAATTCTGCACATAAGTTACAAACTTTTACTACTAGCTTTTGATCCAGGTGTGTCATAAAGAAGTGCCTAACATCACAGACGATGCATTCTCTGTGCGTGAAATGTGGGTAAAGTTAATTATGAATAGTAAGAGGTGGGCCAGAGAGGAAAAGAAGCACCCACTTTCCTTGCATATTCCTACTAAGTCCTCTGCATTTCTTGCCCTTCATGTCGCTCATATGGACAGCTTACTTTGGCATGTCTTCATCTGTGTACTCTTATTCGGTCTGTGCTCATAACGGGCATTTCATTTTCATTTCATTTTCATTTACAAATATTTATAATACCCTTCAGCTGCAAATATACAAAATAATACAAGAACTTATCGTAGATACAAGTAAAAAAGGAAAAATTACTATAAAAGTAAGGCTGGTCTTCGAGGGTGTCATGTTTGGTTTTTTTCGGCTCATCAAGTAGATTTTCAAATGTTTTTTGAAGAGGTTTAGCGTGGGGATTTCCCTTATGTTAAAGGGTATTTCATTCCAAGTTTTACAAGCTGAGTTTGAAAATCCTTTGTTGGCGTACTCTAGATAACACTTAGGTATTTCGATATTTCTGCAGAATCTTGTATTCTATCTGGAGTTAGTTGTGTCATTTGTACATTTTTGGAAGTGGAACACTGCACCACATTTAGTCCTTGCGTCATGCTATTGCATCCCCCAGTGCCATATGTCCTGTGATCTATACGTCATTCTTATTCTTGGTGAATTGTGTCATTGCATGATGTCATCATATCGTTCTGTCACACGTAGTGCATGGCTATAAATGTGAGCCTTTCAGTTCCAGAGGTAATCCTTGTTGTGTCATTCGCCGGTACACATAGCATTTGCTCAGTTGCATTGTAGAAAACTTCTTTGTGAAGTATTGCGCGTGACACAAATTTCGAAGAGTACATCCACCATGGCTCGAGTACCACAAGAGGCAGAGTTTGGTGCCATAAATTTATTTTCACTGTGCCAGAGATTCCATAACAATGATGAGGCAACAATTATCTGGTGCAGGCAGAATGGCCTCTTAGCTGCAGAGGCAGTTTGTGGGGCATGTGGTACTGTCTGCCGTGATGCCCCAAGCAATCGTGACCTCGATGGTCGGGTGTGGCGCTGTCCAGAACGAGTGTGCCGTAGGAAGGTGAGCATTCGCAAAGGCAGTTTCTTTGAAGGCTCTCATCTACGCCTGTGGCAGGTTATCTGCATGACATACTTCTGGAGCTTGGACTGTGGGAGAAGCAGAGGCCTGTCACAGCAGCAGATAATGAAAGAGCTGGAGATAAGAAGCGGGCATACAGTGGTTGATTGGAAGCAATTTTGCCGCGATGTATGTGTGTCTTACTTTCTCAATCACCCTGAACGCATAGGAGGTGAGGGCCAGGTAGTTGAGATAGACGAAAGTCTATTTGCAAGACGCAAATACAATCGCGGCAGACTTATTCCTGAACAATGGGTATTCGGTGGATATGACCCACTTACAAAGAAGGGCTTCCTGGTACCTGTTGCAAGAAGAGATGCGGCGACATTACTGCCAATTATACAGCAATGGGTGCAGCCTGGCACAACAGTTCATTCAGATATGTGGCAGGCGTACAATCAGCTCGCTGCAATTGGGTACCAGCATGGCACAGTGAACCACACACTGCATTTTGTTGACCCCGCTACAGCTGTCACAACAAATCGTGTGGAAGCAATGTGGCAACGAGCTAAAAACAAATTCAAGGCGCAGCACGGGCCAACTAACAGGGACATGATACCTGACTACCTGGCAGAGTTCATGTGGAACCAAAGGTTTGGTGATAACCCCTTCTTTCACTTGTGGCACCAAGTGGCAACGGACTTGTATGCACTGTAGACAGGCACCTATAATAACTGCCTTTTATTCTATTTTAAACTTATAGCCACTTTTAATACTATATTGTCCCACATTATCTCCCACTCTGGCATACAATTGTTATTCTAAGGTCAATTAGCTAACAGACATATTCCACAAGCAGGTAAATCTATATTTGCAATGAAAATTTTTTTCGAACGAATCCCTGTGACAAGAATCTTCCTCCACAAGGAAGAAAACCTTTGCTTGTGTACCTGCTACGTAAGCCCCGGACAAATAACATAATTATTATAAAGATATCATGGTGATGCACTGCGGTCGCTACTGAAAAGACTTTTCAGCCCATCTATTCATATGGATTTTTTCTCGAGCGTTTTCCCCTTCTACCAAACCCCTTATTTTACATTAAAAGTAACATACCTATATGTAACTACCACATGGCCCCCATATGTAGAAATTTCATTTCTCCATAGTTTCTGACAGCAAACTGTCTTGTGTACATTGTATTGTGGCGTGTTTCTCACTTAACTTTTCAATATTCTAATAGGCACCTAAAGTTATTTCATAATTTTCATGTTACTTCATTGTCGTACCATGTAATTTCTACGGTGATTATCATATTTCGTGCAATTGTTGCAATTCTTCAGCATTTCTATGAATTTCCTGTCATCTTCCTGTGATTTTTTGGTGATTTCTACCATAGTGTACTAATAGGGATAGTATGGTTTGCCCTGGACCAGACCTGTAAGAACACTGGTTGTGAGCCTGTGATCCGACTGTCCCCCTGTCCAGTAGTGGAAGTTCTCCGAGAAATAGTTAGTTGAAGGATGACGCTTCCGGTTACTACCATTTCATATGTGAGAGCGAGGCTCTTCAAATAGGTGGAAGGTATAGACGGAAGGTTAGGCGCCAAATTTATGCCAGCATTTTTGGCGCCGCCAGCATACTCTGTGCATTCAGTTTGGCGCCAACCTGGTACGGGACGGTTCATCTTAGTATGGACTGGCGGCTGCAATTGCACGTCTAAGGTAGGTGCAGCTATTATCATAGCGATTGGAAGTATTTCACTAAGTCCGTACCGGCCTACATGGCTTCACTTTAACATGCCAGTACGGTTTGTTTTTAGTTATGTGACTTGGCGGAAAACGCATTTGGGAAGACATTTGATGACAGTAGGGTTCAAAGTGCATGCATTCGCTAACTTGGCTGAACATTCACCGATCTGACCATAGATGGTCTCATGTGAAAGAGCATCTCAAAAGCTATCGAATGGTGTATCATGTTTTGGGGTAGCACCTGTATTTCCAGGTGAGGTGCAAAACTGCACTAGCGCCGATAACTGTAGATTATTGATAAATCACACTCAGAGATGGGTAGCCCATTCAACAATAGAGAAATTGATAATCATGAAGGTATGACTTTTAACAAAAAAGATATTGCCACTACCAAACCCAGCATAATGCTACCAAAGGCAAGTGAAAAATGGAATCTGGCTAATGGTTACTTCAAATGTGTTTTCATTGATTTGGATTTTACTTCAGACAGTATTGACTCGATCAATGAATCTATTTGCTTAATGAATAACACTATTATTATTATTATGATTATCAAGGTATTTCAAGACCCCAGACCCCCAGGATCATCCTCTAACTTTAGCTACCCAGGAATCCGTTGAATGTGAAACTAGATTAGGGTGCAAACTTCAAACAAACTCAGAAGAGATCTGCGAGTTCAGCTGATGAGAACTGTATCTTTCACTTTGGTTTTACTATTTACACAACATTTTATCTTATTCACCATTTATTTACTGCCATGGCAGAAAATAAGTGTAGGGATATGGAGCACGCTTTAGACATATATGTAGAGCTAGAAGAGTGGAATGATGACCCCGGGCAGGCTCAGAAATACCAACTAGAGCTCCTTAAGATTAAGGATTCTATTATCAAAGAACTCCTGGAGGCGATCAACCGATGAAGCGGCCTTATCCTCCATCTGTATATGACCCAGACTCTGTGTTGTTGCATGCCGACTCTTGTGTGCCCCTTGTTAGGGAAGACCACCACAATGACAGTGCCATAACAATGGAAGATTCCTTAGTAGTGATTACACAGGGAACTAATGAAAAAATGTCAGATTTTTTCCCTCAGAAATCTGTTTCTAAAACATTCCAGGAACAACAACTAGATGTTGCTAAAGACATCTTAGCCCATTTGGATGAAGAACAGAAAGCTTTTTCAGCTGGGCTGCTAAAAGCTCTGAACAAAATGTGTTCTTCATATTTTTTGCATGGCAAGCTCTCTTCTATGCTCACTTTTGTTTCCAATATACTTTATTAGTTCCAGACTGGCTATTTCAAAGACATCCTTTTATTGTCTTTTCATGTTATGGCTTCCCAGTAGTTTTGGATGCTATTACTGAACAGTCTCCACTACAGTCTGATTCATCCATAGTAACAGTATTCTCACCCATTCCACTTTCCTCCTCATCACCATTGCTACCTTCCTTTGAACAAGAAGCAATCATATTTGATGAAGAGTGGCCTGGTTGAATAACTTTGTCCAACCAGACGAAATATGTGAACATATCACTGGTACCATTTCTGACATCATTGATACTTTGTGTATCTGTCCCACTTACTGACGCATTTTTCACTTTCTTCTTGTCTCTTGTGTACCGATTATGGGTATTGTTGAATGCAATCTCAGTGTCCTTTCCTACATAACAAATAACTCTCTGCTGAGACTTCACATGTTACACCAAACTGAAATGTATTGAAAGGTGGATGCCTAACCATAGTTGGGTCAAAGTACGTGCTTCAGTGGTACATTGGATAAAACACTGCTTAATGGTGGCACATGAGCCATGCTTTGTGGATCATGGCAAGCTTACACAAGAGGTTTTTGTGAAGTTTCTCCTCTAAGAAGTAAAGAACTGAGCTATACACTATCCCAGGGGGTACTCCAAGTAGTATTGCTTGGTTCAAACGTTGGCATTTTCCTACTTAGCAGTGTTTCTATCCTGGTTGCCAGAACACTTGTTTCTTCTGCACAGTCAGAGCCAGCTGCCAAGACTTGCATTAGTTTTTCTTCTGCTTTAGTCACATTCACATCAGAGAGTGTTTTGGTTGAAATTATGAATTTCTCTGCGAAATCTTTCTTCTTTACGTCAGAGTGTTCGTCAATATATGTCAAATAATCTCAAAATTTCCTCGTATGTCCTTGTTCTTACTTTTTGCTTCTCCATCTTCTACCCCTCTACTCCAGTTGTTATTAGAAGTGGGAGATATAACATGTATCATTCTACATATTTCTCTCAGCTCTATTGACATCAAAATCAAAATCCAACTTACATGATGCAATATAAGATACACATTCTCCGACTTACACAACTATCCGACTTATAAAATCAGACTTACACATAGACAAAAGTAGAGGATTTGTAGCAAGTGGACTGGGACCGTGCAAATTTATCTGACTTGTAAAACATCCAACTTATGCGACTTTAACTGTATATATAATGTACATTTTACTGTAACGTCATTTGCCTTTTGACGACTAGTTTCGACAGATTATTGTAGTCCTCATGGCAATGTGAATAAAACATTTACTGTACCTCTATTTATACGATATGTATATATATATATATATATATATATATATATATAGGATATAGCAGAAAATGAAAACCACTGGTTTTTGTTCGAACTGGTTTCATCTGTTATGTGGAATCTTCAGCAAACTGTCATTTATAACAATTGAGCTTGCTTTATAGCGTTCAAGTGCAACAATATGACGTTAGATTAATTGAAAGTACTGGGCATGGGCATGGGCAGTAACACTGTAGCAAGAGTAGTCTCCATTTAGGTGTGGTTGGTATTTTCCTATGAAATACTTTTCTTGTTTCTTCCCTGTCTATTGTATTGTGTTGTTCACATTTCAGGAATGGGGTGACTGTGAAAGGTATAGGTTTGCCAATTGAACAGTGAGCTATATGTTTGTTAACATAAAGTGTTTGTAGGTTTGGGTTGAGGATTTGTTGCTTGTGAATATGCACCCTAGCACGTACATTTGATGTTTGGCCTATGTATTCTTTCTTGCAACCATTGCAGTTTATCAAATATAGACATTTGTTGCATTGCAATCCATTTTGGTTTTAATTCTACAGGGAACATTGCTGTTTCTAAACGAGATTTCGTTTGTTGTTCTGATAAGAGGGCATGTACCACACTTTTATCATGACATTGTGTGATTTCTGTTTCATGTAGTTCTTTTGTGCTTATGTTCTGTGTATCTTCAAATTAGGCAAATTGTGTGTTTCTTCACAGTTGGTAGCTATTGTGCTATTTTATGTACTCTCTCATGTCAAAGGAGTAGAATTACGTTCTTGAGGGCAGATATGATTGCAGAGGCTACTAAAAGTGTAAGTTGTAGTTTACATATGAAGTAAACCTTACCTTAAAGAATGTTTCCAGCAATCCTACCACTTTCCCTATTGTAAATGTTCACCAGCCATCAAATTCTATTGTTTATACACAATGTCCATAATTGAAAGGTGGCCAGGCAGTTTGAGAACGTCATCATTCTTTACTATTGATCTACTGCCAAGGTTATAAATGTATAACCTTCATGTATGTCCTAATTTTCCTTTCGATTCCTAAAGCATCTGATGTTTACAGATTTTACACAATAGTAAATTCTCATTCAAATAGACAGTAGCAACATATATTTGGTTTCAATGAATGTGCAACTATCAAGTTTATCTTTCTGTACAAGTTGCAGTAGGTTTCCCCCAATGCTATTTACCTTTTTTAGCTTTTGAAAATAGTCAACAAATCTATCCTCTCTAACAACAGAACATAGGACATCATGCTCTCAGTTGACGCAACTAGTCTAGCAAATATGCTGAAATTGGAATCACGCTATAAGTCTCAGTCTGATCTTTTAACGCCAATCTTCAGTTAGAAAAAACTCAGCAAAATTGTTCTCCGGAAATTTTTAGCGCGAAAAAGTCTCAAGAAGTATTTCGCAAGTGAGTTTTCAGTCGGCAAAAGTCTGTCGAGAAATCCCTCGGCGAAATAGTTCATTTGCATCATGACCTTGTCATCTGAGGACCTGTTGATTTTGCTGGTGCTGCATTGAAGGAGAACGCAGAGAAAATATAGACAAAACTATTTGGGTTTGCAGGATATTTGCAGAGAGAAAGGAGAGGGAGAGTACAATACTCTTGTTAGGGAAATGCAGTTTCATGACCACAAATTCTTTTTCAAAATGTTTAGGATGAGTCCCTCCCAACTGGAAGAATTGATTAACTGGGTACACCATTGATAATCAAAGACAGTGTACACAGGGAAGCCATTTGTCCTGAAGAAAGATTGTGCTTGACTCTGAAATACTTGGCAAGTGGTGATTCCCATGTAAGCCTTGCAGCAAGTGACAGGGTGAGCCAAACAACAGTTGGAAGAATAATTCCAGAGACATGTGATGCACTTTGGGAAGCTTTAACAAAGGAAGGCCTCATGAAAGTGCCATAAGTACCTGATCAGTGGGACGTTGTAGCTTCAGAAATGGAACGAAGATAGACTTTCCCCAAGTGTCTTGGTGCTATGGATGGCAAACACATTAATATTTTTGCTCCTGCAAGAAGTGGTTCCCTGTTTTTTAACTATAAAAAACCTATTTACTATTGTCCTTCTTGCTATTTGCAATGCAAGTTATGAATTTGTTATGGTAGACATTGGGGAGGCAGGCCATCAAAGTGATGCTGGTGTCTTTGCAAATAGCAATAGAGAGTTTACGATTTGCTACGCAGCTCACTACGACGACCCTTGGAGGCCTGAACACTAGTGTGCCTTGGGGAATGCCCTGGACTATGCATAGTCCATTGCAAGTTTATTACTCAGAATCGACTAATGCTACGTAGTGATCAATACACAGGTAAGAATGTACGAATGATGGTTTCTTTCACCTTCAGTTTTAACTTTTTGTTGCCCATTTTGCATAAACAACTCTTTTCAAACGCTAGGTGTAAGGTATTGTCTAAAGTTTCTTTGCTTTCCAGCAAAACGTCATCAAGACTTAGAGAAATGGCCTACTTTACAGAGCCCCAAGACTTTTAGAGAAAGACACAAACGTTTGTAATTAGAAATCAAAACAGTTAGATTACTTTTAGAGCCCACTCATAAAGATATTGTATTGGACAATGTACACAGTATAGAGTGCTCTTCTTGAAGTAAAGTTGTAGCTATCGTTGGAAGTGAGTTAGACATTTTGTTTTTACTTAATGAGTATGTTAGAAGCCTTTTAGCACAGTTGGTGTGTAAGTGGTATAAGTGGTGTTGAGGTGCAATAAATGCAAAAGTAAGAAATTTCTCTCAGGTGTCATCTGATCAACACTTAACAACCTTTTCACAGTCTTAGACTTACTGCATGGGCATTGTAGCTTATTATCAATATATCTACATTATCAATATCAATATAGCTAGGCAAAAACAATGAAAACTTGGCATGTTAATGTAGTTTTGAATGTTATTTTATGGTATGTATCTTTTCTATACTGGTGATTTTATTTTTCTGTCCATATCTCATATGCATCACAAACAGTCCTTGGCTAGACATAAGATGGTATGGAGTACAAACCATGATGTGCTGCTATGCAGGGAGATATTGATCACAGAGCCATATAGATATAAGGCTGGGACAAGAGAGAGGGGCCAAGCATGGGATAAAGTAGCCCAGGCACTTAATTCAATAGAAGGAATTCACTTTTTTGTAGACGAAAGGGCTGTTAGAGAATGCTATGCCAAATTGTAGTGGAACTATAAACGAAAGATGGCCGCTGAAGAAAGAGCTAGTGGGGTACACCCTGAATTGACAGAGCTTGATGAAGCTGTGGCAAGCATAATAGAATGGAAGGAAGGAGCTGAAGAGGAACTTGCACATAGAGAAGAGAACAATGCACATTTGATGGATAAGGAAAGAGAGACTGCTGAAAGTGTCAGGAAGAGATCTATGGAGAGGCTAGCAGAGACAAGAGAAAGAGAGAACCAGATGAGTGCAAAGAAGAAAAGGAGGGGTAATAGGGAGAAGTCAATAGAGATTCTGAAAAATAAAAGTAAAATAGAAATGGAAATGAGGAAGGAGGAAGTAGAGATAAGAAAGAGCATGAAGCCACAGAGAAGAAAGCTGAACAGGAGATAGAACTAAGGAGAAGGGAGCTGACTTTGAGAGAAAAGGAGCAGCAAGCAAGGGAGAAAAAAGATGACAAAATACTGGAAATTTTGAACCAGCAGCAACAGCAACAGCAGGCAATGCTGCTTCAAATGCAGCAAGTAAATCAAGCTCTATTAAGTTTGATAAACAATATGAAAGAAAAGCAAAATTAGCTTAGCACTGTATGAATGTTTCATGTCATTTTCTATCCCTTAAATATTTGTTATACTGAAGCAGCAGAACATCATTTCAAACATGAAAGTGCCCAAACAGTGGGCTGCACACATTATTCCCTGAAGGAATGTGTACACTGCATAAGTACGTGTGCTTGCTATCTCAATGGACCATGTTCCAAGTACTGAGTTAAATGATTCATGGCTGAAAAGTGTGAAAGGGCAGTGTACTGGTGTTTCTAACAGTTTTGTGAGGCACAGTTAAGGCACATTGCTACTTTTATGATGTTTGTATATTTGTGTTGCATACTATGATGTGCAAAATGAGTTTTTGGAATAACTCCACTTGTGACACTTGATGGGTTTTAAAAAAACCATTTATATGCACCCAAAAAGGCTATAAAAACTATTTATGTTGTTGAACCGTGGAGACATATTAAAACATTTCTTTAGCAGGGCACACACACTCAATAAATCTTCCCAACAGAGCTGAGGCCAAGTATACTGTTGTTCTTGAAATCTGTGACCTTGAAATAGTTCACAATGTCTCTAAAAATCCACTTTACTGATACCCTTGCCTGACTCATTGTCTGATTGACAGCTTCTTGCTGTTCTATTAGTGGAGCTCTTCTTTCATATGGACAGTTGCAGCCTATGGGGATATGCTGGGTCACCATATATGCATAGTTTTCCCCTGCAGGTGAGACAGAATGCTGCTCAAGCTGAGGTAAAAGACCAGACATTGCCAAGATAGCACTGTCATGTCTCCTACCCTCAACAGGCCCAAATAAGTTTGCAAGTAAACCATTTGGAGCAGCCACAGATTGACATTTAAGAGCATGAACTCTTTTGTGACCATTATAGACTACTCTCTGATTTCTGCCTGGTCTGCAAATAGGTCAAACTGTCCCATTAACAAAACCCCAACAGTTCTCAAGTGCAGCACCACTGTTGTGAATAGAATCTGCAAATGTTTTTAGGTTTTGTGGAGAGAGCCAAGGTTGGTCAAGATCTGTGAGTAGGTGATGGAATCTATTGAAGATTAAGTCTGTGATAACATTGGCAGCCATACACAGCTGCGGGACAGACCTCCCAAACCTTGGTATTGTGAAGGAGTCTGGAACGGAATGTAGTCATGTGTGTAGTTTCGCTGTTTTTAGTAGAGTTGTAATAGGGAGTGTTCAGAGTTGTTGTAGAGTTGGGATAGAGCTAGAGTGTAGAGTTTGAATAGAGGATAGAGAATAGAGAATAGAGAAGAGAAGAGAAGGGAAGAGAAGAGAAAGACGAGGATAAAGCTGACTTAGTACCGCCACTTTGTCACATATTTTGGAGGTCCCACCGAGATGAAAGATAGAAGTTAGATATGGTGTTAAACAGAGACGAAGTTGGAGAAGATGCAAACCCTGAAGGTCCACTTGAGGAACAGTCAAGACTTACATTTTCGTTGTTCCGTCGCCCCGAGAAGTATCGAATTGGAGAAGACTTTTCGTTGTTTATTAAGAAACTAAACCTTTACTTTGAAGCTATTGGACTTACGGATAACAAACAGAGACGATATGTGCTGTTGTTTACTTTGAGCGAAGATGCATTTCGTTTAGCGGAATCAATCGATTTACCGGAGTCAAATGACTGGGCAACCTTTGTAGATTGTTTAAAGACTTTGTTCAAAAGAAATCAGACTGGCACTTAGAAACGATATAGTTTTCATAAAAGGATGCAACAGCCTGATGAAAGTGTTGACTCTTTTGCGCTTACACTTCGTGAGTTGGGATCAAAATGTGGCTTTAATGGAGAAGAATATAACCATCGTTTGGTGGACCAGTTTATTTTGGGACTAAGAGACCGTTCGACGCAGAATAAGTTGTTACAAGAACCACCCGTGGATTTAGATGCTGCTTTGTTTGTAGCCCGTAGATTTGAAGCTGCCCATTCCACGATGAAGAAATTGAAGGTAGAACAGTTTGAAGCGCCACAGTCTGTCCGTTCAGTGGGTTCTCGGACGGCATCAAAGGTTTGTTTTAGTTGTAATGGTTATGGGCACGTATCTCGAGAGTGCCCCACTCGTAGAAAGGCAGTTTCAGGGAGTAGTTTTGCCAAGAATTTTAATGTCGTTTGTTACAACTGTAAGCAAAGTGGTCATCTTGCTAGAAACTGTCTTACACATAATCAATCACATGATAAGCAAGTCTTAAATCGACAATTTGCTGAACCGAAGTTTGAGAGAAGGACTATAGTTTGTTTTAAGTGTGGAGAAATAGGACACATTTCTCGTGTTTGCCCAAGAAAGGAGCCTCGTTTGGCCTGAGGTCAGAATTCAGCGAGTAGTAGTTTGCGTTTTACAAACTCAGAACATTTCTAATGATACCAGAGTTAGACTATCATCAGTTTCTCCAGCCAGTAAAAGAAAAACATTAGTATTGGAAACAAATCTTAATGGTATCCCGCGCTTTTGTATAGTAGATACTGGCGCTTCTATATCATTAATCAGTAAAGATGAATGGGAACTACTTACAAAAGAGACACAAACTTCACTTTTGCCTTCTGACATTGTAGCAGAGGCCGCAAACACTTCCCCGATTGGAGTAGTTGGTAAATCAGTACTTTCAATTGATATAGATGGGAAACAACAGTGCCAACAAACTTTTTACGTAGCAAACGATATATCAAATGAAATTATATTAGGATTAGATTGACTGACAAATTGCCACTGTGTTATTGATACGTCAAAACTGTTAATAGAGTTCCCCGATGGGTCAAAAGCTCCCCTGTTGTTAAATGACTCCTCGATACCTGATCCTGCTGCTGTCATTTTATGCGAAGACACTGAGATTCCTGGCAGGCATGAAGTTATCCGTAGGGCGAAAGTCAAAGGTGTATTTTTAGCTGAGAGTATCGTAGAGCCAAATGTTTCCTTAGCAGAGAAAGGCATTTTAGTAGCACGAGCTTTTGTATCTCCGAATCGTCAAACCGTCCCCGTTCAGATTATTAATCTAGGTGAAGACACTATTAAGCTTTATGGAGGTACTAATATCGGTCATTTAGAACATGTTGCCATGGACGACCCCGTTTTGTTTGACAATGAAAAAGCCAACCGTTCAGAACCTCGTTTTGATTTAAGTCACTTACAAGAAAATGAGCGCGTACGCGTAGAGCGTTTGTTAGATGATTATAAGACCATTTTTGCAAATAATATTTTCGAGTTGGGCGCGACATCGTTTACAGAACATAGTATAAATACCGGTAATGCACAGCCAATCAAGCAGCTCCCAAGGCGCCTTCCGAACGCTCTTAGAGCAGTTGTAGATCAGCAAGTGAAGGAAATGATTGATAGCAATAGTGTCCGTCCTAGTCAGTCTCCATGGGCGAGCCCGATCGTCCTGGTGCGCAAGAAAGACAACACATGGCGTTTCTGCGTAGATTATAGAAAACTTAACGACGTAACTGTCAAAGATTCGTATATGATTCCGCAGGTAAACGACCTTTTGGATACCTTAGCAGGTCAAACGTATTTTACGACATTAGACTTAGCGTCCGGCTATTGGCAAGGTAATGTTGCGGAGGAGCATAAGGAGAAAACTGCATTTGTGATTCCTGGAGGTGAACAGTTAGACTTTAATCGCATGCCATTTGGCCTAGCAAATGCTGTGCCAACGTTTCAGCGCTTAATGCAACGTGTCTTGGAAGGGCTCACCCCTCAGAAATGTCTTGTATATTTAGATGACGTACTAGTTGTTGGTTCGACTTTTGAACAACATCTGGAAAACTTAAAAGATGTTCTCGATGCGCTTAAAACAGCCGGCTTGAAACTGAAACCCTCGAAGTGTTTCTTTGCACATAAAGATGTAAAATATCTTGGCTTTGTTATCTCTGGCGATGGTCTTTTACCAAACCCTGAAAAATTAGAAGCTATTACAGAATACCCACCGCCAGAGAATTTGCAAGAATTACGTCGTTTTATTGGTTTAGCTTCCTACTATCGACGTTTCGTTTCTGGTTTCAGTGATATTGTCAATCCGTTGAATAAACTGCTTCAGAAAAATGTAGCATTTACTTGGACTAATGAAAGTGAAGCAGCGTTTCAGACTTTAAAAACACAGTTAGCAACAGCCCCCGTTTTGGCCTTTCCTACTGTACACGGACAATGTGTGTTGTATACAGACGCTAGTGATATCGGTGTTGGTGCTGTCTTAGCACAAAGAGATGCAAACGGTGAAGAGAAAGTAATTTCGTATGCCTCAAAAGGATTTTCTTCTTCTGAAAAAAATTGGGCGGTTACTGAAAAGGAAGCATTCGCTGTTGTTTGGGCACTTCAATACTTTCACGCTTATGTTTATGGTGTAACGATTATCATCTATTCAGATCATAAAGCACTTAATTGGCTTCGTAATATGAAACATCCCAGCGGCAAACTAGCTCGTTGGATACTTACGTTAGAGCAGTACGACTATGAAATAAGTCACAGACCGGGTTCCCTTATGGCCCACGTAGATGCATTATCGCGTGCTCCGATTAATAGCATACAAATCTCATCATGGTCATCTTCCGAGCTTCAAGGGTTACAAGATCTTGATTCAGATATAGCAATTGTAAAGAAATGGTTACAAGAAGGACAATCACCACAGAAGTGTCCCGAAAACGGTTCAGATGTCTTAAAAACTTTATATCGCGTGTTTCCAAGTTTAGTTATTCAGAATGGCGTCCTCTATCACAAATGGGTACCTAAATTTGATACTGATAAGCTCCAAGTTGCTATTCCCAAATATTATGCGCCAAAGATTATTAACCACGTTCATAACCAACTTTGCCATCTTGGGATTCATAAAACATTTGATGCAATCCAGAATCGTTTCTACTGGCCAGGTTTTCATAGGGATATCGAAAACTAGTGTAAGTCGTGCACAACATGTGCTAAGAACAAACTTATTCCCCGCCCTCGTAAGCCCTTGCAGCCAATTGCGGTTCAACCAGTTCCATTTCACATGGTTGGTATAGATATTATTGGTCCGTTGAAAATCACACGTCGAGGAAATCGCTATATTTTATCTATTATCGACTATTATACTAAATATGGAGAAGCCGTTGCGCTACCGTATCAAGAAACAGAAACCGTCATTCGTGCTTTAGAAGAAGTATTTTCGCGTCATGGTATGCCTTCACTTAGTCTTACCGATCAAGGGTCTAATTGTGAGTCTCACTTGTTCGCGAGTATGTGTCGCTTGTTTGGTATAGAAAAACGCCGAACCACCCCGTATCACCCTCAGACTGACGGTCTTTGTGAACGATTTAATCAGATTTTGAAACTTTACTCCGCATGCGTGTAAATAAAGATCAAGACGATTGGGACGATCAGTTGCCCTCCGTTCTGCTATCATATCGCATCTCAAAGCAAGAAAGTACCGGTGTTTCCCCTTTTGAACTTATGTATGGACGATCAGCTCGATTGCCATTTGACGTCGATAGGGAGGGGGAGGTAGAAAGAAAACCAATTGGAGGTTCTGCACAATATGTAGAAGAACTTAAACATCGTCATGAGCTCTTAAAATCTTTTGTAGCAGATCGTATAAATGATGCTCAACAAAAACAAAAGAAGAATTATGATAAAGCTCATCGTACCGAGAAAAGCTACAACTTTGTCGTTGGAGAACTAGTTTTACTGAAAGATCACCGAGCACGAGGACTTGCCGCTAAATACTTAGGGCCTTATCGTGTTATACGTGTATTAAACGAGGATTGTGAAATCGAATCTTTAGATAATGGAAAGAGAAAAATAGTTCATTCAAACAGTTTACGTGAATTTACATTTGAGAACATGCCGATCAATAAAGAGGAGCAAAATTTGTTAAGTGAAAGTGACGATTCAGATGCCGATGAAATTGTGTATTGTGCCAACAGACCTTTAGTTGAGAATGAAAACATAAATAAAGAAGCGGTTAGATATAACTTGCGACGAAATCGTCGAAGACCAGAACGTTATGGTGCTCCAGTTTATGATTATTAACTAGTAAAGCATTAACATTCATTTCGCTTATCGCTGCAGATATCGTTGTGTTGGGAAAAGGACCCTGTGTTTCTATGTTATTTCCATATATTCTATCTGCTATATTCATCATGTTACTATTCACTATGTTAGTTCAAATTCATTGTATTTTACGTATAAGTATATTTTAGGGAGGGAGAGTGTGAATGAGTCTGGAACGGAATGTAGTCACGTGTGTAGTTTCGCTGTTTTTAGTAGAGTTGTAATAGGGAGTGTTCAGAGTTGTTGTAGAGTTGGGATAGAGCTAGAGTGTAGAGTTTGAATAGAGGATAGAGAATAGAGAATAGAGAAGAGAAGGGAAGAGAAGAGAAAGACGAGGATAAAGCTGAATTGGTACCGCCACTTCGTCACAGTATCAAATCTACATATCTACAGGGGTATGCATACCGTTTCAGGCAAATACACAAAGCTTCCACAGAATCTATCACATGGCCATTAGAGCACCTTATCATATCGGGGAGTCAGACGATTTGAGCTAGTGTGTAAATATCTTCCTTCTTGAACCTAAACTCCACTCTACACTCAGTATCATCCATATCCTAAAGGTTGAAATGCTCGTAACACCAATATGGCACTTCAATGTGGAGGTTTCTTCTTGGCCTATGAGCATATAGCAGTAGGAAAAGATCATCATAATCTATAATGATGTCTCCATGCAACTGAAGAGCGAGGTACTAAATGACCAAATCATTGCTCAGCATAAAGAGGCAAAATAGTTGTCAATAGACCACTTTCACATTCATTTTGAAATAGAGGTCTGAGTGTTGAAAGTGAGGCTAACGATGATGTCCTGGGATTTGCAGTAGCGAAGCCTTGTTACATTCCACAATTTGTACTACGTTTACAAGTGTGCGGGTATGTTTTACTTTGAGAAGTAGTGGCAGAAAGCATTGGCAATGAGTTGAGTGTTAAGTCAGCTGGAACACAGTGCACCGCCTATTGTCCCTTGAATAGGTTTTATAGCTGTGATGGAGTACCGACTGGCCTTCACGTGATGTCGTTAAATTCTCAAACAGCCCAGAAAGACACATAAATACTAGCTTGAGATTAGATTAAGGAGAACAGATTCATTAGTTGCAATATAGAATATCATGGACAGACGTTACTTCTCAAGTTTAAAGTATGTTTTTCTGCATACTTTACGCACAATTGCAGACCAAGTATTGACAGTCAGGTTTTGTTTACTGTTTCAATCCTTAACTTGTTATTGTATAGCTTTTTGGCCCTACGTTATATGTAAGTGCAGCTTGTTACAGCATTTGATCCATTTTATTTAGTATTCAAGCAAGAGGGCTTCCACATAGAGACAAAACAGGTTTTTACCAATGAAGTATGGTTTTCCCCTCAAACAATAAAATAACACTAACTGCCCTTAATCTGGGCACTGCAGCTAAGCATTGTGTTTGAAAAATAGTTCATGATTTTTCTGCCCTGTCTATCCACTATGTAAATGGATTTCCTATAACCAAAAGAAGAGCTGGTAAGTGTTACTTTTTCTCAATCCCTAAGCTTGTCTGTGAATTTTGTAATAGACTCACATGATGTGCAATGAATCTTCTCTGTAAATTATTAATTCTAAACCTTAAATAGACTATTTCTTAAGCTTTTAAAGTCATAGACTTATGATATACATATTGCAAATAGGGTGAATTGTGGGTTCCATTCTCAAGAGATGTTGCAAAACTTGAGAACTCATGAAACATTGAGTTAACTTTTCAAGAAGCTTCCACTATGGAGGGTTATACAGTCAGGAAAACCTGTATTTTTAAAGACAGTCTGGAAAAGACAGAAATTTATTGAAACCTGAAAAAGTCAGGAAAAAGTCAGGAGTGTTTTCATCAATGTGAATACATTCTGTTGTGCGCAATAAACAACTCTGCACATAGGATGCAGTATATGATATTTTTTTGTTCCTGTTTGAGAAAGTAGTTGACCAGAGAGCCTCCCTTTCTTACTCAACTTGGAAAATGTGTTCAATTACTTAGTTTTAAAAGATGGGGCAGTTGCATCATTTGCAGACATTATGTATCTCTGATATGTATTCAAGAAAAACACCTAAATGTTCAAGAAAAGTCAGGAAAGAATAGTAGGCAGGATGCCTGCTATGTTGGCAGCAGGCAGATTGCATTGGAGAAGGTACTTGTCTGTGTAACTTGTGTTTACACAAATAATCATGTAAAGCTTATCCTTATTTTGATGGTGGCCAAGATTTGATGCTTCTTGAGTCATAGAGCTCAATGAAGATTGAAACTGGGCTTATATTTTTATCACTTTATTTATCAAGGCTGAGTTCTAATAGAAGAACCTTATTTATTGAAAATATGACAGCTTTTGAGGATGAGGGAGCATCCTGACTAAGTCCTCCTTATCTCCCAATAAAAAAAATACCACCAATATAACTAAATTTCCAAATACACCTAAAATGAAGCCTGCCAAACAGGTGCACGCACCACTGACTGCATTTCCAGAAGGATCAATAGCAAGAATATATTGATAACATCAATTGCACTGTCAGTGTCAATGATGAATAGTCAATACAAGATTCTTGCCATGCATTTATCGAAAAAATATGGTTGCTATCTTTATCAAGACAAATTTTTCACATTGAAAGTGGTATAACAAACTTTGAACGTGGCATTTTTGCAGCAAACCTACTTTAGGTCTTTGCATTTAAAATTATGCAAAATCAAGTGGACGGTGCAACATCTCAAAAATCAGAACGTCAAGGCAAATACCCACACTGTAAAGAACTTGTGTTGTACTATTTGCACCAAAAGGACTCCTTACACAATCTGTGGGTGATTGGGCTACCTGCTTTCTCCTCAAATATAGAACGAACGAGATCGGCCTTCTTAGTACACGGTGAAACTAAGATTATTTTGTGCTAAATGGCTGTCGAAGATAGTCAATCTTCTAAAAAAGATAATATACTTTCCGTCTTGATGCATCTTATTGAAGCAATCCATTGTTAAGATGTAGCAAGAAGCAAAATACGGCATCAAAACACACCATCACACTGTACGAAGTTTGAGGACATCATCGTTAGCCTCGCTTTTGACTTCATAGATCCACGTGACTTTGGAATGTGAAAAAGGTCTATTCTAGCAGATGAAGGTACAGATTGTTCAACACTGCAGCAATTGCCATTGGTTCTATGTTATGTTGATAAGAATAGAGAAATACAAGAAAGGTTCATAACGTTCATCCATTGTGATAGTGGAATATCTGGTGAAGCTCTTACAGATAAAGTAATAAACTATCTGTAGAATGAACTAGAGCTGGTATTAGTTGTTGCAGAGGCCAATGCTATGATGGAGCAGCAAATATGGCAGGACACTATTCTGGCTTGGCTACACGCATCCTTCAAATTAACCCTTTGGCACTATATACCCATTGTGCTTCTCATAGGCTTAGTCTTTTTTTGCTGCTGCTTGTCATATCCAGTGTGTGTCCAGAACATGATGGGCAGTGTAACAAAGGTAGGGAAATTCTTCAACACCCCCAAAGAGGCAAATTCTTCATGAGAGTATGATAAAAAAAAGTCTGCCCTTCCAGCAGGCATACCAAGCTGATTGATATCTGCCGCACTAGATGCGTTCTCAGAAGTGATGGGCTAGATAGATTTTTGGACATGTACCTTCCAATATTTGACTTCCTTTCTGTAATGAAAGACAATGTTGCTGGATCATGGACTTGTTCAGCCTCTGATGCTTATAGTTATCACATCATGTTAGGACATTTCTCTTTCTTAAATACTTTGGTACTTGTAAAGCGTTGCCTGGCATTTACAAGATCTACAGCTGTGCAACTCCAAGGGTCACAAATCGATATGATAGCTGCAACTAAGGAAGTAAATATAATGTTGACATCATTGAGGAATGTAAGGAAGTTTCTAGATTGTTACCACAAAGCTTGGTTCACAGAGGCCTGTGATATAGCAGATCATATAGATTGTGCACTTAAGCATCCAAGAGTCTGTTCCAGACAAGCACATAGAAGCAATATTCCAGCAAAGGATACTGCAGACTATTTCAACATAAATAGTGCCATCCCTTTCCTTGATAAAATAAGTAGTGAACTTTCTGGCAGATTTTCAAATGAGAATTGTGATCCCTATAGCACAAAAAAGCAGAAACAGTCTTTTAGCATACTATAGTGAAGTTCGATAGTGCTATAGTGAAGTTCTTTAGTACCAACAGAATTGTGTTGCACTTAAAGGCCTTTCTATACCTCCATCAGTCATGGCTAGTGAATATAAAGAAACAACAAAGAGTGCTAAAAGAAGAAGGTATGATCAGATTTCTTGTGATGATTCCTCCAACATCAAACGCAAAATAGAAAAAGCTTCCTTTTGAGATAACAAAGACAATGCACATGATGTGGTCACAAAGCAAATTGATAAGACATCGAAAGAAAATTTCCCAACTTTTTGAAATCAATATTTCGCAGATTTGCCTAACCCTTATGTGTAACCTATGACGTTGACAATTGGGAATCCTTTTGGACAGATCAGCCAATAGAGTCATTACCATCTACTATTCCACAAACATTAAAATGGACAAATCCAATAACCGTCCCAAACATATTCACTGTTCTAACCATCCTTGCTGTCCTGCCAGTTAAAAGCTGCACATGTGATCCAATCATCATTCCCATGTTTAGAGTGCCTACCTTCAGCTCCACTCTCTTCTCCTGTTCATATGCTTCTCCCTTCTGAATCCACTTTGTCTTCCTCCTCTCTGTCTTCTATAAACCCAAGTAGCATGTCTACCATCATTCATTGGACCACAGATGTGGTAACGGTCATTGTTGACCCAAACCTTGACCGATCCGGTATGACCTGTATGGTGGCCTAGAACTGCCATAAGGAATTTTGAAAATGATATTAAAATTTTTCAAAGTTAATTAAAATCATGGTTAACAAACATTTTAAACCGTTTGAAAATGAACCAGAAGTCAAATAAAAATGAAATAAAATTTCAAACCATTTGACAATGAAACACAACTCAAATGAAAATGATATAACATGCTGTTTAAACCTATTTGAAATTGAAACAAAAATCAAATGAAAATGAAATAACATGAAATTTAAAACCATGTGAAAAGTACAATGAAAACTCATCCAGCCTAGAACCGCCATAGCACACAATGCAGTGCTCCTGCAGTGTGCTCGCATCACAAGCTCAAATGGCCATGGAAACGAGGTAAGAATAGCCTCCCGCCACAAGGTATGCGCTGATCAACAATATGGCTCGTATTTGTGACGATAGTTGGAAAGATGATGTTATGATGAGTGTTTGATCGAAAAAGTTCGGCAATGTATGCAACGCACAGAAATGTTGGATTACTTGAGAAGGGATTTTACTCAGTATGCTTGGAGCATGCGTTCACTGGAAAGGCGATTGACTCACTTCGGCATTAAATACACTGATGCAGCCACACTGAAGCTGTGCAAGAGGAACTGCAAGGCCCTGGAAAGCTCCTCAGTTATAGAGCTATGCACCAAAAAATCCACCAAATCCATAAACTTAATGTTCCGCAAGACCTTGTTTATGATATGATGTCTCACTTGGATTCAGCAGGTATACAGGAAAGGGCAGTCGGTAAAAATCAGAAAGCGAAAGGTCATTTTATTATTGGAGTTAATCAAGTGCATTCATTGGATGGGCACGACAAAGTAATGGGATATCAGAATAATACATCCCCCCCTGGCAATCTATGGCTGTCTAGATACAGCCAGCCATAAGATATTGTGGGTAAAAGTCTGGACCTCTAACCATGATCCATTATTGGTTGCTTGCTGGTACCTAGACTATTTGATGCAAAATGGCATCATTGCTTCAAAACTGAGACTAGATAAAGGTACAGAAACAGGCATCATTGCAACAATGCATGCATATTTAAGAAGAAACTGTGATAACATGAAGGATGTTGAGTGCAATACTGTGTGTGATAAGACAGTGATATATGGTCCTTCAACATCTAATAAGGTAAGCAATTTCAATAATATAGAGGTGACCACAGACCTGTAAAACCATACCCTCCAAATGAAGAGATGGGATCCCAGTTTGTGGCACTTGCTAGATATCTGCAAAGTTGCTTTGTAGATAGATGAAACAATCTCCATACTTTACCCCCATCAGGCTGTGGACAACTCACATAATAATAATGGTTATTTAGATAGAAGAGGTACTCTTCTGGCAAAGTGAAATCCTACAACAGTAGGACTTCAGTTTGGGCCATATTTACTCACATAACCAAGGTACTAGCTTGTATATATGCAAACTAAGTGATACTACTGTGGGTATTCTCTCTACAACAGTTCTCTTTCTTGTCATCCTACTTCTTACTTGTTATGTGTTAGTTGTGCTTCCTTGAGGTTAACTATGTAGTATCTTATTTTAGATTGAAAGATGGTGGAAGGACCTTCATGAGCGTCTTGAGAAATTCTACAAGTTGCCTTTACAGTATTTGTTAGAAAATGGATATTATGATCCACATGATGAAACAGGCAGGTTGCAGTTTTTGTATGCCTCTAAAAATAATAGTTTTGTAATGAAACGTAGTGCTATTTCCTAATAGTTGCTATATTCTTTAATGTCACATGACATCATACCTTGAAATATATTGTTATTATCAATTGTACTTTATATTATGTTTCATGGTGTATGTGGCACCATTTTGGGTGAAACACAGCATTGATGTATAGGCAAGCACTAATTTTGAACATATGTATAGTTTTCCACCATACTATTGTAACGGTTTTTCTCCAGGATGCTATTGGCTTATTTCATGGTACCATTGGTGGATAGTGAAATTAATATCTTGAAAGACACTATTTGGAACACTCACAGAAGTAGAACTCAGAAACATACATTCCTTGCAGATGGCATCCCAAACCACATCTATGACTTTCCAGCAGTTTATGGACTTGATGAATATGGCAAGCGAACATGGATCTAACTAGAAGCTGTATCTATGTAGAAGGCTGTATCTTTGCCTGAATCTAAGGTGTATAAGGTTTGCACCTCATGAACCAGAAAAAATTAAAAATGCAATAGAAGAGAAAACATGTGCTAGACTTCAGGGCACAAGTTTTTGTTATACTTCATTGAACACCTAATAGGCCTTGACAACTGATGATTTTCCAACACGTGCAGTTGGTAGTAGTAGACTTGTTTCTTTTCAATAGTATTACACAATCATGTATGTAGCTAATGACTTGAATACAGGCAGCAGTAGTCAAGCCTGGTCAATCCCATCTCCCTTTGATAAGAAGTATTTCTCATTTTATTTAGGCTGGAAGGTCACTGAAGATGAATTAAAGGAGGTTGCAGGGTTTTCAAATAGTTTGCACAGTTCAGATGATTTTCTACACCCAGAATTTCGAAGGAAATGTGAAGCAATCCCGAAGGATCCACTGAAAGTGAAACCAGGGGACTGTGTTGATACCTTTTTGTATTTAAAAACCAGATGGAAAAGCACATAAAAAACCCATATATTCCAAGGCACCATCTACACAAAATAGCAGTTAAGTTAGTAGATTGTCTAATAATATAACTACTAGTAACACTTTAAATGTTAATGTAGTAACATGGTATATCTTTGAAAATACAAGAGAAATCAATTCTAACACCACTGCACACGTGTTCTATCATATGTAGTTTTAACTGTGGGGGATCTTTTTTGGGATTAACGAAACATTAACAGGACAATATCTTAGCATTATATCAGACCTAAACAGAGCAAATTTCCTCCAGTCTTGTTAGTTTGCAAAATATTCTGCAAACGTGGTTGGCTTTGAAAGTCTCTATGGCATAGTTGGATAGGTTGCCAGCACAGAACAAGACCTCTTGATCTGCATCTGTGACTTTTCATAAGAGAAGTGGGCCAGATTTTCAGCTGTTTGACCAATATCTTTGTGCTCAGAATGAGTGGTACACATAATCCCAGTGTTGTTCATATATTTTACAAAGGTGCCAGGGATAAATTCCTCAATGGTTACACATCCTCCATCATCACGTTTGCCAAAATATACCTCACCATAGTAAAGACATTCTCCATATTCTTCAGATACACCTTCAATGCAAATCTTTGCCTTGAGTTGGTAGCAAAAGTTCCTAGCCACAGTGTGCATTTGAACAAGTCTCTTTGTATGCTGCTCTATTGTGATTCCCAGATCAGCAATGATCTTCAATGTTCCCTCTTGGTATTTTGTCAGAACCCAGGTATTTCTGAATGCAGGACTTGAACACGTAGCTTTGAAAGCTTCTCAAAACCCACCAACTCCTATAGGGCTATCTTCAATATACAAGTCAATGTCTGTTGGTAAAGAAGACCACAACATCTGCTGTAAATCAAATCTAAATAGGTGCACAACAGTTCCACCAGCTTTGCTGAACTTTTTCTCAAGCATAGGAGGATGTATCAAAGGCTCATAAGGTTGCACATCATTATGACTACCTGCTATTCTCTTTGACACCCTGACAAATCGTACATGAATACCTTTTAAGGTGGGAATATGACTTAGCGAGGAGCATGAAGGTCCTTGGTCTCCTGCCAATATGTCGCAGTAGTAGTCACTTCCTAGCTGTGATTTGAAGTGGTTCTCGCAACTGCTTTTTATATTCTCCAGTGTGACTTCTGGATATTTGAAGTCAACACACTCTCGGGCACCTATCCTTGTATATTTTTGGGCCTTTCCAGACACTTCAGCAGACAACCGTTGGACACTTATTTCTCCAGATTGCAGAATGCTATTTCCAACTCCGCCTCCACTTGCATCATTACCAGGCTTGTTGCCAGTTCTCTTCATTTTGATTTTCTTTCAAAATTCTTCCCATGCCATGATAAATGAGAAGATATAACAAGCAGACACTTCCACAACGTAGCTAGACAAGAGCGTTGATCAGCTCGTACCTTTTGGCGGGAGGCTATTCTTACCTCGTTTCTGTGACCATTTGAGCTTGTGATGCGAGCACACTGCGTGAGCAGTGCATTGTGTGCTATGGCAGTTCTAGGCTGGAAGAGTTTTCATTTTAGTTTTCAAACGGTTTTAAATGTCATGTTATTTCATTTTCATTTGAGTTTTGTTTCAATGTCAAATAGTTTTAAACAGCATGTTGTACCATTTTCATTTGATTTTTGTTTCATTGTCAAATGGTTTGAGATTTTATTTCATTTTTATTTGACTTCTGGTTCATTTTCACACGGTTTAAAATGTTTGTTAACCATGATTTTACTTAACTTTGAAAAATTTAATATCATTTTCAAAATACCTTATGGCGGTTCTAGGCCACCATAGACCAGCTTTTTGGTTCTGTGCATCGATTATATTTGGCTAGTTATATGCCAGATGCCCTTCCTGCCACAACCCCTTTTAGTCGCCTCTTACAACATGCAGGGGATACAGTGGGTCTATCTACCACCAACCCACAGGGGTACTTCCATGTACAGCTAAAGTTGCATATTACTTCACATACTTGGCCTACGCGCAAAGGTGACACACAGCAAGAACAGTATAATACCTTATTCCTGGATGCCTTACGAACAACTATCACACAAGTATGCCATAAGATAGACTAGCCCCAGATAACACAGCATAGCCTCATGAAATACACACTGGATATAAGGAAATGGCAACATATTGTGTCATTGTTTTACTTTTACTATCTGCTTTTTTCTACGAATCTTACCCATAGGTGGAAAATATATTAGTAGTCTGCACAGTAAACTCTTATCAAGCATGCTCTTGATGTTGGACACACCATAAAAGCTCTATTAAGCCCCCAGGGGGCTTATTTATTTTTTGCTGTCTTAGAGTGGGCGTAATAGACAGTGTGTTAGTATTCTACACAGGAACCTTTTGTCCAGCACACTCTTGATGTTGAACATGCCGTAAATGCTCTATTTATTTTTTACAGTCCTAGAGGGGCCCCCTCCCGTATTAGAGAGGAGGGCTTAGTATTAACATGAGGCAAAAGGTTATACACCTGTTCTTATGTATTGGGTGCTATCACCGCCAAAAGTCAGCTCTCTTGTTTCTTACAAATATGCCATTGTTTTCTGAAAATTGTGTACTGAAATTATAAAATGGTGCTGTGGCTTTTACACTTGTGATAAAAAAGTGAGTGTTTTATTCTGTGCTATTATGGCCCAAAACTCTATGGAGATTGAATAGTTGGTCTTACTTTTTCCATTATTTGCCATTACATACCCTAAAAATAAAGATTTTTGACCGTCACAGTAAGGGTTCTTCCTTAGCAATGCAAACAGTTGATTTCTAGGGTGGAAAAAACACGCTTTCCCATTCCCCGAACCTCCCAAACCCTCTCCAAGCTTTGCATCAATTCTGTTATCTGTATCCTGTTTCCCTTTGTGAGGAAGCAGCCATAGCAACTGCTTATTTGTATCCTGTTTTTCTTGAGTCTGTTCCTATGCTTTTACCATGAGGATTTTAAATCTTGCATTGCAAAAACATAGAAACATGGCACCACATAAGCAAAAAGCAACAAGCAGACTAAAGAAGAGGGGTAAAGTAAAAGGGTTTAGAGGGATTCAAAAGGAGTTTTAGGCAGTTGTCTTCTCCTTTGATTACCTGGCCAGGACAGAATCTTCAAAGTGTTGTATTTCCAATACTGCAACCAAAAGAAAGCTTCTTAACAGCTCTTTTGTAAAAGATGTAGTAAATAGTCCTAACTTAACAAGGTCAAAAGCAGCCAGTGAGGGATTAGGCCCTGTAAATGGCAAAAACATTGCTAATGGATATGCACTACTTGACCTTTCTTGCTTACGACGTGTTCTAAATGCTACTGTTGCTTGAACAAATTGCTTAAAAACAAGGAGCTCTTTTCAACTGTCCTCAAATGAAGACAAAAGGGATGACTTAGCAATGAATGTAGCTCTTTAAGTGCACATCATGCTTAAATGCCATTTCCTTTAACACAGCAAGAATATAGAAAACAGTGCTTTCACAGTGAACTGAAGATCTGTATTGGCAGTGAATGCTCTAAAGGGGGTGGAGACACTACAGCTAGTTTTTGTTGTATTATGAATATGCCACCCCCTGCAGTGAATGAGGCCGAAAAATGAATGGTTGATGCAGCAAGTAGATTCCACAAAGTGATGATGAAACTAATGCCATTACTCTAGGTGTATCTGTTGATGGGCCATGGTAAAAGAGAGGATCTTCCTCCAAGTTTGGAGTTGTATTTGTTGTAGCAGTTTTGATATGAGAAATAATAGATTGTGAAGTTTTGTCATTATTTTGCAAGGAATGTAGTATGCTTGAGAAAGATAAGGATAGTAACCAGTATATTACATGGAAAGAGAGTCATAAACAAATTTTTCCATCAATTTGAAAGGTTCCTCTGGAGCAATTGAGACTAGTGGTTCTGCAAGGATATTTAAATGCACAGTTGAACTGAGAAAACTGACATATTCCACTTTTGACAGTAGTACATTTCAGACTGTAAATAATAGACCAAAAGACAAATGTGATGAGAGGTATTCTATAAAGAAAAAAGAGTGTCTAGAACATATACAAAAGAGGATGGGAAATGCTTTAGGCACTTTGGTACATGCTATGAAAGGTAAGAAACTAGCTGATGGGAAGTCTGTTGAGAGGAAAGGGCGTCTGACTCAAGACAAAATGTACTCTTTCCAAAGGTAGTATGGAAAAGCCATTAGAGACTGATATGATACTAGTTTCCCTGTGAACATGTTTACTGAAACTGTTTGTGTTTAAGGACTACCTGTGGATGTACTGCTTTGTTTATATGACAAAGGACTAGGAGTTGTTGTTTTTATATGAAGTTGCAAAATGTCTAATAGAGCCTTAGTTGAGGCAAATCACAACGGATCTTCTCACTCTGTGAGTTTACTTCTACAACATTTCAGAGACCATGCACTGGTGTTCTGACATTCAAGTCTGTTGAAGATACCAATAATGCTACCTGGGCAATATACCATCATAGCTGTTCTAATAGCCTGCCAGACGCAGGCATTCACTTGCAATGTAGCCTTGGACAGACTAACACCATTGCCCATCTCAGTTGTATGGTCAGCATTTTCGATGAGCAAGGATCACAAAAGCTCACATAGGATCACGGGAAGGTGACGTCATGGGCTTATGCGATGGACCTTGTGACCTTCAGCCTTGCAATGGTCAAATCGAAAACAAGTGGGAGAAAACAGTGTGCAAAAAATGCTCGGATACCTGCGCTAGGCTACTGGGCTTCTTTACGATTATCTGTCTTACTGCCTCGTAGCCTAGCGCAGGCAAATGTGCAAATAACACACCTATTATCCTTAATGTCAGGTACAGATGGCTGCCAAATAGATCCATGTTTGTTATGTCTCGGTGTGGGCAGGCATCATATGGGACATCACATGCAAGATCCTTCGAGCAACCTGTCTTCCAGAAGGAGCAGTGGCACCTCCTGCAGAACCTAGTTAGAGATTCTTATGTAAGCATCTATTTACTTTCCATTGTTTGAATAGAAGAGTTAATATAAGTAGGCATAATCTCCAAATCCTTTCAACTGCAACTTGTTTGCCTTTTTATATGGAATAAATGTCCCTTGACTTTAGAATATGGGGGCATTATTTGTAGGGTTGGAGTGGTATAAATGCAAAGTATGATACTTTGTGTACTTGGTATGCACAAATAATGGTATTTCATAAGAGACATGAATGAAAAATGTTTGATTTTGGAGAGAGGATCAATGCTAAAGGTTTTCCTGGAAAGTAACAGCAAGCCAATATGGGTGGTGAACATACAAGTTGAGAAACGTCATGGTGCTGTGCTACTTATAGTCAGACCATATGGCACTTGGGAATACAGTCTTATGGGCCTGTCAATACAGATCTCTCAGCAGTCCATACTGTATCCCATGGATTGAGGAGTCTTGCAGACACAAACTATAAGTCTATCTCCTGATGGCTTTCCCATTATCTTCACCCAAGTAGCAAAATTATAACATATATGAACCAGGTGCTCTGTGAGATTTTTAAGTGGTCAGGCAAATCTCCATTGAAGAGGCCTGGTTTCAAACACATTGGTTGTGATTTTGGCTACTCACTCTGCGTTTTTCAGTTAACTTTTAATACCAAAACTATAGAGCCAACAAATACTTTGTATTGGTTTTCCCATGATGAAAAGAATGAAAATACCAAGAGACATTACATATTATTGTGTATATGAAAATGCCAATCGTCTGTACTTCTCTAGCTATTTAGGGCCCAATGGAGGTACAAGAGGGTCTTGTATACACCCAACACTCATCAAAGTGATCTAATCCTATTTGGCTAATAGGTGACACCTTGTGAAGTCTTGTGAAAAGGGGGCCGTGTATTTCAGGCTTTATTCTACCATCATCTGTCCACCTTGTTTCAGCTACCCCAAGAATGTCTGCATTCGTTTCTTTCATCTCATGTTTGAGGTTATCATATTTACCTTTATTGAATAAGGTTCTAATAGTCCATGTATCAATTCTAAGAATTTTCCTTCTAGTGTTCAGTTGCCTTTTATCAGATACACACCTTCCACTAAATGGTTCCACAAAGCTCCCTATTAGCTGGAAAGAACATGCCTCCTCTGTCATCATGAGAAGTTATTTCCAAAGAGGGACCATCACTAACTCTTGTTCTCATCAACCAGTGTTAATAATGGGATTTATACTTGGTAGGATCTCAGACCTTTCCAAGGTTACTGGCCACTTCCGCACTTTCATCGAAGAGTGCCCTGATGAGTCACATCATCTTGCTGTTGCACCTTAAAGCCATTGACCTCATGTTAGGTCCTTCTTCCTCTTTCACTGTTCCAGTCACTGTGCAACTAAAGGGGCAATGTCCCAGACCACACTAGCAAAAGTTTGCGGGCACATCATTTCAGGCTAGTTTCCACTTAGTCGCTTTGGTCGTACAGATGGGATATGCAATACAGACATACATTGACCACTATCAAAGGTCATTGACATTTTTGTAACTCCGATACTTTGGTCATTTGCCGGCACTGCGAGAACCGACTGATTATGCGGGTATGTTCAGGTTCAGGTTCTGGTTTATAAGTTTAAATTCCACCTAACATACATTTCCATTGCAACAATTTAATTACTAAACAGTCTACAAGTCAAGTGAAAGGATAACAAATTAATATGAAGCAAAACAACAACTACTTTTTATGGTACATTTTGTGTGCAAATGTCTATGGAATGTATTAAAACTTGTTGAGGGTAGGGTTTATTCAGAAGTGTTTCTGGCACCTTTGTCTAAAAGACTGTCCTTAACTATAGCTAAATAAGGAAGATCTGTTTCTGTTCACTGTTCAAATTACTTTATTTTGCTGGAAGTGATATGTTAGTTCCATTTTTCCATATACTAGTGAACAGACACTTATTTAGCTATAGCTAAGGACAGTCTTTTAGACAAAGGTGCCAGAAACATGTCTGAATAAACCCTTCCCTCCTTATGTTTTATTACGTTCCACGGATGTTCACACTCAATATGTACTGCAAACATTCCCACGTAATCATTTTCCCTGCCTCTATAACTACTTTGGTTTTCACAGTGCCGGTAAACGTCCAAAGTAGCGGAGTTCCGATAATGTAAATGGACTTTGAGTGCGGTATAGCATATCCCACGTACAAATGGGCGACTGGCCATTTCCACGGGGGATATGCTATACCGCACTCCCCCGTCCGTGCAAATGGGCGACTGGCCTCCCTTGGTGACATGCTTGAGTGACCATGGAAAGCAGCAGCAACACGTGTAAGAAAGGGCATAGGGTGATAGCAATATCAACATGCTGTTGATTTTATCATATCAATGGTGGTTGCTCATGTATCAGAAGAGAGAAGAGACTACACAAGTCGAAGCAAACAATATGCTGATATATTATGATACATGTTGAGTGGTAATGAACAAGCAACAATGCTTCTTGAGGAATCAGCAAAACAGCAATGTCAAAGATTGTTGCATGAAAGGATTGAAGTTCTTAAAACAACACACTGTTGAGGTGCACAGTAGCAAAGCCTTGTATATTATTATGTCATACTCTTGATTCTCTACAGATGTAGCTTTATGTCCCTGTTTCGTCTTTTTGTTTGAACAGTAGAGTCTTCTTGAAGAGCATAGCATTTTATCGAATATCTTTCAACCAAGTTATAGTCACACTTGACCGATCTAAGTGTATCTACCTAAGTAAGTAGAGGTGAGAGCTAATTGTACCTAACTAGACAGTAGCTTAAAAGTAGATAACTATGGTTTTCAGAAATATAACTCAATCATGAACTATACAATAACTTGCCATTTCATTGTGAGTCAAGTAGTATCATCAGACCAAGCATAGCACAAGCTATCCATCGGTAGAAGAAGCAAACCTGAATGATCTATTAACTGTCAATACTCTACAGTACTTTGCAGTTGGGTATAGAAGCGTCAAGCTTCTCCCAACAAACTAAAAAGAACATAAAATAACTTCGCAGGATTCATGTAACTTCTGATTACACTGCCTTGATATTGTTTGAAATGTCAAGATACCACAAGTATTCACTCAGTTGTTCACCTCAGTTGCACTATTGAGCGAAAGGACAACCAGTTGCAGCGAAAAGGATTCATGCCCACTACACAAGCTCAGAGGGTCAGTCGCTCGTTCTTGTCACCAAAGCAACCAAGTGGGAGCTAGCCTTTAGTTTAGTCAGACAGTCAAATAGGCGTACCAGGGTATGGCTGTTGGTGTATACTATCAACTTCTTGGAGCCATAAGCAAGACTTTGGGGGTTGTGGAGGACTAATACATAAAACCCTTAGCTATATTTAGTTAGATGAGTGACTGGATGTATGCAGAGGTGCTACATCTCACTAACTACCCCTCATATAGGGTTAAGCTTCCCAAAATCAACCGTCCAAGTTCTAATGGGGAAATAATGGAATTTCAGCCATTTTAGCAAAGTGTTAAGTGTGCACTGGATAGTTTAGTGTTGACATGTAGAGTAATGTATCACGTGACATTTAGCATGCATATTAATTGTATGGTAGCATTTTGATCAGATGGGATTATCAGAGTTAGCAGTCAGTGAAGCTTTGAATAGGAGAACATTACAGATAGCAGAACAGTTTATCCGGGATACATAAGCTAACATATTTGATAAATTCATTGGAAGGTCCCACATTTACAGCCTTGGAAGGGTTAGTAATCGTTGATGAGAACTGTGAGAAAACATAAGATACACTGAAAACAAGATTTGGTAAGTCTCCGCAGATGATAAGTGCTCATATGCAAGAACTGTTAAATTTACAGTCACATCCAAATGACAAGACAAATCAGTTAATTTCTATATACGATAATATCATGGTAGACATACATGGATTTGAAAGGTTAGGCATATTATCAGAAAAATACGGGAGTCTTCCTATTCCTGTAAGTGTGTCCAGAATGCTTACAGAGACCACATTACAAGTAGAATGAACAACATCAGAGGAAACTCAAATGAAACCATGGGCATTGTAAGGAATGAAATTGTAGCAGGAGAAGTTAGTGAAAGGGTAAGAAGAAGTAAGAAGTTTATGTATGAACCCACTGTTGGGTCAAAATGTCTCTTTGGTTCAAAAGCACTTTCTGGATTCACCACTATTATCTTTTGTGTTGGCTCTTCAACAAAAAACTCTATCAGACATAACTTTACTGTAGCACGAAAAAGCGGGAACATTGCTTTAGCATACTGAAAGCTTTTTCGTCCGACACTCGTCAGAGTATGAAACGTCGGATAGCGACCGAAAGGTGAAACGAAATATATAGCCAGATGCGGGTACACGTGATATGATGAATAATGCGTCTATATGGTGCCATCATATCACGTGTACCCGCATCTGGCTATATATTTCGTTTCACCTTTCGGTCGCTATCCGATGTTTCATACTCTGACGAGTGTCGGACGAAAAAGCTTTCAGTATGCTAAAGCAATGTTCCCGCTTTTTCGTGCTATAGTGAAGTTCTGTAGTACCAACAGACTTTTAGACATAACTTTCTATAGAACTGTCTGATATCTGTTCATAACTCACTTGAGTTTCACTGAGGTATTGGTATACATTTTAGACTTAAAGGGCCCATATACACGAGAGCTTTAAACTGTCCTTAACGGTACCGAGCTGTGCAGGTAGTTGTGAATTCCTTACCATCTGTCCCTATTTTCCTCATCAAAATGACTAACAATTGTCAATTATTCTTATACATGATGACTGATTATAATGTAGCGTTTTAAAGATCCTCCGCAGCAGTTCCTTATATATGTTGTTTCACAAGGTCGTTGTCTGCTGATGCTAATTCCTGAAGACAGGGATTAACGAGAAAACAATGATGCCGTAAGATAAGGGCAGCTCTCGAGCAGCCCTTATTTTATTGGCCGGTACTTTTTATCCTTATGTGTGAAAGGAACAAGGTGGACTTTGCAAAATGGGCCATATACACTAGTACCTGAAGCACTACTTGCCTTAATCCCTACAAAAGTGCCCTTATTTTGCTCATGTATATGGAACCTAAGTGATTAAATCATTTTTTACTGTCCTTATCGATATTTTTACCTGAGATACTACTTACTTTGGGCTTCATTCTTTATTACAGCTATCCATAGATTGTTTTGCTCTACTTGGTGCTATCTTCTTTTGTTCGGTAGGCAGCCTCTGGGCAAAAACAATCCCTAAGTGTCCTTTGGATTTCTGTGAATCAGTTTTCCACTATTTCTTCAGTCACCCAGTTTTCACATGATAGCTGTGGGTGTTGGCTTGTAGTAGCAGTATCTGGGTGCTGTTCTACTGCTCCTCTCTTCTCCCTATGGTATTGTCCATGTTATTTGATTGAAGTATTTGATTGCTGTCACTTCAAGGTATACTTTGTTTGGTGTTTATGTTGGCTCTGTTGGTGTTTCTGACAGATCCCTGACCTGATTGTATCTAGCTGGATGAGTAGGTTTACAGAAGTTAATTTGTGCTGTATTGAATCTGCTGTTTCTTACTTTTCTACCTGGGAGTAGTTTATGAGCTCTCATTATTCATGGTGCCCTCTATGTCTTCTTCTAATTCCAAGCTTTAGAGCCATTCTTGTTTCTTTTTGAATATTTCATCACATTTTTCTTCTTCTATATGACATTGCTCTGCCCAGTATCGCTTGTATTTTGCCTGGAGATTTTGATTATCTAGTAATCAATCATCAATCATCTGATGTGCTTGGCGACCAATGGCTTCAAGCTGTTTGTGATCTTGTGCTTTTATGTTTAGTATCACCACTTCACTTTTCACTTTGTTCAATGCAATTTCCACTTATACTTTTCTGGAGGCTTTGCTCCCTCCCATGATCACCTTCTGGTTTACTTTTCATGGAATAACCAGGGGTGTACTTTCCTGTTATTTCTAATATGTTTCAGCTATTTAGTCATTCTTGACTTGCTTCCAACACTCAGTTCTTTCTTTGATCTTTTAGAAGATGTGGCCACTTTGGGAATCTCTTGCTACAAGTTTCTTCTTCACCACTTTGATTTGTCTCTGTCAAATCATCACAAGCTGTGAGTTACAAAATGTTTTTAAAGTGGAAATGACAACTTTTCGGGCCTTATTTTTATGGTTATTTGGAAAGAGTGGGTCACAGGAACTATGCAGGTGAGGTTTCTTTATTGGAAAGCTACTCTTGTGGTCTTAAAACTTGGGTGGAAAATGGGTAGTTTGATGAAGACCTTTCCGGATTTACACACAACACTAAATTGACACTGTGATGTACACAATGAGAATGGCCAGAAGTTAGTTGCATATTGCCTTAAGTGAAAAACAGATGCCTGCTCATCTCAGTCACATCAGAAATGCTCTATATCTCAAGTAGCCATTGGAAACTAACGATTTTACTTGGTATCTCTAGCCTTCATTTGAAAGTGAAAGCCTCCATTTATCATTCTGTAATGCCAAGATGTGGCAACAAATTGTAATCGCCAGGATAGTCAACTATATGACTGTGAGAGAAAGCTTCTTTGGTGAAACAGTGGAATGCTTCTGTAAGGAAGAAGAGGGAGAGAAGTGGAAGTGAAACATTCAGTGTTGTGTATGAGGCATTTTACAGCTAAATCCTTTAGTAACCATGCTCAGTTCACTGCTGTATTTGCTAAGTGGTAAGCTAGAGCTTTGACTTGAATTTGAAATTGGGATATTTCTAAGGATGGGAAACTATTGCAGGACATAGGTCAAAATCATGGTTTCTGTATTCTGTGGTTTTCACACATGAGACATCCAGATTAGCATCAGCAAAAAAGAGGGGAATAAGAGGCATTGAGTAACGTCACTCAGAGAAAGAAAGTCAAGCAAGATGCTGCCAAACAAACCAAAAGATAGTGGGCTTTCAAGCATCATTGGATTTGGTGCCTCCGGCATCCTCTGTGGTAAACAAAAACAAAAATATGACTCTGCAGACAATCTACTCAGAACATGCAAGACACGGAAGATGCAATGACTGATGTTGATAATGATAATGATGACATTAGTACCAATGATGACCCAAATAAAACGTGATGACTATTCACATATTGAAGACACACTGTCACAGTTTAGGAAAATGGAGTCCCTCCAGGACACTTAAAGGCATCAAAACGAGAGTAAATACATGGTTTTCACAATCAGCTGCTGCTGCTGTAGTCAATATACCATTTTACTTCATCCTCTTCTGTCACTGTTATGTCTGTTTTGAAAGGTAGCATGTTAGTTGCTGTAGTCCAGTGTTCAGATTAGGAATGGTGAAGTCATCAATGGCGAATAGTGAAGTCATAGAAAATCAGGGGATATGCTGCTGGTGATATATTACTGATTGGAGTCATACTTTTCTCAAAAGCATACAACATAGAACATTCGTGAAAGAATACACACCCAATGGGAAAAAAGAAGAGCTTTCATGAAAGCAGGAGAAATAGAATAATGAGAGAGATGGGGAGATACAGATTTTCTGCTTCACAAGTGTAATTTCCATGGATTCTGATACTATTTAACCTAGTTTAGCCTGAAGAGTCTGCATGATCAGATGGAACTAGTCACATAACAAATGAGTGTTGTTTTATGAATGCCTTTCTTAAGTTCTGACGTATATCTTACTTGCGGATTGCAACCATTTCATTTTGACACATATATATACATATATACACATACATACATACACACATGCATACATACGTAATATATGTTTATAACCTACAATCAGAACACTTCTACACTCAAATACTGCACTTGCTGTTTTACATTATCATCTCATTATAGTTCAATTGTGTTAATTGGTATCAGCAATACAATGTGAAGGCACGAGTACACTTATTCTATAAAACATTGAAGATCAAATCTATGAAAATGTACTAAATCGTAGATGCACACATTGAACAAAATATGAAATATTTAACAGAGGCAATAAAATATGACCATTTAACTACTGTTCAGTATTAGAGCTAGATGTAGCCAGGGCAGTTGCATGTGCCATAAGCAGCAGGTCTGTTACCAATAAGTTGATAAAACTGCCATCAGATTGCAGAGATACTCTAAATCAAGCTAGGTTGAATGCTGTAAGTGACAAATGGTTGACTGTTGCAATGATTGATGACTATCAATTGTTGATTCTAAACAATGGCTGACAAACTCTAGCACATCTACTTCCATTGGAATGTGCAACCTGTTGAAAGCTTGCACTGTCCATCAGGAAGTGTGCACCTACAGTACATAAACGTGCCAGCATTCCCTGTATGCATGCATTTTGCAAGCCATTTTCTGAACATATGCTATATGAGATAAGTGAAAGTCTGTTTTTCCCATTTTAATGCGACAGCAACTAGATGCTCTCTCATATTACCACTCTATTAAATGTTTGCAAATGAGGTTTTTGGATAATCTACATCTTCTTGACTTTCAAGAACATCCATTAAAATCAAAATCCATTAAAATCAAGGAAAACTTTTGTGCAGCTCTTCAAATTCTGCAGACAGATGTTATGACAGAATACTTACTGCAATATACCTTAATAAAAATTCCAGGAGACTGGCCGGTCTAGCTACTTATATCATTAGTCACATCCCTTCACTTACATGTTCATGACTACTCAAGAACAGAATAGTAGGGAGTGAAGGAATATGCTGGGGATACGATTACATCCTTTACAAAACCCACCCATCTGCATTTTTAGTGATTGAGAATGAAAATTTTATAGATTTTTAAGAGATCCTCACACAGTGAACAACAGCTGCATTTACAACTTAACTTTGCATTATTTATTAAACTATTACAGGTACTTTGGTATCTACTACTCAGGGGAATAAATCCACACAATGCTGCTTGTCCAAAGGTATCTTTCAGAAAGGTACTCAGGTTAAGTATCAAGATTTTGAAGTAAGATATGAGATACCAGATTAGGATGATAGTGTGGAGGACTCGTGTGATTCTGTTGACGTGAAAGAGATTGAGGTACAGGATGAATGGATAAATGATAGTCAAGATAGTTCTGGTGAAGATAGTCGACATGAGCATGACAGCCCAGAGCTTTTATAGTATTTGAGTCATGTGTACTGCAGCTTTTCATTATATGCAACATCTGCTTGGCCCATTAACTGGTGACAGGAAATACATCAATGGGACTATGGTGGTTATTGAAGCAAAGTGTCTGCATGGACACACAAGAAAATGGAAGAGTCAGCCAGAGCACAAGTAGATGCCTTTGGGAAATGTGCTTGTGGCTGAAGCATGCCTATTATCAAGTTACCAACCTGCTACGTTACTGACATTTTTGAAGCATTTCAATCTGTCAGCTGTATCAGACAGGCTTTACACCCTCATTCCGATAGCATATCTGTTGCCAACTGTTTTCCACATGTGGGAAAAGCATGAAAATACATTGATTCAGAAGTTTAAAAATGAGCATTTGACACTAGGAGGAGATGGTCATTGTGGTACCCCTGGCAAAAGCTGACTGCCACACAAATCAGGAAAATCAACAAGGCGTGGCCCAACAGCACTTTTAGTTCTCATGTCCACTTACTTCAGGCATCATAAAAAGCAAACACTTGTGAAACATATTTCCATGTTGTGAGACTCACTATTATTCCAGGTTACTTGCGCTGAAACCGACACAAAGATAACTACTCTACATCTACAACATCTATATTGGAATATGAGTCATTCTTTCTCCTATGGACTACTTATTCCAAGTAATAAATTAGCCTGAGAATAAGACATAGGACAATTTACTCAACACTTGGATATAGGATGTAAACTCAGGTTTAATGTTTGGCAACCTCTTGCTGGTTGATGTGGACCTGCAACTTAAAAACTCTAAGTAAAAAACAGTTTAAAACCTAATCTAATTTATCTAATTTAAAGCCTAAACTAATTTATCTAACTTAAGACCTAATAGCATTTCTATGTTTCAAATATCTTAAATAACAACTGTACTTACTACAAATACACACAATTTTCGAGATCTTTATTCATATTTATGGTAGTTCCCTTACTAAACAAAATCTTTCTGATTGTTTTACAGTTGTTTGTCAACGATTTCTTAAAATTTAGCAAATTCTCAGCACTTTTCATATCTGAGTTTAACATGTTCCATACTATTAATCCTCTGTATTTTAACGTATTTCTTTCAGTTTCTGATTTCAATCTTTCTATCTCTACTTTCTCCCCTCTCCGTGTGTTATGTTTGATTGTATACATCTCTTTTAGTCTATGCCATTCTGCTCCCTTAATGATCGTATACATCTCAATAATCCTTCAGTAATCATCCCTCAAGGCACAAAGTAGCATGGATACTGTGTAATGAAAAAGGGTGAACTTCTTTATGATGAAACCCCTCATTCCATCATATGGACTTGTCTCCAACAGTACAGATCACATTCATGTTTCTTCAAAGTTGCTTTTTCATCAAAGTTCGATTATTGATAGAAAAAGTAGAACTGATAGGCCATTATGAAATTATTTGGCAGTTATCGCCACAGGTGCAATGAAATAGATGAGGAACGTCAAACGCACGTTAACCTTTGGAATATGTTGGGAAATCTGAGGTTGCTAGGGAGGCTACTCAAGAACAGAATAGTAGGGAGTGAAGGAATATGCTGGGGATACGATTACATCCTTTACAAAACCCACCCATCTGCATTTTTAGTGATTGAGAATGAAAATTTTATAGATTTTTAAGAGATCCTCACACAGTGAACAACAGCTGCATTTACAACTTAACTTTGCATTATTTATTAAACTATTACAGGTACTTTGGTATCTACTACTCAGGGGAATAAATCCACACAATGCTGCTTGTCCAAAGGTATCTTTCAGAAAGGTACTCAGGTTAAGTATCAAGATTTTGAAGTAAGATATGAGATACCAGATTAGGATGATAGTGTGGAGGACTCGTGTGATTCTGTTGACGTGAAAGAGATTGAGGTACAGGATGAATGGATAAATGATAGTCAAGATAGTTCTGGTGAAGATAGTCGACATGAGCATGACAGCCCAGAGCTTTTATAGTATTTGAGTCATGTGTACTGCAGCTTTTCATTATATGCAACATCTGCTTGGCCCATTAACTGGTGACAGGAAATACATCAATGGGACTATGGTGGTTATTGAAGCAAAGTGTCTGCATGGACACACAAGAAAATGGAAGAGTCAGCCAGAGCACAAGTAGATGCCTTTGGGAAATGTGCTTGTGGCTGAAGCATGCCTATTATCAAGTTACCAACCTGCTACGTTACTGACATTTTTGAAGCATTTCAATCTGTCAGCTGTATCAGACAGGCTTTACACCCTCATTCCGATAGCATATCTGTTGCCAACTGTTTTCCACATGTGGGAAAAGCATGAAAATACATTGATTCAGAAGTTTAAAAATGAGCATTTGACACTAGGAGGAGATGGTCATTGTGGTACCCCTGGCAAAAGCTGACTGCCACACAAATCAGGAAAATCAACAAGGCGTGGCCCAACAGCACTTTTAGTTCTCATGTCCACTTACTTCAGGCATCATAAAAAGCAAACACTTGTGAAACATATTTCCATGTTGTGAGACTCACTATTATTCCAGGTTACTTGCGCTGAAACC